>CM076990.1:64889926-66139926 GCA_039090855.1 Macrothele yani | reverse complement strand
TTTTTTCTATTAGAGGATTTGTTAGTATATGGCTTTGGTTCAAATGCATACATTGCACATTCTGTTTTGCTGAACCCACTTGTTTCTTCTGTACTTGGGTCAGCAGCTCCTAAGGAACTATTACTTTACACCCAAGTTCATACTTCCTAAGAAGCTATTTATTTTACATCCCCAAGTTTTAACTGCCATGAAAGAGAATAGGTCTGAATGCTGCCAGTTTTAATTCTGTGGCTAACATGCTTTTCTTCTTCTTTTTTTTTTTTTTTTTTCTGTTGTCTAATTCCTAATGAAGCTTTTCTGTTTCATCAGCATCATACATGAAATTCTTCTGCAGATTCGCGGAATTCCACATTTTTTGTTATCCTTTGGATCATTCTTGAGATCAATGCAAAATTGAAGAGAAATTTTTTTGGGAATTAATGGGGGAGCTTTCCCATCTTGGGACGGTATTTCGTCTTTCAAGACTGGAAAATGGAAGTTAAACAGAGTTTAGGATTTTTACATAATCATAATTTTTTTTTACTCAAGATGTTTGCCTCTGACCAATATTGTCATTTAATATCATTTTGTCGCATGAATGTTTGTATTTAAGCATGAAACTGTAGCATACATTTTCCAAAAACGAAAGGCACGAAAATTTCCCTGTAATCTTCAGGAATGAGATTCTTCCATGAATTCGAGTAATTCCATGTTTACGTTATCATCTCTCTCTCCTGCCTTGTAATGAATGGGAAAATTTCTGAAAATGGAAGTTGGATGGAATGCAGATTTCTCCCGTAATCATGCACCCCCTCCCACCCTAATGTTTCCACTGTTCTGTGTTATTATTAAATGTTACCTCCTCCCCCCATAAATGTTTGCAAAGTCTGATAAGGTGCCAGAAGTTTTCTGAAAATGGAAGTGACAAACTGAAAAATCTATATATTAATTCTATAAGGTTTTTTGCTGTAAGACCTATTTTGAGAGAATGGCTGAACATAAAAATATGGTTGGAGGTATCAAAATAAAGGTCTTGCCATGTAGATGTGCCAGTCGAAGAGAAAAATGTGATTGGGGCAATGGTTCGGGCGTTTTGGGGCGTCAAAGTTCCCATGTAAAGTCTGTGGGAGAAGTGTGCGGTTGACTGAAACAACTCTTGTGAAACATGCGCTGTTAAAGGCGGAAGCATAGAAGGACTGAGATAGTCCGAAGTCTCTTTTCTGAACGAACTGTTGCGCAAAGCAATGGTCCATTCACCCCCATACACTGATTGATGTTGTCATGGAATTGCTAGCAGGCGATCGTATCGAAGGTCTTTGCATCAGAACAGCGAAGACTCTCGAAGACCTGCTTGTGTTATTCCATTGGATATACAATTTAATATTCATTCGATAGAGTTTATTCACGTAGGTAAGACATTTCCCATTATGTAAAGATGTAAATAAACATTCCGTTGACCATTGGTAGTGAAAATATTTAGAATGTACATATTGAGTTGCGCCATTTAATCTATACCTTAACAGCACGTTTCCCCTGCAGCAAAAAAAAAAATAAAACAAGACAGAAAACGTAAGAGCCTTACTGGAATGCATGAGCGATCAATGGGTCGCAACTATATGTCTCAGGCAAGAGAGAATGAAGAGTATTCGCACCATGAATCTCATTCCAACAACATTTGCAAACACAGTTGTGACTGAAGATGAAAGTGAAAGAGTGCGCTGTCCAGTTGAATTTTGCACACGATCGAGATGAGTGGACTTCCGCCTCACATTCTACGACTGAAAAGCAGTGCACTTGTGATGCTCATCACGAACCTGGGCGCTTTAGTCTAAGCGCTAGCTTATGATCATTCATTCGTGAAGTATCTGGGTTTGAATCCTGGTGAGGCATGGATGTTGTGTTTGTCTTACGGCACTGGCCCTCTCTCCCTTCCCTGAAACCAGTGACCCTAAATTAGAACATTTGCAGTTCGACTTGGAAAAGCAAGTTCACACTAAATCACCACCACCCTGAAATGACAGGAACTGGAGGACCTGCTGTTGACATTATGGCACCAAATAGTCCAAATACCTATTGCCACCTCATCTAATTGATGCCTGTCCATGTGGCTGCTGTTTTGCTGGCTAAATGGGGTCCTACAGCTTATTTGTTAGGTAATCATAATGTAATGGCTCATAGGTGTATAAAGCATGTTATGTTATGAGTTCATTTACCCTTTCTTACACACGAATAAAATGTGTGAAATCTGCCACCAAGATTAAATGCCACTGACATATGCTTCTTGGTCTCACTAATGCATGCATATTTCGTTTTTTTTTTTTTTTTTTTTTTTTCCGTTTTTCTTTCTAAATTCTGTGGCAAATTCTCCTCTTCCCCATTTATTCTAATATGTTCATGTACCGACGGCTGACCTCACCACGTAGCTCATGCTAAGAGATACATAGCACCATGCAGAGGGCTAAAATGATACTAAGGTTTGTAATGAACATAAATTATTAGGATAGTTTTTAACTGATTTGCCTCATGTAAGATTTCTGAACAAACTCTTTTGCAAATCATCTCAAAACATTCATGCATTCTCAAAATGCATTTTGCATCATGTTTGTATATTATAGTAGCATTGATTCAGTAGTAATATTTTTCAGAAAATTTTAATTACAGTAGATTTGGTTAATGGGGCCATTTGTTTGGGATAATTCTTGAGGTACATCCCAAATTAGCTCTTTGGAATAAAGGTTCGCATAATTGGGGCAGCCGCTTATTTGGTCCAAAGCATTGTAGCCCCGAGGTGTCCCAATTAACCGGAATCTACTGTATTTTTAGAATATTTATTTTGTCATCTTGCTATTTTTATGTAATTTCCATCATTCTGTTAGCGTGAGTGCATACTAAATATATTTCTTGAAATTAACGCAGCATGGAATTTATCATTGTGAACTTTCCCATTTTAAACACTAGTGGGCCATACCAAGTGGTTTGGAAATTACAGATAAGACATACTGTGTTGAGAATTTTTTGAGTGGGCAAGTGGTTACTTAGACAGTATTACTGGCAGGGTTCATACACTTTTAAAGAAAATAAATTCCAGGAGTTTTTCAGGAGTCCGTAAAAAAATTCCAGGAGCCCAAACTTTTGCTAGAATCACAGTGCGTTGTTGCCTATATTGCAAATTACGGTGAAGTTTACTACTTATTTTTGCTTCTTCTTGTGTTTCAAGGTTTATTGACCATCATGTGCAACTCTGAGTGCTATAAGCAGCCGCAAATCTCTAATTTAGGGCCACTTGTTGCAGAGAAGGGACAGATCCAATGCCATCAGACGAATACACCACCCATACCTCATATGGGACTCAAACCCACACACACCTTGGGCGAATGGTCAGAACATTTGGCCACCGGGGCAGCACTACACATTTACAATACATCGACTGAAAGCAGAAAAGATATATACACATCAGTAAAGATGGGAAATTCTGATTCATTTAAAACCTTAAACATGCTTCCTTGCATTTCTGAAACAAACAAAATAGAATACATGCATGATACTGATAATTTTATTCCCTGTAACACAATATTTTTTTACAGTGCCTACATATTAGAAAGCAGGCACTGAGCTAAAGTAAAAGACCCCAAATTATTCACAGAGCATGAATCATGTAAACCTCAATAATGACAATGTGCATCACCAAGCTTCACAGGATTTAATTTTTGTTTATCCACTTTGATACAAACCTAAAAGGCAGGATATCCCATGCTCTAGAATTCAAGAAACTGGATTGAAACAAAAACCTGAAAAGCTGGAATGCCAACCCTTTGAAGAACCAGGAACAAAAAAGAAAAAAAAAAAAAGAACAGATTCTGTTTTTACTTGTATAAAAATACTCCGAGCTTCTGAACTTTCTATTTACAATATGTAACATGCCTTCATTGGATGGCAGACAGTGAAATACTGATGTTTCTGTATGCCTACTTAATATGAAGGAAACATTTAAATGCATATTTTTGCAACGCGTACTTTACCTTCTCTACCTGGATTTGTTTCTTTTTTTATATTTTTGAAAAATAGCTACTGGTTAAAATTTTTAGGTAATTTAATACATGAAAATGTTTGACCAACTTTTTGAACGCATCCTGTATATGTCTAACTATTTTGAAAGCTGAGAAAAAGCAATGCTCGGAGTGCCTAAAAATGTTTTTTTTGATTACGCGCTTTTCCTGGAAATTTGTCATTTTATTCTGGAAATTTTCATCTGATTTCAGTACATTCATCGAAACTTAATGCATGATAATACGCATACAAAAGCCCGTCGAATAAAATTCCGTCAAAATTTTAGTTTGTTCTTAGGGACCTCAAGGAGGGGATCTGTTACTTAAAAACTAGATGGGGAAAAATGGTGTATATCGAAGGAATGTGTTGAAAATGGCTGAAATCTGATTAATATGCAGTGTGCATGAGCTTGATCAATTCTTCCACAGATTTGCATGCCGCTAACTGCTATGAAAGAAACCAGGTGAATTCCTTTTAAAAGGTATACTTCTCTTTTCTAGCAGGTAAAGTTTCCCCGTTTTATGGACGCAATATAAAGCCGTATGGGAATAAAGTTTGATTGGGAATTGCTGTTGACTTACATTTCCTCTCCCCACTTCACAGCCACTAATGATCACAATATAAACGAGAGGGGAAATAAAGCAGAATGGGAAGACACAGAGTTTTGTTATCTAAAAAGTTCATTAAGAAAAAGGTACATTCAGGTAGACATATAACTTCAAGAGATAGGATGTTCTCTACCCCTTTACAATTCTTATGTTGCAAGAGTTTTTCATGAAGTTCATCAGCAACAAGCAACAGTGCTTCTTCTTTGACACTGTGTTGCAGGGCATTTGATTTTGCAAGCAATGTTAGTGAGCTTTTTGATTCTACCTGATCAGCATACATTTCAGAGGATTTTTTAAATTCAGAAATGCCTGTTTCAAGTCTTTCCTTCGATTTAAGACATGATATGTCTTCCGTTAGCAGCATTCTTTTTTCATACATTTCTTTTGCTGGGTTTTCTTCTGTTCATCCAGGTAAGCTACATACTTTTGACGAGCACAGGCAACACTCAGTAATAGCTCTTTTGACAATTCAACATCTTCTATTTTCCCAACTGTATTTACATGGTCAACAATAATTCTTCTTGCTACAACAGATTCTTCTCTTAAGTTCTCCACCATGATTTGTTTATTTGTAGAAAATCCTCTTTGAACAGTGGCCTGCCCATGGGATAGAAGCAGAAGTATCTTCATGACTTCCCAAAAGTGTCTATACTAATTAGCAACAGTAGCATGGTAAAACTCATCTAGTCTGTGTTCTTGGATCAAAATTTGTGAGCTCAGCCTTCCTTTCATTGACAAGTTCCTGTACTAAATCACTATATTCCTTTATGATATTATCACAATTTGCTTCCAAAACTTTCTTTGCATCGACAAGGATGAGTAATATTCTGCTGAACTTCTGAACCATATCTTCTGAATTTCCCAAAAACTTTCTTGGGTCTAAACATGTCATTTACCTAACCAACGGATACTATAAAGGGGATTTTTCGAGTAACTTCTTCGTAACTTGGATAAAAAAAATGCTTACATTGTAACTTAAATTCCATAATCTGTTTGTCACTGACATTTTGGCTTCTCTTTAGTTCCGTTATTAATTTGCTTGCAACAAAACCAATCATGATTTTACTCGTAATTTGTTTCATTTATTTCAATTTTCAGCAGTTTAAGAGGACTATTTACACTGTTCATTATGTTAGCCTTTATGAATCTTTGCATCACTTCTTTTAGCAAACTATATAAGTCATGAGCCAAAAAGGGAAGCATTGGTTGTTCAGTCTGATATACAGTCAAAAAATATTTAACACTTTTAGCCACACTAAACAAAAAATTACATTTGACAAGAAAAAGTGGGTCTTTAACATATTTCTTCACCACATCAAATGACTTGTTTTGAGGGTCAAGTAATATCTTTTGCTGAACCTTGCTGACATATAATGAAATACTTGACAAAATTTCAATAGCTCTTTCAACAACACTCACATTTTCAAGCCAACGGTGTTTGAAAAACTTTAGCGGAAAGACGTTGCAGTTTGTCACTTTTGAAAAGTTTTCACGTCTAGCTGGCGAGTCCTTGAATATATAATAAAATGCTTGAATAGTCTCACCAAGTTCTGGCATTATTTTGCAGCCACTGTTGAAAGTATTATGAACAATATGCAATCCACAACTGCCAACATTCAACAAAGAGGCATGGCCCTCTAGTTTTAATGCATTCAGCATCATATCATAAACTTTCCAATTGACATAAGGTCCGTCCATGGACAGCTGATGCAAGTTACCAGAACGTAAGCCGGAACACTTTTCTTGAATTTTACTACACAATACATCAGCAGTAGCATGTCCTAAAAAGTTGGAGCCTAAGTATCTTGTACTTGCCCGCCATCCCAAAACCTAACATGAGAATCCAACTGTTTTTTGCTAGTTTCCTTGTTAAGGGTCTCGTCAAACAGTGACACATATCCATCTTGAGATTTGACTCTTCCCTTTAAAAGTGACATAAATATGGTGCAATACCAAAAGCAGAATAATATGCACATTTTTTTCCACCACAAGTGAACTTTTTTGCAGTGCTACTGTCAGGAAACATTAAGGTCAGTACAGATTGGATGTTTTCAAATGACGTATATGAATAATGTGAAGTAATGACTTTCAATGTCCATAGAATTTCTGCTTTTAGCACATTGTTTTGGGAAAACGAATTTTCAAGACTTATGTCAGATACTGCAGGTTTTTTAATAGGAACAGCACTATGTGACTTCTGGTAAAAGTCTTGATTATCTACTGTTTGCTTTTGTTTAGCTGCCAATAAAGAAATATGCTTTTTATTAGCCACATGACTAGTAATGGCAGACTCACCCATATTTGAAATATCGAAGCAACGATCACATACTTTGCACTTTGCTTTAAACTTAGAAGTATCTTTCTGTTTCAGCAAAAAATCCTTATACTTAGCCAAGCTGGATTAAATATGCACTTACCACCTGGCATAACTACACAACAATAATTTATTCTGACTAATAAAACAGAACAATGTTCTCGTTACCAATTTACAAGGAAGACAGCCAAATGCCTCTGCAATCAGCATTACGTATAGGTCACTATACTCTTGAGTTAATGTAATACTGTAACACTGTTTAAAATAGAACAGCCTGATTGAAAAGTCTGGGGAACACACAAGAGCGGTATCAGTCCATCTGCATCTCACTTCCGCGATTACCCTTCACCACATTTAAAGCTTTATAACCTAACATTTATGTAACCATAAGAATACTGTAAACTAAAATCGAGGTTTGGAGGATCTTCTCCATCTCATCTCATCCAGCCCCTTCCACCTGCTACTCTCATACCTGCCAACTAAATTTAATGAACATGCCGATTTCTTTGAAAAATTTAGAAGATTGTATAAAAATTCAGATTTTTTTTACATCAATTTGTCACACGATAAAGTAATTTAGAACTCATACTGCTTAAACAAAAAAGGAATAAAAGACACTAACCTTTATTTTTTTTTGTGTGTTTTTATTGAAGGGAACTTTTATTTATAGTAATTTAACAGTTAGCTAAACTTTTTACAGTGGCATTTTGGCTTTTTTAAAGAATTCTTTGGAGTACTCTTTTTGAAAACAAAGTAAATTTTCTTTGCAATTAATTAACAGAAGACTCTCAAACGATTCACCTGACATTAATGATCGAAACATTGTGCGATTTTTTTAACCAAAGAAAAAATTATTTTGCATTATTAATTAAATGTCAAATACACCCTATAATTATTATTTCACTTTGGTGTTCTTTTAAATGACTAGCCACACCATTTTTCTCTCCTATCATTACTGGAGCATTGTCTGCTCCAAAAGCAATGCAATTTTTGAAAGGTATCCTGTGCTTACTAAAAACATCAACTGTAGCTGAAAACCATGAATTCTGATATCAGAGTTTTCATTATTTTAGATAAATGGTGTAATTTTCAGAGAATGATTTTTTTTTTTTTTTTTTTTTTAACACCATGCATCAATTCTTACAAATTTCCAAACTTAGTCACTTCCGTTTTTGGAAATTTCCTCCACCCTTATGAAGCTAAAATGCACACACATTTGTGAGGGTGATAACATTTGACAAATACATAGGAGTGGGGGATCACATCGCGCCATACAATTACTAAAGAAATCTTTGCTCCATCTGACTTCCGTTTTCGGAAATTTATCCAACATTTTCAAGCTGAAATACAAATATTTATGGAATAAAATGATATCTAACAATACTCGGTAGAGGAAACATCGCAAGAAAAAAAAATACGATTACGAGAGAAATCTTACCTCCGTCTACTTTCTGTTTTCGAAGGATGAAATTCCGTTCTCTGACTGAGAAAACGATACCCTCTCCCCACCACCAATCCTCTCAAAATTTCAGTTAAGTTGTGTATCGATCTCGTAAATGGTCCAAATGATAACAAAAAAGACAGAATTCCTCGAATGAACGTAAGAATCTTGTGGCCGAAGATTGCGGGGAAATTTCCGGGCGGCCTAACTTCCGTTTTCAGAAATCGTTGCCTACAATTTCGAGCTGAAATTATGCTATGAAATTATATTTAACAACAATACTGAACAGAAGCAACATCGCGAGAGAGAAAAAATACGATTATGGGGAAAATCTGCACTCCGTTTAGCTTCCGTTTCCGAACGTTTCAAAAGACAAAACAACGTTCCCAGACGGAATACGACCCACCCTTCACCCCCAACTAATACCCCGAAAATTTCTTCACTTTTGCATCGATCTCCAAAATGACAAAAAAAAAAAAAAGGGTGGGAGGGAGGGACTCCGTGAACCCACGGAAGAATCTCCTGTACGAATTAAGTGCTGAATCGATTTCAAATCGCATAAGATTACGCAAAAATATCGATGACCGGTAAATTTTTGGCACAAAATTAGCGCAGATTTCGTCGGCGAAATCGCAATTTTTGCAGATTGGTGCAAGAACAACGTTTTGGCGCGTGCTAGAGCAATTGGCGCAGGTCTGGCAGCCCTGAGATTAAGACTAGTAAGTTACTGCTGCGCTTTTCAACTTTTTATTTTATTTTTTGACTTACAAAAATTAATAAAACAAGTTATTTTTTGCAAAAAACAGAAATTTTTCGAACGGCAGAGGAACACAAGTTGGTCAGAAGATCAGAAGAATGTATAAAAAATCAGTACTTCTGCCAAAATCAGAAGAGTTGGCAGGTATGTACTCCTTTCCTACCTAAGAAAAAATGTGCCGAAAAATTTATTTTCTGAATTTTCAATTAAAAGATCTGAATTTTTCACAGATGTCGTAACTAGGTCATATAAGGTTGCCCTCCAAATTCCACTCCAATCAAATGAAAACTTTTGGAATTGCGCAATTTTTTGTTATTATGACGTTAGAGTGGGAAAACTGCCATTGTGCGTGATTAAAAATTTTATTGGCTAGTTTTCACAGTTTTTATCTGATTCACACGAAATTTGGTGGGTTCGTTCCTTTTGGCAATTTATTAAGTGCATTAAATTTTCAGTCAGTTTTGTAGAAATTCCGTGAAGATAGAAAATCGTATTTTTATCCCATTAGGGTGCAGGAGCAGTCAACAGCCATGCTGGCTCCGCCCACCCGATCAGGCAAGGAAGTTTCTGCAATCCCTTTCCCCTACACACACACACTCTCTCTCTCTCTCTCCAGTTCACAGCTGGAGAGGAGCTAACTTTACGGTGAAACATGCTGAAAACCACCAAACTAGTTCAGCATAAAAAGAAATACAAACTTTAACCAAACTAGGTCAGCATCAAAAGAAATACAAAAAATCCAGGAGTTTTCCAGGAGGTGTATGAACCCTGTACTGGGCATATTATGAGGTGCTTGTGCTTTAGAACTAAAAGTTAAATTAACTGCTTCAGGGGAAATGCATATGTATCACAAAGCTGTTATCTGGGATTCAGAGGTTAGCTCTTCAAAAGAAAAAACTTCTGCCAAATCATAGTTACTTATAGTGTTAGTTTACTTACTGCTGCTGTAGCAAATACTTCCATTTACAAAGAGATCTTGGCACATAATTTGAGCCTCACTGACATTAATCACATGTTTCACACAAAACACCTTTTTTTATATTTCATACTCAGTATCTTTTTCTCTTGCAGGAGGTCCTAAAAATAGTCTTCCCATAATTCCCTCAGCTTTCTTGTACCTTTTCTCCCTGCCACTTGGGCTGAACGAATTCTCTGAGTTAGTACCTCATCACTCTCTTATTCTTTCAACATGGCCACACAACCTCAGCCCTACTTCCAACATTCTGCCTTACATTACACATCTGCAATGCATCTTCTTTCCTCGCATGACCAGAACATGTTTTGCCACAGACCCCTCCTAAGTATTGCATCTCTCCAGCACATAAATTACTCCTTTGTCTTTTCTGCAGTACTGTGTATTTGCTAATCATACATCAGAATAGTAACAATTGCAGTAGAAACTGTTTATAATGAGAAGCTTGGGACTGAAGGAAGCCCACGTTAAATCCATTTATGGGTGAAAATTCCCACTATATAAAAATATGTATATGTGATAACATGCATATGCATTATTATATTCCATAAAAATTATGAAAATTGTATATACTTAATTGTATATACATAAAGATTTAATTAATTAACTGCATTAATACTGCAGTTTCAATTAAAATTTTTAAGTATATTCAACATGACAGCCATGTGAGACAAATTGCTGTTTAACAGCACAACACAGATGAAGCAAAAGCAGCACCAATCTTTCCAATGCAGCTATCATTTGGTGAGTGGAATTGTCATGTCCTGTTCCTCCTCCAGTGACATCCCCATTCCATTACTCCCTTATTCCTTTCTGTAGTTGTCACCCTGGAATCCACTCAATACACGCAAGTAAATCCCAGCTATCTTCTTTTTGCCTGGGAGTAGGGTGCCTGTTTTTAATCATACTGATGCAATACTTTCACATAGTTTTGGTATATTATGTAAGTAATGATCTGTTGTAGAAATCCCTAACAGTTCAGCTGTTGTGGTGATTGAACAATCGGCTTTTCTTGTAGCTACCATCTGGCTGTAGTCAAACTCACTTTTCCATGCCTGGTTTCCAATGTACCTGCTCTATTTTATAGTCATTGCCAGTTTCAGTGTCCCATATGTTTGGACACAATACTTCTGCTTTGCATATTGTTATCAAAGTGTACATAATAATCTATCCATTCAATGCAGATTTTTTTATTCAATATTTTATTAAGTAAATTCCTGTGTTTTACTCTGAGTTGTTTTTCATCATGCTGTAATATGAAAATGGGAGTGCAATACATTCATGTTTCATCCAGTAATTTTGGCTTTACGTATTAGTTCATTTCATTGAGAAATCATGTCACTTCTTTGCTATCTTATGTAGGAAATAAACATTTTATATTTTTTAGGAATTCAACTTTGACATTAAATGTCTGCACTGGCCTACATATCTTGAAGATTATATATTAGGCATTCGTCAATTTCTCCTTAAAGAAGAACTTTCTTCTCTTCCAACTGCAAGGAAAAGCTTGAGGAGGTATGTTTTTGCATAAAAAAAATATTCATAACCTTTTCTTTTTTTTTTTTTTTTATGTTCTGGAGTATATGTTGAGGTAAAAGGGGATATTTATTGTGTGGGGCAAAAACATTACAAAAAGTATTGGGTTGTGTAAAAAAAATCTTCTCGAACTTGTTGACAAAAGTGAAAGACAAAACTTTTACTTACCATTTTCACTTTGTTTAATAATGTAGGCATCATTATCGTCCAACCATCAAATGGGTAGGTTGAGGATTCCATCTGCCCAGAACTTGACAGATTTTTGGGCAAAGAATTGGTCATGAGGATTTTTTGCAGGTCCCCAACGAAGCAAAGTTCTTTCCATTGAGCGACCTCTGCAGAGACACCAGATAAATGGAATTCTGAAGGTGCAGTGTCAGGTGGATAGGCCAAGTGAGGCAGGAGATCTCGGGCAAGCTCCAACAAGTTTTTCGTAGTGTCCAAAGAAGCGCAAAGTCTGCTGTTATCCTTGTGGAAGGCAATGCCCTTCTTATTGACCCTTTCTGGATGTTTGACATCAAGTGCAACCTTTACCTGGTCCAATTGGGAACAGTATTTATTAGAATTTATAATTTGGTTGCTTGGCAACAGCTTGTAATAAGAGTTCCTTCCAATCCCACCACACACAGAGCAATGCCTTCTTTGGATGCAGACTAGTGGAGTAGTTAATGGTGGCTCATCTCATTTGCTACACATTTCTCGTTGCCTTTCATCATTCATTTCAAAAATGGGTCATTTCCATTCTGTTTTTGCAGTGAATTGCAAACAGATAAGCAGTTGGCATTTTCTGTGAGACAGTGAATTGTTTGGAATTGAAACTGTTAATCACTCCTGCATTCAGTTCAGTGTACTATTACAGAAACTAAACTGTAATTTAATTTATAAGTTGAACTGTCAGCAAAGACAATGAGCAGCCATGAACAAAAGAAAAAGGATTGCAGTTTGATGAAAAGTTGAAAAATATTTATACATACTTTAGATACATACACAGTTGTATCAGAATAATATAAACACCCCCAGAATCGCAGCGTACCCGCCAGCCACGCCACAGAGTGTACGTGACAAGGTCGACCACACGGAGATACAAGCAGCCAGCCAGGACAGATGAGCCATAGTGCATTACGTGAGCACAATGGGCAGACTTAATGATTTGACTGATGTTCAAAAAGGAATGATCACCCACTACCGCACCAAGGGTGGAAGTCTCAGAAACAGCATTGTGGGCTGTGTTCATCAGGTGCTGTAGTAAGGGTGTACCAAGAATAGAACGTTGGCACACTGAGTACCTCCTGATGTCATAACTGTGGATAACCCTAAAAGGCCATTAACCCCAGAGGAAAATGTAGACTGGTAAAGAGCAATCTGTACGCAACAGTGTAGCAATTGACCGTGCAAATGAACCCAGGTACATGTCCCCTATGACAGTAGAGCAAACCCTGTTACCCATGGGTCTCCGGAGTCTATGCTGCGTCAAGGTGCCCATGTTAGCCCAGGTCCATCAGCAATGATGCCTGCAGTTTTCATGGTACTACAGTCATTGGACAGTGGAAGAGTGGGAAAAGGTTGCATTCTCCAACGAATCGAGGTTTCTACCCCACAGAGTGACGGACGGTGGCGGATACATGAGAGCCAATACCCAGACACTTGTCAGTCAAGTACTGGCCAGTGGTGGCAGTGTACGTGTTTGGGGGATGATTTCCTGTCATGACCTGGGACTGCTAGTGCCACCAGATGGGTCCGGGAATGCAATAGGTACATGTCCATCCTTGCTGACCAAATACATCCCTTCATGTTAGACGTTTACTCTGGTGGTGATGGTGTCTACCAACAGGACAATGTGCCATGTCACGTCACTAAGGGGTGTGGAACTGGTTCCAGGAAAACGACAATGATGCCTCCGTACTCCTTTGGCTGGCAAAATCGCCCAGCCTCAATCCCATAGAGCACTTGTGGGACTATTTAAATCTACAGGTTCGACGTGCCGACTCACAACCATGTCATCTCCTGGATCTCCATGCTCTGCTGCAGTCAGAATGGGCGTGTGTGCCTTGGGCAACCTTCCAGAGCTTCATTGTGTCCATGCTACGCCATCTCGCTGTTTTCATCTCGGTCAAGAGTGATTCCCATTATTAGGTAGTTGGTCATATTATTCTGATATGATGATGTATACACACACACTATGGATGGAGTCGAGGGTAGTGTGTGAAGATTTCAAGGAAGCTTGAGCTGTTTGCCAAGATTGCTGTAAATGGGGGCAATTGATACAGCAACAGCAAGCAAATTCTTGTTCCATCAATTAAAACATTTATCTAGCAGATTGTCTTTCTTTGAAGAGCTAACCTCTGAATCTCAGAGAAGAGCTTAATGATATGTATGTATCTATATATATGACATCAGCACAAGAACTCAAACTGGACATGTATAAGTTGAATGTAAGTAAAAGATGTTTAGTTTTGGGCTAAAAGATTTAAGTTGTGGAATATTTGAGTGTTTTGCATGTTAAAACTAACATTTATGAACTTCGCATATATCTTCTGTATATGGAAAATTATACTTTATACGTGGCTGAAATTTCAAAATAAAAGTTGATATAACATCTAAATATTTTATTACTCACGTCAAATGTTATGGTCGTGAGCTCCGTGATGCACAGCTATGTAATGATATATACAATGCAATAACCCTGCTGCAAGGTGAAAGATGTTACTTACTTAGCACTCGTTCCATTGTTCGCTGTCGTAAGTCGACAAAATGGCGCTGAGAATTTTGTATAATCTCCTTTTTTATCTGCATGGTCCAAGTGCAGAACGGCTTCATTTCATGGCTTTGTGTAATCTTCATTTTTACCTGTTGTGGTCCAAATTCAGAATGGCCTCATTCCACGAGTTTGTGAACATACGCTGATCACAATGCAGGCATGCGTAATTTCGAACTCAAATTTACAATGGAGGTTAAAATCGTAGTGATATGTTAAAAAACCAGAATTTAAAATTGAAAAATTGAATACCATGATGAAATCTAAAAACAGATTTTAGATTTCATCATGGTATTTAATTTTTCAATTTTCAATTCTGTTTTTTTAACATCACTACGATTTTAACCTCCGTTGTAAATTTGAGTTCGAAATTACGCATGTCTGCATTGTGATCAGCGTATGTTCACAAACCCGTGGAATGAGGCTGTTCTGAATTTGGACTACAACAGACAAAAATGAAGAATACACAAAGCCATGAAATGAAGCCGTTCTGCACTTGGACCATGCAGATAACAAAGAAGATTACACAAAATTCTCGGCACCATTTTGTTGACTTACGGCAGTAAACAATAGAACGAGTGCTAGGTAAGTAACATCTTTCACCTTGCAGCAGGGTTATTGCATTGTATATATCATTACATAGCTGTGCATCATGGAGCTCACGACCATAACATTTGACGTGAGTAATAGAATATTTAGATATGTTATATCAACTTTTATTTTAAAACTAACATTTAGCTTCAGAAACGTAATAAAATCTGTTATAAAAAACCTAATTATTTCATGAGATATTTATCTGATATAGGTAATTTCTACATAGTAAAAAATTTGGCACACTTGAATCTTTTTTAGTAGTTAAGAAAAAATTGCTCCTGCTGAAACAAAATGTTCATTGTACAGATAGTAATAAGTTTGATATAAAATACTGCTCTACTGAGTTAAGTTTTACTTTTTCATAAAAATTTTAAGTTCATTCTTTTGGTGTTAAATTCTTAAGAATGACAAATGCATATGTAGCTGCTGCTGCTGGTATTCTTGCTCAGATTTATGTTTTTTCCTCCATTTCAGGATGTATATGTATACCAAAATGACTCACATGTTGATGATGATATTCATTTGGCGATTGATCCTGATGCGTTACAAAGTGTCTCGCCGAGTGTGGTATGCCGTCTTGTCCCTGTTTGTGAAACTGTACAGTTTGCTTCCAATATCCAGCAGTTCTTGAAGTCTGTGGTGCAATAGTGCAGAACCTGCCACAATGCTCCTGTTCAGAGAGTGACTGTGCTCCACTGCACCAATGTTGCAATCATTCTTTCATCCATAGGAATTATGTAATGAACTTTACATCTGTTTTTCAATACATGTACAAGATTGACAAAAAAAAGCAAGAAAAGAAAAAAAAAAAGCAAGTGTTAGGTAAACTTTGAGAAAATTTCAAGCATTTGTTTGCTCTCAAACTGTTGCAGTTGTGCCACATAGGATGTTTGTCAAGGGTTATTTAAAATAATGCATTTAAATAGGGTTCCTTACAACTCTTGCATGTTCATTATGCTAAATATGTATGAATCAATGAATGTAGGTTTTTACTGTCTGTAACTCAAATAACTTTTTTTTTTTTTTTTTTTTTAGTATGCTGTCTAGCATAAATTTGTAGAAACTCGGTTCTCAGTTACATTTCGTGGAAGTTACTAGAAGTAAAAATTCTGAACAACTAAAATTTGTACATTTCAGATTTCAGTTGTTTTAAAAACGGTGCCCCCTCCTCAATTGATGTAGGCTGCATTAATCAACTGCATTTTTAAGTAGTTTTACTTAAATGCTGTTTGTGTGTGTCTAATTTAGTGTGCAGACAGAAGCATTATCCAAGATTATTTTCCTTGGAAAAGTGCCAAGATTTTCTGTTGTGTTGAGTAATATTGATGACTTAATAGCGTTCTTTTATTGCTTCTTTGTTGTGAATCCATTGATGCCATTTACATGTCAGTTACTCCCATTGGGTGCCTGTCATTATTTGGTTGATATATATATATACTAAATATGTATACTAAATTGACATATTTATACTAATTGGCATTTATTAAATTGACATACATACTAAGAGGCACAACAAAACATACCCAAACCTAAGTAATAAGCCTGGAGGTTTGTACTTTCTTTTTAATCATCAAACCCTTGAATAATTGTGTTGGAAAATCTCAGTTGGTAAAATGGAATGTATGATCCTATTCTCATGAGACTTTAACTTCTGAGAAGTGACCGAATGTTGCCTAGTAATTTTTATTAGAACTGGTTATTGTTAAATTTCCATAATTTATCAAAAAAGGTCATTCACTAGCTTTATTTCAAAAATGCATGTAGCAAACATTGTAAAAATAAATCAGCTTTTAAAAATATTGTTTTGGTGGGAAAAAATCAATCCACAGGTACGGAGGATCAATGTGATATTTGCGAAATGTAGATATAAATGTAGAGAAGAGGGAGGCACTGGGGTTAAAACAATTGAATCACCTGCAGTAATAAAAATAATCGTGTGTTCAGTGTATATATATTTTAGAGTAAGTTAGAGCCATATCAAAAAAATTAATAAGTAAGTAATGCATGGGTACAATGAATTTGCTACGAAGCACAGTGTATCCACAGCAATTGACATTATGTGTACAAATATTTTTTAGCATTTGTGATTAGGCATTTTGTGCATATCCTATTGCATAGGGTAGTCAACATCAAATGTCATCTGTTAAATCATATATTTTATGTGCTGTATGTAGACGGTATCAGATAATGAAAAAAATTTATGTGAAATCTTGTCATTTTCCTGCGTTTATTTGCCATGATGTTCCATTGTTTTCAGGTGTGGTGTTATATTTCTTCACAACTGGATATTATATGCTTTTTAGTGGACAACACCAGTGTACATATATATACATATGTACAAAATTTGTAAAGCCTTTTAATAATAACAAAAAAAAATCATTGTAGAGGCAATTTGTGCATTTAGATCTGGTGCTTAGAAATGTAACTTGTGTGGAACTGAGAACCAGTTTGGTAGAATAATCTTAGATTACATTCAAATTAGAAATG
This sequence comes from Macrothele yani, assembly GCA_039090855.1. Lineage (NCBI taxonomy): Eukaryota > Metazoa > Arthropoda > Arachnida > Araneae > Macrothelidae > Macrothele > Macrothele yani. Next base: position 66,122,435 of record CM076990.1, on the reverse strand, counting down.
CATTTTTATTACGTAAGAACAGGATAGTGTGGGGGTTTTTTGTTTTTTCTTCATTTCATGACAATTGTTGAAAACCGTAAGAAAAATTATTTTTATTCTTTTGCATTATGGAATTTTATTTTCTGAAATGCATTTAATTTTTTTAACCTTTGTGTTCACAGTTGAACTTTTGACATATTTAACATAGATACCAACTTCTGCATTATTGTTATCATTGAAAAATATATATCATTATTGCAGTGACATACTTCAATCCAGTTACATTCTACCCCAACTAACGATAAACACCAAATGTAACTTTTAACAACCTAGGCAACAAGTGTTTTGGCTAATTTTCTCTAGTAAACCATACAAGCATTTCAGGGCATGTTTTTTGCATGGAATATCCACATTTCATGGCTTTGTACATTTAGCATGCTAGTGCATCTTGCTGAAAATTATGTGAATTTTGCTTTTGTTAATCTGCATAATCTATGAAAAGGTGTAAAATGTCACTACTGAACCTTTTATGTTTCACTATGTTCTAGTCTGCCATGCTGTATTTTACCCATGTTATCATTAGTTCAAGAGATTTTTGACCATTCCATTATAATATGAAACATATTGTTCAATCTGTAAAATAAGTGATTGCATTCACTCACTTACATAAGTCCCTTTGTAAGAAAATATAATTCACCTTTTGTGAAAAATAGAATGGCTGTTTTGGTTTTAAAAAAAAAATGTGTTTTCTGTAGTGGGAGCTGCAACTAGTTCCAGAGTGTGTGTTACGAATTTAGTGTTCTGTTTCATGGTTTTGTCAAAATAGTGGGCTTTAAGTAAGGTGCACAGAAATTTAACAAAGACACATAATCTTAAAGACAAAAAGGTTAGTAACTTTGCCTATGTATATTTATATAGTCTTCTATGAAAGCAATGCTGTAAGGAGTTAACTAGCTCAACCAATATTAACCATAGTGTAATGTTTAAAGTAAATTTTGTTCCTGAAAAAATGTCCACATTTATATGTGTGTGTGTGTGTGTGTGTGTGTGTGTGTGTGAAAATTAACCTTCTCACATATCCTGGAATCAGCTTTTCTTGCTATGAATTTAATATATACACCACCACAGTTGAAAATGTTGTTTACACATAACATTGCAAAAGAGCATTGTTCAGATTATCTCCCTCTTTTCTCATGTGATTGATTCAGTGCTTCCTAGTTATCAACTCATTTGTCAGTAATATCATATTAGATGGACTTGCTTATCATCATATTATTAAGGTGGACTTCAGCAACTCTGTGCTTTCAAGTAGTTCCCAACTTAGTGTGTACCACTCTGCATTGTTTACATACATACTGCTTACTGCAAGCATTAAGGGGGCAAAAGAAGTAGTTTTGCTTCATATATTTCATGAAGCATTTTTAATGTGTGAGGAGGGATAATAATAATTACACCAATGCTCTAGTAACACAGATTTTCTTTATATGATACAAATATGCAGAAATGTGGATTCTTTTATTTGAAGAAAATATACTTTTATTTTTTTTTAAAGAATGACATTTTTATGCTTTCTTTTTGTTACTTTCTCCATGTGTGGGGATGTTTGGTGTGTTTCTTGTTTTAATAAATTTGCGCACAGATTGATGTCACAGATCACTACAGATTTGGGTAACATGTATGAGTTACCCACATATGCAGTATCTCTAAGTCAAAACATTTGGCTGACTGAAAGCTGTTCTTATTTTGATATACATGCATGCCACAGAATTTAGATCCACTTGATGAAGTTTGTATTAAATGAAACTGAGTACAAATAAGGGTAAAGCTAAAGATAATTTTTGAGCATGTAACTGTTAGTACTGCATGATAAATCAGTCTAAATGGTATAGGGACACAGGGGATGAGTTTATGTATTTAGGAAGTACATTTGACGGAGTAAACAGATTAGATGGTGAAATCAATTGGCAAGGGAATTCAGGTTTCATAGTCATGGAAATCTTGAGGAGGATTTCTCAGGTCTGATAGGTTCTTGCAAAGGTCATGGATGGCTGTGTATGAAAGTGTAGTTGCTTCTGCTCTAATGTGGTATTGCAGAAGAGACATAAAAGTTGTTCATGTGCTGGACAGATGTGTAAAAAAAATTTTGTTAGTAGTGTGGAGACAAATATTTTGAGGTTTATTGGCCACATTGCAAGAATGAGTGATGAGATGCTAAGAGAATTTGTTTAGATGTGACAGGAAATGAAGGTAGAGGAAGGTCAAGGAGAAATCATGGGATGACTAGATTGACTAATGCCTGCAAAAGTGAAAGAGGTAATGAATAAGTGAAAAAGGTGATGAATATGAAATACAAAAGGGCTTGTGTAAGATGTGTGATGGATATCAGTGAAGCTTGTGTGCCAAGATCACTGGATATGAAGGCATTTGATACATCAAACAGCAGATTGAATCTAACACCAATAACTTTGAGTTGGCAGATTGTCTTCCTTTCCTTTCAGAAGCTAACTTCTGAACCTCAGAGAACAGTTTAGTGATATGATTGGATGGATGTAAAAGATGAGCAAATTGGGGGCAAAATGGGAACACCTTGTTTTCACTGAACCTCAGATTCCTCTTCTGCACTTTCATGTGTCAATATATTTTAAATTTCATATTTCACGTTTTTTTATATATATTGTATTCGAAAGTGTGGTTTGGGGGGGGGGGGGTAAGAAAAATGCACCAGCCGTAAGACTTCTTGTCATATGTCATTGTTACCTTACTTAAAGTGGCAGATCTACTTTCTTTGCCCCTTAATGCTGGGAGCAAGCAGGCTATATATGTACAGTGAGGAGTGGTATATGCCTAACTGGTAACTGCTTGAAGGTGCAAAGCTGCCCTAGTCCACATGATTATTATCATTATTAATCATCATATAGAGCTACCAGATTAACTCTCATTGCAGATGATTTTCTTAATTTCTGCTAAAATTTAAGGGGAACCATCTGAAAGGTTTTCCTCATCATTGCTTATGCCCATCTGTTGTTGAATTATTGCTAGTGAAAAACTACCTGCTGCCTTGGTGGCACAGTGGTCTAAGCGATGGCTTCTGACCGCTCTCCCGTGATGGGTCTGGGTTCGAATCCCGGTGAGGCATGGATGTTGTGTTTGTCTTATGGCACTGGCTCTCTCCCTTCCCTGAAACCAGTGACCCTAAATTAGGGACGGACGACTGCTTATAGCCCATTGAGTAGCTAACAATGGTCGTTAAACCTCCAATAAAAAAAAATTAAAAAAAAATAAAAAAAAATAAAAAAACCTAAATCTCTTACAAGTCTAACATCTATAAGGAAAATCCGAATACCGCTGCGGTGTCCTTAACATTGGTAGATACTGAATGCCTGATTTATTTATAAAAGATTTGTGATTTGCTGCCAAAAGGAATTAAAAAATAAAATTGTTTCATCCTGAAACTAATAAGATTCTCCTTCAAACACAAGGGATTTGTCAAAACATACAGCTGTATGTAGTACAATTAATCTGGCAATCATATGAGTTTATCAACTTCCATGTTAATTTATTAGTTTTTCATGACTTTTTAAAAATGTAATAAATTTCCATGGAAGAAGTTGTACATTTTTATAATTTAAGATCTGTATCTTCACATTGTTATTGCTCAAAATTAAATCATTGATGCAATTTTAACATACTCTTTTCATAGAATAAAATCAACTTGAAAATTTCCAGAGAGCAATGCAGCAGCACAAACCTTGGATTCCAAAGTATAGTACTGAGTACTTCCTTGACATCAGCTTTAAGTTTGCTCTTGTCCATATAACAAGATTTCTTCTTTTATGCTTTTGGCATCAAACCATGATCAAGTGTGTTTTTAATGTACTTATAACATTATTTTGCTGTAATTTTGAGAATATTGCATGTTTTATACTTTTAGCATAAAGAGCGTTGAAGAAAATATCTCTAAAAGAGCTTATTTTTTTCTCTGTTGTTGTTTCTGATATTTGATATACTGCATTTTTTTTTCTTTGGGAAGGGGGGCAATTTTTCACCACCTTTCTCTCTTTTGATTTTTTATGCACTTCAAATTATTAATATAGTGATTTATCTTTACCAATAATTAAATATTCTCATTGTTTTTGTGTGTAATTTTTCCTAGTCTTTATTATGTGTATTTTCAACATAACATGCTTTCAGTATGATCGTGTTAATTAAGAAAGGTAGAAGTGAAATTGAAAGTACTGGTTTTGATTTTGTGTTTAAATACATAATACAAGAAATTTTCTCTTAGAGTGTATTCCAAATAAATTAAACTAACTTGGACTTCTGGTTATCCTTATTCCAAATTATTTACTAGTTTCGTGTACATGAAGGGTTTAGTTGTAATATAGTATATCATTATTACGAGATTATTTGTGGTGTGATATAATCTCTATCAGGTTTAACCAATACCACAAGAAGTAATTTTATTTCTATATTAAAATTTCAGTATGATGTAATTTATAGTTCAGCTATGGTAATGATGGCAGTTGAAATATATATTTGATTGTATTAAAAACCCAATACAGGAGCACAATTTACTATGCTAGTGTCAGTTGTATAACACTGTAATCTTGTTTGCCATGTGGTACTTCATCTTTTGTTTCCCAGGTGGGAATTGGTTTCCTATTGGTGCCATAATTTAATGATGTTAGATGGGCAGTATCACATCAGCAGTATGTGGTCCTTATTAGTTCATCCTGTGCAAACAGAAAATGAACTGTTTTCTATTGAGGATCTACTTCCAGAAATAGTGCTACTCTGAATAATGCTACCATCTCCCCATCCAAGAAACAAACTACACAAATAATATGTCTTCTGCATATCCCACTAGCATTAGTACAGAAGGAACAATACAGAATGTTTTTATGCTTTTGTAAGAATTTCTAAATAGAAAGATAAAAGCAGGCTTGTTATATCTTTCATGAAATCCACTTATTTGAATGAAGTTCAGCTTTCTGATTCCCATTGGGATGTAGGATATTAAGAAACAAGTTTCTCCCGAAGGGATGTGTATCCCACATCAGAAATTTAAAATCGGTTGCTTTAGAACTTAGAATTTTTCTCAAAGAATTATGTAACGGGATGGGGTTATTTCCACTCTCTAGTGAAGCTTTCAGTGTGTGGTTTTTACTTTGCATTTTAATTCTATCCATGTTGTGAATATACGTATATAGTAAATGTAATAGTTACTTCTGCTTGTGTTCCATTTCTTCATTGGTATTTAAGTTGCATCAATACACTGCAATTGCATTAAATTTAATATATACCAAGAAACTGATGATGCAACATTTGCATATATTTTTGATTTTTAAATTCTCCAGTTTTTACATGTACAAGATTTACAAACTAGTTGTGTTGTCTAAAAAAGTCAGTTAAGTGATTGTGTGGTTCATTGCAGCCTAGTCCTGTGTAATGTTACTGTGTGTTTTAAAAGGAAAATATGGAAGGGAATTATCCGTGATGTGCAGCATCACAACCAGTTTCATGATATGGCAGTTATGTGGCTATATGATTGTATCTCTATTTTTTTCTCATTAAATCAAAAATGGTTGACAGAGATTAATTTGGGGAAAATACAGTGAGAGAGGTTTGCTAATGTATTAAAAAGTTATTTGAGACTTTTTTTTTTTTTTTTTTTTTTGCTTGTAATGTACATACACGATATGTATGTCAATAGCAGTAGCAAGAATTAACTTCATTAGTCCATGAAACCCACCAAAAGGAATACAATTGAAGATAAGATTGTTATTCCCTTTTATCAGCCTTTTGTTCCCTTATTTTACCTACTCTAAAATTAATTCTATTTCTGACACTCTTTCTGGTTTTTCCTCTTTTAATATTGAAATCTCAATATTTTGCTTAATTTAATGGACAGCCAGCTTCTGTGTACTAGTTATGTAGTTTAGGAGTAGTTTATCCAAATTTAATTTTATACATCTGCGTAATGAAGTCAAGACAAGTCATTATGTCGACCACACATCAGCAACTGGAAAAATGATATGTAGGTTGACACAGTTTCAGTAGCACCCTGTTATTGGGCATTTAATTGCACCCAACATCATGGATATATGTATTGTAAATACATTATTTTCAGCAAATAGATAGTTGTACTGAATTGCTATTAGTTCACTGCTCATCCTATAATATCTTCTCAGAAAGCTTAAAAATTGCATCTCTCTGGAATGGAAATTGAATCCAAAAGGAACTCTTGGTTTCTGTTTGAGCATACTACCATTACCTCATACAAGAAAGTGACTTGGTGGATGTTACATGGTGAACAGTGCAGTAAAAGCAATGTAGTACCACATTCTGATTGCTGAAAATTATGTACTGTATTTGTGGAGAACATGACTGGTGCTAGTGTGCTTGACTCCCCTGCAGTGGCGTACCCGAGAAACTTGGGGCCCCACTGCAAAAAATATCTTCGAGGCCCTTTTGTGAAAATTGATTAGATTTCAATTATGAAAATTTCAAATTCATGTTAATTATGATTATTATTTATTTGGAAAATTTCAAATTCCACATTATTATTTTGAATATTTAAAATTTTAATTTTCATATTATTAACAGATTTTATGAGCATTTTAATAATGCAAGTTCTTTGGAACCTGCAGGTAATTTTCGTAAAACCAAAATTGTTGACCTAGTTTTATGCAAATACAAAATATTACAAAACACTATATATAAATGTTATTCTTTAAAGAACTAGCCATCTTTTTGAAATTCATCACGATCACACACACACACACACACACACACACACACACACACTCACACTCACACTCACACTCAACTGTCGTATGATAGTGTCTGATGATCTTTTCCAATTTATAAGTAAACACAGAATATAAGTCAGTAAATAAGTGATGATTAAGAATTGTGGTATAAAAAAAGTAAAACTACTTCAGTTATTTACTCTTGAATATAAAAACCACATTTAACATAATGCCACAATGTTTTGCACATAGTAAAAAAATTTCTCTTGACTCTGTTATAAAAAAAAAATTCCACAAGTTTGTTTTTCGTCCCCGCAAAGAACATGTTTTAGTTCATTACATTCTGAAGGTTGAGCAGTTATGTGCAAACAACTGTAATATGTATATAACACCTTATCCTCATTGGTACAAAAATTTTCATTCATTAAACTGATATTTCTTTCACTTTGTCTTGCACATTGTCATACATGTATATGGCTGAGAAAAGGGGCCTCAAGTCCTCTGGTAAAAAATTGATGCTTTCTGGTCATCCAGTTTTTACAAACTAAAATGCGGAAGTGTTTCTAAATATTTATCTTATTTATTGATAAAAATGCCAAATTTTTTTTATTTCCTTCAAATCAGCTGTCAGGAATTTCTTGCTATTTTTTTTAACCACTTTCATATAAAAAAATTGTAAAATTTTTTTACTGAGGCAAGAGGTCTTCGAAGCCGCGAGCCCCCCAAATGCGGGGGCTATCAGCACGCTCATGCTCCCCAGGCAAGCTATCTGTCACCTTGTACCCCAAAAATTTAGGTTATTCATTTGTGTGGCTAAACATATTGCATTTACTCAATAATTTCTAGGTTGAAAAATACAATGTAAACTAAATAGGAAAGAACTAATGGAAAATATACTTACTGATCCAACGTGAATTAAAATTAAATTGAAATTTCATTTTGGGTGCTTTATTGTTCCCAAAATTACCAACAAGTGTCTTCAAATCTATGTTGCAGGTAATTTCTTTTTCGATCGATAACGTAGATAACCCAGCAAAGTTTTTTCTGGATCTCCAGACACACACACACACACACACAAATTCCAGTGGAATGAATATAATTTGTAGAACCTCTTACTCTTGCCACTATTATCATTAGAAAATAGTCTGAGTGTGGTAGTTGCTAACATTTAGGTGTTGAGCATTGCCACTATTTGTGATAGAAGTGGACAGCCTTGATATATCCATTGGAATCCGAATAACACAGAATCCATTTTCTTTAAAAATTTTGTGTCACTCTCAGGAGTCGCCTGACTTGCCTGCTAAACAGGGACGGGCCTGGTTTATCACAGTTTGTTTGACAGATGCACTCTTTCACATCGGCATCTGATTTACTGCAAGCTGACTTAACCAGTCTGTAAGTGCAGGTCTCTGTTTTTCACTTATTCTAGAAAGAAATAAAAGTTCGTAAGTTATATTAAAAGAACAACAGAAAATAAAAATTGTTTTTGTTTTTTTCTCATTTTTATTAGTTCGTTCAATTTTATCGACTCTAAATTTCGTTGCCCCCAAATTTTGACACCCTAGGCAGCAGCGTAGTTTGCCTAATAGTTGAACTGGCCGTGGTGAACAATGTTTCTTCTTTAATTTGTGTGATTATACTTACAATAAAGATTAAAACTGAATAAACACCAACTCCTGTAAAAAAAAAAGAAAAATCATGAAGATATTTTGCCCTTATTGAAACTGATACAGGCCTTGAAATTATAAGGTCATATAATAGGTGAGTGCTCTGGTGTGCAGTCTTTTGGCTTCATGTACTGTTACGTCTGGGTTAAAATCCCATCACAAAAACTTTTTGGTGCGTTTGTCCTTCCAACGTTTGCCATCACCCTTTCTTGGAGCCAGTGATTCCTTATAGCATTAGATGCTCATGGGGGTCGTTTAAACTGTGAGAGGAAAAAAATTAATAACGACATACATTATTGAATTGGGATGCAAGAACTGACTGCTAAATGACGGTTGCTAGTCATGGTGAATGATTACATATGTAGAATAACACTGGAAACAAAGAAAGCATACAAAATGAATCGTAGTCAGGCAGTGAAAAACAGCAATGAAGGACTGCTTTAAGTCTGCAGCTCATCACACACCTGTGTGTGACTTTGCCACAAAGAAAAGAATGGAAATTTTTCATTCATGACATTGTTCAGTATTTACTGTTTCATTCCCAATAGAGTCCATAGTGAACAGAATTCAATTTTTTTTTTTTTTTTGTGACTTTTATCGATGTATTTCATCTTAACTTAACTTCCCTTCTGTAACCATCATCTACATCTGTTTAAGTTGGATTTTATGTTGCTATTTAGAGGTGACTTTCCCTCATCATTGTTTTCTCCGGAAAAAAAAAATTGGAGTGCATTTTGAATTGTATTGTTTTAATTGCTAGTAAAGTCACTGAATAGGTCCTTTGTGGTTGTATTAAAATTTATTTGATGATGGTATGAGTTATTTACCATCACAGATTAAACTCTAAAGTTCAAATTTAGTAAAAAATTAACTAAATTTTGCTGGTTTATATTCATTGCTGGAAAAGCACTGTAGCAGTACTTTGTATTTATTCAATTTATTCAAATGTACATTAAAATTCAAGCAGTGAGTATTGATTGGTGCTGTGAAAAATGCTATTATGATAACATGAAAAAAAGAAAATGTAATGAAATATTTATTGTGCTGTATTTATTTCTCATATCCAGTGTTTCTCACAAACAATATAATTTCCTTTGTCTGAATGTTTGAACCACTTTGATGGCATAGTGGAAAGAGTGCTTGTATGTTTTAATTGTTGAATCCCTGCCTCAACCAATATACTGTTTTTTTATTATTGTTATTATTGTTGTAATGTTCATGAAACATACTTTCACATTTGGACGTCAAACAAAAATGGCTTTCACCTAGTTCCTATAGATAAAAAGTCATTTTTTTTATATCTAGTAAATGTATAATTCATTACAATGTTAATCCCAATTAATATCATTTCATGTGAGCTAGTTGACATAACACAGAGCATTTGAAAAAAATTAAAAAGTTTGGCAGTGTATAGTGTAAGGGAGGTTATTAGTTCAATTTACATATAGCTATTAAATAACACTACACTTTAAAAATTGAAATCAGTGTTGAAAGTTATTTTCCCATGTAATCCAGCAGCACATTGAGACACATTCTTGATACCATCCTAGAAAAAACAGGATATCCTCATGGAAACATGTTCTCATTGCTTGTATGGCATTAAATTCTCTTTGGAATCTACGTCCAACATGGGGTCTCAGAAATATGGTGGTTGTCACTTGGGGACCAGATCAAGATGTTTGTGATATGACGTAAAACCTCTGGTTCTTAAGCATTTTTACCCACAGCGTAAAATCGGAAATCTCATTTGCATTGCAATCCTGATGAAACCTGTGCTAATTAAACACCCTGGCAAATTGCCATGTCTTTTTGACATATTGAAGAAAGCATTTGGGGAAAAGAAAGTATAGACACAATTGCTCAGTTTTACACTTGAATCTTAATACAAAATTTATTTTGTTGAGCACAGAATTTTCACACACACGCCTCAGTGTGAATAATAGTGACTGTTCTGTAGCATAAATGCACTGCTTGTATTGCTGTTATGTATGTTTCTTAACATTTGTGCAGAAATCAAGCCAAGTTTGCTAGATTACTTTGGGTGTTCTTGGTATGCAGTTAGTGTCGAGATACACGCTTGCAGGTTGTTGCAGTCCTAGATATGAGGAATTGCAACTCGGTACAAAACATTCACGTTTTTCTAGACAAAGCAGTATCATGAAGAATGAAGATCACACATTTATCACGACATTGAAGGAACTCAAATCAGTGGAACTACTTCAATTCCTCTAAAGACAATAAGTATTTGCACACACACTTCTGTTTTGTGGAGGCATGCTTTGTTTCCATTACAAGTGTTGAATTGAAGATACATTGCACACAAATCTTGTGCAGGTAAAATGTCTCTACATAGTTGGAGTCAGTGATTTGAGATTGCATTATTGTGACTCAGATTTGAATTAAGATATGATGCACTGTTATCACAGCCAGTGCTATGAGATTGCACTCTTGTGACTCAGGTTTGTGTCTGGTTATGATGATGCACTTTGTTATCACAGTCAGTGCTTTGAAATTGATTTCTTGGGGTCAGTGTTGTGAGATTGTATTCTTGTGACTATGGTTTGTGTCTGTATGTGATGCACTTTGTTATCATAGCCAGTGCTGTGAGATTGCATTCTTGTAACTCAGGTTTGTGTCAGGCTGTGATGCACTTTGTTATCACAGTCAGTGCTGCAAGATTACATTCTTGTGGTCAGTGTTGTGTGATTGCAATCTTGGAGTCAATGCTGTGAGATTGCTTTCTTGTAACTAAGGTTTGTATGTGGTTGTGATGCTCTTTGCCATTCACAGTGCTAATGTTAAAGTCTCCCATGGGCACCCTGAAGGAAAATGCCATGCAAGATACCCAATTGTGTGGGTAGTTCTTATAACTTGACCCATCAGCCATGCAGAATGACTGCATGAATATGTTGTGCATTAGTTACAGCGTGTAGTGATGATGGCCTCTCAAACAATGAATCATCAATGATCATGCAACTACTCTCAAACTTACATTGCTGGTGATTAACTTTCTTTTATGCCACACCTGTAACAACTCTCTATTAAACTAATGCTCAGGAAAGTAATTGTTGTTTTGGCATCCTCGGTGAAGCATTTTAAAAAGTCTTCAGTGATAATCTTTGTGCAGCTGTCTTTTTCTACGAGGTAACTTTGTCTTTCTATGAAAATAAATTGCCAGTCCTTTGTTAAATACATAAAATGTTAAGTCTTAGGTTGTTACAGTTACAAGCTATTTGTCTTTCTCCGAAAACAGAAAAACTTGAATTGGTCAGCACTTTTAGAGTATGTTGTAATTGAAAAATGTGTTAAGCATTCTGCATACTGTAAATGATGCACAATTTGTAAAATGGATAATATTGTCATTGAATTAATATTAGCATGGGAGCTGCGTTAGAATTATTTTTATTTATTTTTTTTTAAGTGGAGGGATATGCAAAATAACTGTTGAGGAATGCAATTTTATCAGTGGTTTTAAATTTATTGAGGAACTATGGAACTTGACACAGCACTAAAATGATTTTTGGGTTTAGTGTTCCTGCAGACCAAGCTGACCTCCATACATTAATTTTGCCATTTGTGGCCTTAGAGGAAAGGGTTTAATTTTTTTTTTTTTTTTTTTGTTGAATTGTGAAAGCGTATGTGTTGCCTTTGTGCTGGACCGGATGAAACTTATTGTTGGGCCCAGGGTAAAATTTTATTGCGGGGCCCTGAGCAAAATTTCATTGTGGGCCCTAGAACATCTCACGTTTTAATAAAGTCATTTACATGAAAAATATCATCCTTAAGGAACACACAAAAACTATCTTAAGCAAAAAGTGATTATCTCAAAGAAGTGTTTACTTTTAGGCTTAAGAAAAAGACCTTAATATGAATTGAAGGTTTCAGAGAGAGAGGGAGAGAGTAAAAAATGTCGAAATCTGCAATTTTCTTTCCGGGGAGAAGTTGAGGTTGCATTGTGATATTTGTGAAAACTTCCTCACAATATAATAAAAATATGATAAAGATTACTTCAACAAATCTGTGTAGCAAATATTTTTGCGTAGAGAATAACAAGGGTCCCGTTAAAATAAATCTATTTAAGTAGTTTAGTTTTTTCCCGATGCATATTTTAATGACTGATTTTGATGTACAGTGGAGTAACTGACAAAGTATTATATGTGCATGTATGATGCCTTTTTTAAAAAAACAAACATTCTAGTACTGTTTTAAAAGTCACTGAACATTTGGCCTCCTAACAGTCCAAAAACAAGTTTGATATTGTTCTTTTTATTTGTTTCAAATTTTAAGTATCTGGTTTACACACACATTGTTCAGTACATAAAAGTAGGGAAACACAAAATGATGAAATTTAATTTGCTATCTCATGAATGCCAAAAACTTTAAGATGGTTAAAATATTTGTTTGAAATCTGTAAATCTCAGGGTCTGTACAACAAAGGCCCGGTAACCTATTTGAAAGTGGGGGGATTAGAAACTTAAAAAAAAAAAAGGGGGTATAAAAAATACCTCTCTAATGCCCTCACACCCCAAAACTTAAAAAAATATATAATAATAAATATTAAAAAAAAAATACCCGAAATGATTTGTTTTTATTTACTAAATTGCAGGGCTCTGTGAAGGCCCGGGGCTACAGCTCCAGTTGCCCCTATGGTCTAGCTGGCCCTGCCTTTATGTTGTAACTTCATATCTTTGACTTGAAGTCCAAGTCTTTTGTCAGTGCTTTGGCATTTGCAGGAAACAGTGCGTTATTAAACAAAATCAAAATGTCATTGGTGCTGTAAATGATACCAAGTTTGATACAGTGTAGCTTGAAAAGAAGTGACTGATGTGATTGCAATATTTCTGTAGCAGGTAGCAGTGCCTCAGATAACTGATTTAGTTCGACAGTCTTCCTAAGTTTATGAAATGGAATTGGTTATCCATGTAGTTGTGGTGTTTGTTCTGCAGTAGTTACTGTATTTATCGGCATATAACACACACTTTTTTTTTTTTCCTAAAATTTAGGGATGAAATTCTACCTGCATATTATACGCACATACTACTTTTTTTTTTAATTTATTTAAACTTAGGTAAAATGAATACTGCTGCAAAGTGTGACACATCCTGATGTTGCCAAATGTTAAACCAGTTTGGTATCACTTTATTCTAACTGCAGATGCTTCTCTAATGCATAGCTCTTCTGTTTTTTGACGGATCTTGTTAAAAGTGGTATCAATACAATCTTCAGTTCTTCAGGAAGAAGATTCGCGCAAAAGAATTTGGGATTTTTACCTTTTTTAAGCTCCTGAAAGCAACCTCACTTGCTTCAGCAGTGAACGTGAGCTGCCACGTTAAGCCTAAGCGTCTGCTCTCGTTATTGCTTTCATGACACAGCCTGCTTAAGCAGCAGCTTCTCAGGGGAAGTATGATGAAACTTCAGGTGATGTCTGAACTCTGGTTTACGGTCAGTGATGAAAATCGTTAGTGTATGCATAGTCTTGTTCTGGTTTGAGGGTATAATTTTTCGCGACGATGACCATGCATTATCGGCAAACTGTGTTGGTTTAAGGAAACCAAATTTCTGGCTGTTTTTAATTTTTTAGTCTGTCTCCTCACATTCCAAGATAGCAGCGATTCTGATTAAAATTTTTGTAACAGGTCTAATATCCAAGTTTTTTTCATTCATATTATTTGCTTATAAGTGGTATAAATATTAATAAACGTGTGTTGAGTTATCTAAAAAAAGTTCAGAGCTCCCAAGTCATTTATTTTAAATTTAAGTTTTTACTCAAACTTCCGTCTTAAAATTAGGGTGTGTGTTGTATGCCAATGCGTGTCATATGCCGATAAATATGGCAATTATGGTCATTCTATGAATCATCTGTTGAAGTAAAGAAATCCAAATGTCCCAAATCACACCAGTTTGGTTTTTCTGAAGTTTTGTAAAAGCTTCTCTGCAGAATTCCAAAAGCACAGATTCATTCAAAAATTGCTTAATTAACATTACTACCTCTCTTCTTTTTAAGCTTCATTTTGAAGCTTCCCTTGCCCTATTTTCCTAATTCAGCTTATATGGATAACTAGTTTCAGTGAATATACTCATAAAGACTAGCAATAATTTCAACCATAGGCACTAACTATGGGCATGTTAAGTTTCTTAAGCATGCCCCTTCAGAAATCAAGGCATTTTCAGTGGGATAAACCTAAAGTACCTTTTCGTAACTATTTGTATATTGTAATTAGAATTTATGGAATAAGATGTTTCAGTTAACATCAGCCAAAGATTATTAAAAACTAAAATTAATATATTCACCACACATTTTTGAAATGGCATGTATTGTGTATATTAATTTAGTATAAATAAATTCTGTGATATGTCAGTTATATATAATTTCATGATGAATTCAATACATTTTTCAAATCTATTGAGAAATGAAACGGCTATTAAGAAAAATGTGAAGAAAAGCAAGAACATTTCTTGCACATAATATATTCTGATTTACTCCCAAGCATGAGAATTAGGTAAAAAAACAGGCACAGTTTTGAAAGTGTCCAAAAGTTTTACTACGAGAAAGCAATTAATAAAAACATATTTTCATTTCATTTCTAATTTTAAAGGAAATTAATGCATAAGTAACCCTTATGACTTTTTGTTTTTTTCCTGTTGAGCATGCCTGGAGATTTATAAAATCTTACACCTCTGATTTCAATTACGGTACTTCCAGTTCCTAACTGCTATTTTGGCACTGCAGTTATATCAATCATGGAACTTTTTTCAGCTACCTGGTCCACCTGGTGTTTTTCTGAAAGATTATCACATTTTGTGAATGAGTAGTTTTCTGTCTCATCAGTAATATACACTTTTAATTGATTTAAGGGGGTGAGCACATTGATGTAACTGTGCCATAAAAATTTTGTTTAAGAAATGTGTTATGTCGCTTGCTGTCAGAAGACAAGAAAAGCAAGCATATCTTAAGCAGAATTTGAAGTGAGACCTGCACACAACAAGCTCTCCACCTGGCAATTTTCTGGCAGTTCTGAAACTTCAGTTTTTTATTCTATTAACAGCATAGTTAAGAACAGAAGTACTTCCCTCAGCTCTGATGAAAGAACAGTTTTGCTGTTTTGTTAACATTACACAAATTTCTGTTATTTTAGTTCATTCTTGGTCATTAAAGTTTTCTCTTTCTTACATTTAATATTTATAGTGCAGATTTAGTTTAGCGTAATGATTACTTCTAGTAAATGCATCATACCCTTTTAAGGCAATATGGAATGCTGGATATCATTTTATTTGAATGTCATTCATTCATATTACAAATGTTTTATTTTGGAAATGTGCAAATATTCTGCATAACTGCCCATGACCTATGTTCATGTTAGAAAACTTGTTTCTGCCAGTTTCTTAACTCATATAACATACATTCCTTCAAACATTTCATACACCTAAAGACCAAAATAATCCATATCAAAAATATTTCATGACTTTTAACCCATTCCAAAACCACTTTGGCTTTTTTTCTGTTTGCTACAAGCATCAAAAAGCCAGGAGGAGTCACTCATTCCTAATTTAGGATTACCTGCTCCAAGGAAGTAAAAGAACCAGAAGCTTAGAGCAAATGCATTTTTTGTATCTCACTTAGGGCTTAAGTTAGGCCCTTGGAGAAGTTGACCTCCTAAATATGCGGCAACCACCTAGTGAAGAAATTACATTTCCAAAAATTACTTTCCTGCATTATTAAAATAATAGTGCAAGATCTTTGCTGGTAATCAATAAAAACCCTGTGTGATTTTACACAAACTATAATATTTTCTTACTTCCCTGCCTTTAACCATCAAATTGATAAATTTTAGTTTAACCGTTCTTTTAACATCTGATATTACCCCAGTTCTGCTCTGGGTACAAATTTTTTCAGGAACTCCGGCATTTCTCTGAAATATTATGGACAGGTTTTAAGAGGTATGCTTGAAATCCCATGATCATACTAGTGATCTTATTGTTCTGTAAAGTTTCATTTATGTAATTAAATGGTAAAGGAATTTAGAAATTGTGTGTATGTAAAGCAACATTGTCAATGTATTGTCTCTGAATTTAATATTTTGTTAAAGCTACCCAGCCAACTGTTTTTATGCTAAGCATCTGCCATGTCTTCTAGTCTGCATTCCTATATTAGGAATTGTCATTTCATTTCTGAATTTTAAAATGTCACTTCACAATCTTAAAATATGAAATTTATCCCCACTGATTATACTTTAATGAAAAATAGAGAATAATTTATTACAGCCAGTTCTTGGATTACTACTACCTTCTGTTTATAGTACCTCCATTTTTTGTTTGTTTTGCATGTTTGTCATGCAAGAAGGCCATTACATGAATGCATGTTTTATGAGCTTTCAGCATGCTATTTGTTACAGTTTTTATCTTTCCGATGACTTTAGCACAAGGGTGGTAGTATGTCAATGCTGAAGCTGTTTAATTTTGAAAAACTGTCATGAGAAGCTAACCTTTCCTTGTTTTTTGTTGTGAAAAGAAATTGTAGATATGTTACTGCTAAATTAAAGCTTTTGGAATTTACTAACATGTCTTTTGTTAAAGTGTAGTGAATTTTTCTATTTCCTTCCTTTCCCTCTCACTTTTCTCTTTTATGGAATAACTTCTGGGTAAAGAACAGATTCAAAATATGCTTGTAAATTTTAGTTATGTTTTGCTTCCAAAGGCATGGAGTTTTACACAGATTGAATCATTTTATAGTTTGGAAGACATTAGTAATTCAGATGAATCATTTTATGTTAGCTAATATTTGAGCATACCTGGATTGAAAAAGAAACCAGTTTTGTTTTTTTTCCATTGAAAATTTTAATATTGAGACATTTGGTTATATACAGTGAAACCTCAGTTATACATTTTCTAGGGGCTGGCCTTAAAAAATATAAATGCAAAAAAACATAAAAAATTTCAAAATGTTAATAAATACTATTGAAATTTTAAATGCCTCAAAAAAGAAAAAAAGGGAGGGGAATTTTAGATTACATTAATTTATAATGCAAGACATACATATAAGAATACTTTGTTTACTACCTTAAGTCTGTCTATTTTGGCTTATGTATTAATTTTTTTATTCTCATTTCATTATAAAAATGGTTGAGAAATGCTGTATGATTTCATATTTTCAATGTATGGGAAAAACAACTTTGGATTTACTATCTAGTATTTCAATCTTGTTTTATATTCACTACCACTATTACCCATGCATTACTTATAGGCATCACTCTTTCAAAGTAGTTTGTCTGTTAGTGGATGTAGCCCTAGTCTTACATAAAACATTCACTAATCTTCATTTGTTTCAAATTTCTTGAATTCAGAGAAAAAATAGAATTGTGAACATCATTTAGTAAACTTTTAGTTGCATCATCTACTGTATTTCAGAGAAACAGAAAAATATCTCAGTTCTATCAGAGTGCAACATACCAGGCTACATATAACAGAATCAAAGAACCGTGTATTTTTGATAATCTGAAATTAAAAATTTAACATATAATCGTAAAACAGCATATGAATGAATCGTGTATAACCAAATTGAAAAAGCAATAGAAATTACAGTAAAATATTGGGACCAACACAGAAGTATGTATTACATACAGTAAAAAGCGTATAACCCAGGTTTCACTGTATATAGATGAGAATTTGACAGAACATAATGGTCATAATTTAACAAACTGCTAAACAAAATCCTGAATGATGACTGAATAACGTCTCCTCCTGTGTTGTGCAAGTGCACACAAATTCCAGAATTTTTAGCATCCTTTACTTAGTAAGCTTACAATCCCCATCTTGGTGTTATGAAACAATTTTATCTCTGAAATTGGAACTAATAACCAACCCAACTGTCATCGAATTAATTTTGGAAGATACAGATAAAATAAATCCTCAGTTTTCCTCGAGTTTACCTTATCCTGATCTCAACATCTTCCAGTGAGACTTACAACTTTGGAAGCACTTACCTCAGCATCAATAGCCATTTATTAAAGCACATAAACAATGTCTATAAAGGAAACTGACACTTCACTGGCATCTCTAGATACTTCTACAGAACCTCTTTGGACTGACACCAAACAAATTGTTTCATTTGTTAATTAGTTTTTGTTATGTTATTGGAAAAGTTTGAAAATTTTTCTCAGCCCCAAAAACTAATTCTGATTCCCCTTTATCATTCCATTGATATGAAAATTGTTTTTAGATAAGAAATACCGAATATGACTTCACAGATCTGGCAAGCACTAATTATCATAATCCATCCATTACCAGGTTGATGAAAAAGTTTAAAGCTTCCTTACCTTAACCCTTTCCACTCGAATAACATTTCACCCAGATTCACCCTGCAGTCAGTATTTTTTTTTTCTTCTGCAGCATAGGCCACAACTTAGCTGTGAAAGTTCAGCTTTGATTTCCCAGCAAAAACCTGTAGCTATATTAGGAAACATCTAATATAGTTATAAGTTTTTGCTGGGGTGGTTTGTAACCTTCCGTTCAGTAAAATTATTTTTAGGAAAACCAGTAAAATTTCATACTGTCCCACCCGTCGTGTGTCACATCAACAGGATTTGAATCACCACCAGGTTCGCTGTCTGATTCCTCACTTCTATCGGACATATCATATTCATAATCTGATGTATCTGCATTATATTCATCAAATTCTAATTCATTTTCATCACTATTTTCAAAATCACTGTCATTCAAAGTATCCAGTACGAAACTACTTGTACTGCTGACGCCAGCCATTTTGTTATTTACTCCAGATTAAGAAAAAATGCTCAAAGTTAATCTTTTTAAAATAAGTGTGAAATAGTTCTCCACATTCTCAATAGATGGTATAACAAGCTGGGTGCAAAAAAAAAAAATGTCTCGCCAGCCCCGACATACGAGTTACAAAGGCATCATTGTCGTGGTAGGAGAAACCCTCGAAATGTGAATTATTCAGCAATTTCGTAACGTCGAGTGTTACCTGACGGTCGAGTGGAAAGGATTAAATTTTTTACATAACTTAAGCGTGTTTTTGAAGTTTTAATACTTATCATTTAAAATTCCATTTCTTACCACCACCAAAACAGAACAAACAAATGTTTTTCTTCAACTGTATGTATATTTGGTACACAGATTTTTTTTTTTTTTTGGGTAAGGCTTTGATGTAGTGCATCTGAAATCAGTAGGAGCTACCTGTCTGTAATGTTGGGAGTGTTTGTGAAGAATATGAAAGAGAGCCAGTTATTTCAGTAGCATGCAGACCACTGTTTTGTGCTGAAGCACCATGCAACTCAAAAGTGCAGGTAAAATTGTTTTGTGCATTTTGCCCATGCTTTTGGGTTAAAATAATTTAAGATAAAATTTTATGATTAATTTAATTGAATGTGAAAACAAACATCACAGTAACCTTGCAATCATATGAGCAAATAAATAGTTTTAAGTAATTTTTTTTATTTGCGAAGAACTAATGGTACAAATGCAACAAATAAGTAGCTTTCAATTTTATTATCTTGTTTGTGTGGCTTACATTCCTTTTCTAAGTTGAGCAGTTAGGGTTCTGAGATCATTGTGCTGTTTTTATTGTTTACAAATGGGGGATACAAGCAGATAAAAAATTCTGAACCATTTTTAAATGAGATGTGACCTTGAAAACATTTTTAAATGCATGAAATCAAAAGTGAAAAGTTAAACTATTTCATTCACCACTTGTTTCGGACAACGAATTGTAACTTTCTTTGACGAAGTTTGAATAGTCACACACACACACACACACACACACACACACACAGTCACACACACAGTCACAAAAAAATTGCCTGAAAATCCCAATTGTCATTTTTTTCCCATCTGCAGTAGTTATAAAAGGATGTTATAAATGTCATTATCGGCATGAATGTGTTGTATTTTCACTGTTTCCCATGTTGTCGCCTCTTCAGAAAACTTTAAAATTACATCACTGTGGAGATGGAATCAAACCAGCATCTCCTGATTTCCATTCAACCGTACTACTGTTACACCACCCAGGACAACAAAGTTCTAAACAACTGAAGCTAAGCAGATATAGCTTAGAAATCTGAATACTGTTCAGATTGCAATTTCCTTTGTGCCAATAATGACATTTGTATTGCCTTCCATGTATTTTGTAAAGAATTATTTTTTTAGGGGTGTTCATTTCCCATTGATATCTAAGATGTGATAGATGTTTTTCACTGAAGGGTTTGGTAAAAAAAAGAAAATGGCAATGGAAATTAAAAACATTTACTTTACAAGAAATAGCAGGTTTTATAGACCTGTCTTGCGCAAGACTAGACCTCACAAGAAATTACATGCATGCAAAAGTTCTGATGCATTACCTCATTGTATCCATAGCACTTGACATGATATTCCTATTTCCTAAAAGTAAAAAACACTTTACTTTCCAAGAACTTGAAATTGTCAGTGCTTACTGACTGACCAATAATAAGATGTAGTCATTCTTCACAATCCTGTAATTTTCATAAGTTTAAAAAATACAATTAGCACATCTCAAAAATAAACAAAAAAATAAATAAATTGCACACGCATTAAAGTTCATGGGAAATATTCAGTTAAGATTATGCATTATTCTGTGTTTTGGCATAAAATCTTGTTTAATGTTTCATGAAAACAACATGTAGGTCAAATTGTAAAATTTTTTTTTGCACCATGCATTTATGGACATAAAAAATGCAACATCATGAGGCTGTCTATGTGGGATGTTCAAGCTTGACAGAGTAACAAGAGTTTGGTATGGACAATCTATGGCAATAATGAACCCTGATATGGATAATATGGTGCTATTTCTATGCCCTCACCACCCTGTCAGTAAGATGATTATCCCCCTACTGTTGATAATACATACAGTTCCCAAATGGTCTTCTATGACACACTTCATTCTTTTTCAAACTAGACACACAATGTGTCAGTTGTTTGTGCTGGATCTGAACACACTTTAAGACAATGTTGCAGGATATCTTAGATGTAATAAATAGGAAAGAAAATCTAGAAACATGGCTAGGCAAGGTGTAAAGTGTTAGTATGTAGATACTGTAGAGTGGTGGTGTGAGCCACAGTGCATTGTCCTGTGAGAAAAGTGGAAATTAGAAATGCATTAGGTAGGGTAGACATTTTGGTCCCAGAATGTCACCCACATATTCTTGTGCTGTCAAGGTCCCCCTTGTAAACACCAAAGGTATATGGGTTTGTAATAACTCACAATACCCATGTTGTGGGTAGTGTGCTATATGTGAATGTCCATTGGATACAGACTTCATGCTCCCTCTGCACTTGAATGCCCCATCTATACCTTTTTTGGCCGCCCCGGTGGCGCAGTGGTCTAAGCGATGGTATCTGATCATTCGTCCGAATGGGGTCTGGGTTCGAATCCCGGTGAGGCATGGATGTTGTGTTTGTCTTACGGCACTGGCTCTCTCCCTTCCCTGGAACCAGTGACCCTAAATTAGGGACGGGCGACTGCTTATAGCCCATTGAGTTGCTCACGGTGGTCGTTAAACCTCCAACCAACCATCTATACCTTCATATGGCCATTGTCGGCATACATATGTTGTGGGACTCAACAGCAAAGACAACTTAGTGCTGTTTGCTCTTGACATCTCATTTGGCCTTCTTGGTGGTGGCAAGCTGCTAGAAACAATCTACGTACTGGACAATGTGCATGTAATCCAGTTTTTGCCATCGGACAACTGGTGGCCTCCTTTGTGGCAGTTGTTGAAACCTGTGTTGTATACCTTGGCTTGGAGTATCCACACTACACTAGCATACATCTAAATATCATCTGTCCTCTCATGCCATAATCAGGGTACATTAAATAGATGGGTGCCTTTAGTGGCAGTGCTATATCTGTGACATCATGGTACTGTTGCATGTACCAGAGTACAGAGAAGTGTAATGTTTGTTATACAAGCCTTTCCAGTGGCAGAGTGGTCTGAGGTGCTGGTTTTTGACCATTCATCCAAGATGGGCACGGTTTCAAGTCATGGGTGAAGCATGGTTGGTGTGTCTGTTTAATGGTGCAGTCTCTGTTCCTTCCCTGGAACCAGTTGCCTTAAATTAGGGATGGCCAACTGCTTATAATAAGAGTTGTGCATGTGCATGGTGGTCATTAAACCCCTATACATTTAAGGGGGAAAAAAAAAAAAAAAAAAAAAAAAAAAAAGGCACAAAATTTGTCTACTGGTGTTGCAATTCTTGTGTCTATGAGGATATATATCCAGAAATAAAATCAAAGTGATCTACTACTTTTTGAAAAATTGGGCTTACACACTTTAGAATATTGTGATGCACCTTATAGATCTAAGACTTATTGAAAGACGTGCTTATAATGTTAAGAATTCTGTGGTAAATCCCTTGTTTAAAAATCGGATCTGCCTAACAGCAATTGGTTTGCCATTGATTTAAATTTATGGAGGTGATAATTTTCAAGGAGAATATAATCAGCTAAGGAAGTGAAAATAACAGAATTGTATATGCGTATCATTAAAGTCATTACATACTTGAACTTTGTGTTAAATTTTACATTTTATAAATAATAGTTTCAAGGGAAGGAAATCTTACCTCCAAATTCGTATTCATCAGAGAGTATGTTGCACTCTCTGTGAGCATGCTCCCATCACCGATGATGCTGATGTTAACATAGGTTGGTTATTACTAAAAACAATATATATTTACAGTATATAAAAGGATCCGGATATCTGAAATTTAATTACTATAAGCCCTAACTCTTATAACATTCATGAGATTCATTCGCGGAATTCCGCTTTTTTGTCATCATTTGAGTCATTATCCAGATCGATGCAAAACTGAAGAGATTTTTTCAGGGGTGGGTGGGGTCGTTTTCCGTCTTCGGACGGTATTTCATGTCTCGGAACTTTCCAAAACGGAAGTTAAACGGAGTGAAAAAATTTCCCGTAATCGTAATTTTTTTCTCACGATGTTGCCTCTGTCTAGTATTGTTGTTACATATAATTTAACTGCATAAATGTTTGTATTTCAGCTTGAAACTGTAGGCAACAATTTGTGAGATCGGAAGTTTGATGACGCAAAAATTTCCCTGTGATCTTCAGGCATGAGGTTCTTCTGTGACTTCGAGGAATTCCGCCGTTTCCGCCATCATTTGAGTTATTCTCGAGATCGATGAACAACTGAACAGACATTTGGGGGGGGGTTGGTGGTGGCGACGACGGGGGGGGGCTTTTTCGTCGGAGGGACAGTATTCTATCTTTACAAAACTTTCAAAAACGTAAGATCGATGTAGTGAAGATTTTTGCCGTAATCGTAATTTTGTTTTTCTCGCGATTCCTTATGCCCAGTATTGTTCTGAAATATCATTTTATTCCATAAATATTTGTATTTAAACTTGAAAGGGGGGGGGGGATTTCCAAAAATGGAAGTCGGACGGAGTGAGGATTTCTCCCATAACCGCATTTTTTTTTATTCCTCGCTCAGTTTCCACTCTGCTGTGTTGTTAACTGTTATTTCCTCCCATAAGTGCATGGTGTTCAATCAAAGGTATTTATCTAAAATAGTTAAAGCTTTGATATCATGCACTCGTGGTCATCAGACTGAAAATTCTTTCAGCATGACGGTTACAATTATTTTTACCAGAAGGCATAAAAAAAGAAAAGAAATGGGGAGAGACAATAAAGAAATGGGGAGAGAAGGATACCAACAGAAAGACAAATTAAGCCATGGATGCTGTGCAGCTGCGGAGTCAACAAAAGACAAACGGAAAGTAATCCGCATTCTTGTTGCACATTTTGATTTTTCTCCGAGGTAAAAAGTTCAGCTTTTTTTCTTTTCGTCGGTCTCATGTATGTTATAAAGGTAACATCTGAAACCTTTTTAAACACTTAAAATAATTAATACTAAGAACATATAAACGCTGTCTCGGTGGGGCAGTGGTCTAAGCGATGGCTTCTGATCATTCGTTCAGGAGGGATCCAGGTTTGAATCCCAGTGAGCATGGATATTGTGTTGTCTTATGACACTGGCTCTCTCCCTTCCCTAGACCCACTGTCCCTAAATTAGGGATCCGTGACTGCTTTACAGCCCATTTAGTTGCTCACGGTGGTCGCTAAACCTTCAATCAATCAAAAAAATACCATCAACATTGAGTGACAAGACCCAGCTCAGGGTAACAATCAAAGTGAACACTTTTGTCGACCCTTGGTCAATGTCTTCAGGCATTCAAGATGTCTACCTCTATGGTTAAGTCTTTGTGCACTAATTCAAGTTTCTCTCCCAAGGCCTGAAGGAAGGGGTATGGTACCTAATCATTGCGCATGATGCGAACATTGGTCTGTTTGATGATGTTGCCATCCATCAAGAATTATAATTATCATTGAGAGACACTTAATCCTTACATTTATTTATTTTAATTATTGTTTCTATTTTTATAAAATTCTTTATTTCTTGTGTAATTTTTCATATTTAATGAGTGATTTCCAGGCTGGATCCAAAACAGTTGGATCATGTAGGTTACAAATATCTTTTTTCATTTTGATTAATACACTTTTAGATTTTCTCAGTTCATTTTCTTTTCTATGGACAGCTAACACTTTGATATTGTCAAAGTCCGGATATTGTGTATTGTTTAAGAAGAGAAAACTGCTCTTATGTGTCTGTCAAGTCCTGTTTTGGTGATGATTCTTTATTATATTACAAAAATATTAACATTTACACTTTCAGCAAAAACAATTACTCTTCTCCTGGGATTAAAAATATATTTAGAAAAAGATTGAAGCTAAATTAAAAAGGTCAATCAATAATAAACTTGCCAGAAAAGTTACCATAAAGGTTAGTTTGAAAAACTGTACAGGATCCACAAAAAATTAAGTATTCAACTTGCTCTTATCCTAAGTAATAAAATTTAAACATTCTTCCCTAGCATAAAACACAGAGAACAATGTCTTAGTTTGACAAGAAGCAGTCTACAGTACAGACTGTTATTGTGTTGGTAACATAAGAGAAGATACTGGGAGATAACTTAAAATATGTGTGGTCAAACTTAATGCCACAAGAAACAATGTTACCAGTAAAACAGGGCTTGAGAGAGAAGTTCAGAACACTGGGAATTTGATTAAATGGGATGCCTTTTAAATTTTATTTCACAGCAAGACTATGAAAAGAAAGGTAGTAGAAGGTGAGGAAAACAAAAGAAGATTAACAATCAGAAAGGCTGAACATCACATGAGTGGCATCACCTACTCCCTTGAGGTAGTCCTAATGATGGGTTGAACAATCTAAAAATTTGACAAATAATGTTAAGTGAGGAAATCCCCAGTATTCTCAATTTAACTCAATTCTATTTACTAATTATTAATGCAAGGGCTGCCATAACTTCATTTTAATTCAGAAGATCATATTTATTATTTGTGTATGTGCAAGACATAATGCTCTTTAGAATCCTGTGGTAAAATGTGGAGTTTTAGCCGCCACTTTCTTATTTTCCTAAAATTATTGGGGGAATAACCATCGTACTGCCCTAGTGGCATAGTGGTTTAAATGCTGACTTCTGGCCATTCATCTGAGATGGGTCCAGGTTTGAATCCCAGTGAGACATGGATGTTGCATTTGTCTTACGGCACTGGCTGCTCCCTTCCCTGGAACCAGTTACCCTAAATTAGAGACTGATGACTGCTTATAGCCCTCTGAGTTGCTCATGGTGGTTGTTAAACCCCAAACAAAAAAAAGAACCCTCCAAGTCGATGATAACAACTGCAAATGGTACACAAATCCATCTCTTATTATAAAAAAAAAAAAAAAAATCTGAAATGTCACCTGCATCTGTTATTATGCTTGTGTGAACTTTAACATATGAAAAAAAACAGTCTTTTTATCTGTGGTGAAAAATTTTTGAACAGTGAATCTGTACATACTTTTCTACATTCTGTCACACCATAAGTATATGTATGTAAAAAATACATTTCATTCCAGCTTATGTTGTTTACAACACATTTATACTGTATATCCAATGCCATATATGGTTCTTTTGTGGCACATGTTAGCTACCTCAGAACTTGCACATTTATTCAAAGAATACAAGAGAAGAAAGTAAACATTTGAACCCCAATCAGTAATCACATTTAAGATGTCTGGAAAAACTTAATGTTAAAATCCAATTTGATTTTGACTCAGATTGTTTCCTTGCAGGTGAAAGAGTTTCTTCAGAGTGCATGTGTCCGTAGGAGGGACAAGCTGTATTGTGGGTGCATTTGCAAAAGAAAATACTGCAGCTTAAGCTGTATGAGTGGTGAAGGCCAGATATTTGGTTTTGCTTTTCAGTGTATTGCTATCACATGACTTTTAAACAAGGTTAAATTGAGAGTGAATTTTGTAAATTCCAATTCAGTGTTACAAATGTACCCATAAAAAACTATTTAGGAAAAGGTGAAGGGAAAAGTGGCATTAAAAAGGCAAAACAGTTTAATAACAATATTTGAATCAACAAAGCTGAGGAAATTTTGTCATAGAACAGAAGTCAGCCCAAAATTGATCTTCGTTATTACCATTCAGTGATTAGACATAACTTTTTTTTTTTTTTTTGTTGCAATAAGAGTTGGGTATGATTAATTCATTTAATATTGGCTGTCATGAGAAAACTTTTAGTGACAAAGAGGTGCATATAGTAAGCAAGGAAGATTGATAGTAGATCTGCAAACTTTCATCAACGAATGAAGTATTCTTCAGTTTATAATTAAGTCTGAACTTGAAGCATCACCAATGGGTGGTAAAGTTCAAGACTTGCTGCATATACTCATATTTGATCCTGAGAAGCAATGACTTCTTTAACAGGTGGTATTTGTGGACAATAGTTATGGAAATAAGTGGCAGATTGGCAGCCTGAAGTCAGTGATTAGTGGTTGAGATAGCCTTTCCTAGGAAGCAGGTAATGCAATAAACTGATCACAGAGAACTTTATAAATGGACTCACAGCTGCTTTTGTTTCATTTTGAAAAAGAGTTTGTTGTTGTTGTTTTCGGTTAATCTAGAATGCAATTGTTTAGAAGATTTTTTAAAGATGTACTATTTTCTTCATCATACTCACCATATCAACACATTGTTGTCAAGATGGTTTCAATTAATAATACACAGCCACTTTTATGATAGTGATCAACCTATGTGGTTGTTGATATTAAAGTTCTTGTAATTTCCTTTGTTATCATACTAATGAGTAATGAATCATAATTGTTATCCTACTTTAAATGAATCATAATGGAAGGTTTAAGGTGGATCCACATTAAAACTCTGCCCTATGTTGCCAATGGTAAAAACTTCTGTAGACATTTTCTTTGCAAATAATGTATTCCCAAGGATGAAAATTTGCACATCAATAGAAGTAACTTTATATTATAGCGTAATATTCTTAATGTTTGTTAAAACTTAATCATAAGTATATTAAAAATATAATATATTTTTAATATATTATGTTGAGATTTGCTAATAGATGGTGCCTGTTGAGATTTGTTAATAGATGGTGCCACCTGTACAGATTGCTTACTAATTGTTATCACGTCACATTTTTTCTCATTAATTTTTGGAATGGAATTAACATGTAAGTCTACCCATGCAATTGTCTGGAATGTATAGAATGTTTGAGTCACTTAGATTAAATTTTCTGGTAATAATGCAGCTGAAAATGTCGTGGAGTATGTTTTGCTGTCTTATTTCGGAATTGCAAACCAGCATTGCCTACAGTTCTGTTGACATTTTCCACTAAATTGTTGTCAGAAATTTTAAGCAAAATGATTTAAATCATTCTAAACATTCCTGACTATCACATGGTTAGATTCAAGTGTTGATTCCAATCCAAAAATTAATAAAATTATTGTAAAACAATGCTACATGATTACTGTAAAACAATGCTACATGATTAGTATAACAAGCAATCTGTACATGTAGCACCATCTATTAGCAGTTCTCAATACTACCAAAGGAAGAGTTATTGATTTTTCATATAATTATGCTAAGTTTTAGAAAATATTAAATATACTAGGCTGCAATATACAAAGTTACTTTTATTGACTTGCAAATTTTCATCCTTGGGAATGCATTAATTTAGAAGAAAACGCCTACAGAAGTTTTTACCAATGGAAACATAGGGTAAAGTTCTTAAGTGGGTCCATCTTAACTCTGGGTTTTTATATGCATGCAAGACCGGTCAACAACAAGGAATTCAATTTATAGAGAATAAATCGGCAATTAAAAACATCTTATAAATTTTTATTAGGTGGATGTATCAGACGAACCTATGTGAATTAGGTTTCATTAAATAATTTGTCAAATGTAGGACATGATAAGAAGGGTAACATAGAATTATCAGGTGTTATATGAGCATGTCTTTTGAGAAAAATCTCAAACCTGCTGCTCTTAAGGTGTTTGAAGGAGAAAAAGAAACTCCACAATTATTAGTTTTCTAAAAATGAAATTGAATTTTGCATCCCTAGCAGGAAAACACATTAAAAATCATGATCAATCAGCAAAATTAAAAATCAGCTATTGAAAGAATTTGAATTTTTAAAAACAGGACTTTCAGAAAGGTGTAGATGTACAAGGGTTGAATGAAAAGTAATGCCTCTATGAGCATTACTCAAGACTGTATGAGAAAATTTTAATAAATCAAACAAAGAAATAATCTTTGAGAGCATGCTACTAACCTGTACTTGTGTCTCAACATCGTCACCAGATAACTGAATACACTTCTGTCAGTGATGAACAAGATTTGTGGAGCTGTCACGGAAGTCCACCCTCTGTTTCTGTAGCCAGGCCCTAATAGCCTTTTCAACTTCTTCATTGGATGAGTAATGATGTCCTCTAAGATCTTTCAGTTTCAGGAAGAGATGGAAGTCGCAATGGCAATAAGTCTGGACTGTGAATATGGTACTGTGATGAGATTCAGCCTCTCAATTGCTTTCATGGGGCTCTTGCAGTGTGTGGCCTAGCATTGTCATTTTGCAGGAAAATATTTTCTTCTTCCCTTCGAATCATTCATAATTGTCATTTTAAAGCTTGAAGCGTCAAATTGTAATGTTCTGAGTTAATTGTTGTTCCAGGAAATCAAGGTGGAAAACACACCATCTGTGTCCAAAACACTGTTGCCATGAGTTTTCCAGCCAAAGCATGTAATTTTTTTTTCTTTTTCTGGGGCAAGCCTGTGTGTTGATATTCCATGGATTGATGTCTCATTTCTGGTTTGTAATGGTGCACCCACATTTTGTCTCCACTGTGAAAAAAATCGTCACCTTCATTCTCATAACGCAAAAAAAAGGTTGCTGGCAAATTTCAAGTCTCTGAGTTTTCATTTCAGGCGTGAGCATCCATGGAACCCACTGCACACAAATAATTCTGATATCCAAGGAAAGCAATAATGTGACCCACATGTTTTTATGAACTGTCAATTCTGTCAACAGTTTCTCACTTAGTGATCCACAGATTGTCCTTAATCATTTTGTCAACCTGTTTCCTGTGAAACTCATCGGTTGCTGACACAGGTTGTTTGACTCTTTGTTTATTACATGAGTCAGGTGTTCCTACTTCGCCATCTTTACATCTGTTGGCCCAACGACACACATTGCTGACATCAATACAGTCTTCACAATAAACAGCTTGCATTCTTCAATGAATTTCCTGTGGAGTAACACCATCTGTCAAAAATTCAATAACACATTTGAATCACACTCACAATGGTCTTGCACAGTGTCCCATTTCTTACAGAATAGCTAAAAAACTATTCACTACAAAGACCTTGCAGGCCAACTGAGGTGGTAGATGAGAAATTATGTGGTGTGTTAGTAATTGTTGCATGTCTGTGCTGCCAACTGTTGATGCATTATGAAGGTGAAGGCATTACATTTCATTCAACCTATGTGGTAACAAATACAAATTTATCATGTTTTATATTAGGGAAATATTTCATATAGGAAATAGCAAAACAGGCAGATCAAAGTAACTGTGGTTAAAATTAGTCAGTGTTCAAATAATTTTCTTAATTTGACGTATAGAAGCTAAGTCACCACTAAAAGAAAAATGTATGATATGTGGTGGGAGCATTGGGCATTTAGAAAAGCTGGGAAGGGTATAGAAATTATGGCAGTGTATGCAGCAATATTTGATGCAAAAAAAGAAAAAAATCAGGTCAGACATATAAAAGCACACATGTAGTTCTTAATGCAAGTATACTGTACTGTTGCACCCCTAATGAGGAAACTGATTAATCTGGAAAATCAAATAGTATTGTATTGATCATGATCCAATGTTAAAAGAAATTTTCTAGTCCATCAATCAGAGACAGGTATGAATCATATATCTAAATCTAAATCATGTAACAGGAACATTTTTCATCAGGAAAAGTTAAGAAAATGCATGAAACATTTTGTCATTACAGCTATGGGTTACAAAAAAATTATTCAAATTGAACTTTTTAAAGGGAGATATATTGTTTTCCAAATGCGTAACATGTATTTGTGCCACTTGACATTAAAACTTGCATCACACAAAGTAAAAAAAAATGCATGGACAGTTTGGCATAGTAAAAATACTCTTTCATATGCTATTTTGGCATATGAAGGAATTTTTCCAGTTCAACTCTTAGAAGAAGAATTATTGTGCATTGCATAAAATTACATTTGTGCCATCTAGTGGAAAATCTCAGAAAATCTGCAAGTGTGTGATAATTTTGCACATAACTGTAAAATAGTAACAATACTTACTATTTTAGTTTTAATAAAAATTTTTAAAAATGCATTTACAGTGCATCAAAAACATCTAAATAAGGAAGCTTTCAACTGATAATTTACTTATCTGAGAGAGTGTCTAAATTCAGTTCAATGTTAGAAACCATAAATCAGACACATGAAATTTAGTATTTTGCATTAGTAGATTTGCATTTTAATGAAACTTGAACCACTTCAAAGTACACATATCTAATCATAGAATTACAGGAAGGATCACAGCCTTTTTTTTTTTTTTTTTTTCCTTGACATAATGGCACCATTTTTGATGTAATCATTTTCTTCTGAAAAATTTGTGCAAGTATTATTTTTACTTCTCCAAATGAGTCTATAATTTATTTATGGTAGATAATTATTTGAAAAGTGCTTACCTTTGTGCAGAACTGTGCATTTTAGTGTGTGTGGTTTTTGATGGCAGTCTCCTTTTTTTGTTTTTATCTTTTTCTCAGCTGTGTAAATTCCCTGTCTACAAAAATTCAGTTGGCAGAAGAAAATAAATGGAAGGGGAATGGTGGAAACAAGCACAAAGGAGAAAATGGTGGAATTTGGTAGAAACTAGGAGTAAGTGAGGGAGAAGAATAGTGGAAAAATGAAGAAAGGGCAGATGAGAAAGAGTGTGAATTGTCAGTGAGGAAGGGGAGCAGTGTTACAGTAAGGAAATACGTTTTACTTATAGAAATCAAGGATAAAAAAAAAAAAAAAAAAAAAAAAAACAATATAAATTGAGATATGAAAAAGTAGTCAAGTCACAGTAGCAGGGAGGCATGGCAAAATATGGTAAAACCTCTTATTTTGGGACTCACTCAGAACATTTATTTTTGTCCATAAAAGAGAGTTTTGCATTCTTTCTAGGTTACATAACGTGGTTTATTTACTTAACACAAAACCCTCTTTCATATTTCTCACAGTATTAAATACCTTACATTTATTGACCATAGATAAACATAATAATGTATACAATTGCAAACTCATCAACAATCTAATAGATATGTCAGCCTGGGAGACAAACAGGGAAACACTCATTGCTGACCAAGCACTCAGAGGCTTTGATTTCTGGCTAATCGGCTGAGCTGAACCTGGGTTCAAGTCCTGGATAAGACAGGGATGGTGTGTTTGTGTTGCAGTTTTAACTCTCTCTGTTCTGTAGAATCAGTGGTTTCAAATTGGGAATGGGCAACTGTTTTATAACCCTTAGAGTTGCTCATGATGGTTCTTAAACATCGAAATAAAAAAAAATAAAACCTACTTGTGGCTTTTAGCAGTAGTCAAGCCCAACAGTTTACATGGGGAACTGCTCTGAAAACATCTTGTAATTTTCATGTGTTAAGCACATGCTGGCATTAACATTAGCTAGGGCACTGCATTTCCAAGCAACTGAGTTATCTGAACACGACTCACCACCTGGAATGCTCTAGCAAGGCATGAAGAGGATAGCGAATTCTGTCTGATGATTCAGGTATTTCAGTTGCTTGAAAATGAAGTGTCCTGGTTGATGCATACTTAGAGAGAAACTGTGAGATGTGGATTCAATTTCAATTCTGGGACAATGAAATTTTAAGACTGTGGAAGAAGCTAGCAGCATTTCCATGTCAAAAACTGGTCCCTCTGTAGCTTTACAGGATATTGAGAGTACTTGAATTTTTTTTTAACCAGAACAGAGATTCGATACATTTTTCATTAACACATGTATTTATTTCCCAACTTACTAAAACTTCAAAGTGAGCAAACATGTACTTGGCCACCCTAGTGGTGTAGTGGTCTAAATGCTGGCTTCTGACCATTTTTTTTAAACTAGAACAGAGATTCGATACATTTTTCATTAACACATGTATGTATTTCCCAACTTACTAAAACTTCAAAATGAGCAAACATGTACTTGGCCACCCTAGTGGTGCAGTGGTCTTAAGTGCTGGCTTCTGACCATTTGCCAGATGTGCGTCTGGGTTCAAATCTCGGTGAGGAATGGATGTTGTGTTTATCTTGTGGCACTGGCTCTCTCTCTTCCCTGGAACCAGTAGCCCTAAATTAGTGATGGGGAACTGCTTATAATCCATCGAGTTGCTCACAGTGGTTGTTTCTAAGGGAATCACACACAGACCCAAAAAGGAAACATTTTATATGGAATGTATGTATATACAAAGCAGAGCTAATTGACCACCATTTTTTTTTAAATTGTTTTTTGGCTGTTTATTCAGAATGTGGAACTGCTCAAAACAGTTCATTTGCCATTTGATTATCAAAAGTTGAAACAATCAGCTTTAACTGAAAGGAAATTCCAAAGTTTTGATGTGGCCAAAATTAATGAATGCCAAATTTTCTGAGTATGATGTTCTTGAAGAGATAGATGCAGGATTGATTTCATCTCCAGGATGATTCAGTTTTTAAGTTTCCTAAGGAATTGGTTACAAGGTTGACAATTAGCAATAGCATTTCTAGACCATGAATGAATGAGCTCGTTTTTTTCTGCCATATGCCTTGGTAGACATGATTTCTGCTTGAAAGAAATGGGAGGAAATCAAATGATGATGAGTAATTAATAAGACCAACTGCTTTGCACAGCATCACAAAGTTTAACTGTTGGTTTGTGTGCACCACCCCTGACATTAGAGCAGTGCTATAAATTTGTTCAGATTTGTGATTATTTAGAGAAGAAATATTTGTATTACGACTAGCTTGATAGGAAAATCCCTATTTTATGGAAATAGATTTTGCAATGAAATATGATTATACCATGGTTTTACATAATCAGTTCTACTATTTCAATATTCTGGCCCAAGTTAAAAGAATCAATGCCATCTTACGCACGCTTTTATAAAAAGTTTTATGTTAAAAGCATACGTACAGATTAAAGAAAATATATACGCACACATAAAACCTTTTGAGCTAACTATAAGCTCATCCTCAGATGTAACGCAACACTAAATTACAAGCGAGTAGGTGGTGGTTATATATGATGAGAGCACATTCACAAATGACACAGTTCAATGACACAGGTCAACACATGCACCAAAATAATTGAGCAAATTTGTCTTCTGGATCATCTGGATGATTTCCATGATCCATTAATTGTTTCCAAGGGAGGGAGGTGGTACATGGGTATTCTTCATTACATCAAAGGTGGCTGTATTTGTAAATCAACAAACTCTGTGAAAAGAAGAGTTGAACGTAACCTTGATGTGTTCAAAATAATTATATCTTCCCTTATAGGGGTATGTTTGCCCCTTAAGTAGAGTCTGGAGAGGGCTGTTGAAGTGGAGGATATACAACTATTATGTTTATGTAAATTCTTTTTAATGTTTCTGAAATCATATATGAGGGAAAAATAATTTCTAGAGGAGGAAGGATTTAATCCTGCAAAATAAAGATGTGAACCAATTATTGTAGCAGTACTAAAATATTCATGGATTAGTAAAATAACATGGGCTTTCTCAAGATTCACTAGAGAAACTGTCTGCTGAGAAGCATTATGTTAATCTTAAATAATTCATACCAGTGATGATTAAAATAATGTAAAATATTCTGAAGTAATATAGTTGCTGAATAACCTGTGCATTTTAGGAATTATGCCAATTCTGATTTACGCCGCCACAGTGGCGTAGTTGTCTAAACGCTGACTTCTGATCATTTTTCCAAAATTAATCTGAGTTTGATTTCTGGTGAGGCATGGATGTTGTGTTTATCTTGTGGCACTGGGTCTTTCCCTTCTCTGGAACCAGTTTCCCTAAATTAGGGATGAGCAACTGCTTAAAGCCCATTGAATTTCTCACTGTGGTTGTTAAACACTCAAATAACAACAAAAGAAAAAGATTGTGATTTAAGTTCATAAAAGATCTGCATTTTTGAGTTGATTCCACCTCAGTATATATAGGGAAAATATGCAGAAGTACTGTTAAGTGTAAGTATTTTTTTAGCTGCCAGATCAGGATAAAAACTATTCATGTTTTATTCAATAAACATCAGGTGCACATACAGAGGAGCCAGAGGGCTCAGGTCCCCATCATTTGTATAGCTTGTCTTGTGTGTGTGTGTGTGTGTGTTCAATCAATTATTTTAAAGAAAAAAATGATATTATGTAGAAAAATGTGTAAAGCAGTCATAGGAGTTCTGAATTTCCTAATTTTTTTTTTTTAATGTCCTGAAAGTCCTTAGTTTTTACTATATTTTGTCTTGAAACTCCTGAAATTTTTTAAGAATAGTAATTCATTTTTGGAAATTGACTATTTCTTTATCGAAATTAGCTGCAATTGGCAATAATGATTTTAATGAAAATAATAGACTTGTCCTAAGGTAGATTATTATGACTACCACTTGTAACCCTTCCCTTTCCACATCAAGCAATAACAGCCAGCAATAGCTCCTGCCACTAAAAATTGCAGCATTTCTAATGAGCCAAAAACTGATTGCCAACTTCAGCAAAATATGATGCCCCAAGACATAATGGTAAAGTTTCTCTAAATGTCTAAATAGTTTTTTTTTTATTATGCATAATTATTAAGTAAGTCTTCATTGGACATGAGTGAAAGTTGCAGAATAACCTTATGTGACCAAGTTACAATCTGTAAAAAAATTCAGCTTTTTTAATTGAAAAAAAAATCCATCTAAATATTAGAATGAAAAAAGAATGTGTGAAACTTGAACAAATAGCTGATTTATTGAACACATAGTGATTGAGAAAAATGCATTACACAAGCTATTGGTTTAAACTTTAAAAAATTAGACAGTAGTGTCAAAGAAAATGCTATGAGGGGAGTTAGAGTTACACAGATGATGCTCTCTATGAGAAACGAGGAGCTGAACAAAATTGCAAAGAAACTAAATAAAATTTGTCAAACAATATCTGAATTTCAGAATCTTTAAAGCCAGAATAAATGTATTGCTACAATCATAGTTTAAGTTGCCTCCTTATGATCAACTTATTCACAATTCCGTTGAGTATCTGCAATGTCCCATTCTGTGTAATTTGAAAGTGTAGTTTAAGAATAAATGTTTTTTTTGTTTTTTTTTGTTTTTTTACTTTGTCTATTCTCATGTTGACTGAAGGGAACATGTGATCAGATAAAAAAAAATTTTATGTGTGCAGTATTTCTGTGTTCCAGGTAATGACCATATACATATTTATGTCCTGAAATGAAAAAAAAAGTTATGATTATTATTATTTTTTTTTTTTTTTTTTTTTTGGTCACTACTAGCCAGAGTTCGCCAGGGTGGGTCCAGTTCGAAAAAACCCACCAAAACCTGAATTTTTCAAAATTAGATTCTATTTTTTCTCTTCTACAGTGTTCCAAATTTAATCAACACCCAATAAAATATTTTCTTTTGCAATTAATAACAATAGGAATAATGGCTAGATTCTCTTTCTTACTTTCTCAAAGGTGTTGGTTGACCGATTTTATTATTTAGCAACACAAAACAATCCTTTCAGATTAGCTGACAAAGCAACTGATCTGAAATAAGAAAATTAAACAATAATCTTGAAAATAAGAAATGCTTGCATATAAATAGCTTTCCACCTACAAAGAATAACTATAGAATAGACCAACATTATCTATTCATACTATAGAAAAAAATAATAATAGAGTAACAGAATATAACATAATTAGCTTCTAACTAAAATATTATCTTAAGATAAAATTTGCCTGATATATTATTTTTGTGTGGCATGTAAACTGCAATGGTTTTTTACTATTTACAAAGATCACCTAAAAATTAAACAATGGTACGGATGATAAAGTATTTTTGCTTTGTGTTTTACTAGAACCTCAAAGGCAGTCTGAAATTATCGTAGTTTCATGACCCACACAATTTTCAAATATTTTCAAACCTCTGAGTTTTTTTGTAAAACAGCCACATTTAAATAATTAATGTAATCTCAGGGGTTTTAGTCAGAAGCAAAACTACTAATCTACAGGAAATTTTGATCCAAAAAGGTATAAACTGAACAAGTTTTGTGGTTTTTCTCTGTCTCAAGGCTCAAGCCTATTTTGTAACTTTTTTCAAACTAGTTGAAACATAGAAAAAATTCTCTCAATGGAGGCAGATGAAGCTGGTGCTGAATGTAGGCATACAAAGTTAGAAAATCCTGCAGGCAATTTTGAATTTGAATCCTTTTCAGACTTTTTTGCCATGACTTTCCATCCTTTTATGGAAGAAAACTGGCTGATGACACTTTCTTTCATCATTGATGTTAGGTAACAGTCTGTATCATTAATTTTGAAAGCCATTACACCAGGCAAATACATGGTTGTATCAAAATAATATTACCACCTACCTAATAGTGGGATGACGGCAGCAAGATGGCGTGGTATGGACTCACTGAGGCCCTGGAAGGTTGCCCGAGGTACATGTTGCAGCAGAGCATGGAGGTCCTGAAGATAACATGGTTGTGGGTCGGCACGCCAAACTTGTCGATATAAATAGTCTCATAAGTGCTCTAGGGGATTGAGGTTGGGCGATTTTGCTGGCCAAGGGAAAACAGAAACATCACTGTCATGTTCCTGGAACCAGTCATGCACCGCCTTAGCGACGTGACAAGGTGCATTGTCCTTTAGATACCATCACCATCAGGGTAAAGGTCCAATGTGAAGGGATGCATATGGTCAGCAAGAACTAACAGGTAGCCATTGGCATTCAGAAACCCATCCAGTGGTACCATCGGTCCCACGGCATACAAGGAAAACATCTCCCAGACATGCACACTGCTGCCTCTGGCCTGTACTTGACCAGCAAGTGTGTCTGGGTGTTGGTTCTTGTGTGTCTGATGCCGTGTCGACCACTGCCCAATCACTTCTGTGAAGTAGAAACCTCGATTCATTGGTGAAAGCAACCTTTTTCCCACTGTCCAATGATGGTAGTCCCATGCAAACTGCAGACATCATTGCCGATGGCCCTGAGTTAATATGGGTGCCTTGACGCAGCGTCGGGTCAGGAGACCCATGCATAACAGGGTTTGCTCTACTGCTATCTGGGACACGTAATTGTGTACCCCAGCATTCATTTGTGTGGTCAATTGCTGCGCTGTTGTGTGTAGATTGTCCTTTACAAGTTGACGGAGGTGACATTCTTGTCTGGGGTTGATGGCCTTCGGGGCTCCACAGTTATGATGTCGGGAGGTACTCGGTGTGTAGGCGGTCCAATCTGGTACACCCTTACTACAGCACCTCACGAACAGCCCCCAAAGTCTGCTGTTTCTGAGATGCTTCCACCCTTGGCGTGGTAACCAATGATCATTCTTTTTTGAGCATCCATCAAATCACTGCATCTGCCCATTGTGCTCAAGTTACACACTATGGCTCATCTGTACTGGCCAGCCGCTTATATCTCGGTGTGGTTGACCTCGTCACATGCACTCTGTGACACACCTGGGTGAGTACACAGTGATTCCAGGGGTGGTCTGTGTAATCGGGGGAAATTTGGATATCCACTCTTCTGCGATACTCTCCTGTTCTTCGTTAAGTTTCTGACCTCTTTATTTTGAATCCATGAAGTTTGCTAGAAAATGTTGTGCAAGAATTGCTTGTTCAAACCTTTTTAAAATCTAGATGGTAGGGCTGCAGGAGTTCTTCTTGTAGTAAATCCGGCTATATTTCAACAGCAACTGAAACAGACGTTTTGTCTCCCTCTGAAGTGTGTCCAGTGTGCTGGCAATAACAGGTTCTGTTTTTCCAGATTCATAGCTTCACAGTAAATGCCCATTTTATCCAAGATTTTTAAAATAGATTGATCAAATTCCTCAATATGCTCTTAAGATATTTCTCCATATTTGTGATAATTGGCCACAAATGTTTTAACACAATCAGAATGAAAGTTGCACCTTGTTTCGTTAGGTAGTTGTGGCATTAAGCAAGGCTTTTCTTTGAACCATCCATATGGTTGATGTAGGCTTATGTTACGAAAGTATTTTTGTACCGCCGCAATCTGCTTTAAAACAGTCTTTGGGGAAACATCTTTTTCTAACAAATTCTACAGATGTGCTGAGCATCCGTGTTAAGAAAGTTGGATATCTTCCATTTAAAATTTTCCACATTTTTATCATTTTGTTTTTGCTCTCAGTTACAACAGGAAAAACAGGTTTTCCAAATTTTTCTTCACACTCCTTTATGGCCATTTCTAATTTAGAAGCACAATGTTTTGCTGTTTTCTTTTCTGATCCAGTATCATCAGCATACAACAAAAAACCTTCTGTTCCTGTATGGACACAAATAGCTTGGACTGGCTCATTCTTCATACTGCACCAATCATCATGGTGAGAGTCAAATTGCCTAATTTTATTTTTCTGAAAGCTGAGATTCAGTTTCTTCTGCTGCAGTATCAATCAGTTTTCCACCAATGGCTTTTGCTGAGAGTGGTTGATGTCCAGGTCTCAGTGTTTCAATCATAATTTTAAACTGATCCAATTCTGCTACATTGAATGGTATGTTAGCAACATAAAAAAAAAAATACCCAATGTTTTATCAAGAGATTCCTTTTAAAGGGCCTTTTGTGCTTTTAAGGCAGAATTTACTCATTGATTGTCGCTTCTTTGTTTTTTTTACTACAGTACTTGAAAAAGCCCAATACCCCCCCTCCCCAAATCACGTGGGCTGGGGTTTTTCAAAAAGCCCGGGTTTTTCAAACCCTGCTCCTACCTGTCAAAGATTTGTCCAGATTTTAACTGTACATATGCAGGTTTAAAATCACTATTTTTAAATAGTTAAAAATCTAAAGCAATATAATTTATTTCTTTTGTCTGAATGCTTGTCCCATTTTGGTGGCATAGTGGAAAGAGTGCTTGCCTGTTTTAATCGTCACATCCCTGCCTCAACCAATATACTTTTTTTATTGTTGTAATGTTCATGAAACATACTTTCACATTTGGTCATCACAAACAAAAAGAAAACCTAGTTATTAAAATATTACTATACATATCTCATTTTTCCTTGTCATTATTGACAGGCTTTCACCTAGTAAAAACACAATATCATCGGAAGCGTAAAGTTTCAAGTTTGTCACACTTAAGTTCAAAGTTTATGTCACATAAAGTTTCAAGGTTATGTCACATTTTCACATTAACAATCATTGCCTCAAACTTTCTTCCTGTACTTTTTAAATAAAACTTTGTATAATCTGTTCTAAATAAAAGTAAAAAAAAAATGGATTTCCTTTTTTTTTCAAATCCATAAAAATTGCATTTTTCCATCAAATAGAAAAACATTTTAATGATGAAGTTATGAATATGCTGATTACATGTGTGGATGCAAAAATAATGAACATGGCATGTACTGCACAGTTCATCCACAGATAAAATTTTTGTGGAAATCCTCAAATGAAATGGTTTAAAACTTAGGCTTCACGCGACAATAACACATAAACATATAAAACGAGCAAAACACACAGAGTCACAAACGGCAGGAGCGGCTCTTGCTATGGGGCTGTGGGGCTGCAGCCCCCCTACCCAAAGCAGTTCTTTTTTAGAGAAGTTTTGTGAACTCCGCTGTAAGTTTTCCCAGCATAATGCCACGACTACAGTTTTCTGAACTCAACTGGAAGTTTTCCCTGCATAACACCACTGGGAGCAGGAAGAACGTCACGGACTGTGCTTCTTGCAGCCCTGACGGCTATTGAAACCAACTCATGTGGGAAACTCTGCCTATTCCCACATCAGTTCGTTTCCTTTGAATAAAACTTCCCTGGGGACTGCATTCATGGCAGCTCTCGCTAGCAGGGTTGCACGCGAACGCAGTCTCTCGTTGGGTGTGAATGCATCGCCGGGCCTGTGTGCTTTGTTGATTAATACGGTTCTTCTGCTTCCGAATAAGACATAAAATAGGGGAATGAATTAAAAATAATGATGAATGTTGAAATAAAGTATTAAATAAAGTACGTTTGAATGTATTACTCAACCTGTTTTTTTTTCTTCCAATTTTTGGTTTGTTCCTGCTTTTATTCAACGTAATAATTCTAACAACAATGTTGCTCCCTTCTAATAAAAAATACTCAGTTGCCGGAACTTTTGCAAAAAAGTTTTATTCAACAAATTGCGATTAAAAATAGAGTTCAGTATTGGATAAATTGAAAAAAAAAAAAAAAAGATAGAGATATACTCATTTCTGCAGCGAAATACTTGCACAAAATTGATTTCTTCACTTACCAAGCACAGCAAAATTTTCGCTTTTAAACTCACATAAATTTTTATTCACCAAAAATCATTGAAGTCACTCCACTGGATACATTTTATTTTTCTGCTGCATCCCCCTCCCTCCCAAAAATCAGCTGCGCATTTCAATTGAGGTAGTGTACTTAATTACTTTGAAAAGAACATTTAATCAGATATCATTGTTTAGAAAATTTACGAAGTTGGTAAATTTTGGAAAACAAATTTTTCTGCACTAAATTGTTATCATGATGGCTTCAGAATTAAAACTGGACTGAATATGTTTGCAATCCGTTTTTATTAAAGAGAATGCCGGTGTGTGAGCATCGCAATAACAACTCATCGCGAAATTCTGGAAGACCCTTCAAAATTCCACAAAATGTTTTTCATCGCCATCCAAGTTGCAGTGGTCGGTATCAAGTCGAAGTTTCAAAGGGAGTGTATCAGAAGAAAAAATATATATTGTCATATTTCTAGGGGTCACAATGAGACACTTGAGAACGCGTAACGCGTACATGACCTTGAGTGTGTCTCCGCTACTACTGGCACACGCATTAATTTTTTTTGTCCTTATATATATATATACGTACAGCATATGCATGTATATAAAATTTGCAACCACCATCAATCCACTGCTGGATGAAAGTCTCCAAGTTTCTTCTTCCACAACAGTCTGCCTTAAGTCAGTTTCTTTCATGCTTTCGAATTTCATGTACCCATCTCCCTCTTGTAATCTTCTGGATATTGTTTTTTCCCTTGATATCCAGTTCAATATTTCAACTCTCCGTCGATGGTTCTTTCTTCTAGCAATATGTCCATCCCATTGCAATTTCAGGAATTTTGACCATGTCTTCCACTCTTGTCATTTTCCCAATCCACGAGTTCCTATTTGTATCATTCCAGGTAACATCAAACATGCATCTCTACATGCTTCTTTCAGTTGTCTGCAACGTTTTTCTGTCTATTTTAGTTGAGGTCCATGTCTGTGCTCCATGCGTAAGAACTGGAAGGATGCACTGATTAATCAGTTTCTATTTTAAGAAATAATGTATCCGATGA
The DNA here is from genome assembly GCA_039090855.1 of Macrothele yani. Taxonomy (NCBI): domain Eukaryota; kingdom Metazoa; phylum Arthropoda; class Arachnida; order Araneae; family Macrothelidae; genus Macrothele; species Macrothele yani. The sequence continues at coordinate 66,080,083 of CM076990.1, read as the reverse complement.
AGTTTTATAGGTCGATTATTTTCTTCATAAATGTGACAATGTGGCCATCGCTTAATATCTGTTGCCTAATTTAGGTATCAGTACCTTTACATTTTCCCCATCAATCGCTAAATATGAAATCTAAATATTAATTTCTTGTAAAAAAAGCACTTTCGATCAGTATATATATATATTATTATTATTATTAAACAGACAGCGTCAGCACAGGCGCAGTAACTTAACTTTCGAAGTGGTATCGTGATATCTACAAAATTGAGATGCAGCCCCCCCCTCCCCCATCTCAGCTTACCACAAGCCGCCACTGATGTACGGTAAAAGGTTCGTTTAGCGGTAGCTTTCGGTCATCCTACGACCTAGTTTAGTCGATCCAGTCGATCACAGATGATTAAGGTCTTAGGATGACCGAAACCTACCCCTAAATGAACCTTTTGCCGTATGTGACTCTGTGTGTTTTGCTCGTTTTATATGTTATGCCTCAAATGAAAGATTGCATTATGAAAAAACAAAACAAAACTTTCATGGAGAATGGTTCGTTCCATCTCATAATTCGAGCCTGCAACCATAAAGTTCATGGATGTGAAAGTAATCATTCCATGTTCTTCTTACACTGATTTGTAAATAAAGTTAGGAAGTCTACTTTTGAACAGAAATTCTAGGCTTCAACAAGCTATATTGCTACTTGAAACAAAATTAGTGATGATCTTAGTAATAAACAATAATATGTCTGGCTATTCCTAGAAGTTATTACTCTGAAAACTTCCTAATTCACTTTATGCCCTTCATTTTGAGCATGTCTGTCCTAACCTGTTATATTTGAAATATTCTTAATTGCAGCTTTAGGTCCTGCAATTTTTATTCTAAGTTGCCTGCCTGTTTCTTCTTCATAGATGAGACCACATTCACCTTTAACATTGTAGATCCTATTACTGGAAAGGTGTCATGTGCAACATCTGATTTTTCTTTTATGAAAATGCTGTAAAAGAAAAGCATTGTATTACAAGATGTCACCTTCAAAGTCAAATGTGAATGTGGTCTCGGCTGTGTAAGCTTTGAAACTGGAAGGCAGCTTCGATCAAGATTTTTGGAACATAACACTTCAATTAAGAACATTCCAAACAAAATAGGTTTACACAGACATGTACAAAATACAGAACTGAAGTGAATTGGAACTCCATTGAAGTACAATACTTTGTTCAAAGAAAAACAGCTGAAGGTCTAGAAATCTAGAAATATTTTTGCCTTAATTAAGGTGGTTCCACCTAAAATCTCTGCCTTATGTTTCCAATGGTAAAACTTCTTTACATATTTTCTTCTCAATTAATGTATTTCCTAGGACGAAAATTTGCACATCAATAAAACTAACTTTAAGTTATAGCATGGGATACTTAATACTGGCTAAAACATAACCATAATTATATTAAAAATCAATAATTTTTCTTTGAGTAATGTTCAGACCTGTTAATAGATGGTGCAACCTGTACATTGATGAAGTCAGTAGACAAACAAATGTTGGATTGCTTAATTATGGTTATGTTTTAGCAAGCATTAATTGGAATTCAGTCTACTATTTCAGTTGTCCAACAGTGGTCAGTTCTAGCAATATGTCTAGCCCATTGTGATTTCAGACATTTTGATCATAGGGTACTTTTTTACATGAATCATTAAAAGCCCTAAACCCTGCTTTAAAAAAAACCTGGATCCACTGGTAGTAAACATGATTAGAAACTGCTGCTGACTCTACAATCTTCATTAAAATCAGTAGGTTAAGAAGAGAAATAGTGTAATGAAAATTCTTAATTGATTGAAAATTTTGGCTTTCATATCTGTTATAAAAATATTTTCACAGTAGTCAAAAATTGCAACAATGAGCATTTTTTTCTTTTTTGTTTTGCAGAGTTGTGGAATTATCACTAGCATTTTTCATCCAACATTTAGTTGGATGAAAACCTTGATGTAGTGAAGATTTCACACTATGTTAATTTTTTTGTCTTCTTACCATGTTTGGCACTTAATCTGTTATCACAGATAAATGGTAGGAATTCTGTAATTTTTATTTTTGTCACTTCCTAAAAGTTGTAGGTAATTTTTATGTCTCTGTCATATCCCAATTTTTTCATTAATAATGTAAGACCATTTTATGAATTTTTGCTTTTTGTATTTTTAAAATCTTTATAATTTTTATAACTTTTTTGTAACCTTTTCCTTTTTGATAATATTTACCTAAACTGTTAACATGCTTTTTATGCATATAGGTTAAGAATAATATGGCTATGTGTATGTGTGGAAATATGCATATATATATATATATATATATATATATATATATATATTCTATTAAGAAGAGACCTAAGCAAAAAAAAATACATATATATTTTTGACTCATACCAAGTACTACATAGAAAAGGTTATGTATCTACCGGTGTGAGTAAAAGGAGAAAAGATAAAAAAATAAAATAAAACAACTGAATGTAGAAAGTGTCAAGAATACTGAGCCTTGGCTTTATCAAGGACCAGCAAAAACTCTGCATTTTCTCACTTCCACAAAGACCTAGTTGGAAATGGGTTTCTGCAAGGCCATAGATGCAAGTAACAAGCCCACCAAAAATTGTTTTAAAAAATATTTATATGTCATGACCTCCGCAGAGTTGTATGACCTAGCACTAGTTAACAATTTCGCTTGCATCCATAACCCTCCTGGCCCGACCCATGCTCTTCATCTGTTACTATTAAACAGAGAGAAGAAGATTAAAGAGAACTCAAGCTGTGAGAGTGACATAATAATTAGAAATAATTTTCAGCTATAACGAAATGCCAAGTTCGCCTGAGAGAGAATTTAAACCTGTAAAGCAATGCAAAAGAAATCCAAATTTTTACATTGCAATTAAAAAAAGGAAATATTAAATTTTTTTAAAAATCAGATTTTTGAAAGAAAACTTGATTCTAAAACCCCCTACTGTACAACTTCTGACAACACAAAAACGAGAATAAGTTAAAGACAATAATTAACTAAAGAAAAGCTTTGTGAAAGTTATATGACTTAAACAATTAGTTGCAATATGTACAAAGTATTTCAGCAGTGCTTTAAGTGCATAATTAGGTAGTTATTAAGAACTTAACTACTTTGAAAATACAGCGCAAAGAAAAGGAACTATGCTTAGCCATCTGCTGTGCCTAAGTTTCCTAAAAGACGCGCAAAGTTACCAAGAAAAGAAAGAGTTAAAACCCGCAAAAATGTTAACAGACAAGCCAGTGCCTAAAAGCTGAAAAGCAAAAAATCAACAGAGAAAAAAAGTACAAGAAGTACAAACTTTGAACTTATAAAACCTAAAACCCAAAGACAAGGAAGAGAGCTTACCTCTTAAGCAACTAAACTTTCTCCACAAAGAGAAAAACATGGCTGACCTCTTCCCCAAGCGTCCTAACACTTCTGCCACTCCCTAGTCGCTGGGGGGCAGTGTGGGTGGAGCTGACGGCCTCCTCATACTGAAAGAAACCAACTCGCGGAGATTTTAACCAGAGAAAAAAATATATATATACTTAAGACTGTGGATCTGTATGATCAGAAAGAGCAGAATTAACTCTCCAGAATACATGAGAAATATTATAAAATACACGAGTGGTGTATTTAATAATCTTTGCATGTATTAAATCACCTTAGTGAGCTTCTATAGATTAATCAGAATCTTATTAATTTTAATGTTAGTTTTACTATTTTTAGTATAGCTATCATAGGCACCAGTCTATTGTAAGTTTTAAATATGTTAAGACCTTAGGGTCAATAGTTAAAAACTACAAACTTAACTCTTCGAGTTACATTCCTGTAATTACTACATGTTCTTGTGATGAACATAAAGAAACAGTTCACTATGATAAGAACTACAACCATATTATCACCGGAAACTTGAGTTTTGTTGAAAATGAAAAGCTTAGGAATTTATTAGAGTATGGTTCTAAATTTAGACCTTCCTTCACAATTTCCAAGGAAAGGATTCTTGAGAGCTTCACTCAAGTTGTTAATAGGTACATCGTAAAAACCAGTTTAACGTACAATCAGCCTATTGAGTCCTTCGCAGAATGGAAATATAATGTAATCAATAGCTTCACCTGTGAGTTGGCAGGTCTGGACTTTTGTTTCGATAGAAATCTCTTTTTCTCTGGAGAAGCTAAAAGGTCACTCTCCAAACTACAAGACCTATTTTTTTTTCACCACTACGGATAAAGCTAGCAATAATTTTGCAATTATCTGTAAGAAGTTCTATTTTGAATTGTTAACTATGGAACTCAATAATAGAGTAACGTACGAGCCCGTAAGTTATTCTACCAAGCAGTTAGAAAATCGGTTTAAGGCATTCTTCAAGAAACTTAAAATTCCACAAACTAGTAGATATGGGCCTGAATTTCCATTTCTTTTTGCAACGGTTAAGTTTCATAAAGATCCTGTGAAATTCAGGTTCATAGCTAGTGGAGTAAGGAGTCATAAAAAGAAAATAGATCTTGCTTTTGAAGATGTCTTAAAGAAGGTTTTGAAACACATTAGAAACTGTACTAATTTGATATACAGAGATTTTTGGATAATTAATAATAATGCAGAAGTAATTTCTACTATACTCAAAGTATGTCCCTTAGATATTAATAGTTATGATTTTGAGAACTTATGTACTAATCTGCCTCTATCAGATATAATCACTACCTTTAAAGAGCTGTATACAGAATTTAAACTTAACCAATTTGTTAATGTAGGAGCTTGGAACTCTTATCTCAATTGCTGCATTAAAAATAACCATATCTTATATAATAATACTCTCTATAAGCAAGTGAACGGTATTCCCATGGGAACATCAACCTCCACGAATATCGCTAATCTATTCCTGTTCTTTAAGGAATATAAATTCATTAAAAATCACCCCACCTGCTCAGATAACTACCTTTACACATTTAGATATATTGATGATCTGCTGTGTATAAATAATTCAGAAGTTATAGAGAGTGATTTTGATAATATCTATCCTAGCTCTCTTAACTTATGTAAAACCAACCACAGTAATCAGGAACTTGAGTTCCTAGACTTAAGCATTAAGCTCAACAGAGGTAACCCATCTATTAGCCTCTTTGATAAAAGAGTTAATTTTCCTTTCAAAGTAATTAAATATCTACACTGGAATAATAACATATCAACCAAAGTAATTGAGAATGTACTAATTTCTCAGGTCCTAAGAATTTCAAGAATTTGCAGCAACAATTTGGACTTCAAATACCACATTAATATATTATTAGATAGTTTTCTAGAGAACGAAATTCCTTCTTCTTTCATCAAAAGAACTTTAAGAAAAATTATTCTGAATAATAGAGTAAGGTTGGCAGATCTGCTTTAATTTTCTACACAGTTAATAATATGATTCTGACCAATCAAAGCCGTAAGGAAGTTGGCTAGAGGATTCCTATTAACTACTAAAAGGAACCTTAGTGCTATGGATATGAAGGTCCTATTAAAACAAAAAATTAAATAATATAGACAAAATCACAAAAAAACTTAAAAATCTGTTTATAAAAGAAAATAAAAACAAATAAAAAAGAAAACTAGTTGTTCATCACTATGATAGCTATACTAAAAATAGTAAAACTAACATTAAAATTAATAAGATTCTGATTAATCTATAGAAGCTCACTAAGGTGATTTAATACATGCAAAGATTATTAAATACACCACTCGTGTATTTTATAATATTTCTCATGTATTCTAGAGAGTTAATTCTGCTCTTTCTGATCATACAGATCCACAGTCTTAAGTATATATATATTTTTTTCTCTGGTTAAAATCTCCGCGAGTTGGTTTCTTTCAGTATGAGGAGGCCGTCAGCCCCACCCACACTGCCCCCCAGCGACTAGGGAGTGGCAGAAGTGTTAGGACGCTTGGGGAAGAGGTCAGCCATGTTTTTCTCTTTGTGGAGAAAGTTTAGTTGCTTAAGAGGTAAGCTCTCTTCCTTGTCTTTGGGTTTTAGGTTTTATAAGTTCAAAGTTTGTACTTCTTGTACTTTTTTCTCTGTTGATTTTTTGCTTTTCAGCTTTTAGGCACTGGCTTGTCTGTTAACATTTTTGCGGGTTTTAACTCTTTCTTTTCTTGGTAACTTTGCGCGTCTTTTAGGAAACTTAGGCACAGCAGATGGCTAAGCATAGTTCCTTTTCTTTGCGCTGTATTTTCAAAGTAGTTAAGTTCTTAATAACTACCTAATTATGCACTTAAAGCACTGCTGAAATACTTTGTACATGTTGCAACTAATTGTTTAAGTCATATAACTTTCACAAAGCTTTTCTTTAGTTAATTATTGTCTTTAACTTATTCTCGTTTTTGTGTTGTCAGAAGTTGTAGAGTAGGGGGTTTTAGAATCAAGTTTTCTTTCAAAAATCTGATTTTTTAAAAAATTTAATATTTCCTTTTTTTAATTGCAATGTAAAAATTTGGATTTCTTTTGCATTGCTTTACAGGTTTAAATTCTCTCTCAGGCGAACTTGGCATTTCGTTATAGCTGAAAATTATTTCTAATTATTATGTCACTCTCACAGCTTGAGTTCTCTTTAATCTTCTTCTCTCTGTTTAATAGTAACAGATGAAGAGCATGGGTCGGGCCAGGAGGGTTATGGATGCAAGCGAAATTGTTAACTAGTGCTAGGTCATACAACTCTGCGGAGGTCATGACATATAAATATTTTTTAAAACAATTTTTGGTGGGCTTGTTACTTGTATCTATGGCCTTGCAGAAACCCATTTCCAACTAGGTCTTTGTGGAAGTGAGAAAATGCAGAGTTTTTGCTGGTCCTTGATAAAGCCAAGGCTCAGTATTCTCGACACTTTCTACATTCAGTTGTTTTATTTTATTTTTTTATCTTTTCTCCTTTCACTCACACCGGTAGATACATAACCTTTTCTATGTTGTACTTGGTATGAGTCAAAAATATATATGTATTTTTTTTGCTTAGGTCTCTTCTTAATAGAATGTGAATTCTGAATTTTCAAAACTGCTGCGTTGCGCGTTTTGATCTTCAGGTTATTTTGCAACTTTCGTTTTAAATTCTAAAGTTTTTCCTTAGTTTTCAGTTTTGCTCTTCAGTATATATATATAATCAGGTTAGTACACTGAGGGGAAAAAAAAATCCCAACACCAAGAACGGGTTGTGTTAGATAAACGACAGTTGGTAGGCGATGAGAGTACATCTGTAAGATGACGTCTATACAAATTTCGCGCTTGGCGCATACGTGTGGCGCTAGTAGGGCCCCTCGGGACATGCAAAGCAGGTTTGTTGTAAATACGCGCTGTAACGTTCGTGAGCGTTAGTTATCGTTGAGATTTGACGTAGTGTGTTGATGTTAGTCAAGAATGCCTTTAAGAAGACGAAGAAGCCATTATCAACAGCTCACGGAGTTTGAACGAGGTCGGGTAATAGGGCTATGAGAAGGTGGATTTTCGTTTCGCAATATTGCAGAACGACTTGGCAGGAATGTAGCCACTGTGCATGATTGTTGGCAGCGGTGGTCAAGGAAAGGTACTGCCTCAGGAAAACCGGGTTCGGGCCGGCCACGTGGCACTACTGAGAGGGAAGACCGCCGTGTACGGCGTATGGCCGTGACGCATCGTACCATGTCTGCGGCAGCAATTCGAGCTGCAGTTGCCACCACAGTGACACAACGAACTGTTACAAATCGGTTACTTGAAGAACAGCTCCGAGCCAGACGCCCTGTAGCGTGCATTCCACTTACTCCAAACCACTGCCATTTGCGACGTCAGTGGTGTCAAGCTAGAGCTCATTGGAGGACGGAGTGGAGATCTGTTTTGTTTTCTGATGAAAGCTGGTTCTGCCTGGGTGCCAGTGATGGCCGTGTGTTGGTTAGAAGGAGGCCAGGTGAGCGCCTGCAACCAACCTGTCTGCGGCCGAGACACACTGGACCTACACCTGGAGTTATGGTCTGGGAAGCAATTTCCTATGACAGCAGGAGCACTCTCGTGGTTATCCCACGCACCCTGACGGCACAGTTGTACGTCGGTCTGGTGATTCAACCTGTTGTGCTGCCATTCATGAACAGCATTCCAGGGGGTGTTTTCCAACAGGATAACGCTCACCCGCATACCGCTGTTGTAACCCAACATGCTCTACAGAGTGTCCACATGTTGCCGTGGCCTGCTAGATCACCAGATCTTTCACCAATCGAGCACGTATGGGACATCATTGGACGACAACTCCAGCGTCACCCCCAACCAGCAACAACCGTCCCTGTATTGACCGACCAAGTGCAACAGGCATGGAACTCCATCCCACAAACTGACATCCAGCACCTGTACGACACAATGCATCAACGTTTGCGTGCTTGCATTCAACATTCTGGCGGTTACACCGGTTATTAATGTACCAGCATTTCACATTTAAAATGGCTCTTCTCGCGCTTACATTAAGCTGTGATCTTTAAAACCTTAATCGATTAAATATGTTACCTATACAAATGTATTGCCACCATTTCATTCCTCTACAACTATTTTTTCGTGGTGTTGGGATTTTTTTTTTCCGTCAGTGTATATAAGTGCATAGTTTCTGTGCAATTAGCCACACAGAATCAGATTTTAAGGATTTGACTTGAAATTTAGGGTATAGGACTCATTATGTGATCATTTTATCATTGATGCAGTGAAATTAGGTGTGCAACAAATTGCACAGGGCTAAATTGTTTTGTGGTGCTGCAGTGTCACTGTGTACATGTACTGTTATTTTCTGCAATTGTGTTATAGTGAACAAATGTTGGAATAAACATTTATAATGCAGATAACAGCAGAACAAACACCAGACGTTTTTAATAGCATTCAACCCACCACTGTCTGTGCTTCATAGCAAACTATGCATGAAAGTTGTGGATATTCAGGTTCAAATGTATTTACATCAACATAATGTTTGAAATACATTTGTACCTGGGTATCATCAATGAAGGTTGATTTGCATTGATTTTTTGACTGAATACCTCAGAGTAATTACTCTGAGTTATTACTTCATTTTATTCCGGGGACCTCTTCCTAACCTTTCCTCATATATTTCCATTTGTCTAATTTCTGCCATATTTTTATTAATTTAAGGAACCACACCTCTTCCTTGAATCTGATACAGTCTCCTGATAAAATCTTCACAAAAATAAAAAAGGCTACTCCCTCCCCTCCTCCATCAGTGACCATGTGGTCCGATCCGTGCCGGATTTTGAGGCCAAATTTTCTATGCCCCCCCCCCTTTCTACCCGGCCACCCATATTTGAATTTGCTCCTTTAAGATTTTTTAATAAACTTATTTTTGAGTTAAGAATATAATAATTGGTAGTATAATTTTATTGTTAAATAAGTATTATTTAAATAAAAATAATTTTGATTTAACTTGTTATTAAAGTAAAAGTTTTAAAAAAAATATTTAATAAACATAGACAAAGAGGTTCATGCTTATCCAAGAACAACACTTTACATTTTGAAACCTTAGACCTACATTTGAAACCGACACTCGATGCATTCTTATTACACGAAAGTAAACAATGGTATTTCTTGTTTTTATTTTTTAAAATTGCATTACAACAAAAATTAATAAAGCATATAAAAATTAATTGTAAGGTGTTTTGGGAAATGATATAAACTGACACATTCTTTTACAAGTTTGATTTATTTGTACATAATAAAAATGGAATCATAAGCTTAAAAAAGTAATCCACTACAAGTATGAGTACTCAGTTCTTGCTATACTTTATAAAATGAAACCCTTATTTCTAACATTTACAAATACAACTAAACCTAATAGACAAAAGTAGTTATGATTGAGTTAGTACAATAATTAAACAATAAATGAACTGCATGAGCTCAGAGCTGGGTATAGATTTAACAATGATCACACATCAACTTTACGGGCTTTAATACTGTAGAAGAAAAGTCTTTAATAAAATCATCAAAATCTAAATTTTCCACTCTTCGCCTACACCTGTCACTCTGTCAGAAGTCTGGCATGAGCTCTCTATCGCACTCGTATGAACACGGATGTGCTCGTACCTCCTTCAAGGTTGTCAAACATTTTAGTAAATGTACAAGATACTGCTGTTTGAAAATACAACACACATAAAAATTGGAAAAGGAGTGAGACAAGGTGACACCATATCTCCGAAGCTCTTTAATGCCACATTGGAAAATGTCTTTCAATCACTGAACTGGGAAAACAAAGGGATAAAGATTAATGGAGATTATCTAACCCACCTTCGTTTTGCTGATGACATAGTCATTTTTGCAACTACCCCATCAGAGCTACAGAGTATGATCCAGGAACTTGCTGACAAGAGTAAAGAAGTGGGATTAAAAATGAACTTTCAGAAGACAAAAGTGATGTACAATGCTTTTACAAGAAATGAAGATTTATCGATTGATGGAGAAAAGCTGGAGATAACAGACACGTACGTTTATCTTGGACAGCAGATATCAAGTGAGGGTCACATTGATGAAGAAATTAATCTGCATACAAAACTTGCCTGGAGAGCTTTTGGAAGAAACAGCATAATTTTCAAGAGCAATATGCCATTATGTCTTAAAAGAAAAGTGTTTGATCAATGCATCCTTCCAGTGCTTACGTATGGTGCAGAGACGTGGACCTTAGCTAAAAGAGACATACAAAGGCTGCAGACAACTCAAAGAATCATGGAGAGGTGCATGCTTGGTGTAACCAGGAGAGATAAGAAGAGGAACACGTGGATCCGAAAAATGACAAGAGTGGAAGACATCATGATCAGAGTTAAATCCCTGAAATGGCAATGGGCTGGACATACTGCCAGAAGAACAGACCATCGATGGACAGCCGAAATTTTAGATTGGATTCCAAGGGACAGGGAAAGACCCAGAAGAAGACCACATGGAAGATGGGTGGATGAAATTCGAAAGTATGCGGGAGTGACATGGAGGAGACTGGCACAAGACAGACCGTTGTGGAGAAAACTTGGGGAGACCTTCGTCCAGCAGTGGATTGATAATGGTTGACAATGATGATGATGATGACAAGATACTAAATTACAAGCAAAATAACTGATACAATCAATCATTAATATCTTATTATTTTTAAAAATGCTTTAAAAAAAGGTTTCGTCTATTTTAGTGTTTTAAATTTATCAAAAATTTGGCTATACCAACTGCTGGGGGCTCCCCCTTACGGGCGCCCTTGGAGCTATTATTATGTTCTTATTTCTTTAGTTATCATTCAAGATAAAATAAAAAATTACCACTACTTTATTTTATTCAAGTAAATTAAAATAACGGTACCTCCCTTTTCGAAGTTTTTCTGTACTATTCTCTCCGTTTTCCTGGATTCTACACCTGCGGCCCTCTAGAGCCTGTGGTCCCAAGGCCGTGGCCTAGTGGTAAATCCGCCACTGGGTCTGAGGCATTGGCTTCTAGCCATTCAATCTGAGGTTGACCCTGTTTCATGTCCCAAATGAGGTGTAGATGTGCTTGTGTAATACACTGGCTGTTTCCCTTTCCTAGAATCATCATCATCAACAACCATGAGTAAAAAGTCCCATAGGTGCCTGAAGCCATGTGACATCAGATTTCATTCGTCTTATAGTGTTTTATTACTAGCACATCAACACTCACATGTAAACCCAGGCATTCTGGGGAAGGAGGGTCAAGGGACAAAGCATGTCCGGTGACGACTACAGAGGGAACCATCTACACATTCGCATCCCCAGGCCCATGAACTCTGTGGAAAACTCTGGAAAAACCACAGACTAGATGGCCGACAGGACCGGGATTCAAAACACCCATGAGAAACGTCCGCCTCCCACCCAGTGCACAGCGACTTAACCCACTGCCCCATGCCGGTGGAATCACCCTGAAGTCAGCGACTCTCTGGGACAAGCTACTGCTTGTAGCTGTCAGATTTTCTCATGGTGGTCGTTAAACTCTAAAACAAAAGAAAAATTTTAATGTTAATTTAAATATTTTATTATACAGTAACATAAAAGGCATTACCAATTAATTATATTGCCGCCCCGGTGGTGCAGTGGTCTAAGCGATGGCTTCTGATCATTTGTACGAGATGGGTCCAGGTTCGAATCCCGGTGAGGCATGGACCATGTGTTTGTCTTATGGCCCTGGCTTTTTCCCTTACCTGGAACCAGTGGCCCTAAATTAGGGACTGCTTGTAGCCCCATGAGTTGCTCACAGTGGTCATTAAACCTCCAAACAAACAAAAAATCAATTATTTCCTTTTTAGCATGTCTTTTGTAAAAAAAGATTGTGCTTATGTTACCGGTTTGTCTGTCTGTACCCACGATATCTCTGCAACTATTAGTCCAATTTGAAAAAATATTTTTGCATTGCGAAGCTTGAAATATGCAAATCATGATCCTTCATTTCGTTTTATTTTTTTGTACAATTTCGCCGCTAGAGAGGCGTAAATGCAGTTGATGTCGAATTCAAAAATACGTTTTATTCCACATATTTGCTTCTAAACATCTGATTGAAAAAAATATTTTATCTTTCAATTCCATTTATGTCGAAGAGTATTTTAGATATAGTTACTTTTTCAAATTACGCATACATTTTCAGCTAGGGGGCGTAAAAGTAAATTATATTTTCCCCGATAATTCTTCTTCTAAAACTCCGATTTGAAACATTTTTCCTTCAGCGGATACACCTCCTGATGGAAAATCTTTTGCATATAATTTCAAATTTTTGGTAAAGAATTCTTTGGCCACCAGAGGGCGTAAGTGTTAATGTCTGCTTCTGATGTATTTGCCATAAAATCTGAGCTTCTAAAATATCGATTGAAAAAATTAATTTGTGGACTGATGCCACTCACATAGATAAACCTTTTTGGAATATTTTCTTCTTAAAATATTCCACAGTTTCTCCGCCAGGGGCGTTGAGGTATATCTTATTTTTGTCAATATCTCTACTTCTAGGAGTCCAATTTGAAAAATTTCTTCTTTGTTGGATAGTGTTTTCAATGTGACATGTTTTTCATATAATTTCAAAATTTTCAAGTAATTCATAGACTTTCCGCTAGGGGGTGTAGAGGTAAATGTGTTTCCCCCTATATAACTCTGCTTCTAAATCTCCAATTTGAAATATTCCTTCTGCACCGGATACAGCTCCTGATAAGAAATCGTTTGCACACAATTTCTAATTTTTGTAAAAAAAATGGTTTGGCCACCAGGGGGCATAAATCTTAATTTATGCTTCTGATGTATTTGCAGCAAAATATGAGCTTCTAAATTCTCGATTGAAAAAAATGTCGTTTGTAGACCGATAGTACTCATCTCGACAAACCTTTTAGAAACATTTTCTTCTTTAAATAATGCATGGTTTCTATGCCAGTGGGCGTAGATGTATATCTTATTTTTGTCAATATCTCTACTTTTAGGAGTCTGATTCGAAAAATTCCTCCTTTGTTGGATAGTGTCTCCAGTGTGACATGTTTTTCATATAATTTCAAAATTTTCAAGTAATTCATACTTTCTGCTAAGGGGCGTAAAGGTAAATTGCTTCCCCCTTATATCTCTGCTTCTAAATCTCCGATTTGAAAAATTCTTTCTGCACCGGATACAGCTCCTGATGTGAAATCCTTTGCACGTAATTTCTCATTTTTATAAAAATGGTTTGGCCAACATGTGGCATAAGTCTTAATTTCTGCTTCTCATGTATTTGCAGCAAAATATGAGCTTCTAAAATCTCGATTGAAAAAAAGTAATTTGTTGACCGATACTACTCATGTTGACAAACCTTTTAGGAACATTTTCTTCTTGAAATAATGCATGGTTTCTACGCCAAGGGGCGTAGTTGTATGTCTGATTTTTGTCAATATTTCTACTTCAAGGAGTCCGATTCGAAAAAGTCCTCCTTTGTGGGATAGTGTCTCCAGTGTGACATGTTTTTCATATAATTTCAAAATTTTCAAGTAATTCATAGACTTTCCGCTGGGGGACATAAAGGTAAATTGCTTTTCCCCCTATATCTTTGCTTCTAAATCTTCGATTTGAAAAAAATCTTTCTGCACTGGATACAGCTCCTGATGAAAAATCCCTTGCACATAATTTCAAACTTTTGTAAAAAATGGTTTGGCCACCAGGTGGCGTAAGTCTTAATTTCCGCTTCTGATGTATTTGCAGCAAAATATGAGCTAAAATCTCAATTGAAAAAAAAGTCGTTTGTTGACCGGTACTAATCATGTTGACAAACCTTTTAGGAACATTTTCTTCTTGAAATAATGCATGGTTTCTATGCCAGGGGGCGTAGATGTATGTCTTATTTTTGTCAATATCTCTACTTCAAGAAGTCCGATTTGAAAAATTCCTTCTTTGTTGGATAGTGTTTCGGAATGCGAAATGTTTTTCTTATAAATTCAAAATTTTCAAATAAATCATAGAATTTCCGCTAGGGGCACAAAGGTAAATTGCATTTTCTGCGTTATTTCTGCTTCTAAAACTCCGATTTGAAAAATTATTCCTGTATCGCATACAAGAACTGATGGAAAATATTTTTCACATAATTTCTAATGTTTGGCCACTAGGGGGCATAAGTGTTAATTTCTGCTTCTGATGTATTTGTAGCAAAATCTGGGCTCCTGAAAACTCGACTAATTTTTTTTTTTTCTTGGACCGATACCGCTCATATGGAAAAACCTTTTGAGAATACTTTCTTCCTAAAATAATGCATGGTTTTCCCACCAGGGGACGTAAAGTCACATCTTATTTTTGTTGATATCTCTGTCTCTAAGAGTCCAATTTGAAAAATTCTTTCTGTGTTGGAGAGCCTTTCCGGTGAGAAATGTTTCTCATATAAATTCATGTTTTTCTTAACGCACAAATTTGCAACCAGAGGGCGTAAGCTCACGATTCCGTTTACAGCAATATCTGAGAGATTAAAAACCCTATTGAAAAACTTCTATCTTCCGTCAGATATTATTGTTTTCCATACCGGTTCCATCGACTTTGAATAGCTTTGATAAATTTAATTTGTGTCAGAACGGATTCAAAAGACGTGCTTATTACACCCGAAAATTCGGTGTCACCTTTCATGTTTACACTTATCATCGGTAGCAAACTAGTTAGATTTATACAGATGTTACTTTTGCCAGAAGAAGTAGAATTTTTTGCAGTGTGTGTTATCCTAAGCATATTGTGAGTTTTACACTATCATTGTCAGTAACTTTTTAAAAGTTTGTTCCATACATGTATTAAAATGGGCCAAATTTTCATTTGATTTTGCACTGAATTCTGTGAACAAAAATTAAAAGCACTAGAAGTCCAGCAGGCAAATAGGAATTTCAAATTTGATTATGCCGCTGTATTAATAATTACAAAGTTGTAGCATATTAGGAACAAGGCTGCTGTCTGGCATGTGTTTATGTTAGCTTAAAAAGACTGGCATTCATTTTCCTTCAAATTTTCGTGTGAAATTATGTTAAGTTAAATGAAGATAGTTGCTTAAGAATATCTTTTCTCTTAACCCCCATTGTATCTGAACTAAATGGTGCCTAAAACTTTCAGCACTCCTCAAACAGAAATGTTTATAAAGCAGCCAGGTTTTGCAGAAGCAATGGCAAAACAATTCCTTCCCCTCATCTCGTCAGTACTGTTAATTTCACCAGAATTACATTAAATGTTGCTGTGATTACTTCACATGCATTACCCTATGACAACTATATCATACAAATACGAAAGTAAGAATTTATTGTATACATTTGATGTTGCCATAATTACTTTAACATAAGCTTATATGCACAGGACATCAAAAATTACCATTAACTCTGGCTGAATGACCTCAACATTTCTGAAAAAAATTCTATCACGATGGAAAAGTTTCATTCAAAAGATTTACCAAAAACATATGACTTACTGAAAGTAACTGATTTATCTTTAGTTAACAGTTATCAAGAATGTATTATAGTGCTGCTTTAGCTTTCACTTCAATAAAAGCCAGAATTAAAAAACTTCTGAGAATAGTACATTGCTGTTTTCATATTCATGGACAAATTTACCATTAGGTTTCTCCATTATACATAAATGAACAGAACAAAGCAGGTTACATACATCTGTATATATTTGATTGAGATAAATGTATGGATATGTAAACAAGGACTACTTATGAAATGTAAATTGAGAGATTCAATTCAGTGTTATGAAACATAAATCCATTTGCTAAGTGGCATGATCCCTAACTAAAGTTACTCAGGCATGAATGTTGAATTACTTGGGAATGTTATTCGCAATAATTTGGGAAAACCAGGAAAAGTTCCGAAACTTTGGGTTCAGCATAAAGATGTAGTGTGTGAAGATTTGTATGAAGATATTCTGAAAAGAATGTACTACAATATATGCTTTTGGAAATTCATGAACTATTCAAAACTTATGGTTTGAGTCTGAGGGAACCTAAACTACCAGTTTTAAATATACCATCAGCTATTCTGAATTTGTAGTCCTCAAATCAGCAAATATTCTGATTCTTAGCACTCAGATACTTGGGACTTGGTCATCCTGGGTGGTGTAACAGATAGCATGCTTGAATGGAGATCAGGAGATGCTGGTTTGATTTTTGATTCCCACTCCAGGGAGATGTAATTTTCAAGTTTTCTGGTGTGATTTATGTTACATGATGAACAGTAAATGCAAGCAATTCAGAAATGTCAGATTGCTGTGTTAAAAATTCTGACCTATTTCTATGTGCTATGAGAAGAATATTTCTTCCACAGAATTTACATGAGAGGCTTCTTTGATATTTTAGAATAAGCCAAATGCCATCTAATCTTTAAATGCCTTACAGTCAACAAGGGAGCACAATGTGCAAATTGACTGCCATAGCCTATTTTTTCCATGGTATGGTGGATAGTCTTTGTGTATAAACTTGTGGACATGCCCTCATTAAATTGCCACATTATCCACTCCATGGTGTCCTTGCAATTTCTTGTAACTATACAGGACAGTCTGCGCTCACCTTGAGAGTCAACTGAACACTTACAGCCACATATCTTCCACTGATTGGAAGTTCTGTCATATTTCAGGTAGTCTTGATATGCATGTGCAATGGTCTGATGTGGAAATCCTAACAGTTCAGCAGTTGCCATGATTGAACAATCAAAATCAACCTTCCTCACGGGTACTATCTGGCCATAATCAGACTTATATTACTGCCCTTATCTATTATTACCATTCCATGATTAGTTTCCAATGCCTAGAGACATGATCTATTTATAGGCATTGCCAGTTTTATCGTCCCATGTGCTCTTATGTTTACTACCCGTATATTTGTATTTTTATAATACTGCATCAAGTATGCTTTTGCATACAATCTCAGCACTTCTGCTGTGTCCTTGTGTGGCCGTTGTTCCCTGATGCTTAGGGGGGAGCCATGACAAATTTGGCATTTTGATTTTTTGTTGTTGTTTTTTTAGTTATCCCTGCAAAATTGCATAGGTCAAAATTGTTAGGAGTATAGGTTTCTAGTAATTTTGTATGCATTTTTTAGGCTGTCCCACTTATATTATTTTAAGACTTCTGAGCTCACATTCTAATTTTTTCTGATCTGGTGCAGAGAGAGACTTTTCTAGTGCCAACCTCTTGAACCCACTTTCATTAAATTTATTTATTTAATTTATTTTTAGGGTTTGTGGTAGGATTTTTTCAGGTGGGTGGCACATAATATAATTCATTTAAATTTTCTTCTATTTTGTAAAGTCCATTCTCATTTGTCATTCTTCCCATGCGACTGGATATAAGACTTCTGCTTTGCATATTGTTATTGAGGTGTATATATCAAATGATCAATGCTGGTCATATCAGAATTCACAAGATCAGCATTGATGAACACAGGTTTGGTATTGATGATAACAATATTCAGAAGGCTAGTATTGATAATATCAGTTTTTGTGTGTAAAACCAGTTTTGATAATATAAAATTCAAGCAGCTAATCTGATGTTGCAGAATTTGGAATGCCACTGTTAATAAAAAAATAATAATAATTGAATGCTTATATATTGATCACAACTAAATTTCAGAAGGTTGATATTAGGCTTTTTGGTGTCTCGAAAGTTCAGTATATATAGCAACAGCATTTAGATTGCTAAGATTGATGAAAACATCTTTGCATGAAATACAGTGCATATTAGGCATTAAAAGAAGTTCATGAGCTTGTTGAAATTTTTGCAGCTGTACATTCTGAATCATTTAAGACTACAGAAAAAAATTCCGCTTAAAAACATACACAGACTTTGTAACCTACCTCATATCCAATCCATTTAGACTCCCCTTTCCCATATATACAGATTAACAGCAGCATCTTGTGCTTGTCCTATTCCTCCTTTTCATGTTTCTGCTGTATCTTAATTGTAAGTAAATTTGAGAATGTTTATGCACAACTATCTTGGAATTAGTATACATCTACTAGAACCAGAATACTGCTTAACAAGTTTTGTAAAACTTGGCCAACCCCAAATAATTCACACTGCAATTTAAAAATATTTGTGTATAATCATTATTATATATTTTCAAAAGTTTGTGATATGTGTAAAGACTTGAACTTGTCGGGCAGCTCTAAATTCTAGCATTCTTCTGATTTATTTGCTTTAGTTTTATTTAAATTTTGTTACTGAATGAAATATTAATGATTGGTAAGTATCAGTGGCAAATTAATCAATTGGAGGCCCCAAGCACAACCTGATTTGACCCCCCCCCTTTCCTAAAAGTCTAAATGTTTTTTCAAGAATGCTAAACTAAATGCATGAATTGAAAAATACATTATTTTTTAATTAAACAAAAGAGCATACATATAAGAAATCACATGCTCTTGTAATAGAAAAAAAGTATCATTTCGCATTGCATTTACCATTAATAAGTAGTAACTAAATAAATATGTTCATAAAAAGAATCATATTTTGTTTTGAACAATAATAAATGAAATATCTTGTTATTTGGTATACAATTGCATGTAAAAATCATATTAAAGTGGAACTTTTTTTCTTGTTTTTAAGTTTAGCAAATTTATGGATTCATAATCTAATGATTAAATGTTTTCATAAGCACAAGTGGCATATTGCTTAAATGCAAGTGATTTAATGAATTGAGCAAATAGTTTTTAAATTGTTTCAATATGAAAACTGAGCATTTACTGCTAGCATTACAAACAGGTATTGTTAGAAAAAATCTTAAATTAGTTTCTTTCTAAATATTTTTTTTCAAAAGTTTGATGAATTACTGGAAGACTGATTACTTTCGTTGATACTTGCTTCTTAGCTTTAGTTTAATATTGGTAGTTAAATCCAGTTAAGCCTTAAGATCAAGATAACTGCCTGCTGAATTAGTAATAATGCACACTATACACAGAACACAGTTCACAGAATGCAAAACTGTTGCCCATTATGAAAAAAACATCATAGCACAACTGAATTTGCCTGTAGTATCATTTTTATTATTTTATATTTTTATCAACTAACCAAACATTATATATAAATATATATATATATTTATTTAAGGCCCCTGTAATAATGAGGACCAAAGCACATACTTCTTGTGCCTGTGCACTGATCCACCACTGATAAGTATTAATATCGTGGCAAGTGATACTAGTAGTAAAAAATCTATTGCCGAGGCCTCAAAAAACTGAAAATAAAACTACCCTAGATTTCTTTTATATTTAATGTTTGGTTAGTTGATAAAAATGTAAAATAATGGTAATAAAGGCAAATTATGTTGTGTTCTACAATGTTATTTTCATAGCGAGTAACAGTTTCACATTCTATGAACAGAACTACATTTAGCATGTAGTGCACTTTATTACTAATTCAGCTGGCAGTAATAAGATCTCAAGGTGTAACTGGATTTAACTACCAATATTAAACCAATGCTGATATGCAAGTATCAATGTAAGTATTCAAACTTGCAGTCATTCACCAAATCCTTAAAATAAAAATTAGAAAGAAACTAATTAATTTTTTTAACAACAGCTGTTTGTAATGCTAGTGGTGAAAGTTCATTTTTCAAACTGAAATGCATATTTGTAGAAAACAATTTAAGCAATCTTTCACTTATGTTTATAGACGGATTGCTTAAATTGTTTTCTATAAACATAAGTGACAGCAAATAATTTTTAATTTCTTTCAGTATGAAAAATGAGCATTCACCACTACTATTGCAAACAGGTATTGTTAGAAATAATTTTCATTTAGTTTCTTTCATAATATGTTTTTCAAGTATTCAGTGAATGACAGCAAGACTGAATATTTTCATTATTTATTGATACTTGCTTATCAGCTTCTGTTTATTATTGGTAGTTAAATCCAGTTAAGCCTTGAGATCAAGGTAACTGCCTGCTGAATTAGTAATAAAGTGCACTACATGTTTAACACAATTCTGTTTTCAGAGTGTGAAACTACCCACTATAAAAGTAACATCATAGAATGCAACAGAATCTGCCTTTATTACCATTATTATTGTTTTATATTTTTATCAATAACCAAACATTAAATATAAAAAAAGATCTAGTTTTATTTTCAATTTTTGAGGCCCCTGCAATAATGAAGAGGACCCACACACCCACTTCTTGCACCTGTGTGATGATCTGCTACTGGTAAATATTGACATCATGGTAAGTGATGCTAGCTGCAAAAAAATCTAGAAAAACTATATTGTTAGAAAAAAATCTAAGCCTAGTGTGCTTAATTGGTATAATGGCAACATTCTGTATATAAATTTCAACATCATGATGTTACTACTGTGGTGTTTTCAAAATTGCTAAAATTTGTTGATATAGCACTTCTGTCATTTTTAATGTGCAGTTTTATTTCATAATTCATCTGCCTTGAGTACTGCTTCTATGTGCTTTACCATAGTTTTCTTTCTCTCCAAATGATTTTCATTCATAATGTAATGTATTTACATGCATATTAGTGTCTCATATATGTTGATACTCTGTTCAATTCTGCATATGTGTACTGTCATCAGTGTTTTCATAATGGGCATGTAGAATATTTCTTGATACTATTTTTTTATTGTTTGTTTTATCACCATTAATTTCCGATAGGTGTGGCAATTCGTTTTTATCATTTATTTTTAACTAGCTGTTTACATAAACATTGTGAGTTGTAAATATGTATATTTTTTTCTGTTTCCTGAAATACCATTTTTAAGTATACAAATTTAGTTTTTGAAATTGAAAAATGACTTGAATTCATTTTGCCAGCTAACAAATCAACCACATCAGGGTTTGACCTAGTAATCTTCTAGTTGGAAATGTGATATTTATATTGATTTCAGGATGGGATTTTTGTCTTCCTATGCTGTTTGCACATCTTTAATCCCAGACTTAGGTTGTGAAACATGTGCAAAACTTTACTTAACAAAAAACATGTGCGAGATTTACTTAACAATGCTAGATGGTAGCAGAATCTGCATTGATTAAGAACGCGGTCGGAGAATATTCCGAAGCTCTTGGCACTCGGACACTTGCGAATTCGCCGTCGTATGTGCTGCAATGGATAGCATGCTCGAACAATAATCGGGAGATGCGTGTTTGATTCCCGCTCCATGGGGATGAAATTTTCAAGTTTTCTGATGTGATTGTATTCATGTGTGAAACAGTAATTACAGTCAATTTAGTGATGTCTGATTGGTGTGTTAATTATCATGTGCAAAACAGTTTTTTAAAGACAGAAATGCTTTTGAATCCCAGACTTGTAAAATATGTAATTCATACATGAGTAAGTATGGCACTTATAGAAAAAAAGCAAAAATATTAGGCATAAACCAGAAGTAATTATAATAAAGGAATAAAAACAAATCTGTCATTGAATTTCTGGTTGAAATTAAAATCTTGCTATTGAAATTGTTTGCAGGAAAATTCATGTCCAGCTTACATGTTTTACACATGTGTGATACCTATCTGTAAAGTAATATCTTTCACAATTAGGAAATAATTGTTGTATTTGTGCCAAGCACATTAGTCGGGGTTAATTATTGATCATTCAAATTTTGTACCTGGCTTACTTTAATTTGCCAATAAGGTGCCATGCATCATAGTAGTCTATTTAAGTTTAAGGAAGATTTAGATTTTGTGTGATTTCCTCTGATTTTTTAATGTTAGAAATTATAAGTGGTCAATATTGTTTTGGAAGCTGTAAATCTTCAGCTTTGGGTGTTTAAAGTTGTGCATTTAATGCAAGAAATAAACATGAAAGTGACCATTTTGTGTAGATGTAAATTAAATGCTGACTTCATGTAACTTACATTCCTTTAATTTCACTCTTAGAATATGGAAATATTGTTAAAACCTTGAATTGATTATTCCACTAATTATGTGAAAAAATATAACAGGGAAGTGAATTAAGTAGTACTGTTCTCCCAGTTCTCTTTTGTGTGATTTAACTAATTAAAGACAAGATTAGGATTTAACTAATTAAAGGCAAAATGTACTGATCTTTCTTTTAATATATTTTCGTAAATGTGTATGGTAAATACCAGTAATGTTGCAAATGTGAATAGTTTAAGTATGAGAGTTGATAAAAATATAATTTTTTACTTTATTTATTTAATGAATTATATCATTTAAACACTGTATTCTGTGATGCCGAACATACGAGATCTCAAAAATTAGATGTGGGCAAGACATTTCTAATATAATATATGTGCTTTCTGCACTTTTGAAGGTTTTGTGTTTCTGCAATTAGACTTTTTAAGTGATTTTTTTATTTGATGTGATTCTTACTTTTTACTGTTCCACTGTCTTATATGTGTATTATTTCAAGCAGTCTATCTTCAGTTACCTCCGATAAGAAATGATCACATGCATCCATGTCTGAGATGTTCTTCAATTTTGTGAGGATGGTGTTTAAAGAAGACCTTACAAAAATTTACATTGATGAAAATATGATGTATCTTATAAATATATGTATCTGTTAAATATGATGTATCCATTTACACACAATTTTGACAGAAAAGTATTTTCACAAATGTTATTTCTAAGTTTGGAGAAACATAATGGTTTTGTTTCTAAGAATAGTGTGATATTTGTGTAATGAACCTTTGAGAATAACTGACAGTTTCATACCTGTAAATATTGGCTGTGCATTATTTCCAGCCTCTTAGGTAAATGAAGGTTATTCAGGATTTTATGACAGGTTACCAGGTCTTAGCTTATTCTTTTTGTTTGGCAGGTTCATTGCAAGGAAGGAACCTACCAAACAATAAAAGAAAAATTGGTGGACTGTATTGACAGAGGCGTCTTTAGATCTTTTGGAGCCCTAGGCGCTAAAAGATTCAGCTCCGCCCCTCTCCCTCCTTCCTTCTTATCGCCTCAAAAATGTCCATCCATCGGATTAAAAAACAAGTAAAGCCAAGAAAATATTGTTTTCACTTTTTAAAATGCCATTCTCTCTTCCTATTTTTAGAACGTTTTGTAAGAAACAGTACTAATATAATCATCTTGTCTGTCCGTTCACATCGAACTTTTTGTTTTTAGAGATATTTCAAAAATTATTTTTGAGTTTAATAGGAAATCAAAGGATATTAAGTTTGACACTTTAAATATCCCATATACTCCTACTTCACGAATTCACCGCTAAGGGCCAAAGTCGGAAATTCAAAGAATTAAAGGTTTGTTGTAAAGAAACTATTAAATTTAGAAAAGAAAAAAATATTTGTGTGCCTCTCAGATTAAGCTCAACTGTTCCTTTTCAAATATTTAAGGTGGATCCACCTGAAATCAAAAAGTTACCTTTTCCCAATAGAAAGGGGGGGGGACTCACGGCTGTTTTCTGACGTCAGTGTTCAAGCACACGTCAGTCGTCAAGCACGTTGTCCGTATTCCGTACTTCAGAATCAGAACCTTGCTTCAGTGTGACTCGTTTCGGCGGCTCCTCTCATACGGAATGTTGTGGACCCCAGGGAATGGTTACATTGCCTAATGCCTAGAACAATGATGCAAAGATTACAGTAGGTAATTTCTTACACCCCAGGCGTTGGTGGGTCATTTCGTACCGCGCGAGACAGCGCGAGATCTGCGGCTGTTGCTTACCGTCTGATATCCCCATTCGAGTGAATCTGAATGCACACAGGTCATTGAATAAAACAAAAGATGACACCAAAAATTCGGTGTCATCTTTTTTGCTATTTATTTATTTTAGTTTTTATAATTGTTTTAAACATTTACCACATATCACGAGAACATGCCAAACACGATACGGAGCTGCCAACCAAGTTTCTTATCACATGAGCAATGCTGAAGATTCTCGATTTTTGATCCTGCGTTTGGAATTTTACCCAGAAATGAAATTTATACCATATGAATAAAAGAATCAGAATAACCATTTAAAATCATCTCGTCGGAGTTCCGTGTTAATTAATAACGAGAAAGTTGTGCGCTTCATATCCTCAACGATAAGGATGACTTACCCTTTTGTGACCTGTCGGCTGTCTTCTGCATGCGGCATTAAACACAGGGCGAAATTTATCTCTGATGCACGAAGCAATCTGAGCTGTATGGCCGGTTAGCTCAGCTGGTTAGAGCGTCGTGCTAATAACGCGAAGGTCGTGGGTTCGATCCCCTCACTGGCCAGCAAAGTTTTTCCTTTTTTTTTTCACCTGTATTCTGCCGCATTCGGGATTTTACGTGTAAACCGAATTTATGCTACGTGTATGCAAAGGAGTCCTGACAAAAACACAGATCTCGTGAACTCAGCCAATCGGCGTTTAAACTCGAAAGTTGAAGAATTGATCTCACCATCACGAAGTTTGACCTTTATTTTACGACTACAAAACTTGTAATGTTGAGATAAAATAAAATAGCAACGTTTATTCACAATTAAATATTTATTTTAACAACTACTATAGTTTATAGTTAAGCTGAGCCAAACGCTCAGCTAATTATAGTGGATGTTAAAAAGATATTTAATTGCGAATAAAAGTTGCTATTTTATTCTATCGATAATTTGATAGTTTCCCCCTAAGTTTCCTTCCTGACAATGAAAGGAGAAACTGAATTTGTGCCAGGTGTACAGAAAAGCATCTGTTGCGTTGTCGGTTAACTCAGTTGGTTAGAGCTCAGAGCTTGTAACCCGAAGATTATGGGTTAGATCTCAGTGGCCAGCGAGGCCTTATCATTTTCAAAACGTAACTTTTCTGTGTCTGAAATGTTTCCCAAAGGGAATTCATGCCATATTTACAAAGGAGTCATTTCAGCCACCCATGCTGCCAACTGATGTGGTTACTGCGCACGGACGGATTAATATAGAGAAGTGTACAAAGCCCAGCGCCGCGATGCTGCTCCGGGAATGAGGATATATTCGTTTTCTTTTTCAACACCTCTCTTGTAAAAAAGATCGTGCTTATGTTATCGGTTTGTTTGTCCGCCCATATCTCTGCAACTATAAGTCCGATTTGAAAAATTCTTTTTGCATGGAAGTTTGAAATGTACAAATGATAATCCTTTATTTTGGTTGGTTTTTTTTCACGATGCGCCATTTTGCCGCTAGAGGGCGTAAATGCAGATTATATCGAATTCAAAATACATTTCATTCCATATATTTGCTTTTAAATGTCCGATTGAAAAAAAATTTACCTTCCGATTCCATTTATTCCGAGGACTATTTCAGGTATAGTCACGTTTTAAAGTTACGCATATATTTTCCGCTAGGAGGCGCAAAAGTAACCCCCCCCCCCCTTCGTATTTCTACTCCTGAAACTCCTTTAAAAAAATCTTTCTGCAGCGGATACAACTTCTGATGAAAAACGTTTTGCATATAATTTCTAATTTTTGGTAAAAAACGGTTTGGCCACCAGGGGGTAATTTAAATTCTACTTTGCAACAAAATCTGAGCTTAAATCTCGATATTGAAAAATTCATTCGTGGATCGATACCACTCACGTCGATAAACGTTTTCGGATTATTTTCTTCTTAAAATAATGCATTCTTTCTCCACCAGAGGGCGTAGATGTATATCTTATTTTCGTCTATATCTCTGCTTCTAAGAGTCCTATTTGAAAAATTCAATTTTTGTTGGAGAGTGTTTCCGCTGCAAAATGTTTCTCATATGATTTCAAAATATTTTCCTGACGCAGAAGTCTGCAACCAGAGCCAGAAGGCGTAAGTTCACGATTCCGTTTGCAGCAATATCTGCGGGATTAAAAACTCGATTAAAAAACTTGTTTCTTCGGTCAGACACTACTGTTTTCCATACCGTTTCCATTGACTTTGAATAGGTTTGATAAATTTAATTCGCGTCAGAACGGATTCAAAAGACGTGCTCATTACACCCAAAAAATTCGATTTCGTCTTTCTTGTTTTTTATTTTAGTTTTGAGAATTGTTTTAAACATTTATCATATATCAGGTGAACATGTCAAAAACAATACGGAGCTTCCAACCAAGTTTCTTATCAAATAAACAATGCTGAAGATTTTTGATCCGGCGTTTTGGATTTTACCCAGAAATGAAATGTATACCATATGAATAAAAGAATCAGGATAACCAAGTAATTTTCCAATTAGATCGTTAGTTTCCTGCTAGGAGCGCTGGATTTGGTTTTCACAGATTTTTCAAAATGTTTTGCGAATCATAGGACATAAAAATTCATTAAATTTTGTCCATTTTAAATTTCACTACTAGTTCATAAATTTCTTGGGTAAAGGGTATTACAGCTGAAGAATATCTTGATTACCCTACCCCAAAGGGAAAATGCAATAAACAGCCAAATATTCCATCATCAGGGCAGTGTTCACAAGCACTCCTCATTGCAACTCAGGGAGAAAGGTTCCAACACAGATGTTTTCCCTAGGCTGGAAGTAACGTGAAAGTAATTTAAAGCACAGTAGGCCAGTGATTAACTCGTCGCTTTAAACAATGAAAAGTCTGGGAAGCGTGAATCCTTCCTTCACCTACCCTAAAGGGAGGCTAAGTTATTTTAACCGTTCCTTTCAAAAAAGTACATCGATAAGAACTCGAAAATGTGGAGTATTAGCAAGAGGAAGAAAAAATGTATGTTGCTAATATGAAAAAGTAAAATATCAATACAAATAAAGTGGTCGCTTTAAGGATTGATTTGTTTCGGTCCGTGAAACCAAAACAAAACTGAGATTCCAGTTATACGTTTTCGGGGCCCCTCAAGCTCTGGGACCCTAGTGCGCCTATTCGAAAATCCGCCCCTGTGTATTGATCTGTTCTCCTTGTACCACAGATATTCCACTGTTTTGTCCTTCAAACAATACTTGCAAACATATAACATATGCAACACTTAGGCATGAGTCTATGAATACAGCTCTAAAGAAACGGTTGGCTGAAATTCCGGTTAACTATTACTGTGTGATATTGTATTCCCTTCTTTACTGTTAGACCAGCTACATTATAGAAAAGCAATGATTTCATTGGAAAATGGAGGGCAGTAGCAAATATATCTCTGCAAATGGGGATATTGTAATATCACACGCGAGCAAGGCTCATGATTTTTATTGTTAATCTGTACATAGTTTGCGGAAAAATTGTTAAGCAGCATAATAAATTTCCTTCAATCTATTTATGACACTTCTTGTCTGTAATAAAATACATCTTATTACAAAGCCTAAAAACAAAAGATCGTATTACATACTTCTGATGTTTTTGAAAATTTGAAAACATCCTATTCAAAGGACTGTTAAGACTGTAATTACATGTCATTATAATACATAGTAGGAAAGCTTTGTAAATGACAGTTTTTCTGGCTTAATATCGTGTACTTGGCATTGAAAGGTTTAAAAAATGTTGGAAGTGTTACTTCCACATGCTTCAAATTTATTGCAGTATTTTCTTGTGTTAAAAATCCATATGTTAGAAAACCAATCATCTTGTGACAACCTGCATTTCCTTAAACATAATTCTATGATTTTTTAATGTGGTCAGTCAGATTAACTTTTGAACTGATATCAGTTGGCAAAACTGTTGGTAATGATGTGTGCTCACGAACAATGATTATATGTACAATTTTATCTTGTTTTCTACTGGAATAATGCATCATGTAATGTGGTTAAACTTTTCATGTGAAGATTGATTTTTTTTCTTTTTTGCTCTGTCTACATTTGTTAACAGATCAGCTCAAATGCCTACTTGGAATGTGTAAAATGTTCTTGTTCTTGTCATGTATGATTAACTCATTTTGTTACTGAGTTTCCACACTGCTGATCTAATGAAATTTCCTGGGTAAGTTAATAAAAATATGCTAAATAAACACATTAGCAAGCTAACAGGTGCTTTTTATTCACTTGAGACTCATTTTCTTTGCTTTTCTTTTTTTTTTTTTTTTTTTTTTTTTTTTTGCAAAGTATTGTTAAAACAGAAACAATGCTATCTGTTCAATTTACAGTTGAAGTTGTAAAGAATCTCAGTTGACTTTTTTGCATATTAGTATCCAAAAAAACCTGAAATGTGATCATACACAGGACAAAAGTGTAAGTTTTATCATTTTTCTTTTCCCTCTTGTGTGCATGCATGTGTTGCTTTTTATTTTTTTTGTTTTGGGGTTTTAATGATCACCATGAGCCACCCAATCAGCTATAAGCAGTTGCCTGTCCTTAATTTGGCGCCACCGGTTCCATGAAAGGGAGAGCGCTAGTGTCGTAAGACAAACACACTACATGTGCTTCAGCTACACCTTGAACACGGGCCCATCTCGGGCGTATGGTCAGAAGCCACTCCTTAGACCACTCGGCCACCAATGTGGCTTCTTTCCTCCAATGCATGCCAGATTTCCATAAGTAAATAATTCATTTGGGTGCTCTGAGATGTGTGATGTTACAATACTAAACAGAAGCGTACTAGGCATTTCGGCGCCCGGGGTAAACCACAAAATATGGCGCCCCCAATCTGCCTTCCTACCTCATATATTACATGTGTGAATACGTGTTACTTATTTAATATTTATATACATATATGCATTACTAATTTAGTATTTATGTATATGCATTACTAATTTAATATAATATTAATAGTTATATATTAATATAATATTAATAGTTATATATTAATAGTTATATATACAGTATATAACTATTAAATTAGTAAAAACTACAATATTATGTTAAATTAGTAATATACAAATACACAGTTCAGCCACATTATTGTGACCACCAAGCTAATATCTAGAGTAACCGCCGTGTGCAGCACGGGCAGCAACTAGATGGGCTGGGAGTGGCTCAGTAAGGTGCTGGAAGGTGTTCACAGGTATGTGGAGCCATGTTGACTGCAGTGCATCTGACAGCTGCTGGAAGGTGCGTGGTCGAGGATCCGTAGAGCGAACAACACGATCGAAGTGGTCCCACAGATCAATTGGGTTTAAAGTCTGGGAAATTAAGGGGTCAGGGAAATACTTAGAAGTCTTCATCGTGCTCTTCCAACCACTCTCGGACATTTCTAGCTGTGTGACATGTCGCATTGTCGTTCTGGAAGATCCCATACGCCCCAGGGAAGACAATCTGCATGTATGGGTGTATGTGGTCTGCAAGGATGGATTCATAACGAATTCGGTCCACAGGTATGAGTGCACTCAGGGAATGCCACGAAAGCATTCCCCAGACCATAATGCTGCCCCCACCAGCTTGTGTTCTGCCAGTAATGGTTGAAGAGTATTTGTTCTCCGATGTCTATCCGCTCAATGAAGCAGAAAACGTGACTCATCGGAGAAGGCAATCAGCGGAGGTTCAATTCCAATACTGCCGTGCAAATGTAGGCCTTTTCTGTCGATGCACCTTCGTTAGCATAGGTACAGTGACCATCCGCCTGCATCGGAGCCCCATACACAGCAGGGTTCACTGAACTGTCGTTTTAGACACACTTCCGGTTCCTCCCTGGTTCATCCAGCTAGTGAGTGTCTCCACTGTAGCGTGTCAATTGGCCCTCACGCACCATCGAAGCCGACGTTCACTTCTCACATCAGTGACACGTTGTGCTCCGCAGTTTTCACGTCACTTATTCGCAATGGTGCCATTTCTCCAATCACGATGCACTTTAACCACAGCAGCACTCGAACAGATCACAAACTGCGCTATTTCAGAAGAACTGCCACCCTTGACCCGAATGCCGATAATCATCCCTTTCTACAAATCTGATAAATCGCTCCTTTTATCCATGACAGCGACGAGTGATCTGTTTTCAGATTGCCTACAGCGTATCTGAAAGATCAGATCAGATCATATGTAGAGAATTTTAGGAAGGGAGTGTCTGACAGGTCTTGAACAACCCTTAGAAATAGGAAGCTAGGATATTTGGGCTAGAGTGCCCGATAGGAAAGTGACACGGAAGCAAGGTAGAAAGGGAGGAAGACGCCCTTATTTATTACCGAGGGGCCAGTACCTGGGGTCCGACGACTTAACGTGCCCATCCGACGCACGGCGGGTATTTAGTGGTTCGAACGTTCGTACCTGCCCAGTATCGAACCTGAGGTTACCTCCATGGCAGTCACGAACACTGACCACTAGGCCACCCGCGGCCACTGTATCTTAAAGACGTCAACGGCACACCTTATATACCCTCCATACCAGCTCATGACACGTGCCTTCTTTCATTGGCTACGTGCTGTTGACGTCAAAAGTAGGAGGTGGTCAGAATAATGTGACTTGACTGTGTATTATATTAATTTAGCACTACACCCCCACACAAATCAGCATGCACTGCTTGGGAAAACAAAATTAACGTCATATTCCAATGTTAGTTGTGTATGCAGGAGGCACAATCATCTGCTTTCAAGTTCGGGGTTCAGACCATCGGTACAACACCAAACGGACCAAATGTCCCTGTTAGTCATGGCTCGCTGCCCCAATGATGATCGAATAGCCCCCAAGAGAATTTCCAGCAACGTGAATGACATCCTTATCTTATTCATCCAATTAAAAAATCCATCCAACTAAAGAAAAAATCTTGGTCCCATTGTTGTCGACAAAAACCGTGGTTCTTCTTCAGTTGAAGGTATTATAGAACTACGCCTTCATTTCTGAATGTAAATAGCTAGCTAGCATCCTCTGAACTTATTTGAGGAAGAAATTTTAAGTGTACCAGAAACTGCTGTAAGAGTTTCAATTCCAATTTTAACCAGACTGCAAGCAGTGATTTTTACGCCCTCTCTTGAGCTGCTCCCGGGACAGTCGCCCTAGTTACGCTTCTGATACTCAAAGTTGATTATATTAACTGGCACCATTTTAAAATGCATTTAAATGTCATATGGCTTTACTCCACACCGCAAAACAATAGTCAAAATTTAACTGTCCTACAACGTGTCTTCCAATGTAGAGGCTTCTGAAATGTTCAATCTTATTATGTTGGTGCCGTTTGTCTGTTTTAGATTTTTATAACACATCAACAGTGCACAATCGACATTTATCTAGAACCTGTATCAAGAGTCCAAATGTGTAAAAGTCCATTGAGGAAGCATCTGGTGACTTTATAGAAATGTCTTAGAATGTAGTAGCGCTGTTTCTCTGCCATCCGTGGAAAATATCTTTCTCCCAATGCCTGCTAATTAGAACTACATTACGGATAACTATTGACTCACTCTCGTATGCCTGCTAATTAGAACTACAATAGACCAATACTAAAATAGTACTAATGATCCGAATTTCTTGGCGTAGAATATAAATCAAAGTTTTCAAGCTTTCGCACATCTACCAAATGGCTTTTTTAAGGAAAGTAGACAGCTAACTGCAAACTGGATAATGGAACACTTCAACCATTAATGGAACACTTCAACCATTTGAACGTGGTGACTTGATTAGACAATAAATTAATAGGCGCAAATGTGATCAGACATTCGAAGAAATGAGGTCACGTTTGTTGGGCGCACGGTACTGTGGTAGAATTGATTCCAAATGCGTGGCAACTCGAGAGAGACGCTATCATTACAAGCCTCGCTGCTGGTCAAGGTTTCGCGAATGGCAGTAGATTTAGGTGTGGATTATAAAGCTAATTTCTTGATATCATTCCGCAAAAGATCAGCGGACTTGAGCTTGACCTCTCTTGATAGGGCAGTGGTTATTTTACCGTCTTTTGTATCCCTTTTATGTTCGTTGATTCTAATTCCAAACGAACGTTTGGTCATTCCGATGTAGTATCGCCTGGAGCCATCCGGTTATTGTAGTGGGATTGCATAAACACCTGCCTCATTGAGAAGGGGGGGGCTTGTCAATATTTCTCTTAAGCATCGTATATGAAGATGCCGGAGACCTTATGCCGACACCGAAGCTCATCCTCCTAAGCGCGTTTTTTGAGTTGATAGGAAACTTTTGGTATGTAGGGAATAGAGACCAGGTAGCGAAGGTGCGGCATAGAAAGATTGACACAGCTGGTTCTGCCTTTTTCGATAAAGTTATGCATCTGGTTCGACGTATATCCTGCCTCAGTGGCCAATTCGACGATGTTTTCTAGTTCCGAATCTCTAGAACGAACATCTGAGGAGATGGCGAAGGCTCTTCTAATTCGAGAACGGAAGAAGGCCGTCTTGTAATCATCAGGACAGAATGAACTGCGGAGCATCAAGTTGGGAACGGAGGTGGGTTTATAATAGACTTCCGTACAAAGGCGATTGTCATGTGATTTTCTCACTAAGACATCGAGATAAGGTAAGGTGTCACGGCTCTCAAGCTCCATAGTGAAATTGATCGTAGGGTGTATATAATTGACTTTATCGAGGAAAGATGGGAGAGTCTCCTTTCCGTGAGGCCATGTGAAAAATACGTCGTCCGCATATCGCAGCCAGATGGTAGGCCTTGGGGTGATGTTAGTGAATATATGTTGCTCAATGGGGCGCAGTATTGCTTCTGCGAGAACGGCTGAAAGCGAAGATCCCATCAGAGCGCCATTTACTTGCTTATAAACTTGCCCTGGGAAACTGAAGTAGCTGGAATTTGAGATCAAGTCCATTAATTTGAAGATGCTGAGGCAAGACTCTTGCGAATAAACTGATGAATTAGAAACAGCCTCTTTCAACGTTCTGATGGCGTCCGGCACGGGGACTGATGTGTAAAAGGATACCACGTCGAAACTGCCGATAATATCTTGTTGTTGGTATACTTGTAGACCAATAAACCAATCAGCCCATCACAAGTGGCAAAGGGAATGTTCCCAAATGTGAATCAGCAGGAATAGTAAAGGTATGAATCTAAGTTTTGTGTGTGTGCATCTATTCGGATTATAAACAGGCAGTTCTTCCTGCCATATTAGCTCCAAGACATTTGTCTGTCAGACTCAGTGAAAGTGCACATTTTGATGTTCTTTTCCACCTTACGAAGTAGCAAGTTTCCATTACAAAACTCTGTACCTAGCAGCAGGGATTTATAGACAGACAACAAACACCCCTACATCTCCCAAATTTCCCCAAATACCGTATAAAAATTCTCAACACCTTCATTTGATAAATTTGTCCCCTAAAATAATGATACTGTTATACTACACACTAATACAAACACATATAAATTACTGTATACTGACATGGGGCAAACAACACAATATAACTTTAAAAAAATACAGGTTTTACAGAATAGATACATAAGATTAATAGACCTAAAACTCTTAATAATTCTATACCTAATCTTACCTTTAAGTCAGAAGTAAATTCCAATAAATATAATATACTTACAATAAAACAATTATTTGACTATAATCTTGGTGAAATAATGTTCAGAAAAATTAAAAATGATTTATACCATGACTTAATATCATTAAATATTCGCACTCATACTTATGAAACCAGGAATCGATCAACACTTATACCTAATTTTCCTCGGACAGAAACAATTAAAATGAATATTAATTATTCGGGTCCAAAACTTTGGAACTCCTTGCCTTGTGACATAAAACCTATTAACAATTTTGACCTATTTAAAAAAAATTTCAAGCACCACCTTATTAACAAGTCTCTCAATTAGTGCTGAGTTGACCTGATCTGGTCGCTTGATTGATTTCACGGCTTATGGATAGACCTTGCATCTATATACACTTATGTATTTATTTAATCTTTCAGTTATATTCAATATGCCTTTGACTTGTCTTTTGTATTGTTCTTTGTTGTTTGTGTCTTTTTTTTTCTTTTTAGTACTAGGGGTGGGAGGGCTATGTCAGGCCTTACGGCCTTTTCCCTCCTCCTCCTGGTTGCTACATTTTTTGTAATTGATTATATTGTTTGTATTTTGAACTTTAATGTGTGGCAACTGAAAAATGAATAAATGAAAATGAAAAAAAAAATGAAAAAATTTGGAGGTGTGTATAATGCGGAGTTCGGACACTTACCCACTATGGATAATTTGTAGATAATAAGTAACATCGGATGATGTTTCTGATCACCCCTTCATTTGGAGGTGTGCATGATACCCAGCGGACACTTACCCACTATGGGTAATTTGTAGATAATACGTAACGTCGGAGGATGTTTCCGATCTAGTGTAGGAAAACTGGTCACATAAATAGTTATTGACCGTATAAAAATTGCACTTTGTCTTAGAAATGTTGAAACTTAAGTGGGTTACCCCAAACCTAAACTAATATATATCACCTTTCTTATGGGTTCAAAAAACTCAAACTTAAATCATTGGACAACGCTATCAATCGACGAACAACGCACTTGAAAAATTGGAAAAGTCTAAATTTAGGGTGTGTGAACCCCAATGCTAGTTTTTCATGGGCTCTAAAAAACTCAAACTTAAATTATTGGACAACGCTATCAATCGACGAACAACGCACTTGAAAATTTGGAAAAGTTTAAATTTAGGGGTGTTAATCCCCAAATTTTTAAAAAGGCCCGCGGCCTATTTTTTTATTTTTTTTTGATTGGAGGTTTAACGACCACCGTGAGCAACTCAATGGGCTATAAGCAGTCGCCCGTCCCTAATTTAGGGTCACTGGTTCCAGGGAAGGGAAAGAGCCAGTGCCGTAAGACAAACACAACATCCATACCTCACGTGATTCGAACCCGGACCCCGTTTCGGACGAATGATCAGAGGCCATCGCTTAGACCACTGCGCCACCGGGGCGGCGGCCCGCGGCCTATACTTGGGGCAAAGCTAACCCGACTATGCAGTTAAAGCTACGGAGTGTGTACATCCACTACATAATATAGTTCCAGTTTAAAAACTCCTGTTCAAGCTTGAAGTGAGATCTAAAATATCACATGGGTACATAGTATGTTCCAAATGCCGTATGTACGTTCACAAAAAAAAAAAAAAAAATAAAAAAATTAAGATTCCAGTTTCGGTCGCGTTTCTAAAAAATACAAATGTTTGCATTTTGGCGACGTCATTATCACTTCCGTTTTGCTTCAGATAGGCTATGCACTATCAGGGGCACAACCACTTTAAACCGTGCGCGCCCTTAGATAGAAAAGTTTAAGGCTGTCTTTGGATGAGTGTTAGGGTTCGTCTTCTACCCTATATCTGCAATGTAAATTCTTTTGTACACATTTTCTCAAAGACTATTACTTTGTAGTGTTTGAAATTTTGAGCACAAATAAAAACCACCCATAGCTAATATGTGCCACAGTTATTATTCCGAAAAATTTGTTAGAATATTTTTTTAAAAATCAATTTATCTGACTCGGAAGCGTTCCAATTTGGTGCTAGATGGCGCGATAAGTTAGCATAGCAGTGTTTCTGTCTGGAAGCAAAGGAATCTCTTTATTTCTGCCTGATTTTTCTAATTATCTGAGCCAAATAGAAATCAATGAATAGGGGCAAAAGTGAGGTTGGAATCTTGTCTTCTGAAGATCATCTTAAATCCTACTGTACGTTCATTTTTAAAGAGAAATGTGTACATTAGCAGAGAACCCCTGAATTTAAGCAATAGAAACTCCGCCTCTTACTGAGCTTCATCCCCAAATAGCGTCACTGGTTAAAACGTAACAGCGTGTATTTTGTCTTTTCATTGTGGAGCCAACCGAGACCGTTTCCATTCTGAATATGGTGAGGTCTCCAGTGATTCGTTGACGCCAAGTTCTGAAGCAGTCACTCAAGATATAAAAGCCACACCCGAGGAGTGATTTTTCGCGCGGCCGCTGGTAGCCTAGTGGGCAGCGTTCGTGACTGCCGCGGAAAGGACCTCAGGTTCGATCCCAGGCAGGTACGAACGCTCGGTCCACTAAATATCCGCCGTGCGTCGGATGGGCATGTTAAGCCGTCGGACCCCGGGTACTGGCCCCCTGGTAATAAATAAGGGCGTCTTCCTCCCCCTTTCTACTTCGCTTCCGTGTCACTTTCCTATAGGGCACTCTAGCCCAAATCCCCTAGCTTCCTATTTCTAAGGGTTGTTTAAGACCTGGGGTCAGACACTCTCTTCCTAAAATCCTCTACAAATGATCATGATTTTTCGAGCCATCTATCGCAGAAGATGAACCCTCATTCAAAGACAGCCTTAACAGGGTGTATTCTGATTGATAAAATTAAATGTATTGCATAACTAATAAGTTATGTCATAATCAGGAACGCAGCTAGTAAAAATGCCAAACTTAGTACCTGTGGAAACAAAAAAGTTGGAAGATAGTAAGTAAAAAAAATTCAGAAAATGTTCGCTAGCCAATGCCTTCCTTAGTCGCCACAATTACATGGTATCTACATGCTTGCTCCTTGATTATAATTGTGCAAAAAATATATCTCTTAATGCTTTTATTTACTTTTCATGCTCTTCATAAAACCACAAGGTAGCAGAAACTATCGTTATATAATATTTTTCATTTGTTTTGATTGCACAAAATATTTCTTTTTATAGTAGAGGGTTATTGATTTTTCAAAAGGGGGAGGGGGTGAAGAGCATGATCGTCAGGGGCGCGCCAAGGGCATATGCCGACCCCTTGTACTAGAATATTTTTCAATTTTTATTCATTTTTACATGAAATAAATATCATTAGCAAACATTATTTTCTATTTCCGGTAAATTGAGATTTTCCATAAAACACTACTGTCTCATATAAAACTGAAGAAAAAAAATCTGTAAAACTCTAGTTCAGATGACGCTACGAATAATTCAAGAAGTCAGCTTCCTCTCTCTCTCTCTCTCTCTCTCTCTCTCTGTTAATTTACACAAAAGTCTGCATTACCGGTAAAAAAAGTTTCGTCATGTACGATGATAAAAATATTACAGCTTCACGATGGACACACACACAGTATATATAACTAAGCAAGATAACATGAGGAATCCGTGGGTCAGGAAAACGATAAGAGTGGAAGACATTATGATCCGAGTAAAATCCCTGAAATGGTAATGGGCTGGACATATTGCCGAGAGAACGGACCATCGATGGACAATCGAAATTTTAGACTGGATTCCAAGGGACAGGAAAAGACCCAAAAGAAGACCACGTGGGAGATGGGTGGATGAATCCAGAAGAGGTCTCAAGTTCACGGGCGGATGAAATTTGAAAGCATGCGGGAGTGAGATGGAGGAGACTGGTCCAAGGCAGACCGTTGCGAAAGAAACTTGGGAGACCTTCATCCAACAAAAAATTGATAATGGTTGAGGAGGATGATGTTATATATATATATATATATACTTCACCGGTGAGTTGGCAGGTCTGGACTTTTGTTTCGACAGAAATCTCTTTTTCTCTGGAGAAGCTAAAAGGTCACTCTCCAAACTACAAGACCAATTTATTTTTACCACTACGGATAAAGCTAGCAATAATTTTGCAATTATCTGTAAGAAGTTCTATTTTGAATTGTTAACTATGGAACTCAATAATAGAGTAACATACGAGCCCGTAAGTTATTCTACCAAGCAGTTAGAATATCGGTTTAAGGCATTCTTCAAGAAACTTAAAATTCCACAAACTAGAAGATATGAGCCTGAATTTCCATTTCTTTTTGCAACGGTTAAGTTTCATAAGGATCCTGTGAAGTTCAGGTTCATAGCTAGTGGAGTAAGGAGTCATAAAAAGAAAATAGATCTTGCTTTTGAAGATGTCTTAAAGAAGGTTTTGAAACACATTAGAAACTGTTCTAACTTGATGTACAGAGATTTTTGGATAATTAATAATAATGCAGAAGTAATTTCTACTATACTCAAAGTTTGTCCCCTAGATATTAATAGTTATGATTTTGAAAACCTATATACTAATCTGCCTCTATCAGATATAATCACTACCTTTAAAGAGCTGTATGCAGAATTTAAACTTAACCAATTTGTTGATGTAGGAACTTGGAACTCTTATCTCAATTGCTGCATAAAAAATAACCATATCTTATATAATAATACTCTCTATAAGCAAGTGAACGGTATTCCCATGGGAACATCAACGTCCACGAATATCGCTAATCTATTCCTGTTCTTTAAGGAATATAAATTCATTAAAAATCACCCCACCTGCTCAGATAACTACCTTTACACTTTTAGATATATTGATGATCTGCTGTGTATCAATAATTCAGAAGTTATAGAGAGTGATTTTGATAATATCTATCCTAGCTCTCTTAATTTATGTAAAACCAACCACAGTAATCAGGAACTTGAGTTCCTAGACTTAAGCATTAAGCTCAACAGAGGTAACCCATCTATTAGCCTCTTTGATAAAAGAGTTAATTTTCCTTTCAAAGTAATTAAATATCTACACTGGAATAATAACATTTCAACCAAAGTAATTGAGAATGTACTAATTTCTCAGGTCCTAAGAATTTCAAGAATTTGCAGCAACAATTTGGACTTCAATTACCACATTAATATACTATTAGAAAGTTTTCTAGAGAACGAAATTCCTTCTTCTTTCATCAAAAGAACTTTAAGAAAAATTATTCTGAATAATAGAGTAAGGTTGGCAGATCTGCTTTAATTTTCTACACAGTTAATAATATGATTCTGACCAATCAAAGCCGTAAGGAAGTTGGCTAGAGGATGCCTATTAACTACCTAAAGGAACCTTAGTGCTATGGATATGACGGTCCTATTAAAACAAAAAATTAAATAATATAAACAAAATCACAAAAAAAGCTTAAAAATCTGTTTATAAAAGAAAATAAAAACAAATAAAAAGAAAACTAGTTATTCATCACTAGGATAGCTATACTAAAAATAGTAAAACCAACTTTAAAATTAATAAGATTCTGATTAATCTATAGAAGCTCACTAAGGTGATTTAATACATGCAAAGATTATTAAATACACTGCTCGTGTATTTTATAATATTTCTCATGTATTCTGGAGAGTTAATTCTGCTCTTTCTGATCATACAGATCCACAGTCTTAAGTTTATATATTTTTTTCTCTGGTTAAAATCTCCGCGCGTTGGTTTCTTGCTGCATGAGGAGGCCATCAGCCCCACCCTCACTGCCCCCCAGCGTCTAGGGAGTGGCGGAAGAGGTCAGCCATGTTCTTCTCTTGTGAGGAGAAATGTTTTTGTCACACAAGAGGTAAGCTCTCTTCCCTGTTTTTGGGTTCTAGGTTTTATAAGTTCAATGTTTGTACTTCATGTACTTTTTCTCTGTCGTTTTTTAGCTTTTCAGCTTTTAGGCATTGGTTTGTCTGTTAACATTTTTGCGGGTTTTAACTCTTTCTTTTCTCTGTAACTTTGAGCGTCTTTTGGGGTACCTAGGAACAGAAGATGGCTAAGCTTGTTCCTTTTCTATGCGCTGTCTATGCGCTGTTTTTTCAAAGTAGTTAAGTTCTTAATAACTAATTAATTATGCACTTAAAGCACTGCTGAAATACTTTGTACATATTGCAACTAACTGTTTAAGGTATATAACTTTCACAAAGTTTCTTTAGTTAATTATTATCTTTAACTTATTCTCGTTTTCGTGCTGTCATAAGTTGTAGAGTAGGGGTTTTAGACTCAAGTTTTCTTTCAAAAATCTGTTCGTTAAAAATTAATATTTCCTTTTTTAATTGCAATTTAAAAATTTGGATTTCTTTGCATCGATTTTCAGGTTTAAATTCTCTCTCAAACGAACTTGGAATTTCGTTATGGCTGAAAATCATTTCTAATTATTATGTCACTCTCACAGCTTGAGTTCTCTTTAATCTTCTTCTCTCTGTTTAATAGTAACAGATGAAGAGCATGGGTCGGGCCAGGAAGGTTAATGGATGCAAGCGAAATTGTTAACTAGTGCTAGGTCATGCAACTCTACGGAGGACATGACATATATATATTTGTTAAACTATTTTAGGTGGGAATGTTACTTGCATCTATGGCCTTGCAGAAACCCATTTCCAACTAGGTCTTTGTGGAAGTGAGAAAATGCAGAGTTTTTGCCGGTCCTTGATAAAGCCAAGGCTCAGTATTCTCGACACCTTCTACATTCAGTTGTTTTATTTTATTTTTTTATCTTTTCTCCTTTTACTCACACAGGTAGATACATAACCTTTTCTATGTTGTACTAGGTGTGAGTCAAAATTATATATGTATTTTTTTGCTTAGGTATCTTCTTTATAGAATGTGAATTCTGAATTTTCAAAACTGCTGCGTTGCGCGTTTTGATTTTCAGGTTATTTTGCAACCTTCGTTTTAAATTCTAAAGTTTTTCCTTAGTCTTCAGTTTTGCTCTTAAGTAACTAATTTCAATTTATTATTTAGCAGCTCATGCGCAAATTCTAGTTGAAATGTTTTATTATTACTTTTTTTTTTTTTTTTTTTTTTATTACTATTTTTTTATTTGAGGTTTTTTTCTTTTTCTAATTTTTATTTTTAGTATGTTTTGGATGCAGCTTTTTGGAGTGTAGTTTATACTCGAGTTTGGTCTTTTCTTGGACTGCTTATTTCTAAAAAGTTTTTCCTAGTTGGTTTGCTCAGAATTTGTATGTTTTGGCCCAAGTGGAGTTCTAAGGACGATGAAAGGATTGGAGGTCAGCTCAGATATTTTAAGTCCTCCCGCTCGGTTAGCTAGCACCCTTTCCCATAGTGTATGAACTCGCTGGCAAAGGTAATCTAAAGTTATGAAATGACAAACGTTGTTTGACATGTAAATCTGCAGATCCTAACCTGTATTCTTCTGTTGAGGATAATTGCTCCAACAAGTTTTGCAAAGCCTACAATACCATCTATAAGCTCACCTGTACTGTCTGTAACCTTAGCTATATTGGCCAAAGTAAAAATCCTCTTCATCTTAGGATTAATGGTCACAGATCTCTAGTAAACAAGTTCTCTAATTCAGGAGTGAACCCCTCCACAAACGCCAACCAGTACTCTACCTTTGAATTAGAGCATTTCCATACTCATGGTTTTGACAAAGTGAAAATAGAGGTACTACATATTATCCCTGACCTCTATGCTCGGCTAGAAACTGAATCCCTTGAAATTTTGCAGCATCAGTCTCTTTATCCCTATGGCCTTAATTCCACTCTATCTGACAATAAGCATAATCAGCATAAATTTTCAATTCGTGAACTCTTCTTTCTTGTTAATAATAAGAGCTGCTCTAGAGGTAATAGAGGACAGAGGTTATTTCGCACATCAAGCAAAGTTGATTTTGCTAACCTGCTAAAAACTCTGGAAAGCTTTAAAACTGGCACTAATTTTGTTAAAAATACTTACAAAATTCTCAAGTCCTTCAAGCACTCTGTCCTTAAAAGTTTTTTCAAATTCTGGAATGAAACTGCTGACCATGTTGATAAGCATGTTTTTGCTTTGGTTCTGGACATTCTTAAACATATTCTTAAAGATAAAATTTCTCTTAAAGAATTTTCCAGTAATTTTGTTACCATCAGGTTCCTAAATAAAGCCTACGATAATCTCAATGTTCGGAAGCTGTTCTACAATAATGCAATTTTTTTTCCCATCCACAGGCACCAGTCTATTGTAAGTTTTAAATATGTTAAGACCTTAGGGTCAATAGTTAAAAACTACAAACTTAACTCTTCGTGCTACATTCCTGTAATTACTACATGTTCTTGTGATGAACATAAAGAAACAGTTCACTATGATAAGAATTACAACCATATTATCACCGGAAACTTGAGTTTTGTTGAAAATGAAAAGCTTAGGAATTTATTAGAGTATGGCTCTAAATTCAGACCTTCCTTCACAATTTCCAAAGAAAGGATTCTTGAGAGCTTCACTCAAGATGTTAATAGGTACATCGTAAAAACCAGTTTAACGTACAATCAGCCTATTGAGGCCTTCGCAGAATGGAAATATAATATAATCAATAGCTTCACCGGTGAGTTGGCAGGTCTGGACTTTTGTTTCGACAGAAATCTCTTTTTCTCTGGAGAAGCTAAAAGGTCACTCTCCAAACTACAAGACCAATTTATTTTTACCACTACGGATAAAGCTAGCAATAATTTTGCAATTATCTGTAAGAAGTTCTATTTTGAATTGTTAACTATGGAACTCAATAATAGAGTAACATACGAGCCCGTAAGTTATTCTACCAAGCAGTTAGAAAATCGGTTTAAGGCATTCTTCAAGAAACTTAAAATTCCACAAACTAGAAGATATGAGCCTGAATTTCCATTTCTTTTTGCAACGGTTAAGTTTCATAGGGATCCTGTGAAGTTCAGGTTCATAGCTAGTGGAGTAAGGAGTCATAAAAAGAAAATAGATCTTGCTTTTGAAGATGTCTTAAAGAAGGTTTTGAAACACATTAGAAACTGTTCTAACTTGATGTACAGAGATTTTTGGATTATTAATAATAATGCAGAAGTAATTTCTACTATACTCAAAGTTTGTCCCCTAGATATTAATAGTTATGATTTTGAAAACCTATATACTAATCTGCCTCTATCAGATATAATCACTACCTTTAAAGAGCTGTATGCAGAATTTAAACTTAACCAATTTGTTGATGTAGGAACTTGGAACTCTTATCTCAATTGCTGCATAAAAAATAACCATATCTTATATAATAATACTCTCTATAAGCAAGTGAACGGTATTCCCATGGGAACATCAACGTCCACGAATATCGCTAATCTATTCCTGTTCTTTAAGGAATATAAATTCATTAAAAATCACCCCACCTGCTCAGATAACTACCTTTACACTTTTAGATATATTGATGATCTGCTGTGTATCAATAATTCAGAAGTTATAGAGAGTGATTTTGATAATATCTATCCTAGCTCTCTTAATTTATGTAAAACCAACCACAGTAATCAGGAACTTGAGTTCCCTAGACTTAAGCATTAAGCTCAACAGAGGTAACCCATCTATTAGCCTCTTTGATAAAAGAGTTAATTTTCCTTTCAAAGTAATTAAATATCTACACTGGAATAATAACATTTCAACCAAAGTAATTGAGAATGTACTAATTTCTCAGGTCCTAAGAATTTCAAGAATTTGCAGCAACAATTTGGACTTCAATTACCACATTAATATACTATTAGAAAGTTTTCTAGAGAACGAAATTCCTTCTTCTTTCATCAAAAGAACTTTAAGAAAAATTATTCTGAATAATAGAGTAAGGTTGGCAGATCTGCTTTAATTTTCTACACAGTTAATAATATGATTCTGACCAATCAAAGCCGTAAGGAAGTTGGCTAGAGGATGCCTATTAACTACCTAAAGGAACCTTAGTGCTATGGATATGACGGTCCTATTAAAACAAAAAATTAAATAATATAAACAAAATCACAAAAAAAGCTTAAAAATCTGTTTATAAAAGAAAATAAAAACAAATAAAAAAGAAAACTAGTTATTCATCACTAGGATAGCTATACTAAAAATAGTAAAACCAACTTTAAAATTAATAAGATTCTGATTAATCTATAGAAGCTCACTAAGGTGATTTAATACATGCAAAGATTATTAAATACACTGCTCGTGTATTTTATAATATTTCTCATGTATTCTGGAGAGTTAATTCTGCTCTTTCTGATCATACAGATCCACAGTCTTAAGTTTATATATTTTTTCTCTGGTTAAAATCTCCGCGCGTTGGTTTCTTGCTGCATGAGGAGGCCATCAGCCCCACCCTCACTGCCCCCCAGCGTCTAGGGAGTGGCGGAAGAGGTCAGCCATGTTCTTCTCTTGTGAGGAGAAATGTTTTTGTCACACAAGAGGTAAGCTCTCTTCCCTGTTTTTGGGTTCTAGGTTTTATAAGTTCAATGTTTGTACTTCATGTACTTTTTCTCTGTCGTTTTTTAGCTTTTCAGCTTTTAGGCATTGGTTTGTCTGTTAACATTTTTGCGGGTTTTAACTCTTTCTTTTCTCTGTAACTTTGAGCGTCTTTTGGGGTACCTAGGAACAGAAGATGGCTAAGCTTGTTCCTTTTCTATGCGCTGTCTATGCGCTGTTTTTTCAAAGTAGTTAAGTTCTTAATAACTAATTAATTATGCACTTAAAGCACTGCTGAAATACTTTGTACATATTGCAACTAACTGTTTAAGGTATATAACTTTCACAAAGTTTTCTTTAGTTAATTATTATCTTTAACTTATTCTCGTTTTCGTGCTGTCATAAGTTGTAGAGTAGGGGGTTTTAGACTCAAGTTTTCTTTCAAAAATCTGTTCGTTAAAAATTAATATTTCCTTTTTTAATTGCAATTTAAAAATTTGGATTTCTTTTGCATCGATTTTCAGGTTTAAATTCTCTCTCAAACGAACTTGGAATTTCGTTATGGCTGAAAATCATTTCTAATTATTATGTCACTCTCACAGCTTGAGTTCTCTTTAATCTTCTTCTCTCTGTTTAATAGTAACAGATGAAGAGCATGGG
Organism: Macrothele yani; assembly: GCA_039090855.1. Classification (NCBI taxonomy): domain Eukaryota; kingdom Metazoa; phylum Arthropoda; class Arachnida; order Araneae; family Macrothelidae; genus Macrothele; species Macrothele yani. The sequence continues at coordinate 66,035,467 of CM076990.1, read as the reverse complement.
TCGGGCCAGGAAGGTTAATGGATGCAAGCGAAATTGTTAACTAGTGCTAGGTCATGCAACTCTACGGAGGACATGACATATATATATTTGTTAAACTATTTTAGGTGGGAATGTTACTTGCATCTATGGCCTTGCAGAAACCCATTTCCAACTAGGTCTTTGTGGAAGTGAGAAAATGCAGAGTTTTTGCCGGTCCTTGATAAAGCCAAGGCTCAGTATTCTCGACACCTTCTACATTCAGTTGTTTTATTTTATTATTTTTTTATCTTTTCTCCTTTTACTCACACAGGTAGATACATAACCTTTTCTATGTTGTACTAGGTGTGAGTCAAAATTATATGTGTATTTTTTTGCTTAGGTATCTTCTGTATAGAACATATATATATATATATACATGTAATATTAAACATGACGGGCGTCTCTTTAACTATTCTAACCAAAATATATAATATCATGGAATACATCGAAATTGTACTCCAGTGCTCGTTACCCGTATTGCATCGATCCTATAATATTTTCCCACCCTATTTTACGGTCAACGCTGGACGCTCTTTCTTAAAAAATTGCCAACGATAAGGTAATTCAGAAAAGTAAGCATATATTTCTTGAACAATGCTGAAAATCTTCACAATCTGTAGTGAAATTTTTTCGTCGTCATTTACGACCAGATTTAAAGTATGAGCCGCTCAAAGTACATAAAATGCGTAAAGGTCTTAAGTCGACAAATTATGCTTTTTGAAGTCCATTGTGGTTTTTCCTACATATTGGCCCCATTTGTCATAACGGTACGGTGGCCACGCATTCATGAATGCTGAAATCTTCAAGATTTAAAAAAAAAAATTAGAAAAAGAATTTTCAATCCTTTGCCCGCGGTATCTGTTACTGAACAAAACAGTAAAAATTATTCTCTGATTTCAAGACGTTTTTTGTTGAATTATAAATGAGTTATTTTTACTTTTACTAAAAAAGTAAACGTTCCACTTACTTAGCATTACGATTTCTCACAGTATAACGTTTTCATAACTTCTCCCACGTCACTGATATTAATTTATCAACCGAAAAAATTAATTGTGGGTTCTTCCGCCCCCGGAATCTGGCGCCCGGGTGCTTAGCACCCGTTGAACCCCCGCTTGGCGCCTCCCTGATGCTCGTGCTTGTACTGGGGCCCGTAAATTGATGATTGGGCACTGCCTACATGAAATGTATGTATAACACACTCACGGACGTACAATTTCGAGCACGAATCCAGAAGAGGTCTCATGTTCACGGGCGGACAAACATAGTGTAAACGAAAATCACCGCCTGCCATACGTACACTGTGTGCCCGTTAAGTAAGGAAACAAAAACTATTATATCGAAAAAACAAACTATATTTTGAATTGGCACTTACACAGATCCAAAACAGTGGCGACGCCAGCCGCCCAGAACTTTTTTATTATTATTATCATTGTCTTTTTTTTTTTATTGAAGATTGACGATTACCGTGAGCAACTCAATGAGGTATAAGCAGTTGCCCGTCCCTAATTTAGGGTTACTGGAAGCCACTGCCGTAAGACAAACACAACATCCATGCCTCACCGGGATTCGAACCCGGATCCTTCTCAGACGAACAGTGATAAGCCAGCGCTTAGACCACTGCGCCACCGAGGCGGCCAGCTCAGAACTGGGTGGGCTATTAGGGGGCTAAGCATGATAGGAGGAAGGCAAAAATTTTGAAGTGTTTAGAAGAAATTTTGGCAAAAAAATTGCCCTGATGTGCATTTTACCCTACGCTGATAATGTTATCCCTAGTAAGTAGCACTCTTTGACCCTTTGAGGCCCTTGCGCCATAAAACGCCAACCAATCAACTTTCCCTAGTAAAAAAGTTTTCAAGTGAATACTGTACGTAGCATTTATTTAATGTACATTGCCTGACAGAGAAAATGCCACACCATGAAGGAATAATCGAAAACAGACCAAACTGCACACACACATAGCCAAGTAGGTCCTAAACAAATGATTTAATTGTCACACATAAGCTCCAGTGGTCGAATATACAGGATGATCAATAAGGAGTGTGGCCCCCATTATGGGCGATACAGCATTGAATCCGACGTGGCATCGAGGCAATGAGAATCTAAATAGAGTCCTGGGGTATCGTGGACCACAGTTCATCTTCATTTTGCAGGGGTGGGAGTGTACTCAACCAACATCCAATCGTGTCCCACGGATGCTCGATGGGCGAAGAGGTCGCGGGATCGTGCTGGCCATTCAGGCTGATCCGAGCGGCATGCGGCCGGGCGTTATCCTATTGAAAAATGGTGTCTCGAATGCTTTGCAGATACGGTAGTGCCACGGTTCACAGCACCTCGTCAACATAGCCGCGTGCCGTCAATGTGCCCGTAATGCGTACCAGCGGTGAGCGGCTATTGGCGTTGATAGCACCCCATACCTCGATCCCACATTGCCGGCCCGTGTGGTGCTCCACAATGGCAGAGGAATCCACCCGTTGGCCTCGTCGCCTCCAGACTATCACACGGCGATCATCCCTGGTGAGACAGAACCGCGATTCGCCGCTGAACACCACACTGTTCCATTCGGCACCATTCGCTGATCTGGAGCGACACCACGCCAAGTGGTGACGACGATGGCTCGCTCTTAAGGGTAGCCTTCGCAACGGAGGGCTGGACAGCAAACCAGACGTAGTCAATCGGCGCATCCAAGACTCCCCGTACACTCCGCAAAATGTCGCCCGTTGTAGCCTGTGGGTCCGCTATGGCATGACGTCGGAAGCGACGATCGGTGCTCTCAGACGTCCGAGACTCCCCGTACACTCCGCAAAATGTCGCCCGTTGTTGTCTGTGGGTCCGCTATGGCATGACGTCGGAAGTGACGATCGGTGCTCTCAGATGTCTGTGCTCTGGTAACCCTACGACGTTGCACAGATCCTTTCTGGGACCGCTACCGGCGGTTGTGGCATCACGTTGCGTTTCTTCCGCAATACAAAGCAAGGACCATCCGACGGTCCGCGCGCCGTTCATGCAATGGGCCTGCAAATGCAATCATTTGCATAACTTGTACGTGCGCACCCATCCTCCTGCAATTTGCATGGCGCTGCGTTCACGTCTTCGTGGTGTGGCATTTTCTCTGTCAGGCAGTGTGTAGTATAATGGGAATCATGGATACGAAATCTCTGTGGTAAGTTGCTATTTCTTCGCAAGTTTAGCTTACGTATAGGTCTTTTTCTTTTTCGTTTTTTGCCCCCCCCCCCTCTCTCTCTCTCTCATAGTTTAAAACTATAATTACGAAAATCTTGTGTTTCTACTACTATTTTTTTAATTGGGGTTTTAACGACCACCGTGAGTGATTCAATGGGCTATAAGCAGTTGCATGTCCCTAATTTAGGGCCACTGGTTCCAGGAAAGGGAGAGAGCCAGTGCCGTAAGACAAACACAACATCCATCCTCACCGGGACTCGAACCCGGACCCATCTCGGACGAATGGTCAGAAGCCATGGCTTAGACCACTGCGGCACAGGGGCGGATTCTACTACTCTCTCAGATATTCGTTCAGAGGCTCCCTCCATTTCCCATAAGTATTTACAAACACTAAATTTAACAAATAATTCATTTTATGTAACAAAATTTCCCTGAATTCGAGAAATTCCCATACATTTATCCACGTTCCCTAGAATTTTACATGGTTGCACCCGACATATGTTCCAACTGCTTCAATATGTTTGGGGGCTAAAGGGTGGGCTCAGAGAAAAGTTGGGTGGACTGAATCCCACCCCATCCCCACCCCCGTAGAATCGCACCTGATCCAAAATAATCTCCCTTTTAACTCCACGTGGCTGTGAGATCTTTCATACAGTGTTCGAAGGCATGGTGAAAGTCCTGAGCCGGAATCTCCTTTATTCTATTGGTCACACCTCGTTGGATGTCTTCAGTGTCGCTGAACCGCTCCCTTTTCAAGGCACACTTCAGCTTTTGGAAGAGGAAAAATCTGCGGGAGCCAAATCTGCGGGAGCCAAATCTGGCGAGTAGGGTGGAAGTTCGATCACATAGGTAAATTTCAAAGCTAGAAACTGCTTCACAGGCAGCGCAGAGTGCGGACGCGTTGTCGTGCAACAGAAACTAATTGTTTTTGTGGAACAATTCTTTTCTAACATGCCGCATGAGGACGTTCAGCAAGTAGCCTAGTGGTTATTCGCCTGTCATGGGCAACAATTTCGCTAGCCTTCACCACATTTTTATTTGTCCGTGTAGGAACTGGACGTCCTGTGCGTTCATCCTCGACGGACTCCCTTCCATCTTTAAACGTTGAAAACCCAGCGAAACACCTCTGCACGGCTCAGTCATCGCCGCAAACTTTTCTTTAGGTCTTGGTATACTTCCGTGTCATTCCCCCCTAATTTACAGTAAAATTTTATAACAGCTCTTTGCTCCATTACGCAACTTCTGGCACGCTCCATGCACTCACACAGTCTTACTTCAACGGAGATCCACACAAAAACTGCGGCGTCACCCGACTCGAAAGTTTCTACTGCGATTACAGCACACTCTAGCGGCCGAAACTGCAAACAAGTTTGTTACTATTATTATTCAAAGGGCTGCGATTACATCACTCTCCAGCGGTCAAAACTGCAAACAAGTTTGTTACTGCTGTTTTTCAAAGGTCTGTCCCGTTTACAAAGACACTGAAAAAAAGAAAAATAGACACCAACGATGAACTACTTACTAGGAAATCAATGAACGCCGCCCCGGTGGGCTGGTGGTCAGAGGCGTAGGTTTTCAGCTAGTCTCCAAGCTGGGTCAGGGTTCGAGTCCGTCCTGAATTGGCTGTATGTGTTATGGCGCTGTCTCTCCCTTCCTTCAAAGCAGTGGCCGCAAATTAAGAACGTGAGTAGAGGTAAATGACGGATTCTGGCTTAGATGGAGCCCATAGACTTAACATTAGGCTCCTTCTGGAGCAGGTGGAGCCAGCTGGAGCCAGCCGCAGCCGGGTGGATGGAGGGGAGGCGTGGTCAGTAGCAGCCTCCAATTCCCCGCTGCAACCCCCCCCCCCCTCCTTCCCCGCGACCAAAGTGTGTGCTTATCTCCGAAGATAGTAGTATTTATTGGACTTTGTCGAATTTTGGAGGGAAATCAATGAAGGTTTATTCCTTTTTTTTAAATTTAATTAAGGTTTATTCATTATTTATTTTCCCCTCTCTCAACCCATCCCCTTAGGTTATTGTTATGTAAAACGTTTTTTCCTCGTAATTTGTTGATGTATTTTTTTTCAATTAATTTTCATGAATTCCTCATGTGTCTTCCCTAATGAAAATTATGTAGGGTAAGTATTAATTATTCATTTCTCTTTTTTTTTTCTCGAATAATACGGTCATGTCATCATCTCAATAAATGTTATTATGATATCTTATTTTTGTTCATAAATGTTTGATTTTGAGGGATGGCAACGCCCGAGTGGGAAAGGGGTTGGATATAGGGGGATGGCAACTCGATGTGTTGCCCCTAGCGGTGCTTCTTGGAACTTTCGATTGATCTTTGATTTTGAGGGATGGCAACACCCGAGTGGGAAAAGGGGTTGGCTATAGGGGGATGTCAACTCGATGTGCTGCCCCTAGCGGTGCTTCCTGGAACTTTCGATTGATCTTTGATTTTGAGGGATGGCAACGGCCGAGTGGGAAAGGGGTTGGATATAGGGGGATGTCAACTCGATGTGCTGCCCCCTAGCGGTGCTTCTTGGAACTTTATTATTTCCATGGATCTTTGATTTTGGTGGATGGCAACGACCGAGTGGGGAAAGGGCACTGCGTAGGTGTTAGATATGATGGTGCTTCTTGGAACTTTATTATTTCGATGGATCTTTGATTTTGAGGGATGGCAACGACTGAGTGGGTTCCGTTGGGAGTTTTTGCATTTATTCCTGTGGTTTGCAAGCGGGATTTTTTCCCCCTCTTCAATACTATTTTTCCCCCAGAGGAAATTTTTACGTAACGATGCTGGAGAATTTTCTTTCCAAGGGAATAAAAATACTCTGATGGTCTCAGCGAGGTTCTAACTCACGATGATTTGGTTTCCAAAAATAGTCAGGGAGTCAAATGGTTTTCGTGTACTACGTATTCACTATATATATATTTTTTAATTACTTTCACGTTATTTCTTCATGTGTTTTTATATATTTTTTGTATGTTTTGAGGGAGTTTTTTCGTGTAGATGTAATGAATTTTCTGGGGAACTTTTCTGTTTTCTCCATTCAATTTTATTTCAGACCATGAGACGAGGAAATGCTTCTTTAGAAATGATTTCGTTCTTGTTCGCAGTAATTACTGGACATAGACTTCATGTTAATTCTGAGTCTTTCACCCATGCAATAATATTTTCTCGTAATTTTTTCGTATGTTAAAGAACTCTGCAGATCTTCCCCAGTTAAAATTCTGCTGAAACAATATTTTCGGTCTTTATTTCATTATAGCTTCCCAATTTTCGATATTTTTCTTCTTCTATCTTTGAAATTTCATTAAACTTCTCAATAGGTCAGGATTCTTTTTTTCTTGAACAAACTTATGAGTCCTTTTATTCAGACTATCTTTTTTTCCATTTCATTTCAGCAAACGATTATTTTAGATGCAAAAAATCGTCAGATTTTGGTTTCCTTATATAGCATATTTTCCAACTTGCTTAAAAATATTCCTCAAAGCTTGCATGTATGTCAAATATGTATTTTTTATTCTTTCGTAGTTAGCTATACTTTTCGTAGACTGCCCCGACAGGAAAGCATTCAATGTCAAGACATACAATCTAAAACCTTTTTCTTTCGATACAATTTGTATTCTTTGGGTTGTATATTTTTCTGTCTCGTCCGAAAAAACATTCATTCTAGAGGCAAAGCGACTAATTCCGTTCTTCCCATAAACATTATTTTTTTATTTATTTGATATTCAGAGTTGTATACATTTACTATAAAAAAAAAAGAGATATATTTAATGTAAAGGTATATTCTTCCAAGCTGGGGAAATATATGTATATATTAGTTCATATCCAGTTAAAGGAAATGCATCTTTATATTTCAATATGAAAAAAGAAGCCCTATAAGTGAAAGCTCAACCTAAAGACGGATAGATTGTTCACGCTCTCTCTACTCTATGACATTTCTTTACTGAATGAACCATGGCCTTTTTTTTCATGAACTGCTTTAAAATCTTCGTTATCACCTTACTATTGTCAGATTCCATGTCCCTCCAGTTCTTTACTGAGAAACAGAAGCATTTATTCAATTTTTAATTTATTAAGAGAGTAGAACTCTTTTAGGCTTTCGAAGTACTTTCAAGTCTTTCATTACGAAAATTTTCATTGTCATGAAAGAAGCCATAATCGAGATGATTTACTATCGTTTCAATGAAAGTGTTTACGCATTCATTGCTAGGATGTCAGATTTCATTTTCTTATACTTCGAACAGAAATGAGTTTGAATCATTCGTCGAGAAAACATTTCTTTCATATATATATTTTTTTTTGCCTCCGAATCAAACGAACTCAAAAAATAAGAGACGCACTTTAATATTTTTTCCTCTTATGAGAGGAATACGGGAATATGATACCAAAATTAAAGAATAAAGAATATCGACTTTCCTCTCAACACCTTTCATCTACGTTTTTTTAATTTTTTTTTATTTTCAATAAGCTGTTTCTATATTTTTACAACTGAATAGAATTATTTATTGAAAAATTCTAAGTAAAACGAAAAATGGTTTTGTTGATTTCCTAAGAGGATGATTTTAGAAATTTTCGTTTTCTGGTAATTGTAAAAATCCCATAGAATAACATGGGAAAACTAGTATGCATAAAAGACTGTTTTGGGTCGAGTAAATTGAAAGAATTTTACAAAGTTCATTTCAGAAAAGTACATTCCTTCCTAGCGTCAAAACGAATCACTTCGTTTTTTCTAAGATACACTTTGGAATCTTATAAAAGTGCATAGGGTCAAAAACGATTTTGATGATTTTACTAAGATGACAGATTTCGGATTTCTTATGATAGAAAATACAGTGAATTTCCCATTGAATAACATGGGAAACTGTGAAAATTAAGAAGCACGTTTTCGTTCAAGTAAAATATTTCAAAAGGTCTTTTTTCGAATCAGTTGAAAACAGACAGGGTGTGTTTCTGAACAGCTCATTATTTCCCAAGATCAAAACGAATCACTTCGTTTTTTTTTTTGTTTTTTTTTTCCTAACGTGCGTTTCTGAAAGAAGTAAAAATAGTTTAAGTAGAAAATTGGAAAGATATTTTTATGAATCCTAGACTGTTTATTTTCGTATAGCTAGAGGGGTCTTCAGTGAGAGCACTTATTCTCTTTTCAAACTAAGAGAATGAAGTGTAGTCAGTTTGAAAAAAAATTCAAACTCCCTAAATTTAGCCTTTTGTCCTGGTTTCGACTCAATACTGTAAAGCATTGCTCTCAGACCAGTTGAATTCCTGGCCCTTAATGAAATACATTAAGCCTTTCCCTTAAAAATAAGCAATCTCTTCTTCATTACCAGATCCCCAATAAATTTCTTTAAGAGTTATTCATTCACACTTTTACTTTTAAAAACTTGAAATTCATTATTATTTAACTCCTTACAAAAAATGAAACTCATTCATACAGAAAAAATATAAATCAATAAAAATAAATAAAGTAGTCCTAAGAAGGACTGTTTTTCTGGGTCCCCTTCATACAGCTGCTCCATGGTCGGTATAAGGAATTTTTTTTTACCTGCTGATATCTCAGCACATTGACTTCACAGTCTGTAGCAAGTTCTTTACAATTATGCTTGCCAAGAACGCTTTGGACGGGACATGGTCTCCAGTGACTGCAACAAAAGATTCTGCTAGAATCTTGGGGTTAAGCAATGCAACGGCATCATCGAAATACTTTTGCCACTTGGATTCGGCTGTGGCATATGCACAGCTGTGGGCCGTGATGTTTGCGAATATGCGATTTGGGGGTTGGTGGCACTCCATACAATAATATAAGTTATTGACATGTTCCTGAAGGCGATCCCTAACCATGTCAGCAAGCATGATGAAAAACTCTTCATCTGAGATGGAAGCAACAGGGGAAGAAGTCCTTGGATGGAGCAAAACAGCCTTTCTAAAGACAGGTCCAAATAGTAGTTGAGTAATACTGTCCCATATTTTTCCACATTGATCAATAAGAGTTCCAAATTGTTGACAAGTCAGCTTTATCGAAACAGGATTCAATCGACGAAAACCATGAATTCTGGAGGAAAGCACTTCTAACGTGTAACTGCCAGAAGCATCTAAGAGGGAAGGACAGCAGGAAACGATAAGTTCACGATTAATCAAGATATCACAATTCATGCCTTGAATCCAGTGTGATTTCCCCATGAATTTTCGGAACATTGAAGCTGACATTGTTATTCCATTCTTAGAAGGGTAGAAAGATTCCCCATCTTTCCTATAACTTCGAATATGAACTCGGACCGTGTTGTTAAAATCGCATACTTTTGCAAACATGTTTTCTCCTAAATGAAAATGATGAGGTGCAAGATTTTTCAAAGAAATTCTTGGGAGGATAACTTCTCCACACGATTTGGGCTTTAAAGGAACGAACTCACATACCTTCTTAGCGGGAGTAGCAGAAATTTCAGCACTTTGCTTCATCGTGGAAATGGAATCGGTAGCACTCAAAGCAACAGACAAAAATGAAGTGACTCGTTTGAAGACTAAAGACAAACTGAAGGAACAGCTCTTATTCTAAGTCAAAACTGAGAAGAGGTTGGAGTTCGTCACTTGTTTACTGCTTGAGAGGGAAAGAGCAGAGTCATGGGGCAAAGAACACTCGGTTATCTTCTTTCTAAAGGTCAAATTCAATCTAATGTTTGGAGCATTCTTTTGTCGAGGCAGACCATGACTCCAATACGAATTAGTTGGTGGCAGGATCTGTAGTAAAGTTCCAGATCTCAAAGATAAGAAAACTGGTTTAAACCCGTTTCGCTTGAAAACAAAAGTCTCTTTCCTGTCAGAGAGATACTGATGTAATACAAGACAAAGGATCTAATTCAGCTTCGTCATCACGGTGATCACCGATTTGGTTATCCCCATTTCTTATAAAAGTGAATGGGGATCAAAAAACGATTTTGACGATTTTACTAAGATGACAGATTTCGGATTTCTTATGATAGAAAATACAGTGAATTCCCCATTGAATAACATGGGAAACTACGAAATTTAAGAAGCACGTTTTCGTTCAAGTAAAATATTTTAAAAGGTAATCAGTTGAAAACAGACAGGGTGTGTTTCTGAACAGATCATTATTTCCTAAAATCAAAACGAGTCACTTCGTTTTTTCCTAACGTACGCTTCTGAAAGAAGTAAAAATAGTTTAGCTAGAAAATTGGAAAGAATTTTTTATGAATCCTAGACTGTTTCTTTTTTATAACTAGAGGGGTCGTCAGTGAGAGCACTTATTCTCTTTACAAACTAAGAGAATGAAGTGTAGTCAGTTTGAAAAAAAATTTCAAACTCCCTAAATTTAGCCTTTTGTCCTGGTTTCGACTCAATACTGTAAAGCATTGCTCTCAGACCAGTTGAATTCCTGGCCCTTAATGAAATACATTAAGCCTTTCCCTTAAAAATAAGCAATCTCTTCTTCAATAACAGACCCCCAATAAATTTCTTTAAGAGTTATTCATTCATCCTTTTACTTTTAAAACTTGAAATTCATTATTATTTAACTCCTTATAAAATTGAAACACATTCACACTTTTACTTTAAAAAACTTGAAATAACTTCATACAAAAATGAAACCCATTCACTTTTTTACTTTTAAAATTATAGAAAAATAGATGATACAGAACATAGGTTCACTTTCTCATTCACACTCATGCATACAGAAAACAAAATTAAATAGTGCTATTTGAGCTGCATGGAGGTGTCAAGATGGGTGGGAAAAACCTCCATCTATCATTCAATTGGACTAAAACTGTTGAAGGATGTGAGCTAGTCTCACTAGCTCCTCCATGCAAGCTGTCTGACTCGAGGTTGACCACCCCAGGATGTGAAATTAATTCAATCATTTCAACTTCGGAATCTGAATCCCAAGTAAGATCAATAATTTCAACTTCGGAATCTGAATCCCAAGTAAGATCAATAATTTCCGGATCTTCAGAAGTTAAGTCAACAACCTCCGGTTCTTGGGTAGAGTCTTCCACAACCCAGAAGTTTTCCCACTGTGAGGGGGAGGAAGAGATCTAATCCACTGATTAACGTAGAAATCGTCTCTAGATTCTTGGAGGAGAGAAAAAAATATATATAAAAATATATATATATATATATAATAATAAGAAATGAAAAAAAATAAAACCCTACATCCTAGATAAAGCAAGAAGAAAAATTAAAAATATTCTTACCGAGTCGAAGTCCAGGGGAAATGTAGGGGAATTATTTCCTTTCAACATCTTTTATTCTAATAGTATGCGTAACTTCAAAGAAAAGAAGAAAACTTCGAGAAGCTGTGGGATTCTGAGATCTCTCATGCTACTATTATACTCGCAGAAGGATTGATAAGGAGGGATCATGTGATAACATACACGGAATAGATTGGTCTTCGAGGTCAACTTAAATCGACAGATCGCTCTATTTTATAAACTTTCCATTGTACAGGAAATAACATCTTTCTCAAACACCATAGTTCATGGGACCTTCTAAGGAGGTAAAAATATTCTAACGCGTATCTAATCAATGTTCTGTATCGTTAAACATGGAACATGCATGTAGTTGTATACTTAAAACCAAGCGTAAATGGAATGGATAGCACTCTTCCTCCCTGAAGGAAATGACGTCTGCATACATCTCAAAATCCTTTGTTCCCTAAGTCAAACGAATGGAGGGAAAATCAAGTAATCTTATCTGTATTCCTTCGTTGAAAGTGTATGTTTGTTTAGAAAAGATACAAAACATTTCCTTTCTCAAGTTAAATTCGAATCAGCATTACATTGGATTGAGGGTTCACGTGTTAAAAGCAACACAATCGCAGTTGTTCACCAAAAGTTAGATTACAAATTTCCTATGAAAGAGGAAACTATGATATTGAATGCTGGAAATCAGATTCCTTTCTGAAGCAAATCAAAACTGATTGAAAAGAGTCTGTACAATAGACAAAAAGGAAATACAAAAAAAAATCCCCTGAGAAGTACTTCAGAAATGAATCTGAAAGCAGAGAAAAATAAAAATATGCTAGATTAAAGAGTAACGTAGGTCAGATAAAAGAAATGTCAGAAAAAGAAATATGTTAGGTAAAAAAAAAGTAACTTCCCATTAAATGTACTTCGAATCAGCATTACATTGGAGGGAGGGTGCGCTAAATGTCAGGTTTCGAGTGGAAACTCATATCCTTTTCTTTGAAATTCAAAGTATCGTGTCTAAAAGATAAGAAAGTAATGCAAAAATGTTAATACCCCAAAAGCAACATGACTAAATGAGACATGGGTTGAAGTACAAGTCGAAGTTTCCTGATTTATTCATTATAACTTTTTTTCCGACTCCCCAACTTAGAATATATATATTTTTTTCCCTTATGAAATACGGATTTTTTACTCATAATTCGTTTTCTACATCATTTACACTAATTCTTCATGTTATTTAGTAAAAATAGAGATGAAATAATACACGAACAAATTATGAGTAAAAAATCCGTATTTCATAAGGGAAAAATATATATATATTCTAAGTTGGGGAGTCGGAAAAAAGTTATAATGAATAAATCAGGAAACTTCGACTTGTACTTTAATCCATGTCTCATTTAGTGATGTTGCTTTTGGGGTATTAAAATTTTTGCATTACATTTTTGCAGACACGATACTTTGAATTTCAAAGAAAAGGATATGAGTTTCCACTCGAAACCTGACATTTAGCACCCTCCCTCCAATGTAATGCTGATTCGAAGTACATTTAATGGGGAGTTATTTTTTTTTACCTAACATATTTCTTTTTTCTGACATTTCTTTTATCTGACCTACGTTACTCTTTAATCTAGCATATTTTTATTTTTCTCTGCTTTGAGATTCATTTCTGAAGTACTTCTCAGGGGATTTTTTTTTGTATTTCCTTTTTGTCTATTGTACAGACTCTTTTCAATCAGTTTTGATTTGCTTCAGAAAGGAATCTGATTTCCAGCATTCAATATCATAGTTTCCTCTTTCATAGGAAATTTGTAATCTAACTTTTGGTGAACAACTGCGATTGTGTTGCTTTTAACACGTGAACCCTCAATCCAATGTAATGCTGATTCGAATTTAACTTGAGAAAGGAAATGTTTTGTATCTTTTCTAAACAAACATACACTTTCAACGAAGGAATACAGATAAGATTACTTGATTTTCCTCTCCATTCGTTTGACTTAGGGAACAAAGGATTTTGAGATGTATGCAGACGTCATTTCCTTCAGGGAGGAAGAGTGCTATCCATTCCATTTACGCTTGGTTTTAAGTATACAACTACATGCATGTTCCATGTTTAACGATACAGAACATTGATTAGATACGCGTTAGAATATTTTTACCTCCTTAGAAGGTCCCATGAACTATGGTGTTTGAGAAAGATGTTATTTCCTGTACAGTGGAAAGTTTATAAAATAGAGCGATCTGTCGATTTAAGTTGACCTCGAAGACCAATCTATTCCGTGTATGTTATCACATGGTCCCTCCTTATCAATCCTTCTGCGAGTATAATAGTAGCATGAGAGATCTCAGAATCCCACAGCTTCTCGAAGTTTTCTTCTTTTCTTTGAAGTTACGCATACTATTAGAATAAAAGATGTTGAAAGGAAATAATTCCCTTACATTTCCCCTGGACTTCGACTCGGTAAGAATATTTTTAATTTTTCTTCTTGTTTTATCTAGGATGTAGGGTTTTATTTTTTTATTTCTTATTATTATATATATATATATTTTTTTTTATATTTTTTTTTCTCTCCTCCAAGAATCTAGAGACGATTTCTACGTTAATCAGTGGATTAGATCTCTTCCTCCCCCTCACAGTAGGATAACTTCTGGGTTGTGGAAGACTCTACCCAAGAACCGGAGGTTGTTGACTTAACTTCTGAAAATCCGGAAATTATTGATCTTACTTGGGATTCAGATTCCGAAGTTGAAATTATTGATCTTACTTGGGATTCAGATTCCGAAGTTGAAATTATTGATCTTACTTGGGATTCAGATTCCGAAGTTGAAATGATTGAATTAATTTCACAGCCTGGGGTGGTCAACCTCGAGTCAGACAGCTTGCATGGAGGAGCTAGTGAGACTAGCTCACATCCTTCAACAGTTTTAGTCCAATTGAATGATAGATGAAGGTTTTTCCCACCCATCTTGACACCTCCATGCAGCTCAAATAGCACTATTTAATTTTGTTTTCTGTATGCATGAGTGTGAATGAGAAAGTGAACCTATGTTCTGTATCATCTATTTTTCTATAATTTTAAAAGTAAAAAAGTGAATGGGTTTCATTTTTGTATGAAGTTATTTCAAGTTTTTTAAAGTAAAAGTGTGAATGTGTTTCAATTTTATAAGGAGTTAAATAATAATGAATTTCAAGTTTTAAAAGTAAAAGGATGAATGAATAACTCTTAAAGGAATTTATTGGGGGTCTGGTATTGAAGAAGAGATTGCTTATTTTTAAGGGAAACTCTTAATGTATTTCATTAAGGGCCAGGAATTCAACTGGTCTGAGAGCAATGCTTTACAGTATTGAGTCGAAACCAGGACAAAAGGCTAAATTTAGGGAGTTTGAAATTTTTTTTTCAAACTGACTACACTTCATTCTCTTAGTTTGTAAAGAAAATAAGTGTTCTCACTGACGACCCCTCTAGTTATAAAAAAGAAACAGTCTAGGATTCATAAAAAATTCTTTCCAATTTTCTAGCTAAACTATTTTTACTTCTTTCAGAAGCGTACGTTAGGAAAAAACGAAGTGACTCGTTTTGATTTTAGGAAATAATGATCTGTTCAGAAACACACCCTGTCTGTTTTCAATTGATTACCTTTTAAAATATTTTACTTGAACGAAAACGTGCTTCTTAAATTTCGTAGTTTGCCATGTTATTCAATGGGGAATTCACTGTATTTTCTATCATAAGAAATCCGAAATCTGTCATCTTAGTAAAATCATCAAAATTGTTTTTTGATCCCCGTGCACTTTTATAAGAAATGGGGATAACCAAATCGGTGATCACCGTGATGACGAAGCTGAATTAGATCCTTTGTCTTGTATTACATCAGTATCTCTCGGACAGGAAAGAGACTTTTGTTTTCAAGCGAAACGGGTTTAAACCAGTTTCCTTATCTTTGAGATCTGGAACTTTACTACAGATCCTGCCACCAACTAATTCGTATTGGAGTCATGGTCTGCCTCGACAAAAGAATGCTCCAAACATTAGATTGAATTTGACCTTTAGAAAGAAGATAACCGAGTGTTCTTTGCCCCATGACTCTGCTTTTTCCCTCTCAAGCAGTAAACAAGTGACGAACTCCAACCTCTTCTCAGTTTTGACTTAGAATAAGAGCTGTTCCTTCAGTTTGTCATTAGTCTTCAAACGAGTCACTTCATTTTTGTCTGTTGCTTTGAGTGCTACCGATTCCATTTCCACGATGAAGCAAAGTGCTGAAATTTCTGCTACTCCCGCTAAGAAGGTATGTGAGTTCGTTCCTTTAAAGCCCAAATCGTGTGGAGAAGTTATCCTCCCAAGAATTTCTTTGAAAAATCTTGCACCTCATCATTTTCATTTAGGAGAAAACATGTTTGCAAAAGTATGCGATTTTAACAACACGGTCCGAGTTCATATTCGAAGTTATAGGAAAGATGGGGAATCTTTCTACCCTTCTAAGAATGGAATGACAATGTCAGCTTCAATGTTCCGAAAATTCATGGGAAAATCACACTGGATTCAAGGCATGAATTGTGATATCTTGATTAATCGTGAACTTATCGTTTCCTGCTGTCCTTCCCTCTTAGATGCTTCTGGCAGTTACACGTTAGAAGTGCTTTCCTCCAGAATTCATGGTTTTCGTCGATTGAATCCTGTTTCGATAAAGCTGACTTGTCAACAATTTGGAACTCTTATTGATCAATGTGGAAAAATATGGGACAGTATTACTCAACTACTATTTGGACCTGTCTTTAGAAAGGCTGTTTTGCTCCATTCAAGGACTTCTTCCCCTGTTGCTTCCATCTCAGATGAAGAGTTTTTCATCATGCTTGCTGACATGGTTAGGGATCGCCTTCAGGAACATGTCAATAACTTATATTATTGTATGGAGTGCCACCAACCCCCAAATCGCATATTCGCAAACATCACGGCCCACAGCTGTGCATATGCCACCCCCAAATCCAAGTGGCAAAAGTATTTACGATGATGCCGTTGCATTGCTTAACCCCAAGATTCTAGCAGAATCTTTTGTTGCAGTCACTGGAGACCATGTCCCGTCCAAAGCGTTCTTGGAAAGCATAATTGTAAAGAAATTGCTAGAGACTGTGAAGTCAATGTGCTGAGATATCAGCAGGTAAAAAAAAATCCTTATACCGACCATGGAGCAGCTGTATGAAGGGGACCCAGAAAAACAGTCCTTTTTAGGACTACTTTATTTATGTTTATTGATTTATATTTTTTCTGTATGAATGAGTTTCATTTTTTGTAAGGAGTTAAATAATAATGAATTTCAAGTTTTTAAAAGTAAAAGAGTGAATGAATAACTCTTAAAGAAATTTATTGGGGATCTGGTAATGAAGAAGAGATTGCTTATTTTTAAGGGAAAGGCTTAATGTATTTCATTAAGGGCCAGGAATTCAACTGGTCTGAGAGCAATGCTTTACAGTATTGAGTCGAAACCAGGACAAAAGGCTAAATTTAGGGGAGTTTGAATTTTTTTCAAACTGACTACACTTCATTCTCTTAGTTTGAAAAGAGAATAAGTGCTCTCACTGAAGACCCCTCTAGCTATACGAAAATAAACAGTCTAGGATTCATAAAAATATCTTTCCAATTTTCTACTTAAACTATTTTTACTTCTTTCAGAAACGCACGTTAGGAAAAAAAAAACAAAAAAAAAAAACCAAGTGATTCGTTTTGATCTTGGGAAATAATGAGCTGTTCAGAAACACACCCTGTCTGTTTTCAACTGATTCGAAAAAAGAACTTTTGAAATATTTTACTTGAACGAAAACGTGCTTCTTAATTTTCACAGTTTCCCATGTTATTCAATGGGAAATTCACTGTATTTTCTATCATAAGAAATCCGAAATCTGTCATCTTAGTAAAATCATCAAAATCGTTTTTGACCCTATGCACTTTTATAAGATTCCAAAGTGTATCTTAGAAAAACGAAGTGATTCGTTTTGACGCTAGGAAGGAATGTACTTTTCTGAAATGAACTTTGCAAAATTCTTTCAATTTACTCGACCCAAAACAGTCTTTTATGCATACTAGTTTTCCCATGTTATTCTATGGGATTTTTACAATTACCAGAAAACGAAAATTTCTAAATTCATCCTCTTAGGAAATCAACAAAACCATTTTTCGTCTTACTTAGAATTTTTCAATAAATAATTCTATTCAGTTGTAAAAATATAGAAACAGCTTATTGAAAATAAAAAAAAAATTAAAAAAAACGTAGATGAAAGGTGTTGAGAGGAAAGTCGATATTCTTTATTCTTTAATTTTGGTATCATATTCCCGTATTCCTCTCATAAGAGGAAAAAAATATTAAAGTGCGTCTCTTATTTTTTGAGTTCGTTTGATTCGGAGGCAAAAAAATATATATATATATGAAAGAAATGTTTTCTCGACGAATGATTCAAACTCATTTCTGTTCGAAGTATAAGAAAATGAAATCTGACATCCTAGCAATGAATGCGTAAACACTTTCATTGAAACGATAGTAAATCATCTCGATTATGGCTTCTTTCATGACAATGAAAATTTTCGTAATGAAATACTTGAAAGTACTTCGAAAGCCTAAAAGAGTTCTACTCTCTTAATAAATTAAAAATTGAATAAATGCTTCTGTTTCTCAGTAAAGAACTGGAGGGACATGGAATCTGACAATAGTAAGGTGATAACGAAGATTTTAAAGCAGTTCATGAAAAAAAAAAGGCCATGGTTCATTCAGTAAAGAAATGTCATAGAGTAGAGAGAGCGTGAACAATCTATCCGTCTTTAGGTTGAGCTTTCACTTATAGGGCTTCTTTTTTCATATTGAAATATAAAGATGCATTTCCTTTAACTGGATATGAACTAATATATACATATATTTCCCCAGCTTGGAAGAATATACCTTTACATTAAATATATCTCTTTTTTTATAGTAAATGTATACAACTCTGAATATCAAATAAATAAAAAAATAATGTTTATGGGAAGAACGGAATTAGTCGCTTTGCCTCTAGAATGAATGTTTTTTCGGACGAGACAGAAAAATATACAACCCAAAGAATACAAATTGTATCGAAAGAAAAAGGTTTTAGATTGTATGTCTTGACATTGAATGCTTTCCTGTCGGGGCAGTCTACGAAAAGTATAGCTAACTACGAAAGAATAAAAAATACATATTTGACATACATGCAAGCTTTGAGGAATATTTTTAAGCAAGTTGGAAAATATGCTATATAAGGAAACCAAAATCTGACGATTTTTTGCATCTAAAATAATCGTTTGCTGAAATGAAATGGAAAAAAAGATAGTCTGAATAAAAGGACTCATAAGTTTGTTCAAGAGAAAAAGAATCCTGACCTATTGAGAAGTTTAATGAAATTTCAAAGATAGAAGAAGAAAAATATCGAAAATTGGGAAGCTATAATGAAATAAAGACCGAAAATATTGTTTCAGCAGAATTTTAACTGGGGAAGATCTGTAGAGTTCTTGAACATACGAAAAAATTACGAGAAAATATTATTGCATGGGTGAAAGACTCAGAATTAACATGAAGTCTATGTCCAGTAATTACTGCGAACAAGAACGAAATCATTTCTAAAGAAGCATTTCCTCGTCTCATGGTCTGAAATAAAATTGAATGGAGGAAAAAGAAAAGTTCCCCAGAAAATTCATTACATCTACACGAAAAAACTCCCTCAAAACATACAAAA
This sequence comes from Macrothele yani, assembly GCA_039090855.1. Classification (NCBI taxonomy): domain Eukaryota; kingdom Metazoa; phylum Arthropoda; class Arachnida; order Araneae; family Macrothelidae; genus Macrothele; species Macrothele yani. The sequence continues at coordinate 66,016,339 of CM076990.1, read as the reverse complement.
AATATATAAAAACACATGAAGAAATAACGTAAAAGTAATTAAAAAATATATATATAGTGAATACGTAGTACACGAAAACCATTTGACTCCCTGACTATTTTTGGAAACCAAATCATCGTGAGTTAGAACCTCGCTAAGACCATCAGAGTATTTTTATTCCCTTGGAAAGAAAATTCTCCAGCATCGTTACGTAAAAATTTCCTCCGGGGGAAAAAATCCCGCTTGCAAACCACAGGAATAAATGCAAAAACTCCCAACTGACCCCACTCAGTCGTTGCCATCCCTCAAAATCAAAGATCCATCGAAATAATAAAGTTCCAAGAAGCACCATCATATCTAACACCTACGCAGTGCCCTTTCCCCACTCGGTCGTTGCCATCCACCAAAATCAAAGATCCATGGAAATAATAAAGTTCCAAGAAGCACCGCTAGGGGGCAGCACATCGAGTTGACATCCCCCTATATCCAACCCCTTTCCCACTCGGCCGTTGCCATCCCTCAAAATCAAAGATCAATCGAAAGTTCCAAGAAGCACCGCTAGGGGCAACACATCGAGTTGCCATCCCCCTATATCCAACCCCTTTCCCACTCGGGCGTTGCCATCCCTCAAAATCAAACATTTATGAACAAAAATAAGATATCATAATAACATTTCTTGAGATGATGACATGACCGTATTATTCGAGAAAAAAAAAGAGAAATGAATAATTAATACTTACCCTACATAATTTTCATTAGGGAAGACACATGAGGAATTCATGAAAATTAATTGAAAAAAAAATACATCAACAAATTACGAGGGAAAAAACGTTTTACATAACAATAACCTAAGGGGATGGTTCGAGAGAGGGGAAAATAAATAATGAATAAACCTTCATTAAATTTAAAAAAAAAGGAATAAACCTTCATTGATTTCCCCCAAAATTCGACAAAGTCCAATAAATACTACTATCTTCGGAGGTAAGCAGACACTTCTGTCCGGGGGAATTGCAGCGGGGAATTGGAGGCTGCTACTGACCACGCCTCCCCTCCATCCACCCGGCTGCGGCTGGCTCCAGCTGGCTCCACCTGCTCCAGAAGGAGCCTAATGTTAAGTCTATGGGCTCCACTTTAAGCCAGAATCCGTCATTTACCTCTACTAACGTGCGACTTGTTGCTTTTTTTGGGGGGAGGGGGGTAATGATTATGGTAAGCAACTGAATGGGCTATGTATGAGCAATCGCCCGAGCCTAATTTAAGGCCAAAGGGTACAGGGAGGAGAGAGACCCAGTGTCGTAAGTAGGAGCCAATACTCATTTCGGACCAATGCAAAGAAGCCAGTGCCTTGTACCACTGGGCCACCGGGGCGACAGCTCCCAGGGTTGCCCGTCGTGGTCTTTAAATCGCACAACAAGAAGTCAGTGAACAAACTGAGCATTTTAATTTAATAAACACATTCGATTGTATTTAAATTAGAGTGATTTTCCTATCATTCATAACTTTTGTACATCCAGAAAATGCACATGTGAGTAGGAGGAAAAAATGGTTTGATAATGTAGAAATAAATCGTTGTCTTCTTTCGTCCACATCTTCGAAATTGTTCCTTATGTGGAGAAATTAACGTACTCGCTTAGACTTCTCGGTAATCCTAAACTAAACACGCCATCTGGAAGCTGCCACTTCTCACGAAGCCTCGCGCGTATGACTCGGCGACAAGTGTGTTTCAGAGAAGCCGGAATCTGTTGGCCAAAGTTGCTGTCCGGAAAAATGGTGTTGAAGAAGTTCTTGTAGTCCTCTGGCCTGGGTTCCCGTGAATCCTGAGCCGCGATTCGCAATGCCTTCAGGGTCAGGGTATGTGGGTTGCTGATGCACTTGGCCAGGATGGTGAACACTTCACAAGTTTCCAGGACGTCATATCGCAGAATACTTTTTGGGAACTTCAGCTGCAGATTTTGTCTCGACCACTGACCAAGACGAGCTCCTGTTTTCACGAGGAATTGTAGGGCCTGGTAACAGAAAAGTGCTTCCGTGCCGAAGCAGCCTGGTAGATCATCGTAGCTCCTAAAGAGAAAAACAAACAAGTTACAATTTCACCTTTCTTTCTTTTTTTTTTCTTTTTAATTTTAAGTTGCACGAATCACAAACGTATGGAAGTGGGAGATTAGCGTGCAGATTATGACATCCACTTGGCTCAAAACTTGAAGATAAGTGTAGACATGGATTATCGCACGAAAAAGTTTTAAAGATTGATTGTATAGTACTACTCATTTCAGTCGAACGCCTTTTCAGATTGAATTTACTGAAGAAAGTTTAATCAATAAGAATTTCGGAGACATGACCATGGGCAAAGCGTGGTTACAAATATTGAGGGGAGGTGGGTGCCGCAGTCCCAGATGAGACCCCTTGCTGACTGTAATCAGGGCCGGCTGGACCATAGGGGCAACCGGGCCGGTGGCATGGGCCCCGCGTCTTAATGGGGCCCCACAGTTTAGAAAATCAAAACAAAATAATATTTTCTAGAATTCTAAAGATATATCATACTTTCAAGAATTCTAAAGATATATCATATTTTCAAGAATACTAAAGATATATCATATTTTCTAGAATTCGAAAAATATTTCAACCTCTGCCAACGACAAATTTGTGAATTTCACAGTTTGACCTTGAGAATTTAGCTCCTGTGTTATTACTCCGAGATGGGCACGTGTTCCAGTCCAGGAAGACGCAAGGGTAGTGTGTTTGCCTTTCATCACTGGCAAATTTACGGCCCTGGGACCAGTGGCCGTATAATTTGATACGAACAACTGCATGCAACCCATTGAGTTGCTCTTAGTGCCCCCCCCCCCCGAAAAAAAAAAAACATAGCCTGGAAATTACACTTTCTGACATATTCAAGAACCTAGCAGCTTCTCTCCGTGACTGTCCTGCTTCCATCCGTCGGTGGCTATCTCTGATGTCATCCAAATACATAGTTTCTCCTTTGCATTTTAACGAGACTGTAATCTGAAACGCTCGATAAAGCGGCTCTTAATCCGAAGTGAGAAACATCCGTTCCTGAAAACATTACTTAATTTGCATATCGTAAAGTATATATGCGATTTACTTTTAGGATTATTTTTTCTTTTGCATTGAGAAACACGAACGTAGCTGATAAATGAAATTTCTCTCTAAATATCTTCTGACTTTAGCGTGTTACTGCAAAACGTGAAGTCAATTAAATAATTAATCTGTATGAAGCATGTTTAATAAGTTCAACAGAGTAACAGTACACACCTCTACACTTCAACATAACCAACCATCTTAAATAATTTCTTTATGTGCCTTTCGACTATTTTTCTATCAGTTGTGCTTCCAAAGCAAAGCGAGTGTAAAAAAACGTCGTCATCTCCAGGACGGGTTGGTTTCAAAGTAAAAGACGCTCCCTCATGCGGTTGAACGGCAAAATGCGCTAAAAATTAATCTCAGAGTATAATCCAAGAACCACAGAGTATGATCCAGGAACTGCAGAGTATGATCCAGAAACTGCAGAGTATGATCCAGAAACTGCAGAGTATGATCCAGGAACTTGATTATACTCTACGGAATAGCTGCAGAGTATGATCTAGGAACTTGCTGACAAGAGCAAGGAAGTAGGGATTAAAAATCATCTTTCAGAAAACGAAACTAATGTGCAATGCTTTTACAAGAAATGAAGATTCTGCGATGAATGGGGGAAATCTCGAGGTACCCGATAACTATATTTACCTTGGACAACAGATATCAAGCGAGGGTCACGTTGATGAAGAAATTAATCGCCGTACAAAACTTGGCTGGAGAGCTTTTGGAAGAAACAATACGATTTTCAAGATAAATATGCCATTGTCTTAAAAATGTGTAATCAGCGCATCCTTTAGTTCTTATGTATGGAGCGGCTCCTTCAATTCTGAATGTGAATTTTAGGTGTACCAGAGACCGGTGTAAAAGTTTCAATTCTAATTCTAATCAGATTGCAAGCAGTGATTTTTGCACTTAAAAGACTCAAATTTTGTGACATTTACGGAGAAACTGTTTCAAAAAATTGCTTCTCCCCAAAAGCAAAACATCGGTGTACCCTTTTTTCGCGTGCCCCAAGGAAAACATCAGTTTACACTTTATTCGTACCCCTCCCCCCCTCCCCGGAAAACACCAGTGTATCCTTATTGTGTCCCCTTCCATCGAAAAAATTGGGTCACGCTACGCTTATTGATTGCCTGTTTGTAATAAAAAAAAAAAAGGTTCTCTGATCTTTTTGAGATCATCGATAGTATGCAAATCTAATTTTAATTGGGGGTGTGACGTACTACGGAAGTAAAGCACATGACGAGACGACAAATCTGCAGCGATACATTCCGTCCGTGTAGCTTACTCGGGAGAGCAACTTCCTCCAGAGTGAGGGGGCGCAGAAATCTCGTCACGGACAAATTTGTGTTTTCACATTGGCATCCGAACGCAAAAATAGATGTGCTGGCCGTTCTCAAACAATTGAAAAAAAAAAATATATATATATATAAGCCTAGTCCCCACGTCACCCCTAAGAACCGGTAAGCTTCCTCAAAATCATTTTTTTTTTTTTTTTTGATTGGAGGTTTAACGACCACCGTGAGCAACTCAATGGGCTATAAGCAGTCGCCCGTCCCTAATTTAGGGTCACTGGTTCCAGGGAAGGGAGGGAGCCAGTGCCGTAAGACAAACACAACGTCCATGCCTCACCGGGATTCGAACCCGGACCCCTTACGGACGAATGATCAGAGGCCATCGCTTAGACCACTGCGCCACCGGGGCGGCCTCAAAATCATTAAACAACAGACACTGATGTGGTCATGTTACTCTCACCCCCGAAGACAACAAAATTACCGTGTTTAACAAAGGAACCTGAAAAGGATTAAGCGCTTCCACCCAGACAGGTGGCCACAAAATTCCTACTGTTGGCACCAGTCTAGAATGTAACCCCCCCCCCCCCCAAAGAAACAAAAAACAAGAATTTCGACACAATAAATAATAGCATCCCCACCACTAAACCCTTAACAACAACTCCTATATGACACCCTTCAGACTTTCTCTCTCGAATTACATGTGTTCTTCGAAAAATGTGTGTTGTTTGTTCCACACATCATCTAGAATGAATGAAACTTCGTTCTTCGCTTCAAAAATAAAAAAAAATAAAAATAAAGATGTGACGTATAACTACGGAGGTAAAGCACGTATCAAGACGACAAATCTGAAGCGATAGATTTTTTAATTGTAGGTTTAACGACCACCGTGAGCAACTCAATGGGCTATAAGTAGTCGCTCGTCCCTAATTTAGGGCTACTGCTTCCAGGGAAGGCAGAGAGCCAGTGCCGTGAGACAAACACAACAGCCATGCCTCACTGGGGTTCGAATCTGGACCCCTTTCGGATGAATGATCAGAGGCCATTGCTTAGACCACTGCGCCACCGGTGCGGCATAACTACGTTTATTCTCATATACTCGCGTTGGCCCAAAGTTTCAAAAAAGCATAGTAAATTTTTGAAGACTTTATGAAACGAGTAGTGAATTACCTTTGCCGCCCCGGTGGCGCAGTGGTCTAAGCGATGGCCTCTGATCATTCGTCCGAACGGGGTCCGGGTTCGAATCCCGTGAGGCATGGATGTTGTGTTTGTCTTACGGCACTGGCTCTCTCCCTTCCCTGGAACCAGTGACCCTAAATTAGGGACGGGCGACTGCTTATAGACCATTGAGTTGCTTACGGTGGTCGTTAAACCTCAAAAAAAAAAAAAAAAGAACGATCTTTCGGAACTGTTTTTCTCGTATTTTAGCTTTCTGTTTTCTTAAACTTAATTATTACAAAAACAAAAAAAAAGCAATATATTTCAGGAAATTTCATTCATGAAACATAATTTTTTATATTTCTTTAAAAATTCCTTAAAAGAATCTTTATGACCATTACAATACCGTTTGTTCGCACTTTAATGGCAACAAAGAAAGTTCCAAAGAATCAACAATCGGAAATTGTTTTTAAGTTATAGATTATGCTCTTCGACATGCTCTCTGTATCAATCTTTTTTCTTTTTTTCCCTCTGGATGTTGAGCAACAATAGTATTCGAAAATTTCTTTAGTTTCAAATGAAAGCCTGAATGTTTGCCTATTCCCCTAGTATCTATCGTTTCTTACCACATATTGCATAGTTTAGTTTATGAAACTAAACTATGCAATATGTTCGTTTTTCTTCCCCTCTTCTTTTCAGGCTGTATGTGCTTTCCCACAATGCAGATAATCAGTCCGTCCCTAAGATATCCGTCCAAACTGCAGTTTATTTTATTTTATGCATATATTTATTGTTTCTCTTGGCATTCAGTTGTTACTTTTCATTATAAAACCTCAAAAATCACTCTTGGGCATATGCGGCTGTTTTCCTATAACTTAGGAAAGGGAATCCATCCCCCACCCCCAATTTTTTTAACGACGCCGTTAGCCTCTGAGGTGACCAGGGGGGCGCTCATTTTAAGATTGTTGGTTCTATAAAAGACAGACTGCCTTACAGTCTTAAGATTACATTCATGTATCGTCCGAGATTCGAATTGAAGCAGAGTTCCTGCCTGAAAACGCATTAACCTCCATGAACAGTAAAGTGGGCCTCACTTACCATGCTCCGTTCCTTGCTAACAATAAGACCAGTTCTGACTTGGTGTAAAGGACGATTTCAACGAATTCCTCGTCTATACTACCCAAGTTTATCAGATCACAAAAACGTAGATCAGCAAATGTGAGTCGCATACGGATGATGTGATTTAGGAAGTAGGAGACATATTTCAACGCCCTGATGCTAGATTCTCCTGTCCTGACGGTAGAGAAGCAACGTGCCGGGGTCGGAAATACCCCCAAAAGGAAAAGTCCCAGACAGTTGCCAAAGAATCCCTCCATGTCGTAGATGCATCTTAGAACACGAGCCACAGTGTCGGCTTTGTCTACCTTCCGCTGAAAGCAAAACAGAGGCAGATCTACACAAATTATCCTCCACAGGGCATTACGACTTATGGTGTCCTTATACTTCCAGTAGAAATCGGTCACTTTCTTGACCCCAGAATCCACGTCGACTGGATTGGAGGCAGCCTGGAGGGCTGTTCGAAATACTTCGGCGAAGCGGAGGCTGAGGCCGCTCTCTAAGCCTTCGACACTGTAAAACGACGAGTACGGAAAGAAGCACCGAGGAATATTTCCCAACTCTGATGGCGGTTCAGCTTCGATGTTTTCAAGAACCTCGGCTTCGTTCATGTTTACGATGAGTTGAAATCTTAGCTAGATCACGCTTTCGTCAGCACAACTGAGTTCAGTCTCACTCGTTTAAAGCTGAGTTACCGTTGGGTATTTGGAACAGAAGTGTGCTGTTCAACAATGAATGTTCCAGAACTCATGTGCAATTTTTATGTGATTATCATTTGTGATACGTAAGCAGTCAAGCAAGCACTTTCGTACCTATTTTTGTGCCTACTATTTGTTATTGTTGCCAGGATAAGTATAGTAGTAGTCTGTAAAAGAACAAAACAACTACGACAATTAAGAACATGTACTCACGTTCAGTAGCGCACACATAATTTCCTCAAGGTGGTAATCCAACAGAGGCGTAACCAGGGCTGGGCGTCTGCCCCGAGCGCAAAAATCATTGCTTACAATCTGATTAAAATTGGAATCAAAGCTTTTGCACTAATTTCTGGTACAGTTTTTCGCGCCATACTTCGTCATTTGTCCATCTACAGAATTTGCTAATACACTGGTGTGCAAAAATTAAGGACGAAGAGGAGAATTAGCATAACAGCGGAACGAGTTGGCAGAACGGACCGAAAGACCACTCAGGAGATAGGCTAGGGCCAGGTACGGTAGCGCATGCGCATATATGCAGCATGACGTAGGGGGGGGTCGGAAGAGTATAAAGCACACGGGCGGTGTACGCTCAGCAATTCGGTGAAAGCTATTGCACGGTATAAATCGGTTTGAACGACGTCGAGTTGCTGCCACCGTGTGATATGGCCAACAAGCAATCTAGTAGACGACATCTGGATGACTTTACCCGAGGTCGCGTCATTGGGAACTTGGAAGAAGGTCGAAGTGTGACTAGTGTGGCCGAGGAGTTCGGGATCACTCACAGTATCGTTTCACGAGCTTGGAGAGCATTTCAAACGACAGGAACAGCTGTCCGAGAGTTTAGCAGTGGTCGTCCACGAGCAACCACGGCGGCAGACGACCGGTATATTGTCCTACAGGTGAGAAGAAACAGACGGCAGACAGCGGGTGAAATAGCAAGGCACGTGCAACAGACAACTGAACGTCCGTTATCGCGTTTTACCGTGGCCAGGAGGCTGCACAAAGGTTGTCTATTTGCACGCCGGCCAGTACGGTGTGTGCTATTAACGCCTGCTCATTGGAGACGGCGGTTTCTGTGGTGCCTGGAACACAAGAACTGGACACGTCAGCAATGGGGTCGAGTTTCCTTTACGGATGAGAGCCGATTTAGTCTGACGAGCGATTCTGGACGTATACACATCTGGAGAGAGCATGGAACACGCAATCACACCTCCAACATCATCGAAAGGGACCGGTTTGGAGGTGGCGGAGTTCTCGTTTGGGGCGGTATCATGCTTGGTAGCCGTACTGACCTCCACATCTTCCAAGGAGGTTCAGTCACTGGTGTCCGCTATTGTACCGAGGTTCTCCTGCCTCATGTGCGTCTGTTTAAAGGTGCTATGAGTACTGAGTTCCTCTTCATGGACGACAACGCTACACCTCATCGTACAGTGGCTGTTGCAGACCTGTTGGAGAGTAAAGATATTCAACGCATGGATTGACCCGCAAGGTCCTCGGACCTAAATCCAATCGAACACGTGTGGGACCTTATCGGGAGACGCTTGGCAGCGCGTCACCAGCCGCCAGCAACGATTCCGCAGCTGCGATTGGCGCTACAAGAGGAATGGACCGCGATGCCTCAGCAGCTCCTTGACAACCTCGTCTTCAGCATGGACAGAACGCAGTCAGGAGTGATCATATCCCCTATTAAAGACTGGATTTTTTTTGGCAGCCGCCTGTCACATGGACGTTTCTGTCTTCTGTCCAGTTGTGCTCGAAGCTACCTTTTCAATAAAGTGCCTTTGTGTCCTTTGTATTCCTTGTTTGGACGGTTTTGCTCACTTGTCCCATATTCTTACATCTTGGGGATCTTATGGTATGATCTGAGTCGATGTGGAGCACTTCTGCACGACGTTACATTCGAAAAACCGTCTCGTCCTTAATTTTTCCACTCCAGTGTAATATGCTTCGCTAGTTTGGATAACTTCGTCAAATTAAAATTCGTATTTACTCAAAATGTTCAGGGATATTAGTTGCTCTTATTCAAAATTGAAGGCGTGGTTGTACACACGTTGCAAGAGAAGAATTTTGTTCAGATTTTTAAAGATTTTCTGGGGGCCATATGATCATTACTGTGACTGGCCAGTTTGTTGCGGTTAAAGGTCCAAAGTCCTACACAGTTGGGGGAGGGGGCGCAATATTTTGTGGTATGCTCCAGGCGCAGAAATACCTAGTTACGCCACTGCCCACGGAACAAACAAAATACATCATGTAATACATTCTGCATATATGATTCGACGCATTTTTGAAGAGAAATTTGCCATTTTATATATGTATACATACTGGGGGGGGGGGGCGGGGGTTGGACGTTTAACGACAACCGTGAGACAACTCGATGGGCCCTAAGCAGTCGCCCGTCCCTAATTTAGGACCACTTGCTCCAGAAGATGAAGAGATCCAGTGCCGTAAGACACACACAACATCCATGTCGCACTGGGATTCGAACACGGACCCATCTCGGATGATTGGTCAGAAGCCCGCGCTTAGATACACTGAGCCATCAGGGCGGACATTATGTGTTTAAAAAAAGTGTTTAACCAAATTCATACTTTCAGTTCATACTTTCAGATCAGAGACATGGACTTTAACTAAGAAAGATATTCAGAGGCTGCAAACACTCAGAGAAGCAGGGAGAGGTGAATACTTGATATAACCAGAAAAGATACGAAGTGGATTTGGGATGGCGAAAGTTAATGGCATCATGATCAAAGTGTCAACCGTCAAGTGGCAATGGGCTGGACATATTGCCAGGAGAACTGACCACCGTCGGACGACTGAAATACTAGATTGAATACCAAGTACCAAGGGACAGAAAATAAGCCGAGAAGACCACGAAGAAGATGGGCGGATGAAATTCAAATGCTTGATGGGGTAACTTGGAAGATACAGGTGCAAGATAGAAAGTTATAGAAACGAATTGGGGAAACCTTCATCACATACACTCACGGACAATGCAATTTGCGTACCTATAGAAGAAAACATGCTACAACCGCGAAACTTTGCAAATACCTAGAGTGCGTGCTGGTATGCAAATGATCCACGTTTGGTACGAGTGCACATGACCGCACACACTGTGGTGTTGCTGCAAGCATGAAACTGTAGCTTTTTAAACCGGCGTGTAGTCGATATTTCATGAAAGCGAAAAGCACCGGCCGTCGCAAGCAAGAGTACAGAGTGACAAGAATGCCGGGTAGACGCCAGAGACGTCGATTTACGCAGCTTAGGACTTTGAGAGAGGCCTGATGATCGGGCTGAAAACCGCAGGGTGGTCGACGCGCCGTATAGCCCGCCACGTGCATCGTTCTGACCATACCGTCAGACTGTGTTGGGAGCAGTGGACATGTGACTGCATTGCCACACGGCGGAGCAGCTCCGGACGGCCCAGGAGGACCACCGGTAGATAGGATCGACGGATCGTGCTCCAGGCACGAACGGATTCCACGCGGACCTGGTCCACTTAACAGGAAGATGTGGCAGCTCCTGTATGCCCACGAACCATTTTCCGACGCCTCGCGAAAGCGAATCTGCAATCCCAGCGCCCCTTACGCGTGCTGTCTTTAACACCGGAACATCGCCGGCTCAGTGTGCAGTCGTGCCAGGCCAGAGCGACGTGGAACGCCTCAGACTAGCGACGTGTGGTGTTTAGCGATGAGTGCCGCTTCGTTTTGGGGACAGATGATCATCGTGTCCGGGTGTGGAGCTCCCCGGTTAACGGCACATTCCCAACCTCGCGGCACTCCCCCCCTCCCGCAGGCGTTATGGTCTGGTAATCCATGACCCACGATAGCCGATCAGCCTAGTAGTGGTACATGGATCTTTGACGGGCCAGCGGTATGTGGATGAGATCCTACGACTTCACGTGCTCCCATTTCTGGCCGGGATTCCATGTGTGCTATACCAGCTGGATAATGCCCGCCCGCATACTGCTCGGGTTGCCCCCAGGACTGCCTACGTCATTTCCAGACACTTCCATGGCCTGCCCGCTCCCCGGACATGTCCCCTATCGAGCATGTGTGGGACAAGTTGAAACGCCAGCTGCCGCCGTGGCGCACTATCCGGGATTTGGAGCACACCGTCCGACACATGTGGGCCAGTCTGCCGCAGGACAACATCAGGCGTCTGTTCGCCTCCATGCCGGACCGTAATGCAGTATGTATCGCCGCCCGAGGCGGTGCGACGCGCTATTGAAGATGACCGTACTGCGTGCCACAGATCCCTCTGTAATTGTCCTGCAGCTCTGTTTTTGCCATCATGTGTATCATTAATCTGTATCATTATGTCCATAAATTTTCAGTTCAATCCGATGCTTCCTTCTCGGTGCACAAATTTCGTTGTCCGTGAGTGTATATACGATTATAAAGATTATTTGACTCACCTTCGTTTTGCTGATGATAGTGTAATTTTTGCCGCCCCGGTGGCGCATTGGTCTAAACGCTGGCTTATGACCATTCGTCTATGAAGGTCCGTGTTCGAATCCCGGTGAGGTATGGATGTTGTGTTTGTCTTACGGCACTGGTTCTCTCCCTTCCCTTGAACGAGTGACACTAAATTAGGGACGGGTGACTGCTTATAGCCCATTGAGTTGCTCACAGTGGTCGTCAAACATCCAATAAAAAAATAACAAGAAAGATGACACCGAATTTTCGGGTGTAATAAGCACGTCTTTTGAATCCGTTCTGACGCAAATTAAATTTATCAAAGTAATTCAAAGTCAATGGAGCCGGTATGGAAAACAATAGTATCTGATGGAACAAAGAAGTTTTTCAATCGGGTTTTTAATCCCTCGGATATTGCTGTAAACGCAATCGTGAACTTATTCCCTCTAGTTGCAAACTTGTGTGTTAAGAAAAACATGAATTTATATGAGAAACATTTCGCACCGGAAACGCTCTCCAACACAGAAAGAATTTTTCAAATCGGGCTTTTAGAAACAGAGATATCGACAAAAATAAGATGTGACTTTACGTCCCCTGGTGGGAAAATCATGTATTATTTTAGGAGGAAAGTATTCTCAAAAGGATTTTCCATATGAGCGGTACCGGCCCAAGAAAAAAAAATTTAGTCGAGTTTTCAGGAGCCCAGATTTGAATATTTAGATTCAAAATCTTCATCGTGTATAGACGGTAAAAAAATATAACTAGGAGCCCAGATTTTGCTACAAATACATCCGAAGCATAAATTAACACTTATGCCCTGTGATCGCCACAAACCATTCTTTACCAAACATTAGAAATTGTGAAAATTATTTTCCATCAGGTCTTGTATGCGATACAGAAAGAAATGTTCAAATCGGTGATTTAAAAGCAGAGATATAGGGGGGAAAGCAATTTACCTTTACGCCCCCTAGCGGAAAGTCTATGAATTACTTGAAAATTTTCAAATTATGTGAAAAACATGTCACACTAGAAACACTATCCAACAAAGAAGGAATTTTTCAAATCGGACTCCTAGAAGTAGAGATATTGACTAAAATAAGATACACATCTACGCCCCCTGGCGTAGAAATCATTTATTATTATAAGAAGAAAATGTTTCTAAACGGTTTGTCGACATGAGTACTATCGGTCTACAAACGACGTTTTTTTCAATCGAGATTTTAGAAGCTCAAATTTTGCTGCAAATACATCAGAAGCGGAAATTAAGATTTACGCCCCCTGGTGGACAAACCATTTTTTCACAAAAATTAGAAATTATGTGCAAACGATTTCCCATCAGGAGCTGTATCCCGGTGCAGAAAGAATTTTTCAAATCGGAGATTTAGAAGCAGAGATATAGGGGGAAACGCAATTTACCTCTACGCCCCCTAGCGGAAAGCCTATGAATTACTTGAAAATTTTGAAATTATATGAAAAACATGTCACACTGAAAACACTATCCAAGAAAGAAGAAATTTTTCAAATCGGATTTCTAGAAGTAGCAGTAATGACGAAAATAAGATATATATCTACACCCCCTGGCGGAAAAACTGTGGAATATTTTAAGAAGAAAATATTCCGAAAAGGTTTATCGATGGTGGGTGGCATCAGTCCACGAAAGATTTTTTCAGTTGATATTTTAGAAGCTCAGATTTTATGGTAAATTATATCAGAAGGAAAAATTAACACTTACGCTCCCTGGTGGCCAAAGTATTCTTTACCAAAAATTTGAAATTACATGCAAAAGATTTGCCATCAGAAGGTGTATCCGCTGAAGAAATTTTTTTTCAAATTGGAGTTTTAGAAGAAGAGTTATCGGGAAAAATGTATTTTACTTTTACGCCCCCTAGCGGAAAATCTATCCGTAATTTGAAAAAAGTAACTATATCTAAAATACTCTTCGACATACATGGAATCGAAATATAAAAGATTTTTCTCAATCGGATGTTTAGAAGCAAATATGTGGATTAAAACGTATTTTTGAATTCGACATCATCTGCATTTACGCCCCCTAGCGAAGAAATTGTACATCGTAAAAAACAAAACAAAATAAAGAATCATCATTCATATATTTCAAGCTTCCCAATGCAAAAATAATTTTTCAAATCGGACTAATAGTTGCAGAGATATCGTGGGTACAAACGGACGGACAAACCGATAACATAAGCACGATCTTTTTTTACAAAACACGTGCTAAAAAAAAGACAGTAATTTTTGCAGAACTGCAGAGTATTATCCAGGAAATTACTGACAAGTGTAAAAAGAAGTGGGATGAAAAATTAACTTTCAGAAAATAAAACTGATGTACAATGCTTTTACAAGAAATAAAGATTTGTCGATTGGTGAGGAAAACTGGAGGTAATCAATACCTACATTTTACCTTGGGTAACATATCAAGCGAGGAACGGATTGAAAAAAAAAAAAATACTCCGGCGTGGTGAGTTATGGCCAAACCCCTCCAAAATGACTCCACAACTTAAATCTTGGCCCTCAGTCTCCGGCAGCTGGAATGTACCTGGCCAAGGCAGCGGCCAGTGCGACATGAAGGCAGAGGGTGCTAAGAATCCCCGGAGGACCGGACTAGGCTGCCATCTGATGCTGACCTTGGCTACATGTAACGGACGCTCCCTATCTTCTGACTCAAGACTTCTTGAATTGGAAGAGGAACTACAAAGGATCAAGTGGGACATCGTCGGGCTAAGTGAGGTAAGAAGAAAAGGAGAAGATCTCATTCAACTGAAAAGTGGACATCTCTTCTACTATCATGGGACACATACTGGCAGAACTAGTGGTGTTGGATTTATAGTAAACAAGAAACTGAAGGATAAAGTTGTAGAAGTTGAAAGTTCCTCTGACAGAGCTGCACGACTCGTTATCCAACTCTCGAGAAGATACCAGGCTCAGATTATTCAAACTTATGCACCCACCACAAGTCATCCTGAAGAATTTTATGAGGAAATTCGTCATCTAAATAATAAAGGTAAGCAGCACTTGAAGATAATTATGGGAGATTTCAATGCAAAAATAGGGCAACGGCAACAGATTGAAACTTCAGTAGGTAAATTCGGTCACGGCAACAGAAACCAGCGTGGAAATACTCTCGTTGAGTTTGCAGAGGCAGAAGGGTTTTTCATCTTAAACTCCTTTTTCAAGAAAAAGCCACACAGGAAATGGACATGGAGACATCCAAATGGGACGACAAGTGAAATTGATTTTATTATGTGTAACAAAAAATTCGTCATAGAAGACTGCAGTGTGCTAAACAAGTTCAACACAGGCAGTGACCATAGATTGGTGAGATGTAAGATGCACCTCAACACTAAACTCGAACGTAGCAAGATCATAAGACAAACAAAATGTATTGACATAACCAACCTTAAAAAACACCATAATACCTTCAAATTGGAACTGAAGAACAGGTTCTCTGCATGCTTTAGAAGGCCTAACATCGGAAGAAGTGGATATTTCTGAAGTTAACAGAAAAGTAACCAAAGCTCTTATGGAAACAGCAACAAAATTAGCTGGGTCTAAGAACAAATTGCATGTGAACAAATTATCAGGAAAAACCAAAATGTTGATGCAAAAAAGAAGAGTGATGAGGACAACTAAAGAAGATGTGACTTCCAAAGTGGAATATATAGAGCTATGCAAGACAGTACGAAAAAGTATCACTGAAGACGTAAGGAAATTCAACTGTGAACTAGTAAAGAAAGCAATTGAAAACAACCAAAGCCTAAAGATAGCAAAGGGACATCTCAGTAAGGGAAAAAAACAGATTATGGCACTGAGAAAAGAAGATGGTTCTGTAACAAGAAATAGAGGCGAAATTTTGACAAGAGTGAAAGATTTCTACTCCAAATTATATGAAAGGGATGATACATGTACTCCAGACATCATGAAAGTTACCAGTACCAGAGTTCTTCCAGTCCTTCCAGCAGAAGTTGCACATGCAATCAAGAACATCAAGCGGGGAAAAGCTCCAAGACAAGATGGAATTACTGTAGACATCATACAAGAAGCAAGTGGAGAAATCGAAACAGTACTCGCCCAAATTTTCACTCGATGCCTTAATGAAGGGAAAAATTCCTGAGGATTGGAACAACGCTACAATGATCTTGCTACATAAAAAAGGTGACATTGAGGATCTCAGGAACTACAGACCTATCAGCCTGCTATCAGTGGTTTATAAAATCTTCACTAAAGTTCTTTCACACCGCTTGAAGGTGACACTGGATATGGCTCAACCGAGAGAACAAGCTGGATACAGGAGTGGCTACAGCACAATAGATCATATCCACGTACTGAGAGAACTAATTGAAAGAGCGAGGGAATATGAACTTCCATTGTGCATGGCTTTTATCGATTATGAAACTTTGATTCGGTGAAACCATCAGCAGTTGCAATGGCTCTGAAATCCTGCGGTATTGAAGATGCATACATTAATATTATTAATAACATCTATGAAAATGCAAGTGCAAAGATTCGGCTGTTTGAAAATACAACAAATATAAAAATTGGAAAAGGAGTGAGACAAGGTGACACCATATCTCCGAAGCTCTTTAATGCCACATTGGAAAATGTCTTGCAATCACTGAACTGGGAAAACAAAGGGATAAAGATTAATGGAGATTATCTAACCCACCTTCGTTTTGCTGATGACATAGTCATTTTTGCAACTATCCCATCAGAGCTACAGAGTATGATCTAGGAACTTGCTGACAAGAGTAAAGAAGTGGGATTAAAAATGAACTTTCAGAAGACAAAAGTGATGTACAATGCTTTTACAAGAAATGAAGATTTATCGATTGATGGAGAAAAGCTGGAGATAACAGACACGTACGTTTATCTTGGACAGCAGATATCAGGTGAGGGTCACATTGATGAAGAAATTAATCGGCGTACAAAACTTGCCTGGAGAGCTTTTGGAAGAAACAGCATAATTTTCAAGAGCAATATGCCATTATGTCTTAAAAGAAAAGTGTTTGATCAATGCATCCTTCCAGTGCTTACGTATGGTGCAGAGACGTGGACCTTAGCTAAAAGAGACATACAAAGGCTGCAGACAACTCAAAGCAGCATGGAGAGGTGCATGCTTGGTGTAACCAGGAGAGATAAGAAGAGGAACACGTGGATCCGAAAAATGACAAGAGTGGAAGACATCATGATCAGAGTTAAATCCCTGAAATGGCAATGGGCTGGACATACTGCCAGAAGGACAGACCATCGATGGACAGCCGAAATTTTAGATTGGATTCCAAGGGACAGGAAAAGACCCAGAAGAAGACCACGTGGAAGATGGGTGGATGAAATTCGAAAGTATGCGGGAGTGACATGGAGGAGACTGGCACAAGACAGACCGTTGTGGAGGAAACTTGGGGCGACCTTCGTCCAGCAGTGGATTGATAATGGTTGACAATGATGATGATGATATAAAATTTGGTTAAAATTTTCAATTGCAATATTTTATTATTATATGTTAAAAGCTAAGTGTTTCATCAATGCATCCTTCCAGTTCTTACGTATGGAGCAGAGACTTGCATACAAAGGCAGAAGGCTGCAGACAGCTGAAAGAAGCACAGAGGTACGTATGCTTGGTGTAACCAGGAAGGATAAGAGGAACTCGTAGATCAGGAAAATGTCAAGAGTGGAAGACATCATGATGAGAGAAAAAAATTCTGAAATGGCAATGGGCTAAACATCTTGCGAGAAGAACGGACCACCAATGGACAACCGAAATTTTAGACTGGATATCTAAGAAAAAAATAGCCAGAAGAAGGCCACGTAGGACATGGATGGATGAAATTCGAAAGCATGGCGGAGTGACATGGTGAGGATGTGTATGTGTGGCATAAATCAAAACTGATGGGCATACGAATTAAAAAAGATTACTCCTTTGAACAAGTAAGGCAAATTTGATAAGATAATCATTGTAACTTCGTAAGACGTGCAGAAAAATAACAGTCATTGTGAAAACTAGAACAAAGACCTGCAGGTAACCCATTAATCATAACGAAAGTATTGAAATTATAAAATCCTGTACACAAATATTGTTTTTTGATTTAGCCGTAGACCAAGGCCGGCCTTTGAGCGGGGCAAACGCCCCGGAGCGCCAAAAATAAAACTCGAAATATGGTAATAAAGAAACAAATCTTGAGATGTATACTAAAAAGTGAAAACAAAAACATCAGTCTTCCAAAAATTATTGTGGAAACATCTTTTATTCTAGAACATTTCCAGCCACTCAGCACATGATGCCCTTATCAAAGATACAGCTGACCAATCGGGTAGGAGTATTGGTTCTCGCATGTTAATCTCGAGTACGCATTTCTTCCATTGATTTCGGGAATTTTCGATCTGCATTTGTTTTTGTTAACTTTGTGACTTTTTTTTTTTTTATGCCTTCCATATTTTTCATACTTTGCATATTTCAGCATGTCTAAAAAGCTGGGTACCATAGGTGTTTGACTGCGCATGTTTTACAATAATTTTGAGCATATTGTGATGGAAATTTACTGTAAATAACAAGAACAGAATGAAATAAGTGGCGCATTTGCGTGTACGTAATGCGGAGTCTCGAATGAGAATGACCTGTACAGTTTTCTCTCCAGCGAACTGAGTTTACGCTTCTGCGCATGGAATAGAAACAAATGGTATATTACAGTACATATCTCTTGTTTATATACCAGTGCTTTACAAAGAGCAGAGAGACTAGAGTTTGGCGAGGTCACATGACATATCTTAGCTGAGCTTAGCAATGGTTTGTGCGATCAAAATAAGTACACTGCTGGCCACCCAAAATGCAACACCGCGAAGGATACGAGATAGCAAAGTCAAATTTACTGGACACATAACAACAGATACAAAGATGAAACGATTGAGCTTACAGGCCCGGGCGTCTTGCGGAACACATAGACATCAATAGTTCGTGTGGCCCCCATGGCTGGCAATACGGCCACTACACGCCGCGGCATCGAACGAAAGAGACTTTGGATGTGAGTTTGGGGTATGTCGGTCCAGGCTGCTTCCACACGTTGCCACAGTTCATCAGGCGTAACCGCGGGTGGTGCTTGCCGGGCCACTAGGTTGCCGATCAGCGACCAGACGTGTTCGATGGGCGACATATCGGGAGAACAGGCAGGCCACGGCAGCAGTGACACCTGGTGGGCCGTGTAGAATTGTTGCAGGATGTCCTGTTGAAACGTGGCTCCTGCAGGTAAGGGAGGACTACAGGTTCCGAAACGTCGGAGATGTAGCGGTGGCTGTTGAGTGTACCGGCGATGCGTACCAGAGGGGTGCGGGTGTCATATCCAATTCCGCCCCAAACCATAACGCCAGGCGACGGACCGGTATGGCGATGCATAATGCAGGCGTCATACAGTCTGTTGCCGCGATGCCGCCACACGCGGATCCGACCATCGTGGTGTTGCAAGCAGAAGCAGGATTCGTCGGAGAAGACAATGTAGTGCCATTCCGTAGTCCAGGTGCGGCGTTCAACGGCCCACTGCCGCCGCACTCGCCGGTGGTGTAACGTCAGTGGTAATCGGAACAATGGCCGCCGTGCGACAAGTCCCTGCTCCTACAGACGACGTCGAACGGTACGTGCTGACACAGGTTGTTGCGTAACACGCCTTAATTCCTGCGCTAACGTTCGTGATGTGGCGGTGCAAGCCGTCAATGCCCGCCGCACAACATGCCGGTCCTCTCGTTCGGTGGTGTGCCGCGGCTGCGACAATCGCTCACGTCGGTCCGTCCGTCCCTCCTGCACCCACCGAATCCATACTCACCTCACTGTGGTTGGATGTCGTCCCGCACGGGCACCGATGTCTCGGTACGATTAACCGCTGTCGCGATAAGCCACTATTCGTCCTCTGTCGAACTACGAAACGTGCTGGAATGACTACGGAATAACTGCCGTATTCTGCGACGAGGCATCAGGAAGCTTCCCATGCACAGTTCTGGCAGCACAACACACTTCCACCCCGCCTTCTGTGCACCCTTCTTATAGTGCTTCCCGGTGGCGTGCCCTGCATGCTAATCGTTTGCATGTCCTCTCGCGGGCGACGCATGCTGCGAATTTCAGGCCAATCGGATGCTTCCTTCTTGGTGTTGCATTTTTTTATTGGAGGTTTAACGACCACCGTGAGCAGCTCAATGGGCTATGAGCAGTCGCCCGTCCCTAATTTAGGGTCACTGGTTCCAGGGAAGGGAGAGAGCCAGCGCCGTAAGACAAACACAACATCCATGCCTGACCGGGATTCGAACCCGGACCCCTTGCGGACGAATGATTAGAGGCCAGCGCCTTAGACCACTGTGCCGGTGTTGCATTTCGGGTGGCCAGCAGTGTAGATAAAAATTTGCTTTATAACAGTATTCTTACAAATGTTCGAGTATTTTTGCATTTTGATTCTGCCTGGTGGCGCACTGGTCTAAGCTCTGGCCTCTATCCTCCTTGGCTGGCTTATGATCATTCGTACGAGTTGGGTTGTGTTTGTCTTACGTCACTCTTCCCTGGAACCAGTGGCCCTAAATTAGGGACGGGCAACTGCTTATAGCCTAAATGAAGAAAATGTAGTACACTTTACTATCGGAGCTGCATGTTTTTCTGTGGTAATGAGAGAAGGGTAGCATTATGCAATTATGTTCCTCCAACCACGATCCATGACTCAGACGGGAAAACTTGCTTGCATGTTGGGCTTCCGCTTTGGGGCACAGATGCCGAAAGTTCAAAAACATCGTCAATCCGATGCCGCGGCTCATGCTAGTGGGTTGAAAAGTTGAGTAAACATCGCTCTGCCAACCCCGTCACTGCCCTGGCGCCCTCGCAGTCTGTGACAAGTAGTGGGCATTATCACGATCGTCGAAAACAAGACAGTGATCAGAGCCGCAGATGGCTTAGTGGTTAGCGAGTCAGACTATCAATGCAAGGTCCTCAGGTTCGAACCTGGGCTGATCTTTCAGAGATAGTGTGATTTACTAACAATTTTCAAAATAGACTTTATTTACAGAAGAGAATAGAAATACAGTGTGCAAACATTGCTCCGGGGCTCATGCCGGATTGTAACACCCAAGCATGGGTGGAGAGATGAATAATATGAGAGAGTATTTACAATATGATGATGTTATTTACAGTTGAAGTGATGCTTTGCCGGTGCTTATACAGAGATTTTTTCAGACAGTGAGTGATCTTATTTACAATGTTTGTAGAGTTCGTTTGACCTGGTCAGTTCATATATTGAGTCCATTTGTGGGAGGTGAGGTAGGTGCACAGTTCATGGTGTTTGCAGCTTAGGTGGCTGCGTTTGAATAAGGTGCGGAGGTTGAAGAGTTCGTTCTTGCGTAGAGCGTGGGGTTGATTGCACTGAAGCCAGTTGAGTTTGGAGAGTGAGGGTGTAGAGCGTGCGGTCCGCTGTAGTGCTGGAGAGTGCCTAGTTGAGATGGACCTGATCATCGCTGGTGATGGTGAACCAGCTGATGTGTGGGTTCCACCGCTTCCAGAACTCGCTGAGGGTCGCCGTCCTGTGTGCTTCTGTGTAGTCTGCCTGGAGGCGGGCGACGACCCTGTTCTTGAAGTGGTGGAGCAGGCTGGTGGGTCTGTGAGTGGTGTGTTGTTGGTGTGTTGTAAGTAGAGTTGGTAAATGACATACTTCGCCAGGACGAAGTATGAGCATGTGTTCGAAGTGTGTGGTGTGGTGGGTGCAGTGTTCCATCTTGTGTGTGATAGGGCAGACTTTGGAGGCGAGGGAGAACATCAGATGGAACATCGGGAGGAGGGCTGGGCAGTGGATGTAGGTGTGTTGTATGGAGCCAGGCTCTGCGCAGAAGGGGAAGAGGGGGGAAGAGAGAATCTTCATCTGGTGTAGAGTGTTTGGGACTGGCAGACGTGAGTGGAGGAATTGCCACTGAATGTTGATTTCGTGTGGGTGGTTGGTGAGTGTGGACCAGACTGGGGTGGATTGAGAGGGGGTGAGTGAATGAGTAGGGCAAGGTGTGAGGGCAGAGTTCTTGAGGAAGTGGAAAAGTTGTTTAGCACTGATGGAGTGTATGTGGAGAGCAGCAGAGGGGGTGTTGAGAGTGAAGGGGAGGGGGATTGGCACTGCCTGGACAGTGCGGATCCCATTGGGGGAGGTGAGGAAGGGGAAGAGGAGGCGGAGAGCTTCTTTAATGAGGGTGAACTTGTGAATGTTCGAGGTGGAGCCCGGGAGGGTGGAAGAGAGCTCGGAGACATGTTTCCAGGCGAGGTTGGTGTGTACGAGCTGGCGTACAGTGACCACCCCTGCCCGGAGCCATGTGGGAAAGTGAAAGAAAGGAAGGTGAGGGGGGTGAAGGATAGAGGAGAAGAAAAGAGGTTCAGAGAGAAGTTCGAGGGTAGAAGTTGGAGAGATCCGAGAGGTGGGAAGAGAGCAAAAGAGGGTGATAGCCTCATGGTAGGTGGGAGAGAGGCGAGTAGGAACTCGGGGGTAATGGTCCATGAGGAGGAAAGTGTGGAAGGTGAGAGAGGGGTTCGGCGGAGAAGAGATTACGTTGAGAAGGGTGGAGGTGGCAGGGTTGGAAGAGGTCAGGGCAGAGAAGAAAGAGACAAGTCTAAAAGCCTTGTATCTTATGGGGACGTCGAAAAGAGCGAGTCCTCCCTGGGAGATGGGCCTAGTGAGGGTTTCAGCAGTGGTCCAATGGTGCTTGGACCAAATAAAGTTGGTGAGGACTCTGGAGACGTCGAGGTGGATGTGGGAGGGGACGGGAGTGTTCGTGCAGGAGTAGTACACCTGGGACATGAACAGGCTATTAGCAATGGCTCCGCGACTGTGGAAGGAGGTGTAGAATTTGGCTTGAGCCCACCAGCCTGCCGTCTGCTTGAGTTTTCGAATAAGAGGCCAGGTAGCAGCATCAGTGACGAGTCGCTTTCCGATGTGGACACCAAGGAGGTGCTGATTGTCAGAGGACCACTGGGCGGTGCAGGGGGTATCTGTCCGGGAAGCCCAGGATCCGCACCACAATCCGGTGCTTTTGTTGAGGTTGAGGGAAGCACCGGAGAGGTTGGCGTACTCATCGAAAAGGAAGAGGAGGAGGGGGAATTGGTTGTTTTGCCTGATGATGAAGGTTGCATCATCGGCATAGGCAGAGACATAGATGGCATGGTGCCGATGGCTGGCGAGCTCGGTGGGGTGGGAGAAGGCGAAGGCGGTGCGAACAGAGCGGAGAAAAGGTTCAAAGCAGAGAGCGAAGAGTTGGCCAGAGAGGGGGCATCCTTGGCGGATACCTTTTTGGAAGGGGATGGGGGCAGTGAGGAAGGCTCGCGTCCTGACGTGAACGACTGCGTTGCTATAAAGAGTGAGGATGATGGAGAAGGGGACAGGGAATCCGAAGTTGTGGAGGACTTCGGTGAGGTAGCAATGGGACACACTGTCAAATGCTTTCCTCTGGTCAAGATTTAGGAGGAAGAGGGGTTCGTCATGGATGTGGGCAAGGTGGGTGATATCTCGGAGAATGTGAATATTCTCGTGGATGGACCTGGACGGGATGGTGTAGGACTGGTCGGGGTGAATCAAGGATGGAAGTACGAAGTTAAGCCTCGTGGAGAGAGTTTCGGTGAGAATTTTGTAGTCCAGGTTCAGGAGACTGATAGGGCGCCAGTTGTTCAGGTCAAGAAGCGAGCCTTTCTTGGGGAGTAGAATGATGTGGGCGGTGGTGAATTCCGCCGGGATGGAGGTGGAATGAGAAGATAGAGTTGAAGCACGCCAGGAGGAGAGGTAGAATGAGGGAGGAAAATTTCCTGTAAAAGATCGCGGTTAGACCATCAGGCCCTGGGGAGCCTGACTGGTAAAGATTGAAAAGTGAAGAGAGAATATCCTGGTGGTTGAAAGAGAAGGGTGAAGGTGGTGAGGGACTTGAGGTAAGGAGTGAAGGATGTTGTCAAGAGTGTGAAGGGGAGCAGAGTAAGGAGTGAAGAGGTCGGTGAAGTGTTGGTGAACGTGGGTGCAGATGTCGTGGGGATCATCTGTGGTGTTGCCGTTGGGGAGAGTGATGGAGTGGAGAGAGGAGGAGGTTCGGTGAGTTTTTTCAATGTTAAGGAAGTGTTCCTGCGGATGTTCGACTGTGCTGAGGTGGAGGAGTTTCATCCGCAGGATAGCTTGGCGGGCGAGGGGTTCAAGTGCTTCCTGAAGGGCAAGTTGGTGCGTAAGGAAGGACGAGGAGGTGATGTCGGTGATGTTGAGAAGGGCTCTGGCCTCTGAGGTTGTCTGTGTGCATGCGGAGGCGGGTTCTGTTGGTGAAGGAAGTTTGTTTGAAGAGGAGGCGAATGTTGGCTTTCGTGTCGAACCAGTGTTGTATGGGGCAGTCTGTTGAGGAAAGGGCGGCGATGGCATCTTGGAGAATGTTGGTGACGGTAGTGCAGTATGTTGTGTCATTGAGGAGTTCTGGATCATAGGTCGTGTCTAATGCTGCGGGTGGGGGTGGAAGAAAGGCAGAGAGTGATGAGGACAGAGCAGTGGTCAGAAGAGGCAGTGGGGGTGTGGTCTACTGCAGCAAGGGTGGGGAGGAGGTCTCCAGAGATGTAAAATCTGTCGAGTCGAGCAGCGGCAGAAGATGCTGCTGACGGGGACCTCCATGTGTATGAGCAGAGAGAGGGGAAGAGCTCTCTGTAGGCGTCGTGAAGGGTGGCATTGTTGACTACAGTGGTTAGATGGTCAACCGTGGAGGTGTTGCGTTCAGCCTCGGAGGAGCGATCAATTGCGGCGTTGAGCATGCAATTGAAATCTCCTCCCAGAATGATAGTGGAATTGGAAGGTAGAGTGTTAATGGCAGTGTGGTGTTGAAAGAGTGGTCCGACCAGGTTAGTCTGGTGGGGGACGTAGATGTTGAAAATGTGGAGTGTTGGATGGTGAGAACGAGGTGCTGCAGTAGATCTCTGTAGAGATTGGTGACAGAAATAGAGGTGAGGTGTGCTTGGAGGTGGTGGTGGAGGGCGATGGTGATGCCTCCACGTTGGGTGATGGTTTCTTGTAATAGGAGGATGTCGGCGTTTAGGTTGTGAAGGTCCTCATATGCGAGGGAGTTGGCTAAGGGGTTGGCCATTCCCCTGCAGTTGAGGGTGGCAATTTTAATAGTGTTGGTCTTGAACGGGGTGGATGTCTATCTCGGAGCTCAATTTGGTGAGGTAGTGTAATCTGTTTTTGAGGGAGCGGAGCCAGGGTTGGTAGTGTGGGGAAGTGGCAAATTCGTGTTGGGCCCAGGCGGAGAAAGTGGTGATTTGTGAGACTGCTTCTGTGATGTGTTGGCGTTGCTCTTGGAGGAGGTGTATATGGTCAAATTGTCTGTGTTGTGGGAAAGTGAGGAGGCAGGCGAGTTCTGTTCGAGGAACAGGTCCGTCGATGTTTTCGGCAGACTCGAGCCTCTTTATCAGCTTTGAGGCGGTGAGGGGAGCTCCAGACGGTTCTCTTGGTGTCTCCTCATTTTCTTGAAATGCGGTTTCCTCGGAAGTGTTGCCGTGGGGACTTTGAACCACTGGGAGCTGGTGGATTGCTGCTTGAGGGATTGCAGGTTGTTGAAGGTGGTGGCATAGAATTCGTCCTCTGAGCCTGATCCATCCCTGGAGGAGGGGCTGGGGTCGGAACGGTGGCTCGAAGTCGATATTCTCCTTGGGAGGCAGGAGCGTTCACTGGGAGGGGGCATTCCCTTGGCGATGACGCTCGTCTCTTCCTTCGAGGTGGCTTTGCTCGTTCCTTCTTGGTGGGTTGGGGAATTTAAGGCCAGAGGGGGAAATAGTTGGGGCGAGAAGTCGTTAGCTTGTGCGGAGTGAGTCTCCTGTGGAGGTTGGCATATTGGTTGGCTGTGGCAGTTAGGGGCTCAGCGGAGATAGCCTTGCTGACTGTCTGGGAGTCAGTCTCCACTTCTATCTCAGGTTGCTCCGGTGTAGTGGTACCTTCCTCCATGGGCTTTCTTGAGTTGGTCGGGGGTTGGGTGGAGGGCTGTAAGAGCTGAGGGCATACCGTCTTCTGATGCCCGAATTTCCTGCATTGGTAGCAATGCTCCGAAGTCAGCATATCAATTTCGACGATATTCCTCTCAATTGCTACCTCTAGCTTGTTGGGGCAGGACTGCAGAGCCTCGGTTGAGGGGAAAATGATCTTGGCCTGTCTCCTCAGACCTTTAATGTGCTTGTCCTCGGAGTCGTGGGGGGCCGCGGACAGGGTGGAGATCTTACCCACGATCCGGCCGCAGTGTGCGAGTGCCACCATGAGAGCAGAATCCGGCACCTCTGGTGGCACGGGGTAGAGGCTGATGAGGATAGGGCGCTCCGCCATGGAGCCAGCTTAGAGATGGTGATGCCATGGCGAAGAACCTTAGCAACGTTGTTCTCAGAGTCGAGGTAAGCAATCACTTCTCTGTTCCTGCGTGCCATGTGAGTGATGGCAGAGCCAGGGACAGATTTCTTAAGGGCTGTGGAGTAGCGCTTGATGGGGGTGTCTCTTAGAGATTCAAAGCACACTCTCAGTCGGCGCGTGGTGAGGTAGGTCTGTGCAGCCGTTGAATTTTCCGGGACTGTAACTCTCAGCACGTTGTCCCTTCTAGTGACATTGTTGTTGAGATGGGAGACAGGAGTGCTGGAGCTGTGATTACCAGTTACCACTGCAGCAAACGTCTTGGGCTGAGTCGGGGGACTCTTGCCGTCTGCTGCCGCGGCGCTGGGTTTGTTTACTTCTTCGCGCGCCGTCCCTTCGACGCGCGAGGCTTGGCAGGGAGCTTTAGCTGACGTCTGTTCTGTTGTCTCAACGGGAGTCGAGTGCGCGCAGCTCCTGGGGCGGGTGCGTTGGCCAATGAGCGCGGGGCTTTGGCTTCTGCTGCTGGGAGAACTTGTTCGACGGGTTCTGCTGCCGCTGTTGATTCCGTCGTTGGCTCTTCCAGAGTAGGCTTAGCTGCTGCTTCATTGTTCTCCTCAATGGTGATTTCCATTGGGGAGTTTTCAGAAATTCTGTTCATGATTTATCAGGTGCGTGTATGCATTAGTAGTAGAAATACACAGGAAAAAGTTCACTGGATCGCACTCGGTGAGCCGATTAAGTTCGAATTCTGACGGTAAGTCAGCGAGTTCTTGCGGCTGTGCCGCGGGTGGGGTCACCCCCTGTCAGGCTTGGAGGGGAGGCACGAAAATCACTATATTTCAAGAAATAGTGCTTCTGCGGTGCTTAAACTAATAGACAGGAACGTACTGACCTTTATGAGCAGTCATGGCAAGTATCCATCCGATAAGAGTCGATGAACCGAAGAAAGACGATGTTATTCACGGAGCATGGAAAGGCACGTGTAATGTTGCCGAAAGCCAGGATCGAACTTGGAAGGCAGCTATGCTAACCGTTATACCACAATCGCTGAATATCCACCGTGCATCGGACGAGCACGTTAAGTGACGGCCCCCAGGCTGGACCCACTGGTTAAATGGGTATCCTTTCCTATGCCCCTCCCCCGAAATTCTTTCACCCCTCTGTGTGCAACATCGTACTTGTACGGTGGCGCCATCTGCTGTACTCTAATCTCACTACAAACTGTTCTGTCAAAGTCGCTAGGCTTGCTCTCATTGTTTCTGTGTCCTGCCCAAAAGCACAGCTCGCTGTAGGTGGCTGGGACCTAAACTCTACTCACTGTGGACGGAAGTCCTACAAGAAAATGACAAAATACTGTGGAGCAGACAGTGATCGGCGTCAGTCACCACCAGACAGTGAGCGAATTTCTCTTGCCTAGTTAGTAGAAACACTCGTTTTCTTTCTCGTTCTGGTGGAAAATCTAATTTTCTCCGCTTTATTTTTTTTTTGCACGTATTGTGCGTGATACATGTAAGTGAGGTATTTCTTCCCAAACCAAAATTTGAAATAACATGTCCGCAAAACGATCAGTCCATGATTTTTTCGAACATATACTAAATCAGAACGATCAGTCCATGATTTTTTCGAACATATACTTAATCAGAAGAAGAAAAGTAAATTATGCGATAGTGCCTACAAAGCGGATAATGATTATCAGACGGCTTCAACTTCATCAACAGCGTGTGGTGAATCATTAGGAATCAACGAGGATTCTTTAAGTGCTTGTAGTGATTCAATGGAAAATATTTATGAACGCAATGCTTGTGAAAATAAAACACTGGAAGGACCACGTGGTCGCAAGACAAAAAATGTTGAACTCGGAGAGCTTGATACAGCAACTTCACTTTTGGATCAACCCAAACAGCCTATATTAAAACAGTTCCCACAAAACAATACGGTAAAGAACAAAGAAGTATCCAGACATATTAGTATGAGATGTTTCCATGGCTTGCATATACTAGTATAAAGAGAGATTTCGCCTTTTGTTTTCCGTGTAGAATGTTTTCATCGGACGACGGAAAACATGAGGTCACCTTCGCTCAGCGAGGTTACAACAATTGGAAAAAAGCACTTGAAAAGGATTAGGGGTTTAAAAAACACCAAAACAGCTTGACCCACAAAACAGTGGCGGGTTTTCAGGTGAAGCGCCTCTTCACCTATTTTACTCAAAATAAAGTTTTATTCAGTATTTTTTTATAATATATTCTTTTTTGCCTATATTCAGTTCCAAATTACTCAAAATTTTGAATAGATATTAATTCACATGGCGCGCTCAATTCGGAAAACAAATCCTTAACGCAAAACAGTGCAAGTGAAGAGCCGAAATGAGAATGCTTGGATGTCGGCAGTTTTCCGCCGAGTTGCCATGGTAACCGTGACGTCACCCTCCCCAATCTGCTCGCTCAAGTGAAGTGTTTCAGCTTCACGCGCCTTACCTCTGCATCTTTCAGTTTTTGAGCGTAAAGTCGTGAGAGATCACGGTGGAGTGGGCGGACTACCAGGGTACCATGCAATCTGCTAGGGCTTTTAACTTGTGGTGCTGTGGTACATTATTTTCAGAAAGGAATTTGCTCTTTCGTGCTTTGTGATTATTTGTTGAAAGCTTTAACTGATATTTTAGGTTTGTGTACAATTTAACTGTTAGTGATAGTTTTTATTATGCATCCTGTGGACGACATTGTTTGTAATTTATTGCAAACTCCATTTACTCTGTGGAAAGATGAAGATAAAAGAGACATTTTGCTTCAAGGACGACCAACGAATTCACTGGCAATTAATTGTTGCCAAGAACGAAATCAAGAAGAGCGGTAAATCTAACAATATTAATTTAAAAAATTGTTGGTTTACTGAATATAAATGGATTTGCAGCACTTCTGTGTTAATTTTTTTTTTGACCCTGCTTACTTTTTAGTAATAAACATTCGGCGTGGAATAAAGACGGATTCTCAGATTTATTAAGCGTAACACGGTCACTTGGTAAACATCGTGATTCTAGCGAACACCTGAAATGCGGATTAATGTTAAGGAATTTTGAAAATATTCAAAACACCATTACCGATGCCCTGAAGAAGAATGCTAGGCTTTTGAAAACGCATTTTAACGAAAACGTTCGTTTAAATAGACTTTTCCTGCAGACAGTGATTGATGCAGTATTTGTCTATACTGTATTTGAGCAAACAAGAACTAGCATTCCATGGCCATGACGAAAGCATGGGATCGATAAATCGTGGAAATTTCATTGAATTACTTTCATTGTTGATATGAAGAAGTTCTTTAGAAATTGAAAATCAGTACGAAAGGATAAAAAACTATTCAAAATGAATTAATTGAATGTATTTCTGAATATATAAACGATCACTTCAAAAATTAAATAATTTTTTATTGTTGATTCGGAAGGTGTATTGGTTGAGGGATTTTTGGGTTTCCATGATGTGAATGAAGATAGAACGTCAGGAGCTTTATACAAAATGCTAGACAAAATTTTGGAACAGTCTGATTACCAACAAAAATAAATAGGACAATGTTACGATGGGGCAAGTATAATGTCTGGATACTTAAATGGGCTACAGAAAAAAAAAGTCAAGGATAAAGCTTCTCAAGCTGTTTTTGTTCAATGCTTAGTTCATCGTTTGAATCTTGTATTACACCAGAGTTTTTCTAAAATTTGCAAGCCTCAGTGGAATTGCTTCATTTGTTCACCATTCTGCGAAGCGGTCTTATACACTTATATCAACAACCGCAAGATGCAGACCAACCATAACAGAAACTCGATGGTCCTCCACTTCGAAATTAGTAAGTGTAGTTGTTGAAGATTGGAATAAATTGAAGGAAGTGTTCGGATTTCTGACGAATAGCGAATAATCAGACAAAAAAATCAATTCATCTTGCCAAGGGGTTTTTGAGTGATATGAACACTTTCGAATTTACATTTTTGGCTCCACCGATCTATTATTCGAACTTTTGAAGAAAAAATAACTAAACATAAACTACTGTGTAACTCAAATTAAAAAAAAAAAACCCCTCTTGAAATTTTGAGCCATAAAAGGAACGATGAGTTATTTGAAACACAGTTTGGAAAAGCTAGCAAAATCACAGAAATAAGCACGGGAATATGCTGCTCTGACACAGGAAACAATTTTTCAAAATTATAAATAATTGTATTTTGAAATTTTGGATCACATTCCTATGGAAATGGATATAAGATTTCAAGACTGTAAGAAACTCCAATTTGTCTGACTTGCTGGCACAACTAAATTCGAATAATTTAATGCATGCTTTCCCACTCGCGCTCTTGAAAATCTACATTTTTACGGAAACATATTTACTAAACACCAGCGCCTTAAAAATGAACTGAGTCTTGTATATGCCGATGAAAAATTAAGGAATATATTGACTCAAGAACTCCTTCGAGTGTTTCACGGAGACAAAGACATTTTTACAGAAGATTATAATTGGTTTTCCTCAGTTTAGCAATTCCATCTACAAGTGTGCCAGTGGAAAGAAGTTTTCTTAAAAGAATACAAACTTGCTCAAGAAACACTAGTTCCCAAGATGGACTTGCTTCTCTGGCAAATATTTCTATTCAGGAAGACATTTTATTGATGCTCAAGAAGAAACAACCATCTTATGACTACATAATCGACAAATTTGCAGCTTTAAAAGGAAGAAAAATTGATTTAATATTCAAAAAATAAGTAAGTCTTCATTAAGGGATTTTCATTGTAGACAGTATATATCTTTTCATACTGCTCTTGTACCCCTTCACCTATTTTTCCAACCACGAGCCGCCACTGCCACAAAATTTACTTGGTGTCGGTATACCTGTTATAAGAAAATGAAATCAAGAAGGGCAAATACATGAGTTGCCACACTTCAAAGTGCTGCATGTGCAGCGGAAGTCAAGGAAAAGCTTTGTTCAGGGCAAGCGACGGCGGTTTTATAAAATTCTTGACTTTAATAATATATATATATATATATATGTGTGTGAAGCATAATTCGCCCTCCCAGATATTGGAGCGCTCCCCCCCCCCTTTCGTTGAAATATTTCTGGCGCCGTCCCTGAACAGCAAGCATCTGATCCTGGTCACATCCACTGTTTTTTGGCTGATGAACTTGATGTCACCGAGCATTTAACAGATCGCACTCGAATTGCTGCTGAAGAGAAAAACCAGCCTCAAGAAGAGTCTTCTGATGCCCACTGCTCGACGAATATGCTTCAGATCCAGCTCAAAACTTTACACAGGAAATCATGAAGAATGAACAATATCAACAGATACGTCTTGACCGATATTGACTTCACAGACCCTGCCAACTGGCCAGGCAATATCACTTCGTTCATTGACACTGTTCTTATGATCGGAATCTGACTACAACGTCAAAGTCTTGAGAAGAAATATTTCCCAGTAGATGACAAAGTTCGCTAGTTTTCTGCTAAACACTTCATAAGAAAGTTACCGAATTGCGAAGAGTTAAAAAGGTGATGGCCGGTATATTCAAATCAGACGAATCGTGTTTTTTGTCTGTGTTGCAAACTTTTCACTGCTACAAAACCGTCACAGCTAGGAACAACTGGTTACGACGACTGGAAGCACCTCGCTGATCATCTCAAAGAACATAAGACATCCCACAGTCATTCTTTAGCATATCGTACGTGGATTGAAACAGAAAAAGGGCTCAAGATCAACAAGGGTGTTGATGCCCTGCACGAGATTATGATAAATCGTGAAGTAGAGCATTTGAAAGCCGTCTTGAAAAGACCAACGGCAATAGTCTTTATTTGTCTGAGCACAATCTCGCTTTCAGGGGCTCGTCAGACAAACCCTTTACAGCTAATAACGGGAACTTTCTTGGACTTGTTGAGCTTTTGGGGCAGTTTGACGATACAATACGGGAATATCTGTGGAGAACCCAAGATGGTTCTAAAGCAGACCATTATTTGGGGAAAACTGTACAAAATGAGATCATCAATTTGATGGCAAATGAAGTATTAATGGACATCCGTAAAAGAGACAAAGCAATCAAAATACTTCTCGATCATTTTGGTGTCACTCCAGATGTGAGCTGCTCGGAAAAGCTCTCTGTGATTATCAGGTTTACAGATTTCAGTGAAGATGAAATCACTTTAACATTTTTTAGGGTTTAAAGGAGCAAATGAGGTTACAGGAAAAGGACTTTTCTAGAAACTTTGCAGGAGAACAACCTGCATTTTAATAACTTAAGAAGCCAAGGATACGACAACGCTTCAAATATGAAAGGAAAAAAACGAAGAGGGTATTGTAGATGAACCCTCGAGCATTCCACCTTCCTTGCGGCTGCCATTCCTTAAATTCGGTGATATCTGACGCAGCGTCAGTATCCACCGAAGCAATCACTCTCGTTGGAGTGCTCCAAAGAATATACGCAGTCTTTTCTGCTTCGACACAAAGAAGGAGTGTTCTCTTTCAGCACCTTCTAACACTTACTGTGAAGCCACTCTGTACGACAAGATGGGAAAGTGGAATCGACACGGTCAAAGCTATCTGCACTTAGACAAAACAAATGTGAGATAGCTTGATAGAGATCTATAAAAACACAAACTCATCTGTCGACGCGGGAGTGAAGCACGAGACTTATTGCCTCGCAGAACAGTTATGCAATTTTAAATTCCTAGTTGGACTCCATGTGTAGTATGATCTACTGTACCAAGTGAATAACATCAGTAAACGCGTGCAAAATGCTGTCTGCGACCTAATTGTTGCTACAACTATGATAGAGGGGGCAATTAACTTTATCAAAGCTTTCAGAGACAATTGCTACAACTATGATAGAGGGGGCAATTAACTTTATCAAAGCTTTCAGAGACAATTGCTACGATGAAGCGAAACTGAAAGCTGCAAAAAGTGCTGAGAGCCTGAGCGCAGCGGCAGTTTTCCGAGAAACCAGTTGGAAAAAACGTACAAGTATGTTTGACTACGAGGTGGAAGATGAATTAGCGGAGACTGCAGAAGAAAAGTTTAAAAAATATTTCTTCTTTGCTACAGGTGACAAAATTCAAAGTGCCTTAAATGAGAGGTTTGAGCAAATGCTCAGCTGCACTAAGTTATGGGGTTTCCTATATGACTTAAAATGTATGCTGTAGAACTTGGAAGCTCATTGCATGGATTTACACCATACTTTAAGTGACCAAGCTTCATTAGCAGGGATGTGGAAGGGCCTTGGCGCGGCACTTTTTTTCTAGGTTTAGCGTCGCTAAAGGCACTTTTCATGGTTAAAGTGGGACTAAGGTACTTATAGGTGGCCATGTAAGTAGAAATGGCAATTGCTGTGTTTTATACGCAAACATATTCATATATCAAATGAATGAGCGTGTTACAATCGGTTCAAGCTCTACGGCGTTTCATTTTAGTATTAAGAGAACGATAACTTCTTTGTTACGACTGTAGTCTTCAAAATGACGTTATAGGAGGTATGTTCTCCGTATGTTAAAACTTCACTAACAAGAAATAAATCAGCACAGAAAAATTAGACTAGTATATAGCATAACTGACAAGTGTTTTATGGTTGCAGTGGGATTTTTTGCTGAAGTAGTCACCTAGCACATCTCCTGGTTCTTTAGGGATAACGCGAAAGGAAGACCCGCTGGACAAGTGGTCAGAGGCGTTGGCTTCCGGCTAACCGCTGTAGCTAATCCCGGACCCGAGACCTGGATATAGCAGGCACATGGCTCTCTCTTTCTCGGGACCAGTGGCCGCAAATCAGGGACGAGTGACTGCCTATGGTCCTGGATACTCATAGTGTTCATTAACCCCTCCCCCCATCACAAACATAAAATATAACCACTTTCATTTTTTTTATTGTGTGTTTAACGACCACCATGAGCAACTCGCTGGGCTATAAGCAGTCGCCCTTCTTTAATTTAGAGTTACTGGCCTCAGGAAAAGGAGAGAACCAGTGCAGTAAGACAAACACAACATCCATGCCTCACCGAGATTCAAACTCGGA
Source organism: Macrothele yani (assembly GCA_039090855.1). NCBI lineage: Eukaryota > Metazoa > Arthropoda > Arachnida > Araneae > Macrothelidae > Macrothele > Macrothele yani. The sequence continues at coordinate 65,982,212 of CM076990.1, read as the reverse complement.
CCCAACTCGGACGAATCTTTAGAAGCCATCGCTTAGACCACTACACCACCGAGGCGGCAGATATCCATTGCTGCTTCCCATAATTCATTGGAGAGGCTGATAGGCCAAATCAATGAAAAAACACTGAATATTTAAAATCGTTTAGAATCACGTTTATCGCGAAGGCACTTCCTTTCTTATAGAAATAACAAGTTAGTAAAATCATGCAATGCATTGATTATAATACGCTTTCCAACATACCAGAAATCATTACTCAAGTTATGAGAATAATGGCTGTGGAATAAATTTCGGTCCTGTGCCCTGACCTTAAATCCCATTTCGATTATATTTAACAGAACCGGTTCAGTATACCTCCGAAATAACATGATAATTTTTTGTCCCAGTCGAAGTATTTTTACGTAAGTCATGATGCATAAGGGCTGTTACATCACTGGGCATTAATGTTATATCGATTAGTTATAAACAATGTATTAATACAATGTGAAACATGTGTTAATGTTATGAACAATGGAACACGTGTTAATGTTATGAACAATGGAACACGTGTTAACGTCACCAATGATATATATAATGCGTTAATTTTATAAACACAATGGGTTAATTGCAGCGATGTTATATTTATTATTATGAACAAATTATATGTGCATCAATTACAAAATATTTACCGATTAAATTTACTTTATCGTGCCAATGTTATAACTATGGGAATTTTGTTCTACAGTGATCGTATAAGGACAAAAACGTGCCCCTTATATGTACTGGCATATAATAAAGCACGGCGTTGTGATTCACCTTTATCCCGTCACTGGAATGGTGCGGGAATAAAGGTGCCGCTCGTGAAATAGTAAGTAGAAACATAAAAACAAACCTTAATTTTTGTCTTGTGTGGTTATAAAGAAAAAAAGGAATCTTAAGTGGAAGTAATCAAATTGATTTAATGCTTGAGAGTTAAGAACACTAAATTACCACGTGCGTGGGGGCAGCCGTTGACAATACCTTACACATAAAATTTATTATTATTACGCTTTTGCTCTACAACGTCTCCGATCATTTCTGCACACACACACACACACACACATATATATATATATATATATATATATATATATATATATATATCATCATCATCATTGTCAACCATTATCAATCCACTGCTGGACGAAGGTCTCCCCAAGTTTCCTCCACAACGGTCTGTCTTGTGCCAGTCTCCTCCATGTCACTCCCGCATACTTTCGAATTTCATCCACCCATCTTCCATGTGGTCTTCTTCTGGGTCTTTTCCTGTCCCTTGGAATCCAATCTAAAATTTCGGCTGTCCATCGATGGTCTGTTCTTCTGGCAGTATGTCCAGCCCATTGCCATTTCAGGGATTTAACTCTGATCATGATGTCTTCCACTCTTGTCATTTTTCGGATCCACGTGTTCCTCTTCTTATCTCTCCTGGTTACACCAAGCATGCACCTCTCCATGCTGCTTTGAGTTGTCTGTAGCCTTTGTATGTCTCTTTTAGCTAAGGTCCACGTCTCTGCGCCATACGTAAGCACTGGAAGGATGCATTGATCAAACACTTTTCTTTTAAGACATAATGGCATATTGCTCTTGAAAATTATGCTGTTTCTTCCAAAAGCTCTCCAGGCAAGTTTTGTACGCCGATTAATTTCTTCACCAATGTGACCCTCACTTGATATCTGCTGTCCAAGATAAGCGTACGTGTCTGTTATCTCCAGCTTTTCTCCATCAATCGATAAATCTTCATTTCTTGTAAAAGCATTGTACATCACTTTTGTCTTCTGAAAGTTCATTTTTAATCCCACTTCTTTACTCTTGTCAGCAAGTTCCTGGATCATACTCTGTAGCTCTGATGGGGTAGTTGCAAAAATGACTACGTCATCAGCAAAACGAAGGTGGGTTAGATAATCTCCATTAATCTTTATCCCTTTGTTTTCCCAGTTCAGCGATTGAAAGACATTTTCCAATATGGTATTAAAGAGCTTCGGAGATATGGTGTCACCTTGTCTCACTCCTTTTCCAATTTTTATGTGTGTTGTATTTTCAAACAGCCGAATCTTTGCACTTGCATTTTCATAGATGTTATTAATAATATTAATGTATGCATCTTCAATACCGCAGGATTTCAGAGCCATTGCAACTAACTGCTGATTGTTTCACCGAATCAAATGCTTTTTCATAATCGATAAAAGCCATGCACAATGGAAGTTCATATTCCCTCGCTCTTTCAATTAGTTCTCTCAGTACGTGGATATGATCTATTGTGCTGTAGCCACTCCTGAATCTAGCTTGTTCTCTCGGTTGAGCCATGCCCAGTGTCACCTTCAAGCGGTGTGAAAGAACTTTAGTGAAGATTTTATAAACCACTGATAGGAGGCTGATAGGTCTGTAGTTCCTGAGATCCTCAATGTCACCTTTTTTATGTAGCAAGATCATTGTAACGTTGTTCCAATCCTCAGGAATTTTCCCTTCATTAAGGCATCGAGTGAAAATTTGGGGGAGTACTGTTTCGATTTCTCCACTTGCTTCTTGTATGATGTCTACAGTAATTCCATCTTCTCCCGGAGCTTTTCCCCGCTTCATGTTCTTGATTGTATGTGCAACTTCTGCTGGAAGGACTGGAAGAACTCTGGTACTGGTATCTTTCATGATGTCTGGAGTACATGTATCATCCCTTTCATATAATTTGGAGTAGAAATCTTTCACTCTTGTCAAAATTTTGCCTCTATTTCTTGTTACAGAACCATCATCTTTTCTCAGTGCCATAATCTGTTTTTTCCCCTTACTGAGATGTCCCTTTGCTATCTTTAGGCTTTGGTTATTTTCAATTGCTTTCCTTACTAGTTCACAGTTGAATTTCCTTACGTCTTCAGTGATACTTGTTCGTACTGTCTTGCATAGCTCTATATATTCCACTTTGAAAGTCACATCTTCTTTAGTTGTCCTCATCACTCTTCTTTTTTGCATCAACATTTTGGTTTTTCCTGATAATTTGTTCACATGCAATTTGTTCTTAGACCCAGCTAATTTTGTTGCTGTTTCCATAAGAGCTTTGGTTACTTTTCTGTTAACTTCAGAAATATCCACTTCTTCCGATGTTAGGCCTTCTAAAGCAGAGAATCTGTTCTTCAGTTCCAATTTGAAGGTATTATGGTGTTTTTTAAGGTTGGTTATGTCAATACATTTTGTTTGTCTTATGAGCTTGCTACGTTCGAGTTTAGTGTTGAGGTGCATCTTACATCTCACCAATCTATGGTCACTGCCTGTGTTGAACTTGTTTAGCACACTGCAGTCTTCTATGACGAATTTTTTGTTACACATAATAAAATCAATATCACTTGTCGTCCCATTTGGATGTCTCCATGTCCATTTCCTGTGTGGCCTTTTCTTGAAAAAAGAGTTCAAGATGAAAAACCCTTCTGCCTCTGCAAACTCTACGAGAGTATTTCCACGCTGGTTTCTGTTGCCGTGACCGAATTTACCTACTGAAGTTTCATTCTGTTGCCGTTGCCCTATTTTTGCATTGAAATCTCCCATAATTATCTTCAAGTGCTGCTTACCTTTATTATTTAGATCACGAATTTCCTCATAAAATTCTTCAATTTCTTCTTCAGCATGACTTGTGGTGGGTGCATAAGTTTGAATAATCTGAGCCTGGTATCTTCTCGAGAGTTGGATAACGAGTCGTGCAGCTCTGGCAGAGGAACTTCCAACTTCTACAGCTTTATCCTTCAGTTTCTTGTTTATTATAAATCCAACACCACTAGTTCTGCCAGTATCTGTCCCACGATAGTAGAAGAGATGTCCACTTTTCAGTTCAATGAGATCTTCTCCTTTTCTCCTTACCTCACTTAGCCCGACGATGTCCCACTTGATCCTTTGTAGTTCCTCTTCCAATTCAAGAAGTCTTGAATCAGAAGATAGGGAGCGTCCATTGTAAGTAGCCAAAGTCAGCATCAAATGGCAGCCTAGTCCGGTCCTCCGGGGATTCTTAGCACCCTCTGCCTTCATGTCGCACTGGCCGCTGCCTTGGCCAGGTACATTCCAGCTGCCGGAGACTGAGGGCCAAGATTTAAGTTGTGGAGTCATTTTGGAGGGGTTTGGCCATAACTCACCACGCTGGCCAAGCGGGTTGGTGAGTGTGGGATAGCATTTCCTCTAATCCCGATGGTATAGTTATACCGCTATTGGCGGTCGTCAGAGCCCCTTTAGTGGGAACAGGATGTACCACGAGAAGGCGGGGTTGACATTTGTCAAGGAGAGGCTGTGATGTTACGCATCACCTGACCTTACATCCCCATATATATATATATATATATATATACTGAAGAGTAAAGCTGAAAACTAAGAAAAAACTTTTGAATTTAAAACGAAAGTTGCAAAATAACCTGAAGATCAAAACGCGCAACGCAGCAGTTATGGAAGTTCAGAATTCACATTCTATTAAGAAGAGACCTAAGCAAAAAAAAAAATATTTTTTTTTTTGACTCATACCAAGTACAACATAGAAAAGGTTATGTATCTACCGGTGTGAGTAAAAGGAGAAAAGATAAAAAATTAAGTAAAACAACTGAATGTAGAAAGTGTCGAGAATACTGAGCCTTGGCTTTATCAAGGACCAGCAAAAACTCTGCATTTTCTCACTTCCACAAAGACCTAGTTGGAAATGGGTTTCTGCAAAGCCATAGATGCAAGTAATAAGCCCACCAAAAATTGTTTTAAAATATATATATATATGTCATGACCTCCGCAGAGTTGTATGACCTAGCTTTAGTTAACAATTTAGCTTGCATCCATAACTTTCATGGCCCGACCCATGCTCTTCATCTGTTACTATTAAACAGAAAGAAGAAGATTAAAGAGAACTCAAGTTGTGAGAGTGACATAATAATTAGAAATAATGTTCAGCTATAACGAAATGCCAAGTTTGCCTGAGAGAGAATTTAAACCTGAATAGCAATGCAAAAGTATTCCAAATTCTTACATTGCAATTAAAAAGGGAAATATTAATTATTTAAAACTCAGATTTTTGAAAGAAAACTTGATTCTAAAACCCCCTACTCCACAACTTCTGACAACACAAAAACGAGAATAAATTAAAGACAATAATTAACTAAAGAAATGCTTTGTGAAAGTTATATGACATAAACAATTAGTTGCAATATGTACAAAGTATTTCAGCAGTGCTTTAAGTGCATAATTAAGTAGTTATTAAGAACTTAACTACTTTGAAAATACAGCGCAATGTAAAGGAACTATGCTTAGCCAGCTGCTGGGCCTAAGTTTCCTAAAAAACGCGCAAAGTTACCAAGAAAAGAAAGAGTTAAAACCCGCAAAAAAGTTAACAGACTAGCCAGTGCCTAAATGCTAAAAAGCAAAAAACAACAGAGAAAAAAGTACAAGAAGTACAAACATTGAACTTATTAAACCTAAAACCCAAAGACAATGAAGAGAGCTTACCTCTTATGCAACTAAACTTTCTCCACACAAGAGGAAACATGGCTGTCCTTTTCCCCAAACGTCCAAACACCTCTGCCACTCCCTAGTCGCTGGGGGGCAGTGTGGGTGGGGCTGATGGCCTCCTCACATTGAAAGAAACCAACTCGCGGAGATTTTAACCAGAGAAAAAAATATATACTTAAGACTGTGGACCTGTATGATCAGAAAGAGCAGAATTAACTCTCCAGAATACATGAGAAATATTATAAAATACACAAGTGGTGTATTTAATAATCTTTGCATGTATTAAATCACCTTAGTGAGCTTCTATAGATTATTCAGAATCTTATTAATTTTAATGTTAGTTTTACTATTTTTAGTATAGCTATTCTAGTGAGTGAATAACTAGTTTTCTTTTTTATTTGTTTTTATTTTCTGTTATAAACAGATTTTTAAGATTTTTTTGTGATTATGTCTATATTATTTAATTTTTTATTTTAATAGGACCTTCATATCCATAGCACTAAGGTTCCTTTTAGTAGTTAATAGGCATCCTCTAGCCAACTTCCAAACGGCTTTGATTGGTCAGAATCATATTATTAACTGTGTAGAAAATTAAAGCAGATCTGCCAACTTTACTCTATTATTCAGAATAATTTTTCTTAAAGTTCTTTTGATGAAAGAGGAAGGAATTTCGTTCTCTAGAAAATATATATATATATATATATATATATATATATATATATATAAGTGCAATGCATAGCGATTTGTTTTACTTTTAGTTCCTTTTCTCCTATGCTTTACTTAAATGTTTTACCTAGCTAACTGGGTTTTCATTGTTTGATCATGACCATTACACACGCCACGTGCTCTAAGTAGGGTTATAAATAAATTTAAGCAGGTACATGCAATAATAAGGAAAAGGAAAAAAAATAGCTTATCTGGAATTTCCATCTCTCATCTGTGTCCGCTCATATCCGTATATATCGCTCACCCGCTTCAGCACTCAAAAACCTCCGTACTCAGCTGTCACCAGTCACTCCTTGTCACTCGAACTCAACTCCGTCTGTCTCTCGTTGCTACTAGACCTCAACTGGCTCTCTCTCTCGTCTTGACCAGTCTAATCCCCTCTGACCTTCTTGGGTTTCACCTTGTCCACGGATGCCAAGGTCACTTGACCTTCTGGGTATTGACCTAATCCGCGGAGGTCAAGGTCACCTCGCTCTCTTATAGGCGGTTGACCGCATCGAATCTTGCAACCCATCCGACATCCCCTGGGGCTATCCCCTTTTGCACGTGCATGTTGGACTAAATTTATTTTAAATAATTTTATTTCCAACAGGGCTATGAATAGATCCCGCTCCTGTGTGCTAACCTTTGACCTCATTTCGCCCATTTTCAATAGGATTCGTCCCCAGCAGGCCCCTACAACATACTAACATTTCATCCAAATCGAAGCATTTTTACGTAGTTATGACGCATAATAGCGATGGAAGTGATTCCGCTCCTATGTCCTGACCTTTGACCCCATTTCGTTCACTTTCATTAGGGTTCCTTCCCAGGTGTTCCCCTACCACATACTAAAATTTGTATCGAAATCGAACGATTTTTACGCGAGTTATCGTGCGAACGGACATACGCACACAAAGCGTGACGTAATGAGGCAGATGGGAATCGCGACCATCTGCTCGCAAGAGTGTGACGTCATAAAACTTTAATAGGATCCACATACAACGCGTGACGTAATGAGACAGATGGCATGACCGCGCGCCAACATCTCAATCGCGAGATTGTGTCGTCATGAGATTTCTAAGCATGTGCTACACTAATGGGACGACGCCATGACACTAAAAACGTGGTAATTCGGGGTGGTTATTTAACCCACTAAACGAATTTTCCTAAAATTGAGATCAAGCTAAATCGATTTCTAGTACCAGAAAACGGTAGGTTACCGACTTTCATCAAAATTCTTAGAGCCGTTTTCAAAATAAAATTTACATACATACAAGAATTGCTCCTTTAATAGTATAGGATAAGGACGATGGAATGGATCCCGATCCTATGTCCTGACCTTTGACCCCATTTCGTCCATTTTCAATAGGGTTCGCCCGCAGGTGGTCCCCTACCACATACTAAAATTTCATCGAAATCGAACCATTTTTACGCACGTTATCGTGCGGACAGACGGACAGACAAAGCTGGAGCATATACGCTTCTTCAACTTACGGTTGAAAAGCGTAAAATTAGATAGTTATTTTCTTGGCATGTGACTCACACGTAACGTTCATTGTTTTGTTTTAAATTGCCTAACCTCAGCAGTTTTAACAAAAATTAATAAAATCATGAATAATAAAATTTAATTAAAAATTATAAATGATTAAAACAAGTCAGACTTTGAAAAAACTTTTATAAGTCTCCTTTCCGGGTTTTTTCGCCTAATCCTTTCACCGCTAAGGCACTTTTTTATTTAGAACTACATAACTAACTGTTCATCAAGCACAAATGGTGCGTAATTAGCACAAGAGCTAAAATACTTCAAGTTCATTATTCCATCTAAAAGTAAATGTGTTAACCCTCGAGGAAGCACTGCAGTTTCTTCTCGAAATGAAAGTGCAGGATAATTCCCCAACATTTGGATTGTTTTGAGAATCCTTCTGATTCTCTAAGCTGAAATTAATCAGAAATTATCTGAGGTCTGCAATGACTGATAATAATACTGTCTCCATTAGCTGTGTTATCAGAAGAAAACGGCATTGTTCAGAAGATTGACTTATCAAAAAGTAGTGACAACTTTCGCTGAAATGAAAGCAAGGAAAGTGTAACAATCTTAAATCTGTAATTGAAGGAGGTTTTATAAAAGTGTTGAATATCAGTGAAATGTTTCAACCTGCATCTCTATTTGAATTGTTCCAAGCCAAAGCCCTTCCCAGAATAATTATTTGGGGGAGTGGGAAGCTGGACCCTGTTATGGGGCGCCAAAATTCACTATCGCCCCGGGGCGCCATATTACATAAGGAGGGCCCTGCCATAGACGCAGTAATGCATTTTAAAAGAACATACATTTGTTTCCTTTATCTGATGAATGAAGGACAAGGGCATTGGGGGGGGGGGGGGTGTCCGAACCCAGCGGACCCTCATCGTGTGTGCGCCACTGCTCGTGTTAGTAACATGCTATTAATGATGATAACGGTCATTACTGATAATGCGGTTGAAATCTTTCGCGAGCAAATTTTGTGATATTTATGCTGTACGTATTAACAGTAATGATTATGTCTAAGACGATGCAGGGATTTATTCGGGAAACAATTCAAATCAAACAAAATGGAAATCGTGTCGTGGTTTAAGAGTGAGAGAATCGAAGATTAAGTCGCCCCCGCCGTCCTCTCTGCCATCTCATGATAAGAAAGGTGCAATTAAAACTTTATTTCTTAGTGCAAGGGAGGAATGTTTCCTCTCCTCCTTCACTTTCACTTATAGAAGCAGTGACCTAACCATAAATGTGCGGCTCGTAAGCAAAATTATAACCACACTCCCCCTCCCGCTTCTGTTAGAAAAAAATACATTTTTTTGAGAGAAAAAAATATATTTTAACTTGTAAAAATGTTTGCCTCATTAAAAAAGTTCATATATTTTTATAGATAGAATATAAATACTAAAAAAAAAAAAATCTTTCTTCCTGCTCTTTTTACTTTTTCCATTGGCAAAGTCTAATTAAATCTTTGGTGTTTACTGTATGAATTCAATGGCAATTAGTGAAAGAAATTTCTGTCATTCCTGATACATTGTATTTCGTAAATAATTTTTGACTATTTTCAGCTTACTGAATGGTCTTTCAGAAGTGGCTATACTGTAAGAGGTGGTGTTAGATATAACATAGATGGTGTAGAGAGTTCGTGTAAGTAACTATATGGGAAACTGTTGAACTTTATTATTAACAATTCTGTGATTTCTTTCACTGAATTTATTGGTTTAATTTTGTCTTTTAAAAAGCTATCTGAAATTATTTGCAAAAGTTGACTAGAGAAGTTTTTACTTTAAATATTCATCATATTTCTTTTGCACACTGTCTTCACATTTTTAAAATATCGCTTTCCGTTAGCGTAAGCAAATTCTGAGGCTCCAAAAATGTGAAATTACTGACAATTATTTGGAAACCGATAATTCTTTTTCTAATCTATCTTGTACACATGTCTAAAATTCTTTAAAACACATTTACTTCAAAAGCGCGTCTTTAGCTCTTTTAATTATATAATCCAATGTTTGGCATCATGTCAGCGACGTCTCCTGTACTGCTGACGCCATAGCTGCCGAACGATTTCTTTTTGATTGAGGATTTAACGACCACCGTGAGCAACTCAATGCGCTATAACGGTCACGGCTATAAGCAGTCGCCCGTCCCTAATTTGGGGCTCCTAACTCCAGGGAAGGGAGAACCAGTACCAAAAGTCGAACACAACACCCATGCCTCACCGGGATTCGAACCCATCTCGGACGAATGGTAAGAATCCACGGCTTAGACCACTGCGCCACCGGAACGGCTAGAGCAATTTGAAAAGGTTCCTTTCTCAAGCATACTGTTTACTGATTTTTTTTTTTTTTTTGCCGCCCCGTTGGCGCAGTGGTTTTTTTTTTTTTTTTTTTTGATTGGAGGTTTAACGACCACCGTGAGCAACTCAATGGGCTATAAGCAGTCGCCCGTCCCTAATTTAGGGTAACTGGTTCCAGGGAAGGGAGAGAGCCAGTGCCGTAAGACAAACACAACATCCATGCCCGACGGGATTCGAACCCGGACCCCTTACGGACGAATGATCAGAGGCCCGCGCCTTAGACCACTGCGCCACTGGGGCGGCTGGCGCAGTGGTCTAAGCGCTGGCTGATGACCATTCGGCCGAGAAGGGTCCGGGTTCGAATCCCATTAGGCATGAATGTTGTGTTTGTCTTTCGGTAGTGGCCTTAAATTGGCGACGGGAGATTGCTTGTAGCCCATGGTCGTTAAACCTTCAATCAAAAAAAAAAAAAAAAAAAAGGAACAGATATTTCGCCCCCGCCCCTCTCCCCTAGCATTTCTGTGTGTGAGTGCCTCGTTTTTAGCTTAAAAAATTACTTTCTTAATCCTTAAGTGAACCTTAAGCATCGCTTAACAGCTCTTAATAGTAGTTACACTGCCGTGAAGTAAAGAAGTTGTGTAAAGGAAGATGTTGATGTATATGAATCAAATGAACAATGGAGCAACGTAAAAGCACGCTGGCGTAGTTAAATCGGGAGAACAGGCGTTCCGAAGTAGGAAGATGTTGGTTCGAACTCCACTATCGGAAAAAGAGAGATTATAAAGATTGTTCGCAGGGGAAAGTACGTTTCCTAGAATCTTTTACGCACATGAATGACAATAAAATTACAATAATACTAGAGGGCTGCACGTTGTAATAATGAACTTTTTTTATGTACTATTTTTTTAATTTTTTCATCGCATCAACAGAATTCTACCAGATGAAGCCCCAGATAGTGCATTCAGCTTTGTCTGCGCACTTACCATATGGTTGAAGTAGAAGTACTTCGTGGAAAATATCCTTATCTTTAACACAGAAATGCTTTCACTGGTGACAATGAAATACGATCGCAAGTTTTGCAACATGTACTTAAACGGAAAAATAATAAAATGGCTCTGCATTTCTTTTTTCCTTCAACCAATTTGTTTTTCATTGCAGGTGGGATGACTCAACCACCTGCTAATAACTTTTTCGCACGCTTGGTTCGCCCTTTCATAAATAAAATTATTTCAGGATCTACTTATTATTTCACCGTTGCTTGCTATTGTTTTACTATTATTATTGGTAGAGTCCAATCGCGATCAGAAAAACACAAGTTAATAAAATCATGCAATGCATTGATTATGATACGCTTTCCAACATACTAGAAATCATTACTCAAGTTATGAGGAAAATGGCTGTGGAATAAATCTCACTCCTGTGCCCTGACCTTTGATCCCATTTCGATTATATTCAACAGAACTGGTTCAGTATACCTCCGAAATAACATGATAAAGTTTTGTCGCAATCGAAGCAATTTTATGTAAGTTATGATGCATAAGGGCTATGGAATAGATCCCGCTCCTATGTCCTGACCTTTGACCCCATTTCGTTCACTTTCAATAGGGTTCCTTCCCAGGTGTTCCCCTACCACATACTAAAATTTCACCGAAATCGAACGATTTTTACGCACGTTATGACGCATAAGGGCAATGGAATGCATCCCGCTGCTATGTCCTGACTTTTGACCCCACTTCACCCATTTTCAATACAGTTCGTTACCAGGTGTTCCCCTACCAAATACTAAAATTTCATCGAAATCGAACGATTTTTACGCTAGTTATCGCGCGGACGAACATACGCACAAACGCGTGACGTAATGAGGCAGATGGCCGCCCCTGTGGCGCAGTGGTCTAAGCGATGGCCTCTGATCATTCGTCCGAATAGGGTCCAGGTTCGAATCCCGGTAAGGCATGGATGTTGTGTTTGTCTTACGGCACTGGCTCTCTCTCTCTTCCCTGGAACCAGTGACCCTAAATTAGGGACGGGCGACTGCTTATAGCCCATTGAGATGCTCACGGTGGTCGTTAAAAATCCAATCAAAAAACAAATTGAGGCAGATGGGAATCGCGACCGTCTGCTCGCAAGAGTGTGACGTAATAGAACTTTAACAGGATCCACACACAACGCGTGACGTAATGAGACAGGTGGCGTGACCGCGCGCCAACATCTAATGGAACGAAGCCATGACACTAAACTAAAAACGTGTTAATTCGGGGTGATTATTTAACCCACTAAACGAATTTTCCTAAAATCGAGATCAAGCTAAATCGATTTCTAGTACCAGAAAACGGTAGGTTAACGACTTCCATCAAAATCCTTAGAGCCGTTTTCAAAATAAAATTTACATACATACAAGAATTGCTCCTTTAAGGTAAACGTCAAGTAATTTTGTTTCCTGTACTTCGAATGGAAAAATTTCTGTACACATTTTCTTCCCAATTAATGCGTTCCCAAGGATGAATATTTGAACATCGATTAAAATAGCTTCATTTTATAACTTGGAATACCTAATATTTTCTAAAACATAACCATAATTATGCAATCCAACATTTGTTTGTCTACTGACGTCATCAAAGTACAGGTCGCGCCATCCTTTTTCTGGTTTCAACACCACCAAAGGAAAAGTTATTGATTTTTAATATAATTATGGTTATGTTTTAGAAAATATTAAGTATTCCAAGTTATAATATGAAGTTATTTTAATCGATGTTCAAATTTTCATCCTTGGGAACTCATTCATTGTGAAGGAAATGTGTACAAAAGTTTTTCCATTGGAAGTATAGGAAGCAAAATTACTTGACGTCCACCTTAATAATATGGGATAAGGGCGATCGAATGGATCGCAATCCTATGTCCTGACCTTTGACCCCATTTCGTCCATTTTCAATAGGGTTCGTCCCCAGGTGGTCCCCTACCACATAGTGAAATTTCATCGAAATTGAACCATTTTTACGCACGTTATGACGCATAAAGGGCAATGGAATGCATCCCGCTCTTATGTCCTGACTTTGACCCCAATTCACCCATTTTGAATAGGGTTCGTCCCCAAGCGGTCCCTACCACATAGTAAAATTCCATTGAAATCGAAACATATTTACGCAAGTTATGACGCATAAGTGCAATGGAATGGATCCTGCTCCTACGTCGTGACCTTTGACCCCATTTGTCCCATTTTCAATAGGGTTCGACCCCAGGTGGTCCCCTACCACAAAATTTCATCGAAATTTTATCCACTAAAATTTCATCGAAATCGAACCATTTTTACGCCAGTTATCGTGCGGACGGACGGACAAAGCTAGAGCATATACGCTTCTTCAACCTACGGTTGGAAAGCGTAAAAATTTGCGCATTAGGGAAAGCTATTCTTAAAGGTGGACCTCAAGTAATTTTGCTTCCTATACTTCCAATGGGAAAACTTCTGTACACATTTTCTTCACAATTAATGCGTTCACAAGGATGAAAATTCGAACATCGATTAAAATAGCTTCATTTTATAACTTGAGATGCTTAATATTTTCTAAAACATAACCATAATTATGCAATGCAACATTTGTTTGTCTACTGACGTTATCAAAGTACAGGTCGCGCCATCTTTTTTCTGATTTCAACATCACCAAAGGAAAAGTTATTGATTTTTAATATAATTATGAGTATGTTTTAGAAAATATTAAGTATTCCAAGTTATAATATGAAGTTATTTTAATCGATGTTCAAATTTTCATCCTTGGGAACGCATTAATTGTGAAGAAAATGTGTACAGAAGTTTTTTTTTCATTGGAAGTATTTAGGAAGCAAAATTACTTGGCGTCCACCTTAAAATGTACAGTGTAAAAGGATTTTCAGATGAAATATGATTTGGTCAAAGTTAGCGGAATTGGTGAGTATCAGTGTTCTCTTAAGAAACTAGGAAAAATCAAATAGTTATGAACAAAAGTATGTAGAAATAAAAGAAAAACATGCACCTGGGCAATTATTAGAAAATATATTTCGTCCCTCTGATTTTTCAGCTTACACAACTTTTCATTGGGGCAAAGTTTAACTTTCGAACTGATAGCTACACCCTGCACGACATGCTTACATTCGATTGCCTTACCTTTAAATCATCCTTTATGTTATCCTGAACTGTTAATGTTGTTTCTGTCTGGCTTTAGAATACAGAACCCAAAGATAAGATTCGTTATAATACCTATGGAATTAGGAACGAAAACAGTAAGTGAATTCTAAATGTTTTTATAAGAGAATATTTCCGTACTTCGATTTCGTGATAGCGGAGTTTTTAGCCCAACTACAAATTTCGTTCGTATAAATTAGTGATGTAGTTTTTTTCATTGGAAGTATAGGAAACAAAATTACCTTAGCGCGGTTTAGCGGCGCTAAGGCACTTTTTTCGAGGCTTAGCGTTGCTAAGGCATTTTTCATGGTTGATGGTAAGAGAAGCAGGTCAGAGTTATTTTATTAGATGACCATACATATATGCAAAAATAGCGATTTCTGTGTATTATATGCAAACATATTCGTGTATCAAGCGAATATGCTCTATTCTTGGAGTGGTTAAAAAATCGTTTTACGCGATACAGCGTTTCATGAATCACAAGAGTTCCAGTGTAAAAAGAGTGGTCTAACTCCAATATCATGACCGCAGTTTTCAAAATGACGTTATAGGAAGTGACTTCTCCGTATGTTAAAACTTTACTCATGGGAAAGAAATCAACACAGAAAAATTCAACAAGCATATAGCCTGAATTGGCAGGTGTTTCATGGTTGTAAGGGCATTTCTGCTGAAGTCGACGCGGTAAAGAAACAATCCCCTGAGCTGATCACTTGCTTCTTAAGTCTGTCTTTGAATGAGTGTTAAGGTTTTTTTTTTTTCATTATTGGATGTTTAACGACCACCGTGAGCAACAAGCAATCGCCCGTCCCTAATTTAAATCTACTGATTCCAGGGAAAGGAGAGAGCCAGTGCCAAGAGAAAAACACAACGTACATGCTTCACCGGGATTCGACCCCGGAACCCATCTCGGACGAATGATCAGAAGCCATCGCTTAGACCACTGCGCCACCGAGGCGGCGTGTTAGGGTTCATCTTCGACCCTATATCTGCAATGTAAATTCTTTTGTACAAATTTTCTCGAAGATTATTACTTTGTAGTGTTTGAAATTTTGAGCACAAATAAAAACGACCCATAGCTAATATATGCCAGGTGGCGCAGTGGTCTAAGGCGTTGGCCTATGATCATTCGTCCGTAAGAGGCCCGGGTTCGAATCCCGGTCAGGCATGGGTGTTGTGTTTGTCTTACGGCACTGGTTCTCTCCCTTCCCTGGAACCAGTGACCCTAAATTAGGGACGGGCGACTGCTTATAGCCCATTGAGTTGCTCACGGTGGTCGTTAAACCTCCAATAAAAAAAAATATATATGCCACAGTTATTATTCCGAAAAACTTGTTACAGTTTTTTTTTAATTCAATTTATCTGACTCGAAAACATTCCACTTTGGCGCTAGATGGTGTGATAAGTTAGCATAGCAGTGTTTCTGTCTGGAAGCAACGGAATCTCTTATTTCTGCCTGATTTTTCAAATTATCTGAGCCAAATAGAAATCAATGAATAGGGGCAAAAGCGAGATTGGAATCTTGTCTTCTATCGATACAGCGAGATTGGAATCTTGTCTTTTATAGATCGTCTTAAATCCTACTGTACGTTCATTTTTTGAAGAGAAAATGTGTACATTAGCAGAGAACCCCTGAATTTGAGCTATAAAAACTCAACCTACTTACTGAGCTCCACCCCAAATAACGTCATTGGTTAAAACGTCACAGTGCGTATTTTGCTTTTCATTGTGGAGCCAACGAGAGACAGCTTCCATCCTGAATATGGTAAGGTCTGCAGTGATTCGCTGGAGCTAACTTCTGGGACAGTCACTCAAGACGTAAAAGCCACGCTCAAGGAGTGATTTTTTGCGCCATCTATCGCAGAAGATGAACCCTAACACTCATTTGAAGACAGCCTTAGCGGGTAACACGAAAGGAAGCCTTGTAGACAGGCATTGGCTTCTAGCTAATCGCTGGAGATAGTCAAGAACTCGAGATCAGGATGAAGCATTACCGGAGAACTTCCATTCTCGGAACCAGCTACGTAGCCCCAAATCAGGTACGAGCGACTACCTTAGTTGCTCAAGGTGCTCGTTAAACCCCAAAGCGAAACAAAAAACATCGCTTCCCTAAATCTTTGGAAAAACTGCCTGTAAGTCACATGTATCCAACATAGATGATTCATATTATGCACAATGAATATTTGAATTGCCGCCCCGTCGGTGCAGTGTCTAAGCACTGCTTCTGACCATTCATCTGAGATGGGTCAGGGTTCGAATCCCGGTGAGGCAAGTATGTTGTGCTTATCTTACGGCACTGGCACGTCCCTAATTTAAGACCACTGGTTCCCTTTCCTGGAACCAGTGGTCTTAAATTAGGGACGTGCGACTGCTTATTGCCCTTGAGTTGCACACGGTTATCGTTAAACCTTCAAACAATATTTTAAATCGTTTAGAATATTTCTTTTGTTTTAAAAAATTGCCAAAATTAAGCAATTTCAACGAAAAAACGAAAAATTGATAAAAAGATGAATAATAAAAATTTGATTAACAATTCCAATTGATTAAAACAAGTCAAATTTTAATAAGCTTTTTAAATTTTTGAGGGTCTTCTTTGCGGATTGGTTTTACCTAATACGTTCACCGCTAAGGCACTTGTTTTATGTAGAACTACGTAACTGGTATAAATATCACCAGGAAATGAACTACAACACGGGAAAAACGGAATAATACTCGTACATTATATTTTCATTCGGGCTTTCATTAAACCAGAAGGGATTTTTTTTTCTTGGCTATAGTGTTCTATATACTCTGTGATGTGTGAGTCAAATGAACAATGAAGCAGTGATAAATCTACCGGCGTAGTTCGATGGGAAGAACAAACGCTCCGAAGTAGGAAGATGTGAAATCAAGTCCCACTGTCTGCAAAATAAAGAAAAGGTTATTTACTCTGATGTGTTAAACTCTTTCACAGCTTTTTGCAAAAATGCTGAAAAAATTGAGATCTTTCCATTAAGCCCGATTATTTATTAATTAATTTATGTTGACTTGAATTAATGCAATACAGTGGCGAACTGGCGATCCATAAACGGTCCTGGAAGTTGATTTTGAGCTGCTCACTTTTGGGAAAAATTGCCAAGGTCACCCGGAAAAAAAAATCCCCCGAAAAAAAAAAAAAAAAAAAAAACGCTAAGAAAAGAAAGTTATGTAAGCATCACCTTTTACTGTTTAAACATCTTTTCAACACAAGTCTACGAATCGTTGAGTGTATCTCCTCCCCCTCCCCTCCCCCTTATGAAAATCTCTCTATTCTAAAAAAAAAAAAAAAATAACTGCCGCTGCCGCCGCTGTTTTAGAAATTTCGCGACACTTGCGCTTTTCTAGCTCGCAACGTAAAAAGTATTGGACACAAAAATATCAAATTTACATCGTTTGTAGAGAATTGTGCAGAGAACACGCTGAAATAAGCCGTTTTCCGATTCTGGCAATTCTTGAAGCGCTTTTGTGTACAAAAGCGCTTCAAGAATTGCTTTTTTGCTTACCTAAATTTTGAAATATATTGAAATATATTGCAAAATTAACGTAAGCAAAAAAGTGCTATCCGTTCGCGTTCCGGACACACTGACAGCAACAGAACCACGAAACTTTGTAGGCACGTAGGGCGATTTTTTGCACCACGTCGCCCTTTTTTTTTAATTTTCGATTTAGTTTACCAGAAATTAAAATTTTAAATTCCACAATATTCTCCATTTCCCTATGGGATCCATTTAAAAAACGGATACATGGCAAACTATAAATCATAACGCATTGCAATTTTTACAGCATAAACTCACAACTATCATCCCTATTTTACAATTATTTTTTTTTTAAGAAAAAGTTACTTTCTGATTTTTAAGCATTTTTTAAAGACGCAAATGAAAGGGACGAGCGGCTTACTCTATCTTCAGCGTTAACAACACAGGAAAGTTCTGGTCCCGTGACCTGCTGCCATGGTGACGCAGCTCTTTTTAGCTCTCTCTTCTCATTGGGTGAAAGGACAGGCTGCAATCAAACTTTAAAAGCGTCGGTACGTCATTTACGAAATGCTTAATGACGTAGCGACGCTTTTAAAGTTCGGCGTTTTCCGCCGGCATACATGAATATTAAAGAAAAAAAAAAAAACACCGCCCGCTTTGGAATATTGTCTGCTTGAACTTTTCGCGAATTTTTATACCATTCCTAAATAACCTAGAGATCTAAAAATTGTCATGCTGGTAGGTCTTAAAGTCTGGATACCTGCAAATACAAGAAAACCAAAAACAAAAACAAAAAAACAGCGGTTTGAAACATTGTCTGCTTGAATTTTTCTACCACTTCTCCTAGAAAAAAGGCTGAAAACCAAAATATTCAAAAGGGTGGCTTAGCTTTACTGTTTCAAAATGCTGACAGGTTTAAAGATAATTTTGCCAGAATAACTGAAATGCTTTGAAAATTTCAAATTTTGATTTAACATTAAGGAGCACCAAAGCCTGCTCCGTTTTATGTCAAACCGCATGCATTGACGTGAAGACTGTTCTCAATCGTAAAACAGTTACGGATTTCAAATTACTTTTCTTTCCCTTAATTACTTAGGCTTCCTTTAATTTTAGGTTCAAAAAACGATTTTGTAGATTCACCGTTCGGCGAACGGGCATGATTGCTAGGGGGTAAAAAAAATGTCAAATGTTATTGAATATAGAAAATTACTTCCTTTGCTAAGAAGCAAGAGGCGTTCTCTGACATAGACTTTATTCCATTCTTATGGATTTTATTGCGATAACTGAGTTCAGAATTGGTAATAGTTTCTTCAGTTTTAGTGAGAACGGAAATCCAGATGTGCCAAAAATTTATTTCTTTTTCAAAACTTACCTATCACTAATAAACTAATTACAAAAAAATCTCTTGAGATATTTTAAAGCGTCCAGAATTTCAGTGCTAATTTACGAAGTGACAGAATTTACAGAATGAGAAAATATTTTATTTTAATTACTTTCAAATGGAAAAAGTTTTTGCTGGTGTTGTTTTAGCTGAAACAGGCTTTCCAGAAATGCAGTTCAAGAATTCGTGTTATTAGAAGGCCCAAAAAGTAGTAAATCAGATGCAGATCTCGCACAAAAAAGAAAAGGAATGAACATATAAAAAGCAGCAACCCAAAAATTTTGCCGTAGGTAAACCTCAATACATTAATGCACTCAATGGATTTCGAGTTTCTAACCCGGACTGTTGATAGCATATTTCACTAGATCGGATTCATTATTCAACTGCAATTCGCAAAAGCGGCTGAATTAGAGGATATCAGCCCAAAGAAATGAGGCATAAATTAGGAATTCAAGAAAGGGAAGAAGTGTGTGTGCCAAAACAGATTTTGACTCAAAGGAACATTTGCTAGGTAAGATTATTTTTTTCGAGCTCATCAAAGTGGTAGACAAACTTTGTCGTTTTTAGCATTACTTGCTTTCCGTCTACTAGAATGTTTTTTTTTCTTGAGTTAGAAGAAGGAACTGTTTAATAAGGTCTATACATTAGTTTTCTGCGCATTATTTTATGATATATTATTTTATAGCAGTAGTTCTACCGAAATTTTAAAAAAAAAGAGAAAGAACTCAGAATTAATTGTCGTGCACCACTCGAGTAATGAAATAATAATCGACACTGAAAGATCTAGTAGCTTTTTATCGACACGAAAGATCTAGTAGATTTTGACTTGTAAATAATATATTTTAATCTAAAAAACTTTTGGATGTTAGCGTCCTTTGCTCGTTCCTTTTATTTTCATCGAACACCTGCTGCAAGTGTGTTTACGTTTGTGTTGATGTCGAGCAGCCAGCAAGCGGTGTGTTGCAAAGAATTATGGGATCACAACCCAGGACATTTTGACAGAGTGAAGAGAGAGGAGACAAGATGGCGTCGTCACTTCGCTGTGTGTGAACACGATATTTGTTGTTCTTACAAAAGTGCTCTAAAAGAGTGATGATAAAAGGATTCTCGCTGGAATAAGCTGTGTGTTATGTGAACCTCTTAAAAGGAATATTAATCATTGTAAGACTTTAAAACAGACTAAATAGAAAGCAAACTTCGTTGTTAACAATAACACATTCGTTCTATGTTTATTATATATCCGTGAACCATCATTAGTGTCTTAGTTGTGTGTTTAGTCAAGAATAAATAACGAAAAACTTAAAGCAGGAGTCTGTCGATTATGAACATACGTAGTTACCGTTGCAAATCATTTAGTTTTTTTAACTTACACCATCATAAACTTTTAATGTGATCTTGTTAAATGAGATTTTAAATCGTGCGGTGACAGTGACGATTATTATTGGATTATTCCAGAAAGAAAGAAATAAGCGTCTGTTTTACATTTCTCAGAGATTATGCTTTCTCTGTTCTGTATGAGTATAAACGGTTATACCAAAAACCTCTGTTAATGCACTGAAGCGATGAAAGATTTCCGTCTTTAGCACGATTTAATATGATTAAAAGATGAGAAAATTCCGTGATCAATGTCGCACGAGTCTTCAATATTTGTTGCCCTCTGTTAATGCAGTTTTAAACAGACACATAAAATAACTGAAACGCAATCTACACTGACGGGGAAAAAAATCCCAACACCAAGAAGGGGTTGTGTTAGATAAACGACAGTTGGTAGGCGGTGAGAGTACATCTGTAAGATGACGTCTATGCAAATTTCGCGCTCGGCGCATACGTGTGGCGCTAGTAACGCCCCTCGGAACATGCAAAGCAGGTTTTCTGTAAATACGCGCTGTAACGTTCGTGAGCGTTAGTTATCGTTGAGATTCGACGTAGTGTGTTGATGTTAGTCAAGAATGCCTTTAAGAAGACGAAGAAGCCATTATCAACAGCTCACGGAGTCTGAACGAGGTCGTGTAATAGGGCTACGAGAAGGTAGATTTTCTTTCCGCAATATTGCAGAACGACTTGGCAGGAATGTAGCCACTGTGCGTGATTGTTGGCAGTGGTGGTCAAGGGAAGGTACTGCCTCAAGAAGACCGGGTTCCGGCTGGCCACGTGGCACTACTGAGAGGGAAGACCGCCGTGTACGGCGTATGGCCGTGGCGCATCCTACCGCGTCTGCGGCAGCAATTCGAGCTGCAGTTGCCACCACAGTGACACAACGAACTGTTACAAATCGGTTACTTGAAGAACAGCTCCGAGCCAGACTCCCTGTAGCGTGCATTCCACTTACTCCAAACCACTGCCGTTTGCGAGGTCAGTGGTGTCAAGCTAGAGCTCATTGGAGGACGGAGTGGAGATCTGTTGTGTTTTCTGATGAATACCGGTTCTGCCTGGGTGCCAGTGATGGCCGTGTGTTGGTTAGAAGGAGGCCAGGTGAGCGCCTGCAAGCAACCTGTGTGCGGCCGAGACACACTGGACCTACACCTGGAGTTATGGTCTGGTGAGCAATTTCCTATGACAGCAGGAGCACTCTCGTGGTTATCCCACGCACCCAGACGGCACAGTTGTTCGTCGGTCTGGTGATTTAACCTGTTGTGCAGCCATTCAAGAACAGCATTCCAGGGGGTGTTTTCCAACAGGATAACGCTCGCCCGCATACCGCTGTTGTAACCCAACATGCTCTACAGAGTGTCCACATGTTGCCGTGGCCTGCTAGATCACCAGATCTTTCTCCAATCGAGCACGTATGGGACATCACTAGACGACAACTCCAGCGTCACCCCCAACCAGCAACAACCGTCCCTGTATTGACCGACCAAGTGCAACAGGCATGGAACTCCATCCCACAAACTGACATCCAGCACCTGTACGACACAATGCATGAACGTTTGCATGCTTGCATTCAACATTCTGGCAGTTACACCGGTTATTAATGTACTAGCATTTCACATTTAAAATGGCTCTTCTCGCGCTTACATTAAGCTGTGATCTTGAAACCTTAATCGATTACATATGTTACCTATACAAATGTATTGCCGCCATTTCATTCCTCTACAACTATTTTTTCGTGGTGTTGGGATTTTTTTCCGTCAGTGTATCTGTACGTTGACATACT
Source organism: Macrothele yani (assembly GCA_039090855.1). Taxonomy (NCBI): domain Eukaryota; kingdom Metazoa; phylum Arthropoda; class Arachnida; order Araneae; family Macrothelidae; genus Macrothele; species Macrothele yani. The sequence continues at coordinate 65,960,038 of CM076990.1, read as the reverse complement.
GTTACATTGCAATTTGCATGTGTAAAAGAAAAACCGGCGAAAATTTAATAAAACGGCCTCAAAAATTACGTTTTTAGACCCTAACTTTTTCTGGTCAAATAACATTACTTTCGTCCAAAAAATAATAAATCTAAAGAGGCAAAGTGTTCCAAAATTAATATACTGATAGTGTGTTTGAAAAGGTAATTCACAGAAAGAAATGTTATAATAATGCTGCACCAGGTTAATGTTGCAGTGCATACAGAAATAAGTAAAAACAAGAAAGATGACACCGAATTTTCGGGTGTAATAAGCACGTCTTCTGAATCCGTTCTGACGCAAATTAAATTTATCAAAGCTATTCAAAGTCAATGGAACCGGTATGGAAAACAATAGTGTATGACGGAAGAAAGAAGTTTTTCAGTCGGGTTTTTAATCCCTCAGATATTGCTGTAAACGGAATCGTGAGCTTACGAACTCTTAGAAACAGAGATATCGACAAAAATTAGATGTGACTTTACGTCCCCTGGTGGAAAACCATGCATTATATTAAGAAGAAAGTATTCTCAAAAGGTTTATCCATATAAGCGGTATCGGTCCAAGAAAAAAAAATTAGTCGATTTTTCAGGAGCCCAGATTTTGCTACAAATACATCAGAAGCAGAAATTAACACTTATGACCCCTGGTGACCAAACCATTTTTTACCAAACATTAGAAATTATGTGAAAAATATTTTCCATCAGGTCTTGTATGCGATACAGGAAGGATTTTTCAAATCGGAGTTTTAGGATAAAAAATAACGCAGAAAACGCAATTTACCTTTGTGCCACCTAGCGGAAAGTCTATGATTTACTTGAATATTTTGAATTTATAGGGAAAACATTTCGCATAGGAAACACTATCCAACAAAGAAGGAATATTTCAAATCGGACCCCTAGAAGTACAGATATTGACAAAAATAAAAAATACATCTACGCCCCTGGCGTAGAAACCATGCACTATTTTAAGAAGAAAATGTTTCTAAAAGGTTTGTCGACATGAGTAGTATCGGTCTACAAACGACGTTTTTTTTCAATCGAGAATTTAGAAGCTCATATTTTGCTGCAAACACATCAGAAGCGAAAATTAAGATTTACGCCACCTGGTGGCCAAACCTTTGTTTTTTACAAAAATTAGAAATTATGTGCAAACGATTTCCCATCAGAAGCTGTATTCGGTGCAGAAAGAATTTTTCAAATCGGAGATTTAGAAGCAGAGATATAGGGGGAAACGCAATTTACCTTTACGCCCCCTAGCGAAAAGTCTATGAAAAACTTGAAAATTTTGAAATTATATGAAAAACATGTCACATGGAAAACACTATCCAACAAAGGAGGAATTTTTTAAATCGGACTCCTAGAAGTAGAGATATTGACAAAAATAAGATATACATCTGCGCCCCCTGGCGGAGAAACTGTGGAATATTTTAGGAAGAAAATATTTCGAAAAGGTTTATCGATGTGAGTGGCATCAGTCCATGAAAGAATGTTTTCAATCGATATTTTAGAAGCTCAGATTTTATGGAAAATACGTCAGAAGCAAAAATTATCACTTACGCTCCCTGGTGGCCAAAGTATTTTTTACCAAAAATTCGAAATTATATGCAAATATTTTCCATCAGGAGATGTATCCGCTGAAGAAAAAAGAATTCAAAGTGGAGTTTTAGAAGAAGAGTTATCGGAAAAAATGTAATTTTCTTTTACGCCTCCCAGCGGAAAATCTATGCGTAATTTGAAAAAGTAACTATATCTAAAACACTCTTCGACATAAATGGAATCGAAAGATAAAACATTTTTTTCAATCGGATGTTTAGAAGCAAATATGTGGAATAAAACGTATTTTTGAATTCGACATCATCTGCATTTACGCCCTCTAGCGGCGAAATTGTACATTGTAAACAAAAAAAAAAAACGAAATGAAGGATCATCATTCGCATATTTCAAACTTCCGAATGCAAAAAGAATTTTTCAAATCGGACTAATAGTTGCAGGGATATCGTGGTTACAGACGGACTGACGGGCAAACCGATAAATCTTTTTTTACAAAAGACGTGCTAAAAATGGGGAGGCCAACTATGTACTAAATTAATACCGAGAACATATTTGGAAAAGAAAGTGACAAAGAAAAATATAATAATGCCACTACAGGCTATATTTATGTGTGGTCTTAACAACTTGGCCTCTCCCCCAGTCTATTTCGAAATTGAAGGAATTAGAGATATAATTTTGCTATTTATCTGCATAATGTTGCAAAATATATTTATTTGTATGGGGTTTAGGGTAGTTAGACTGGAACTAGGATTTAATTTCCCTGTAATGATGATTATCAAATGTCTTTTCCAAAATTTGGAGATATTCCCATTGTTGTTGAAGCACACAGGAAGATCAGATTCATTAAGTAGCTGCTGCAAACATTGCATATTTTCTTTTCCCTGACCTGTTATTTAAGCGGTCATTTTTCAACTTTGAGTAGTTATTTAAACATGCAGAAGCGCACTTTAGTCCCAGTTCAAATTTAGTTTGATTACATTTTGAACATTTTCCGTTTACCACATTCAACTCTTCAACCTTCTTTACCGCTAATTTTTTTAACATAAATTTTACAATTTGTACATAGAGTAACTGCTCCCAATCATCAGTCAAAAGGAATTTAAATAATTTGAAGCAAATAAGGAATATTTTCACATTGATGTCTTCAGCTACCCGTGGACATGCCCGTCGCTTAGCGTGACGTCACATGCAAGTTCTTAATCCGGTGGCCAGGCCCGTAAACATAGAGAGGAGGAGTCCCGGCGGCTCCGGTCAGACCCAGGTGTGGGTGTGTATGTTCCTGAGAGAGGAGGGGGAGAAGGTTAGCGCCGACTTCCTTTGGAGCCGGTAGTAAAAAAACACAAAAAAATATTTTTTAGTGTTTTGCAAGTAAAGTTAGTACTAAACTTGCACCAGAAATTCAAAACGTGCGTTGGGTCACACTGCATACAAATTTAAATTTCGGCGTGTGTACAAATCCGGTGGGTATACAAAATTAAAATTTCGGCGCGTGTACACCATTTCCCGAAATCAAAGCAGGTCATGATGCTTAAATTTCGAAAATATTCTAGCGATTATTACTAAAGTTTGTGTGCTAAGTGCGCTCAAGTTCAGTGGGCTCGTGTCCAGTGGGCAATTGTCCGGGGGGAGGGGGCTTGTGTCCGGTGGGTATCTTGCCGGTGGGGTTTTGTCCGACACCCGGTTATTATTAATTGCTCTGCTGTTTGTTTGTGCTACTAAGTAGGATATCCCAATACGAAAAGTGGAGTCTATTACACCATGCCGCCCGATGGCGCAGTGGTCTAAGCCATCAAGGGGGTGATGTCTAAGCGCTGCTTCTTGACTATTCTTCCGAGATGGGTCTGGGTTCGAATCCCGGTGTGTCATGGATCTTATGTTTGCTATGAGAAAGAGGCTGTCTCCTTTCCCTGGAACATGTGGCCCAAAATTAGGGGCGCGAGACTGCTTATAGCCGATGCAGGATGAGTTGCTCATGGTAGTCGCTAAAACCGTAAAGAAAGAAAAAAGCTACATAGCCTTTGCACGTGACGTCACAAAACTGTCTGCCAGACTTCCGGGTGGTTAGAAAGTACCCGAGCTAGTCTCTCTCCATGATTTTCAATGGCTGCTCCTGCTGTAAAAAAGCAAACTGTTCTTTCTGACAAAGTCTTTTCAATGGCTGCTCCTGCTGTAAAAAAGCAAACTGTTCTTTCTGACAAAGTTTGCCATCTTAATGTGGTGGAACAGCAACGTTACGAAGAAAAGCTTAGAAAATAATGACATAGAAGATCCGTATGACATACCTGAAAGATATTTTTCTCGTCTGGAAGTTTGTGTTGCTATACGGACCGTCCTGTATTTGACATGCAATAAAAAAAAAATTAAAAGGAAGAGGTGCTAAGTTTTAAACCATTTTTGTATACCTGAAAAAGTGAAATTTCATATTGAAACGCGCATTTGGAAATAAAATGAAAAAGAAGGAAACGATTAGCTAATACTGCTAAATCAATGATGTATTCAGGCATGATTTCAGGGGTGCTAAGTAAGCCCTCCGAAAATCCATGGACGACCCCCTCCCCCCGTAGGTTTTTGGGTGTCACCCCCTTATATTTAGTCGAATTAACTATTTTTGTTTATAGATGAAAATTTGGAGAAATTAATTTTAAAAACTTAAGAAAATGAAGGAAAATATTATAATAAAAAAAAACGCAGCCACATGGATTTCATGTCTCAGTAAAACTTAGGAAAATGAGGGAAAATATTCTAATAAAAAAAACGCAGTCTGAGTATCATTAAAATTATTTGGTATTTATGCATTAGCCGGGCGCCAGTAGAAATGTATTAGTAAATGTCACAATTGTTGATAGATGGCGCCACATGAATGGTTATTTCTTTTTAGAATTTCGTTGCAATGAACAACGTGATGAGTTTATTTTTGGTAAACACAATTTATGAAGGAAATATACCGCAACGCAGAATCATTATTAGTGGCCTGAAACCTACCTACACATTAATTTTTGGAGGCCAAGAAGTTTTAATACAATTTAAAATGGAATCAAATGGGTCTGATGAAGTTAAATGATGTCTCCACATGAACTCGGCAAAGTACGAATCGATATGCTGTCTAGCAGTTCCGCGGTGACATTTGTTTCTCCATTTAGCTGATCCCCATAATCTTTCTGTTTGAGTATGGGCTCCACTCTCCGGGTCAACAAAGTTGTACTTATGATTGACTCTGAAATGTTGAAAACCTGCCTCTTCTAGCTCCTCAGTCTTATATGCCTTCCATAAATCCGAATAGACTGTAAAATGTTTCGCAACATGATTCTTAATTTCCTTCAACAGGATTTTCGCACTTCTGTCTGGCACTTTCACTAAAAACAGTCATTAGTAGAACTACAAGTTCCTCCGAAAATCCACTGCTCTGGAAACAGCGTTGCATACACAGACGTTTTTTTCGGGGGAGGGGCAATTACGAATTTCGAGAGTGCTAAAACTTGTTGACTGATTATATACACATAATCACAATTTTGTTATTTATATTAATATATATAAACATTTTAAATAGAGTTCAAAATTTTTCTTATGCTCTTATATCGCAAATGCAGATTCCAAGAAATCTTCACATACAAGTGAGTAAAAATGTATACCTTTGCGTTAATTCAGTAATGGACCATGGATTTCACCATGGGGTGTTGTAAAATATTAAGGATCCTAGTAAGATAATGCTGTGCTGGGGAAAATATCCGCCTTACCTTCAAAAAAACCTTAGGAGTGTAAAAATGTCCTTGCCTTACGACAAGCGTGTTTCTGATTATTAAAGAATCATTACAGTGTTACCTGAAAACGTATGGTGCAAACCATTTCCCTGCCACTTGGTTTCAGCCCCTTCAGATTAGCACATAGTATTACACAGTAAAAAACAAACTCACTAATCGTTTGGATGCTAGTTTGAGGTGCCTCGATTTTTTTATTTTTTTTATCGGAGTGTAAACCATCCATCGCCAGAAAAATTTTGAAAAATTCTTTCTGTATCGCATACAGCTCCTGATGGAAAATGTTTTCCATATAATTTTTAATATTTAGTAAGGAATGGTTTGGCGACCAGGGGGCATAAGTGTTAATATCTGCTACTGACGTATCTGCAGCAAAACCTAAGCTCCTGAAAACTCGAGTAAAATTTTTTTTCTTAGACCGATACCGCTCACATCGAAAACCTTTTGAGAATACTTTCTTCCTAAAATAATGCAAGGTTTCTCCGCCAGGGGGCGTAGATGCATATCTTATATTTGCTCATATCTCCGCTTCGAAGAGTCCGATTTGGAAAATTATTTCTTTGTTGGATAGCCTTTCCGCTGCGAAATGTTTCTCATATAAATTCAAATTTTTCTTAACGCACAAGTCTGCAACCAGAGAGCGCAAGCTCACGATTCCGTTTACAGCAATATCTGCGGGATTAAAAACCCAATTGAAAAACTTCTTGCTTCCCTCAGATACTATTGTTTACCATACCGCTTCCATTGACTTTGAACAGCTTTGATAAATTTAATTTGCGTCAGAACGGATTCAAAAAACGTGCTCATTACACTCGAAAATTCGGTGTCATCTTTCTTGTTTAATAAGACAATTGGAAAAGCTATGTTGAGGTGCTGATAAGTCTTTGGCTTTTCCCCATTTCACATACTCTTAGATTGATAACACTTTTGCCATATCAAAATTAATTAATTTTCATGTGTATGTCCGACCAAATATCGTAGAATAGCCTGATTATTTCATTTTTTTCCCCCTTGCAGGTCTCTGAAATAACAATGATGCAAAACAGCACAGATCTCACCGAAAAAGATTGCCGAATAATGATGAAATATCTTTTCCTAAAAGGGAACTCGGCCAAACAAATTTATGATGCAATGTCGGTTACATTAGGCGATAAGTGCCTTTCCTACTCCATAGTCAAGAACTGGGTTGCTAAATTTAGAATAGGAAATTTCAGCACCGAAGACGAAGAATGTTCTGGCCTGGGAGACCAACTCAAGTGACAATTCCAGAAAACGCAGATGCCATTCATACCATGATCTTGAAAGATCGAAGAATATCCATTAAAAAGATAGTAGTGACTCTGGAGATATCCCGAGAACGAATAGGCTATATTATTAACGAGGTTTTAGACTCGAGAAAGTTCTCAGCCAAATGTGTTCTCAAATATCTCAATGCTAACCATAAGCGTGATCGAGTGGTGCTTTACAAGCCATTTTGGACCTTTTTCGACGAGATCCTATGGATTCTTGAACCGTCCCGTAACTACGGGTGAAACATGGATCCATACAAAGTACCTTGGGATCCATATATTTCTATGATCTAGAGACAAAAGAACTATTCGAAGAATGGAAACACGGTTCCCCAAGCGGGGACGCGCCTAGCGGGGGTTCAACGGGTGCGAAGCCCCCGGGCGCCAGCTTCCGGGGGCGGCAGGACGCTTCAATCAAATTTTACGGTTGATAAATTAATATCAGTGACGCGGGAGAAGTTAAGAAAACGTTTTGCTGTGAGAAATCGTAATACTACGTGTCACGTTTATTTTTTTAGCAAAAATAATTCATTATATAATTCAATTGGAAACGACTTGAAATCAGAATTTTTTAATTGTTTTATTCAGCAACAGATACCGTGGGCAAAGGGCTAACAATTTTTTTCTAATCTTTTTTTTTTTTAATCTTGAAGATTTAAGCACAACGGATTTCAAAAAACATAATTTTTCGACCTAAAACCCTTATACATTTTATATACTTTGAGCGGCTCATACTTTAAATCTGGTCGTAAATAACGATGAAAAAGTTTCTTTAGAAATTGTGAACATTTTCAGCCCTGTTCAAGAAATATATGCTTTCTGTTCTGAACTACCGTACGGTTTGCAAATTTTAAAGACAGAGCTTCTAACGTTGACCGTAAAACAGTACTGTGAAACAAGGTGGGAAAATAGGATCGATGAAATAAGGGTAACGAGAACTGGGGTTCAATTTAGATGTAATCCACGATACATTATCATAGTGTTTTAAAGAATCTTTTAGAGACAGTGATAACGAAATTTAACCATTCTTTCTTTAAAAAAAAAAAAAAAAAAAAAACATGCAAGTTTATTTGTTCCAGAAAGATTTGGTACACTCTTTCTTCAAAAATTTATGTTAGTAGCAAATTAATGCCAAAATATGTTATACAGTAGTTATACCAACCATAATAGAAATGTTAAAACAACTTAAAAAGTACAACGCGTGGGAATTTTAAAGGCATGTTAGCCGAAGATAAAACAAGTTAGTAAAATCACGCAATGCATTGATTATGATACGCTTTCCAACATACCAGAAATCATTACTCAAGGTATGAGGATAATGGCTATGGAATAAATCTCGCTCCTGTGCCCTGACCTTTGACCCCATTTCGATAATATTAAACAGAACCGGTAAAGTATACTTCCGGAAAACATGATAAAGTTTTGTCTCAATCGAAGCATTTTTACGCAAGTTATGACGCATAACGGCAATGGAATGCATCCCGCTCCTATGCCCTGACCTTTGACCCCACTTCGCCCATTTTCAATATTATTCGTCCCCAGGTGGTTCCCTACCACACTAAACTGTCATTGAAATCGAACCATATTTACACAAGTTATGACATAAGGGCAATGAAATGGATCCCGCTCCTATGTCCTGACCTTTGACCCATTTCGCCCATTTTCAATAGGGTTCGTACCCAGTGGCCGCTTACCACATAATAAAATTTCATTGAAATCGAACCATATTTACGCAAGTTATGACGCATAAGGGCAATGGAATGGATCCCGCTCATATCTCCTGATCTTTGACCCATTTCGCCCATTTTCAATAGGGTTCGTCCCCAGATGATCCCTTACCACATGCTAAACTTTCATCGAAATCGAACTATTCTTACCCACGTTATGACGCATAAGGGCAATGGAATGGATCCCGCTCCTATGTCCTGACCTTTGACCCATTTCGCGCATTTTCAATAGGGTTCGTACCCAGTGATCCCCTACCACATACTAAAATTTCATTGAAATCGAACCATATTTACGCAGGTTATGGCGCATAAGGGTAATGGAATGGATCCCGCTCCTATGTCCTGACCTTTGACCCATTTCGCCCATTTTCAATAAGGTTCGCCTGCAAGTAGTTCCCTACCACATACTAGCATTTCATCGAAATCGAGCCATTTTTACGCAGGTTATGACGCATAAGGGCAATGGAATGGATCCCACTCCTATGTCCTTACCTTTGACCCCATTTCGCCCATTTTCAATATTGTTCGTTCCCAGGTGGTTCCCTACCACACTAAACTTTCATCGAAATCGAACCATTTTTACGCACGTTATGACGCATAAGAGCAATGGAATGGATCCCGCTTCTATGTCCTCACCTTTGACCCCATTTCGCCCATTTTCAATAAGGTTCGCCTGCAAGTAGTTCCCTACCACATACTAGCATTTCATCGAAATCGAGCCATTTTTATGCAAGTTATGACGCATAAGGGCAATGGAATGGATCCCACTCCTATGTCCTTACCTTTGACCCCATTTCGCCCATTTTCAATAGGGTTCGTTCCCAGGTAGCCCCCTACCACATACTAAAATTTCATCGACATCGAACCATTTTTATTCAAATTATCGTGCGGACGGACAGACGGATAAAGCTGGAGCATATACTCTTCTTCAACCTATGGCTGGAAAGCGTAAAAAAGAAATACAAAAAAAATAACTTTTAACGGTTGAATGAATTGAATGAAAAAATTAGAACACGCTCAAAAACAAACAAACAAGCAGATAATTAACTCAACGATTCATATTTTCCTTTAAGATATACTGTATTTAGCTTAGCCTAAATAAATGTCAAGTTTCACCTTTGAAACTCTGGGTGTGCTACAGATTGAAGCTAATCGGCGCTTTGTAATACGAGGATGTAGGCAGTCAGTAGAGCCATTTAAAGGGGAGGCTAGAGGACTGCAGCCCCGGGCCCCATATTTTCAAGGGCCCCAGAATTATACAGGTGTTTTAAGAATTGAAAGATTTCTACAGTCTCTTTTTCTTTTTTTCTTTCCTTTATTTATTAATTTTTTTTTTTTTTTTTTTTTTTTTTGAAGATAGCACAGCAGAAAGTATAATAAACTGCGTGAGAAAAGAAAATTATTTTCTTTCCACTGTTTTAGAAGGAGTCCGCACAAAAGTATGGTCACTTCCAATCCATCCTCAAATCTTTTGAAAGCATTAGATGTTTTGTACACATCTATAATTCGAGGAAATTTTCATACATTAAGAATTAGTTTTAATCACGATATTTCGGTCACATTACGTATTTTGTCCACTAATTTGATGTAATTTAAACAAGCTGAAAGAGGGGGGGGGTATAGTAAAACTGTAACCTCCCCCAACCATGCATTTTTACATATAACCATGCATTTTTTACATTTTTTTCAACCAATAAGGGCTGCGCCTATAGGCTCTCTACACTCGTTTCCAGCGGTCGGGCCCTGCAGCCCGATCTCCGAGTATATCACATGAAATAAAAATTGGAAAATTCATATAAATTTCAATTTTTATTGCATGTCTAAGCAAATAAGGCTTGTTATTCCGAAGTTTCAGAGTTTTTTTGCTGCCGTTAATTTTTGGAAGGTCGGACTTTTTTCGTTCGAACTTATAGCACTTACTAAATTTACCACTAAGGAAAACAAAAGCGGCCCAAAAAGCATTTCCGTAAACCGTTATGCTAAACCGTTAACGTGGACGTCAAGTAATTTTGTTTCCTATAATTCCAATGGAAAAACTTTTGTACACATTTCCTTCGCAATTAGTACATAACCAAGGATGAAAATTTGAATATCGATTAAAATAACTTCATTTTATAACCTGGAAAACTTAATATTTTCTAAAACATAACCATCATTTTATTAAAAATCAATAACTTTTCCTTTGGTGGTGTTGAAACCAGAAAAAAGATGGCGCGACTTGTAGTTTGATGACGTCAGTAGACAAACAAATGTAGGATTGCATAACTATGGTTTTGTTTTGGAAAATATTAAGTATTCCAAGTTATAAAATGAAGCTACTTTAATTTATGTGCAAATTTTCATCATTGGGAACGCATTAATTGTGAAGAAAATGTATACAGAATTTTTTCCTTTGGAAGTATAGGAAGCAAAATTACTTGGCGTCCACCTTAAAATGTACAGTGTAAAAGGATTTTCAGATGAAATATGAGGTGGTCAAAGTTAGCGGAATTGGTAAGTATCAGTGTTCTCTTAAGAAACTGGGAAAAATCAAACAACTCAGATAGCTTTACCAACAAAGCATATGCATAACAAATTCTCTGCGTTACCACGGCAGCAGGTCACGGGACCAGAACTTCCTCTGTGGTTATCGTGAAGACAGACGAGCCGTTCGTTTCTTTCCTTTGTGTCTTTAAAAAATGCTTAAAAATCAGAAAATGACTTTTTCTTAATTTTGTTTTTTGTGAATAAGGTATGATAGTTGTAAGTTTATGCTGTAAAAATTGCAAAGCGTTATGATTCATAGTTTGCCGTATATCCGTTTTTTAAATGGATTTCATCGCAAAATAGAGAATTTTGTGAAATTTAGAAATTTAATTTCTCGTAAACTAAATCGAGATTCAAAAAAAGGGCGACGAGGTGCAAAACTTCGGTCATGGCACTATATACATGCCTACAAAGTTTCGTGGTTCTGTAGCTGTTGTAGTGTGTCCGGAACGCGACCTGATAGCACTTTTTTGCTTACCTTAACTTTGAAATACCATAGCTCTTGAAGTATCTTCAGAATCGAGAAACGGTTTATTTCAGCGTGTTCTCCAAACAATTCTCTACAAACGATGTAAATTTCGTATTTTTGTGTTCAATACGTTTTGCGCTGCGAGCTAAGAAAGCAAGAGTTTCGCGAAATTTCTAAAACAGCGGCAGCAGCAGCGGCGGCGGCATTTACTTTTTTTAGAATAGAGAGATGCATTTTTACATTTTCGTGCTAACAATGATTCGTCCATGAATTTTGAGATACACACCACAATATGGCGGGATATTTTTATGGTTTCCTCATCATATTTTTGGAATGTTTTCTCCCGGGTATTTTTATTCAGCCACCCATAGTGAAATCCTAGATGTGTCACTAATACTAGGGCCCCAAATTATGCCCAGCCCTCGGTCATCACCCCCTAATAGCTACAGGCCAGCGCACCGAACACCGGAAGCTGCATGACGTAGGGGAGAGTCATCACCCCCTAATAGCTATTAGGGGGTGATGCCTCGGTCCCCCAGTCTCCTTAAATGGACTCTATCAGTCAGACACCTAATATTACGAATACACGACAGGTGCCAACATTTATTCACAGCAGCCGCAAAACTGCAATCTATAAGAGAGTGATCTCTTGAAGTTATTTATTTTAGTTTTGGATAAAACAATTACACGTGGCTGTTACTTTTTCCCTCATACACTGCCGGACAATTGCTAAGGACGGATGACAATAGCAACGATAGCAACCATAAAATGGAAGGCAGGAAAATGTGTAAATTAGCATTAGTGCGGGATACAGTAAGACGTGTTGTGCGTATGCAAATTTTGGATTACCGAACTTGTTCGTGACGTCATAGCGCTGATAAGAGATATAAAGGATTTGACATGTGTTGACCGTTGTTGTTCAAACGCAAAGTTGAAAGGGAAATAATCAATTGACGAACTTGCAATTTTCAGTATGTCTTCCCAACATCACCTAGATTATTTTACGCGGGGCCGTATTATTGGCAAGATTGAAGAAGGGCGAAAAATAACAGATGTTGCCAGGGAGTTTGACGTCAGCCACAGTGTTGTTTCAAGGCTTTGGAAATCATTTCAAACAAATGGAGAGTGTAGCAAACGTCACGGGGGAGGTTGTGTTCGCAGTACGACACCTGCAGAAGATCGGTACATAATGCTATCAACAAAAAGACACCGGCGCAGCTCAACTAGTGAGGTAGCAAATCAGTTTATGGCTGCTACTGGCAAGCGGATCTCCCGAAAAACTGTCGCCAGACGTTTGCATGAAGGAGGACTATACGCCCGCCGTCCTGTTGTGTGCATCCCATTGTCCCGACGTCACCGTACCGCCCGTTTGCAATGGTGCCATCAACATCGCAATTGAACTGATAACAACTGGTCTGCTGTCCTCTTCTCAGATGAGATTAGATACAGTCTATCGTCTGATTGTCGACGACAACTGATCTGGCGTGATAGTGGTACTGCATATTGTCCAGCAAACATACAGGAAAGGGACCGATATCCGACATGTAGTGTCATGGTATGGGCTGGCATCATGATCAATGGCCGTACGTCCCTCTATGTGCTTCCAACTGGGACTATGACTGGCCAACGATACATTAATGATGTTCTGCTACCTCATGTTTGCATATTCCGTGGTGCTGTCGGTGATAGATTCATTTTCATGGACGACAACGCAACATGTGATCGAACAGTCGCTGTCCTGGAGTTTCTTGAGAGCGAGGATATTCAACGCCTCGTATGGCCAGCACGTTCTCGAGATCTGAATCCCATTGAAAATGTGTGGGATGCTTTGGGGAGGAGTCTTGCTGGTCGCCAATGCCCTCCAATAAACAAGGACACCCTCATCCGTTCACCGACAGAGGAATGGGATACATTACCCCAACAGCTGCTTGATAATGTTGTGCAAAGCATGACACGACGTGTGGAATCTTGCATTTCCCTCCATGGTGGCCATATCCCGTATTGACCTCTTACGCCGGAACGCCTGCGGACGGTAATTGCATTTTTCACGTTTACGTATTCTGCACAAAATGGCCTGTTTGTCCCTTGAACACATTCCAAAGCCTTCTGGATTTCAGAGCACAATAAATTGTCTTTCTTGTAATGTGCTGGCATTCTGACATTATTTTATTTCACTGGGCATCCAACCACACTTATTTTTTTATGCGCTATATAGCCGTTTATGATCCGTCCTTAGCAATTGTCCAGCAGTGTAGTAAGTAGGTATGTCTATCCCATTCACTGTGTGGAAACTTTAATATTCAAGCGAATGACAACCGTTTACAAAATATCACAAAGACGTCCACATGAAGCACATCATCGGCGAAAGAAAAAGAAGAGCGGGCGAGAAAACTTCCAAAACTCGACTAGTTCATTTTGCAGCAGAGTCAATTAAACTCAAGTGTCGTTTCTGGTGAAAAGAATGAGGATTTGTTTAGCACATCAATCGTTCAAAGTTTAGAAGCAGACATTTTATAAAAACCAAGCAAACTAGTGAAAGCAAAATGGGTGATTATGAAGTCTTATAGTTATTAACCTTAACCATTTAAATGCATTTTACCGTATTCCGATCTTGCGATAAAATGTATATTCATGTTCATGCATCGGTCCTCTCACTGTGTTTATCCTGATTGGCTTATTGATAACCTTGCATTATGTACTTCTGTTCCGAAAATTACTTACACCTTACTTTTCCAGACACTCTCCCTGCCCCCCCCCCTCACCACACACATCCTCCCTGGTGTTCGAAATCCTAGGAAAATTACTGTGCTTAAGGTGTTGAATGCTCGAGGTTTGTGCCGCACACGTTGACGCACGAACAGAGAGAGCACAAGGCTGCGTGTTGTCAAAATTTCATCCATGCAGTTGATCAAGATCCTGATTTGTTGCAAATGAAAGTTGGTGCTTTCGGTTAGATCCTGAAACAAAACGCCAGAACATGGAATGAAGTGAAACGTCTTCTCCCCGGCAGAAGGCAGTTCAGTTGCAAAAATCACGTTTCAAGACAATGATCATTCCTTTTTCGACTCTGCTGGAGTTATCTACCGCTAATTTGTTCCTGGGGGCACCACAGGGAACTGTCAGTATGATTTAGGAGTAATGAAACGTCTGTACGTCCGCATGCGACGTGCCAGGAAGGAACTGTTCCACGAAAACAATTGGTTTCTGTTGCACGACAATGCGCCCGCACACTGTGCGCTGCCTGTAAAGCAGTTTCTGGCTTCGAAACAGACATGTGCGATCGAACATCCACCCTACTCGCCAGATTTGGCTCCCGCAGGCTTTTTCCTCTCTCCAAAGCCTTGAAAGTGGAGCGATTCAGCGACACTGAGGGCATCGAACGAGGTGTGATCAACAGACTGATGGAGGTTCCGGTTCAGGACTTTCACTGTGCCTTCGAATACCTGTATGAAAGATTTCACGGTTGTGTGGAGTTGGAGGAAGATTACTTTTTATCTGTGTAAGAAACAATAAAACATAGTTTGTTGTTTTGATATAACAATTTTTGTTGCCGCCCCTGTGGCGCAGCGGTTTAAGCGCTGGCTTGTGACAATTCGTCCCTGAAGGGTCCGGGTTCGAATCTCAGTGAGACATGGATGGTGTGTTTGTCTTACGGTACGGGCTCTCTCCCTTCCCTCTGCTCAATGGCCCTAAGACGGGCGACTGCTTGTAGCCCATTGAGTTGCTCACGGTGGTCGTTAAACGTTCACCTGCCGCCCCGGTGGCGCAGTGGTCTAAGGCACTGGACTCAGATAATTCGTCCGTAAGGGGTCCGGGTTCGAATCCCGGTCAGGCATGGATGTTGTGTTTGTCTTACAGCACTGGCTCTCTCCCTTCCCTGGAACCAGTGACCCTAAATTAGGGACGGGCGACGGCTTATAGCACATTGAGTTGCTCACAGTGGTCGTTAAACCTCCAATCAAAAAAAAAAAAAACGTTCACCCGAAAAAAAAAAAGTTGTCTCTTTATTTTTATTTTTTATTGGAGGTTTAACGACCACCGTGAGCAACTCAATGGGCTATAAGCAGTCGCCCGTCCCTAATTTAGGGTCACTGGTTCCAGGGAAGGGAGAGAGCCAGTGCCGTAAGACAAACACAACATCCATGCCTCACCGGGATTCGAACCCTGACCATTTCGGACGAATGATCAGAGACCAACGCCTTAGACCACTGCGCCACCGGGGCGGCGTCTCTTTATTTAACTGGCCCACTGTATATATAAAATGAAATACAAAATACTTCTTGTTCTTTAAGATTTATTCTTCGCTTGCAGTTTTAGTCATAAATTTTCTCTTAATAATAATAATAATACTAATGTTCTAATGTTTTACTCTCTGCTTCAATTGTGATTGAGCGTACTATCTGACCGAAGCCTTGATCTGACTTGACTCACTAGTCCTCCGTTCAGGAAGCACACTGGCTGCACTTCTGGCTAATACGTTTAAATGAAATAAATTTTACAATTAAGGAATTGTTTTTTGAATTAATCAAAGAATGTGTACTTTAGAAATGCTAATTGGCTGGCCGATCTAAGGCTTTGGGTCCTTCCTTCGAGATGGGCTGTTGTTCTTGTCTTGGATAAGACATAAATGAGGCCTTATGGGTTTGCGGTGTTTCCGTTCCTTCGCTGGAGCTAGTTGCCCTAAATAAAATGGGGACGGACAACTGTTTATAACTCTTCAAATTGCTGCTCATGGTGCCCCCACCCCCGAAACAATAAAACTTGTTCTGAAATACATATATGAAATTATATTGGGGAACTTATATTTTTACTACGAAGTATTTAATATGAGACGTGTTATGAGAAAGCGGAATTAATATATCATCTATTATAATACTCCGCTTTCTTTGTTGTTATTGCATTGGGTATTTATAATCCCCGTTTTCATTGGCAAGTCTACACAGGATCACAGCGCACAGATATTGAACGAATTACACACGGTTATTTTGTTTTTGTGCTGCTTTCATTTTTTTATTTCTCATGTCTAAATGCTTCCCTGAACAAGGCTAGACAAAAAAGAGTTGTGAAACCTAGTTTAATGCTGGCTTATGACCATTCGTCCGTGATGGTTCCAGATTCGAATTCCGGTGAGACATGGATGTCGTGTTTGTCCAATGGCGCTGGCTCTCTCCCTTCCCTGGAACCAATGGCCCAAATTAGGGACGGGCGACTGTTTATAGCCCATTGAGTTGCTCACGGTGGTCGTTAAACCTCCAAATAACAATTTAAAAAATTCGTTTTTCAAAGGACCAAGCAAAATTAACGTATAATTGAAAAAAAAAAAAACTATAAACGAAAGCAACTCAGCATTTTTGGATGGGAGACACTTTACGTATAAATGAGAAAAATGTATAAGGGAGAAACGCACGAACGAGGTTCTACTGTATTAACATGGGTTCCTGAAACAGATGATACTGACATTTTCTCAAATCTTATGCATAATGAAATGATTCAGAAGTACAAGTGCAAAATCTGAAACAGACTAAAATAAAAAGATTCATTCATACGTTTTATGGTTGTAATGATTTACTTTTATCATATGCTACGAGAAAAACTACAAAAGAAATATTAAACTGCTATATACATCAGATAAAAAAATAAATAAAAAATTATTGCATTGTAGTAGAAGATACTCCAAGCCAAAGCTGAGGAATTCATTTAAATACTAACCAAAGGCGTATATTTAAAGGGATCTAGGGAATGGGAGATGGACCGTCTTTTTTCTTAAATCAATTTTTTATGAAATTTTCTGGGACACATTTATTTTCGTTTATTTAAATATCCACTCAACCCTGGGATGGTGAAATTCGAGGCTACTGTCTGAATGCGAAGCAAATGGATGTCTCTCGAACATCGGATAATTCCACCAGAGAGTAGCTGGGAATCTCAGCTGAGCGAAGATTCCCTAGCGTTCCCGAAGATGTCCAGGTTTAACTTTGGAAACGAGAAACGAGGTTATTGCGCATGCTCGCCTCCCAACAAGCCACGGGAAAGCGAAGAGGTAAAGCCATGTCCAGATGGTGAGATGGACTAAGCGGAGAACAGGTGTTTAAAAGTTCTCGAGTTAAAGCCACACAACACAACTTTACCTCCCTTATATTTTTCGTTATTTTTTCATCGCTTCAGTTAAGTTGAAATTTTGGTAAATTGAGCGGGTATTTTTAAATCACGCCTGATGGAATCGCAAAATTATATTATAGATGAACTGAAGTGATGTCCTTTTATGAAGAAAAGATTACGGGAAAAAACTGTTTATAAATAATGAGAGACCAAATCCTGAACTAAGTCTTCTGCAAAATACAAAGATAAAAATCGTGAATACACTAGGCACTTTTTCGGTCTTTTCCGATTCCGTTTCTTTTAAATCTCCGTGGTTGGCAGGTTGTTGAAATGTAAATAAATTTTGCTGGCTCTTTAGCTCTGGAAAAACTGTGTGGAAAAAACACTGGAGCCAAGAAAGACTTAGTGGTTAAGCTCACTTCAGTCGAATGGCCTTACTGGAACAGCTGAAAAACGATCTCCAGTTCAATTTCCATAACGCTGTAATATATATATATATATTTTTGGCCTACTTAAACATGAACCTCTAGAATTCATGTTTAAGTTAACTGAATGTAATTATATAATTCGTTGTTATGTAAATTAGTTATATATAATTGTAGGTTGATGCACATTGTCTAAAACCGTCTTAAACCTGCGACTACAATGCAAATTTTAATATTGTGGTAAAATTAATTTTATAATGTGTGTTTGTATCTGCATTCCTTTGATTTACAACTAAATATATATATCACCCACTTCTCGGAATCAGCATACGCCACTGATACTAACTAGTGTTGATTACACTGGACAACAAATTTTGACTTGTTGTGTGTATCAGCGATTAAACCAAGTGAAAAACTCCTTGCCCACCCCACCCAGTTCAAGATGTGCCATATTTTTTTTTTAACTTCATAATATAATCTAGACTTTGCTAAATAATAATGACTTTCATGTTTTTCGTCGTGTAGCCCTACGTATTTTCCCCCTGGAAGTGCGCTTTTGCTTCTCCGTAGATATTTTATCAAAATGGCTTCCACGGGGCCATGAATTGTTCTCCACTAGTCCAAATCCTCAATTTAAGCTTTTTTAAAAAGTGAATATAATCAGGGGCGAATGAAGAGGGTGAATAGGAATTCACTGAAAGAGGTTATTAGTCATTTCTCTGCTGTTTGTACTACTAAGTAGGGGGATTCCAACACGGAAAGCAAAGTCTAAAGCTATACCAGCGCTCTTAAGCTTGCCCTAGGGCAGTAAGGGAGCTGGACATTTACTTATATTTTTCACTGAAAGAGATTTTCTTTAGAACATCAGGTTTCTTTAACCTGAAAGTCAGAGCAGGACATGATTTTCGAATTGTATTTAACTAGCTGCACATCCCTCAACAGTGGCGGTTCGTGCTCCTGAGAGTGTACGTGCTGCGACTTACCGATTTACAGGCGGTCTGCGACCCCCCCCCCCGGCCCCACTACCGCTTTCACTAAAGGCCTTAAGAATTGGGCAATGGGATCATCTTGACCATCGGGGAAAATACCCGAGAGCAGATTTTTGTAATTACATATAAATTAATATGATTATTCATTTTGTTCACCTCTTTGGCGTTAATGGTTACATTTGTAATTGTATGTTCGACAGAGCATTAAGCCTAATATTTTGCAGAATATACGTCTTGATTAATCTGCCCCGACTTCAGTTGCCTTGAAAACATTATCAGATCTTGATCATTGTGAAAAATGGCCGAGAAGAAAATCAAAGTTCTGTAAAAAGAACGGAAGTTGATTTATTTACTCATTTTATTTATTTATTTATTTATTTAAAAACAGGGTTTTATTCATTTTCATATTTTTAATACGAAACTTTTTTACAGTGTACTTCAATATACAATTCAGTCAGTCACTCCTGCAACTTTATTATTTGCGATTTTCCATGCACTTTGAAGAGCTTAAATATGAATTAATTATATATGAATGAACGAAATTACTCAACGTATTGCACAAGTAGAGAGTTTATGAAATTCAAAAGAAAAAAGGAAAAATAAAAAAGAACGTAGATCATAAATTGCACATGGATCAAGCTATAGTTTCAGCCCCTCCCGAAAAAGATTACGGAAACCACAGAATAAAGAACAAAAAATTAGAAGCACAGATAGATTTTAACTGACTGATCAAGCAAACGTTATGAGAGCACAAAAACAAGCAAACAATCAGATAAGTTTTCCTTCTATTCCATTGGTCAACTGCCCTGCTCCCAGTTCCGATGGGAGAAAGAGGGGGTGGGGTTCTTCGTTTGTTGCTGACGGCGATCTTATATCGTGCTGAGAGAAATACAGCATGTTGGAAACCCTTGTGGCCGGTTTGACAAGAGGACCCCCAAGAGGTGTGTGGTGTAGGAGGCAGGAATGGCACGCTGTTGGTGCCGTGCTACTTGGTTTGTAGCACGAAAGACCGACCGCGTAGGACGCAGCAGAACCAAGCTGTTATTCCCGTGTGCTAACCGACACCACAGACCGAATGACGAACAGGAGCCTTGATTACGGTCCGTCTAAAAATCAGATTTTGGACTGGCAGCAAATCATATGCATGAACTTTCAGCTACAATAAATAAGGTGACAAGATATCGGGACACCGATTTGAGGACAAAAGGGCGGTGAGGCATGGATGTTGTGTTTGTCTTACGGCACTGGCTCTCTCCCTTCCCTGGAACCAGTGACCTTAAATTAGGGACGGGCGACTGCTTATAGCCCATTGAGTTGCTCACGGTGGTCGTTAAACCTCCAATCAAAAAAAAAAAAAAAAAAAAAAAAGGGGCGTGGCGTCCCCAAATCAGTAGTTCATTTGGGGACACATACGTACTCAAAATAAATATGCAAATATTTTTGTCACAAAACTGCATTGCTTCAATAAGTGTGATATTACACATTACAATCTGTGTCTTAAAAGAATATATCTTGTAGAATGTTGGTAATTTGTATTGACAAAGCCGAACTATGATGGCGAGAACATATTAGCAAAAGTGAAATGCTTTATCTTAGGCACATGCGCTGAATTAAAATTAGGCAGCACACCGTAGCAATTGCATGGCGAATTTTTCATTTCGCCAAAGTTTTTGGAGAAACTCAGAACAAGTACAGTCGAAATTTGACAGCGTCAGTGGTGCATTGAACTAGTGTACTGACCATTCGTACAAGTTGGTACGGATTCGAGTCCCGAATGAGGCACGGGTGGTGTGTTTGTCTTGCAGCACTTTCTCTCTCCCTTCCCTAGAATGAATGTCTCCAAATTAGAGACAGGTGACTGCTTATAGTCCTTAGAGTTTCTCGTAGTGGTCGTTTAAACCCAGAAAGAAGAAAAAAAAAGTCAAAATTTGTTTTCACAAGAAGCATGTTGGAAAATCAATACAACGGAAACTACTTTTAAGAACAGTTTTCATTGGAAATCTAAAGGGTTAATGAGGAAGTGTAAATTCGAGGACATTTGGGGACAAACATTAAAATTTGAGGACAATTTGGGTCCCCAAAAGCTTTAGACG
Organism: Macrothele yani; assembly: GCA_039090855.1. Taxonomy (NCBI): domain Eukaryota; kingdom Metazoa; phylum Arthropoda; class Arachnida; order Araneae; family Macrothelidae; genus Macrothele; species Macrothele yani. The sequence continues at coordinate 65,939,098 of CM076990.1, read as the reverse complement.
TTTTAGGGGACAGTAAACTAAATTCGAGGACTGTCCTCAAGAATTGGGGACGTCTGGCCAGCTTAACAATAAATAATACGAATCTGAATTCAAATTTTTTAGCGTGCTGCAGCACGGCAGCACGTAGTCACCGACCGCCACTGCCCCTCACTGATTGATTAAGAAATTCGAATTATAAATAGAAAAAACTCACAGCATCGATGCACAACCAAGGAGGTTAGAATAATAATTCTGGAAAAAAAGACGGGGAGAGAGAGGTACATGACAAAAATTGGTATTCATGAAAAATGGTACATGACAAAAATTGTAGAACGCCATGAAGTTTAGCAAATGCATTCACATTTAGTTGCTTAGTAAATTACAAGAAAATGGGTGCTGAAAGATATAATGAAAATGGGTGCTGAAAGATATACCCCATTCTACAAATTATTCAACGAAAATTAAATTAAGACAGAAGAAATAAATAAACCAACCAGCGCCGTTTCCAGACAATATGACTCATCCGACAAAAAATGCCAATATGCGGCCACCGTCATTGTTATTTATTTAAACAGCAAAGATTGAATATATATTAGTAGCCCAGGTGTGCAAACCCCAGCGATAAACATACATACACTTCTTCGTATAGATAATACACTGAAGAGCAATTGAATTAGAGATACCTTATAATGAATTAGCTTTATTTTCTTTCCGCTAAGCTAATTAATATGAACGATTCTCTTCCTACCAGCTAGCTAATGATATACTTGTACTAAGCTTCAAAATAGTGAATTCAAAAGGGTGTTGTTACTAGTTAATTACGAACGTAAACAAAGTCTTAACGCTGGTTATTTATAGTAATAAATAAATGTTATAAACCTAACAGCCAGACAGAGGTCTGACAAAAACTATGAATTGAGAAAGACTAACTTACGGTAACTTCTTTATTCTAAGACTCTTGGTCAACTAAAGCACACACACAACTTGTTTTACAATAATGCAGAATCTCTCCTCGTATTATAAACGCTCTCCGTAAACAACAACGCTCTCTCATAACAACAACAAAAGCTCTCCCTAAGTCTCGATGAACGCGCCTATATACTAGCTACCACCACGTCATGACTTACACTCATTGCCAGATCTCATTCAGCGGGTGAAATAATATTTCGTTCAGTAAGAAGATAATTTACATAGTAAAATAAAATAACCAGAGATAGTAAAATCAAAAGGAAAGTGAATATAGAGTATACGTTACATAATCTCCCCTTAATTTTTCTTTTTTTTTTTTTTTCTTTTGTTTCCAAAAAACCTATCAATTTTGGAGTGTAAGTCTTACATTTCGTTGAATGACGTTTCTCGACCTCTTTTTGTTTTGTTGTTTGGTGGTAGCAGTATTTACATTATCAAACTTGGCATGACAAATTAAGAAATCTGTATTCGTCTGTGAAACTTGTATTGTTGAACAAAACAAACCTGCATCGGCATACCTTCCTTTTATTCTGCCTAGCAGGAATCACTTTTTTAATTTCAAATGACGTTCTCATTATTCGGTGAATACATACCAACTGTATCAGCAGCGAAGATTGCCTGGAGCTGCCTAACAGTAACAATTTTATTATTTTAATTTCAAATTACGTTCGCATTATTCGTTGAATACATACCAACTGTATCAGCAGCGAAATTTACCTGGAGCTGCCTAACAGTAACAATTTTATTATTTTACCCCTAAGCACATAGATATATAAAAAAAAGTGGATTAGTAGATGGACATAGAAGAAATATAAAAAAAAAAAACACATATATACACAAAAAAGAATGCATAGGCCCACACGAAAAAAAGAAATTCTGACACGCCAACTGGTCGTGCAGGAAAAACAACAAACTGAGAAAAGAACCTGTCCACGAGAACTTACTTATCTCGAGGACGCATAAAAAACTCTAGTGCGATAACGTTTTCCAGGCCTAATCGGACTGGTAAAATCAGGTGGCTTGGATCTCTTCAGGGACTTTAATGGATCTGGAACATCGGTCTGATGTCGGTCAGGAAATCCCGGCGGCTGACGGGAACGGTCAGGAATGGCGGAAATCCTTCGGTCCGAAACGGCTGAAGTCTGTGGGTCCAGAAATCCCTGCGGCTGAGAAGAACGGTCAAGAACGGCTGAAGTCTGGCGGTCCGGAAATCCTTGCGGCTGATAGGAACGGTCAGGAACGTCAGAAGTCTGGCGGTCCGGAAATCCCTGCGGCTGAGAAGAACGGTCAGGAACGTCGGAAGTCTGGCGGTCCGGAAATCCCTGCGGCTGATAGGAACGGTCAGGAACGTCAAAAGTCTGGCAGTCCGGAAATCCTTGCGGCTGATAGGAACGGGCTCCCCCAGGCTTTTGATATGAAGTCCCTTTGTGCTGGGGCCCGTTGTGTCCTTCCAGTATTCTCTTGGACGGACGTGGCTCCGGCCACATCGTTTGCTTTCGCTTACGCCCACGTGGCATGAGAGTAGCAGCAGGCATCGCCCTGAACGTAGGTTCCAGGGGCGAAACCCGGGCGGATGCAAAGATTTCTGCCTTCGTCGCTGTTGCGGCGAAGCAGATTGGGGAGACAAGACACGTTTGCGCCCAGCCTTTGGTGGGGCTGGACGGTGTGGAACATGAAGTTTAGTGTTCATAACTGATAAGTCAGAAATGTCCGTAGCCTCTGAGTCGCTGCTGTAATTCAGTGGTCGTGCAGGGCGATGTTTAGATTTGCCTATAGGAATACTTTCTGACGAGGTATTCAAAGAAGAAGTAGCCCGCGTTGGTGCAGAGTTATCCGGAAACGGCGCAGCAATAGTCTTGGCAATGGTTGGAGGGAAAGGAACGATACTAGTATTCGAAGAACTCGATTCGAGCCTTGGTCTCATGGGAGAATCAGGTTGCGTGTTTGGAAACCCGTCTGGAGGAGGGGAGGGTGAAGGAAAAATCCCTGGAGATTCTTCAAAAAATGTTTGTTGGTTCGTCTAAAATTTCTGGCGGTTGATCGTGAGATATAGACTCTTGAGTCTGTGGAACAGAAGGTTGAGTAGGGTTGATTATGAAATCGATATTTCGTTCATGATACTTGCGACACTGATCAACTTGTACATATTGAAATTGGTTGTCAGGTTTTTCAGAACAATATTATTTTCAAAGATATTTGCCACCTGATATGGACCTTCGTAGCTGGGTGCAAATTTCTTCACTAAAGTATGCGAAACAGAAGACTGGAAGTGCGTTTCCACGAGAGTGAGATCTCCAACAACAAGATCTGGTTCCCTACGCCTAGTATTATAATATCTTGCTTGAGCCGCTTGTGCTCCAAGCATTGCAACACGAGCTTTTTCTGCCATGATTCGTACTGATTGCGGAGTTGGTCGCTGGTTTAGTTCGTCGATAATCCCCGTTAAATTTTCAAAAGGGGTTTTAATTTTGCGACCCAGAAAAAGTTCTGCAGGAGTAATTTTAGTAGACTCGTGGACAGACGAGCGGAGGGCGAACGCAAAAAGCTCCAAATGGTCATCCCATCTTTCATGATGATCCATTACAAAAGTCGCAATCATTTTCACTAGCGTGCGGTTAACGCGTTCCGCAGGATTACTCTGGGGATGATATGGGGAAATGAATTTATGTTTAATGTGTAGTCTCGCACACATTCTTTCAAAAATGTCAGAAATAAATTGAGGACCATTATCCGAAACTACTTTATTAGGTGCACCATATCTAGAAAATACTTCATTAACTAAGACATTACAAATAACTTCTGCCGTAGCGGCTTTAATGGGAAAAACTTCAACCCATTTAGAAAAATTATCAGTTAGTACTAAAACGTAACGAGCTTTATTTTTAACAGATAATGGATAAGGTCCCAATAAATCTATTGAAATAATATCAAACACATGAGAACTTGAACTAGATTTCAAGTGACCGGCCGGTCTTACATTACGGTAATTATTAATCTGACACAAGTGACACGATTGAACGTATGCGAGCACACTTTGGTACATGCCAGGCCAATAGGCAACATCCCGCAATTTACCACGGGTCTTGCGAATACCTAAATGGCCTGCAAGAGGTTTGTCATGAAATTCGTTTAAAAGGGCCATTCTAAGGGTTCGCGGAATACATGGGCGAAACTCTGCCTCTAGTAGTCCTAGATTTTGTATAATAAAGAAGACCCTCTATTACTTCAAAATGTTGTGACCTTCCAGCCAGAGAAGGATCACTTTGTAGGGGCGAACCCGCAAGCAAAAAATTATAGATATCCCCAAAATCAGGATCATTTATTAATTCTGCCATTATCTGCTCTCTGGATGTTATATCAGCTATTAGAAGGAAAGGCTGACATCCAGGAGAAGTTTCTGTGGGGACCCCACTAATCGGAACGCGAGATAATGCGTCCGGTAATTGATTCTTATGACCTGGCTGATATGAAATTTTGATATTGCTCTCCTGTAATTTCAGAGCCCACTTCATAAGTCTTTGAGATAGGTGCTTAGCAGAATTCAAATACTGAAGGGCAGAATGATCCGTAATTATGTTAACCGTCAATTCGTTAAGATAACATTGAAATTTATTCAGCGCATACACAACAGCAAGACATTCACGTTCCGTAGCTGAATAATTGCGTTCAGCTTTGGCTAAAGTACGAGACGCAAAAGCTATTGGATGCCCAGCTTGTGACAAAACGCAACCAAGACCAACTCCGGATGCGTCAGTATAAATATCAAATTCCTTAGTATGATCCGGGAAAGCCAACACCGGAGGCTGAGTCAATGCAGACTTCAGTGTTTCAAATGCAGCGTTAGCCTCAGGTGTCCAAATAAACTTCTTGTATTTACGTTTTAAAGCATACAATGGCTCACAGATTGTAGCATAAGCGGGGACGAACTGCTGATACCATCCGGTCATTCCCAGAAAGCGTGATAGTTCTTTTTGCTGTTTTAGGCCGAGGAAAGTCAACAATAGGCCTAATTTTTTCATTATCAGTAAATAAGCCGTGGGGAGTGATTTTCAACCCCAGATATACAATCTCGTCCCTCGCTATCTGGCATTTACTAGGTTTTAACGTCAAGCCAGCATTGTAAATGAGTTGGAACACCTGTTTGAGCAGAGAAAGGTGCTCGTCAAAAGTCTCGGATGTAATAATAATATCATCCAAATATACATGCACATGGGGACCCAGGACAGGTCTGAGAACCGTATCCATAAGCTTTTGGAAAGTAGCAGGTGCAGAAGCTAGTCCAAAAAGGCATACGCAAATATTCATAGGCCCCAAAAGGAGTTACAAAGCCTGTTTTATCGACAGAGTCCGGATGTACTGCCACCTGCTAATATCCACTCGCCAAATCCAAGGTTGACATCCATTTGGTGGACGACAGGTCATTTAAAATATGTGACATGACAGGTAGTGGATAATTGATCGTTTTTGTGACTTGGTTGAGCTTGCGAAAATCTGTCACGAAACGAAATTCATTGGGTTGTTTCTTTGGAACCAAAAGGCAGGAGCCGCCCAGGCGCTTGTTGATTCCCTGATTATGCCCTGTTTAATCATTTCAGCAATTTGACGTTGCATTTCCTGTTTCTTATGTGGAGCACAAGGGTAAGGTTTCGTCGCAATTGGTTTCGAACCATCAGTGTCAATAACATGATAAACCACCTGTGTGAAACCAGGTTGATCCGAAAATAAACCAGGGCTTTCCTGTAAAAGGAGAGAAAGCTGGTTTCGTTGCCCCTCATTCAATTGGTTACTCAATAATAAACTCGTTATATCTACAGGAACCGTAGGAATCATTTCGACAGGTTCCGGAAAGGAAATCACATGTTGTACGAAATTCAAAGTTATTTGAAACTTATGTATAAAATCCATTCCCATTAGACATTTCACAGGTAGCTCGTCTATAAGCAGGAAAGAATGTGTAAAACGAGCTTTTCCCAGCCCTAAAGATAATGTGACAGTTCCTGTGATACTGAAGATTTCATTATTTGCACCTCGCAAATACTGCGTTGCAGGCTGAACGTGTATTGCAGGAAAATTAGCAGTGCAAAACTTTGTATTTAGGGCTGATATTTCAGAACCAGTGTCGAACTTTGTCTCGACAATAATATCTTCAATTGTCAAGAATACATCAGGCAACTGAGGAGTTTGAACAGTCACTAATACTGTTTTAGGGTCAGAATGTTTGGTATCAGGAAGCAGGACCGACCCTTCGTCTACTTCCTTTGGAAGTTTAAAGGATTCCTGGTTTGATTATCATGCGGTCTGAAACCTCGACCCTGCCGGGTATCGGGAAAATTTTCACGATGAGGAAAACTGCGTGAAACCTGCGTCGGGAACTCCGCGCGTCTGTTGACATTTTCATATCTTTACGTCTGCCCTCAGCACGGGCAGAAAAATTATCATTGCCCTGAGCATGAAAACGTTCCGAATGCTGCTGATTGAAACGGGGTCTAGCATACTGTGCATTTGTACGATATCCCGAAACTTGTTCAGAAACTCGCTGTTGGTTTGCCACTCTTCTGTGTGGTGGAACGTATGAAGCTTGGGTGTGCACTGGTGTATGCTCGCGCTGAAAGTTATTATGCTTATTATGCCGCTGAGGGTTTTCGTAATAAGCCTCGCGGGGTGCCCGAGCATGGTGAGTTGAACCATGTTTGCCATGTCGCTCTTCATACGTGCGTATGAGGCGAAGGCATTCATGAATTGTGGCAGGGTGTCGAACCTCAAGAAAATCGTGTAAGAATGGGTCGAGCTGCTGCACGAGGGTATCCAACATGTCAACATGACTGGCATGTGGATCCCATAGGTTATATAAGCGTGTAGTTTCCAACGCAAATGCAACAGGGCTATCATTGGGACCTTGCTGACGCGAAAAAAGCTGTTGAGCAAGGCTAGCTCGACTGAGGCCGAAAGGAAAGACCTCCAAAAATTCTGCACGGAAATTCTCATAATGAGAATCAGGGTTCGACACTCTCCACTGCCGATACCAGGTCTTAGCGGTATCCCTCAAGCAAGTGCCGGCGATTTGGACTTTGCAGTCTTCAGGAATATTATATAGATCAAAATGATCTTCCAGATCTTCGAGGAACTTTAAGGACCCCTCCAAACCATTGAAATGAATTGTTCCTGCATGCGGCACGAAATGGGCAAGCATTCTGCTTCGCTGAGAGGATTGAACTCCCTCAGGAACGACCCGCGACTCAGAGTAATAGGAAGCTGGTATATTACGAAATGGTGAAGAATGCCTGGGTACGTGTAGATCATGCATATCAAAGTCAGACCCACAGGCTTCTTGCAAATTGTCCAAAAACACACCATCACCCTCGAGACTTGCCGGAGGGTGGAAATTTGAAGTTGTCTCAGGTAAGGAAGACATGGGTAATAATCGTCAAGATCTCGTGTTCGAGAAAAGTTCGGGCGCCAATTATAATGAATTAGCTTTATTTTCTTTCCGCTAAGCTAATTAATATGAATGATTCTCTTCCTACCAGCTAGCTAATGATATACTTGTACTAAGCTTCAAAATAGTGAATTCAAAAGGGTGTTGTTACTAGTTAATTACGAACGTAAACAAAGTCTTAACGCTGGTTATTTATAGTAATAAATAAATGTTATAAACCTAACAGCCAGACAGAGGTCTGACAAAAACTATGAATTGAGGAAGACTAACTTACGGTAACTTCTTTATTCTAAGACTCTTGGTCAACTAAAGCACACACACAACTTGTTTTACAATAATGAAGAATCTCTCCTCGTATTATAAACGCTCTCCGTAAACAACAACGCTCTCTCATAACAACAACAAAAGCTCTCCCTAAGTCTCGATGAACGCGCCTATATACTAGCTACCACCACGTCATGACTTACACTCATTGCCAGATCTCATTCAGCGGGTGAAATAATATTTCGTTCAGTAAGAAGATAATTTACATAGTAAAATAAAATAACCAGAGATAGTAAAATCAAAAGGAAAGTGAATATAGAGTATACGTTACAACCTGTCTAGTAACGTGTAGCACCACCTTTCGCCCTGATGACGGCGGCGATTCGTCTCGGCATGCACTCGACAAGACACCGGAAGCGTTGGGAAGCCATACAGATCCACGACCCCTGACACAAGCTCCCACAGTTCACGAAGATTTGGGGGAGGGGTTCAGAGCCTTAAACAGCTCTCTCGATGGGATTGTGGTCAGGTGACCTAGCTGGCCAAGGAAGCGAGGTCACGTCGGTGGAGTGTTCATCCAACCATTCGGATACAATTCGGGAGCGATGGCACGGTGCATTGTCTTGTTGCAGGATGAGGTCCCCAGTGGGATGTTGAAGACGCACAAACGGGAGCAAATGGTCGTCCAGGATATCCCGTTACCGTTGACCTGTGAGGGACGATGTCACACGTATAACAGGGGTCCCATTTCAGTCCACGTAAACAGTCCCTAGACGAGAATGCCAGCCCCACCAGCTGGAAGAGTACCCTGCTGGCAAGAAGGATCCATCGCTTCATGTGGTTTGCGCTGTACTCGTATCCCGCCATCCGCATGTACCAACGTGAATTTCGACTCATCAGTCCGGGCAACATTTTCCCACATGTCTAGGGTCCAGTGTCGATGTTCCCGCGCCCATGCTAATCTTTGCACACTGTGATGTGCGGTCAGCAGCGGTACCTTCGTGGGACGATGGCTTCTGTACCCCATAGCGAGCAGATGGTTCTGGATGGTGCGGCTGCTTACACGTTTTTATGCACCAGCGTTAAATTGCCGAGTGATTTCTTGCACTGTGGCCCGTCTATCCGCTGTTACAATGTGAGCTAGCCGACGATGACCCCGCTCATCCACACGCTGTTGTCCACGGCAGTTGGCCCTTGCAGGGATGGTTTTACCGGATTCGATGTACTCACGGTGCACCCGTGACACAGTGGCTCGTGAAAATCCAAGGGCCTGCATGACTTCCGAGGTGGATTGACCCATTCTTCGGGCCTCGACGATTTGGCCACGATCAAATGCGCTTAGATCCTTCGTCTTACCCATACTGTGTCAGACTCTTACTGATTCCTGTCGCATCACTCCTTATATTGTCGGATCGCTGCATACGTCATATCGTTTCCGTTTACAGGGCCACCCGCAGCGCCACATTTGCATAACGCCAGCTATCTCTAATTCAATTGCTTTTCAGTGTACAAATGACTTATTAAAAGGAAAAAGTGATTCGGAAAAAATGCAATTTGTGTGTGGCCCTCATGGCTGAAGCCTCACACACACTCGGGATCATATTAAGTGTGTGAGGCTTCAGCCTTACTTGGTTTCGTCCGGTTAGGTATTAATAAACTTGGGTTTGTCGGGTTAGGTATTAATAAATCGATAGATTCAACCTATTACTTTTATGTTTGACCAGCAACAAATGTTGTCCCACATTCTCATTGGTTAAGCCCATTTGATACTAGTTACGTCATTACAACTATCACAGTGTTTGTCACGTTCGTTTGGTGAATTTTAACAGCATCTGAAGATTGTACCCACTTTGGGTACCGAGAGATCTCATGTGTGTACATATTTTATTATATCATCCTTTTAAATGTATATATTAAATATTTTAACACTGGAGTTAAAATAGTCATCGTATCATGTCGGTAGTTTTTCATGTATTTAGTTATCGGCACAAGTTAAATTCACAGTGATTATAGTGGATCCGGAGTGTTTCTTTGTTTCCTATTTTGTAACAAAAGCTCCACCCTAACACCTAACTTAAAGAAATAGAAGCTACGAGCATGGTTTAAAAAAAAAGGCAGAAGAATTTCCAACTTTCTGCATTGCTGTTTCTTCTTTTCTTTAAATAAATAAAAACCCTGCAGGTGAGTGGTGAAAGAGTTTTACTTTTTGTAAACCCATATTGACTCTTGGGGAGTTGGGGGCCCTAGGCATCGGCTCCGTTGGTCCATCCCTTAAGACGGCCATGGCTTACAGCCCTCAGATTGCTTACGGTGGTAGTCGCGAAAGAAAAAAAAAAGGGCAAACGTCAAAATCTTAGGACAGTTTGCGTCCCCAAAGATATCAGATGTTTTTGTGGACTGTAAACTAAATTCGAAGACTGTTCTCAAGAATTCGGAATCTCTAGTCAGTATATTCATGCTTCACTCGGGTCTCAAACCCGGGCCCACGGTCAGAGGCCAACCGACCCGGCCGGAACCAAGGAGGTTGAAATAAGGTATCTGGAGATGTCCTTAATGAAGCAGTACCACTTTGCGTGAAGACTATAACCGCGAGCGACGGCCGTCAAGTGTGGGAAAGTTGATGGTTTTCAATGCTATTGCAATGCATTTTGTGTTGGCCGAATCGCCTTCTTTCGTCTCAAATATTTCCAATTCTGCATTGTAACTTGTTGCCAATGTGTAAGAAAATGCCTAATTTATAAAATTCTTAATTATTTTGACGCTTCTAATTTTTATTCTAAATCGAAATACACGAACATTGGTGCGAATTTTAAACAAAACTTAGCTTTAAAATTGTAAACTTCACTCATGTAAGAAGTATAATTCATTCCGGGTTGACATTAACACGGTTTCTGCAACCAAAACCACGCAATTCCAAAATACAAACAGATGAAATTACATAGGTATGATGTAAACAATGGCAAATTCCCACACTTTGTGGCTTCACGGTTAAGAGACCAAGGCATCTCGAGAAGTATTATTCTAACCTCCTTGAGCCGAAGCACAAAACTCTAGGTTTCCGGTTACTTGCATGGGTGGGCCTGATGTGCAATATGTCAACCTAAGTATTTTTTTAGGTACTTCCTGTACTTATGGCGCTGGTTTCCCATTACTCTGGGAAACAGTATCCTCAAATTCACATGGGAAATAATTGCACCCCAAACTTCTGAGGAAACGTTTGCACATGCAACCATATCGTCTGCAGTTGATTCAAAAGCTGAAGAGGGATGGCCGCCACTTGAGAGCGTCTTTCTGTGAAATATCTCTTACTCTAATGGAGGATGACGGTTTCTCTGAAAAGTTAGTTTTTAGTGACGAAGCAACATTCCACATTTCAGAAAAGGTGAACAGGCATAAGAGAATTTGGGGCACTGAAAACACTTTCAGCACGAGCGTGCTTCCTCAAAAGTCAATGTCATCTGTGCAATTACTCATCGAAATGTGTATGGACCCTTCTTCGCTGAAGCTACTGCGACTGAAATTACCTATCTCGACATGTTCGAACAATGGCTTCTCCCACAGCTGGAAGAAGACATTGATGACTTCATTTTTCAACTCAATGGTGCTCCACCGCATTTCCATAACAAGGTTTGGGGCCACCTCAATGACAGGCTGTTAAAAAGATGGATTGGCCGTTCAGCTGAGAGATGAAGAATTGTCGCCTTGTCCACCACGATCCCCAGGTCTCACCCCGTGTAATTTTCCTTGTGGAGTTTCATAAAGGATCTTGTCTATGTACCACCACTTGCAACGACGCTGGTTGATTTGAAAGCTCGCACCACAGCAGCCATGTCAGAAATTGACACCGACATGCTACAAAGAGTTTGGCAGGAACTTGATTACCGAATTTATGTGTGTCGTGTTACGCGTGGAGTGCACATTGAGCATTTATAAGTAAGTTCAGAAAAACTTTATGAAATGTGCTTTTCAAAAGTACTAGCTGTGTGTATCTGCTTTACATTAAACATAAGTACCAAATAATTTAAAATCGGGAATATCATTTTGACTTACCCTGTACTTTTGAAAGATAGTTGCCATATCACCCGCCGTTTGATTTTGCATCAGTTGCTTCTTAGCATTAGGTAGCCAAGCAAGTTCGTGACAAATGGATGCCTCGATGATAAATACAGGAAGATTCGTAGACAACAGAGCACAGAGGTAAAAAAAAAAGTACCTTTGGCCAACAAATTAATTCCCATATGCTACCACAACCTTTTTCGAGTGGGACAGTCAGCATGTGCATCCCTCGATTATAAAATTCCAACGTCACAAAAAAAAAAAAAAAAAAAAAGAAAAGAAAGAATGCAGTGCGCTTTGGATTAGTTGTTCATTTTAGAACTTTCGTCCTTGGAGGTGGTTTTCTAACGCACAGGAGAGATATCTGAGAAATATACAGTCAGTTGAGAAAATATTAGAGACAGGAGTGATGGGCAGTTGACATGGGCTAACCCTGCTCAGAGTGAAACAGACCCAGACAAAACGAAGGCGATAAATAGGCAGAAAACAAAGCTCGTAATAGTCTGTTACAATCGTCGAACATGGGTAAACGTGGTGATCTGAGCGACTTTGATCGTGGACTCATTGTCGGCGTAAAACAGATGGGTCATTCTATCGCCCAAGTGGTTAGAATCCTAGGGTTTCCGAGGGTAACCGTATCATTGGCGCAGCCACGGAAGGGAGCTTTGGGGGCTTAAGCCCCTCCAAGGAGATTAAGAGCGACGTACGTCACAAATTAAACATTCAAAAATATTATTTTACATGTTCAAAAAATTACATAATGTCTTCTTCCCAAAGCCCCAAAGAAATTAAGAGTGACGTACATCACAAATTAAACATTATTTTACATGTTCAAAAAATTACATAGTGCCTTCTACGCATATTACAAGGTGTCTTCTTCCTAAAGCCGCAAAGAAATTAGGAGGGACGTACGTCACAAATTAAACGTTCAAAATATTATTTTACATGTTCAAAAAATTACATTGTCTGACATAATATCTTCTGTTACATGGTGTCTTCTTTCCAAAGTCCCAAGGAGATTAAGAACGACGTACGTCACAAATTAAACATTATTTTAGATGTTCAAAAAATTACATGGTGTCTTCTATTACATGATGTCTTCTATCCAAAGCCCCAAAGAGATTAAGAGCGACGTACGTCACAACCGTATATAAATTATAGGCGTACACTATATGCATATATGTACACACATTGTGTACGTATACTATATATATATACAGCCCCCTCCAACAAGAATTCCTGGGTGCGCCACTGAACCGTATCAAGGGTGTACCGCGAGTATGACATTGAGGGACGTACCAGCGCCCAAAGAGCACACGGTGGCCAACACGCCATTGTTGACCGGGGTCGACATCGACTATTCATGCTCGTACAGACCCACCGTTTGTCAACGGCGGGGCATAGATCCAGGTTAAATGTCGGAGCCCCAAGCGGCGTTAGCGAGCGAGATTTTAGGTGCACACCGCACACCCTGGGATCCGGGGGCCGGTGACCAGCTTGTGTGCCACCATTGAATGCCCGTCATCGGATATTAAGACTAACCTGTTACCAAGAATATCAAAACTGGACAGCTGCAGAGTGGCGCCGTGTCTTTTGGTCAGATGTATCCCGTTTTCAGCTGTAATTGGGGTAATAGTGGATACCCACGGAGCATTGACGACTGTGGGCAGCGACGTCTATACCGATTAGTACGACCCAACAGACGGGCGCCAGTGGATCAGATCAGATCATATGTAGAGGATTTTAGGAAGGGAACACTGCAGGTTTTAAACCACCCTTAGAAGTAGGAAGCTAGGAGATTTGAGCTAGAGTGCCCAGTCACACGGAAGCCAGGTAGAAAGGGGAGGAAGACACACTTATGTATTACCGGGGGACCAGCAGTACCCGGAGCCCGACGGCTTAACGTGCCCATCAGATGCACGGCGGATATTTAGTGGTTCGAGCGTTCGTACCTGCTGGGATCTTACCTGAGGTTTCTCCGTGGGCCACAGTGGAACAACCGACCAGATCATTTAATGCAGGCACATCAAGGAGCGTATGACCACAGTCAACGAACTCTGCTCTCTGTGGATCTCCGGAGCCGCCGTACACTCAAGGCGCTCATGCTGACGCCTAGACATCTATGATTAGGTCGTGAATTTGCATCTGAGAAGAAGCATTAGGCTATTGAACAGTGGAAAGAAGTCCCTTTTCCGGATGAATCACATTTTCTGTTTTATTGTGAGGACGGTCGATGGAGAGTAGGGAAAAGCGCTGCTGCAGGAAATCATCTCGACACGATGCTTGAGAAGACACAGGCAGGGGACGGCAGTTTTCTTGTGTGGGGCATGTTTTCCTGGAATCACTGAGAGAAATTATCCCCCTCGATCGCACGATGAACGCTTCAGGCTAGTTATCCGTTGTGGTGGATCAGGTGCTCCCATTCGTGATGACTGTCTACCCCGATGGAATGGGTTGCTTTCAGCAAGATTAGCCATGTTGCTATGCTTGTACGAGAATGGCTGCAGGAACATTCCAGTGACTTTTGCTTACTATACTGGCAACCGTACTCGCCTGACATCAATTCCATTGAACATCTGTGAGACTACCTTGACCAACAGGTTCGACGTCTGGATCCACCACCGATGACTCTTGATGATCTCCGAGGAGCTCTGGTGTCAGCATGGTATGGCATCTCTACAGAAACGTTTAGAGGTCCCATTGAGTCAGTGCCACCGCCGTATATCTGCGGTAATGGCGGCACGAAGAGATCATACCTCATACTAACAGGTGCTCATAATTTCTGGATTGGACGGCTTATACACAGTCGTATCACAATAACACTACCGTTCCCGGAATCACAGTATACCCGTCCAGCCGCGTCATAGAGTTCACGTGACCACACGGAGATATAAGTGCCGACCAGGATAGATGATCCATACGTATGTACAATGGGCAAAGGTGGGGATTTGGCGGACCTCCGGAGTTGACGCTGCGTCAAGGCGCCGATGTTAACCCAGGTCCATCGGCAACGACGTCTGCACGTAGTATGGGACTACCATCATTGGACTGTGAAAGAGTGGAAGATGGTTGTCTTCTCCGATTAATCGAGGTTTCTACCCCACATAAATGACGGACGGTGGTGGTTTCGGCGTTAGACGCACGAGAACCATCATCCGGACACGCTTTTCGGTGGAGTACAGGCTGGAGGTGGCAGTGCGCACGTCTGGGGAAAGTTTTCCTGGCATAACCTGGGACCGTTGGTGCCACTGAATGGGTCCCGGAACATCAATGGCTACCTGTCCATTCTCGCTTACTACATTCATCCCTTCCTGTTGGCCGTTTACCCTGGTGGTGCTGGGGTCTACGAACAGAACAATGCGCCCTGCCACGATGCTAAGGGGGTGCGTAACTGGTAACAAGAACACAACAGCGATGTCTTCGTTCTCTCTTGACCGGCGGAATCGCCCGAACTTAATCCCGTACAGCACTTGTGGCACTATTTGGATCAACAAGCTCGACGCGCAGTCCTACAAAAACGTTATCTCCGGGACTCCTTGCTCTACTGCAGTCCGAATGGGCACGTGTGCCTCGGGAAACCTTTCAGGGCCTCATTACGTCCATGCCACGCCGTCTCGTCGCTGTCATCACGGACAAGGATGGTTATTCCCATTAAGGTAGGTGGTCATATTTGTCTTATTTTCATCATCATTGTCAACCACTATCAATCCACTGCTGGACGAAGGTCTCCCCAAGTTTCCTCCACAACGGTCTGTCTTGTGCCAGTCTCCTCCATGTCACTCCTGCATACTTTCGAATTTCATCCACCCATCTTCCATGTGGTCTTCTTCTGGGTCTTTTCCTGTCACTTGGAATCCAATCTAAAATTTCGGCTGTCCATCGATGGTCTGTCCTTTTGGAAGTATGTCCACTTGTCCAGCCCATTGCCATTTCAGGGATTTAACTCTAATCATGATATCTTCCACTCTTGTCATTTTTCGGGTCCACGAGTTCCTCTTCTTATCTCTCCTGGTTACACCAAGCATGCACCTCTCCATGCTGCTTTGAGTTGTCTGCAGCCTTTCTATGTCTCTTTTAGTTAAGATCCACGTCTCTGCACCATACGTAAGCACTGGAAGGATGCATTGATTAAACACTTTTCTTTTCAGACATAATGGCATATTGCTCTTGAAAATTATGCTGTTTCTTCCAAAAGCTCTCCAGGCAAGTTTTGTACGCCGATTAATTTCTTCATCAATGTGACTCTCACTTGATATTTGCTGTCCAAGATAAACGTACGTGTCTGTTATCTCCAGCTTTTCTCCATCAATCGATAAATCTTCATTTCTTGTAAAAGCATTGAACATCACTTTTGTCTTATGAAAGTTAATTTTTAATCCCCCTTCTTTACTCTTGTCAGCAAGTTCCTGGATCATACTCTGCAGCTCTGATGGGATAGTTGCAAAACTGACTACGTCGTCAGCAAAACGAAGGTGGGTTAGATAATCTCCATTAATATTTATCGCTTTGTTTTCCCAGTTCAGTGATTGGAAGACATTTTCCAATATGGTATTAAAGAGCTTCGGAGATATGGCGTCACCTTGTCTTACTCCTTTTCCAATATTTATGTGTGTTGTATTTTCAAACAGCCGAATCTTTGCACTTGCATTTTCATAGGTGTTATTAATAATATTAATGTACGCATCTTCAACACCGCAGGATTTCAGAGCCATTGTAACTGCTGATGGTTTCACCGAATCAAAGGCTTTTTCATAATCGATAAAAGCCATGCACAATGGAAGTTCATATTCCCTCGCTCTTTCAATCAGTACGTGGATATGATCTATTGTGCTGTAGCAACTCCTGAACCCAGCTTGTTCTCTCTGTTGAGCCATGTCCAGTGTCACCTTCAAGCGGTGTGAAAGAACTTTAGTGAAGATTTTATAAACCACTGATAGGAGGCTGATAGGTCTGTAGTTCCTGAGATCCTCAATGTCACCTTTTTTATGTAGCAAGATCATTGTAGCGTTGTTCCAATCCTCAGGAATCTTTCCTTCATTAAGGCATCGAGTGAAAATTTGGGCGAGTACTGTTTCGATTTCTCCACTTGCTTCTTGTATGATGTCTACAGTAATTCCATCTTCTCCTGGAGCTTTTCCCAGCATCATGTTCTTGATTGCATGTGCAACTTCTGCTGGGAGGACTGGAAGAACTCTGGTACTGGCACCTTTTATGATGTCTGGAGTACATGTATCATCCATTTCATATAATTTGGAGTAGAAATCTTTCACTCTTGTCAAAATATCACCTCTATTTCTTGTAACAGAACCATCTTCTTTTCTCAGTGACATAATCTGTTTTCTTCTCTTACTGAGACGTCTCTTTGCTATCTTTAGGCTTTGGTTATTTTCAATTGCTTTAATTACTAGTTCACAATTGAATTTTCTTACGTCTTTAGTGATACTTTTTCGTACTGTCTTGCATAGCTCTATATATTCCACTTTGGAAGTCACATCTTCTTTAGTTGTCCTCATCTCTCTTCTTTTTTGCATCAACATTTTGGTTTTTCCTGATAATTTGCTCACATGCAACTTGTTCTTAGACCCAGCTAATTTTGTTGCTGTTTCCATAAGAGCTTTGGTTACTTTTCTGTTAACTTCCGAAATATCCACTTCTTCTGATGTTAGGCCTTCTAAAGCAGAGAACCTGTTCTTCAGTTCCAACTAGAAGGTATTATGGTGTTTATTAAGGTTGTTTATGTCAATACATTTTGTTTGTCTTATGAGCTTGCCACGTTCGAGTTTAGTGTTGAGGTGCATCTTACATCTCACCAATCTATGGTCCCTACCTGTGTTGAACTTGTTCAGCACACAGCAGTCTTCTCTGACGAATTTTTTGTTACACATAATAAAATCAATATCACTTGTCGTCTCATTTGGATGTCTCCATGTCCATTTCCTGTTAGGCTTTTTCTTGAAAAAGGAGTTCAAGATGAAAAACCCTTCTGCCTCTGCAAACTGTACGAGATTATTTCCACGCTGGTTTCTGTTGCCGTGACCGAATTTACCTACTGAAGTTTCATTCTGTTGCCGTTGCCCTATTTTTTTCATTGAAATCTCTCATAATTATCTTCAAGTGCTGCTTACCTTTATTATTTAGATGACGAATTTCCTCATAAAATTCTTCAATTTCTTCTTCAGGATGACTTGTGGTGGGTGCATAAGTTTGAATAATCTGAGCCTGGTATCTTTCCGAGAGTTGGATAACGAGTCGTGCAGCTCTGTCAGAGGAACTTCCAACTTCTACAACTTTATCCTTCAGTTTCTTGTTTATTATAAATCCAACACCACTAGTTCTGCCAGTATATGTCCCACGATAGTAGAAGAAATGTCCCACTTGATCCTTTGTAGTTCCTCTTCCAATTCAAGAAGCCTTGAATCAGAAGATATGTAGCATCCATTGTAAGTAGCCAAAGTCAGCATCAAATGGCAGCCGCGTCCATTGTAAGTAGCCAAAGTCAGCATCAAATATCAGCCTAGTCCGGTCCACCGGGGATTCTTAGCACCCTCTGCCTTCATGTCGCACTGGCCGCTGCGTTGATCAGGTGCATTCCAGCTGCCGGAGACTGAGGGCCAAGATTTAAGTTGTGGAGTCGTTTTGGAGGGGTTTGGCCATAACTCACCACGCTGGCCAAGCGGGTTGGTGAGTGTGGGATAGCATTTCCTCTAATCCCGATGGTATAGTTATACCGCTATTGGCGGTCGTCAGAGCCCCTTTAGTGGGAACAGGATGTACCACGAGAAGGCGGGGTTGACATTTGTCAAGGAGAAGCTGTGATGTTACGCGTCACCTGACCTTATTCTTATATGACCATGTATATAAAAAGTAGTTGCAGAGGAGACTTCAGATCTTTTGAGTCTATAGGCGATAAAAGATTCACGGACCTCCTTCCCTTCTTATCGCCTCAGAAAATTTCATCCGTTAGGTTAACAAAATAATAGTCAAGAAAAAGGTTTCTACACCTTTTGAAAAGCTATTCTATCTTCCTATTGTTAGAACGTTTTGTAAGAAACAGTGCTAGATTAATCACTTTGTCTCCATGTCTATTTGTTTTTACAGATATTTCAAAAAATTAGTGCACATTGAACTTTTTGTTTTTACAGATATTTCAAAAATTATTTTTGCGGCTATTAGGAAATCCAATGATATTAAATTTAACACTTTAAATATCCCATGTACTTCATGAATTTACCCCTAAAGGCTGTCAAAGTCGAAAATTCAAAAAAAAAAAAATCAAAGCTCTGTTGTGAAGAAACTTTTCGATTTAGAGGGAAAAAATTGATTTTGTGCATCTCAGATTAGGTTTTTTTTTAGTTGGAGGTTTAACGACCACCGTGAGCAACTCAATGGGCTATAAGCAGTCGCCCGTCCCTAATTTAGGGTCACTGGTTCCAGGGAAGGAGAGAGAGCCAGTGCCGTAAGACAAACACAACATCCATGCCTCACCGGGCCGCCCCAGTGGCGCAGTGGTCTAAGCGATGGCCTCTGATCATTCGTCCGAACGGGGTCCGGGTTCGAATCCCGGTGAGGCATGGATGTTGTGTTTGTCTTACGGGTACTGGCTCTCTCCTTCCCTGGAACCAGTGACCCTAAATTAGGGACGGGCGACTGCTTATAGCCCATTGAGTTGCTCACGGTGGTCGTTAAACCTCCAACCAAAAAAAAAAAAATAAAAATGCCTCACCGGGATTCGAACCCGGACCCCGTTCGGACGAATGATCGGAGGCCATCGCTTAGACCACTGCGCCACCGGGGCTGCCAGATTAGGTTTAACTGTTCCTTCTCAAATATTTAAAATTTTCAATTAGTTCGTTAATTTCCTGCTAAAGGCGCTAAGTCCAAAGAATTTAGTTTCCACAGATTTTTCAAAAATTATTTTAGCAAATGATAGGACATGAACATTCATTAAATTTTGCTCATTTTAAATTTCACTACTAGCTCAAAAATTTCCCGCTAGGAGTTCTCAAAGTGGAAATTTAGTAAATTTTAGCTTACGCTATGAAGAGATCATTTCAGTTACGACAAAATTTCTTTTTGACTTTGGTACATTAGGCAAAACTTTAGCACCTTTTCGGTAGCAAGTTACTTAGAAAATGTATCGCTAAGGGTGCTGGAAGTGGAATTTCCCTAGATTTATCTGTACATTGTGTATAAATTGTCATAAAACTGGAATGAGTTTCAATTAAAAACGTGCTTTTTCCATTGCTTCAGCTTTGAAAAGTCCACTTGTTTTTACGCTATGAACAAATTAGTAGGCAACGAGCATGGTATCAAGCAAAAGTGGAATACTTGAAGACATAAGCAACCGGAAAATTCGGGTAATGTTCAATTTGCGCACGGTGCTTCACTTGAAATGGGTGGATGAGTTTTCGTGGAGGAGTTTTCTTGTGGCCAACAATTCCCTAAATCAAAGAGATTAAGCCGTCCATGGCATAGACGAATGCCATGGACCAAGAAAGGCTACCATAAACTCTGCGACTAGTTCTCTGCAAGACTGATAATAGTCACTGACTGTCGCAAAGGATGTGGAAACCCCAACCTGGGAAGATCCCTCAAGTGCATCATCGTAGGACAATCCTTTGGCGAAACAATACAAAAGAGTCATAACCTTATCAAGAGGAATACAAGCAGCTTCAAACCACGTCCCAAGTAAACGGGAACACCACATGGCTACTGACAGCTACAACGCACGCTGAAAAAAACACAAGCCACGTATCGCTTAGAACAGGGCGAACAGAAGTAAGTATGCAGGATTCACGGCTCACGCACTCAGCGATTACGTAACACACACAGCGCGGGAGAAAACGCCGACGCAGCTGCAGCGCCACCTATCGCGAAACGTTTCTCCCGGCATTCCATTGGCACCATAGCTGAAGAAGACGACGGTGGCCGAAGTCTATAGTGTAGCCGAAAGTTGGACAGTAAGAATTTCATCAGTCAATGCAGGAAAGCGAGAATGTGTTTCTCGAGAGTATTGTTCTTATTATTTTCATCGGAAAATGGAGAACGTCTGCAGTTTTTTTTATTCTGTCAAAAAGTTGCGTGAGAATTTTTTTTATGCCTGCACTGCAGTTATCAGAAACAGAAGAATAAGAATTAAAAGCAAAAGATCCGGTTTTAAAATGGAAAAGTAAGAACCACAGCTTTTCGAGTAAAAGAATCATTGAAACTTTTTATTGCTTTTTCAAAAGTTAGTTTTATGTCGATTTAATGAATAGAAAAGGTGAGAATGCTCGATAATTATTAGTATTAAACCAGGGGAGGAGAAAGTAATAAAAAATGTTATTGCAATACAATAATGTTTTTTAACACTATTAAATTAGAAAAACATAAATAGCGTGATATTCTCGAATTCCTTTATTTTTTCAGCCTAAATATTAATTTATTTGGTTTAGGCTAGTTTATTATTTTTTGGTTGCAGGTTTAACGACCACCGTGAGCAACTCAATGGGCTATAAGCAGTCGCCCGTCCCTAATTTAGGGTCACTGGTTCCAGGGAAGGGAGAGAGCCAGTGCCGTAAGACAAACACAACATCCATGCCTCACCGGGATTCGAACCCGGACCCCTTACGGACGAATGATCAGGAGCCATCGCCTAGACCACTGCGCCACCGGGGCGGCTAGGCTAGTTTAGGGGGATTAGGACTGAGAAAGAACTTGAACTTGATTACGCTACTCCGAAGGGAAAAAACAATTAACAGCAAACATTCCCAATCATCACGACAGTTTCTATCACTCCTCTTTGCAACTAAGGAGGGAAGGGGGAAAGTTACCAAACAGATTTTTATCTTTGACTGGAAGTAGCATGAAAGTAATTTATATAACAGCAGGCCAGTAAAGCACTCGCCTTAAAACAATGAAAAGTGTGGGAGGTGTGAATTCTTCCTTCACCTACCACTAAATAGAAGGCTAAATTATTTTAGCTGTTCCTTTCAAAATAAGTGTGTCGATAAGAACTCGAAAATTTGGAGTATCAACAAAGCAAGAAAAAATTTATGTTACTAAATGTGAGAAAATAAAATATCCATTGACAATACGAATAAAGTAGTCGTTTTAAGGATTTGTTTGTTTTGGTCTGCGGAAGCCAAAACAAAACTGGCAATCCAGTTATACGATTTCGGGGCCTCTCAAGCTCTGGGGCCCCTAGTCGGAAATCCGCCCCTGCCCCGAAGTACCCCGAAGCCAAATAAGCAAACAGTTCTGGAACATGCAATTTACCTGAGTGGCTCATCGATGAACTCACATGACCATCTGTTATTATTCCGCGTGTGCGACTGCGCAGTGATGTTGTTGTTGTTGAGCATATGTTTTGTTTTTAACAGTCCGTGACGGCTGACGAACTGAGATCAATGTGTATTCATCACGGTGTCAATCAAAATTGTCTCTGGTCATTAAGACATTTGATGTAATTGACTTTTAGTTGGTGTGATAATGGCTGATAATTTAGAAGAATATTCTGCATATTGGACGAGTCCCAAAGTTGTGGTTTGTATTTAACTAGTAAAATCCTTGTTGATATTTCTTAGCTTGTAATATGTTACCGATGTCCTTGAATGTCACGTAACATAGCTTAGTTTTGTTTATTTGCCGATCCGGTTTTGAATCTGTATGTCGAAGTTTTACGCAACCCTGGAGTAGAATTTACAGTTAAAATTACGCTAATTAAAATATCGGTAGCATTTTTCTAAACTGGCCCTAATTTTTTTTTTTTTATAACATTTTGATTCTCATTAGGTTTGTTGAACTGTATGACCTTAAGAGAGGTCACCGTGGCATTTGACTGCAATAAAATGGGAATTGAACGCATAATAATTTGTATGTAAAAAAGAGGTAATTTGTAGATTGAAAATCGGACGAGAGCACAATTACTGAGGAAATTAAATATCTAGATATATGTGATAAAACAGTGAAGTTTGTTTCTAAATGTAGCAGTGATTTTAATATTCATTGTGTAATGTTCGTCGTAAAACATGAAATGCCTCAAATATCAGCCTGTGAAATTTCCAGTGTAATTCAAAACTATACACACACAGCAATCCCTCTCTCCTCCAAAACCAGCAGGTTATAATACAACTGTGAGTGCAACAAGAGCCCTCAACATTGCATACTTTCAACGGATTTAGTAAAATTTTCCGTTTTAATTGATTGAATTATCTGAGTGACTGTTCAATATATGACCAAATTTTGAAATTGAAAATTATAAAGGGATTCTGCACCTGGAAAGTTCTAAATCACTGTCATTCCTTTAACACACACACACACACACACACACACAAACACAAAATAATAAATAAAAAAATTGTAAGTGGCAAAAGTTTATTTGGAAGAAGAAAGCTCTAAATTTCAATAACCTTAAATTGTAAATTTTTCTAAGTAAATTAAATTTTAGATACTTGTGGAAATGTTTACAAGAGCATCATTATTGCTTGAAATTTTTTGCCTGTTTTGTATCAAGTTCTATGTTCTGATTTCAAAAATATTCACTTATTTTATGAATAAAGTCTGTTGACAAGGTTAACACATGATCAGAGGTTAGACAAGATTTTAAGAATGTAGTAATATCTGTCTTACAAAAAAAAAAAAAAAAAAAAAAGCCCCTTGCAGACTATTGGTCTTACTTGTATTCCTGGTTTGTTATGTTTTAAAATGCCAAATATTGGGGGAATAAAATGTCCAGGGGGTTCTTTGACTGGTTGGCAGATTATAGGATTCAGCAATTCAATGTTAAATTTTTATAAAATTATATCCATCTGGATAAATTATGAATAAAGTCTGTTGACAAGGTTAACACATGATCAGAGATTAGATAAGATTTTGTGAATGTAGTAATATCTCTCTTAAAAGGCAAAAAACAAAAAAACCTTGCAGACTATTTGTCTTACTTGTATTCCTGGTTTGTCATGTTTTAAAATGCCAAATATTGGGAGAATAAAATGTCCAGGGGGTTCTTTGACTGGTTGGCAGATTATAGGATTCAGCAATTCAATGCTACATTTTTGTAAAATTATATCCATCCGGAGAGTTTCACATTTCCAAAATATTTGCTTAATATTATTGAAATTTATCATAAGTATCTGAAATTTTTAGTTTACATATTATTGTTTAAGACTAAGTTTTTTGTCAAGTAATAATGAATTTCCTGACAACTCACTACTTTCGCAAATGCTAAACATGATGGTAAACCAAAACTTCATTTCACTGACAGAAATTGAGCAGTGTGATTGGTAGTTTCGTTGGTGGCACACTGTATTATTTATCAAATCCAATGTTGGAAGTTTCCCACAGATGCAACAAAAAGCTTAAGCACTATATCTCATGTGATTCTATCATAAAGTTCACATCTAATTACGTGACCACAAAGTTCTTCAGGAAGACGCTTTGACATCTGTAAGTTCTGTTTTACACATTCTGTAAAGTGGATACAGTCTGTGGTGGTGCATTAACTTATTCAATTAAAATATAAATCGGTTAAAAGTCCTAAAGATGTTACTCATGGAAGTGCGTGTTCAGTCCAACGTCAGTAGTTATTGAGTTTCTTTGTCCAAAGTTGTATCTTGCTTCAATATGGTCAGTTGTTAGGGTTAGTTCGAGAGCCATTTCATCATAAGTTGTACGCTACTTCGGATATGTCCACATGTTAGGGTTAGCTCCATTCTGGTTGTGTCAACATCATATTGAATGGGTAAAGGTTTCCAGATAATAATTAAAGATTCTTGAGTTAAGAGTTACTATTTACATACCACTTGAAGTTCCACGTCGTACTTGGCCTTTAGGGCTATCTGGTCAATGCTGCACTCTCTTGGAATTGCTGAGGAAGTCTTCAAGTTTGGTCAGGTTCATAAAAATGTCTCAATCGTCGAGACTGTGGACGGTATGGGGTGGTGTATATAACGATTTTAACTGGAAACTTTTAAAGCTTTTAAATTTTTTATGAACCTGACCAAACTTGAAGACTTCCTCAGCAATTCCAAGAGAGTGCAGCATTGACCAGATAGCCCTAAAGGCCAAGTACGACGTGGAACTTCAAGTGGTATGTAAATAGTAACTCTTAACTCAAGAATCTTTAATTATTATCTGGAAACCTTTACCCATTCAATGTGATGTTGACACAACCAGAATGGAGCTAACCCTAACATCTGGACATATCCGAAGTAGGGTACAACTTATGACGAAATGGCTCTCGAACTAACCCTAACAACTCACTATATTGAAGCAAGATACAACTTTGGACAAAGAAACTCAATAACTACTGATGTTGGACTGAACACGCACTTCCGTGAGTAACATCTTTAGGACTTTTAACCGATTTATATTTTAATTGAATAAGATAATGCACCACCACAGACTGTATCCACTTTACAGAACGTGTAAAACAGAACTTACAGACGTCAAAGCGTCTTCCTGAAGAAGCTTAAGCACTGTTGAAAAATAATAAAATTTGCAATTTTAGCATTTATAAGTTTGAAATCTCAAAATTTACAATTAATTACAAATGATAAAATTTGGATTTAGTGGCATAGCAAATAAGATGATGTAGCACTAGGCACACACCATATTTACTCATGTATGGGCTAAAATACAAAAAACATCATTACTGTATGATTATAAAGTGTCATTTATTGTCTTTTTGTATCATTTTTCATGGGGGATAGGTAGGAAATACATTAATGTTCTCCCTACCTGCAACTGCTTGTACTTTTAAAATTGTGTAATTTTGTGATCACAAAAAAAAAAAAAAAAAAGTTGAAAATGAATCTAGATTTTTTTTCTGCAGACAGGAATCTCTTTAAAATGCCCTATACTATACTTTGAAATCTTTTTTAGGGTTAGGAAGGGTGAATGCGTGAATGCTTTAAGGCTAACAGATTCTAGGCTATTACTAAAACTCTTCTCGTTTAGCATATTGAAGACTAAATTGACATTCAAAACTTGATTCAAAAATTGTCACATCCTGTATAATTCCTGCTAACAACAGCCATGATGCATTATAGCGGGAGTACAAAATCAGTAAAAGAAATCACTCTTTTTTTTTTTTTTCATCATTTGCCAGGTAATTTGGAAGTAGCTTCACAGTGCTAATTGTAACAAATATATGCTGTGCCATAAGTAGCTAAAAATTACTTCAGTATTTGTTTCTCTCTCTCTCTCTCTCTCTCTTTTTTTTTTTTTTTTAATAGGGAGCTGATGTACTGTAAGAGTAAATGTGTTGTTCTGGATGTCATGTAGATTTCAAGTACTGTTGTAAGAGTAAATGTAGAAAGTATGGTGATGGTGTGAAGCCCACAGGCACTCTAAAAAATTTACTCTTTTGAGAACTCAAACAGGTACCCCATTGAGTTCAAAAGTTCCCCACTTCCACTCAAGTAATGGCCCATAGTTTTTACTTTCTCACACCTCCATCGTAGAAAAGTATTATGATCTTTCAAAAATCCTACTTCCTGTTTTTGATGTAATTTTACAAAAAATGTGAGAACTAGGTAAATACCCAAGAGCCAACTGTTGTAAATAGCAAGTAAAATATAATCTGAATGCCAACAATGCAGCACACCACAGAAATGCAAAATGAAAAACAAACCAGCACAGAATGGATGAGCAATTAGGTCCAGTGATGGCTCATGACCAGAGAAACAGGTGAAGTGTTACAAAATGAGAATTCATGGGGAAAAAGCAAATGAGCTGCCACTGATAAATTTCTCAAAAAATCAAGATAATGGGATTAGATGTAAAGGATTCAGTGTTAATATGTTATGTAAGACAGAAAAAGATGAATATTTAAAATATATTTTATTAGAGACAACTGCAGGGTGGGCCAAAAGTCACAAAGGGGTTTCAATCTGCAATAACTCCTTTATTTTTCATTTTAAATGCACAATACCATAGCATCATATACAGTAGATAATAGGAAATAAATTTACACTAGGTGTGAAAAATCACATTGTGTAAATGGTGTCCACTTACTACTTTGCACTAACGTGCCCTTTCTAAGGTGTTTTCTATGACACCTCTTAGTGTTTCAGGTGCCAGGGCTCTGATTTTTGGCCCGAATATTGGTCTTCAACTGTTGGAGAGTCTGAGGCTTGTTAACATACACTTTTTCCTTGAGATAACCCCCATAGAAAGAAATCGGGACTTGTCAGATCTCGAGAACACAATGGTCAGCTGATGTTGCAACTGCGGGGAATTATGTGTTCTTTAAACATTTGCCAGAGCACTTGGATTGTGGTCCTTGCTGTGTGAGCTGTTGCTTCATCTTGTTGGAACCACATGTCCTGTTTATCTTGAACTGCTGGGAATAAGAAATGTTCGATCATAGATCGATATGCATCTCCTGTAATATTGATAGAGTGCCCAACATGGTCTTAAAAAGTAAGGTTCGATGACTTCTTCTGACGTCACCCCATACCTGACCGTACACTTAAGGGGATGCAATTCCCTTTGGTGCTTGCCTTGGATTTTATGAACCCCAAATCCTGCAGTTTTGTTTGTTAATGAAGCCATTCAAATGAAAATGTGTTTCATCTGACATTGTCAGCTTGTGGGTAAATTCAGATCTGCCCTTGCTAATTCTTGAATTTGACTGCATATTGCAATCTCTGGTCATAATCTGGTGGCTTCAGCTGTTGCACCTACTAGATTTTATACAGAAACAGCTTCAAGGTGTGCAGAATACACTGGAGTGACATCCCAGAGGCTTCAACAAGTCCCGACCACCTTCAAGTGGATGTGTTCAGGTCTTTTACAACACTTTGCCTTACATACTGAACAGTGGCTTTGTTCCTAACCAAATGCAGTCTGCCGGTTCGTGGAAGGTCGCTTACTGAATCCTGTTCCTCAAAACAATCAATCAAACGTCTAATCATAATAGGACTTTTTTTAGAAGCATAGATAGTGGGGAAATTGCGATTTACCTTTACACTCCCTGGCAAAAAATCTATGCATTTCTTGAAAAAGAAACTGTACCTCAAATAGTCTTTGATAAATGGAATCAAAAGAAAGAAAAAATTGCCAATTAAATATGTAGAAGCAAATTTTTGGAATAAAATACATTTGGAATTTGATAGCACCTGCATTTACACTACTACCTAGTGGCAAAATTATGCAGTGTAAAAAAACCCTGGAAAACTAGGATCATCATTCTCAAATTTCAAGCTTTTCAATGGAAAAATAATTTTTTCAAATCGGACTAATGGTTGCAGAGATAGGGTGTCCACAGATAGATGGACAAAGTGATATTATGAGTATGTACTTTTTTTTTTTTTTTACAAAAGACGTGCTAACAGTGTAAAATTAGGGTGAAGTAGGGAGCCTTATGACCTGTCAAACACATGCTAGACATCCGAAATTTTGTTCTTTGCACTGCGAGTTGCACAAAGATGTACAGTCTTAGAATTGTGTGGATTTGTACTTATGAAGTTGTAGGGTTGGATGGGCATAAATAATTGTGGGGTTAGATTAATGATTATATAGACTTAAGAAGTTTTTTCAAGCTGATTTCAATTAATTAAGATACAGGGTATATATATATATATCGAAAAAGTATCACTGAAGACGTAAGAAAATTCAACTGTGAACTAGTGAGGAAAGCAATTGAAAACAACCAAAGCCTAAAGATAGCAAAGGGACATCTCAGTAAGGGAAGAAAACAGATTATGGCACTGAGAAAAGAAGATGGTTCTGTAACAAGAAATAGAGGCGAAATTTTGACAAGAGTGAAAGATTTCTACTCCAAATTATGTGAAAGGGATGATACATGCACTCCAGACATCATGAAAGATACCAGTACCAGAGTTCCTCCAGTCCTTCCAGCAGAAGTTGCACATGCAATCAAGAACATGAAGCGGGAAAAGCTCCAGGAGAAGATGGAATTACTGTAGACATCATACAAGAAGCAAGTGGAGAAATCGAAACAGTACTCGCCCAAATTTTCACTCGATGCCTTAATGAAGGAAAGAGTCCTGAGGATTGGAACACCGCTACAATGATCCTGCTACATAAGAAAGGTGACATTGAGGATCTCGGAAACTACAGACCTATCAGCCTCCTATCAGTAGTTCATAAAATCTTCACTAAAGTTCTTTCACACCGCTTGAAGGTAACACTGGACATGGCTCAACCGAGAGAACAAGCTGGATTCAGGAGTGGCTACAGCACAATAGATCATATCCATGTGCTGAGAGAACTAATTGAAAGAGCGAGGAATATGAACTTCCATTGTGCATGGCTTTTATCGATTATGAAAAAGCCTTTGATTCGGTGAAACCATCAGCAGTTACAATGGCTCTGAAAACCTGCGGTATTGAAGATGCATACATTAATATTATTAATAACATCTATGAAAATGCAAGTGCAAAGATTAGGCTGTTTGAAAATACAACACACATAAAAATTGGAAAGGGAGTGAGACAAGGTGACACCATATCTCCGAAGCTCTTTAATGCCACATTGGAGGGTGTTTTTCAGTCACTGAGCTGGGAAAACAAGGGGATAAAGATTAATGGAGATTATCTAACCCACCTTCGTTTTGCTGATGACGTAGTCATTTTTGCAACTAGCCCATCAGAGCTGCAGAGTATGATCCAGGAACTTGCTGACAAGAGTAAAGAAGTGGGATTAAAAATGAACTTTCAGAAGACAAAAGTGATGTTCAATGCTTTTACAAGAAATGAAGATTTATCGATTGATGGAGAAAAGCTGGAGATAACCGACACGTACGTTTATCTTGGACAGCAGATATCAAGTGAGGGTCACATTGATGAAGAAATTAATCGGCGTACAAAACTTGCCTGGAGAGCTTTTGGAAGAAACAGCATAATTTTCAAGAGCAATATGCCATTATGTCTTAAAAGAAAAGTGTTTGATCAATGCATCCTTCCAGTGCTTACGTATGGTGCAGAGACGTGGACCTTAACTAAAAGAGACATACAAAGGCTGCAGACAACTCAAAGAAGAATGGAGAGGTGCATGCTTGGTGTAACCAGGAGAGATAAGAAGAGGAACACGTGGATCCGAAAAATGACAAGAGTGGAAGACATCATGATCAGAGTTAAATCCCTGAAATGGCAATGGGCTGGACATACTGCCAGAAGGACAGATCATCGATGGACAGCCGAAATTTTAGATTGGATTCCAAGGGACAGGAAAAGACCCAGAAGAAGACCACATGGGAGATGGGTGGATGAAATTCGAAAGTATGCAGGGGTGACATGGAGGAGACTGGCACAAGACAGACCGTTGTGGAGGAAACTTGGGGAGATCTTCGTCCAGCAGTGGATTGATAATGGTTGACAATGATGATGATGATATATATATATATATATATCTCACACACACACACACACACACACACACACACACACACACTCACTCACTGGACCATGGTTGCTGAGTAAGAAGGACACACCTGACCAATACTAAACAAGAGGAAAACAAATGTCCCCTTTTCCGGATAATTCCCAATAGTGTCCATGACTAGGATTAGTAGTACTAGAAGTGAGTACTGAAATTTCACTATAAGAATTAATTTGTTCCATCTGAAAACAATAAAATGGTTTGGTACATAAGATATGTGAAGCAATTTGTGCTGTGAGACACAGGCACTGACTATGGGCATGTTTGGTTGCTTAAGCATGCCCAGATTTCTGTGAGGGCAACCTAAATTATCTTTCAGCAACTATATTTGTGTATTGTAATTAGAACTTACAGAATAAGATGATTCTATCAATTAACAGCAGTCAAAGGTTAAGATGATTCTATCAATTAACAGCAGTCAAAGGTTATGAAAAATCAAAATTGATGTATTCAGCACATACTTTTTAAATGGTGTGTGTTCAGTTTATTATTGTATAGTACAGTATAAATACATTCTGTAATATGTTATATCAGTTATAATTATATGCTAATTCAATATAACAAACATTTTTCAAATCTACTGGGAAATGAAACAATCATTAAGAAAAATGTGAAGGAAAACAAGAACATTTTTTGCTGGTAATATGTTAAATGTACTCACAAGAATGAGTACTGAATCAGAAACAGGCACTATTTCAAGAGTATACTACTGGATAACGATTTAAAATAACAAATTTTTATTTATTTTCTTATTCATTTTAAAGAAAATTAATGCATAAACACCCTTCAGGTTTTTCTTATTCAAACATGCCCTAAGATTTACAAAACTTTGTCTTTGCTGTGAGGAGAAGTGAGAAAAAAATGCACTATATATGGTTAAAGTGATTGTATAATTGGAACTAGTCAAGCCAATCACACATAAGTTATCCTAGTCATCTAGGCAGCACTTCCCTACAGACTGCTGACTCACCAGGATTTTACTTTGCCAGTGTTCCCGCAGCTCATTCTACCCCTTTGTATATGTGCACCAGAGCATAACATAGCATTGGGCTGTTACCCTGTGTACTATGATAATAATTTTCTATATCATGATACTCCTCCATTTAGCAATGTTGTTGGATCAGGGACAGAAGTCTCATAGCCACAAGTAATTTTTCATTCCACTCAGTCCCACACTTGCTTCCTCTAGTCTAGGATTCTCAATTCTTATAAGTCTTTTTGAACATTATCTTTCCATAGTTTGTCTTCCAGCTGGAATCTATTTAAGTTTCTGTTTAAACAGCCTGTCATCCCGGCTGTTCCACATATCCAAGTCTCTTCCTTAGGATTTTATTTTGTGTTTACAGTAAGTCTCCAATGTGGTTTCGGAGTTATGCAGTTGTATCTTGTAGCGCATCATCCACTTACAATTATGACTTTGTGATGGCACTGGTGAGCTCGGCAGTGAAAAAATGCTGGATGAATTGCCCATGGGATGTGAAAACAGTGACCATCTGGGATCACGTATCAACAGCGTGCATCAGGGCATGGTTACGCCATTCTTTTTAATTTCTCTGGAGTTATGTATTAGTTTTTTTATTTGGATAGCAGCTGTGAGTCATCAACAAACATGTCAGAAAATTGTAGAAAGAAGAGACAGATTATAACTATGGAAACAAAAGTAGAAATTATTAAACAGCATGAAAATGGTTCCAAATTCGTTGGCTGAGCACTGAAGAGTTACTACCCCTTGAAGAGCAAAGAAATGAAGAAGAGGTGTCAGAGGAAGAAACAGAAGTTGAATCACCCAAATGATTTGAAGTTAAGCGATTGTCAGGGGATTCAGAATGTTCGACAAAAGACTGGCTGCTTTTAAGGCACAAGATCCAGATCCAGAAAGGTTCACAAAAGTGTTTGGTGCAGTGCATGATGCTTTTGTTTGCTACAAAGTGATTTATGATGAGAAAAGAAAGGCAACTGTACATATGTCCTTAGAGAAATATTTAAAAGCATCCTTGACATTGGCGGAGCCGGGAGCATATTAATACATAGTTTGTAAGAGAAATGTCCGAACATATATATAACATCATTCCCTACAAATCTTGCACCCTGCATCTCTACAAACTTGCAGCATTGAAGTCCTACATCCACAGGGCTCATATCATTTGCAACAACCAACTCTCTCTTCAAGAAGAACTCTCCAAAATTTCTACAATAGCCCTCTCTCATGGTTTCCCTGCTGTTATAGTCAACTCCCTCATAAAGAAATATGAAAACCATTCGAAAATCGAATGCCTCCTTCCTCACAAGAAAGAAGACCTGAAATTCTGTGGTTCTGTTCCTTACCATCCTTCCTATGCTTATAAGTTACAGATTCTTTTTAGAAGTTTTGGTTACCATCTTGCCATTAAATCTACCCCAAACATCTTGAAACTTCTACAAAGGGATAGGGACAAAGTTGAAAGCCTGAACCTCCCAGGAGTTTACTGCATTCCTATCTCTTCTTCTACTGGGGATAACTTATACATTGGAAGCACATACAGGAGCATTAGCCATAGAATTTTAGAACATAGAAAAGATGTTTCGAAAGCCAATCCCAATACTGCCTTGTCTATTTAGACAATGGAAGACACATCTGCAGTTCCCCACTGGAACGAAGCAAAACGAATTGCGTCTTTTGACAATCGTTTTGCCCTCCGTTACCGTGAAAGCATAGAAATTATGTTCAACTCAATGACTTGCAACTCCGAATCTCCTCTCTACATTCCGT
This sequence comes from Macrothele yani, assembly GCA_039090855.1. Taxonomy (NCBI): domain Eukaryota; kingdom Metazoa; phylum Arthropoda; class Arachnida; order Araneae; family Macrothelidae; genus Macrothele; species Macrothele yani. The sequence goes on along the minus strand of CM076990.1, from coordinate 65,906,258 downwards.
TGATCTGGAGATCAATTCTAAGTTTTGGCAACAAAAATAAGAAAAATTCAAATGTAGAATCTGGCAACAATCTTAGTCCTCCATTGGCGTGATGAAGACCTAAGATAAGGTCGAAAGCTTCCAACTTACGAACTTTTTATAAAAGTTTCAGTTAACGTAACTAGCGTGATCAAGTTACCTTTATTTGTGGCTCTAGTATGTTGTATAGAATATATATCACTATTAGCATGCGAGTTTTCTTTCAGTTGCATGTGCTGTTACATTTCAGGATTAATTTGTTCTTTGTTGCTGATCTTTTCCTATCCTATAGTAATATCAATAGTTTAGCTTTAGTTGGTTTTTGAAATGATCATGCATTTTGGCAATTCACTGCAATTAAGCACTTTTTGACTTACACGGAAATCTTTGTAACAAATTAACCACATAAGTCAGGGACTTATTGTATTAGCTTTTGCCTAGTTTCAAGATTCTCATCTGTAAAAATCCTTTGAGCATTTTAAAAATATATTAGTTACACAGCTTATATCAATAATGCTCAGGGCTTGAAAAATACCATGCCCGAGATGCCCGGGGGCATGTAAATTATTGGCCTGCGCAAGTAAAAATAAAGTCTAGTTGCCCGGTCAGGTAACTAGATTTAATGAAAAAAAAAGTTTGGAATGGAGAATTTTCTACTCTAGAAAAAAAGACGGTCGTCTCGTGTTTTTCATTTTACTTCAAACCACCAGAAGTTGTATTATTGTTATGGAATAAGTGCCAAGGCCAGGAGAATAGCACTTCTTCAATTATATATTATGCTCTAAGTCCAGAAATTAGGGCTATATGTAGTTTTGCTCCAGATGTCGTTTACAATTAATGACAGGATGTGTGCCTTGGATAAAACTAGCCTACCGTGTTTAGTGACAAAATGCGTAAACTGCCATGAAACAGCAGGAAGCAGACTGATGGGCAAAAAAGCCTTGCTTTATGGGGAGAGGGAGCACCTTTGGGACTTTGGGAGGGAGTGACAACAGAATATTTATTGCACAATCCCGGGTGGGGTTAGGCCTCCGATATAACTTGCATGAGCGGAAACCCTCCCTTGCTCTTGCAAGTTATATTGGGGTTAGGTCTCCGATATAACTTGCATGAGCAAGGGAGGGTTTCTGTCCGTGCGCATGCCCGCACACACGTGAACTGACAGCGGTTCTACTGAAACAAAAGCTAAGTTTCGTTTAAGAATGAGCCTGCGCAATGTGTTCCACTTAACTAGGAGAACGGCGAAAATTACCGACCGCCGATAACCTAGTTTATATGAGAGAACAGTAGTTTGTGTTAGCTGCAGATATGAGTTGTATTTTGTAATGGATATACAATTTTTTTTTTGGAAAAAAATCCAGCAATGAGAATATATCTCATAGTAAGCAACTATGTGAAATTCTCGATCTGTCAGTGGTAGTTACAAATTCATCTTTCGCATTGTTGAGTGACGTAATTTCATAATCGAAGTCTACATTGTTGGCAAAACGGAAACTTACGCAAGCGGACTATGATAAAGCGTACAAAAAAAAAAAAAAAAAAAAAAAAACACTGTTGCACAGTTGAAGAGTCTTGGATAAAAACATTTTATTGGCTAAAGTCAAATGACAAGACTATTATGTGGTGCACTGTTTGCAAAAACCATCCTAAAATTGCCGATACCACCAGCACTTTTTTTTAAGGAATGTGGGGTGTCAGGTGATGATATATGTTTAATAACTATAAGTGCATACAACAGTAGTCGAAGACAAGAATTGCCTTTGTTTCTAAACAACAATTCTTGGGATATTTTATGATGCAGAATCACTTCTGTTTGCACAAGAGAAAAAGGTTTTTACATTCAAAATTGTTGTTAAGAACTACTTAAACTGCTGTACAGTTAATTATGATTATTTAATATTTTTGCAAAACACGGGATATATTAAAAATTCTTGAACATGGCATCATCATTAAATTTCTCAAATGCCATCGATTACCTTTCTTAAAACTTAAGATATATGCTTTTGTGCATTTTGAATAAAGACACTTTAAAATGGTGATGCAAAAGATGTATGAAAAGTTTATCATAATTTTTAACTTTAAAAAAAATGAGGCTTCTGTTTTGTTATCTTAAGAGAGAAATTTTTCTGGGCATGTAGATTTTACTTCTGGGCAAGTAAATATTTTCTGCACATGCCCAGCTGAGCATGCAACTTTTCAGATATTTTTCAAGCGCTGATGCTGCTTTTGAAGTTTCTTTAGAATTGATTTAAACAGCATTAAAAAAAATGTAGAAATGTGTGTTTGGATAGGCTTTACTTGCACATTTCTTTATTGAAATGCAGTTTTAGTATCTCATTTTAAAGGAGCTCATAAGTTAGTCTAAAAAATATAAGTGTAGCAATATGTGTAAAACAAGAGTGTCCCTTGAATGAATCTTGTAGGTATTTTCACATGTAAATGGATGGTGCTAGAATCACCATAATCAAATCATGTCACATCTGCTGTTTTATCTCTTTTTTTTTTTATCTCCTTTTAAAATATTATGTGCAACATTTTTTTTTTCATTGTTAAGTCGCTTTGTTCTCATTTTGGATAGCTAATTAAAATGACATTGGCAATCAAGTTGTAACAAACACTGGAGTATAGATGGCTTGAAGACATTAAAAGCAATATTGCTTTTGCTGAGATTATTGTGTGTACTCAAAAGCTTAAGTAGTTTTTTGTATTATTTATTCCGTTGGAGATAATTTTGCTTCAAAATGCTGCTGCATTAATGTTTGTGTATTTATGTGCAATGCACCAGAACTCTTTTCTGGGGTTGATACCTCAGGTACATGGTGGAGATTTGCAATGTTCAATTTTCCGTGCTAGTAAGAAATGACAGGCTCCTTAAAAAAAAAAAAAAAAAAACCACTCTGTGATACACGTGTGTGCGCGCGCGCGTGTGTGTGTGTGTGTGTGTGTGTGTGTGTGAGAGAGAGAGAGAGAGAGAGAGAGAGAGAGAGAGAGAGAGCGCCAGAGTTTTTGAGCAAGAGTTCCTTATTTTGCACAGATTGCTTTAATCATATTTTGTATTTAAGCATTTAAAGTTAACCTTATTTATGCTACTTTGAAAAACACTTGCCATGTTTTGTGAAAAAAATTTCTTGTAATTTTGTTAAATTATTTTCTGTTCCACTACTTTTTATACATTTTCTTATTTTACCACTGTAATACTGCTTAAAACATTTCCCTTTTTTGTCTTGTTTTTGTAGTTTCTCTGTTTTATAAGTGCACCAATACTGCTATTCACATGGTGCTATATTTTACTACATACTGTTGATGTATTAAATGTTTCTATTTACATCTATCTCAGCACACAACTTGAGCTTTACTGACATCCGTCACACAACTCACACAAGACTGAATTTATATTTGTGATAAAGCAATATTTCCACTTCTGAATGTCGTGTTAAGAAAGTTATTTTAACATTGCATAGTTCAGTGCTTCCCTACTAGGATTTCCCATGCAGCCACGGAATAAATAAATAAACAAACAAGAGAGATAACACCAAATTTTCAGTTATAACGAGCACATCTTTTGAATCCTATCTGACGTGAATAAAATTTATCAAAGTTATTCGTAGTCAATGGAAACCAGTTAGAAAAAAAATCAACTGGATTTCTACAATCAATTAAACATCCAGAAATAAAAACAGCTACTTTCACCAGCAGTTAAAAAATATGTAATGAAAATTAACAAATGGTATACAAAAAGTTTCTCATAGCAGAAGGAAGACATCAGAGACAGGAATTTTCTCTAGCATAGCAAGAGCTATGCTAAGGAGAAAGAATTTTTCAGATATGTCTCCCAGAAGGCAGAGATGTGGGAAAAAGGTTTTGACATGTACTCCCCCCACTGGGAAAGCTGTGCATTAAACAGGTAATGTTCCTCATCTTTATCGTAGCGAATGGCATAGAGTAAAAAATGAAAATTTTCAATAGGGTTTTTAGAAGCGGAGATGCAGCTGCAAACAGAAGCACACAAACATCACCAAGTGACAGAACTGTGAGCTATAAAAAAACTCCACAGGTTCAGGCAAAGTGTTCCACGAGGTAAATGGTATCTGGTGTTAAAAGAATTTTTTAAATCTGGTATTTAGAAGCAGAAATATCAAGAAAAAGAGACAAAATGTTTGTGCCCCATAATGGAAAGATTATACATTATTTTGGGGAAGAAATACACATAAAATGTTTTCATAGTCATTAGTATCTGAGCAAAAAGAATTTTTTCAGTCAGGTTTTTGGCCATGCAGATGTTACTGAAAACATGCTATAAACAGAAACATGAACTTTCGCCCTCTAGTGGCATACTTGTGCGTTAAGAAAAGTTTGAAATTATATGGAAAGAAACATTTCGCATTGGAAATGCTTTCCAAAGCAGTTTTTTTTTTTTTCAAATCGGACTCCTAAAAGCAGAGATATTGACAAAAATAAAATATACATCTACACCCCTGATGAAAAAACTATGCATTGTTTTAAGCAGAAAGTATTCTAAAAAGCTTTCTCAAGGTGAACAGTATCATAGATCATTTTTGAATCAAAGATTATACTTATAAAAATGCCAGTAAAGGAAATTATAATGGGATCATGGTTTCCCTTTTCAGCCACTAGGGCTCGTCAGCCATCAAGTCGCATATGTTGTTCCATTCTTGACCAGCTTTTGAATCTATTATCACAGGGTTGAGGTCTTGTGCTGCCATCTCCCGACTCGAATCTGTTGAATTTTTGAAATACTTAAATTTTTGGAAGTCTTCCGAAAATTCAACAGATTCCAGCCGGGAGATGGCAGTACGAGACCTCAACCCTGCAATAAGTGATTCAAAAGCTGGTCAAGAATGGAACAACATACACAACTTGATGGCTGACGAGAACCCTAGTGGCTGAAACCATGGTCCCATTATATAGTTTCCTTTATTGCCATGTTTATTAGTATAATCTTTGATTGAAAAACAATCTATGTATAATGAAATGCGATTAGTAATTTTTGCTCTGATTTGTTATTTGATGAATAGTATCAGTCCACAAAAGAATTTTTTTAATTGAGATTTTAGAAGTGCAGATTTTGCCTCAAATACACCAGAAACAGAAATAGCAATTATGCCCCCTGATGGCCAAACCATTCTTTACCAAAAATGAGAAATTATATGTAGAACATTTCCCACCCAGAGCTGTATCAGATGCAGAAAAATTTTTTCAAATAGAACTTTTAGAAGCAGAGATATTGGAGAAATTGCAATTTTTTTTAATACTCCCTGGTGGAAAATCTATGCATCACTTGAAAAAGAAACTGTACCCAAAGTAATCTTTGTTATAAATTGCATCGAAAGAAAAGAAAGAAATTTTTCAATCAGATATTTGGAGGCAAATATACGGAATAAAACATATCTTCAATTTGATAACCTCTGCATTTATGCCCTCTTGTGGCAAAGTTGTGCATTAGAAAAAACCGAAATGCAAGGATCATCATTCTCACACTTCAAGCTTCCAAAGCAAAAATACTTTTTCAAATTGGACTAATAGTTTCAGAGATGTGTTGGTTACAGACGGACAGACTAAGTGATACTATATAAGCACATACTTTTATTTACAGAAGGTGTTCTAAAAATGTTAAAATAACACAAAAAAGATAAATTTATCGTGTAATTGGAAATATTGGTACAATCTCTGTGTGCTACTCTCTACCTCTGTTTTGTTTATTCAATTTATATTTAAGGTTATTTGTATTTGTGACTGTGTTTGTTTCATATTTTTAAAGAGCTGCCTGCCGCCCCGGTGGAGCAGTGGTCTAAGCACTGGATTATGACCATTCATCGATGAAGGGTCCGGGTTCGAATACCAGTGAGGCATGGATGTTGTGTTTGTCTTACGGCATTGGCTCTCTCCCTTCTCTGGAATCAGTGACCCTAAATGAGGGACGGGCGACTGCTTATAGCCCATCAAGTTGCTCGTGGAGGTCGTTAAACCTTTAATCAAAAAAAAAAAAAAAAAAAAAAAAGAGCTGCCTCACATTTGGCAACAGAAAGGCAAATGCTGTGCCACCAAGAAAAAAAAAAAAAAAAAAAAAAAAACAGCAGCACTACAAACACTCTTTGTGGATGCAGTATCTGTATCTGCAGGCCTAGTTCTAAGAATTCTTTTTGCCTGCTTAGTGCAACTTAAAATTCTTTATGTTTTTAGTTTTCATTAGATCTCTTCCCTATGATATTGCTTAAGAAGGTTCATTTTCTTTATTAAAAGAGTGATGATCATGTGTTGAAGCCAGTCTTGGGTAAACAGTGCTGTTCTGCAGATCTCAGCAATGGTGATATTCCAAAATGATTTATTTTCAGGAGTGATTGCATGAACAGTGTTTAATGCACCCCACGATCACTTGCTAATTTGTAGAGAAATAAGCCTTCTCATATTTGAACATTAAAAACAAAGAAAGAAGCCATTTGTTGACAGTTGAAGAAGAATTATGAGTGTACATATGTCAAAAATTCAGCCAAGAATTAAACTTTTGTGCAGAAGGAAAGAAGCCAAAGTGTCCCACTGAAAGTAAACCTGATACTAAATTTGAATGTGAACTTTAATGTGAACTTATTGAATGTGAAAGTAAACCTGATACTGAATTTGAATGTGAACTTTATTGAATGTGAACTGAAAGTAAACCTGATACTGAATTTGAATGTGAACTTATGGATATATTGAGAATTATTTTAGGGATTCCTCTGTGGAGAAAAGATTAGGAAACATTAGTTTAGTTTTTAACCATGATGAGTGTAAAATACACTCAAACACAAAATTTTCCAGATGCATTACCTTGTATATATTTTCCAGGTGCACTATATTCTGATTTTCTAAATGCATTGCATTTATTATACTAGGTAGTACCATGATGTATGCCATTGCAAACTAATGTATAGTCAGATTTTTTTTTACTTGGCACTTGATGATAATGAAATTGCCAATTTTTGGGGATTCAAGCATTTTGGGGATTCTCTAGTCACTAGTTCCCTGTGGAGCTAAGATTTTAAGACCCATTACCATGGCAGTCCCACCTTTTGGTTCATCCCCCACCTACTCCATTGTTGTCTCCCCCATTGTCTCACATAGCTTGCTGGGGACATAATGGCTAGATCACTTAAAAGACAAAAAAGCCCTCTTCCCCCTTTCAGATCAAGCAATGTTTACTGCCACGCTTTCCACAAGAATTCCACCCTAGGGTGTGATTACTAAGGAACCCTTCGCCTGCTCCCTTCTTGCTGCAAATCGCATGTGTTTAGACCTGGTAAGTGCTTGCTGCACCCCCAAAAGCAGGCGATTCCATTATTGTTAAGTGCCAAGAAAAAACATCTGACTATATATACATGTATATATATACTTATTAAGATTTAACCAGAAAAACTCTGTTTTGATGTGGCCATATGGGGACAACATTCTCATTAATTGACATAAAGTTAGATTTTTCTTTTTATGATACCTGAGCTTTCTCTAGAAGTCATATCAGAAATATATATATATATATATATATATATATATAGAGAGAGAGAGAGAGAGAGAGAGAGAGAGGATGTAAGGTCAGGTGAGGTGCAACATATCACCTCTCCTTGACAAATGTCAACCCCGCCTTCTCGTGGTGCATCCTGTTCCCACTAAAGGGGCTCTGACGATCGCCAATAGCGGTATAACTATACCATCGGGATTAGAGGAAATGCTATCCCACACTCACCATCCCGTTTGGCCAGCGTGGTGAGTTATGGCCAAACCCCTCCAAAATGACTCCACAACTTAAATCTTGGCCCTTAGTCTCCGGCAGCTGGAATGTACCTGGCCAAGGCAGCAGCCAGTGCGACATGAAGGCAGAGGGTGCTAAGAATCATCGGAGGACCGGACTAGGCTGCCATTTGATGCTGACTTTGGCTACTTACAATGGACGCTCCCTATCTTCTGATTCAAGACTTCTTGAATTGGAAGAGGAACTACAAAGGATCAAGTGGGACATCGTCGGGCTAAGTGAGGTAAGGAGAAAAGGAGAAGATCTCATTGAACTGAAAAGTGGACATCTCTTCTACTATCATGGGACACATACTGGCAGAACTAGTGGTGTTGGATTTATAATAAACAAGAAACTGAAGGATAAAGTTGTAGAAGTTGAAAGTTCCTCTGACAGAGCTGCACGACTCGTTATCCAACTCTCGAGAAGATACCAGGCTCAGATTATTCAAACTTATGCACCCACCACAAGTCATGCTGAAGAATTTTATGAGGAAATTCGTCATCTAAATAATAAAGGCAAGCAGCACTTGAAGATAATTATGTGGAGATTTCAATGCAAAAATAGGGCAACAGCAACAGAATGAAACTTCAGTAGGTAAATTCGGTCACGGCAATAGAAACCAGCATGGAAATACTCTTGTAGAGTTTGCAGAGGCAGAAAAGTTTTTCATCATGAACTCCATTTTCAAGAAAAAGCCGCAAAGGAAATGGACATGGAGGCATCCCAATGGATTGACAAGTGAAATTGATTTTATTTTGTGTAACAAGAAATTTGTCATGGAAGACTGTAGTGTGCTGAACAAGTTCAACACAGGTAGTGACCATAGAATGGTGAGATGTAAGATGCACCTCAACACTAAACTCGAACGTGGCAAGCTCATAAGACAAACAAAATGTATTGACATAACCAACCTTAATAAACACCATAATACCTTCTAGTTGGAACTGAAGAACAGGTTCTCTGCTTTAGAAGGCCTAACATCAGAAGAAGTGGATATTTCTGAAGTTAACAGAAAAGTAACCAAAGCTCTTATGGAAACAGCAACAAAATTAGCTGGGTCTAAGAACAAGTTGCATGTGAACAAATTATCAGGAAAAACCAAAATGTTGATGCAAAAAAGAAGAGAGATGAGGACAACTAAAGAAGATGTGACTTCCAAAGTGGAATATCTAGAGCTATGCAAGACAGTATGAAAAAGTATCACTGAAGACGTAAGGAAATTCAACTGTGAACTAGTGAGGAAAGCAATTGAAAACAACCAAAGCCTAAAGATAGCAAAGGGACATCTCAGTAAGTGAAGAAAACAGATTATGGCACTGAGAAAAGAAGATGGTTCTGTAACAAGAAATAGAGGCAAAACTTTGACAAGAGTGAAAGATTTCTACTACAAATTATATGAAAGGGAAGATACATGTACTCCAGCCATCATGAAAGGTACCAGTACCAGAGTTCTTTCAGTCCTCCCAAAAGAAGTTGCACACGCAATCAAGAACATGAAATGGGGAAAAGCTCCAGAAGAAGATGGAATTACTGCAGACATCATACAAGAAGCAAGTGGAGAAATTGAAACAGTACTCGCGCAGGTTTTCACTCGATGCCTTAATGAAGGGAAGATTCCTGAGGATTGGAACAATGCTACAATGATCCTGCTACATAAAAAAGATGACATTGAAGATCTCAGAAACTACAAACCTATCAGCCACCTATCAGTGGTTTATAAAATCTTCACTAAAGATCTTTCACACCACTTGAAGGTAACTCTGGACATGGCTCAACCGAGAGAACAAGCTGGATTCAGTAGTGGCTACAGCACTATAGATCATGTCCACATACTGAGAGAACTAATTGAAAGAGCGAGGGAATGTGAACTTCCATTATGCATGGCTTTTATCGATTATGAAAAGGCCTTTGATTCAGTGAAACCATCAGCAGTTACAATGGCTTTGAAATCCTGTGGTGTTGAAGATGCATACATTAATATTATTAATAACATCTATGAAAATGCAAGTGAAAAGGTTCGGCTGTTTGAGAATACAGCACACATAAAAATTGGAAAGGGAGTGAGACAAGGTGACACCATATCTTTGAGCTCTTTAATGCCACATTGGAAAATGTCTTTCAATCACTGAACTGGGAAAACAAAGGGATAAAGATTAATGGAAATTATCTAACCCACCCTCGTTTTGCTGATGACGTAGTCATTTTTGCAACCACCCCATCAGAGCTGCAGAGTATGATCCTGTTAACTTGCTGACAAGAGCAAAGAAGTGGGATTAAAAAGGAACTTTCGGAAGACAAAAGTGATGTACAATGCTTTTACAAGAAATGAAGATTTATCGATTGATGGAGAAAAGCTGGAGATAACAGATGCGTACATTTATCTTGGACAGCAGATATCAAGTGAAGGTCACATTGATGAAGAAATTAATCAGCATATAAAACTTGCCTGGAGAGCTTTTGGAAGAAACAACATAATTTTCAAGAGCAATATGCCGTTATGTCTTAAAAGAAAAGTGTTTGATCAATGCATCCTTCCAGTGCTTACGTATGGTGCAGAGACGTGGACCTTAACTAAAAGAGACATACAAAGGCTGCAGACAACTCAAAGAACCATGGAGAGGTGCATGCTTGGTGTAACCAGGAGAGATAAAAAAGGAACTCGTGGATCAGAAAAATGACAAGAGTGGAAGACATAATCATCAGAGTAAAATCCCTGAAAATGGCAATGGGCTGGACATACTGCCAGAAGGACAGACCATTGATGGACAGTCAAAATTTCAGATTGGATTCCAAGGGACAGAAAAAGACCCAGAAAAAGACCACATGGAAGATGGGTGGATGAAATTCGAAAGTATGCGAGAGTAACATGGAGGAGACTGGCACTAGACAGATCGTTGTGGAAGAGGCCTGGAGAGATCTTCGTCCAGCAGTGGATTGATAATGGTTGACAATGATGATGGTTATATATCATCATCATTGTCAACCATTATCAATCCACTGCTGGACGAAGGTCTCCCCAAGTTTCCTCCGCAACGGTCTGTCTTGTGCCAGTCTCCTCCATGTATATATATATTTAACACTGTCTAGTTCCAACTAAAGTAAATGCTATCCATTTGCTTCTGCAGTAGTAAATGCACTGTTTTTCAACAAGGGAATACAAAATTATGTTTATGTTCATCATTATACAAAACCTCAAAATTTTCTGGTGGCATTTAATTTTTTCAAGAGATATGAAGAGAAAAACATGACCAATCTGAACAACAATGACACATTCAGAATTTTGACCTTCATCAGTCCAAATGAATGTATTTCTTACATATTGTTCAAATTATTCAGTGTTAAATCTGCAACTTAAACTGGGGAACATAGTACTGTATTATACACTTGTATTAATAGTTGTACTTCAGAATTGGTTTTCATTGCAAAAATTTCAGCTTTGTGTTCTGACACATCATATTCAATAATAGTATTAATGAATAAATATAATCATAAACACCCCAATGCAAAATCATTGCCATATCTAAAAACATTCTGATGCAGACTCCAAATGAGCGCACATATCTTTCTTGGGTTACACTGTGGAACTTCAATCTGAATCCCTATTGGCGAGATCACTGTAGAATGCATAAGTCTGCTGGCGGTAGTACCAAAAATTCATGTTGGCACCTTTGTTATTCTGATTGTGTGGTAATTAGTCTGCAAAAAAAAAAAAAAAAAAAAGATACAAACAGAAAAATCTATATTTGGTGCTTTATTAAAGCTGTTTCATAACAGAAATTCAAGTTTTAAGAATGAAATCAGAAATAACATTTTCAGAACGAAATTTGAAAACTGAGGTGCCAGCTGAAAATTTTCAGTCGCCATGGTGACTGGGTGCCTTGGATTTGCTTACCTCTAATGATACATATCTACACTTCTAGAAGTCCACTTAACATTCTTTTTTTTTTTATCCAACTGCTGCTAAATAATGAACACTATTTTTCAGCATTTCTTATGTAAAATTTTCTGCTAAGTGGTGTAAAATTCTTTATTTAAAATACACCGGATTGTGAATACTCAAGAGACGCATATAGCGTATTAAATCTGTTTAGCTTGGCAAATCTTTGTACTGACTACACCACAAAAATAAACGGATTTAATACGCTATATGTGTGTGTCTCTTGGTATAAAATTCTTTTTTTTTTTTTTTTTTTGCTTTGTTTGAAAGCTGTTATTTGCATTGGAAGATTAAAAAGTATATATTGCTTGCAAGATTAAAAGATTAAAAAGTTATTTGCTTGCAAGATTAAAAAGTATATATATGCATTAAAATGTGTTTACCATAGTAGAGTTCAGACTTTAGTGAAAAGCGTGCTTATTCCACCGAAGAATTAGTGTCATCTTTTCCATTTACTTATGTTATTTTGCCAAATCATATTTCTATCTCTCTTTTTCTCTTTGCTGGTGTATTATTTTGTTGTGCAGTATGATTTGTTATAAATTGCTCTCCCCGCCCTTTTTTTTCAGTTGAAGTGTGTTGGACCCAAGCTCGTACCCTTTTTCAAAACAGTGGCAATCTACTTTGTGTTGGCAACTCCTTTTCCATCATGGTTTGCATGCCTGATCAAATCTCTTCCTGTTCTCTGCCTCTGTGGTTTTGTGCTGGTTCACGGTATGAGTTTCAGCGACAAGCATGCATATGCTCGACGTATACTCCTTGGATTACTCTTCTCTTGCCTGGGGGATGTGTTACTTATTTGGCCCTGCTGCTTCATGTATGGTATGTTGTCATTTGCCATTGCTCACCTGCTTTACATTTTGGCATTTGGAATGAAGCCACTGAACCCTATTGCGGGACTGGTGTGTGCAACAGTAGGAATGGTTGCGAATTCGTTTATTTACACAGGATGTTACGGTAAGAGCATTTTTAAATACTGTAGTTTGAAATCTCTGAAATATATAACCTAAAAATGTTGTTTATAAATGTAACCTCTGAAATATGATATATGATCAAAAGTATTTTGACACCTCTTTTGAGTTGTGGATTTATTTGCCCGTATATGTTGCAGCCATTGCCCATACAGGTATAAAAAGATGCATGTGCCCTGGCACATGTCATAGACAAGCATGAACAGTAGAATGCGCCATTTGGTAAAGCTCAGTGGCTTTCAACATGGCATGGTCATAGGATACCATCTTAGCATGAAATCAGTTCAGGAAATTTCTGTCCTGCTGTAGCTGTCCTGATCAATTGTAAGTGATGTTATTGTGAAGTAGGAATGCCTACGAGCAACAACAGTGCAAGACCTGGTAGGCCATGTAAAATGAGAGTGTAGACCAACCGAGTGCCGAAGTGGGCGGTGCAAAAAAATCACCTTTCTTTTGATTGCAACACTCACCACTGAGTTCAGAAATGCCTCTGGAAACAACACCAGCACCATAACAGTTTGTTGAGAGCTGAATGGGATGGCCGAGCAGCTACACACAAGCCTAATATCAGCAAGATCAGTATCAAGCATCAATTGGAGTGGCATAAAGTTTGGTGCCAGTGCTCTGAAGCGGCGGAAACACATTCTGTAGAGGAATGAATCATATTTCACCATCTTGAAGTCTGACAGATGAGACTGGTTGTAAAGAATGCCAGGGGAATGCTACCTACCTGACTGTGAAGTTCGGTGGAGTAGGCATCATGCTCTGGGGCTGTTTTTCATGGTTTGGGCAGGGCTTCCTAGTTCCAGTGCCTGGGAATCTTAACACTGCAGCCTCCCTAACTGTGTTTGATGGAGGTTCTTGATCAGGGGTGAATTGGCCGACCAGAACACCAGGATATTTCCCGGTGGACCACTTGAGAAATGGCCCACTTTCTCATATCCCATTTGTCTGGTAACAATTTTGATATGGTTTGTCATACCCACACCTTATCCAGGAACGGACATAGAGCACAAAGCGTTTCTTTGGTAGAGATGTTCCAAAATCCGTGTCCCACTGACATTTTTCTTAAAAGAAACAACTCAGCTCTAGTTGTGCAGTGGTCTAAGTGTTGGCTTCTAATCATTTGTCAAAAATAGGTCCAGGTTTGAATCTCCATGAGGCATGGATGTTGTGTCTGTTTTAAGGCACTGGCTCACTCTCTTCCCTGGAACCAGTGACCCTAAATTAGGGACGGGCGACTGCTTATAGCCCATAGAGTTGCTAAAGGTGGTTGTTAAACTTACACAAAAAAGAAAAAAAAGAAACAATGATTTACCGGTACAGACACATGGATCAAAATGGTAGTTCGTGAGTCAAAATAATGGGTTGACAAAAAAGGTGTCTATTCGAGGTGATGGTACTTACTCGTGAAAGCCCTCTTCTCAGTAGATGATCAGTGATCAAATAGATGCAATTATATGATCCTATATCCCATTTTGAACATGGTTTTGTAAATGCTACATTCAACCATGAGTGGATTTTTAAAATTCTTTCACCCTTAAATTCCTGTTAAAATTCATTCACAACTGAAATTATAATAGTTTTGTAATGCATATTTCAACAGTTATCTTTCATCCAGGAGTTAACAGAATGTTTTTCATGAGGGAATTTATGAGGTGTTCCCCTGTTGGTAGGTGTGATTTTGGTAGTGGACCACAAGACTAAACTTCCCAGCCTGGTTTTGCTGACCCAACCCGCCCCTGCTCTTGACAATGAAACAGTTTACACTTCAGACTTACTTGTGAAAGCCCTCTGGGTGACTGTAAATGGATGCTCAGTGTAGGAGTGGTCTAGGATGCAGACTTTTGACTTCAAGGATTGCTGGGTCAGTGTTCAAATCCTGGGGAATGAAGGTTGTGTTTGCCTTTCCAAAACTGATTCTCTTCCGTAAATATCAGAGATTAGATGAAAACTTAAATATCAGAGATTTGATTTGAAAACTTAGATGCATATGGGTGTCATTAAATCCTGTAACTCACTCACTCACTCACTCAGGGAGCAAGAGTAATTTTCACGTCATTTCGTTTGTTTTATAAAAAAGAATGAACAGAATTCTGTGTTCTGTAATGAAAGCTTTGCCTATAGTTTAACATATTCCAAAAGATAATTTGTATCCAGTGAGAAAACATGTTATGTACACTTTCCTGGAGATACATTGCTAATCATAATTTCTATTTTAAAAAAAAAAGTGATAAAGGCTGGTTTACATGTTCATTTGAAAAATGGAATTCTAACAACCAGAACTGTAGCCAGAATTTTGGTCGCTTGTGGCCATACATTAGAAATGCGTCTTAATGAAGACAGCATTAATTTAAAAAGCAATTATTACAAAATAAAAAATAGTTCAACTATGAGAAATAATACTTACTCAAAAAAATATAATCTCAGTTTTTCTTGCAAATAATAAAGATATAGTCTTTTGGGTAAAGAAAATTCATTATAGCTATTTCCAGAGTGCATTACAAAAACAAATGCCTATCTACAAATTAAATTAACTAGACTTTTGGCACTTTCAGTTTTAGAAATTCATTAGTAACATTGTCAAAATTTGTTTCTGTACGTAGATCACTTTGAGGACCATCCGAAAATCCTCTTGCTAGCTGTGTCGCATGCATAACTCAACACCCTGTCCACCATACAAAATATGTTCTCACTCTGCCATTATAATCCAGGGCTACATCAGCTTGGTTTGACAGTCAAGAAAAGGATTAAGATGTTTTTTGTGACCGAAAGACTTGTGGTCAACTTCTGAAGAAACAGCATCACTTTATGTTGCCACTAAAACACAAAATTCATACATATGAAAATATTCAAATATACAGAAAATTCATGCTCCCACTCCTGTTTTAAAACTTACAGCTGCCAAAAAAACTATTTGACGTACACTGATAAACAGTGGTTTTAAATCATCCATTTATTGGCATAGAATAAACTTAACTTAAAAGAGTGTCCAAGCTTTCTCTCTCTCTCTCTTTGGGAAAGCTTTTTCAAGGCTGTACATTGGAATAGGATTCAAGATAAAACTATTCTACAGGGCTTGAAAAAAAAAATATCATACCTGAGATGCCTGGGGCATGTAAATTATTGCCGTGGGCAGGTAAATAAAAAATCTAGTTGCCCTATCTGTGTAACTAAATTTTAAAATGAAAAAGTTTGGAATGGAATTTCCTAATACAAGAAAGAAAGATAGTTGTTGCATATTGTGTTTCATTTCACTGCTAATCACTAGAAGTTGCATTATTGTTACAGAGTGCTTCTGGACAGAAGAATATCACTTCTTTAATTATATTATGCTATAGGTTCAGAAATATGAAGTTTTGCTCCAAATGTTGTTTATAGTCAGTGACGGGGTGCATGCCTCTAATGGAACTAGCCTCCAGTACTTAGTGACAAAGTGCAAAAACTTTAATGAAAGGAAGATGGCAGAATCACAATTTCTCAAATGCCAGTTTCATCAGCATACCATTTCATACCAATTTCACCATCATCCTCTTAAAAGTTGAAATACACACTTTTGTGCATTAAACATTTTGAATACAGACCCTTAAAATGGCAATGCAAAACATATAAAAAAAAATCATCATATTTTTTAATTTAAAAAAAATTAGGATTCTGATTTATCTAAAAGATAAATTTTCCTGGGCATCAAACTTTTACTACACAGGCAGGCAAATAATTTCTGCATGTGCACAGCTGTGCATGTAACTTTTCAGATATTTTTCAAGCCCTGTTCTATCTTGAATTCTGCTTCATCACATAGCCTTATAAAAGCTTCCCTGAGGAGAGTAAAAAGCTTGGGAATTTTTAAGTGTATTCTATGCCAATAAACATATGGTTTAAAACCACTGTTTATATGTGTATATGACTGATTGGTGTATTGGTTTACAAAATATAAAAAATTAATAACTATTTTAAACCCAGTATGGTGCATTCATTTAAATGGCACATATGGCAGGGGCCACATTGACCATAATTTAGTTAGTGCCCTGCTACCTAACAACTTAAGTTGAATAGTATATTATATATATATCATCATCATCCATTATCAATCCACTGCTGGATGAAGGTCTCCCCAAATTTCTTCCACAATTGTCTGTCATGGGACTGTCTCCTCCACGTCACTCCAGCATACTTTCGAATTTCAAACTTCCATCTAACATGGGGTCTTCTTCTGGGTCTTTTCCTGTCCCTCGGAATCCAGTCTAAAATTTCGGTTGTCCATTGGTGGTCCGTTCTTCTGGCAACATGTCCAGCCCATTGCCATTTCTGTGATTTCACTCTGGTCATGATGTCATCCACTCCTGTCATTTTCCTTATCCACAAGTTCCTCTTGTTATCTTTCCTGGTTACACCAAGCAAGCATATCTCCATGCTTCTTTGAGTTGTCTGCAGTCTTTGTATGTCTTTTTTAGTTAAGGTCCATGTCTCGGCTCCATACGTAAGCACTGGCAGAATGCATTGATTGAACACTTTTCTTTTGGGACATACTGGCATACTGCTCTTAAAAATTGTACTGTTTCTTCCAAAAGCTCTCCAGGCAAGTTTTATATGCTGATTAATTTCTTCATCAGTGTGACCCTCACTCGATATCTGCTGCCCAAGATAAATGTAGGAATCGGTTGTCTCAAGCTTTTCTCCATCAATCGATAAATCTTCGTTTCTTGTAAAAGCATTGTACATCACTTTTGCCTTCTGAAAGCTCATTTTTAATCCCACTTCTTTACTCTTGTCGGCAAGTTCTTGGATCATACTCTGCAGCTCTGAAGGGGTAGTTGCAAAGATGACTATGTCATCAGCAAAAGGAAGGTGAGTTAAGTAATATCCATTAATCTTAATGTCCCTTTGTTTTCTCAGTTCAATGATTGAAAGACATTTTGCAATGTGGTGTTAAAGAGCTTAGGAGATATGGTGTCACCTTGTCTCACTCCCTTTCCAATTCTTATTTGTGCTGTATCCTCAAATATCCAAACCTTTGCACTTGCATTTTTATAGATGTTATTAATAATGCTAATGTATGCGTCTTCAATACCGCAGGATTTCAAAGCCATTGTTACTGCTGATGGTTTCACGGAATCGAAGGCCTTTTCATAGTCAATAAAAGCCATGCATAATGGGAGTTCATATTCTCTTGTTCTTTCAATTAGTTCTCTCAGTACATGGATATGATCTATAGTGCTGTAGCCACTCCTGAATCCAGCTTGTTCTCTTGGTTGGGCCATGTCTAGTGTTATCTTCAAGCGATGTGAAAGAACCTTAGTGAAGATTTTATAAACCACTGAAAGGAGGCTGATGGGCCTGTAGTTCCTGAGATCCTCAATATCACCTTTTTTATGGAGCTAGATCATTGTAGCATTGTTCTAATCCTCAGGAGTTTTCCCTTCATTAAGACATCTGGTGAAAACTTGGGCGAGTGTAGTTTCAATTTCTCCACTTGCTTCTTGTATAATGTCCACGGTAATTCCATCTTCTCCTGCAGCTCTTCCCCGTTTCATGTTCTTAATTGCATATGTAACTTTTGCAGGGAGGATTGGAGGGACTTTGGCACTGGTACCTGTTGTAATGTCTGGAATAGATGTATCATCCCATTCTTATAGTTTTGAATAGAAATCTTTCACCCGTGTCAAAATTTCGCTTCTATTTCTTGTTACAGTACCATCTTCTTTTCTCAGAGCCATAATCTGTTTTCTTCTCTTACTGAGATGTCCTTTTGCTCTTTTCAGGCTCTGGTTGTTTTCAATTGCTTTCCTCACTAGTTCACAATTGAATTTACTTATGTCTTCAGTGATACCTTTTCGCACTGTCTTTCATAGCTCTATATATTCCACGTTGGAAGTTATGTCTTTATTTGTCCTCATCTCTCTTCTCTTTTGCATCAACATTTTTGTTTTTCCTGAAATTTTCTTCATATATAACTTGTTCTTAGTACCACCTATTTTTGTTGCTGTTTCCATAAGAGCCTTGATGAGTTCTGTATGAACTTCAGAAATATCAACTTCTTCCGATGTTAAGCCTCCTAAAGCAGAGAATCTGTTCCTCAGTTCCAACTTGAAGGTATTGTGGTGTTTTTTAAGGTTGGTTATGTCAATACATTTTGTTTGTCTTATGAGCTTGCCACGTTCGAGTTTAGTGTTGAAGTGCATCTTACATTTCACCAATCTATGGTCACTACCTGTGTTGAACTTGTTTAGCACACTGCAGTCTTCGATGACGAATTTTTTGTTACACATAATAAAATCAATTCCTCTTCCAATTCAAGAAGTCTTGAATCAGAAGATAGGGAGTGTCCATTGTAAGTAGCCAAAGTCAGCATCAAATGGCAGCCTAGTCCGGTCCTCCGATGATTTTTAGCGCCCTCTGCCTTCATGTTGCACTGGCTGCTGCCTTGGGCAGGTACATTCCAGCTGCCGGAGACTGAAGGCCAAGATTTAAGTTGTAGAGTCATTTTGGAGAGGTTTGGCCATATCTCACCATGCTGGCCAAGCGGGTTGGTGAGTGTGGGATAGCATTTCCTCTGATCCGGATGGTATAGTTATACCGCTACTGGCGGTCGTCAGAGCCCCTTTAGTGGGAACAGGATGCACCACGAGAAAGCGGGGTTGACATTTGTCAAGGAGAAGCGATACGTTGCGCGTCACCTGACCTTGCATCCCATATAGTAGTTTGAAGTAACTTAGTATATATAATAATAATAATAATAATAATAATAATAATGAATATTTTTTATATTACAACTTGATGAATAAAGAATTGAGTAATGAAGCTGTATATGAAACTAATAAAAATGTAAATATTACTATTATTCAAAAAAGAATACTAAGTTACTTCAAACTACTTGGAATTAGGGAGTTTAAGATAGCATTTCCCTATATATTTATGACACCCAAGTTTCACAAAACCTTTGTAGGCTTTAGATTCATTACATGTTGTTCAAATAGTTATAATAAAAAGGTTGGAAAGGTGTTTCAAAAGTATCTACAAATTATTTATGATCAAATTAAGGATTCTACTTGGATTATATCAAACAATAAAAATATTATACAGTTTATAAACAGAAATCCAAAATTTAAGGGTACAATAAATACTTATGATAATATTTTTCACTTCAAAAGGACTTGTATGAAATACTGCAGGGTACTATATTAAATATGGTCATTCATTGAATATTGAAGTAAAATATTGGTCATTAATATGTAATTTTTGTATTTATCACAGTTACATATTTGATCAAAAGAGATTGAAGACACAAAAAAGAGGTATACCTATGGGAACTAGTTATTCAAGCTTATTAGCAAATTTATACCTCCACTATTATGAACAGAATTTCAATATTGAAGAGATTCATAACTTCAGATATGTTGATGACTTGATTTGTTTAATGCAAGCAGGAGAGATTGGGAGATGAAACAACTCTACTCACTTGATCTTCAGTTGGAAAAAAGTAGTAATATGCTTTCCATCACTTTTTTGGATTTGGAGATCACAAGTGACAGAGGGCATTTAAATATTGGTGTTTACGATAAAAGAAGATATTATGATTTTGGACCTACGTTTTTAAGTTCATGGACTTCTAGTATTCCAAGATCGATACATCGCAATATTATTATTTCACAGTTCCTCACAATTGTACTTATTTGCAATAATAAAAAATCTATTACTAAGCATTTAAAATTTCTATTTTCAATATTAATAAACAATCAGTATCCTCTAAAGTTTTGTAAAAAGCATTTTGATAATCTGCTGTCTTTTCAAAATCATGAAACTAATTTCAAAATTCGTTTTTGTAACATATTACCTTCTAAGCTTTGAAATAACCATTCTTAGGACCACAATAAAAAGATGCTTACTCCGAGTAGTCCCGGAGAAATTTAACACTATACATTCTTTACATCCAAAGATTAATTTTTGATAGATTTGTTTTCAGAACGCATCAACAGATAGGTCTTATATTATAGAATTTACGGAAGTACCATTAAAAAGGTTTAACCGTAAACCATCAGTTTGTTTATAAATCACTTGGGAGGATGGATTTGATTATTATTTTGTACTTTCTATTTCATATCTTTAGGGAATTTAGGTATTTGATTTGTTCTTGGTTTTGCATTTATGAGTTCAGGTAGGGAAAGCAGTGTGCAACAAAATTTAGTTTTGTGATACTACATTTTGAAAATATAATTTGGCAAATAAGAAATTAATAAAGCACACTCATGAAACCTGAACTCTTATGTTTTTTCAAGTGACAGATGCTTTTCCCTGAAGATTGGTCTGGGTTGCTTGAGTGTTTTAGTTTATGCATGTGATTAATGTTTTTATTTGTACTTTTGTATTTCAGGTTTGAAAAATAGGGAGTTTTGTCATTTTTAAAAATTTTAAGTTTTGTGTTGAATTTTGGGGAAGCAGAGGTTGGAGTTGTCGGTCTGTTTAAGGTGTTATTTATTATTATTAATATATTATCTTCTTCTAGTGTAGGCAGCTGCAAAGTGCAGCACTGAAATGGATATTGTACATATAAATATGATTTTATTTCATTTATTTCATAACTATATATTATATATATATAAAAATCATTGCAAATATCTGAAAAACATAAGAAAACTCTGATTCAGATAAACAAAAGAAGAACTGTGGTATCAACCAGGAGAAAAAAGAAAAGATTATAGAACATATCAATGGCAGCTGTCATCCATGGTTTCATCAAGGGCTAGCACATATCACATCTCTCCTTTTTCTATATAGACCAGAAAGTATGGGTTTCTGCATTATCCAGTTTGCAATGGTAAACTAGAAAAAAAAATTTATAATAATAAAACAAAACACAAACCCATCCCCATTGCAACCAACCCTTCCTCAGCAAGATTTCCCACCCTAAAATACAAAAGGCTAGAAGCTCCCTCCCCTTCCGTCCCCCCTAAAAAAACCTCAGTTGCAAACTGAATAATTGTAGCCTGACTCGCACTGCTGTAAGAACCTTAAACCATATACTGTAGTATTATTTATTAATATCTGCAAAATACCAAAGAAAGACATGATACAATCATACACTACAATGAAATAATTATCAAGAAGCACATCTTTTTGTAAAATAAAGAAAAAGGGGCAATAGCTTGAATTGGTTTACCTATTTACAAATTATTGCAGAAATGAGTTCTAATTTCATAAAGCAAGAGGAAGCCTAAGCTGCACACGTCCAAAGCCAAACTGAAAACCTGATCTCCTAAACAATGAAGTACCCTCTGAGACCTGAAAAACTGAAAAAAAGGGAAACACTGGTTCAAAAACCCTTAGCTTCTGTAGGATAAAGGAAAACCTCATAACCAGAATTTTGTTTTTTTAAAAAGCAAAAAAACTTACCCAAAAGAGGAGAAAATAATGACTAGGATATCCTGCTATACCACATCTTCAATCCTCTATTGAAAACTGCTCAAAAGAAATGACACCAGCTGCACCACTTAGCAGTCAAGAATTCAGCCAACCTTAACAGTTCTTTGGGATGGAGGCTAAGGCAGCAATATGCCAAACTACACAAGCCAAGTGACTGGTAGAACACAGAAACTTCTTTAATGCGGCAACCAAGAAATCGGAATTCTAAAAAATTCCCACTGGGAACAGAAATACCTGCTCTCAATTGGCTTTTGAAGTATTAATAGACATCCCCCCAAAAAAACAGAATCCTTACCTAACTTTTAATTATTAAAGTTTTACTTTTTTTGCTTAGTGTTTTATTTTATACTTTTTTTGTATAAATATTTTATATTATATATACTTTTTTTTGTAATATTTTTATTGGTTAATTTTAAACTTTTTTTCTTTTGAATTAAAGGAGAGGGAAATAGTAAGATATTTTAAGTTCCAAATTAAATAATGGTGACCACACCATCATCTAAACCTCTGAAATATACTGTAGCTTTAATTTAGATGATTCATTCAGCCACTGAGAAATTAAATTAGGTCTGCTATCCTAACACTATACTTGAGAATTATTTTCCTTAATGCTACTTTTAAGAGTGCTTTTGGTGCTTGGTTACCAATAAACTGACTGATAAGAGTTTTAATGTGCTTCTTGAAATCTGACTCTAAACTACATGTTCATGCTAACCTTAAAAATTGCAAAATAAAGACATTCTGATAACTTTACTGGATATATTACTACACCACGCCATATATTTAAAGATTTTAAATTTAAAGTTGTTTCTCTTATCATATATATACACACAATTTTAGATTGGATTCCAAGGGACAGGAAAAGACCCAGAAGAAGACCGCATGGGAGATGGGTGGATGAAATTCGAAAGTATGCAGGAGTGACATGGAGGAGACTGGCACAAGACAGACCGTTGTGGAGGAAACTTGGGGAGACCTTCGTCCAGCAGTGGATTAATAATGGTTGACAATGATGATGATGATGATGATGATATACACTAAAGTGCCAGAAAAACTCGTACAGGCGAGCTTATGCAGAATACATAGTAACGTCACCTATGTGCGTACTCGGTTGCGTCCGCCAGTGCGTATATAAAGCGATAGACATCCTTGCCAGTTGTCAGAGCTGTTTTCGCCATGAGAACGACAAGTAATAACGATTTAAGCGATTTTTAACGCGGTGTCAGAGTTGGCGCTCGTGAGAAGGGCCATAGTATTTCGGAGGTAGAAATGAAGTTCGACCATTGCAAGGGTGTACCGTGACTACAAGAATTCCGGCAAAACCTCCAACCTATGATACCAGTATGGCCGTAAAAAGACATTGGGTGAACATGACCATCGTCGGCTGTCAAGAATCGTTTCACGTGATTGGCGTGCAACACTCTAGCAAGTATCATCGGAATTCAATGCTGGAGCCTCAATAAGCATCAGCGTCCAGACTGTGCAACGTACCCTGCACGATATGGGCTTTGGGAGCCGACGCCCAACTCGAGTCCCCTTGATGGGTACATAACACAGAGCTATGCGCCTTGCTTGGGCACGGCAACACTGCCACTGGACACTTGATGACTGGAAACAAGTAGCCTGGTTTCCAACTGTATCGGGCAGATGGAAGGATTCGTGTGTGGTGCAAACCCCATGAAGCCATGAATCCCGCCTGTCAACAGGGAATTGTACCGGCTGGTGGGGGTTCCGTAATGGTATAGGGTGTGTTTAGCTGGACTTCACTGGGACCCCTGGTACGTCTACAAATGACACTGACTGGCCAATGCTATATGCACATCCTTTCTGACGAGGTACACCCGTTCATGTCCTGCATTCATGTTGATGGGTTGGGCCTGTTCCAACAGGAAAATGCACCTTCACACGAGTGTTAGGATGCCACATTATGGTTAGAGGAGCATTCATCTGAGTTTGGGGTGTTGCCATTGCCACCCAAGTCCCCAGATCTGAACGTGATAGAACACATTTGGGATGCCATGCAACGCGCTATCGAACACAGTAATCCGAGACCTTGGAATACACCCGAATCGTGGAACGCTCTGCAGGAAATATGGTTTGCATTGCCTACAGCATATTTCTAGAAGCTAGTGGAGTCTGCCCCATCGTATTTCTGCAGTCCTGCACTCTCTTAGGGGACCTACCAAGTATTAGACTGGTGTACCAATTTTTCTGGCACTTCAGTGTATATTAATATATATATTCTTTATGTCTTACTGGGTCTTGTCTGTAGCATTGCATGGTTATATCTGATTCTTTACTGCAGGTTCATGCAGTTTAATCATTCAGAATCCAGTATGAGAAATTCAAAGTTCTGTCCCAATTTTTTGTGATGCAATAACTTCATAAGTACTTTCATATTTTTATCCATGTAGGTCCATTCCTGTTTTTGGTTCCCATCTATACTTTTCTGCTGCTGTTTATGGTATGGCGAGCTGTTGCCAGGGTGCAGTTGTTTGAAGATCTCTGGACTTGGACTAAACTCTGTTCATGTGGTGGAGGAATACTGTTTGCCATATCTGATAGTATTATTGGAGTGAATATGTTTTACACTACCATACCACGTGCACAGACTTTCATTATGATCACGTATTATGCTGCTCAGCTTGGAATAGCTCTTTCAGTGGTGGACAGTGCTTCCATTGCAGTCATCAGTGCAGCCCATTCCACTCAAGACAATGGTCACTGTTGTCACCAAATGGATGTAAATGGATCACCAACAATTGCTAATGGTCATTCGACCAAAGGAAAGAAGTCTGTTCAGATATGTGGATCTCCGTCGTTGCCTATAGAATCCAATGTATGCACAAAATTAAAAACTAAAAAAGATTAATTTTTTTGTCAGTGGTTGGTGTATTTAAAAATTGTATTAGTATTTAAGTACAAATTGGTAACCAAAGTGCTTGTGTTTGGGAACTCTATTTATCTGTACACATTTTATTGTTGACAGAAGTGATTACCACAGGGGGTTTAAGTGTGCATGCTCTGGTTTTTAATGAAGGATTTTGAAATTTTCATTTTAATTGCATCGCAACAAGAAGAAAGAATTTTGATGTATTCTAAGGAATAGTACTTTATTTGTATATATTTGTGTGCCGAAGAGGTTTAAAATCTTGTTGAATAACTAGACTTGAATAATTGTTGTCCGTAGATTTGTAGTTTTATTATGATTGAAATTGTAAACCAGTGTGACTGTTTTCCTAAGACATTTTTCAGATCTAAAATACGAGCTCTCATTGGGAAAACAGGGGCAGTTTATCTGAAACTTAGTGCATTTCACACAATAATACATACACAGACACACATACAAGTGCTTTAACATATCAGACATTTGCACTTTTAAAGAGAGCTCATTATCTTAACTTAATTGTGGATCTTTTATCATATTTAGCTTACTTCTGCATGAAATAAAGTTGCAGGTTTTCCGAGTGTTAAGAATAAACCATAATCATATGTTCACATCTTTGTGTACTGTTTTGGGATCTATGTTGTTAGATTCTAGACTTCGTACAACCTCCATTCCTATGGCTGTAAAGCTGTTGTTTTATGTTGACGTAGTGTATTTTAACAGAAAATCTGGTGATTAAGTAATTTACATGTATATGAGATCTTGTGTGGTTTAATACCATATAGCCCTGGCTTGAGTAGGTTTTGTGTTAAAAGTTTATTGAAAATTTTGCTGTTCTGTTTTTAAATATTTTCTGCTTTGTGTGGAAATTGTTGAAAAATGTGGAGTAAATCCTAATTTTAATATGTTATGAATGTTAGATGGTTTTACTGTGATTCAATATTACATTGCTCAGCATACAGTATATTGATTTTATTGTATGCAGTTCTTTGTTTTTGTGTGAAGGTTTATCGTTAAACAATTTTTTTCCAAAAAAAAAAGGTTGTTATTTTGTTTGTGTATTTATGAATTTGAATGAATCTCTGAAGGTGATTTCTGAGATTTTAAAATTTTGTGATTTGATTCTGTGGACAAAAGTACTGAAATGCCGAGAGTAATATAGGTAAACTTCATTCTTTCATGAAATTAAGGATCAAGACACTCATAATCTTTGTTCTGAAATGAGTTCAGTTAGGGAAAATGTTATGGATATGTATTTGAAAGATCACTTTATAATTGTTTCGCATTATTGCCACTTGAAGCAAGAACTATTTAATTCCATACAAAAGAGTACTGCCATTTTTACACACTTAGTGGACTTTATTACCAAATTTAATAATTTCAGAATAAAGTTTATGGCCATTTTGATACCTCTGTTACATTTTCTGAATTTGAGCTCCAGTGTTTCATCTAAATAAAATTTTCACAGTTATACAATGACTGCTATGAAGATTTCTGTCTCTTTATCTTCCCATTGAAAGTCTTTTTAACACACATACATGCTTATAGGTTTGTCTAGGGTGCATGTTAACTGAGTACAGCAAACTTTGTGAAAGATTCATGTGTGCAGAACATGGGGAGTGAGGGGGTAAAGTAGGTTTCCGAGAACTCTCTCTTGGAGGGGCATAAAAAGTAATGCAAGTGGATATCAAGATTGCAAAGGTAAAAATAAAGGAATCATACATAAGTCTCCATGCACATACAGGGGTTGGACAGAATAATGTGAACACCACGCTCAGAGGCGTGACTTTTAATGCAGTTGCGTACGTCGCAAATATGCAAAGCTATCCACCACTTTTTGGTTATAATAGCTTTGTTTAGAACCTCAAGGTCCTGTTTAAGCACATTTAAAATGTTTTGTTGCAAACTTTCTTTCAGGGTGACAACAAAATGAGCAATCTAATGGACTTTGAAAGAGGGATAATTGTTGGTGGCCGGCCAGTTGGTGTCTCAATGACAACAATCACCAGGGTAGTGGAGGTATCAAGAGCTATTGTGTCTAGCAACATGACAGCATACCGTGCTTGTGGCAAAGCCATGAAACACAAGAGTGGCGGGAAAATGACCCTGGCTGATAGAGACAAGCGAGCATTAAAGAGGATTGTTACCTGTAATAATACCACAGCGCCAAAAATAAGTGCGAAGCTCAATCTGCATCTCCAGACCCCAGTCCACAAAAACAGTGCTCAGGGAACCGCATAAACAAAATATTCAGGGCAGAGCTGCTATTGCAAAACCACTGGTGACCTAGCAGTGGTGCCAGGAGCATACTGACACACTGCTGATGCATGAAAGCACGTAATGTGGTCGGATGAATCCACATTCACACTATTCCCCACCGCAGGACATGTTTACATGTGGAGAACACTCTCAGAAGCATACAATATGTACAACCCAGATTGTCTGTTTCCAACAGTTCAGCATGGTTCTGTCATGCTCTGGGTAGTCGTGTTGTGGTTTTCAGCAGGTCCTCTGATCACCTTGAAAGGACAGATGACTGGCAGAGTGTATGAAATCATTTTGGCTGACCAAGTCAATCCAATGGCTCATGCATTGTTTCCTGTAGGGGATGCCATCTATCAAGATGATAACACTCCAATTCACAGAGCTCGGAATGTTCAATCATGGTTTGAGGAACATGAGGACGAACTTTCACACCTTCCTTGACCTCCCCAATCACCAGACTTAAACATAGTTGAGCCACTGTGGTTTGTCTTGGTAAACAGAGTAAGATCCCGTTATCCTCCGCCTGCATCTCTCAAGGACTTGGAGAAGTTTCTGCATAAAGAATGGTGTAACATCCCACTTTCCACCATCCAGGATTTGTATGCGTTTATTCCAAGGAGGATTCGGGCAGTTTTGAATGCCAAAAGTGGCCCCACACCCTATTAGGTACGTAAAACCTTTTCCTAGGTGTTCATATTATTCTGTCCAACCCCTGTATCTACATGAAAGAAAAGAAAAAGGCTTGGCATGTGTCATATGAAATTTTTTTAATCTTGTATTAACATCTCATTTTCATGCATGAAATTACTGATATTCAGGATAGTTGCCTTAAATTTGGCCATAGACTGCTTGGAAGTTTTGTTTAATGACACAAGTTGCTGTCATATTGGTTAGAATATCACAGAAATTAATAAAGTATGAATCTCCCTCTCTCTCTTGCAAAGAGTATTTAAAGAATAATATTCAACACTACGAGGAGACATTAGAATGCTGCAAGTAGCCAGATTCAAAGTTCATTCAAATTCCTAAGCTTGAGTTGTGTAGAAATTCATTGCTCTGGGTGATGTAATGACAACATGCTTGAACAGAAATCAAGAGTTTGCACTCCAGTGTGGTGTAATTTCCAAGTTTTTTTTTAAGAGGTGGCTACATGGAGCAACAGTAAAACACGGCACTTCTCGACCAAAAATTGATGGTTGCAATATAGAAAGAGCATTGTGCAGTGTCTACATCTGTGATGAACATTAGACTCTTTTTGTTAGCCCAGGGTGAAACTCTGTAGAGTTCAAATCTGTTGAGCGGTATGGTTATGCAATAGCAATGTCTGTTTTTCAGGCTTATGATATATTTATATTAAGGTAATACAACATAGTTTGTCACAATTATTTATTTTTTTCAAGCCGACCATGGTTTCGCTGGGTGTTGACCTAGCTTCATCAGGACGAATGGCACGTAAATATTCAAATTGTATATGACATCATAAATGGTGTTTACAGTCACTTGTTTTGGTTATATGCTTCCACGCGCTTGATAGAAATGCGTGGATGTCATGTCATTAACAAGTTGCAAAGACTTCTGATATATATGGAAAGCTTCCAAAATATCAAGTTTGGTGGTTGAATCTGGCTTGTCAATTAGTTTTGCTTCTTCAAAGAGAAATTTGTGGCCCTTTTCGTAACAGTGTTTAGCCATCGATGACTTCTTTATGTCACAATTCTGAATGTAGGTCTTGTGCTCCTTTAATCGAAAATGCAAGGCTTTACGGGTCTGTCCTATATACGAAGCGCCACATTCACCCGGAATTTGATAAATCCCCCACGAGTTTTTGTCTTCAACATAGTCCTTTGATCCTAAAAATCTCATTTTGTTCATGGGTTCAAAAATCACCTTAAAATTAAAAGTTTTGAGAATTTTTGTAATTTTGAAGGCAATGTCACAGGAAAATGGAATAATGGCAAAATTTTCTTGCAATGAGTGCATCACAGGAGTTGTATATAACCAACACTTATGATCGCTGTTTTGATTTTAATTAATGAACTAATAATCATTAACGTAAAATTCTCCTATCTTCGAAAAAAGTGTTATTAACAATATTCTATCTATTTAGCCAGCATGTTTAAGATTGATTTCTTCAGTTTTGATCAACTGATTTTAGAGTTCATTTTTTCACAAATCTTGGTTTTCTTCAGTTGGAGAAAATCCCAGGGGCTTTTCTTTGATTTCCTGTTGTATCCCATGTCTTCCTTGGAACAAGAAAATCTTCCAAGATCTAGGTTTTACAGTACAGTACAGAACACACACACGTGTGCTGGCTGTGGAAGCTCATGAAATTCGGTATATTCACTTTGTAGATGCTCTGTATATGTGTACATATGATTCCTGCATACCGCATAAAAGTATAATGTCACATTGTAGTTGTTTAAAAAATTGGTGAAATAAGTTATGTAAACATAATTTCATTGTAATTTTTTCTTTTCAATAAACAGTGTTGTTGGATCAAAATAAGATTTTCATAGCCACCCATACAAATTCATCATGAAATTTTTAAGTGTAGTCAAAATGGAAAAAAGTCTTTTGTGCTTTTGAAATTGGCACCAGTAAAAAAGTATTTTAAAAACTAAATTTTTGCATCCTTTGTATTAAAATAGAAAAAAGTTGCCATGTTAATGAATGATAGTCACCATAAGAAAAGAAAGTCGTAAAAACTTTGAAGAATGATCATATTACAATGAAAAATTAAGTAAGCAAACCTTAGCATAATTAAACAATGACCATATCACAAAGAAAAAGTTGCTATGCAAATCTTAGCGTAATTAAAGAATGATCATATTACAATGAAATGGTAAGTAAGCAAACCTTAACATAATTGCTGCAAATTTTATTTTACTGCTGTAGAGATGCCAAGCTTTTGAGAGGTCTATCAGTAATCAATCGAAGCCAACAGATGCTCACGAACAATGTACTTGTAACATGTTTCAAATTTATAGACCACAATTACTGCAGTACGAACAAAAATGAGTACACTTACTTTATCATTATTCCATGCGCACAAGAAGCCTTCTGTTGAAAAATCTGGGCAGCCCCGGTGGCGCAGTGGTCTAAGCGATGGCCTCTGATCATTCATCCGAAAGGGGTCCAGGTTCGAATCCCAGTGAGGTATGGGTGTTGTGTTTGTCTTACGGCACTGGCTCTCTCCCTTCCTTGGAACCAGTGACCCTAAATTAGAGACGGGCGACTGCCCATTGAGTTGCTCACGGTGGTCGCTAAACCTCCAATAAAAAAAAAAAAAAAAATAAATCTGGTTGCGAATGAATAACGTATGCAGACCAATGTTTTCTTAAACATAAAAAAATTCAAAGCTTCAAAGAAATGGAAATGTGTGACAGTCAGAGAAGTCACTTCCATACCACTCCATCAGTTTCATGCTGCGTATTCACCTAAAGGTCTGGTTGCTATCCTATTTCGCAGTTTTAGTCTTTCACTGAAAAATTTTCTTGTAGCAAATTTTTGCTGAAGGTTTTAAGAAGGAGGCTTTGATTTTTAGTTTTTTAGAAACTAAAAATTAATAATTATGGAACCCATTTTGATATGCTGCTGTGGTGCAGTCTTATGGTATTTTTGTATATTCTCATTAATTCATATTTTGGTGATTCTGACTTTAAATAATATTACTATTCATATATATATATACACTGATGTTCAAAATTAAGAGAATTTACATATTTTGTCAAATTTCTGAAAAAACTAATGGACACATTTTAATGAAATTTCGTATGGATACACAGTTATATAAGAGAAAAATTTTTATACCGTACAAGAGTTATGGTACGCACTCATGATCGTCAGTAAGTATCATCAGCGCAGGAATGTCCCAAATCCACTTTGCAAGATCGAACATAAAATAACTCTAATATAGGGTATGGTCCCCTCTCACAGTCATACAGCTCTCACAGCGCGAGGTCATACTGGAAACGAGGCAGTTGGTGAGTCCCTGTGGCAGTCGGTTCCACTCCTGCAGCAACACAGTTTTCAGCTCCTGGATGGTTCTCGGAGGGGAATGGCAAGCTGCAATTGCCCTCCCAAGAGCATCCCAGACATGTTCGATAGGGAGATCTGGCTGGCCAATCCATCCTGCGAATATCCTCACTTTCAAGATAATCGTCGACCAGGTGAGCCCTACGTGGACGAGCGTTGTCGTCCATAAAAAGGAACCGAGGGCCAACTGCGCCCCTGAAAACTCGAGCATAGGGCTGAGAGATCTCACATCTATACCTCTCAGCCGTCAGGGAGCCTCTGTCAAACACATACAGAGGTGTGCGGCCGTCCAACATGATGCCTGCCCAGATCATGACACCTCCGCTGCCATAGCGGTCCCTTTCTCGGATGTTGGAGGAAAGGTATCGGGTCCCAGGTTCTCTCCAGATGAAGGTACGTCGAGAATCAGTGTCCAGGCTGAATCGCGACTCGTCTGTGAAGAGAACGTTACCCCACTGAAGTCTGGTCCAAGGCTGATGTTGGCTGCACCATGCTGAACGCGTTCTCTTGTGTGCTGAAGTGAGCGGGACGCAAACAGCGGGTCTTCTGGCAAAAAGCCCTCTCTCATGAAGCCTTCGGGAAACAGTAACCCTTGAAACTTAGGTTCCAGTTGCGGCATGCAGCTCACGAGATAGGTGTGCAGCTGTCACAGTCTGCGGCGCCTTGGTGAAGGTGCCAAATAACGTTCTTCGTTAGCCGTCGTGGCTCTTTGGACGACTTCGCCCAGGCCTTCTCGGTATGGATCCGGTGTCCCTAAACTGTTTCCACAAATTGCAGACGACACTGGGCGTTACAATGAACTCTGTAGCAACCTGCACTTGCGATTGCCCTGCCTCCAATCTGCCGACGATTCTCCACCTCATTCCGTCATCAATACGTTCGTGGCAGCTCATTTTACCTGATTGCTTATGAAATTGAACCAACTCCTGCAAGAAACACAACGAATATCGCCTAGGAGTAAGAGCGAACTAATCGCGGAAAAAGCCACGTGTGCTTTTTATGCCCTCCGTTGTCACAGCCCCGCCCACTCGCACGTGTAAGCTTACGCATTCGACACTGCAAATTTGCATTCTTATTCGGCGGCATAATTTGTACCTTTGTATATGCACCAATGAGCCATTACATTATGACCACCCCCAGCCTAGAGAAATGAGCTCGCATGGAGACCGAACGGTGGCTCAGGTGAAATTCACAGAGCAGTGTATATACAACCCGAGAACCAGCTTTCGGTTAGTAGAGTGTTTGGAGTCTGAGTGGGAAAAGGTGCCGATTTATCGGAGTTTGATAAAGGACAAATTGTGATGGTACCGCGCCTCGGAACTACGTTCTCGGAAACGGCGCGGCTTGTGGGTTGTTCACGTGACGCTGTAGTGAGTACGTATCAAAAATGCCCGAACCGTCGTCCGCACCTCACTGATGCCAGAGGAGAGCGGAGACTGCCGCGCATTGTTCACAACGACCGCAGAAACACAGTACGACAAATCGCCCGCAGCTACAACAGTGGTAATCAGGGCAATGTGTCACAGCACACAATTCATCGCAGCCTTATGCGCATGAGCCTACTTAGCCGAAGATACAGCCCGGGTCCCCATGCTCACTGCACGTCATCGCCAACAACGCATGAAATGGGCCCAAGATCATCGAGATTTGACCGTGGATGAATGGAAGAAAGTGGCCTGGTCTGACGAATCAAGATTCCTGATGCATCACGTAGACGGCCGATCGCGGACACGCCGATTACCAACGGAGGCTATAGTACCTGGATTCACTGTTCGGCGGAAACAGGCTGGCGGCGGTGTTATGCTGTGAGCGATGCTTTCTTGGGACATTTTGGGCCCCATTATCCCAATAGCACAATCCCTGACAGCTGTCAGGTATCTGAACATCGTTGCGGACCAAGTTCACCCATTGAAGGCAACTGTGTTCCCTGCTAGTGATGGCCATTACCAACAGGATAATGCGCCATGCCACACTGCCAGAATCGTCAAGGAGTGGTTCGAGGAACATGCTGGTGGCTTTCTGTTAGTGCCCTGGCCTCCAAATTCATCTGACATGAACCCAATCGAAGCGGCGGCGCAGTGGTCTAAGGGGATGGCCTCTGATCATTCGTCCGAAAGGGGTCTGGGTTCGAATCCCTGTGAGGCATGGATGTTGTGTTTGTCTTACGGCACTGGCTCTTTCCCTTCCCTGGAACCAGTGACCCTAAATTAGGGACGGGCGACTGCTTATAGCCCATTGAGTTGCTCACGGTGGTCGTTAAACCTCCAATCAAAAAAAAAAAAAAAAAAAAGAACCCAATCGAACATTTGTGGATCGACTTGGAAAAACGGGTTCGCACTAAATCACCACCACCCCGAAATGTACGGGAACTGGACGACCTGCTGTTGACATGATGGTGTCAGATACCCCAGGATACCTATTGCCAACTCATGAAATCGGTGCCTTCCCGAGTGGCCGCTGTTTTGCGGGCTAAAGGGTGTCCTACAGCTTATTAGGTAGGTGGTCATAATGTCATGGCTCATCAGTGTATCTTACGCCGGAACACACACACGTACACATATACAGCCATTCAAATAAGTGAGAAATTTTTAGTGGCCAATTAAAAAATTTAGAAAACTGTTGGTCCAAATTCAAATAGACTTTTATTTCTTACCGTAGCTCTTAATTGCAGGGGTGAAAGAGTTCCGCCAAAAGGAGGAATAATATTTTAAAAAGGAGGAATTCCTCCGTTTTGGGAGTCATATGGGGAGTTCCTCAGATTGATGCAGAAATGCAATAATTGCATTAAAGCAAATTAGATCAGTATAAATATGGGATTGACATTATTGGTTTGGTGTAAGCACATTGACTAAAATAAAATTCTTATTCGTTCCTAAAGAAATGTCTGACAATTTTATACACTGCTGGGCAGTTGCTAAGGACGGATCATAAACGGCTATATAGCGCATAAAAAATAAGTGTGGTTTTATGCCAAGTGAAATAAAATAAGCCGCCCCGCCCCGGTGGCGCAGTGGTCTAAGGCGCTGGCCTCTGATCATTCGTCCGTAAGGGGTCCGGGTTCGAATCCCGGTCAGGCATGGATGTTGTGTTTGTCTTACGGCACTGGCTCTCTCCCTTCCCTGGAACCAGTGACCCTAAATTAGGGACGGGCGACTGCTTATAGCCCATTGAGTTGCTCACGGTGGTCGTTAAACCTCCAATCAAAAAAAAAAAAAAAAAAAAAGAACCCAATCGAACATTTGTGGATCGACTTGGAAAAACGGGTTCGCACTAAATCACCACCACCCCGAAATGTACGGGAACTGGACGACCTGCTGTTGACATGATGGTGTCAGATACCCCAGGATACCTATTGCCAACTCATGAAATCGGTGCCTTCCCGAGTGGCCGCTGTTTTGCGGGCTAAAGGGTGTCCTACAGCTTATTAGGTAGGTGGTCATAATGTCATGGCTCATCAGTGTATCTTACGCCGGAACACACACACGTACACATATACAGCCATTCAAATAAGTGAGAAATTTTTAGTGGCCAATTAAAAAATTTAGAAAACTGTTGGTCCAAATTCAAATAGACTTTTATTTCTTACCGTAGCTCTTAATTGCAGGGGTGAAAGAGTTCCGCCAAAAGGAGGAATAATATTTTAAAAAGGAGGAATTCCTCCGTTTTGGGAGTCATATGGGGAGTTCCTCAGATTGATGCAGAAATGCAATAATTGCATTAAAGCAAATTAGATCAGTATAAATATGGGATTGACATTATTGGTTTGGTGTAAGCACATTGACTAAAATAAAATTCTTATTCGTTCCTAAAGAAATGTCTGACAATTTTATACACTGCTGGGCAGTTGCTAAGGACGGATCATAAACGGCTATATAGCGCATAAAAAATAAGTGTGGTTTTATGCCAAGTGAAATAAAATAAGCCGCCCCGCCCCGGTGGCGCAGTGGTCTAAGGCGCTGGCCTCTGATCATTCGTCCGTAAGGGGTTCGGGTTCGAATCCCGGTCAGGCATGGATGTTGTGTTTGCCTTACGGCACTGGCTCTCTCCCTTCCCTGGAACCAGTGACCCTAAATTAGGGGCGGGCGACTGCTTATAGCCCATTGAGTTGCTCACGGTGGTCGTTAAACCTCCAATCAAAAAAAAAAAAAAAAAAAAAAAAAAAAAGAAATAAAATAATGTCAGAATGCCAGGACATTACAAGAAAGACAATTTATTGTGCTCTGAAATCCAGAAGGCACGTGTTCAAGGGACAAACAGGCCATTTTGTGCAGAATACGTAAACGTGAAAAAAAAAATGCAATTACCGTCCGCAGGCGTTCCGGCGTAAGATGTCAATACGGGATATGGCCACCATGGAGGGCGATGTAAGATTTTTTTTGTTTTTTTTTTTTTTTTATTGGAGGTTTAACGACCGCCGTGAGCAACTCAATGGGCTATAAGCAGTCGCCCGTCCCTAATTTAGGGTCACTGGTTCCAGGGAAGGGAGAGAGCCAGTGCCGTAAGACAATCACAACATCCATGCCTGACCGGGATTCGAACCCGGACCCCTTACGGACGAATGATCAGAGGCCAACGCCTTAGACCACTGCGCCACCGGGGCGGCACCGCGATGTAAGATTCCACACGTCGTGTCATGCTTTGCACAACATTATCGAGCAGCTGTTGGGGTAATTTATCCCATTTCTCTGTCAGTGCACGGATGAGAGTGTCCTTGTTTATTGGAGGGCATTGGCGACCAGCAAGACTCCTCCCCAAAGCATCCACACATTTTCAATGGGATTCAGATCTGGAGAACGTGCTGGCCATACGAGGCGTTGAATATCCTCGCTCTCAAGACACCTGGACAGCGACTGTTCGATGACATGTTGCGTTGTCGTCCATGAAAATGAATCTATCACCGACAGCACCACAGAACATGCGAACATGAGGTAGCAGAACATCATTAATGTATCGTTGGCCAGTCATAGTCCCAGTTGGAAGCACATAGAGGGACGTACGGCCATTGATCATGATGCCAGCCCATAACATGACACTAAATGTCGGATATCGGTTCCTTTTCTGTAAGTTTGCTGGACAATATGCAGTACCACTATCACGCCAGATCAGTTGTCGTCGACAATCAGGCGATAGACTGTATCTACTCTCCTCTGAGAAGAGGACAGCAGACCAGTCGTTATCAGTCCAATTGCGATGTTGATGGCACCATTGCAAACGGGTGGTACGGTGACGTCTGGACAATGGGATGCACACAACAGGACGGCGGGCGTATAGTTCTCCATGCAAACGTCTGGCGACAGTTTTTCGGGAGATCCGCTTGCCAGTAGCAGCCATAAACTGATTTGCTACCTCACTAGCTGTGCTGCGCCGGTGTCTTTTTGTTGATAGCACTATGTACCGATCTTCTGCAGGTGTCGTACTGCGAACACGACCTCCCCGTGACGTTTGGTACACTCTCCATTTGTTTGAAATGATTTCCAAAGCCTTGAAACAACACTGTGGCTGACGTCGAACTCCCTGGCAACATCTGTTATTTTTCGCCCTTCTTCAATCTTGCCAATAATACGGCCATGCGTAAAATCATCTAGGTGATGTCGGGAAGACATACTGAAAATTGCAAGTTCGTCAATTGATTCTTTCCCTTTCAACTTTGCGTTTGAACAACAACGGGGCCGCCCCGGTGGCGCAGTGGTCTAAGGCGCTGGCCTCTGATCATTCGTCCGTAAGGGGTCCGGGTTCGAATCCCGGTCAGGCATGGATGTTGTGTTTGTCTTACGGCACTGGCTCTCTCCCTTCCCTGGAACCAGTGTCCCTAAATTAGGGACGGGCGACTGCTTATAGCCCATTGAGTTGCTCACGGTGGTCGTTAAACCTCCAATAAAAAAAAAAAAAAAAAAAAAAAAAAAAACAACAACGGTCAATATGCGTCAAATCCTTTATATCTCTTATCAGCGCTATGACGTCACGAACAAGTTCGGCAATCCAAAATTTGCATACGCACAACACGTCTTACTGTATCCCGCACTTATGTTAATTTCCACATTTTCCTGCCTTCCATTTTATGGTTGCTATCGTTGCTATTGTCATCCGTCCTTAGCAATAGTCCGCCAGTGTATTTAAGGTGGTTAGGGTAGCTAATAAATGCTGAAAGGTTAATTATTTTTGCATATTTTTTCAGAATCTTGATTACCATAACTCCACTATAAAGAGTATTGTAAATGACCTTATTAAATTTAGAATTGGAAAATTTCGCCATACTCACGATATTCAACCTATTAAATGCTATTATGTATTTCAGTACATACAAAAAGTTTATATGATTTTGTTAGTTTCATTAGAATTTTCGGGGGTGTAGGCAATTTCTTCCCCTTAAAAATGTGAGCATCTATAACAGCTTCAAATATGGGCCAACTATTGGCCGATTGCTATTCAACTACAAGGCTATTATGGTGAGGAACAATCAAATGCTAAAATAAAGTGTCTCTATGTAAAATATGCTCGCTACATAGATCCAATACATGGACAATATAGTTACTGGAAACGTGGGCATTGTTGAACATCAGACACTTCGTGAGGTAATGTTGAGAGGTGCAAATTTTAGATTGAGTAATAAAAGTCTCCAGACTCAAGACATTATGAAAGTGATTAAATCAGACCTGAAGAGGTTCATTACTAAAATTTCGGGTCGGTTTGAGTCCTGGTTCGGAGAGATGACCAGAAGAATATACATCGATATCAAGAATGCATGAAACTCAAGGGTACAGGAGGACAACATAAAGACTAAAGGCGTTTTTGAGCAGATTCAAGCGCTGAAAGATAAATTATTGGTAACTTTCATAGATAAAGCTAACAACAATTTTTTTTTTTTTTTGGATTGGAGGTTTAACGACCACCGTGAGCAACTCAATGGGCTATAAGCAGTCGCCCGTCCCTAATTTAGGGTCACTGGTTTCAGGGAAGGAGAGAGCCAGTGCCGTAAGACAAACACAACATCCATGCCTGACCGGGATTCGAACCCGCACCCCTTACGGACGAATGATCAGAGGCCAGCGCCTTAGACCACTGCGCCACCGGGGCGGCAACAACAACAATTTTGCAATCATATGCAAAGTTTTTTACCTTGAACTCTTACGGAAGGAATGAGCAACTGAAACAACCTATTCTAGGGTTGCCTATAATACTACAATCATTAGTAAGAAGACCATTGCCTTGCAAAAACGATTAAAAATTGCGAGCATTAATGTTAAGTTACCATTTCTGTATATAGTCCCAAAATTCCATAAAACCCCGGTGGGGTTTAGATACATTACTTCAGCTACAAACTGTTATGGCAAACATGCAGGGAAAAAAATTGAAAAAACTGTTAAAAATTATATTGCAAAATATTATTATGCCATGGATTATAAATAGCAATAGACAAGTCGTGGAATTCCTAGAGAAGCCTCGAGTACGTGGAAAATTGCTTATTCGGACATTTGACTTTAAAAACTTATTTACGTTCATAGACCTGAAAGACCTTGAAAATGTATGTGACTCACTTTTTCGAGATTTTGGGAACCTTTTGGTGATACACATACGAAAAACACTTTGCAGCGTCCCTTGTGAACTCAAAACAAACAATGTTTAGATACATTACTTCAGCTACAAACTGTTATGGCAACTATGCAGGGAAAAAATTTGAAAAACTGTTAAAAATTATATTGCAAAATATTATTATGCCATGGATTATAAATAGCAATAGACAAGTCGTGGAATTCCCGGAGAAGCCTCGAGTACGTGGAAAATTGCTTATTTACGTCCATAGACCTGAAAGACCTTGAAAATGTATGTGACTCACTTTTTCGAGATTTGGGGAACCTTTTGGTGATTGAGAAGAACTATTGGACAATCATAGTTCTTCTTAATCATAATAGGCTTATGTGTTTTAAACAACTCATCATAATAGCCCCTATGTGTTTTAAACAACTACCTGGGAATGGGCAAACACTTGTTTCTTCAAGTTCAAGGTATACTTAGGGTACCTTGTTTTCTAGTCTTCTCGTCTATACATACCTGTACACATACGAAAAAAACTTTGCAACGTCCCTTGTGAACTCAAAACAAACAATGTTTAGATACATTGATGATATAATCACCTTCAACTACGATAATTTTTGAAGCCCAGGCACTGCAAATATACCCACAGTGTCTTACCCTTGAAAAAACGAAATCTAACGAAAACGGGGTGCAAATTTTGGATTTGGATATATGATACGCCGAGGAGTCACTGGTTGTATCAATATACTGTATGACAAAAAACGTAAATATAACTTTAACGCCAACTCTTATATCCACTGGAACTCAAATATATCAAAAAATGTACTGAGAAATTTAATAATTTCTGCGTTTTGTAGAAGCATTCAAATATGTAACAACTCAGAGGTTCTGTTAACAAATTTGAGAAGCCTATTTAAGACATTTCTGTCCAATAACTACCCTCCAAGGTTTCTGCTAAAGGTTTTTCGTCAATTGTTGAATAGTGAAGAATCTAGGCGATTTTTTGACAAACATTAAGCAACAGATACGTATTTGGCACATCACTAACCAATGACCCTACAATATTAAACTATCTTCCTTTTTCTCAAGTGCCACATGGTGGGTCACATGTGGCTGAAGACTTCTAATTAATACCTTGTTGACTCTACACTTACTGTTACTTTAATCGTAACCATTACATATTTAGTATTTTTAGCCTAAGTGGCCAGGGAGATAGGAGGACCTGCTGCTCTTGCGTCTGTTGGATTGCTACTTTTCGGATAATGCGTGACTGTTAAA
Organism: Macrothele yani; assembly: GCA_039090855.1. Taxonomy (NCBI): domain Eukaryota; kingdom Metazoa; phylum Arthropoda; class Arachnida; order Araneae; family Macrothelidae; genus Macrothele; species Macrothele yani. Next base: position 65,866,131 of record CM076990.1, on the reverse strand, counting down.
AGTAAGCAGGTTAAACAAGTTTGATTTCTTTGGGTTTTTTGATTTACTGCTTAATATTTCTCTACATTTCATCTTTAGTTCATTTGTTCCGTCATTGAGTTTCGTTCAGATTGATTCACCATTGTAATTCGGTAACCTAGGGAACACACAGGCGGTTTTTGTCTATTACATACCAGTTTCCTGTTTCGAAAGGTCACCCTTAAACTGGTGTTCCCATGAGGAGTACAGTCTAGTTTAACTGGTATTGCTACTTTCTCACTAGGAGTTCTTGGAGAGTTAGTTTTTTTGAACGTATACCATATATCATTTCATTTTACTTTTGTACTTCCCTTTATACTAGGGTTTTAATCTCAACTTTTTCATGTGTGTCAATGTATATAAGTGACTGTTTAAATGCAAGTGAGCCGCCCCGGTGGCGCAGTGGTCTAAGGCGTTGGCCTCTGATCATTCGTCCGTAAGGGGTTCGGGTTCGAATCCCGTCAGGCATGGATGTTGTGTTTGTCTTACGGCACTGGCTCTCTCCCTTCCCTGGAACCAGTGACCCTAAATTAGGGACGGGCTACTGCTTATAGCCCATTGAGTTGCTCACGGTGGTCGTTAAACTTCCAATCAAAAAAAAAAAAAAATGCAAGTGATGTTATATTTATATATATCACGGCCGGATGGAGCTTTTGCGGGGCCCCGGAGCAAACTTTCATTGCTGGCTCTAAGAAATCTCATATTTTAATAAAGTCGTTACGTGAAAAATGTCCGTAAGGAACACACACAATGTGAAATCCACAAATTTGCCGGTGGTGACGAATCCGCATCCCTCTAGTCCGGAGCCGAATGCTTTACCAGTTGAGCTATACCGACGGAATTTATCGCTGTAACTTTTTCGTCTTGACATGTGTTTCACCTCTGTAGTACGTCGCAACGAAAACTGTCATAAAAGACAAAATGATTTTCTCAAAGAAGTATTTACTTTAAGCTTAAGAAAAAGACCATAATGTGGATTGAAAGGTCCGAGATAGAGATAGAGATAAGAAAAACTGTTAAAATCTAAGATTTTCTTTCCGGGGAGATGGGTTGAAGTTGTATTATGACTTTTGTAAAAACTTCTTCACAAAATGAAAAAAGTTACCTGTGTAGCGAAAGTAGCCCAAAACCAACATGACGGCGGCGATTCGTCTCGGCATGGACTCGACAAGACACCGGAAGCGTTGGGAAGCCATACGGATCCACGACCCCTGAACAAGCTCCCACAGTTCACGAAGATTTCATGGAGGGAGGTCAGAGCCTCGAACATCTCTCTCGATGGCCTCCCAGATGTTCTCGATGGGATTGAGGTCAGGTGACCGAGCTGGCTAAGGAAGCGAGGTCACGTCGGTGGAGTGTTCATCCAACCATTCGGATACAATTCAGGAGCGATGGCACGGTGCATTATCTCTTTGCAGGATGAGGCCCCCAGTGGGATGTTGCAAACGCACAAACGGGAGCAAATGGTCGTCCAGGATGTCCCGGTAACGTTGACCAGTGAGGGACGCTGTCACACGTACAAGGGGTCCAATTTCAGTCCACGCAAACAGTCCCCAGACGAGAATGCCACCCCCACCAGCTTGAAGAGTATCTTGCTGGCGAGAAGGATCCATGGCTTCATGTGGTTTGCACCGTACTCGTATCCTGCCATCCGCATTTACCAACGTGAATCTCGAATCATCAGTCCAGGCAACATTTTCCCGCATGTCTAGGGTCCAGTGGCGATGTTCCCGCGCCCAGGCTAATCTTTGCATCCTGTGATGTGCGGTCAGCAGCGGTACCCTCGTGGGATGTACCCCATAGCGAGGAGATGGTTCTGTATCCCATAGCGAGGAGATGGTTCTGTATCCCATATCGAGGAGATGGTTCTGTACCCCATAGCGAGGAGATGGTTCTGGATGGTGTGGCTGCTTACACGTTTTTGTGCAGCAGTGTTAAATTGCCGAGTGATTTCTTGCACTGTGGCCCGCCTATCCGCTGTTCCAATGCGAGCTAGCCGACGATGACCCCGCTCATCCACACGCTGTTGTCCACGGCAGTTGGCCCTTGCAGGGATGGTTTTACCGCATTCTATGTACTCACGGTGCACCCGTGACACAGTGGCTTGTGAAAATCCCAGTGCCTGCACGACTTCCGAGATGGAGTGACCCATTCGTCGGGCCCCGACAATTTTCCCACGATCAAATGCTCTTATATCCTTCGTCTTACCCATACTGCGTCCGACTCTTACTGATTCCCGTCGCATCACTCCTTATATTGTCGGATCGCTGCATACGTCATGTCGTTTCCGTTTACAGGGCCTCCCACAGCGCCACATTTGCTTAACGCCAGCTGTCTCTAATTCAATTGCTCTTCAGTGTATATTTTGGGTCGATGCATACGTTCATGGCGTTTTTTTCACCGCACAACAGGAGTGTATTACATCAGAAGGGAAAACGGAATCAATCAACTATGTACCCCCCCCCCCCCCCATTGTTTACGATGGTGTTCCAACGTCAGGATAAGTCTGTAATGCTATTCTTGAAAAAACGTGCAGGTTTTACTGTGAAGAAATCAAGAAAATTCTCGAGATCAACATCATTGTTGAACGTTCTGCCACGGAGTGCATTCGACAGAGATCGGAACAGGTGATAGTCTGAAGGGGCGACATCTGAGGAATAGGCCGGATGTGGAAGGATTTCCCATTTCATGTCCTGAATGGCCATTGTGGTCATGTTTGCACTGTAAGGGCGTGCGCTATCATATTGGATAAGGACACTATGGCACTGATGTGGCCGTTACTGCTGAATCGCTCCCTCTACACGGCGGAGTTGCTCACAATAGAGTGCAGCGTTGGTGGTCCGATTCCTCGGCATTTTCCAGTGAATAATGCCTTCCATGTCCCACCAGACACACAATATGATCTTTGCAGAATCAAGGTCATGTTTTAGACGTGGTGTGGGCGTCTTGTTTGGACTTAACCAATCCCTCTCATGTCTGAAATTCACGTACAGGCACCACTTTTCGTCTCCAGTAACAATACGTGACAGAAAGGGTTTGTGTTGCTGAGAACATTTGCGATAACGGGCGAGCAAGGAACCACATATGGCAACACGCAGATTCTTTTTGTGTTCGGTGAGAATGTGAGGCACCGAAGGCCCCAATTTCTAGACCTTTCCCATGCGTTCCAGGTGTCGCACCACTTTGGCCTGATCACAGTTCATCTCAGTGGCCAATTCGCGTGTGGTTTGACGCGGTCTCATCAAAGTGAGATGGACGACCTGAGCGTGGAGAATCGTTGAGGTCAAAATTGCCACCTCGGAACCGCTCAGACCATTTGCGGGCTGTCCCCGGAGCAATAGCATCCTCCCCATACACAGCACAAACTTGTCAAGTAGCCTCGGCGGCTGTGGATCCCTTGTTAAACTCGTAGAGGAGCAGATGTCGGAAATGTTCATTCCTCTCTACTTGACACTCCGTACTTCCGGACATGAAAACCAAAAAAACCATTAGCTACAATCACACAACGCAATATGATTTAGATGCACGATATTACTGGATACATTTTGATATAATACAACTGGCCATTTGCACGGTTACTACTGACCTGGGAAATACTCGTGAAATGAAACGGCATCAACTTATGCAGCAACCCAATATATATAATGTTTAAGTCTGTTGGTTCAGGGAGGCCAAAGAAGGTGTGAAAGTTCGTCTTCATGTTCCTCAAAGCATGATTGGACATTCCGAGCTCTCTCAACTGGAGCATTATCATCTTGATAGATGGCATCCCCTGCAGGAAATAATGCCTGAGCCATTGGATGGACCTGGTCTGCCAAAATGGTTTCATGCATTCTGCCAGTCATCCGTCCTCTCAAGGTGATCACTGGACCTGCTAAAAACCACGATATGACCACCCAGAGCATGACAGAACCACCACCATGCTGAATTGTTGGAAGCAGACAGGCTGGATTGTACGCTTCTGATGGTGTTCTCCACACGTAAACACGTCCTGCGATGGAGAACAGTGTGAATGCGGATTCATTACATGCTTCCATGTCGGACCACATTACATGCTTCCATGCGTTGGCAGTCCACGTTGTATGATCGTGGTACCACTGCCGTCGCCGCTGTATATTCACCCGGGCCACCAGATTTTGCAATAGCAGCTCTGCCATGAGTATCTTGTTTATGCAATTCCCCGCGCACTGTTTTCGTTGATACTTAAGTCTGGAGATGCAGATTGAGCTCCGCACTAATTTTCAGCGCCGTGGTCTTATTACGGATAACAATTCTCTTTAACGCTCTCCTGTCTCTATCTCTCCTGTCAGGGCAGTTTTTTAACGCTCTCCTGTCAGGGCAGTTTTCCGGACGCTGTTGAGTTTCGCAGACGAGGTTTTGCCACGGACACTGTATGCTGCCATGACGGTAGACACAGTAGTTCTCGATACATCCACTACCCTGGCGACTGTTGTCACAGTGGCACCAACTAGTCGGCAACCAACAATTAACCCTCTTGCGAAGTCCGTTAGGTCGCTCCTTTCGTTCTCACCCTGAAATTCTGCAACAAGACTCTTTAAATGCGTTTAAACAGGACGTCGAGGTTCCAAACAAAGCTATTACAATAAAAAAAAATGGTGGATACCTTTGGGTATTGTGACGTACGCAGCTGCATTAAAAGTCACGTCTCTGAGCGTGGTGTTCACATTATTCTGTCCAACCCCTGTATATATTTTGTTTTTTGATTGAAGGTTTAACGACCACCATGAGCAACTCAATGAATGGGCCATAAGCAGTCGCCCGTCCCTAATTTAGGGCCACTTGTTTCAGAGAAGGGAGAGAGCCAGGGCCGTAAGACAAACACAACATCTATTCCTCACGGTATTCGAACCTGGACGCATCTCGGAAGAATGATCAAAGCCATCGCTTAGATACTGCGCCACCGCAGCGGATATATACAGGGTGATTCATAAAGAAGTATACAGTTTCAACGCACTATAAAACAAGAACAATGTAAGATATTTTATGTTACGTGTAACAGAATTGTAGGGGAATGTTTCAAGTTCTTTTAGAGACAGTCGCAGATGTTCTATGTGTGCACCCTTAGTCACACGACACACATCGAGCTGGTAATCCATTTCCGCCCAAATGCCAGGTAAGATATCTGAATCAAGTGCAGTGATAGTGGCTGTGATGCGCTGTTTCAGCTCCGCTAGATCAACAGGAAGGGAAGGGGCGAATACCTTGTCCTTTACGTACCCCCATAGGAAAAAGTCACAAGGTGTTAAGTTAGGACTTCTGGGTGGCCATTGGGTCAGTGGCATGTTGTAGTCCGCGGCTCGTCCAATCCATCGGTGAGGAAGATGTTTATCGAGATAATCTCGCACGTTGCCTAACCAGTGCGGTGGTGTACCATCCTATTGGAGAATAAAGTTGTCACTGTTGTCCTGCAACTGTGGCATCAACCAAAGACTTAACATATCGTTTAATTTTTAATGCAGCTTTTGCGGTATATCTCACCATGACGAGCCGCGGACTACAACATGCCACTGACCCAATGGCCACCCAGAAGTCCTGACTTAACAACTTGTGACTTTTTCCTGTGGGGGTGCGTAAAGGACAAGGTATTCGCCCCTCCCCTTCCTGTTGATCTATCACAGCCACTATCACTGCACTTAATTCAGATATCTTACCTCGCGTTTGGGCGGAAATGGATTACCGGCTCGATGTGTGTCGTGTGACTAAGGGTACACACATAGAACCTCTGTGACTGTCTCTAAAAATACTTGAAACATTCCCCTACAATTCTGTTACAGATAACATAAAATATCTTACATTGTTCTTGTTTTATAGTGCGTTGAAACTGTATACTTCTTTATGAATCACCCTGTATTTAGCCAAACAAAGAATATAAGGATCAAATGAAGTTTTACAAGCAAGCAATCAAAACTGGACTAGAACAAGGGGAAGGAAATCTATACTATCCCGCACCAAGGTTTTTTTTTATTATTATCATTACTACAGTGGAGGAAAAATGAAAGAAACATAGACAAAAAAAAAAAAAAAAAAAAAAAAAAGCAAATATACAGACTGTGAAGGCAGAAACTTTAGGATCCATTTCTCATGGCATTATCAAAGGTAAGGCATGTAAAATGTACATTTTCCACCCCAACCTGGAATTTGAATTTCTGCCTGAACCCATTGCCTAGTGGTCATTTCAAATTAAAGCTGAATTTGGGAGAGTGGAAATAAACAGACTCATAGACCAGGAAACCTGTCTCCTGGTCCGATGAGTCCCGTTTCGTTATTTAGCTTAGACGATAGGGTGCGGATCTGGTGTAAACCGCACGAAGCGATGGACCCGGCATGTCAACAAGGCACTGTTCAGGCTGGTGGAGGCTCAAGTATGGTCTGGGGCTTGTTTAACCTGCACACGGGGTACGTCTAGACGCTTCTTTAATTATTCACGCTACGCGTCCATCCTTGCAATCTACCTACATCCATTCATGGTCATCATGCACGCACAAGGCAATGGACTCTTCCAGTAAGTAGGACAACGTGCCTCCCCACAGAGCTTTGGTGACTAGAACTTGGCTAGAAGAGAGCATCTAACCACTTCTGGAATCTAATCGTGCGGTTTGTTGACCGGTGAGTTGACGCAGCAATAGTTCATTTAATTGTTACGCAATAACATATTTTATTAAACTGTCGCTCAGCAGTATTTCATCACATTTTACATAAACATAACAATACTTCATTGCAATCATAAATAAATTTCGAGAACCCGATGCTAAACATGATAAAAGCAATCACAAAAATGTATTTTTATTGGTGCAACAACGTATATATGTGCCTAACTTTCACACATTTACGGATGGCTTTATCGAGGCAGACTACTACTACAAACCTATCTCGGAGAACACCTACGGGAAAACAGAAGCGACGGTATTAATAGGTTACGCCGAAAATTTTCGGGATGCACATCTGATGTCTGACGTGTATCATTTCGCCGCAGTTGCAGGCGGGCTTGTTTACGTTTTAAACAGCGGCTCTCCATGTGTTACCAGGCGCTATAAGAAATTCCAAGCTATTTCTGAATGAATATTTTGACTATAAGTTTCTTCAACCATTGTATCGAATTTGACATAATGCGTGTGATTTACAATTTGAAATGTGATCTTGCTGTTTACTGTGTTAGAGTTCCAAAGTGTGTCCTTCCGCCGAAGTGATCCTTGAGTTTGTTTACGTTTCAAACCACGGCTTTCAGTGTGTTACTGCTCGCTGTAAATAAGCACACCGGACAAAATATTAGTCACCCGTAAAAGAAATGACAATAGGAAGTTACCTGTTGCACAGAGGACGCCGTGATAGCATTGTTGAAAGATAAATAGCACTGATGTGGCCTACAGGATCATTTCTGTCACGTGCAGTGGTGAAGAGCAACGTGTGTGTTGAATTTAGTCTGCAATATGGGTCGTAAGACAGACGTTACTGAATGGCAAAATGGAGCCATTGTGTTTGGCCGTGCCCACGGATACAAAGTGAATGAAGTCGCCCAATTTGTTCGTGTGTCGAAGCATACTGTCCAGCGGGTCTACAAACAGTGGTGTAGTTCGCAGCCAGACGTCACTGTGGCCGGAAAACGATTTTCACTAACAAGGACCGCCGTCATGCTTCACGCCTAGTAACTGGAAATCGGTTTCAAACCAGGCAACAATTACTCCAAACAGTCAATGAAAATCCACTCTAACCAATTTCCGACAGGAGATTGCGACGAGAACTGCATGCGATGGACATCTGGAGCAGAGTACCACGGAAGAGGCCTATTTTAACAGCAAGTCTCAAAGTCGCACGTTATCAATTTGATCAGAGGCACCAAATCTTTAGTGTGGAGGATTGGAAACGAGTAATTTGGTCTGATGAGTCTCGTTTTTGTTTGTACACCAATGATGGGAGGCGACGAATGCATCGCAGGCCCAATGAAGCCTTTAATCATGATTGTGTCGAAGGTGTTGTTCAAGCTGGAGAGGGTTCTGTGATGTTTTGGGGATGTTTTTCGTACCGCGAAATGGACCCTCTCGTTGCAGTGACGACGAATTTGAACCAGCATTCGTACCTCCGCCTTCTGAATGACGAAGTGTTGCCCTTTGCCCTACATCTCCAGGAGCAGCATCACATTGCCACTCCTGTCTTCCAAGACGACAATTGCAGTGTGCACAGGGCTAAAACTGTGTCTGAGTGGCACGACGAACAATCAGCAACACTGTCTTAAGGTGAAACGTTGGAATAGACACCCACGTACTCTGGCGGAACTTCGGGACCAGTTGACCCACGAGTGACTGCAAATCGATGTTCAATACATCCATAACCTCGTGGTCTCTAAAACACCGGATTCATTCTGTTATCAAGGCAAGAGGCACTGTCACCCGTTATTATGTAAGTTCTGCCAGCGGTGACCAATTTTTTGTCTTGTGTGCTTAATTCGAAGCTTTTTTTACGGGAAGATTTTGACTACGTTTCTTCAACCATTGTTTTGAATTTGACCTAGCCCGCGGGATTTACAATTTGAAATTTAATCTAGCTGTTTAGTCTGTTAGGCTTCCGTAGTGTGTCTATGCTCCACAATCGCGCACGCTTTTTGTTCATGTTTCTAATCACGGGTACTATGGTGTTTACCAGTCTCGGACTGGCCCACTGGCCCTAGGGCCGGTATGCACTTGACCCAGTCCTTTCCTCTCTCTTGACGATAAAAAAAATGGTAATGATGAAAATAAGAAATTGAAATTCAAAATAATATTCGAAAAATCAAGACGATGCGGAAGCGAATTTAAATTCAGAGTGAGTACAGGTTCAGGAGAGTGGGGAAAGTTCAGCAACAAGGGGCAACAGCGGCAGAGAAGGCATTCCTTTTCCATGATCCATGTGGACCCTTGGAACAGCGGAAAGCAGCTGTTTCGTTGTTAACGCGCCTTGAGGGATTCATTTGGTGTTGATTTTATGCGTGTTGAGCGTGTGTTCGGCTTCTTGATAATTTTTCGTCACTAATTTAAGAATTAAGAAAATTTAAGTTTGACAGCAAGAACTATTGTTTAATTACCAAGTTTGATTTTTTTTTTATTGGAGGTTTAACGACCACCGTGAGCAACTCAATGGGCTATAAGCAGTCGCCCGTCCCTAATTTAGGGTCACTGGTTCCAGGGAAGGGAGTGAGCCAGTGCCGTAAGACAAACACAACATCCATGCCTCACGGGATTCGAACCCGGACTCTTTCGGACGAATGATCAGAGGCCATCGCTTAGACCACTGCGCCACCGGGGCGGCCAAGTTTGATTAGTACGGAAAGTCTTTCGTAGGCCTTCAAATTCGTGCCCACATAACCTTAATGAACTCGTAACACAACTCCCTCGAATAAGTTTTGATCACAACGATATCTCTCACCCTTTTTAATTTCTAATTTCTCTAATGAACATACTGTGGCTAGTAATATTAGCTGAAGCCCCTCACCAGGGCAGTAGCTAGGATCAACTTGTTGTGGGGGCTTGCCACTCGGGGGGGGGGCACAGTGTAAAATTCAAAACTATGATGTTTCGCGCAAATATTGCTAATAATCTGTATTGTCCTCCTCTAGACTTTCTTATATGTAAAAGTGGACGTCAAGTAATTTTGCTTCCTATACTTCCAATGGAAAAACTTTTGTACACATTTCTTTCACAATTAGTGTGTTCCCAAGGATGAAAATTTGAACATCGATTAAAATAACTTCATATTATAACTTGGAATACTTAATATTATCTAAAACATAACCACAATTATATTAAAAATCAATAACTTTTCCTTTGGTGGTGTCGAAACCAGAAAAAAGATGGCGCCACCTGTACTTTGATGACGTCAGTAGACAAACAAATGTTGGATTGCATAATTATGGTTATGTTTTAGAAAATATTAAGTATTCCAAGTTATAAAATGAAGCTATTTTAATCGATGTTCAAATTTTCATCCTTGGGAACGCATTTAATTGTAAAGAAAATGTGTACAGAAGTTTTTCCATTGGAAGTATAGGAAGCAAAATTACTTGACGTCCACCGAAACAATGCCGTGTGCCCGTGTTTACGCATAGGAGCGTAGGCAACATAAGTAGCTGCCTAGGGCGGTGAAATACTGGAATAATGCGTTATATAACTCATACTTTATATAACTCGGTACTGTATACGTAAACGGTAAACAGATCTCTAAAGTTATATCGTATTTCTGCAAATGGAAGTGCACTTAGCTGACTTAAGGTTTTTTTACAAAATTCTTTCCAGCGTTTGATTGATAAAACTCTGTGTAACGAATTTATTAAAAATAGATTAAGAAAAATGACAAATATTTATTATAAATGATTTTAAAATAATATTTTAGTTTCCCTCCCCCAAATAAGAACCAAAACACACGGGTAAGAGATAGCATTATAAAATAAAAATTTGGAGTACTTACAATTAAAAGAGCTGTAGTCTTCGACATCTATTTGCATTAAAATTTTTAAGTACTTTAGCAGTGTCTATACTAGCTGTACGTTTGTGTTCAAAAGCCAAAAATACTAAATTTGCCAAGCGTTCGTGGCTCATTGAATGTCTCTGAGGTCTGTTAATGCGGGTCAATACAGAAAATGTAGATTCGCATACTGCAGGCAATTACTACTGCAGGCAAATGTCCGTACTGTAGTCAACAATTTATATGTGTCTTCGTAAGCAGTTCTCTGTTTAAAAATCTCATTAAATGCATTAAGACACAGTAATTTGTTCAGATATGCTTTTGCTACACAACGTTCTCCTTTAGAAGGAAGAGAAATCCCAAGACTTTGAAGTTTGTCGATTTCAAGATTTTTTGCAGCTGTTATTGTATGACGAGGTAAATTTCTCCATCATTTTTATTCCAGGGGCGGGATTCGAAACCACAACTCTCGGCTCCGGAGTTCTGAGTGCTATCCACTATACTACACTGGCATGTGCTATCACTGCTATCTGCCTTTATCTCATCTGCGTCCTGCGGGGAAGGCACGTCACCCCCCCCAAAAAAAAAAGAAGGCCGAAGGGGCATGTTACAGGGTTAATTTTTTATCTTTCTGGAGTCTCATGTCGCTGTAGACAGTCATCCCATGAAAAATGTGCATGCGAGAAATCCTAGACTATTTGGTGTGTGGAACGTAACTTCACACTGATTTATTTTTTGGAAGCACTGAAGAAGGGATTCTCATTTTTCCTGTCTCGCCGTGTGAAAAGAACATCACACCATTGCGAGAAACCTAACAGCGAGAACCATCAGACCAGACCATCCTGGAAGTTCGGACGCCAATAGGACGAAGTAAATTTCCCCATTATTTTTATGCCAGGGGCGGAATTTGAACCCACAACTCTCGGCTCCGGAGCTCCAAGTGCTATCCACTATACTACACTGGTATGTGCCCTCACTCTTTATCCCATGTGCGTTCTGCGGGGAAGGCACTCAGGACGCACATGATGGTGAAAGAAATGTGTACAAAAGTTTTTCCATTGGAGGTATAGGAAGCAAAGTTACTTGACGTCCACCTTAATGCGGTTCGTATATATTTTTTACTTTTTACCCATAAGTTCTTTTCAATAGTTGGCAACGCTGTACGCGCCTAGTGGATGTGGAGGTTAAATGCTTAGAGGTTTTGTGTCTCGTACGCTGAATTTGATGTTACAGGGTTAATTTTCTTATCCTTCTGGGGTCTTTCTCTCTCTCTCTCTCTCTCTTTATTATTCTTAATTGACCTTAATTCCACAGCAGTACTGCTCAATACTCTTCACCGCAGCAAAGCATCTGGTGACCATCTCCATATTCTCAAAAACATACCGAAGATGGGGGGAAAAATCAGCATTTAAATCATATTGAAGTTCCGCTAAAATTAATCTTAAAACTGAAGATCTCGAAGTTACATCCGTTTTAAGTGAAATTAATTTAATTATCTCTATTTTAATTTTTAATTAGTTGAATTTATATTTAATTGAGTCCTGTGTTGTAGAAAGTACTATGGGCGAGTCGTGATGTACGTAGATGATGCATATAGCGGTTGTCATCAAGTCCTTGAACAAACGCAGAGGAGTGACGCGTTAGTTTTGCTAAGTACTTGGGATCAAATAGATTGTCGACTTTCGTGGGTAGCCAACACCAACAAGCTCACGAATAAAGCTGTAGACAATGCCTTGGGCAGCTCGCTCCACTATACCACCGAAGAAGCTTCTTGACAACTCGGCTCAAAGTGATGCTGTGGAAGACGGTCGGTTGACAGTAACATGCGAAAATTTCCCAAAGGCCCAATTTTTCCGAAACAAACAAAGTTATCATGTGTGGAAAGACCATCAGTAACGAAGCAACAACTGTTACTACGACCGTGGAATTTCTACGGAGCAAGACTTTCTGAAAACATATACTGTAATTTTCCTAAAAGAAAAACTACATGTATATGTGAGTAATGTTGGAAAGGGAAATATGTCCATAGTTTTTTCCTTCCTTTTTTTTTTTTTTTAATTTAATTATTACAGTTTTAAGTCTTGGCTCTTCAGCTGTTTTTTCCGGCTTTTCTTGCGGCTGATGTAAAGGTGGTGCCAGCTGTGTCATTCAGAGTGATAGACGTGAGAGGAAGTATGTAGGTTGCACATAACTTCGTTTCTTAGAACTTCCTGTGAAATAAATCTTGTTGCCCGTGTATTATTACGGTCAAAGCTCATTTTACCATTTCACGGAAACAATCGTGTTAATGCACATGTCGAGTGCCTTTTTTTTTACGGCCATCATCGATACTGGAAAAATTTCGCTCAACGAACGTTCAAGATCGATGCTACCAGGGGCGCGCCAAGGGCATTTGCCGCCCGGGTGCAAGCCCAGATTTGCCGCCCCCTTGTATGAGAATATTTTTCAATTTTTATTCATTTTTACATGAAATAAATATTTTTAGCAACATTATTTTCTATTTCCGGTAAATTGAGATTTTCCATAAAACACTACTGTCTCATATAAAACTGAAGAAAAAAAAATCTGTAAAACTCTAGTTCAGATGACGCTGCGAATAGTTCAAGAAGTCAGCTTCCTCTCTGTCAATTTACACAAAAGTCTGCATTACCGGTAAAAAAAAGTTTCGTCATGTACGATGATAAACATATTACAGCTTCTCGATGGATACACACATACAGTATATACGTATAACTGCAAGATAAGATAAGGAACCCGTGGGTAAGGAAAATGATAAAGAGTGGAAGACATTATGATCAGAGTAAAATCCCTGAAATGGTAATGGGCTGGACATATTGCCAAGAGAACGGACCATCGGTGGACAACCGAAATTTTAGACTGGATTCCAAGAGACAAGAAAAGACTCAAAAGAAAACCACGTGGGAGATGGGTAGATGAAATTCGAAAGCATGCGGGAGTAAGATGGAGGAGACTGGTCCAAGACAAACCGTTGTGAAAGAAACTTGGGGAGACCTTCATCCAGCAGAAAATTTATAATGGTTGAGGAGGATGATGATATATATACATGTAATATTAAACATGACGGGCGTCTCTTTAACTGTTCTAACCAAAACATCTAATATCATGGAATACATCGAAATTGTACCCCAGTGCTCGTTACCCGTATAGCATCGATCCTATAATATTTTCCCACCCTGTTTTACGGTCAACGTTGGAAGCTCTTTTCTGAAAATTTGCCAACGATAAGGTAATTCAGAAAAGTAAGCATATATTTCTTGAACAATGCTGAAAATGTTCACAATCTGTAGGGGAATTTTTTCGTCGTCATTTACGACCAGATTTAAAGTATGAGCCGCTCAAAGTACATAAAATGCGTAAGGGTCTTAGTCGACAAATTATGCTTTTTGAAGTCCATTGTGTGTGTGTTTCCCACATATTGGCTCCATTTGTCATAGCGCTGGCCACGCATTCATGAATGCTGAAATCTTCAAGATTTAAAAAAAAAAAATTAGAAAAAGAATTTTCAATCCTTTGCCCGCGGTATCTGTTACTGAACAAAACAGTAAAAATTATTCTCTGATTTCAAGACGTTTTCTGTTGAATTATAAACGAGTTATTTTTACTAAAAAAGTAAACGTTCCACTTAGCATTACGATTTCTCACAGTATAACGTTTTCATAACTTCTCCCACGTCACTGATATTAATTTATCAACCGAAAAAATTGATTGTGGGTCCTTCCGCCCCCGGAATCTGGCGCCCGGGTGCTTAGCACCCGTTGAACCCCCGCTTGGCGCCTCCCTGGATGCTACCTCGAATACGGGCTGAATCATAGTTTAACGGGCTAGTATCGGATCCGCAGGTGGCGGCCATTGCCAGCAAAAATGCGAGTACGTAAGAATTTTTAACAGTGTTTGTCTGAAATATTTCATTTGCTTTTCTTTAATCTCTTTTCAATCAGGGCATTCTGACCCAATTCCCATGTCTTTTCGCTTTTTTTTTTTTTTTCCTAAAACAAAAATCTCGAAAGTCGGGTATCCTAAAACTCAGAGTATCCTAAAAATGGGCGAAATAGGAAATTTTCCGATTTTAAGGTGAATAAAGCTTCGGGTGAAAAAATCAAAGCAGTTTGGTTTTATAGAATATAATTCAGCTGCTTAATAAAACTGAATTAAAGAGAATGATCATTTTCATTAATTCCGTCGGAACTCTTTTTTGACAGCGGGGGCAAGATGTCGGAGAACAAAATATTTTATCATGGCACAGAATTTATCGTACTACTGTAAAAGAAGACGTGCTGACTTCATTAGGAAAATTTGCTGGAAATTTTTTTCGATTAAACATTCATCTACAAAAAAAAAAAAAAAAAAAATTTCATATATTTTCTCAATGTAATCTAACTTGTACCCATAAACGACGTTAAACTATAGATTTTGATACTTCCGGTTTGGTACGAATTCCGCAGGGATTATAGCCGTAGACGCTATAATTAAGCATTGAATGAACTTACACTGACGAACAATTGAATTAGAGACAGCTGGCGTTATGCAAATGTGGCGCTGTGGGTGGCCTTGTAAACGGAAACGACATGACGTATGCAGCGATCCGACAAAATAAGGAGTGATGCGACGGGAATCAGTAAGAGTCGGACGCAGTATGGGGTAAGACGAAGGATCTAAGCGCATTTGATCGTGGACAAATTGTCGGGGCCCGACGAATGGGTCACTCCATCTCGGAAGTCGTGCAGGCACTGGGAATTTCACGAGCCACTGTGTCACGGGTGCACCGTGAGTACATCGAATCCGGTAAAACCATCCCTGCAAGACCCAACTGCCGTGGACAACAGCGTGTGGATGAGCGGGGTCATCGTCGGCTAGCTCGCATTGTAACAGCGGATAGATGGGCCACAGTGCAAGAAATCACTCGGCCATTTAACGCTGGTGCACAAAAACGTGTAAGCAGCTACACCATCCAAAACCATCTCCTCGCTATGGGGTACAGAAGCCATCGTCCCACGAGGGTACCGCTGCTGACCGCACAGCATGGGCGCGGGAACATCGCCACTGGACCCTAGACAGGTGGAAAAATGTTGCCTGGACTGATGAATCGAGATTCACGTTGGTACATGTGGATGGCAGGATACGAGTACGGCGCAAACCACATGAAGCGATGGATCCTTCTTGCCAGCAGGGTACTCTTCAAGCTGGTGGGGGTGGCATTCTGGTCTGGGGACTGTTTACGTGGACTGAAATGGGACCCCTGGTACGTGTGACATCGTCCCTCACAGGTCAACGTTACCGGGATACCCTGGACGACCATTTGCTCCCATTTGTGCGTCTTCAACATCCCACTGGGGACCTCATCCTGCAACAAGATAATGCACCGTGCCATCGCTCCAGAATTGTATCCGAATGGTTGGACGAACACTCCACCGACGTGACCTCGCTTCCTTGGCCAGCTAGGTCGCCTGGCCTCAATCCCATCGAGCACATCTGGGATGTCATCGAGAGAGATGTTCGAGGCTCTGACGCCCCCACCCCTCCATCAAATCTTCATGAACTGTGGGAGCTTGTTCAGGGGTCTTGGATCCCCAACGCTTCCGGTGTCTTGTCGAGTCCATGCCGAGACGAATCGCCGCCGTCATCAGGGCGAAAGGTGGTGCTACACGTTACTAGACAGGCATCTCTAATTTAATTTCTCTTCAGTGTATATCTCATTCCTCACCCTACTTCCATTTCCCCATTTATTTTTACTCACTTTTTTAGAGGAAGACTAATTTTTTACATCTACTTTTCTTCTGTTTTGTTTGCATGTTTCAAAAATTGATTTATACCTTTTATTTGTGAAATTTATTCTTATTGTATGACGCACGTTCCATATTCCTCCCAGTTTTATTTTTGTAAATTTAATTTTCTATTTCTTTATGCTCCATTTCCTCTCGTAAATTTTCTTAATACGACCCAGAAACGAAGTTCATCGCTCCGAAAAGCTCTGGCAAGACGGCAGAAGAAATTCTTGAAATCACCATTTACTAAAAGAATTAAACAGAAGTCAACTCAGGCAAGTTATATTCTGGAGGAGAGGAGCTCATTCAAGGTCGCCATGAAATGCAAATAGATGTCAAAAATTCATGGGCTGGTTTCCAGTTCCTAAAGAGCCGGTGGCAGCTGGTATCAGTATGCCAAACAGTCCACGCTGGTCCGCGAAAAATACATTACATTACATGGAGTGAATTAACATGTGCAACATAGCTTTATATTTTCAGACACGCATGCCATACGAACGGTCCAAACGTTACTGGAGAAACAACTGGAGGAGCTCTGATTCTGATTTAATTATTATTTTTAAAACACTGACGGAAATCCTAATTACGCCGTGTTCTCGTAAATGGCTTTAGAAATACGAGCTCTCACAACGCTGTCCTTGTCATCAAGAGAAACTAGTTCAACGAGAAGGGAAAGCAAAAATAAAATTTTAAAAATAAACTCCTTTGCATTCTTCGACGGGAAGCTGTACTTACTGAGCATCACCTTTTTTCAGCATATTAATAAAACGATATTTATAACAGTAATAAACAAGGCCACCGCTATTGAATTCTCAATTTTAAAGGGGGAATTTTTCAACAAAAACGTCTGCTCTTTAAATAATCTAAAAGTATTTTCAAGTGATGATTTTATCAATAAACAAAAGATTCTTAGACGTTTTCCAGTTTCGTTTTCCGGTACCAAACGTTTTCTAGCTGAATGCCATTATACACTGCTGGCCACCCGAAATGCAACACCAAGAAGGAAGCATCCGATTGGCCTGAAATTCGCAGCATGCGTCGCCCGCGAGAGGACATGCAAACGATTAGCATTGCAGGGCATATGCAAATCATGTGCACCCGGCACGCCACCGAGAAGCACTATAAGAAGGGTGCACAGAAGGCGGGGTGTAAGTAGTGGAAGTGTGTTGTGCTGCCGGACCTGTGCGTGGGAAGCTTCATGATGCCTCGTCGCAGAATACGGCAGTCATTCCAGCACTTTTCGGAGTTCGACAGAGGACGAATAGTGGCTTATCGCGACACCGGTTTATCGTATCGAGACATCGGCGCCCGTGTAGGACGACATCCAGCCACAGTGAGGCGAGTATGGATTCGGTGGGTGCAGGAGGAACGTACGGACCGACGTGAGCGATTGCCGCTGCCGCGGCACACCACCGAACGAGAGGACCGGCATGTTGTGCGGTGGGCATTGACGGCTCGCACCGCCACAACACGAACGTTAGTACAGGAATTAGGGTGCGTTGCGCAACAACCTGTGTCAGCACGTACCGTTCGACGTGGTCTGCAGGAGCGGGGACTTATCGCACGGCGCCCATTGCTCCGATTACCATTGACGTTACACCACCGGCGAGTGCGGCGGCAGTGGGCCGTTGAACGCCGCACCTGGACTACGGAATGGCACGACATTGTCTTCTCCGACGAATCCCGCTTCTACCTGCAACACCATGATGGTCGGATCCGCATGTGGCGGCACCGCGGCTAGAGACTGTATGACGCCTGCATTATGCATCACCATACCGGTCCGTCGCCTGGCGTTATGGTTTGGGGCGCAATTGGATATGACACCCGCACCCCTCTGGTACGCATCGCCGGTATACTCAACAGCCACCGCTACATCTCCGACCTTTTTGGAGGCTGTAGTCCTCCCTTACCTGCAGGACTTGCCAGCAGCCACGTTTCAACAGGACAATGCGCGCCCACACGCGGCATGCATCGTGCAACAATTCTTCACGGCCCACCAGGTGTCACTGCTGCCGTGGCCCGCCTGTTCTCCCGATACGTCGCCCATCGAACACGTCTGGTCGCTGATCGGCAACCGAGTGGTCCGGCAAGCACCACCCGCGGCTACGCCTGATGAACTGTGGCAACGTGTGTAAACAGCCTGGACCGACATACCCCAAGCCCACATCCAAAGCCTCTTTCGTTCGATGCCGTGGAGTGTAGCGGCCGTTATTGCCAGCCATGGGGGCCACACGAACTATTGATGTTTGCGTGTTCCGCAAGTCGCATGAGCCTTTAAGCTCAATCGTTTCATCTTTGTATCTGTTGTTATGTGTCCAGTAATTCTGGCTTTGATATCTCGTGTTCTTCTTGGTGTTGCATTTTGGGTGGCCAGCAGTGTACCTTTGAACCAGCCAGCAGAAAATCTATACATTAGGAAATTCGAAAAATAACTTGGGTCATGACAATAACTAGAGGCAGGTTTAAACATTACAGCGCCCTGGATGAGCAAAAACCAGACGCCCCCAAGTAAGCGTATTTTAATGGAAAACATTTACTTCCTATTTAAATTATATATAGATTTTCCTTATCACGAAAAAATTCTACGAATTTGCTCATTTTCTCTGCAGAATTCTTCGTACGTGTATTATTTAAAACTGCTTTGAAACAGAAAGTTTAAATATAGTTTTCTCGCAAGATTAATTTGCACAATTTTGAAACTTAATTTCACAGTCAATTTTTATATTTACGAATGAAATTGCTTGATTTTAGCATACTTATGAAACATTTGCCTGCAAATTTTGCATTTAAATTTTCGACGTAAGCAATGCTTTTCTTTATCTTTATCTCTTTATTTTTTATTATTATTTTTTTTAAATATAGTGTTGCTACCAATTCACATTGTAAATCGATTGAATAACTCAGACGAAGAGGAAACGAATAAACCTAAATTTTGTAAAATTACTTACAACTAAAAATATTTTTTTCTCGATTTTTCTGAAGCAAAATATTGTACTACAACACCAAATGGCAGTGTTTTTACAATGCTTCAATTAAGTGACAAAGCTGCAAATGCACCCTTTCTTTCCTGAGAATTTCAGATTCGATTCCAGGGCCGCTTATGGATCGGTAGTTCGAGTTAGTACCACGAGTGGAATTCCCCAAGTAAAACAAGGGGGAAATCGTCCCACTAGTGGAGCTAAAGAAAGCAGCGGGCACAGTCGACGGCTGCTGCTTCCCAAGTTACGTGGAAAAATTAACTCTTTATTCACAGATTTATATCAGTACAAATAAATAAATTTTAATGACATATGTGGCTTTTGAAGTCACTCTTTTACTGTAATTTATGAACGTAGCAAAGCGTGTGTAAACACTCTAATACCTAGGTTCCCAACCGGTGAGGCGCGCCTCTCTTGGGTGGCGCGAGCCTTTGGAAACGCAGTTAATTCAACAAGTAGAAGAAACTCAAATACTTGCGTTGCAATTTGATGAATCAACCGATAAGGGCCACCAATCTCCTAGTGATCAACGTTCGTGACTGACACGGAGGAATATCAGGTTCGATTCCAGGCAGGTACGAACGCTCGAATCGCTAAATATCCGCCGTGCGTCGGATGGGCACTTTAAGCCGTCGAGCCCCTGGTACTAGCCCCCAGGTAATAAATAGGGAGTCTTCCTCCCCCTACCTACCTCGCTTCAGTGTCACTTTCCTATCGGGCACTCTAGCCCAAATCTCCTAGCTTCCCATTCCTAAGGGCTGTTTAAGACCTGGGGTCAGACACCCCCTTTATAAAATCATCTACGTATGATCTGACCTGATCTGAATCAACTGATATTTCATCACAAGCTTAGCTTTCTTGTTACGTGAGATATGCCAGGGAAGGAAATATGAGAGAAGAGTTACTGTTTTGTAAAACGATCTCAACAACAACTGCAGGTGAAGACATATTCGCTGTACTTAACGAATTTGTCTATGCTGAAGGCTTGACTTGAATTAATTGTATAGGTTTATGCACTGACGGCGCTGCAGCTATGACAGGAAAGAATAGTGGCCTTGTGACTCGTGTGAAAGCTGTAGCTCCGGCAGTAAAATGGACTCATTGTATGATACATCGCGAAGCTTTGGCTTTATGCAACCAGATATACATAGTGTTCTTACGGATGCTGTTCAGATTGTTAATTACGTCAAGTCTCGGCCAGTGCAGGCTCGTTGCTTTACTGAATTTTATGAAGAAATGGGATCTGAGCATAAGTGAAGTCAAATGGCTGTCGCGTGGAAAAGTTATGCAGAGTCTTTTCGAGTTGCGTGATGAAATTAGAACAGAAATTTCTGCTTGGGAAAACGGAATTAGCAGAACATTTGTGTAATGTCGAATTTTTAGCAACACTGGCCTATTTGGTAGACATTTTTGAAGAAACGAAACAGTTTGAATATGTCACTGCAAGTGCAAGGAAATAACTCAAATATTCTGGATACGCAGGACAAAATGGAAGGCTTCGTGAAGAAGTTAGATTTTGGAAAGGTCGTATGGACTGTGGAATTACTGAAATGTTTCCATTGTTTACAAAATTCATAGCAGAGGAAGCTGGTGATAACTGTACTATAAAGTTCGTTGTGAAAAGAGTAGCGGTTCACTTATTAGCACTGAAAACCCAATTTGAAGACTAGTTTCCTCAGATCGATAGCCACACCCACAATTGGTTTCGAGATCCATTCTCCGTAACAGTGAGTGATATGCCAGACTTAAGCATGGTTGGTCAAGAACAATTACTTGAACTTTCGAGCGACAAGACACTAAAAATAGCGTTTCACAAAACCCCACTACCATAATTTTGGCTTTCAGTTCGAAGCGAGTATAAAGAACTTACAAAAAGGGCTCTGGAAGTGCTCCTTCAATTTCCAACAAGCTACTTGTGCGAAGCTGGATTTTCGGCAATGACGAAATGCAGAAATCGTTAAAACGAAATGCAGAAATCGTCTTAATGTGGAGTACGACCTGCGTGTGGGACTGACACAATTAGAACCAAACAATGATCGTTTGCGCAATTCAAAACAAGCCCAAATTTCACATTGATGTGTACAGTTTGTGAAAATATGGAAAACATTTTTTAATTTACATTATTATAACTTTATTCAGGAGTAATAAACTCTTGGTTGTATACTATGTACAGATATTACCCACTTTATTTGTGCAAAGTCATGTAGGTACGTATATTTGTATTTTTAGTAGTATAGTATTTTTGCTTAATATTTTCAATCAAGACATACCGGTATCATTGAATTCGTAATAAAAGAAAATAAATACTGATTATAGAGCAATGAATATCTGTGCGTATAACGGCGGGAGGCGCCATTTCAAGCTATCCCCGATGGGGGAGAAATACTGTAGAAAAGGTTGGGAACCGCTGCTCTAATATCTCCAGTGGCTTCCAGTTTATTAAGAGATCTATTAATTCTTTCGTCCAATTCGACAGTTATTTTTTTCTCTTCTTAATTTCTAAATTCAAGAAAGTTCTTCGTTTATACGAAGTCGCTGTTTTCTGCCTCCTTTTTAAAGCGCTTGATCAGCTCTAAGAATATTCGGTGACTTTTATTTTGTCAAAACAGTGGTCAACCTATGCCATCCTTCAACGACATTATTTGTTCGATGTCGTCTCTTGTAACAGTTCCACTTATGAATTTTCTAGCACTGGGTCACAAAATAACCGTAAAATTCTTGCAGTTTCGAATTCTCTGGTATTTTCTCTTGTATGCACAGGCACCCGTCCACCACCACAGCTTATTCCTCAGTTCCACTAGTAGGACGCTGCCGTCAGGCCGGCTCTGATTTAAAATGCAGTTTTCTTTCTTTCTTTCTTTCTCTCTTTTTTTTTTTTTAATTTCTTTTTCATCCAAGAATTTGTCTTCGATTGTTCTATTTTTTTCATTGTGTCATCTGCACGAGTGGAGCCAGAAAATTTACCAAGATCTGGGTGGGTGATCAAAAAACGGAAAATTAACCTTAAAAAACTGAAATCGTGACGTGGAAGAAATAACAAATGTCTATCCTATGAATAACAAAAAAAAAAAAAAAAAAATCACAGATAAAAAAAGGGACCAAATTAAAGCTAAAACAAAATACGAGAATACTATTTAAAAATTACATCACTGTACAGTATATCCATAAAAAAAAAGTGTATTTCAGTAAATTATGCAAATTCCCATGGTATTCATTTCCACATGGTCTCCCGCTTCTGTCCGCGCCTGAATTACGCAAGTCTTTACGTATAACACTATTTTATGATGGGGAGGGAGTATTAACGACCACCACGCCTGTGATATAGGGGCCACTGATTCTAGGGAAAGAAGGGAGGTGCCATCAAACAAACACACACTACACTCATGCCTAATCCGGAGTTTGATCCCGGGACCATCTCGGATGAATGATAAAAGGCTAGCGCTTCGGAGCTTTCAGTCACCGGGTCGGATGAGGCATGCTGTTCTGTTAAGTGGTTGGAAAGCAACCATGAAAAAATCACCACCGAACAGTTTCTGTACACAAACATGAGGACAGTCCTCCTTAGTTAGGATTTTAACCTGTGAGTTAAAAAAGCAATCAGTCATTGGTTGTACTGAGCCACCTGACTTTGTAGTGACGCAACAGTCCATCTCTTTTATTATTATTATTATTATTTTTTCGGTTTTGAAGACCTCCATGAGCATCTTAGACTATAAGGAATCACCTGTCTGAAATTTAGGTCACTAGTAAGGGACACAGACAGCACCATAAGACAAACACACGACCCATATCCGGACCAAACTCCAGTCGATTATCCAGAAGCCTGTGTCCCTGACCACTCGGCCACCGGGGGGGGGGGGGACCATTGGCGCAGACTTGTTCCAAAAGTTGGGGACGGTTGTTATGGTTAAACGAAAGATTTCAAGTAATCTGTATATATATACATATACTGTCGAGTCACATTATTGTGACCATCAGCTAATATCCAGAGTAACCGCCGTGTACAGCGCGGACAGCAGCTAGACGAGCTGGGAGTTACTCAATAAAATACTGAAAGGTGTTAACAGGTATGTGGAGCCATGCTGACTGCAGTGCACGTGACAGCTGCTGGAGGATGCGTGATGGAGGATCCATAGAGCGAACAACAAGATCGAGGTGGTCCCACAGATGCTCAATTGGGGAATTAGGGCGTCAGGGAACTATTTTGAAGTCTTCATCGTGCTTTTCCAACCACTCTCGGGCATTTCTAGCTGTGTGACACGTAGCATTGTCGTTCTGGAAAATCATGGGAGACAATCAGCATGTACGTGGTCTTCAAGGATGGATTCATAACACAATCGGTCCATGGTGCATTCCACAGGTATGAGTGCATCCAGGGAATGCCACGAAAACATTCCCCAGACCATAACGCTGCTCACACCAGCTTGTGTTCTTCCAGCAGTGGTTGAAGACTGAGTGTTTGTTCTCCGATGTTTCTCGCCTTATACGCCAACGTCCATCCGTTCGATTAAGCAGAAAAAATGACTCATTGGAGAAGGCAACCCTTTGCCAATCAGCGGAGGTCCAATTCCGATACTTCAGTGCAAATGTAAGTCTTTTCTGTAGATGCACCTTCGTTAGCATAGGTGCAGTGACCATCCGTCTGCTTCGGAGCCCCATATGCAGCAGGTTTCGCTGAACTGTCGTTTTAGACACACTTCCGGTTGCCCCCTGGTTCATTCGGCCAATGAGTTGCTTCACTGTAGCGTGCCAATCGGCCCTCACGCATCTATGAAGCCGACATTCACCTCTCACATCAATGGCACGTGGTGCTCCGCAGTTTCCACGTCGCTTATTTACAAATCGCAATGGTGCCATTTCTCCAATCACGATACATTTTAACCACAGCAGCACACGAACAGTTCACAAACTGCGCTATTTCAGAAATACTGCCACCCTTGGGCCGAAAGCCGGTAATCATCCCTTTTTGAAAATCTGAAAAATCGCTCCTTTTATCCATGACAGCAACGAGTGATATGTTTTCAGAATGCCTACAGCACACCTTATATACCCTCCAAGGCAGCTCACGACACGTGCCTTCTTTCATTGACTACGCTCTATTGACGCCAAAAGTAGGAGGTGGTCACAATAATGTGAGTTAACTGAGTATATATACATAATTTTTTTTATTAAAGAATTGCCGTACTGTAATTTTAACAAATCAATGCAATATTTTGTGTCATTCAGATAACTAAGGAGCATAAATGCCCCAATTGCAAGGTAAAAATAAAAATTAAAAACTTGGGTTTGCGGTCATTCCCACTGTAATTAACGGCCAGATTATCGAATGGAGGGGCTAATTTAATGACATGCTATAAAATAGCAGGGCCACTCTGGGTCTGCGAATTGCATAAGACATCCGGATTAATCAAGGAATCTTAGGAAGGGTACAGTGCGGGAAGCTCAGAGCTAGGATCATGCCCTGCCCACCCACGTCAACAAGCAAATCCTGTTCCCATACGATCATGCTGGTATGAAGTCAAAGATAACTTCACAACGATACATTTGGTTGTAGAAAAATGGAGTATTCAATTATTCTGAATTTTAATTTAAATTTTAGAAATAATGAGCTTTTGAAATTGAAAATTTTTGGGAAGCATGGTATGCTGGGTGACAAATTCAGAAGTTGATGGAGACGGCCCCTACTTTAGAAAACGTTGAGGGGGATACATCTGCCCCGTGATGGCAGCGATGTATAAGATATTCAGTCACCTGATACGCAAACGATGCTTAGCCTACTTATCCCAAATCATGACTGTACACTTCGTTAAAAGCTCTTTCTGAGAAAACACGTAAGCGCATTTGTGAGCGATATTATGAAAGAAGTATCTTATTTGGCCATTATAGTGAGGAAATATTTCAAGGTGGTGACGCTGCAGTAATACATGTACAACTTTATATGAAGCAATTTCTCTCCGGAAACTATGGCAAACACAGAGAAAGCAAAGGGTGACTGCGCCATGAGACCTTGAAGTTGCTTTTCAAAGCGGAAATGCTTCTTCTCTTAATGGTCTGTGACCATGCAATCGAGATTCTATATGATTATACTTTTCCCAGATCGATTTTCAAACTGCAAAAAATAGCTTGATTCGATTTTCGCGATCGCACAATTAAAGTTACGCGCAACGACCTTCCCAAATTAAGAAAAACAACAACAACAGAAACCACCCACATTTGTCGTTTTATTTTTTGTTTCAGGTTAACGACTCTACACGCTATGAATATCTATGGCTACGACTCGCCCACCCCTAATTTTGGGCCACTAATCGCAGGGCAAGGACAAAGCAGTAGGGCCGTAGGACAAACACACGACCCTCATCCGGGACTTGAACAATTACCGTATGTACTCGTGTATAGGTTGACCCCCCGATTTTTATCTGAATATTTGCAATTTTTGTATATCCCGTGTATAATTTCGACCCCCCGATTTTTATGTGAATATCTGCATTTTTTGTATACCTACCTATCTTGTGTATAAATACAATTTTTTTTTCTTTTCCGAGGATGCGCCCGCATGTGCAAATGCTTGCGGCAGTTTCCCGCAAAATGTGGGTAGAATTGAGGCACAATTCTGGGATGATGATACGGTTCACCACCCTGGTTAGAGAGTTTTCAGGGAAAAGGTTACACATTTTGACATTTTAACAATATATGAACCCACTTTTGCACATAGTCTCCCCCTTTTCCCACTTTTTGCGAGCGAGTTTTCTGCAGTTACTTTATTCATGGAGATTAAAGCATTTGTTCCCGCAGCAAACGAATCGTGATGCATTTACCAAACGTCCTAAGGCGGGCACATCGTTATTTAAAAAGAAAAACAAAACAAAAAAACTTCCTGAAACATATTTGGAAAGCGTAAATAGGTCTTGATGTCAACTTGATAGATTTTTTTATCCCATAAAGAATATGCATGCCGTAAAAAATAAATGTGTAACTTTTGAAGTTTTCAATGGATTTCTTCAAAATTAAAAATGAATCTTTATTTTGATGTATTACGGACACTGTAAAATTTGCACGCAACTATTTAAAAATGTTGAAGAAAATTTGTTATATAAAATTTTCTCCCACTACCCTGTGCAGCGTAGCAGCTGTCGGTCAACTGCTGAGTTGTACGAGTGTGTGATTGACAGAGAGGTTGTTTATCTACCCCCGAGTTTCATCCCCCTCTCCACCGTGTTTGTTACAAACAATCGGCTTTAATGACAAAACCAAACATTGCCCCATTTAGTAAAGATGCGATCCTTTTTTGCTCGCTCTTAGTCTTCAGAAAAAGTTACTGTTTGTTTGATTTTTAGAGCCAGGGCAAACTCAGTTTAATAACAAACGTAAGTAGGTTGTTAAACCAATGTACTTTTTTATTACCAGTGGCAGTGTTATTCTGAGCGATCGGCCAAGTTTAAACACTTTCGTTTTCGGGATGCATTGATCAAGTTACCGCTGTTCTGTAGATTGTCACACCTCTCTTCGCCGTCGTTAAGCAGGGGCAGCGGTCTCCTTTTGCAATAGTCTCTCCTTTTCCCTCTTCACCCCCCCCCCGGTCGAGAATTGAGCACGGTCGTAGGTCAGGGCACGGTGCAACTTAAACTGCTGGCTGACTCTTTCCTCTGGGTGATTTACTAGCGGGGTAGTCAAGGCCATATCGACCGATCTAAAACGGACTTTGAGACATCCTTGGGAAATGAGTTTTTCTATTAGTGAATAAAAAAATCCCGTACATATAAAATCAAGAAAATGCGTAGCAATAATTTTCTTCTGTACCAATAACACCCGGAAAATGACTAAATATACAACTGCAAATGAACTGATGGCGCAAAGGGCTAAGTATGCGCATTTCCATAAGGCATCAAGATTTTGGTTTTCAACCTATCAGAAATATTTTACCGCATATAGTTCGACCCCATGATTTCGACCTAAATATTTCATTAAAAAAGTCGACCTATACCACGAGTATATACGGTAGTTAATTATCCAGAAGTTCGCGTCTCCACGGGAGTCGGAACTATTTTTTAACAAAGGAGCAAGATATCAGGATATACATTTTTTGGTCAGGTCATGAAACTTATTGCGCTTTTCTGAAACAGGACGTGATGACGTCATTTGAATATGCTACTGGTAAAACAGTTATACGAGGTCCGATCAAAAAGTTCCGTGACTAGGCGATATACAACAAAGTGTTTACGCTACTTCAGTCTAGCTATGATCTCCCTCAAAGTAGTCTCCTTGGGCAGCGATACACCGCTGCCAGCGTTTTCGCCACAGTTGGAACGTTCCCTGGAAGTCCTGTTCGCTAATCGTGTCAAGCACCGTCTGCGATTCGCACTGCATCTCGTCCACGGTTTCAAAACGGCGACCCTTGAGCTTCATCTTCGGGAACAGAAAGAAGTCGCAGGGGGACAAATCCGGCGAGTAAGGCGGGTGAGGAAGTGAAGTCGTGCTGTTGCGGCTGCAAAACTGGGGTGTTGCTAGCGCTCTGTGAGCTACTGCATTGCCATGATGGAGCAGAAAACCGCTTCTGCGCCACATTTCAGGTCGTTTGCGGCGAATGTCCTCCCCAAGACGCAACAGAATATCGCAGTGAAAAAGGGCAAAGGCGGTCTGGCCCTGGGGGACGAATTCACGGTGCACAACCCCAAGAATGTCGAAGAACATGATGAGCATGCTTTTGGTTGTGCTCCGGACCTGTCGGGCCTTCTTCGGTCGTGGAGATGCCGGGCTCTTCCACTGCGACGACTGTTGTCTGGTCTCTGGGTCGTAACCGTAGACCCAAGTCTCAACCCCCAGTGATGACCCGCGGAAGGGACATTTCATGCATCTCCGTTCCGGATTTGCCGAGTTTGACGCAGAATTTGATGTTCGGTCGCTGCTGTAGTTTGCAGTCAATACCGAAATCGCAGCTGTGTTCTTCACGTGATCACCAAATATCGTGTAGCACATCTCCCGATGTTCACAGAACGACGGCACTAGGCACAATGACTCGTGAAGGTCACTGCCCTCGACCGCTACTCGCGCATCCGCGTACTGCCATCTGTTGGCGCGCTACGTACCTAGTCTCGGAACTTTTTGATCGCACTACGTATGTAGCAAAATAAAACCAGAAAACAGAGCAAAACTTTTCAATCAATGTATAATACCCATTATGACGTATGGCGCTTAAACCTGGCCTATCGAGAAAAACATCTTAGACAAATTGCAAAAAACACAACGTAAAATGGAAAGATCCCTACTAAATAATATAAGATTTTTGGAAAATAATAGATGGACTAAAATAATAACAGAATGGAGACCATATAAAGGAAAGAGAGGAGTAGGAAGACCAGAGGGAAGATGAATGGATGATATAAACAAAACTAGAACAGCTGTGGAATAGACAAGCCCAGGACAGGAACATTTGGAAAGAGATGATGGAGGCCTATAGCCTCAATTGGCTATAAAAAAGGTTGGAAGAAGAAGAAAACAGTTACGTCAATAAAATCTAAATTAATATAAACTTTGAATTTTATATCTGTATTATGTGATTTTTCGCTATAAAACGTTTTATTGATATTATAAACAACGTTAAACAGCAAACAGAAGTAATCGCTCTTTCCACGTTAATAAGTGAGTCACAGAAAAATTATCATCATTGGTCGCCACCGGGAATCGAACCCAGTGCCTTCCAGTTACGCGCCGGACATGCTACCACTGCACCACAGCTGCCTCGAATTCGCCAGACTCACATACGACTAACTGCCAAACCACATGGAAGGTTGCTTCTTGGAGCCCACATTCATTCGCCTCCTAGTTATTTGTTCAGTGACTGCTTTCCAGTTTTGGTGAATCCCAGCATTGTGTGGGGCTCCAAGAAGCAACCTTCCATGTGGTTTGGCAGTTAGTCGCATGTGAGTCTGGCGAATTCGAGGCCGCTGTGGTGCAGTGGTAGCATGTCCGGCGCGTAACTGGAAGGCACTGGGCAGGGCCTGACTTAGGTCAGTCGAGGCCCTGTGCACATCCTATGTCTGGGGCCCCATCGATTAAATTTTTCAGTCAGACAGTCGAAACGAATATTTACTGGCAAATATTCTTTTTTGCAAACAGTTTTTCTAGCAGTAAAAACATTAAAACACATCCCACATGCTAGTCAACTTTATACCAACCAATGTGGCTTGTAATAGACCAGCATTCACACCACTTGTACTTCCCCACGCCCGCATTACTCTGGAATTCTTTTTTTGGTTTATAGAATCATTTATGGAAACAAATAACGATCCTCCCAGAGATATAATTTAAAACACTTAGTTTACCATAAATTTAATAGGTAGCTGTAAGAAGTAACATTTATAAAGTCTTACAGCTGACCACACACATTGTGGGATAAATTATTGCAACACTCCATGTATTTAAATTATTACAGCAGTCCTTAAATAAAGTAGTGTCAATTGAACTCTTTTTGTATTTTTATTTATGCAAAAATAAACCCTACATAATTATGAATATTCACAATTTCTGTTCTCAAAAGACTAACATTAATAATAAAAATATTTTTTTGTAAATTCTACATGTTTGCTGAAATACTTTCCATGTATAATATACTGTATTGCTCCGAATATAGGTGGTTCCCATTGCATTTTGATTGTTACAAATAAGGGTGAGATTAAGATGTTACACTGGCCAATCACAGCTCAACTGAAAGCTTGAGCTTTATTATACGAAATAATAATAATTTGGTTTCTAATATCTCATCCTGAATTTTGAAACCGAACCGTATAATAATTTCATGCTATAACGGAAAATATATTTTTGTTTTGAAAATTTATATTATTAGTAAGGTAGTTTGGAGGCCCCTCCAAATCCTGAGGCCCTGTGCACGTGCAGAAATCAGGCCCTGACCACGGGTTCGATTCCCGGTGGCGGCCAATGAGAATTTTTCCGTGACTCACTTATTAACGTGGAAAGAGCGATGACTTCTGTTTAATGTTCGTAGACCACGTCGATTGTCTGTATTAATGTCAAACAGTATTGATTTGAACACCTCCACATTGGTTATAAATTCTACAAAAACCGTAGCCCTTACTTTGTACATCAAACAGCACAGGAGTGAAAACATATCTCATTCCTCTCTCTCTCTTTTCCATTTTCTTTCTTAAAGAAGTTCTGACTTGAATATACTTAAATGAACTAGAAAACTCTCCTATTTTTTTTTTTTGTTCTTATAAAAACAAAATAATTTTCAGGAATTTCAAGACAACTGTTTTTTTAATAAGGCAGGTACTTCGTGTACCCCCTTTTTTTTTTCGCATGGGAGTAGTTTAATCTACGTCTGAGGAATCATACCGGACAAGCGAAAAGCGTTTAATTCATGTGTAGCTTGCGCCTCAGGGTCTTAGATGGTCAATAATTAAAGTAGAAAATTATATTTTGCTTATCAAAAAGAATTCTAAATGGCAGGCAATAAAAAAAGGAGCATTAATTTGATTTCTGATTAAGCACATAATTAAAAAGGAAGGAAAGTGAGGGAGCAAATGTGGCCAACATTTTGATATTTTTGAAATCAGGATACTGTCTCTGGTTTATACAATAAAATGCTACATTTCACCCCTGCAGAGAAATCAGTGCGGGGGCAATTGCCCCCTCTGTCCCCGCGGTTCCGACGCCACTGCGCGTCTCTATTACACCCAGCCACCATGTGGCTTTTTTTCTATATTGCATACTTTTTATTTAATTTTAAAAATGTGTACTTGTTTACAATAAAAACGCGGTTATTTTTTCGAATTTCTTTTCACCTTTTTGAAATATACCATTTCATTTTCTGTGGTCACAGAAACCTTGGTTTGTCTTTATTTCCAGGCATGAACAGTTTGGCAATAATAAAAGAAGCCCTCTTTCCCAAGATCTAAAAAACTGAGGAGGGGGGATAGTAGTTCACCAGGTGGTAGCAATTCAAAAATTGTGTGTGTAAGGAGGGGGGGCACAAGTAGTTTCATACCAAACACCAAAAATAATTGATAATCTAGGATAATCAATTAACAATTAAGCATTAATCATCAATAATTCATTATTTATAATAATTTCATAAATTCATTAATAAATTATTAACAGTTTTATTGATAATTAAATTACCGATTTACAAAATTTTGATACAAAGCCTTAAAATTTGATCAAAGCTGATCAAATTTTAAGGCTTTGTATTTAATCAAAGCTGATGAATCCAGATACCCATCAGTCTGATGATCGTGTGTGAGTATGGCGGCAGCCGGGGAAACGCTATTTACCACAGTGTACTGTTCCTACAGTCAAGTTTGGAACTGGCAGTGTATTCGTGAGGGTGTTTTTTCGTGGTATAGTCCCGTCCCATTGGTCATCGTGGACAAACCTGTTAACCAGCACGTCTACCTCGATATTCTGGATAATTATAACCTACCAACTCTGTGGCAGTACAATGGAACCGGGCTTTGTTGGTACCAGCAGGATAATGCACCGAGCCATAAAGCAAGGACTGTTACGGCGTGGTTTGACGATAATTCCGTATCATGTGTGGACTGGCCAGCACAGAGCCCTGATCTTAATTCCATAGAGCACCTATGGGATCTTTTTTTTTTTTTTTTTTTTTTTTTTTTACATATGTAGAAGATTTTAGGAAGGGAGTGTCTGACCCCAGGTCTTAAACAACCCTTAGAAATAGGAAGCTAGGAGATTTGGGCTAGAGTGCCCGATAGGAAAGTGACACGGAAGCGAAGTAGAAAGGGGGAGGAAGACTCCCTTATTTATTACCGGGGGCCAGTAACCGGGGTCCGACGGCTTAACGTGCCCATCCGACGCACAGCGGATATTTAGTGGATCGAGCGTTCGTACCTGCTGGGATCGAACCATAGGTCCTTTCCGTGGCAGTCACGAACGCTGCCCACTAGGCCACCCGCGGCCCACACCTATGGGATGAATTAGAGCGCCACATAAGAAGTTTGGAACCAAGGCCTACTACTAAGCAACAGTTAGCGGCAGCATTATGTACTGAATGGAAGTAGATACCTATCGCTGTGTTCCAAAACCTTGTCGGAAGCATGTCTCGAAAGGGTCAGTGCATGCATTTAGGCCAAAGGTGGATCGACACTGTACTAATGTATGTCAATAAATGCTATGTTGTGTTTCTCTTCTAGGTGTCCGGTGACTTTTGTCAATATAGTGTATATTGCATTTTGAAAGAGATAAGAGTGCCTTACAGACATAAATGTTTTCTTTCGGGGTTTCAAGACCACGGTGAGCAACTTCTTAGGACTGTAAGCAGTGTTTCTTTCAGGCATACATCCAGGGGGGCGAAGCTCTCCTCCCGGAAACAACCCCCTCCGGAGACATTTTCGGTTATCGAGCCAAATTTTAATAAATTCAGGCTATGATGAAAAAAGTTTCGTTTCTTTTTTATGTTACAAATATTTCTCCAATTATATTTCTTTAAATATTTGTTCAAATGGTACTAGTAATAGTTTATTTATTAAAAAGTGTATTACGAATCATGGTATTCTTCAAAATATTATAAGTAAACTAATCATACCTAATTGTCCGGGAATCGTGATTCAGGAACATGTTGAATGCATTTAAATAGATAAAAATTTCAAGCCTGCGGAACCTCCCCCTTCCCTCCTTTAGCTGAAAACAGTTTGTTATTCCTGAAATGTTTGAAGAAGTAATTACTATACCAGGTATGTATATAGAATTTTTCTTCGGGGCGAGGGGGGGGGGAGACGAAAAAAGGAAGTTTTTTAAATCCACCATCTGGAACAAAATTAAAGTTAATGAAAAATTGAAGAAAAATTAAAGCATTTTTTTCTATTGTAAGTTAAAAATTTATTCATATAAACACACAAGCGCTTTCAAAATCATCAAGAGATTTCATCATTAGGTGTAATACTTAAAAAGGTAAAAAGGTAGAGTGACCAATTTACACTACTCTGGGATAAGACAACCCTAATAACAGGTTATCCTAGTGAATGGCACCTGAGATATGGTGAAGCAATTGTTATATATAAGCACATGAGTGAATACATGTTTTAACGACAAACAGTAGGGGGAGCGAAAAAACACTTTTTTTTTTAAAATTTAAAACGTCACCGTGTGCCTATATAGTTGGGATTTTATTCCTGAAATGACCCCGAAATATGGATGACATTATTCGATATCTTAGGCTTCCTCGAGAACCTTGAAGTTTGAAAATTATAGGGGAAATGCTTTAAAACTCCCGCTTTCTCCATTTCGTAAATATAAAAAAATACTGTGTCACCATGTTATTTAATATCACCTTTTAGTGTATACTGTGTATACACGGGTAAAAATTCGGCAGACGTGAGTTAATTTCTTAGGCTTCCCCAAATAGCTTGTCATATTTCTCTGAAATTGCATAAGTTATGTAAATAAGATAGACCCCAGCCTTACCTAGTAGCATAACTTGAGAAGTGAGTTTATTTCTCTTGGAAATCAGACTTTTTTTCAAAACTTGGAATCAGCTCCTATCTAAACTTTTTGCTCTGATAAATCCATCTCTTGCAAGAAGGCCGCACACATGAGCTTCTAGAAGAACCTGTTACAATCTTAACCATCCTCTCTACTGCCTGAGAATGGCAGGGTATTTTTGTAAATTCGTGGCAAGAACTTGGACATTTATCCGACTGTAGTAATTCCAGAAATTCATCGTCTTTTCATTTCCATATGGAAGGCTCAGTCACAATACACTCTTGCCAGTCGATTAGGTCGATGTAATCAATGCTCTGGAAATTCAGCTTAGGAATCCGAAACTTCCTAATGGTAGTTGTTTGTTCCAAAGATTTCCTGGCCTTCGTGATGCGCCGAACACCAAGCTCACGGACATACCCCAGGGAGCAAATTTTCTGCATGAGCAAAATAAGCGTTCTCTTGGACGGCTCTTTTTACAATATCCTTTAAATTATCTGGAAGACACTGAAACCGAGATATAACAAGAAAGATGACACCGAATTTTCGGGTGTAATAAGCACGTCTTTGGAATCCGTTCTGACGCAAATTAAATTTATCAAAGCTATTCAAAGTCAATGGAACCGGTATGGAAAACAATAGTATCTGACGGAAGAAAGAAGTTTTTCAATCGGGTCTGTAATCCCTCCGATATTGCTGTAAACGGAATCGTGAGCTTACGAACTCTTAGAAACAGAGTTATCGACAAAAATAAGATGTGACTTTACGTCCCTTGGTGGGAAAACCTTGCATTATTTTAGGAAGAAAGTATTCACAAAAGGTTT
The DNA here is from genome assembly GCA_039090855.1 of Macrothele yani. Lineage (NCBI taxonomy): Eukaryota > Metazoa > Arthropoda > Arachnida > Araneae > Macrothelidae > Macrothele > Macrothele yani. Next base: position 65,831,622 of record CM076990.1, on the reverse strand, counting down.
ATCCATATGAGCGGTATCGGTCCAAGAAACAAAATTTTAGTCGAGTTTTCAGGAGCCCAGATTTTGCTACAAATACATCAGAAGTAGAAATTAACACTTATGACCCCTGGTGGCTAAACCATTCTTTACCAAACATTAGAAATTACGTGAAAAATATTTTCCGTCAGGTCTTGTATGCGATACAGGAAGAATTTTTCAAATCGGAGTTTTAGGAGCAAAAAACGCAATTTACCATTGTGCGCCCTAGCGGAAAGTCTATGATTTAATTGAAAATTTTGAATTTATAGGAAAAACATTTCACATCGGAAACACTATCCAACAAAGAAGGAATTTTTCAAATCCGACTCTTAGAAGTCGAGATATTGACAAAAAAAAGATATACATCTACGTACCCTGGCGTAGAAACTGTGCACTATTTTAAGAAGAAAATGTTTCTAAAAGGTTTGTCGACATGAGTAGTATCGGTCTACAAACGATGTTATTTTCAATCGAGAATTTAGAAGCACATATTTTCCTGCAAATACATCAGAAGCGGAAATTAAGGTTTACGCCCCCTGGTGGCCAAACCATTTTTTTTACAAAAATTAGAAATTATGTGCAAACGATTTCCCATCAGGAGCTGTATCCGGTGCAGAAAGAATTTTCAGATCGGAGATTTAGAATCAGAGATGTAGGGGAAAACGCAATTTACCTTTACGCCCCCTAGCGGAAAGTCTATGAATTACGTGAAAATTTTGAAATTATATGAAAAACATGTCACACGGAAAACACTATCCAACAAAGAAGGAATTTTTCAAATCGGACTCAGAAGTCGAGATATTGACAAAAATAAGATATACATCTACGCCCCCTGGCGGAGAAACTGTGGAATATTTTAGGAAGAAAATATTCCGAAAAGGTTTATCGATGTGAGTGGCATCAGTCCACGAAAGTATTTTTTCAATCGATAATTTAGAAGCTCTGATTTTATGGCAAATACATCAGAAGCGAAAATGAACACTTACGCCCCCTGGTGGCCAAAGTATTCTTTACCAAAATTTCGAAATTATATGCAAAAGATTATGCATAAGGAGATGTATCCGCTGAAAAAAAAATTTCAAATCGGAGTTTTAGAAGAAGAGTATCGGAAAAAAAGCAATTTACTTTTACGATCCCTAGCGGAAAATCTATGTGTAATTTGAAAAAGAAACTATATCTAAAATACTCTTCGACATAAATGGAATCGAAGGATAAAATATTGTTTTCAATCGGATGTTTAGAAGCAAATATGTGGAATAAAACGTATTTTCGAATTCAACATCATCTGCATTTACGCCCTCTAGCGGCGAAATCGCACATTGTAAAAAGAAACGAAATGAAGGATCATCATTCGCATATTTCAAGCTTTCAAATGCAAAAAGAATTTTTCAAATCGGACTAATAGTTGCAGAGATACCGTGGGTACAGACGGACGGACGGACAAACCGATAACATGAGCACTATCTTTTTTTACAAAAGACGTGCTAAAAAGTTGCAAATTTCTGGGACCGTCTTTATAAGTACCGTTACCTTTGGTCGTGAACCACGATAGTGCATATATTTTCATTACGAAGGTGGCTAATGAGATAAGTTGTGGTGTTGGATCACTAGTTCCAGCATACAAACATACAAACGCAGAATGAGATTTGCGAGGGTCAGTCAACGGAATGCGCAGGTGTTCCAGGATCCCGATTTGCCAGATCTTGTGAGCAATCACCATACTATCAGCTACTTTATTTGTGGGAAATTTCCCACAAATAAAGTAGTTGATCCGAGCTAAGATCTCCAAAGTTAATGTCGGACTGAAACGAAAATTCAATTTTCTGGAAATTAACGATAAGAAGGTTTGCGCACGTCTTCAGGAGCTTTCCAATAAATCCACTAAATCCTCTTGGACCTAATGTTTTCCCGTCGAGTGCTTCAGTGAGGTGGCGTAAAGTCAGTTCATTAAAATGAAGTTGACGTATAATCCAGTGCACGGGATAATTGAGATTCTCTTCAAGGCGCCTAATTATACCTGCATTTGTGCCAGTATTAGTCACTTCCAATAAAGACTAACTCCGACAAGTCAAAGGCCTTCTGGTTCAATAAGCTGAAGATACCGTCCGAAATTTCCTTTGCACTCTTGCTCTTCGGTGCAAAATGTCCCAAATAGACCGAATTCGGTTCTTCAACAAGTGTAAGCTCCTCCCATTCTTTTAGCTTGTGCCACTTGCCATCATCTGCCTGTGTATTCGTAAGAGTTTCATCCCTTCTTCCGTCCAAAAATAGAGCTACAATCTTGTGATCAGTCAAGTTTACCTTATCTTGAATTGTTTGACGGGTAATTTTTTTCTCTCGTCGTATTTTATGCCGGTCCATAACACGTGCATTACATTCTTTCGGCTAAACCTGTTCACTTACATCATGAAGAAACGCTCAGGATCAGCTGGCGCTCGATCGCAGATGCCTCGCCTATCGCACTTTCTAGAAAACGCAGATCATTTGATGCCAGTGTCATTTAATGCCTAGGTTTTGAAGAGCGACGTGGAGTGAAATCATAATCTTTCTACGAGGCCAACAAATGTCTAGGACCCGGCTCGTCTGGTTTTGCTGCAGAATTAGTATTTGTATCCTTTTCTGAAGTATCATCCTCGACTCGCAGGGCAGATTTCATTGATGCAGTTTTCTGTAATTTCCTACGGACATGCTCTTCCCTATCGCTCTTTCGAGCTGATCGTTTCATCAGTACACAGGTGGATTCTGCGTCAAGCCCACTTACTATCATTCTTCTGTTTGTTCTCTGGTCCATTAGAAAGGCTCGCTCTTTCACGGGTACCGTTTTTGCAGAGCTGCATTTGCAGGTTCTAAAACATTTGCACTTGCGCGATTATACGTTGCGATTCTGCACGAAATTGTTCAGCCTTCTTCCGGTAGGTTTCATCCATTCTTGGAGCGTGTTTTTTCAGCTTTGGATTTCAGTGTTGTATGCTGTAATACGCTTTACAACTGATTTGTGGAGTAATGTCGGAAGAAATGCTTTCTTCCATATACTCAGCACTTTGTCCGCGACAATACTTGCTATTTCTGCTGCAGCAGCCTCATAATTTGCACCTTCCTGCCTACGAGTATTCCTCACAAGATAGTAATTACATCTATCGTACGCATGCAACACATTTTCATGCATCTTCTTATAACTCCTATAACGAAGTAAATTTCTCCGTCATTTTTATCCGCGCCAGGATTCGAACCCGGGTCCCCTCATTCCGGAATAAGTTGCTCTACCAATTGAGCTACGCGGACATTTTATTCTGATTCTGCCTTTATGTCGTGTGCGTCCTTCTGGCAGGTACGTCACATCTCCTGGTACGTTACATCATCTCCCCCTTATTTTTATTTTATTATTTTTTTTTTTTTCGAAGTGCTGGAGAAGGGATTCTCTTATTTTTCCTATCTCGCGGTGTGGAAATAACATCACACCAATGCGAGATTTTGAACGGTCGGGTCATTTGGATAGTTCGGGCGCCATTATAACGAAATAAATTTCTCCGTCATTTTTATCCGCGCCAGGATTCGAACCCAGGTCCCCTCATTCCGGAATAAGTTGCTCTACCAATTGAGCTACGCGGACATTTTATTCTGATTCCTATCTGCCTTTATGTCGTGTGCGTCCTTCTGGCAGGTACGTCACATCTCCTGGTACGTTACACTCCCGAGGATAGGGCAATCAGCTTTATTTCTTGTTACAGCCATCTTAAGTAGTTGAACGACAAAACGAAAATGCCGGTACCTCCAATCAACGTCACTAGGAGTGAAACAAACTGTTGCATCATTATGACGCACCACTCGCCAGCACTCTTCCAAAAGGATCTATGCGACTGTGGTGAGATGACTCAGCGAGTTCGCAAAGAGAGCTGCGCTGTGACGGAGAGGGTGGGGTGAGTTAAAGAAAGTAACGAAACCAAAGGAGAGCGCAAGGTCGCAAGCTATGCTTCTGAAAATCAACACAAGATTTCTAGAAAGCATGAGAGTGGTAATTGTTAATGTTAAGCCCAAATTGGTAACGGTAAGACTGCTGTTGAACAACATGATAAGTTGCCATGCTTCTTATCATGCCATTTTCGGCAAAAAATTACATACTTTAAGGGATCTGGGGAAGCATAAGAAATTAACTCACGTCTGATGAATTTTCACCCGTGTTTATACACTCAAAGGGGATATTAAATAACATGGTGACAGAGTATTTTTTTATATTTACAAAATGGAGAAAGCGGATGCTTTTAAAGCATTTTTCCCTATAACTTTCAAACTTCGAGGTTCTTGGGGAAGCCTAAGATATCGAATGTCATCCGTATTTCGGGGGTCATTTCAGTAATAAAATCGCAACTATTGCACATGGCGACGTTTCAAATAAAAAAAAAAAGTGTTTTTCGCTCCACCCTAACGAACAGCCCATTGCGCTACCTCACCCTTGGAGGTTTCTTATCAAGGCAGAAACTAACTTTCATCAACCACCTTCGGCATTTCCCTCGAAGTCACCTACTAGAGCATCCTTAACTTATTTGTACCTGCATTCAGTTACTTACTCTTTGTAACTTGTTCTGTGGCAACAGCTGATCTGTGTCATCTACGATGTGGCATATCTGAACTCAAGACCTCATTTAGTATTTTTTTTTTTTTTGATTGGAGGTTTAACGACCACCGTGAGCAACTCAAATGGGCTATAAGCAGTCGCCCGTCCCTAATTTAGGGTCACTGGTTCCAGGGAAGGGAGAGAGCCAGTGCCGAAAGACAAACACAACATCCATGCCTGACCGGGATTCGAACCCGGACCCCTTACGGACGAATGATCAGAGGCCAACGCCTTAGACCACTGCGCCACCGGGGCGGCATTTAGTATTTACGTCAAGCGTGTCTCGCTGGTTACCCAGCCACCATAGAGTTATGTGAAGTGAAGTGTTTTTTTTACCTTTTTAAGTATTACACCTGATGATGAAATCTCTTGATGATTTCGAAAACGCTTGTGTATTTATATCAGGGCCGGGTGGAACTTTTGCGGGGCCCGGGGCAAAATTTTATTGGGGGCCCTAGAAAAATCTCACATTTTAAAGTTATGTGAAACATGGCCGCCGTAAAGTCCCTCCAGCCTCCATCGCACTAACAAACACATCAAAATTATCATGAAGAAAAAAAAATCGCCCCAAAGAAATATTTATTTTAAGTTTCAGGTAAAAAACACAATAATATTTAAACATGAATTAAAAGGTTTGAGACAATAAAGAGTGTTAAAACCTATGATTTTCTCTAATGATGTTTTTACCCCCCCCGCGCGCCTTTGGGAGGAAGACGAGAGCTTCGATTTTTACTTCCTCTTATTTAGAGCTGAAAAAAGACCTATTTTTTTTACTCCTACTGTACGTAATAAAAAGCAATCGACCTAAAATTAAATTTAAAATAACTGAAATAAATAAATAAGACAATACTGACACGAAAATATATATTGTATGTTCTCCATAGCAGATACCCCAAGAAAGATTCGAATATTGTTCTGTGATAATGATAGGTATTTAAATTTAATAAAGGAATTGCTGATGAAACAGGAATTTAAGAAAAACAGTATTTTCCTAAATATGATACTTCATACTTCAGTGTTGCTGCTCTGAAATCAGACATGGCCAACGCAACATTGAAATCTATGCAGTGAAACAATTTTATAATAACCTATTTATTTAGTGAAATCAATAGGTTCAACACCCGCAGTTCAGCAATACGATATTCCATATGGTAAACGGTAAAAATACCCCAGGAGAAAATACCCCTGAAAACTGAAATGCGGAAAAAATACCCCCGGAAGAAGTAAACTGCCACACAGAAACACTGATGTGTGGCAGTGTTCCGGTGTAACAATTTACCGGCAACCCTGCCACACATCTTTCAGCAACTTGGCCACAAAAGTTCAGGGGGGTTATAAAGATTGCCGTTTCTGAGCCTATATTGAGAACTGGATTGGGAACTCCAAACGAATTTCGAGAAAACGTTCCATGTAAGATAAGCGAGAATTGTACTTTAATTTGAAGAAATAAATTGCCGAGGATCCGAGGTACACTTGGTTTGGGGGAGGGCTCTACCCCCAACTTCCGTAATTTTATATTCTGGACCTCTAGAGTCGGTCAGTATATCCTCGATGTTACCCCTGAATAGCTCTTAGAAACGGGGGAAGGGGGTTACCCACCCTCCTGAAAATTCATGGTCGTGTACAGAATCATTGTATAAAGCATGGTACTAATGTTTACAGCTCTACGTCCATTTTAACATTTTGGGGAAAGCCCCTCCCCCTCATGGACCTCGCTGACACTTCAAGGGGAACTTCCTGGATACACTGACAGACTCCAGCGGCCCAGAATATATTATTACGGAAGTTCGGGGTAGAGCCCCCTCCCCCTCAACCAAGGGTACCTCGGATCCTCGGCAATTTATTTCTTCAAATTGAAGTACAATTCTCGCTTCTCGCTTGGCTTACATGGGACGTTTTCGCGAAATTCGTCTGGAGTTCCCAATTCAGTTCTCAATATAGGCCCAGAAACGGCAATCTTTATAGCCCTCCCCCCCCCCCCCCCCTTTGAACTTTTGTGGCCAAGTTGCTGAAAGATGTGTGGCAGGGTTGCCGGTAAATTGCCACACCGGAACACTGCCACACATCAGTGTTCCTGTGTGGCAGTTTACAGTGAACCGTTTGTTCAGGGAGTATTTTTTCCAGGGGCATTTTTTCCGCTTTTCAGTTTTCAGGGGTATTTTCTCTGGAGGGTATTTTTTCCCGGGGGTATTTTTACCTACATCCATTCGATATATATATATAATACTGCTGAACTGCAATACGATATATATTTTCAGGCAGTCTATATATAGACTTCCGGAAATTTTGTAGGGAATTTAGACAGATTTTGATAATTTATAAAATTTTATTTCGGAGCTGCACTTGTATCAAACTGCTATTTCGCTATTTACAGCGTTCGTTGTAACCTATCCCAAAGACTTGACAGTCAAAGATTCCAAATTATTTGGCTAGGATGTGTGTACACCCCTTAAAAATCAACGCCGCTTTGAAATCAGTGAAAGCACATTGAAATGCAAAATCGGACAATATTTTGCGTAGCGAATATAAAAAGGTGCAGTGTCGGCTGTGACGTACATTCAAACGCTGTTTAGGAAACCTACGGGCAGCATGACTGAAAATTTAAATCTCAGTAAAATTTGTTAGGTTTCTATTGGAAGTGAAATGTTCATCATTTAATGTTAATCTCCTTCTTTTTTTTTTTTTTTTTCAATATTCAAACGCTGCCGGGCCACTCCAATATAAAACGAAATAAATTAGCTAAAAAGTTTTTTTTCTTTTTTAAATACTTAGTTTAGCAACTGATTTGCGATGTAGGCATGTAGCACATGGAGTAATTGACAAATAAGTAATTGACAATTATATATATATATATATATATATATATGTTTTTTCATATTTTAAGTTATATATATATATATATATATATATATATATATATATATATATATATCATCATCATCATCATCATTGTCAACCATTATCAATCCACTGCTGGACGAAGGTCTCCCCAAGTTTCCTCCACAACGGTCTGTCTTGTGCCAGTCTCCTCCATGTCACCCCTGCATACTTTCGAATTTCATCCACCCATCTCCCATGTGGTCTTCTTCTGGGTCTTTTCCTGTCCCTTGGAATCCAATCTAAAATTTCGGCTGTCCATCGATGATCTGTCCTTCTGGCAGTATGTCCAGCCCATTGCCATTTCAGGGATTTAACTCTGATCATGATGTCTTCCACTCTTGTCATGTTTCGGATCCACGAGTTCCTCTTCTTATCTCTCCTGGTTACACCAAGTATGCACCTCTCCATGCTTCTTTGAGTTGTCTGCAGCCTTTGTATGTCTCTTTTAGTTAAGGTCCACGTCTCTGCACCATACGTAAGCACTGGAAGGATGCATTGATCAAACACTTTTCTTTTAAGACATAATGGCATATTGCTCTTGAAAATCATGCTGTTTCTTCCAAAAGCTCTCCAGGCAAGTTTTGTACGCCGATTAATTTCTTCATCAATGTGACCCTCACTTGATATCTGCTGTCCAAGATAAACGTACGTGTCTGTTATCTCCAGCTTTTCTCCATCAATCGATAAATCTTCATTTCTTGTAAAAGCATTGAACATCACTTTTGTCTTCTGAAAGTTCATTTTTAATCCCACTTCTTTACTCTTGTCAGCAAGTTCCTGGATCATACTCTGCAGCTCTGATGGGGTATATATATATATATGTTTTTTTTTCATATTTAAAGTTATATATAACTTTTTCATATTTTAAGTTACTGAACAATTAGTATTCAAATATAGACAAAAACAACTTTGATATAACTCTTTTTAGTTTTTTTAATTAAGTCTGGGACTGGGGTGTACACACAAACTGTTTAATAAAATTAAGGAATCGCAAAAATGCAAAAAAGGGAAATGTTTGTACTGAAGAACAAAACACCCAGTGTACTATTTCTGGAAAAGTTTCTCGGAACTGGTTTACACATAAAAATATCTATCGTATTTCGTATTTCATGATTTAATATTGTATTTTTAATAGATGGTACTTAAGATGTGATTAGTTAATGTCCTATATTTGACTGTTCTTTATTATTATTTCTCTGTATAATTTCAGTAAAATTCCAAACAACCACAACACTGCCAACACGCATCCGTGGATAGATATAACTGATTTAAAATTAAGGTGATATCGAAAATAAAAGGACAGGAAATAAATAAATAATCACACGTACCTTTGATCTTGAGACGTATCATTGCCCATGCCTATGGTGTTTGGAGATGGAGACTGCCGAATAATAATCAAACTCTTATTCCCATCGATCTCTTGGTAGCAAATTCATGAATAACACCAGTAAAGTCTATTTCTTGGCACAGATTGTTTTCAATTAATAATGTTGATAAACCATTTAATCTTTCCTGACTCATCGTTGACCGTAAATAGTTTTTTATGAGCTTCAATTTCGAAAAACTTCTTTCTGATGACGCTACTGTTACAGGAAGTGTTAGAAAAATTCGAAGCGAAATAAAAATGTTTGGATAAATGTCTTCTAGTTCATTTTTGCAAATATATCTTAAGCATTCTAGTGGTGAACTGGAATTTTCAGGAATAACATTACAAAAATATTGTAGCTCTTCAAAAAGTTCACTGCCTTCTATGTCACAGGAATCTTCGTCCGTCAGTCGGTTATGAAGTGTCATGCAGTTGTTTGGCAAAGTTTTTTTACATTCATTTTTCAAAGCTGGTATATTGCTTAAGAAACCAAATACACTAGTATAATTTTTATAAATTTAGAAACGCTTATGAAACGAGGCCAGGGCAGTGTCAACAATTTAAAAAAAATATTCAATTTTAAACGAATCGTTAGGGTTATTTAATGGTTCGTCATTACTTTCGTACGTGAAAAGTTTCCTCTTAAGAGAGACGCGTTTAATTTCAAATTCAGCAGCAATATTCAAAGATTTTGCTAAATCATTAGCTTCTGCAGTTGCTTTATTGTAACCACTGTTGCGGTATTCAGCGAAGAACTGCACTAAATGCTGCAACTGCTGTGCCGCAACATTCATGTCAGCATTATGTTTTTGCAGTATTTTACTAGTTATGTTAACTTGTACCAAAATATCATACCATATTACTAAACTAAGTATGAACTCATATTTATGTATGATTTTAAAGAGAGACTGGGCTTCAACTTTCAAATTAATATCCGGGGTGACTTGAACGAGTTCGGTTAGTGCATTACAAACGCCTTGGACTTGAAAGCGAACAGCTTTTACACTGTCTAAACGGCACTCCCATCTAGTTTCAGACAAAGGTTTGAGAGAAATAAGTGGGTTATGTTTTTTGAAAACATCCCACCTTGTAGTCGAAGCTGAAAATAGTGTATACATTTTTTGCAGTGCACAAAAAAAGTTTACTGCCCGTGTGGAAGATCTTGCAATATCACCAAGTATTAAATTCAAATTCTGACAAGCACACGGCACGTAAAAAGCGCGAGTATTTTCTTTTATTATCAGAGCTTGAACGCCCTGATTTTTCCCCTTCATATTGGCGCCATTATCATATCCCTGCCCGCGGCAGTCGGCAAAATTTATATTTTGTTCCTTTAACTCTGTTTTTAATGTTTCCGCCAGCCCTTTTCCAGTGGTGTCACATACAACTAAAAAATTGGGAAAATGTTCAGCTATCTCAGCATTTTTATTTCTGATATGAACAAACCGTATAATAAAAGATAATTGTTCTTGGTGACTTATCTCTGGGGTACAGTCAAGAAGGACTGAATAATATTTCGCTTCAGTCACCCGGTCTTTGATTAACAATTTAATTTTTTCAGCCATAGCATTTACTAATTCATTCTGAACTGAATGGGATAAATAATGCCTATTTTTTTTTTTTTTTTACAATATGATTAACATGTTCCTCCATTACTGGGTCAAATTTGGAAAGCAATTCGATGAGTCCGAGAAAATTACCGTTATTAGGTTCAAATAAGTGTTCATTTGTACCCCTAAATGCCATGTTTCGGTTTGCTAAATAAATAATTATTTCAATTAAACGCTGGAAAATCTTTACATACCTTCTTCTCTCGTTTTCCATAATACGTTGGTGATTGTTGTCAATGGTCGCTTCCGTTTTCAAGTTCTTTTCTAAAGCAAACCATGTCTGATTACATTCTCGATGGAATGCTGATGTTTCATGCTCCTTTAGCCGATCTCCCAAATGCTTCGAGTCATTTAATCCATTATGAGCAAGAGCTGAACGATGAGAAGAGCCCCTGAATATCTTGCAACAAAAACAAAACACAGTGTCGGCAGAGGATGAGTATACTAGCAACCTTCTTTTTATTGACTCTCCATTTTTTAAATGTCGAAAATAGTGCATGGACGAAAAACATCTTTTCTTCTTATCATGTGGGAATTTAAAGTTCACTATTTGTTTTGGACCACTTCGAACAACCGATATTCTTTGGGCCACAAAGCTGGATCCCTGATGATATCTAAATTTAAGCTATCAGCTTGAGTTTGTCCTTCAATTTTGGTAGAAATAATATTATTTTCTTTTTCTGGTTCTTGCATTTCGAGGAAAATGTTCATTTCTACATCTTTCTCCTCGAATGAAGAACAATTCGAAATCGGATTCAACTGCAAGGTTTCCGTTGAGGATGGAGGAATTTTCAATTTCATGAATCGATCCATTGCTCCTTTCTGTCCTTCAGTTAATTCTTCCGCTCGTTTCTTATTTCGCCTTTTCCCTGCTCGAGACAAGTATTTCCTTCCTCTATCTCTTTCTCTGCTAGCCATGATTATATAATTATACTTGCTGGTTTGGTTGGGTTGAGGTGGAGGTAAAACGTATAATAGATTAAAAAAAGTATTTTCCGTTTTAGTAACGTCTGCAGTCAGGTGAACTGCGACTGTGTATCACCGACAATGTTTTAGACTCAGAAGACTGACGGAAAGTCCTTAGAAAGCCGTTGTGTTCCTGGACTGCTTGTGAAGTATAGCTCTGTAAAACCCCCTTCCCCCTTTCCCACACATGAACACATTTAATTTTTGTACAAGAAACGAATCCCAATCACCCAGTTTTATTGCGCTTACCATTCTTCTTTTAAAAGCCAAGAATACAAAGAATTGTGCCGACAAAGAATCAAACGATACACTGCTGTAAATCTTGCGGCGCCGACTAAGGCTTACAAACAACGCGAAGATAAGGAGTGGGAGAGGACGGAGGGCACAGGGGTGTCATAACAGACCACATATGGTCTAAAATTGGGGTGAATGCTAGAGGATCCCATATTGTCCGAAATCCTGATTTGCCTATTTACCACCCCTCTTATCTTCGGTGTTCCGACTGATGTGCCGCTTCCGTTAGAAACGAAAGACAATTGGGGACGGAAGTTGTTTTATGCCAAAAGGCTGAACATGCGGCGAAATGTTCTGTGCTTGTGTGTTGTGTGTGTGTGAAGGGGGGGGAGTCCGGACAGTCATTGAATAGAGTATCGGGCCATATTACGGTGATTCCGTGTGACGAAGGCCCATAACTTTTTCCGAAGGGGTAATTTAAAGCTCAGGAGAGAAAAAATAAAAATATATATTGTTTTAAGAGCGCAGCACCAAAAAAATAAATAAATAAATAAAATAACAAAATCGGAAAAACAACAAGAAGTAAAAGATAAAAATTATGAATACGAAAAAATTCCACGGAAAATTATTTTATTTTTATTTCCTGAACTGCGGGGCCCCTGGAAACGAGGGGCCCAGGGCAATTGCCCCGGTTGCCCCGGTGGAACAGCCGGCCCTGATTTATATGAATAAATTTTTAACGTGCCCAGACGGTATTTTAATCCCATTATTTGAACAGCAAATTACATTTCCCACGGCTTTTGAAAACTTTGTGGGCATTCTTCCCGGGATATTTTATTTTAATCTGTTCATAGCTAAGGCACATTTTTTTATTTAGAACTGCATCACTGAGCGAACCTTGCTGCGTATGGAGCTCCGATGCAGACGGATAGTCACTGCACCTATGCAAACGAAGGCGCATCGGCAGAAAAGGCTTACATTTGCACGGCAGTATCGGAATTGGACCTCCGCTGATTGGCAAAGGATTGCCTTCTCCGATGAGTCGTTTTCTGCTTCATCGAGCGGATGGGCGTTGGCGTATAAAGTGAGAGACATCGGAGAACAAGCATTCTTCAATCATTGCTTGAAGAACACAAGCTGGTGTGAGCAGCGTTATGGTCTGCAGAAGGTTTTCGTGGCATTCTCTGGGTTCACTCATACCTGTGGAAGGCGCTATGGACCGAATTCGTTATGAATCCATCCTTGCAGACCACGTACACCCATACACGCTGATTGTCTTCCCTGTAGCGAATGGGATCTTCCAGAACGACACTGAGGCGTGTCACACAGCTAGAAATGTCCGAGAGTGATTGAAAGAGCAAGATGAAGATTTCAAAGTACTTCTCTGGCCCTCTAATTCCTCAGACTTAAAACCCAATTGAGCATCTGTGGGACCACCTCGATCGTGTTGTTCGCTCTATGGATCCTCCACCAGCTGTCAGATGCATTGCAGTTAGCATGGCCCCACATACCCGTGAATACCTTCCGGCACCTTATTGAGTCACTCCCAGCCCGTCTAGCTGCTGTCCATGCAGCACACGGTGGTTACTCTGGATATTAGCTTGTGGTCACAATAATGTGACTCGACCGTGTATATTAAATGTACTATGTAGGTGGTTTCGTAATGTATTACTTCGACCTGAAATTTTGCACGACAGAAACAAATAAGAATTTACTTACAAGTTATTGATCTTTCACTAGGCACTCTCCCTTTAACATTAACACTTGTCCCATTTCCATTGTATTCCAGCCGAGTAGAAAGATTTGGGTTACTATTATAGCCACTGCAGGACACACTCCTGAAGTTGTTCTTTATCTAAATGAATTTTTTCTCATCCAACTGCTCCTTAAGTTGACCGAACAGGCGGAAATCACTTGGAGACAAGTGAGGGTTATAGGGGATGGCTATTTTCCAGCCCTAACAGATGGTAAGTCTTTATGAAGTAACAAAGTAGACAGACCACAAAACAAATGTCCAAACCAGATGGATGTCCTGCTCTTTTTAAGCTATCGTGGGCAGTTGATGCTGCCTTGGCTCCAGCATAGTTTCACTCCCATCCCAGGGTGTCTGGTTCCCTCCTTGCGGGCTGATTTGCTACCTTTCCTTTGGAGCTATTTAAGGGGAGGGACTCTCCCTCTTGCTCATCTCTAAAAAATTATATGTTTCTTTCTTAATGAGTTTTCTTACTCAACACTCCTAGCTTCCTTCTTCTAAAAGGGCGGTTTTAGATCTAGGGTCATACATTCGCTTGCTAATCTACTTCATACATTATGCATTATCCAGCCCATTGATGTCACAACTGTCGTTGCGTGAGTCATGTGGGCTTAGCATTGTTATGCAAAAGGATATGTTACAACGATTTCCCTGGACTCTTCTTGCGGATGGCAGGCCGAAGCTTTTCTTTTAGTGGGTAGCTTAATATTATGCATCCATTGTTGCACCCATGCAAGAAAATCCACCAAAAGTATTGCGTCCCATAATACAGTAGCTATTAGCTCTCATGCAGACGGCACTGCCTTGATTTCTTCAGCCGTTGTGGGGAACCCGTGGTGCCTTTCACAGCTGGCTCGCTTGGTTCTGGAGTAACATAATTAACCCAAGTTTCGTCACGATATATTACAACAATGCATCTCCCTTAGACTTAAAGCGATGCAAAAGTTCTGTGAAAATGGCAGCACAAAATGACTTCTGATCAAATGTCAACGCCTTTGGTACATAATGTGTAGCTTACACGTTTTTCTGAGCAGCAGGTGCTCCTGGATGATTTCCCCCACTACCAACACTGGTGCTGACTATTGCAGCTATGCCACGCACCTTTACCCTCCTGTTTTGCGTACAGTCGATGTTCACTTCGGCCACAATAATAGCCAGCATGTGCACAAGCGATTCATTTGCTGCTAATCCTTAGCCCTCAGAAAATGTGTTGCACCAATAGTAGAAACTTGCCTTTGACAGCGTTTTTTTCTATATTGTGCTTGCAATCTTCTTAAAATTCTAGCTGGTTTCGCCTTCTCCTCCACAAGACATTTAATAACAAAACACTGTTCCATATCATGGATGCCGCCCCGGTGGCGCAGTGGTCTAAACGATGGCTTCTGACCATTCGTACGGGTTCGAATCCCGGTGAGGCATAAATGCTGTGTTTGTCCTAAGGCACTGGATCTCTCCTTTCCCTGGAGTCAGCGGCCCTAAATTAGGGACGGGCGACTGCTTACAGCCCACCGAGTTGCTCACGGTGGTCATTAAAACCCCAACCAAACAAAACAATCAAGGACAGACTATGATTCCCTAAGACGCACCTTGCACGCTCCACGAAGACAAAACCATTACTGGGATGAGAAGGAAAGGGTCATAGGTATTTACCAACCGGTAAAGAACATGGAGTTACAAATAAAAAAGTCCAGGCCAACCTTGAACCATCATCATATTTCTTTAAGAGCATGTATCTGCATCAAAAGAGTTTGTGACAACTGTTGGCTTTCATGGTTAACTTTCAGTGTGTAGATTAAACCATTACATTACGAATACATTTAAAATGGCTGATCCAAAACCAACAAGTAACAAACTGTTCGTTTTTTCTGGGCTGAAAACGAACTTCTTGGATTTTACCAAGTACAACTCACGAGGAAATTAAATACGTACACATACACTTATACACTGGTGTACAAAAATTAAGGACGAAGAGGAGAAATTAGCATAACAGCGGAACGGGCCGATAAACCACTCAGGAGATAGACTAGGGTCCGGTACGGTAGGGCATGCGCATATATGCAGCATGACGGGGAGTGTCGGAAGGGTATAAACCACACGGGCGGTGTACGCTCAGCAATTCGGAGCCGCGGGTGGCCTAGTCGGCAACGTTCGTGACTGCCATGGAAAGGACCTCAGGTTCGATCCCAGCAGGTACGAACGCTCGATCCACTAAATATCCGCCGTGCGTCGGATGGGCACGTTAAGCCGCCGGACACCGGGTACTGGCCCCCGGTAATAAATAAGGGCGTCTTCCTCCCCCTTTCTGCTTCGCTTCCGTGTCATTTTCCTATCGAGTGCTCTAGCCCAAATCTCCTAGCTTCCTATTTCTAAGGGTTGTTTAAGACCTGGGGTCAGACACTCCCTTCCTAAAATCCTCTACATATGATCATGCTCAGCAATTCGGTGAAAGCTATTGCACGGTGTACATCGGTTTGAACGACGTCGAGTTGCTGCCACCGTGTGATATGGCCAACAGGCAATCCAGTAGACGACATCTGGATGACTTTACTCGAGGTCGCGTCATTCGGAAGAAGGTCGAAGTGTGACTAGTGTGGCCGAGGAGTTCGGGATCGCTCACAGCATTGTTTCACGAGCTTGGAGAGCATTTCAAACGACAGGAACAGCTGTCCGAAAGTTTAGCAGTGGTCGTCCACGAGCAACCACGGCGGCGGACGACCAGTATATTGTCCTACAGGCGAAAAGAGACAGCGGGAGAAATCGCAAGGCACATGCAACAGACAACTGGACGTCCGTTATCGCGTTTTACCGTGGCCAGGAGGCAGCACAAAGGTGGTCTATTTGCACGACGGCCAGTACTGTGTGTGCCATTAACGCCTGCTCATCGGAGACGGCGGTTATGGGGTCGAGTTCTCTTTACGGATGAGAGCCGATTTAGTCTGACGAGCGATTCTGAACGTATACACATCAGGAGAGAGCAGGGAACACGCAATCACACTTCCATCATCGAAAGGGACCGGTTTGGAGGTGGCGGAATTCTCGTTTGGGGCGGTATCATGCTTGGTAGCCGTAGTGACCACATCTTCCAAGGAGGTTCAGTCACTGGTGTCCGCTATTGTACCGAGGTTTTCCTGCCTCACGTGCGTCTGTTTAGAAGCGCTGTGGGTCCTGCGTTCCTCTTCATGGACGACAACGCTACACCTCATCGTACAGTGGCTGTCGCAGAGCTGTTGGAGAGTAAAGATATTCAACACATGGATTGGCCCGCAAGGTCCCCGAACCTAAATCCAATCGAACACGTGTGGGACCTTCTCGGGAGACGCTTGGCAGCACGTCACCAGCAACGATTCCGCAGCTGCGATTGGCGCTACAAGAGGAATGGGCCGCGATGCCTCAACAGCTCCTTGACAACCTCGTCCTCTGCATGGACAGACGTTGTAAATCCTGCAACGCAGTCAGGGGTGATCATATCCCCTACTAAAGATTGGATTTTTCTTGGCAGCCGCCTGTCACATGGACGTTTTTGTCTTCTGTCCAGTTGTGCTCGAAGCTACCTTTTCAATAAAGTGCCTTTGTATCCTTTAGATTCCTTGTTTGGACGGTTTTGCTCACTTGTCCCATATTCTTACATCTTGGGGATCTTATGGTATGATTTGAGTCGATGTGGAGCACTTCTGCACGACGTTACATTCGAAAAACCGTCTCGTCCTTAATTTTTGCACGCCAGTGTAGAATGATGGCATTGCTGTAGACATTATGCAGGAAGTCAGTGAACAAATAAAAACTACGCTTGTGTAAGTTTTTACACCAGATGCTTCAATGAAGGGAAGATTTCTGATGACTGGGACAATGCTACAGTGATCGTGCTACACAGAAAAAAATAAAAACAAAGACCGTCAATACATCAGGAACTCTAGACCCATCAGCGTCGTATAAGCTGTTTAAGAAATCTTTCATGAGGTACTATTGCACCATTTGAAGGAAACAGTGAACATGGCTCAATAAATCATATCCATACGAGAACTAATTGAAATAACAAATGAATATTTTTTTTTTCTTATTGGAGGTTTAACGACCACCGTGAGCAACTCAATGGGCTATAAGCAGTCGCCCGTCCCTAATTTAGGGTCACTGGTTCCAGGGAAGGGAGAGAACCAGTGCCGTAAGACAAACACAACATCCATGCCTCACCGGGATTCGAACCCGGAGCCCGTTCGGACGAATGATCAGAGGCCATCGCTTAGACCACTGCGCCACCAGGGCGGCACAAATGAATATTAACTCCTACTATGAATGGCTTTTACTGATCACGAAAAGGTTTCCAATTTCATGAAAATAATCAGCAGTTTTACTGTCTTTAAAATCCTGCAGTATTGGAGATGCATACATCAACATTATTAATAACAGCTACGAAAATGTAAGCGCTAACGTTCGACCATTAGAGGATGCAGCACAGTTGTAAAGGGAATGAGACAAGGTGACACCACATCCCCAAAACTCTTCAATGGCACACTGCAGAATGCCTTTCAATAATTAAACTCGTAATACAAGGGAATAAACTTTGATGGAGATTATTTAACCCACCTTCATTTTGCAGATAACAAAGTCATTTTTGCAAGTACCACATCAGAGCTACAGTGTTTGATCCAGGAACTTGCTAACATGGGCAAAGAAGTGGGGTTAAAAATGAACTTACAAGAAATTAAATTGATGTACAATGCAACGAAACCTACATTTTTGAGAGTTGATGGGGCAGATCTAGGAGTAACCGATGCCTGCATTTACCTTCACTAACAAATATCAAGTGAGGCGCATGTCAAAAAAATAAATCAGAGTATAAAATTTGTTTGGGGAGTTTTTGGAAGAAACAGGACAATGTTCAAGAGCAATTTACCATTGTTTTAAAAGAAGTGTTTAATCAATGTATACTTTTCCAGTTCTTACTTATGGATCAGAGATGTAAACTTCAACTAAAGGAGACACACAGCAGCTGCAAATAACTGAAAAGAGCATGGATAGATGTATGCTTAGCGTAACAAGGAAAAATATGAAAAGAAACACATGGATTTGGGAAATGACAAGTGTTTATGACATGATGATAGGAGTAAAGACCCTCAAGTGGCAATGGGCTGGACATATTGCTAGAACTAACCACTTGGACAACTGAAGTATTAAATTGGATACAGAAAAAGATGCAGAAGACCTCGTGGGAGGATGAAATTCGAAATCATGTTGGAGTGACTTGGAAGAGACTGGCTCAAGGTAGAAAGCTGTAGAGGAGACTTTCATCCAGCAGAGTGGATTGAAATAATTGATGATGATGACATACAGGGTGATCAAGAAGTTCCCCAACTCTAATTTGAACAATTTTTGTTCATGTTATGCAGATACATAAAATTTATTTACAACTGTGATACACCATCTGTCGACTTTTGAGCAACTGATGTTGACCTAAAGGAGGTGCTGGAAATGACCTCCAGGTTGCTGAAGGCAAATATCCATGCAATGGGGCATTTTACGTAATGTGATTCAGCATACACATAGATGGCGTGATTTCTGTTATAGCACAAATAACGTTCGTTTTTAAGGACTTCCAAGTCATGAGAGTTGTTTGCATAAACACGATCTTTTAAATATCCCCACAGGAAAAAAAATCGGGAGGCGAGACTTCTGGCGAGCATATAGGACGAAGTCCTTTAGAAACAATGCAGTTATCCAAGAAACTTCGCAAAGTTCCGTTGTTGCAGTACCTGTGTGACATGTTGCTCCATCCTGTTGAAGCCATGCAAAACATTCATTTTCTTGCAACAGGGACACAAACTGAAAAGTCAAATCTTAATAAATATCCTTATTTACAGTACTGTAAAAAAACCAGTGGTCCCACTATTCTGCATCGACATATGGCACCCAACACATCGATTTGTTCGGAATGCAAAAGCACTGGATGAAGGATATGAGGATTCACAGTCAACCAATATCGCATATTTTGTGAATTAACATACCAATTCAAATTAAACCAGTCTTCATCCAAAAAGAAAACGTTGTTCAATAAGCCCTTGTTGTGTTGAGTAAATTTATGAAATCAACGGCAATACAGCAGAGCAGGCACTTATGCGTATTAGGTGCCTTCAGTTTTTAGACAACTTCCACTTAGTATGCATGAAGCTGCAACCGTTTAGTTGCTTTCTGTACTGAGCTGTAAGAAAGTTTCACCTGCTGAGATAAGTGACACGACGATTTTTGTAAGTGACTGTTGCAAATGTTTTTCAATATCATTAATCACTTCCGGCATTAATACACCTGGACGGCCACTTCTAGGCATATCACTTCCAGTTCTGAAATTGTACAAGTAAACTGTGTATCACTGATTTACTTACCACAGTATGCAGCAGAAAAATTTCCCCAAACTCTTCTATACACTGTTCGTAAGACTGCATTTGCAAAAAAGCTTCAAGTAAACAAATTCTTTGCTCCTTCATCAAACCCATGGCTCTGTACAAATGGCGACACTATAATGAGCAACCTTCATAGCACAAGAGGAACCAGTTATTTTTGGCACTCAGCCAATTTCCTTCAGGCATTCAACACACAAATTCTTTGACAAATGATGCTGCTACTAAAATTTTTTTTCAGAATTTTTTTTTTGAAAAGTTCTCAACTTTAAAGTTAAAATGGTACACAAAAAGTTCTTATGATCAAAAATTTTCTTTGCTGAAAATATAAATAAAGATAAAAATTGCTGGAAAAGTGTATTAAAATAAATGGTAACTGTGTTGGAATATTAATGTTATCTCTTTGGATTTTGCTCAATAAACTACATAGTTGAGTTCCTGTTAGTTACTGATGGATCCTTACTTGTTAGATAGCATTGTATGCCTCACACTGTGTAAGGGCTGTAATGTGAGGAAAATTGTGTGTGTTGTTTTTTTTTTTTTTTGATTGGAGGTTTAACGACTACCGTGAGCAACTCAATGGGCTATAAGCAGTCGCCCGTCCCTAATTTAGGGTCGCTGGTTCCAGGGAAGGGAGAGAGCCAGTGCCGTAAGACAAACACAACATCCATGCCTCACCGGGATTCGAACCCGGACCCCGTTCAGACAAATGATCAGAGGCCATCGCTTAGACCACTGCGCCACCGGGGCGGCGCAAATTGTGTTCATGTGGTGTATTTGGAAACTGTCACATGAAAGGAGACAATGGGCTAATAGGAACAACTCCCATACTACTATGTAGTGATGTCAAATATTTTTTTGCAGCTGTCTCTTTCTATAATTAATTATTTACCATATAACTACTACTAAAATTAAGAAAACAAACAACAACCCCACTTTTATTTCTGTAAAAAAAGCAAGGAATGATAAACTTCACAGCTGGATAATTAAAAATTGTTTATTTACAATGACAGTATATGGCAATGAAACACAACCAAAGAATGGCTGTTGAATAATTTAAATACATTTCTTCTGACTAGATGAATTAAGGTTAATCAGCCATACAGTATGGCAACAGGAATCTGAAGGGTTCCTTAAAAGGAAAGGTATATCACACACATATGCTGAAAGACAATATTACAAAGTATAGACTTGGATGTCTTTACATTTGAATACAAAATATTTAATCCAAATGTGCTAATTTCTTATTTATGTACACATATTAGATTTCAAGAAATCACACTTGAAAGGCGCTATGGTCAATATTAAAAGACATACAAATGCGACATAAAATGGCATATTTATGTAAATAACAAAACTTCCACCATAAAGGAAAAAAACAAGCCTTTTGTGCATTTCTTATGTTAATTTAAAGATACATTCTGCTATCTGATATGTGAGAGCAATTTTGGTAGTTATGCAGTACACAATACGCACGTTACATATTGAGTTCTGCATTGCACGATACTGATTCTTGGTTGTCTATGCTGTTTATTAATTCTTTTTTTATTTTATTTCTGTTGCAAAGGGATATGATGCAGACAAATGTACAATTCTTTATAATGTACCATATTTTCCACTTGAAAAAATGTGCAGCACCACATGGGAGATGTACATCACCTATACTTTATTATACTGCCAAAGAAAGTTTTGATAACATCCATTTATAAATTGTCTTTATGATAATGTGTGTTTATTTTTTTTTTTTTCACCTTTAGTAAATGACTTTGCATAGGTAAAACATGCATATCTACTGAAAAATATGGTACTTGTGTTCCATTTTGACTCCATACTTGTGTTCAATTTTAAGTCAATAATGTAGACTTAATCATTTTTGTAATGATCAATCATACCGTCCCAATACTTTCTGCATAACATATATACTGCAATACAATTTCTGGCTTTTACTGTTTTTCACTACATGCATGATATTTTAAACTTTTTCAAATGATTTTACTGTTACTACAAATATAGCATCTCTCTTTATCGATCAGAGGCAGTTCTTCTTATGTGAAGCATTTCCCCTTTTGTTCTTCCACCTGCTTGTTTTAGCCAAGTTATCAATTAAGTTACACTGTACAGCCTGGAATCCTAAGTATCATCTGTGAAAGTTAGTAAGCAGTTCCTTCATCTATTTATCCAACCCATTGGTTCCCAACAAAGGGTACTAGGAGTTCTTTGCAATGTTGTGCAATAATTTTCAGATTAAGATAAATTTGTATAAACTATTATATAATAAACAATTATTAGTCATGGTTTTATGTCTTATACATTTTGACAATACTAATTAGGTTAGTAAGTTCACTAAATTCAATGTAATAATAAGTTCATACTTGTATGATTGTGGTTCCACAAAATCTTACAATATAATTCCAGGATTCCTCAGCCCTTTAAAAAAAAAAAAAAAAAAAAAAAAAAGAAAGTTAAACACTAAGAACCACTAGTCCAACAACTTGGATGCTGTGGGGCTTGGGCACCCATTAAAATTTTAATCACTGGTCAAAATAAAACCTTTCAATAAGAAATTCATCTAACTATTAGCTCATGTACCTCAGCCATAGTAAAAATATTAATACTGCAAACTTGTCTTTGTTTACCTAAAATATACAGCTTTTGGCCCAACACAAACAGCCTAACAGTGTGAATATGGAAGAGTCATGAGGAGAGAGGAAACACTTAACTGTCCATTTGTCCTACCCCCACTTCTTCCCTTCCAATTGCAACAAAATGTCCTTCAGCCCGAGAGTATAATGACCGAGTCTACTCTCTGAACATGTCAAAAAAGTTTCGATTGCCTCTCTGATGATCCATAGTTGCACCTTGTGGCCATGCAGGTGGTGTCATTGAGACTAATTATTTTAGTTGGAATTTAGCGTGTGTCTCGCATGCTGTCAGTTCAAAAATGGAATAAGGAAAATGGATAAATTTCTCTTAAAGTCCCCCAAATGTGCTCCAGTTATGATAAAAAGTCACTGCCACTAGTAGTAATAGAACTATTGATTACCCAGGTACAGTATATCGGAAATAAAAAAAGTCTGTACAGATTCTGTTAAAAACAATGCAAATCTTCATGTCAACAGTAGGGGACCAAAACAGCATTTCGTGCTTTGTTACTGAAGGATCTGATGCTTCGAAAACAGCTATTGAATGGTTCAAGGTGCAGGAATAATGTCCATTTCATAGAGCTACCATACTAGCAGGCTCTTCAATTGAAAAAGGAGTCCATATTGCAACAACGATTTTACATAGCAAGTTCGCTTAAATGCAAATGGCGAGGGTGGCTCTCATGAAAATTATTTAATCTCTTACATTTCTGGCTCAGCAAGGTTTGGAAGTTTGTGGACATGATGATGCAAGTTCCAATTTGTTGTGGTTACTCAGTCTTTGAGCAAAGGATGCCTCTCAACTGAAATCCTGGCTTCTGTGCACTAAATACAAATGCATATTTCACGACATTCTCAATGAAATTCTCAGTCTTATGTTAAAGCAAGTGCAAAAAATGCTGCTGCTAGAGATAAAAGATGCTGTCTCATACTCTCTGGTGATTGAAAAACTTGTGATATTGTCAATGAAGAATAAGTAACTATTCATTTCCACAGAGT
Organism: Macrothele yani; assembly: GCA_039090855.1. Lineage (NCBI taxonomy): Eukaryota > Metazoa > Arthropoda > Arachnida > Araneae > Macrothelidae > Macrothele > Macrothele yani. Next base: position 65,808,153 of record CM076990.1, on the reverse strand, counting down.
GGACTCTAGTTTAAAAGTTAAACAACTTTTCTCAGGGTTTTACCAAATGCCAAATACTAGTACTGACATTTTGTTTTCTATCATGCACACATATTAACACGCTTTGAGAAATTCAACTGTCATGGGCCGCATTATGATGGAACTGCCAATGTAAGTGCACATTTGACTGGTTTGCAATGAAGAATCTCTAGAATTGAACCAAGATCCATATATGTACACTGTTTAGCTCACATGCTGAATTTGGTAGTGCAAGATGCAATGCAAAGCATTGACAGTATCAGAGATTTTTTTAGTCCTCGTGTGTGAGCTTATCTCATTTATTCGACATTCGCCTAAAAGACTTTCAGTATTTAAGTTCAAGATGTAAATGTACACTCTTTATTGAGGCCATTTTTTTCCATGTGGTGGTGTCTCAGAGTCAACTCAATTGTGACTCTTGAAGCAAACTATAACACAATGTTACTTTTCCTGGAAGATCTTATAAAAGAAAGGAGTGTAGTAGGAGCAAAGGCAAGTGGGTTCCTTCATAAATTGCAAGAATATGAGGTGTTTTTCATCATGAAGAAGAATCTCTAGAATTGAACCAAGCTAAATCTAGCATAGAGACTACCATCAGCTCTCTTATAGTCAAAAGGAAGTGTAAATTTGATTCATTATGGAAAGACATAAACCACAAGGCAGAAGAAATTAGAATAGATGAACCAAAATTACCACAACAACGAAAGCCTCCCCCTCCCCGCGATGCCTTGATGACCAAAGTGAATTCTACTTGTTTCAATCTACTGAAGAAAAAATATAGAAAGTTATTTAAAGCAATTGACTTTAGAGTGAACTCTCTGCTGAAGAGGTTTCTGGAGCAAGTGACTAATCACCTCATGAAGATGGAGGAATTCATTACAGGAAAAAGAAACAGAAAAGATATTATAGCATATTAGGTTTATGATTTTGATGATGAGAGGGTAACCTGCATCATATGTTTTTAGATGTGGTTAGGACTGAAAATTTCTCAACACAAAATATTAGCGACATTGTGAACTTTCTCAGCAAAGACTATCGTTCCCAACTCTGTGCTATGCCTTTTGAATATGTAAAGTTTATGAAATTAATTCTCACAATTCCTGTATCAACACATTCAGCAGAACACTCTTTTTCAGCCCCTTCAATCTCTGAAAACATTTCTGAGGTCAACAATGAGGCAACAACGACTCAATCACTTGGCTATTTTAAATGTGAATGAAGACTTAACTCACAATTTAGAACTCAATGGTATGGCAAATGAGTTCATTAACCAAGCAATTGTGGGACACAACACATTTTCCATAGAGAATTCATAAATGAGTTTCAGCTACTAAGGTAATATGATTTGTTTATATATTGCTCTTGTTTTTCTTTTTTGATAGCATTTAAATTTCAGAATCCCCAGGTTCGAATTAAGAGATGACAAGGGCCACAGGCGCCAAACATGTGGGTGCTCTATACATATATACATGTGTTGCTTATATATATCTTTGCCTCCTACATTTTTATATAGTGAAATGATGTTCTTGTACGGACTGCATGTTGAGAGCTCGAGCCGCAGGCATCCATTGGATTTCAGAACAGTTGGTGCCACTGCATGTGAGTGTGTTTTAAATTATGAATAAAATAATGAAAACCACAGTAAAATACAGATATTTCTTGAGATACATGCAGCAAGAAGTTTATAACATTCCAAGACTTTAAGAAAGGGAGAAAAAACACCATCAGAGCCACAAACCTTATTTGAATAAGAAGAAATGAAGGTGATAATAACCAGCATCATGAACATCAAAAGCCCGAGAAGGATTTATCCACTCCTACCTTGGGTCAATGGCTTTAGGGATGGGAGAGAACAAAATCAAAGAACTGACAGCTCTCTTCCAGGATTATCCCAAATGCTTAGCACAACAAAGCTAGCATGCATAGATTTCAGAACTAAAAAGCCTAGTGAACATCATTAATGCTATTGACACTGATTGCAATTTACATCACCAAAGTTTCTAGGATCAATACCTATGTCATTATAGCTGGCATGCTTTAGTGCTTAAAATTTTACCATCACCTGAAACAACAGTAATAGAATAAGCTGTTGACATCATACCTACATAACTTTTTTTTTTTAAATTTGTACATGCTCAAATACTAAATTTTAACTCACTATCTACATAATCTGCATGGATCATAACTTGCTGATATAGTCACTTGGTCCTAAGCTGTAGTCACTGCAATTTTACTTTATGGTTTTGACATTTGAATTGTCATTTCAACCTAAATCTACCTGATCCCAATTTCTGTTATAATTATGCATCCACCACTTGTTGCATAACTCATAATCCAAGATAGCTGAATATTTTTTTTCTACAACAAATATGTTATGTTTTTCACCTACTTCCCCCTCCTTTTTTAAAATTATAATTTCCAAATATTTTTTTAATTTTTCATGCTATACACAGAACTTTCATTATTATGGATCTCTCTATATAATGAATGTTGGTTGTAGCACATGAAATAGTATGCAGTTGATGAGGTTTCCTTTTATCGGGAATAAAGTCTGTTGTTGCACTTAGTGACCACTAGGTGCTGGTGCCACAAGTCTCTCCCTAGTGTTAGTTTAGTCTTTGTTGTGTGAGCAACCTGTTTACCCAGTGTTTACTCATTTGTTTATCATGTATTTAACATTGGTGATTTCTCTTGGCTTCCAGATTCCAGAGAGGGTAGTGGTGTCAAAAGAAAGCATGTCAGCCTGAGCCAGAAATTAGAACTCCTAAAGAAGTTAGATGCTGGTGCCATGGTTAGTACCTGGCTAGAGGATACAGGGTGTTATCCTGGGTACCAAGTCTTTACAGAAGAGAAATAGTGCATGAAGTTCTTGCTGGTGATAGTAGAGAAAACAGTGATGATGAAGAGGCAACTATAGAGAACAAAACTAAAACTTTCTGGTGTACCTGATTCAATTGGTAGTATCATATCCTTCAACGATATGGACTCAAAATGTTGAAACCTTCTTATGAACATTTTAGAGCATTCGGAGAAATCTTTATAAGGAGATGGCATCAGCAGCGTAAACAAATGAAACTCGACTCATCCTTCAGACCAGTTGTTTCTAACCACTGCTCTTGCTGTTGAGTCAATTTTTGCTGATGACCCTCCTACAGCCTGCCTTTGTTGACCATACTTTTCTACAAGTGGGGTGTGACTGTCATGTCAGTCAAGCATCATAGTTCCACAGGCTCAAAACAAGTTACTGTAAAACAAGTTCATCTGTCATCTACAAAATGTATATGAAATTTTATTTTATTAACTTTTTTTTATTACTTAGTACAATGCTTACAGTATTTTGTGTGATTTTCAGTTTATTGGGAGCTTTGTTTAGCAAATTTTTATTGCTTGTTTTTCCAATAGTGTACATATATACCTACTTTCCTGGTTATAACAGACACCATTCCTCTCCTATTGGTCTGTTAAAAAACAAAAAAGTGTAATTTTTCTATAATGTAAGCCAGAGTAATAAAAAGCATACATGTGAAGAGGAAATTAAAGCACATTTTTATGCTTAAAATAATTATTTAAAGACATACGCTCAACATTTTATGTTTCTCAATTTTTAAAAACTATTATACCCCCCCTCTTATCACTTTATATCAAGTGATGAAATTCTGCAGAGTTTATACTGATTTTTGAAAGTCTAAGTAATTTGTTTTTAAGTTTTCTGAGAGTCCAAAACCCATTTTTCATGAGTTGATGTCATCAGAACTTTTTAAAAGATTTTGAAGTTTAATTTCTCTGAAAATGCATGGTTTCCCTTTGCTTAGACACTTCTTGCTATACCAACATACAAAAAGAGCAAGCATTTTTTCTTTTGTGACAAAAAAAAAAAAGGTTCAAAATCAGAACATAAATTCAGCTTCACAGTCTTTTTTTCTCCAGTAAAGTTGTTTTCTCTGCACAGTGAGCAACTCAGTATCGTTTTGAAACATTAATTTTGCTATAAACAAAAGAAGAACAACAACTTGATCTACTCCTTGATATAGCAAGAAGTGAAGGAATGGGAAAACACAATGACATGCTTAAAGTAAAATGAAATATCAATAATCTTGTACTGCATTGTCACTTTGCCACGAAAATGATTTCACAGGTCATTAAAATAGCTCAGATTCCATCATGAACAAGATAACAAGATTGCTTACTGATTTTGAAATTTAATTTTGCTTTAAAAAAGGGGAAAGGGGGTAAAAATTCTTGCTCTACTGATTGGTTTTGAAGAAGAGACTGTTAGAAATAAGAAAACATGTCTTTCACCAGAAAAAAAAATAAATCATAAAACATATGGTCACTCGTTTTAACTATTGCCAAAGACATGACAACAAAAATATGAAAATTAAGAATTTAATCAGATAAAAAAAAAATCTCTGCAAGAACAATATCTGGTAGTTCCATGAATTTTCCGTCAACAGATGGCCCGAAGACATCCAAAATCTTCAAAGAAATGCCACAATATTAAAAACATCCAATAAACGTTTAATCCCCAAAATGTTCGATAAATGTTAGAAATTTTAAAAACATGAAAATCATCTTTACACAGATAGATGTTGAATAAAATTATTTCACGATTTTTCATTTCCATAGTATATTTAGTTTCCTGTATTTTGTAGCAGAACAATGGTTTCTTTTTTTTTTTTTTTGTTGTTGGAGGTTTAACGACCACCGTGAGCAACTCAATGGGCTATAAGCAGTCGCCCGTCCCTAAATTAGGGTCACTGGTTCCAGGGAAGGGAGAGAGCCAGTGCCGTAAGACAAACACAACATCCATGCCTGACCGGGATTCGAACCCGGACCCCTTACGGGCGAACGATCAGAGGCCAGCGCCTTAGACCACTGCGCCACCGGGGCGGCGAACAATGGTTTCCACAGTGACCACAGAGAATCAGTAACACAAGTGTGTGGGTCTTTTCCAAAGAAATACTGAGGCATGTGATGAAGCTTATCCAATAATGCCTGTTGCCATTAGGAGAGGACCAAGTGCAGATCAGCTGGGAAAGGTGGACTCAAAATAGCTTCCTGAAGATGAGTAATGGAAGGCATTAAAAAATTCTGAAGTACAATAATTTCCATGAATCAAAATTAAATTTAAGAACCCAAAAGAGTATAACTACACTAGTAAAAAAATTTATTGGTGTAGAATAGAAATAAAAGTTTCCAAGCTTTTGCATATCAACCAGATGGCTTTTTCAAGAAAGGTAGACGCCTTGAAAAAGCATCTATGCCAATGATTTCTTACAGTTTTCTTTCTGTCTACCTTCCTTGAAAAAGCCATCTGGTTGATGCGCGAAAGCTTGGAAACTTTGATCTCTATTCTATGCCGATAAATTCGGATTACTAGTATAGTTATACTATTTTGAGTATAGTTGATGTACAGTTCCTTGTTACTAATTACCAAATTTAAAGACTTTTTCAGGAGTCTGAGGGGAAGTAAAGAGAAAAAGGCCCAATTTAGGGAACTTTTCTTAAGTTCCAAGAGGTGTATGAATCCTGCATTCTAAAACTCCCTTGCTATCACCAAAGTGCTACTATCCTGTTCCCTGTCGCCAGAAAATCGACCATGACAGTTTTAACACACTTCAGGGCTTTTGTTACAGTTATGATCTAAAACACTCAAATAAGCAGGCCCTAAGCAATTGACCTATCTTCACCTTTATTATTCACCTCCAACAACTACCACAGCAATGTCACAAGGCCATAACACTGAACATTTGACCTCACTCATGGTAATCAATTAATCTATGATGAATCTATTAATCTGTTGGCTTCCTGTCTGAATTCAAATCCTCAGTAAAACCTGGACGTTGTACTCATTATTATAGCACTAATTCTCCTTCTTCTCTGGTATCACTGGTCCTAAATAAAGAATGGGAGATTCCTAGTCTTAGATACTTGCAAGAGGTGATTCACACATAAAAAAAGTTGAATCTGGGTTTTCAACAATTTACAATTTTGGTATTTATCGGTTAGCCGGGTGCATCAGAAATAAAGTTTCATTTTTCTGTCCCTAGATGGTGCCGCGTGTGACACTACTATGTTATCTATGTAACCTTGTTTGCAACTCAGTAGGTACATATTCTTAGTACTTGTGTTCGTATGTGTAAAGCTGTCATGAAAATTTGGGACTTGACTTCCTCAGAGCAAGAAGCTGTGAATTTTTTTTCAAGAAAAGAGTCTCATTCCGTTAAAAGTGATGTGTAAGAAAAATCATGAAATTAAATTGTATTACTCTGATGGAATTCGTTGGCGATGCAATTTAGCACCCTGCCATTCCAAAAGAAGCGTTCATATTGGTATATGGTTCGAGGGATCTTGTTTGCCTTTTCTAACAATGGTGAGATTTATCTATTCATGGTGCGAGGAATTAACTTTTCTGAAGTGGTGTGAAAAACAGCTAGGAATGAGTGGGGAAACTGTAGTGGACTGGAATAATTATTTGAGGGAAATTTGCATTGCTATGTTGGAGAAGTGTGAGAAGAAAAAAATATGTGGTGAAAATATGATTATGGAAGTCGATAAAAATCTGTTTAGCAAACGTAAAAACAACGCTGGTCGTGTTCTTCCCCAACAGTGGATATTCGGAGGAATATGCCGAGAGACTAACGACTGCTTTCTTATTGAAGTTGCCGACTGTTCAATGCCCGTTCTCCTAGAAGCCATTATAAGAACAACATTAACTGATACTTGGAAATCCTGTTGTACTACTGAATTAGAACAGGCTGGATGGCAACACTTTAAGGTTAATCACAAATAACATTTTATCGATTCAGAAAGAGGAGCTAATACTAAAAAAATTGAACGAATGTGGGGAAGCACAAAATGGCGTAATAAAAGACATCGAGGAACAGCACACCACCACTTGGAGTCATACCATGCCGAATTTCTTTGGTGGCAACAGGCAAAAGACCCCTTTGAAAAGGGATATTTGAAAATAAGGTATTAAATTTTATAAATTTCCTAATAACCATTGAAATCTTTAATTTTGTAGAAAGGAAATGTATAAATTGTAAGTTTATATGTAATAAAACTTAGGAAGCCTTTAAAAACTAAAATTTGAAATAACAAATTTCATGGTATAGCATGCAGTAAATGTTACATTTTACAGCATAGATAATGTAGTGCCATCTAGGGACAGAAAAATTAAACTTCTAAGTACTATAATTTCTTATCTTTTTGAGTCTCTCTCTCTCTCTCTCTCTCTCTCTCTCTCTCTCTCTCTCTCTCTCTCTCTCTCTCTCATACTAAAACAAATAAATGGGTATTTTACAGAAAAAATTAAGCTGAAAATCATTAATACGGAAATTTCAAGTACGAAATTTGCATATGTTGGACGCAAGCAGCTAATAAGCATTTCTGTACTCTAATGCTTCTATTATCTCTATCTACTTTTATCTGCATAAAAAAGTTAATTATATCTGTGTTTCCATATGTAAACTACCTTATTTGCATTAACAGAAAGGCTTCAGTTTAATGGCCTGCAACAGGCTGCAATTCAATTGCGTTTCACTACAATACTATATTTTATGCCTTAAAAAAAGACAGAAAAGAGGTGAATACACTTAAAAAGAAGCTGTTCTGAAATTATTTGGTGGAAGTCTCATCACTTTACTGAAAGATTATTTCTTAAAAAAGCTTTACAATACAGCCAGCTATGTAAGGCATACAACATGTAAACTTGAACATCAATAAATAATCAACTCTGACACCTTAAAAATTTAACTTCAACAATTATTTGAACATTTAATATAGTGGGATTCAGATTTCCCTTTTTAAAGGATGACCACATAAAACCTGTAATATATTTATATTTAGTATGTGACCTAAATGCAATAATTTTTACAGAAATTATGAAAATTTAAAATATGCCACAAGAACAACCATCAACAAGGTACTTGTAAAACATATTTACAAATAGTTTCTTTTTAGAATCTACAAATTCTAAAAACAATTTTATTGCACAGATAGTCAATTCATTCAGCCTGAGTCCCATTTGATAGGTTTTATTTTGAAAAAAAAAAAAATAATATCCTGCACAACATTAATTTTTTAAAACCAGCATGCCCAAAAACTTCCCATGGAAAAAAAAAGGTGCCAGAAGCTAAAAATTACATAAAGTTAATACCTAAAAAATTATAGCCCAAATTGTATTAGATACCATACCCTCAAAAAAATAAACAGACAAGCCATAGGTCTAAGCAATCATGGAAATATTAAGCAAAACTTACCTCTTGTATCACATATATATTACACGTGCAAGTATTCACCCTGAATTTCAATCCTTCAAGCCTCATCTTACTAATTATATGAATTTTTTTTTAATAGTAGCGACACATTTTTTTTGCATATTTAGTAGTAAGTATGAGGATGAACATAATTTTTTCTTAGTATTTTCATGACTGGTTTAGGATTATGGCTTGCCTTTTAATTTTGCCTGAAGTTATTTTGACAGAATATTTTTCACCCATATGCATGGAATAAAAAGTGGGAGCTGATGTTGTGACACACTGAATATACACCTGATGTCAACCAGCATACAGAACTTAAAAATAGAAACCTTAAAAAATAAAACAAAATTAATTTTTCCACATTTTTTTGCACCACCGATGAACTTGGTCTGTTCATCTCTTTTCCAGATTTACAGGAAGGAAAAAAAAAATGTTCGCAGTTTTGAACATCAAGCACATATTCAGTAAAAAGCAGCATTAGCCCTTTAAACAACAGCTATGAAAACTTACTTGCAAAATAATCTGGCAAAACATTTTTCTATGGAAGTTTTGTAGGCTCACCAGTCAATGTTAATGGAGAAGCATTTTTAGAATTTGCTTTTTAATGCAACTCAAATTACTAATTAGTAAAACCTAAAATTCACAGCAATTCCCATATCAGAAACCACCTGCTACTTATCACTCATACCAGTAATCATGAATGCAAGGCCAGCAAGCACAGGCCACATGGAATCAATATACTGGGTTTGCAACAGATCACTGGTGACCCAACATTTGTGGTTTCCTGGATAATCAACAAAACAATGAAAGCACTATAAAGTTTTTCATTGAAATTAAACAAATTTACCTCAATTATTACAAAATTTGCAGGCCACTTTCCCATTAAGCACTAGTATCAGTTTGTAACAAAAGTTAAAAATGCATAAGATTGATTACTTATCATGCACAAGAAATGTAACAGCACCATCAGGGGATACAACTATTAAAGTTTCGCTGTAACGTTGCATAGAAAAGCCAGTGTGCATGTCAAGATACACGACTATACAAACTGTTTTACACTTTTCAGTCCATAAACTGTGCTGTACACGTTTGATGTATAATAAAATTATCGAAATAGATGTAAGTAAAAACATTTTTTCAGCTGTCAAATATGATAAATGCTTTCATAGTTATCTGAAACTTCATTATTCAACAGTGACAAGTACTTTTAGAATTTAAACTGTGCTACAAATGCTAATATAAATATATATATACCAGGGTATTTTTAAATTACTTTTCCAGCGATTTGTGTTTGATTTACCACTTTCACACGCTGTTATTCATACTGGTTTATGAAGATATATTGTGCAATTGCCAAAACGATGAAGAGATATTTATTAATGTTTCATAAAACATTTCAGCATAACATTTTTCAGAAACTTGATATCCAAAGAGTTTAAGGGGTAGCTCAGGTTCTCAAAAATATGAGATGACTGGGGGGAGGGGGAATCAAGGTTAAGGTATTTATTTACATGATAATAAATTTGTCAACAAAGTAAATGAAAGGAAGTAGTAATAATGCAAAGATGTGCAATCTGACAAATCTTATTCATGTTTAAACACACAGGTGAAAACACATTCTGTATTTATTACCACCAGACCAAATAATTAGGACAACTGAATTCAAATTAAAGATATGAACTCAAGCCCTAGATGATATATGGATACTGGTTTTTCTGTTTTACCAGCAAAATAGATATGATGGGCTTATTGATCTAGGGTCTTTAACCTGTCTACATATGAACAATGGGAGGGGCTGAAGGGTGGGGGCGATGATGCTATTCTAAACTGCTACATTCAGAATGAAGTTTTATGTACAGAAAAAAGAAAATTCTGGAATACATGTAATGCTGAATTAACACTGCAATATCAATTAAGCACACACACTCAGTTGTTTAATAACATGTAATGTTACTGTGAGTAAAATACTGATGGTCCAACTGTTCCTCCAAATAACATATTTCATGTTATCACATGTTACAGGATCAACAAACTGCTGAGATTGAAATAAATTTTACATGTAATAATGATTACAAAGCCATATCTATGAAAATAAACACTCATCTTTACTTTGCTCATCTAAAAAATTGAATCATTATCTAAAAACAATAATAAGCTAAATGCAGGAAAGAAAAATGCAAGTGAAATCTTCTTAACACGCATACATACAGAAGGGCTTCAAAGGCTTCTATGACTGATCTGTGGGAGTCAGCACCATTGGGGAAAAACTGAAATTGTTCCTAGAATCTTCTAGGAATGAATCTGGTTACCAGAGTAGCAAGAAATAGAGTCCATAGTCAATTAACTGCAGTCATTCTTTAAAGATCCTTCAAAAGAAGGAAGCAAATCAGAAGTTTTAAAATGGCAGTTTGGTTCTACAATACCATACAAGGTCTGATCAGAAAGTATCCAATCAAATTTAACCCCTCCTAAACCAGAAAGAGCACGGTGCTGAGATTCAGTGGCACATGACCTTAGACTTCAGTGTGCATGTGCAAAATTTTGCCACGCTGTTAGCTGGCTGATTTAGTGCCAGTAATGAAAGCTTGTCATTATAAACTCTGTGATAGTCGCATTCACGTTATGTTCTGCGATGACTCAGCAAGTTGAGCAATGAATCTGCATCAAATTTTGCCACAAACTCGGCCACACATCAGTTGAAACAATTCAAATGATTAGCCCAATCGACCCAGTGAAAGAGTCCAGCGTCTCCAAGGTCCCCCCCCCCCAAAAGGCACGATAGGTCTGCATCAAAGTCATGCTAACTGTATTTTTTTTATCATTATTGCACGGTTCCTCATGAATACTTCAGAAGGACAAACTGTGAGCAAGGAATACTACCAGAGAGTCCTCCGTCGCCTATGAGATGCAGTGTAGCAGAAGAGAGATGCTGTGACAACAAGGTGACTGGCAGCTTCACCATGACCATGCCTTCACCTATTTGTCTCGTCTCATACGAGCCTTTTTGGCAAAACACCGAATCCCATAAAGTGGAGGCAAGCCTTGTACTCTTCAGATGATGTTCCTGAATTTGAAAATGCCTTTGAAAGGGAGAAGCATTGAAGAAACAGAAGATATCAAGAACACCACCCCTATTGGTGATCCAGGGGTGGACTGGCCTACTGAGACATCGGGACATTTCCCAGTGAACTATTCCAGAAATGACACATTTTCTCCTATTCTTTCTGTCTGCTTTTTTTTTTTTTTTTTGGAAATAACAAATAATTTTTTTGATGCTTATGAAAAATATAAGGGTAAACTTCACTGGAGGAGCTTTATTTTCATCTGAAAGGTTATTTACATTACCCCCCCCCCCAGCTTTTCCTTTTATTTATGTTGTGTGCTGGCTTCAAAATAAAGTAACAAAGTTCTCTGCATATCTGTGAGAAATAGAAATAGTGCCTCCTGACCAAGCAAGCTGTTATAAATTAAGATAAGGTAGATGTAGATAGCAAATAGATGTAGATAGCTGGATTTTGGAACAAAGGGTCATTGGTGTGCTCTACCCTCATGTGATAGTCTATCATCCCCACACACTTATCCACTAACTGACACAGATCCTGCATCTCCAGCAGAGACATTTCAAAATCTGTGTCCCACACACATGTATCTTAAAAGAAAGAATGGTTTACCAGTACTAGCTCATGGGTCAAAACAATGGGTACACTTAGAAAAGGACTTTACTGAAGGAGAAGGTACCAATACCATTGCACAGTAGGTGATTAGTGAGCAAATAAATACAAAAATTGTGTAGGGAAATTGCTATTTTGCATGTGCACATTTTAACTTTCAGAATTTAACTTTCAAATTCACATTTTAACTTTCAAATTCATAGTGGTTTAGTTGCAAATGGGGTCTTCAAGAGACTGGATTATTTTATTTTTTTGTCAAAAGCAAAATTTTTTTTAAAAGGGAAAACAATCTGGTACAGCACCCCATTATGAGCGTAGTTTAATACTACACTCAATCATGAAAGGATTTTTAAAATTGTTTCACTGTCAAAATTTGCTTACAATTGAATACATTTTACAATGATTTCAATAGTCCTACTTCATCCAGGACCAAATAGAATTTTTTTTTTCATGAGGGAATTCATGAGGTGATCTCATGTAGGTACATGTGCTTTTATAGTGGACTGCAAGACTAAAATTCTGGGCAAGGCTTGGTTGTTCCACCCCCCTCCCGTAGTGATTCCTAAAATTGACTTTAAAGAACTTTACGATCAGCAGACAGCTCACTGGAACAAGTGTGTAGTGTCAGAAGGTGCCTACTTTGAAGGGAACTGAGACAGCAACACAATAGGCTACTTAGCTTTCTATTTTTTTTTTTTCAGACTCTAGGTTGGAAACTATTTGATTAGACCTTGCATATAGCCATTAAACTCCCCACACAGTATCTTCCCTATGGCCTTTTGGCTGGGTGGGCCACCTAGCTGTTTTCCTTTGCCATCCAACTACATAGGTTTGTAAATATTACGAAGTTTTCTTTTTAAATGAGCTTCATTAGATCTTTGATTGTTAAATATTTTTCTTAATGTTGGCATACAGTGTGTTAGCAATTTGCAACATAAATATGTGCATTTTTAACAAAATGCTTTCCTACAGATGAGTCAATTGCAGCTTTTCTTTAAATATGTGCAATTTTAACGAAATGCTTTCCTACATACGGGCCAATTGCGGTTTTTCTGTTGGGAATTATGGTTCACAATTAACATAACAAGTGCGGATTATACAATGATCTGCTTTTTCCAAAATTTCTTGGTCTGTGACACACCACCATGGATTATGCAAAGAAAAAAATTGTTTCTCTCAGAATTTCAAGGTCTATGGATTATATACATTGGATTTTTTTTTTAAATTTTCATGGCCTTATACACAGCTATGGATCATAGGAAGAATTTCTTTTCCTGAATTTTATGGTCTGCAGATTATCAAAGGAAATACAGTACTTTGAATTAATATGTACAAAATTTGACTTCCGCAAATAGTGTTTTAATAAAATCAAAACCTAAAATTTTAGTTTTTTGAGAACATCAACTGGAAGAATGGGTAAAGAAAATTAAGAAGCAAATTGGAACTTTATTTTGAAATAAGTGACCTAGGTAAAAAGAAAAAAATTGAAAACAAATATAGTTCATTGCTTTTCATTCCAGCATCATCACCACACATTTTTGTTCATGCATTATTCTCTGAAATTTGACTTTGTTTCACCTGGCTCCTGCATCTGGAACATTTTTGCTGAGCCCTAAGTCCAAGTACAGTAAAACCTATCCGAGCGACCCTCCCCCCATAACGACCGATTTTCTTAGGCACGGAATTTTAGACCGTAGACGTAATGTTAAAAAGCACCCCATGAACAACCAAGCGAACTTCCATTCGAGCAACCAGTTTTCCCTCCTTCCCTCCCTAAAAGAAGAATTCGACCCGTGGGGATACAAGTGGAGAGGAGACAGTTGTCTGATCTTTATGTGTACACATGTGATCGCTGATTGCTCATTCGAGCGCAGGCATTCCAGCATTGCATTGTTGGACGAAAGAAAGAAATTCTTGTCGTCTCGGGCCAGTGGTGAATCTAGTGTTCCTTCATGAATTCACGAGGATAATTTTCACTTCTTGCAATGTCTAAAAAACATTTTTTTTAATCTCTTGAACAGCGTGTTGAAGTCATAAAATTGCACGAAAGTGGAAAATCTGAAAAGAAGTTATCAGAATCATTTAACTGCAGTACGACTCAAATAAACAAGATTATCAAGGACAAAATTACAATTTTAAAAAGAAAGGGAGGACTTCAAGTTTCATGGAGTCAAGCGGATTTGCCTCACAAAGTTTTTGGATATCAACGAAGTTGTGTTGGAGTGGTTCAAAATTGCAAGGGCAAAGAACTTTCCGATCAGTGGACCTTTGATTAAGCAAAAGGCTATCGAGATAGCAAATGCTCTCGGGATTGAAGGCTTTTCTGCTAGCAATGGATGGTTGAACAAATTTCGGATCCAACATAACATCGTTTTTCGTGCATTGAGTGGTGAAACGGCAGACATAGATCAGCAATTGTGTGAGGACTGGGTTACAAGACTCCCATTACTTTTGGCCGGTTATGAAGACAAGGACATTTTAAATATGGATGAAACCAGACTTTTTTCCCATGCTCTGCCAACGAAAAGCATAATGCAAAAATTAGAAGAATCGCAAGGAGGCAAAATTGCAAAACAACACTTAACGCTTACATTTTGTGTTAGTGCTGCAGGCAAAAAAGAGAAACCGTTGGTGATCTGGAAATTCCAAAGACCAAGATGTTTTAAGGGAAAAAACATTGCAAATATGGGTGTGATTTGTAAATCAAATTCAAAGGCGTGGATGACTCTCTCTATATTTGAAGAGTGGCTCATAAATTTTGATCAGAAGATGAGAAATCAAGGTAGAAATGTCCTGCTTGTGTTAGACAACGCCACTTGCCATGCACGTAAAGCAAGTTTCAAAAATGTAAAATTGCTCCTTTTACCCCCAAACACTACTGCTAATTTACAGCCTTTGGATCATGGTGTGATTAAATGGTTCAAAAATGAATACCGGTGTTCTGTATTGCAATCAATCCTCACTTGAATTGATGAAAGAGCAACTGCTTCAGAATTGGCCAAGAAAATCACAGTTGCAGACGCTGTGGAGTGGCTAAAATCTGCCAGGAGGGATGTTAGTCCAGATCTTATCAAAAAGTGTTTTGACAGTTGTGCAATGACGAATTCCAAACTCGAAAACCAAACTAAGCCACTTGATAAAACGAGCATCAGTGATGAGATATTAGTTGAACTCTCTAAGGTTGTTGGCATCGAATACGACCAAGCATCATTGGAGTATGAGGAAAACATTGAGTGCTTCGATGACCTAGGTGAAAATCGGGAGGCACGACTTTTGGAAAACGCCGTTGCGCAAGGTAAGTAGATTACATTAAAATTGTTATTATATATGTACTGTACACAGATGTTTTTCAGATTCACAAGGTCTTACCTATATGAAAATGTTTGTGCCTTTCATGCACTGATTCAGATTCTGAAGAAGATGGGGTTAATGATGAAGCCAAGCCAGTTATTTCAGCCCAAGAGACCTGATTTATTCTGAATGCATGGCCGATGAGCATTTATCGATGTCATTTTCCCAGATAAAACAGACAATCGAAAAATCTGTAGCTAGTGAGAAGTTCAAAAATTTGAGACAAACTGAACTTACATCTTTTTTCAAAAAAGTTTGATATATGATTTCTTTTTAATAAATATTGGTCTTTTAAAATAATTTTTATACATATGTACTATTTTACTTAGATACCTCACACATTGCAATTTAACTTGCTCTTGATGTCTGAGGAAAATACCGATACTTAGTATCAACACCTCTTTAAGTGACCTCCCCTACCAGTGACCACTCTTATCGGTACGGAGGGTGGTCGTTCTTGAGAAGTTTCACTGTAGTTTGAGCGTATGCACTGGATGCAAAATAGCTGTTACCCTAGAATCTTTGATCCAGGTGAAAAGTAGCTTCAGTAAAGATTATGGTTTTTAGCTAGTCGTGTTACCAGTCAGATAGAGAATGAGAGAGATTTGATCTATGACCCACACTTCACTAGTGAGTGGAGATGTGAAAATATCATGCACACTACTGTTACTTTTAAAAGTATTTTCTGATTACATGAAACATATTTTTAAGCCTCTAAACTTAAAGCATTTTTATTCATCCTCCCATACTTATAGAGGAAAACTGCTAACAATTTTAGAAATAGAGTAAAAAAGCTGTTCACCTCCTGGCCTTTGGGGTTATAAGAAAACAGGGGGGACAGAAAACATCACTGTGCTAACTTTGATCATAACCTACCTAAAGCAATTATTTTCCAGGGAGAATACAACCTCCCCCCTGCACGAGTCACACTTCTTTTGTGGGGGAACATGGGGGGTGGGTGGGTGGATCCTGTATTACTCACACTTAGAGAGCATGAAATGAAAAAAAACAAAACAACAACAACAGTAATTCTATTGCTACCATTTACTTGCAATCACCCTCCGTCTTCATCACTGCTCTCATATTACCTTCATTCGAGCAGTGGCGTAACTACCACCCTCGCAGCTGCAGGGGGCGCAGGTAACGAAGGGGCGTAATATGCAGCTGCCAGTTATCGTTTTATGAAAAAATTCAAACACACACAATAATTAACTCAAAAATTCATAGTTTGCTTTAAGGCATATTTAGCTTTGCCTAAATAAATGCCTAGTTTCACTTTTAAAACACCGAATGTCCTACAGATTGAAAGGGTTCGGCTCTTTGGCTTCGGGTTGTGATACGATTGCTCTGCAATGGGTTGCAAATAATACGATCGCTTTCCAATCACCTTCTCTCTGCGCTGCAGAGGAAAGGCACGAGGAGGATGTGGGAAAACAGTCAGTTACCTACAATTATGTGCACGACAGGCGTCAAAATTTATTCACAGCAGCTGCAGATCTGCCATATGTAAGAGGGTGATTTCTTCAGGTGATATATTTTAGTTTTGGACTAAGCAATTACATGTATTGTCAAATCTATTACTTAAAAAGTTAAAACTACAGAGCTCTAGGTACTACCATTACTTTTGCACACACTCTCCCTGACTTCTCAACATCTCCTCTCCCCCAACCAAACACACACCGCAAAAAATGCATCCTCCCTTGTGTTCGAAATCCTGGGAAAACTATTGTGCTTAAGGGTGCTGAAGTAAATCTTGTGTGTGTGGGGGGGAGAGGGGGTGGCATTGTACTAGTTAAGCCACTCCACTGCATTCGAGTTCTTACCATGGTACAAGTCATCATCTTCTCCATCATCATCCAAGTTATTTGAAATCCCTGCTTTTAAAAGTTCTTGTCAAAGTGTTCAGAAGGGATGCCAATCCCACATGCTTTTCACCCATTTGTAGAAAAGCTTCTTTATACTGCCTGTAACTATATGTTTACATATCAGCTGGAAGCTGAATCTTACGTACAAGACCCGCACTACAAATTTTCAAATCAGATTTTTGGAAAAAATGTGAAAGGATTACATGGATAAGTATGATATATAAAAAGGTTTATCCACAAAATTCTGAAGAATTTGTGGATAAACCTTTCAGCTTTCCTCTGGTGCCATCTTATTCTTGCAGTGAAGACTGTTCAAAACTGCAGGAAAGCAATTTACTGATATAAAATTTCTGTTCAGTGCTTCTGAAAGTGCCTTAAAATATGATTATAGTTAAATGAATGCATACCTTATCCATGTATGAAGTTTCATTAAGATTGTAGGAACAATTTCAGCAAATCCAGGTGGTATTAACTGTTAAAACAACACTTAAGTTCCAGAATACGTTTATTTACAAACTAATATGGATGTTCAATCGCTTATTTTGAAAACATCTTATTTTATGGAAATAAATATGGTATTTACATCCTCACAGTGTTTGCATTTATCTCTGAAAATACTACTGAACCACATGTGTGGACATTCTTTCCTTCTTTAAAAGAGGATAAATAAATTATTATAAGATTAAAAGAGAAATATTAATTCTTCTCTATAACTCTACAAGCAGTTAACATTGACTACACATGGAATAAATAGGAGATGTCAGACATGTGGAAACCATGAAGTATGCAACTGATGTGCACACAATACAGAATGCTGATGATTTCAATTTAGTTTAACTGACATTTCAATATGCATGTCGAATGTATGTTACTAGTTGGGTTTTTTTTTTCACAGTTTTTGAAGTTAACATGAAATTTTTATTATTAAGTCATTTATTTGCATTTTCTTCTTAAGTTATTTGAACTTTGGACAAAAATGGGAAAATGTTTGATAGATTTTAACAGAAAAGTTTAGAACAATACATCTATCACAAAAGCAGTGTGTCACACTTATTTGTAACTACTGATTGCAAATCAATCAAACTATAAAACAATTAAGATAATCTTAATTCCAGTTTGACAAAATATGCACTTTCAATCCCGGCGATTCTTTTCACTGCAAACGGACAACTTTACATTTAGCTTTCTCCTTTTTTACAAAATATCACCAACTTCATAAGTGTAAGTCAATGACTTTTAGCAGATATGTTACATTTAACATAAAAGGGTAAGTATACTTTACCTCAAACTTATTCCTAGTAAGATCAATACCTTACATTATGAGGTCACTTATATTGTTCATGTGTAATTTTAGGAGGTTGCAGTATCACAGAGTTTGTGAGTCTCTGCACTAATCTATTTTTAATTTGGTGCTTGTAGAATTCAACTATTATAGATAAGCCTGAAGAAAAGAAAAAAACACAAAGATAGGGGAGAAATATGACCCTCACTTTATTTTGGAGGGTTCGGAGGGTATAGCACAGTATAACACCATACTACCCTTTACAGTTCATTATTTTTTAGTATCATTCAAATGTAAACGAAAATTTTATTGGGTGTTGGTAAAATCCAACTAGATGAGCCGAAAAAAAAGGGGGGGGGGCATGTCCCTCACATTATTTTGGAGTAACACCACACTAACCTTATTTGGTAGAACACTGCACTAACCTTATTTGGTACAACACCATACTAATCTTTACAGTTTGTTATTTTTTAATATCATTAAAATATAAAAGAAAATTTTATTGGGAATTTGTAAAATCCAACTAGGTCAGCTCAGAAAAAAAAAAAAAAAAAAAAAAAAAAGGAAAAAAAAAAAAGGGGGGGGGTGATATGTTCCTCACTTTATTTTGGAGGTATAGCATGCTATAACATTATACAAACCTTTATTACATTTCATTATTTTAAATATCCCTCAAATGTAAAAGAAAATGTTTTTAAAGGAGATGCACTGATTTTTCAATGAACTGTGCAAGCTCTTTAGTAACAAACCTCTGCATACATTAGCTGTGGGATCTTTTAAAGCATACTGACATTATAAGATGCTGCATAAACATTGCCAACATACCATATTTTATTTTGTAATATGATCAGCACCAGTGATATAATGATGGTAGAAAGTTAACTGTACACTGATTAACACAAAAATCAATATTTTTAGTTATTAAGGAATCTTTTTTCATACCTTACACAAAACAGCGTGGCACACACACACACACACACACACACGAGTTAAATAAAATCATAATTTTCTAATAGACACCATAATTTTCATTTCAAAATTTATAACTCCAAACATAATTAAATTTCAAAACAGCAGTGCTTCAACAAGACCTGGCAACTGTAACAATTTACAAGGAATGTTAACATGAATGAAAAAATTAAAGATCACAAAACAGAACAATAAAACCCGAAGTTAGTTCTACAACATCAAAAACGTTTTTGTGCGCAAA
The DNA here is from genome assembly GCA_039090855.1 of Macrothele yani. Lineage (NCBI taxonomy): Eukaryota > Metazoa > Arthropoda > Arachnida > Araneae > Macrothelidae > Macrothele > Macrothele yani. The sequence goes on along the minus strand of CM076990.1, from coordinate 65,788,492 downwards.
AATGATAAACAGCTTTGCACAAAGACATACAAACTTTCACATATACACAAAATCTCATTCCATATACACATAATTGGAAAGTAAAAGATGAAATATCAATGGTAACACTAATATAAAATTACTCTATTTGCCTAAGAAATCAAAGATACAATTATGAAGGGCATAGTAATGAAATATTTTTTAAATACAAAAATCTACCAATAAGAGTTTCACCTCTTATGACACAGCAAACATCTAACAAATGAATGATATCAGAAGGAAGCAAAACTGTTAAGACAAAAGGTTATACTTAAATATAGATATTTGTTTACCTACACACAACAACAACATCAAACATCACTTGAAATTTTAAACTAAAACAGTAAAGAAAATCATGTGGCATTTATGGGGGGGGGGGGGGGGCTTAAAGAAAATGTACAACAAAATACAGGACAAAAATATTATGCAAATCATGCAAATGTGTGTTGTGTATAGATAGGTAAATGGATACAGAAAACATAAAGACAATAATTAACAGGACTAACATCAAAATATGCAGATGTGCTTACTCACTATACATGTGATAAGTGCATTTTATCAGCTAACAACACTCCTAGATATCTGCCCTATGTGCGTTTAGACATCCAAAACGGCAAAAGCACACCCGACACTTGGGACTTCCTGTCACGACAGAAAAGACAACCTGTTTCATGATCCAGATATCATCCTTTCAGAACTCCAACATCTAAAAGGAGTGAGTGGCAAGTGCTGAGCAGATGACAAACAAAATTTCCACTGAAAGGCCTTCATTCCCCAGATTGATCCGGTATGGTTTGCTCAAACACACACAGTGCTTGATGAACAAATTCATACTGCTCAGCAGTTTGAACCATTCCACCTCTGAAACAAAGCACAAATTAAAGTGTTATCAGCACAGAATCTTTCCAGATTAGGAAATGCACAGAATGTATGTGATAAAATAATGTTACTAAAGAGCAACTACAAACTCTAGTAACAACTTAAAAAATTTCCCAGCTCATGTTATACTTCACATTTGAAATTAAATTGAAACACACATAATATACTGTACATTCTTAATTTAGTACATACTTAATAAACTTAAGTACATACCTGATTTTTTTTCTTTTATATGAGTTTACTAGGTAATAATGTGTACAGTATACATATGTTCCCATAGCAGAAAGTTCCTGATTAGTCTGAGACAGTTGTCATGGTGCCACAGTAAATCGGTGGTAGGTCACCAGGCAAGATAACTACTAGATGTGAAAAAATAATAAAAATTTGCATGGGAAGATTTAAAAAAAAAAAAATGAAACAACCCACCTTACATTCCTTCCACTTTAAAAAAAAAAAAGAGAGCTGAGCCTAGTACTACAGCAATTACAATATCTAGGATCAAGAACACTCTGCCCACTGTACCTGGAATTTTGCCTCAACTTTCAAGCTGAAGCACAAAGATTCATGTAATAAAACTGTATGCGACAAAAATACAGAACAAAGGGAACATCGTTTAAAAAAAAAAAAAAAAACTATGGGAGAAATCTTTGCTTCGTCCCACTACAATTTTCAGAATGTTTTTTCTTATCCATTTTCAATCTTAAATACAAACATTTATGTAATAAAATGCCATTTAACAGCCATACAGGACAAAGGCGGCATTGCAAGAAAAGGAATTTAAGATTATATGGCTCAGTCTAACTTCCGCTTTCGGAAATTTTTGCCTCTATTTTAAAGCTGAAACAGAAAAATAAAATGCTATTTAACAACACTGCCGGCTCAACAGAACATAATGAGGAAAAAAATGACGATTACAAGATAAATCTTCACTTCACCTAACTTCTGTTTTCAGCAAGTTTTGAAAGACGAAAAACTTACATCCATGATTGGAAGTCTGTGAGAGAGGATTTAATAGGGGTATAGGGATGTTGCTTTTGTCTGCAGGACCTAAATAAAATCTGCGATATATGTCGCCATGATTCTGCTTGACAAACACGCTGTAACCTTGTGGCCATACATGCTTAAAATAGTCGTACTCACAGAAACTTTTTTTTATTGGAGGCTTAATGACCACCGTGAGCAACTCAGTGGGGATAAGAAAAGCAGCCGGCTCCCCTAATTTAGGTCCACTGGCTCCTGGGAAGGGAGAGAGCCAGCTCCTTAGGACAAACACAACATCCATGCCTCACCGGGATTTGAACCTGAACCCATCTCAGACAATCAGTAGCCTACAGAAACTTGAAGATATAATACATATACACTGCTGGACAATTGCTAAGGACGGATCATAAATGGCTATATAGCGCATAATAAAGTAAGTGTGGTTGGATGTCAAGTGAAATAAAATAATGTCAGAATGCCAGGACATTACAAGAAAGACAATTTATTGTGCTCTGAAATCCAGAAGGCTTTGGACCGTGTTCAAGGGACAAACAGGCCATTTTGTGCAGAATACGTAAACGTGAAAAAAATGCAATTACCGTCCGCAAGCGTTCCGGCGTAAGATGTCAATACGGGATATGGCCACCATGGAGGGCGATACAAGATTCCACACGTCGTGTCATGCTTTGTACAACATTATCAAGCAGTTGTTGGGGTAATTTATCCCATTTCTCTGTCAGTGCATGGATGAGGGTGTCCTTGTTTATTGGAGGGCATTGGCGACCAGCAAGACTCCTTCCCAAAGCATCCCACACATTTTCAATGGGATTCAGATCTGGAGAACGTGCTGGCCATACGAGGCGTTGAATATCCTCGCTCTCAAGACACTCCTGGACAGCGACTGTTCGATGACATGTTGCGTTGTCGTCCATGAAAATGAATCTATCACCGACAGTACCACGGAACATGCGAACATCATTAATGTATCGTTGGCCAGTCATAGTCCCAGTTGGAAGCACATAGAGGGACGTACGGCCATTGATCATGATGCCAGCCCATACCATGACACCACATGTCGGATATCGGTCCCTTTCCTGTATGTTTGCTGGACAATATGCAGTACCACTATCACGCCAGATCAGTTGTCGTCGACAATCAGACGATAGACTGTATCTACTCTCATCTGAGAAGAGGACAGCAGACCAGTCGTTATCAGTCCAATTGCGATGTTGATGGCACCATTGCAAACGGGCGGTACGGTGACGTCTGGACAATGGGATGCACGCAACAGGACGGCAGGCGTATAGTCCTCCTTCATGCAAACGTCTCGTGACAGTTTTTCGGGAGATCCGCTTGCCAGTAGCAGCCATAAACTGATTTGCTACCTCACTAGCTGTGCTGCGCCGGTGTCTTTTGTTGATAACACTATGTACCGATCTTCTGCAGGTGTCGTACTGCGAACACGACCTCCCCAGTGACGTTTGCTACACTCTCCATTTGTTTGAAATGATTTCCAAAGCCTTGAAACAACACTGTGGCTGACGTCGAACACCCTGGCAACATCTGTCATTTTTCGCCCTTCTTCAATCTTGCCAATAATACGGCCACGCGTAAAATCATCTAGGTGATGTCAGGAAGACATACTGAAACTTGCAAGTTCGTCAATTGATTCTTTCCCTTTCAACTTTGCGTTTGAAAAACAACGGTCAATACGCGTCAAATCCTTTATATCTCTTATCAGCGCTATGACGTCACGAACAAGTTCGGCAATCCAAAATTTGCATACGCACAACACGTCTTACTGTATCCCGCACTTATGCTAATTTCCACATTTTCCTGCCTTCTATTTTATTGTTGCTATTGTCATCCGTCCTTAGCAATTGTCCGGCAGTGTATTAATGTGGGTTTCACAACTGTAACTCAGACGGATGTGGTGTAAAAACATTTTTAAATTTGTTACTATAGTATTTAATTACCCTGCACCTCACAATCCCCAAGTCTGAAGAAAGTTTCAAATTCAGTAAGATCTTTTGCATTCAACTCTACCTCCACCAGACAATTACTAATTTGATGAACTCTACTATCTTTATTTCAACTAATTTGCAAAACTTAATGAAAAAAACTTCATGGACATTGTTTTCTGCAAGATCCTTGGAAAAAGCTCCTTTGTTCTACAGATTTTTCATTTCCTTAATTTTTTTTTTTGAAAAAAATATTATTTACAATTGAAAGTCTTGTTTCTTCAAAAAAAATTTAACAACATATTAAGTTTTTTTTTTTTTTTCCATTTTTCTAGTAAAATTCTTGTTTTCATTAGTTTGGTAAAGTTGGCATAAAAAGTAAAAGATTGAGCTTTGTACTGATATTTGGAAGACAATTTGAGGAATTTTTCAGGAGGCAGTGACAACATCAGAGCTATTTAAAGTTTAATTTCTCTCAAAATGCATGGCTTCCCATTGCTTAGTCACTTCTTGCTACATCAACTAGCAAAAACAGCAAGCACTTTCCCATTTTGTTAAAAAAAAATTAAAGTTCAAAATCGAAACTCTCCATCGCCATCTTTTGTTCCCTGTAAAGTTGTTTTCTCTGAAAACTTAGCACACAGTGCTATTTTTAACATTAATTTCGCTTAAACCCCCCCCCCCCCAAAAAAAAAAACCGCTTGTTTTGTCTGATACAGCAAAAAGTGACTAAGGAATAGAAAAACACATGTTTTAAGGAAATTTAAATATCAAAAATAAGTACTGCACTGTATAATCTGCCATGAAAATAATTGTACAGGTCATGGAAATGTAGCTGAGATTCAATCATGGATAGATTGCATACTGATTTTGAAATTTAATTTGCTTTAAAATAGGGAAGGGGCAAAAATGCTTGCTCTACTGATTTGTTTTGAAGAAAAGACTTAAAAAAAATGGGAAAATATGCATTTCACTGGGAAAAAAATTTAAAAAAATTATGAAGTTGTTCTTTTTTTATTATTACCAAAGATATTTGATAAAAAATGAAGAACATGATTGGAAAAATATAAAAACTAAGAACATAATTATTCAGGACAAATAAACAAAACACAAACAAACTAAAAAACAAAACAAAAAAACAGCATGGTGAGAAAACACAACATTCTCCTCCTTGCTAGAACTTCTGGAGGTTGCAAACATTTTTGAACGACATGAAGACATGCAGAAAATATCTAAAAAACATTGAAGAAATGTGACAATTTAAAAACATCCCAGAAACAGTCCCAAAATGTTTATTAATAGTCATTTGCAAAAGTTTATAAAACAACCTGCTGGTATTAGGAGATTTCTGCTGATTGCATCAGCTACTATCTGTATTACTCAACTTTCTGTTGGTGTTACATCATCGTACAGCAGCAGCTGTTGACAGAGTTGGGTGAAGCCTGAGAGCGTCATTTTCTATATAGTGAAAAATTGGCAAAAAAACGTCATTGTCACTCAGAGAGCACAAATAGTGACTTTATATCATGAAGGATACTCTGAACGTGATATAAGCAGAAAGGTGAATGTGAACAAGACTGCTATTCATAATACGATCATGAAATATCAAGATACAGGTGAATTTAGCGACCAAAAGAGAAGTGGACGTCCAAGAAAAACAACCCCATGCGATGACAATACCCTAAGGTGAACAGTTATGCATTCTCCGAGGAGCTCACACAAGAAAATCAAGACCTTTCTACATTCAAAAGTGTCTGATATTAGTATCAGCACTGTTTCCCGATGTCTTAGCATAGATTTTGGATTAAAGTCTTATAAACCTGCACATAAACCTAGACTAACCTCTGTCATGAAAAAGAAGAGACTCCAGTCTGTTAAGCGTCATTAATTGTGGACTTCTGAAAATTGGAGCCAAGTTCTTTTTCCGATGATGAATCAACTGGGCATCAGTTTGAATAATGCAAAGTACATGTTTGATGACCAAAAGGCAAAAGGTTTGATGAAAAATACACTGTCAGCACCATGAGACATCTGCCTGGTCAGATGATATGGAGTGCTATGTCAGCATCCAGTACGGCTTCATTATCCTTTTTGCTGACAGGCATTACCATGACTGATCTTTTTTATGCGGAAATGTTACGTGAGAAGCTGTTAACTCACATGCAAGTGCACAGATGCACAGTCTTTATGCATTATGGTGCTCCATGCCACAGATCAAAGACAGTAAAGGACTACTTGCAGAGAAAAATCATAACTGTGCTTGACTGGCCCGGTAATAGTTCCGACCTTAACCCCATCAAACATTTGTGGACCATTTTAAAAGACAAGGTAGCAGAAAAACAGCCATCAAATTCCCAAGCTTTAATGGATGTGATAAAGTACATGTGTGGTGCAAAGACATTTCAAGTGACTACTGCAAATCCCTCATTGAGAGTATGCCACATCGTATTCTGTCAATTATAAAAAACAAAGGTGCCCACACAAAGTACTGATTTTGGTCTTTTTGTGTTCTAAAGAATATAAGTACTCATCTGTGGTGCCATTTTTTCAAATATCTCTGACTAGTAATTAGTTGTTTCTTTGAAAATCTTAATTTTCAATAACCTGACAGGTGGTCTTAAACTTATGCAAATGACTGTATATGTTAAAAACATAATTTTTTACACAGATGTTGAATAACATTATTTAATTGAGATTTTTGATTTCCATAGTGACTAAGGAGAATGCATAGCATTTTGAGTGCCTGGATCTTCACTGAGGCAATGACTGGGCACATTGTCATATGTAGGTAGGTGCAACAGGTGCACAGGCACAGGACTCAGGACGAAGGGGGCCCAGAAAAGGAACCGACATAAAAAAAAAATTGGTTTGTGAAAATGCGTAGGAGACACAATAAATAAAATTTCATGAGCAGTTGATGAAATAAAATGCTTTTTTCATTGTGTCCAGTTCAAAATGTCTGCTATTAAGTAGTACTGTATCAGTCAGTCATGATTAGAAGAGCACCTTTTTAAAATGATGCTTAAAGGTTCTTTTTAAAAATGCACATCTGGTCACATGAGAAAGGGAGGGCTCGTCCAAAGATCAAGCTTCCCCCTTCCTCACATGACCGGATATCTTGTCAAGGTTAGTAAAGAAGTGATCTTTGGGTGCACATGCACCTCTTGGCTTTGTCATCTGCTTTATGTTGTTTTATGATTCAGCATCCATAAACAGGGAGGTACAAGGATTACGTCAATGAACTAGCCCCACACAATTTCAATTGAATACAGTATTGTTGAAGATATTAATTATGATGATGTAATAAATGAATTTGCTGAAATGAAAGCAAAAAAAGTGCAATTAAAATATTTTTTTTTCATTTATAAATAATACATGTGAATGATTTTGTATATTTCTTGTGTACACAAAAAATATTTATAAGCAATTGTTACAATGTATTTGTTTTATTATTATTTTCTTCCCTAACCCCTACTCCCCCAAAATAAATAAAAATAAATTAAGGGGCACAAATATTAAATTTTGCTTGCGCAGGCCACATGAAAAGTTAGTTAAGGCACTGACTGGGCATGTTACAAAGTTTATCAAATCACACCTGTTGCTCATCTAATCAGGAAAGAGCTGAGTGCCTGTCAGGTGATTAAGGTGAACTCAAAATAGCTTCCAGAAGATCAAGAGAATTTGAGAATTTCAAAAAAAAAAAAAAAAAATGGAGAAGTTTACTTTCCGCCTGCTAACTGAGCAATGGATGACATTGGTCCTGAGTACAATAATTTCCAGGAATCAATTTTTTTCAGGAATCTAAGGGGGAAATACAAAGAAAAATGTCCATTTAAGGAATTCTCCTTAAACTCCAAGAGGTGCATGAACCCTGAAATATGAAAACTCTAATCTCCCAATGTTGTTGAAGTAAATCAAAAAAGTTGTTCAGTGTTGACACTAGCATAAAAAAAAAAAAGCATCCTCAACATGCCTTGATTTTACTTGTCTACCATCACCTACCTTTGCTTCACTGTTTTCCAAAACTGACTTGAATGAGTTGAATGTACAGTGGTTGTAGGTGCTGTGCAGTAGCACCTACATACAACCACTGTATGTAGCACCTACAACCACTGTACTAATGAAAGATAAAATTAATATTTTGAGGTAGTTGGGACACATACATTTCATGGGAGATTACTTAAGCAAATGTTACATTCTACTGTAAGTCAGCTGCAGACCAAGAAAAAGGTGCATAGATAATGTAACATAAGCCATTAGTGACTAAGGAAGCAATATGTTAAGAAGCAGAAGATTCTGCAATGTACCAAAAGTTTGTTATGAAATACTCCAGGAATATTTTTTATTTCAGCAGTCAGCCTGCTACATGCCTGAATATCACACTGGCATGCAGATGTGAGATGAAGATGATATGATGCATCACACTTAAAGGATACTCAGATTTTATATTGTACAAAGTAAGTAAAAAAACAAAAGTTCTGATAAGAAACTGATACCATCAACTTTATGCCTGGTCTAAATTCTTGTTAAACCCACAAATTAACAAGTTGACTCATGAAAAATTTTAAGATGCTATATGTATGCATTTTTTGTGTTTTGCAATGGTATGTAATGGCACACACAGTATATGTGCACCTTTTCAGACAGTGGTGTATTAAATACATGTTGGCAGTATACTACTTTCAACTTTTCATGTAAGTAAGGAAAAAGTAATTTTTTATACGAGAAAAAATGCTGTTACACATGCATATTTCCATTTTTTGGAATTTTGTAAACTTAGGTTTTATAAAGCAGGTTCACTACTTGCTCAAGGTATTGGCATCTCTGAAGTGTTTTCTACAACTCTTCAGAGATACTTTTACAACGTCTCACTATAATCTGTTACAGTTGAAGGTCAAGCGTGACTGTAAAATTTACATTCCACACTGAAACCACAAACAGCTTTAAATATACTTCCTTATTTTTTACATATGAATACTGTTATCACTGAATTCAAATCCTATCAAAAGTTAAAAATAATCACATGTCCCCAAATTAATAGAATGCATATACATAAAAGTTGTCCTTTAAACAAATTGAACAAATAATGATGAAAACTTAATGGAAGTCAATATCAGACTAAACACAGAAAGTTGAGAAACAAATTCTGGTTGCTAAGATTTGAGGATTTTTTTAGATCATATGACAGATACAGTCTAAATTTCAAAAATTCCAACTCAGTAGAAATTTTTTTTAAAGTTCATGTGGATATGTGTATGTAGGCACATACAATCTGCTATACAAAAATATATAAATGTCAAATTAATAAAAGCTATATCTTATATATGAAACACAAAACGTCTGTCTGAAGCAGCAAAAACTCTCGAACGCCGAACTGTGGCACTGTGAAATTTGCTTAGCTTATTAATACTGGAATTTCTAGATCAATGCAACTATTTTAAGATGTCTACGTTGTTCCGTTCGCGAGTTATGAATTCATTAATAAGCTAATCAATAAAGTCAGCGTCATTTGCTACGTCATCCTGTCCCAAATCTGAAAGCACGTGACTACATTCATCGTCCCGGCACATCCACAGGTGTTTCTATTCTTTGAGAACTGTGCATAAAAAAATGTGAAAACAAACTTTGCAAAATCTTAACGAAACGGGCTGAAATTTTTAACACCATGAATTGGTAATAAGAGGAGTCTCTCAGAATTTCACCGGAATCCGGTCAAAACTTTTAAAAATAAGCATGGAATTTTTAATTTATCGGTAAACAGAAATATACACGCAGAAACGATTAATAAAATTTTGATGGCTAATTTAAAAAGTTATTTACCAATTCAGGCGAAATTTGGAGGTCATGTTCCTATTAAAGATTTATGGTGTTCATTAAAATTTCAGCCAGTTTCATGAAATATTTGCAAAGATAAGTTTTTAACTTTTTTATCCCGGAGATGTGCCCCTCAAAGACGTCTGAAACTGAAAGCACGTGATGCATTTGATCGTCGATAACAAATTGTTAACGAATTTTTTTCAGTCAGTGTTCTAATGCTGTGTCTCCTGGACGTGTGTTTAACAATTCATAATGCTTTTGTCCGTTTGATTCTACAGATTCCATACATTCTTTACCGGGCAAAGCTGGGTAGTAAAGCTAGTATTTATATACAGAAAACTTAGCTCACCTGTCTAATCTCAAGGAACAAACAGTTCCTAAAATGTCCACCATGTTCTCTTCCAATAATTGTTGTATTCCTATACTTGTAGCAATGAAACACCCAGTACGTCCTATACCAGCACTGGAAAGAAATTTTCATAGAAAGAAATATGGTATCACATATTATCAGAGAGAACAGTCATGTTTTACAAAGATTTGTGGAACAAACCAAATCAGAAGTAACAGGATACATTTAAACAAAAAAAACAACAAGTATCCGTTTTAAGAAAAGAAAAAAAAAAAAAAACTTTTTGTTTTCTTGTCACCTAATGTCTGAGTATTAGCTTCTTGAACTCGACTCAAGGACTAAGGGAATTTTCATCTACTGAAGTATTCCTATTATGGCAACTTACACAACCAAGTGAAAATTAAAATTCTAAGTAAGAGGAACATCCAAAAAGCTTCTTTTCTGAGTTAGGATGTCTCCAGTTGCTGTGCTATCCTGTGAAGCAACCTACTAAACTAGGGAGAGAAAACAAATCCTGAAAACTATTGGAAGGAAATTGCTTCTAAATAGAATAATTACTTCTGTCTTGTTGTTCTTACTTTGTTTAGGGTAATGTACAAGTTCTTATTTTAGCTGTGGCTGTAGTCCTTCAAGCTCATTTTTTCAGTTCTATTTGCTCCAAATTCAGAGAGTATAAGATGCTATTTGTGATAGAGTTTCTGTCTAGTGAAATGGTTAAAAATTATATAATTTTTTTTTCTCAGATCTCAGTTACCTAGTTCAGCATTAAGTTGTAAATATCACCTCTTAAAAAAGTCTTAGTATTATCGTCCTGTCATTTTGTCCTTTGTTTTTGGGTAGGACAAAGCTGTGCCGTTAACTTCACCTTAATTTTATAAAACATATCACTCCCTTTTATTAGCCTGTTTAAACATCTAAAATATTCTTTATATTTTTTTTATTTTTTTTTATTCATGGCAAGTAGATCTTTAGGATTTTAAAATTTTACCATTCCTCATGAAAGCTAATTTTTTTTTTTCGAGCAAGCCTGCTAGCAAATGCCATGCATATTTTATTTTTATCTGGATTCTTCATTTTATATTCATTGTATGGCTAAAATGGGCTTTTTCAAAATTTTCTTTGATAGCACAGGCAAAAAGCTAAATTTCTTTACGTCATAGTAGAGACAAAGGAGATATTTTGTATGTCATGCCGCTGAAGAAGCCATGTAGAATTATTCTTTGGTTTAGGCAGATATATAAACATATACTGGAACTTCTCGATAATGGATACCCATGTAGAACAGCAAATTGTTGACTACTAGGAAGTGTCCATTATTTGGAAATACAGTAAAACCTTCGCTAACGGACACCTACAAACAACGGCAAGTTCTGGTCGGTATAGAGGAGCTGCGGAAGGATTAACATTAGAGATAACAACTGAACAATGGGACCTCTTAACAATGGTCACTAAACACCCCAGTCTGTCCTGAAGGAGGTCTAATGGACACTTTGCCTGTAAGGATTTTATGCAGTTCCTTTGATACTTCAGCTGGAGGGACAAAGAATGTTGCTAAACACACATTACGGCAGGTATAGTAGAATGCTTAAACAAAAATAAAGGAGTTAAAGTTTAATTCAAAGTGTGGTGGTAATTACTTAAGGTAAACACAATATCCCCTGTATGTTTTAGTTCTCCTTTCTCACGTTAGGCAGGGGTGCGATGGTGTCTTAAATGTTGCCCGCTGGTGGTAGAATTGATTGGTTTTGTCCCTGTAGGTTCTGTTCCTGCTTTCCACTGGTGGCCAGCAAACTCTGCAGTTGCACTTCCAGGGTTCATACTCATTTTTGAAAATGGAAATTAAAGAGTTCTTAAGGACCTTCAGGCTATTTTTAAGTACCTTTAAATATTTTTTAAGGACTTCATAATTGCTGCATGCAAATATACACAATATACAAAATGTGAGTTAACTATTACAACATAAGTCATTTTAACACAATAAATCAATTTTGTTGAAACTAATGAATATTCCATTGCACAAATATATGAATTAAAATTAGTTCTACTAAAAATAAACCTAAATACTCCAACAGAAAAACCAACTAACTTAAAAGTTCCTTATATATATTATTTACTGGTAATACTGGATCCATTATTTGTCCTGAAGCATATCTTTGCATCTACAGAACTAACACTCTGCTTCTTCGTATTGTGGTGTGAAGCATAAAATTTATGTACTTAGGAATTTCAATTTTCAACAAATTTTCACCCATTAATTGTGATTATAGGCCCATCTTTGTGGTTTTGGAAACTTTTTAAATTTGCATTTGTTTTTCCTTCAAAGTTTATCCGAATTTATATTTTTTTATTAATTTACAAATTCATTTTAACAAAAACAGTATTACAAATACAGCTTAGAATTTCATATGGCTGTGATTGTCAGTCTTTAAAATTTTTGGTATATAAAAATATATTCCATTTAATAACTTAATTCCTTCCATTAGAATTACTTTTACAAATATGTACGGACACAGGCTAAGAAACTAAATGCATTAATTCTGTGGGTGGCATCACTACAAGTGCTGCAGCTGGATAAATAACACTTTTATAAAAATGCAGCACAGCTTGTTAGACCTGTTTTAGGTTAATGAAGCAAGTAAACACACTATCTAAATCAAATTGAAACACACAAGTTCATCGTAACTTAAATCATATCATCGGAATTGAAAGCCTTAAGTTCAATAAAAATGTTTGCATAAATTTCAAAACTACATTGGCAGAATTCAAAGAACCAAAACTGAACAGTGAAGCATCACTTTCTTTTAAGTATTTATTTATTTATTTTTTTATTTACTACACAGCTTCTGAATTCCCAAATCTGGAGAAAAATTTGGTTTTCGTAGATTTGGATGAATAACACATTTTTGCTTGTGTAACTGTTGCATTTTTATTTTTATTTTACTTTTAAATTCTACAGCTGTAGCACTTGTAGTAACTTCTTCCATACACTTAATGCAGGTTGATTTTCAACATTTGGCAATAGCAGGGGTGTCAGTGCCCCAACCATGTTTTGGAGCAATTCTTGGGGCAGGAAAATATGCAATTTGGAGCAGAAAAGTTGGGTTTTGGAGCGAGAAAATTTGCATTTTGAAGCAGAACTCAGGTTTTGGAGCAGTTAATGATAGTATTTTTAATTGTTTTAAGTCCATGCTGTGCTTTAAGTTATGTTTATATACTGAATTACCATTATTTTATGAACTATGAAAAAATGTTATATTTCAGGTTTGTTGACATTTTATTGCTTCTCTTACGACTGTTAATTAGCATTTCTGTCGTTCCTACAATGAGATAAATAGGAAAACAATTATACTAACCACGATTTATTGAAAACTACATGACCTGCAATATTTTAAGCGTAACACATTAATATCAGGGATTTTCTTCTGAATGCATTTGTTTTGCTGTAACACAAATAGGATGCTGCCGCGTCCAAGAACTGTTACTATTGATACTGAACGCTTGCGAATATACACTTAGGAAGAATAAATAATATGTAATTACCGTTTGTTATTTGGTTGGTTTTTAGCAGCATATTTTTCGAGATTCATGGCATTCAGATTAAAATACATTATTTCTGAAACCAACCAACTGGCAAGCCACGCGTACGTGGTTTGCGTGTTCATCACAAACTCCTAAGGTTTTCTGAAGGACAGCATACCTTCGATATAAAAGGAAAACTAATGTAACATTTAATAATCAAATTGAAACCAAAACTATAAGATAACAGTGAAAACTATATGCATCATCTTTAAGCAGTTGCACCATGATACTCTTCATACAATGTTTTTTTATCAAGTAATTATCAATGTCAAACTTTCGTTATTGCTGTGAACAATTAATTACAACTGGAACCAAAACTATAAGATGATAGTGAGATTTAGTAAAGTTGGTTAGATAGAAGCTGCTTCTATCGCTTAACGCTTGCACAGTGATGTTTTGGCACGAGATCCCCCCTCTCATCTTCAGTAGTAGAATCAGTGTATGACTTTTTTGTTGTTGCTGTCTGAAAGAGCCACTGTTCTTGCATACATGGGATCCTGCATGCATGGACATGGACATTAAGCAGACGATTGCGAGTTAGTAAGTGGTGAGGGTGAAGATGTTCCCCAAGGTAGATCAAAATGAGAAAAGGAAACCTCCTAAAAATTCTGATCCCTGAACGTACGGGGCAAAATTCAGACTGTAAGTAAGAACCAAAAGATCAGTATTCCTGATAATTGATTACAAGTTATGCGATATAAACAATCCTTTCATTTATCCATAGTGCTCGTGAGCGATTTTAATTAACATACATGAGACTGACGAAGAAAAAAAAACAAAGCTGTACTTTTAATTTGGCGAAAAATCAGACTGCACAATGAGAAAGTGTGAATATTACAAAGCATGAACACAACTGAATCATTTACTGTAATTTATTTATGAAAATATTTAACTAGATCACACCACTGTATTCACAATTATAAAATTATTGAATTCCAAACAAAATAGGGTAGTTTTGAAAGAGAGCTTCAAACAGTTTTTTTTTCCTGGTTTTGTTCTTGTACTTGCTAAAACTTTAGCTCTGGTTTCCTCTTGAGAGCAAACCCCACTTTCTTCTCAGCAAGTTCCACGGCCATATTTGTCTTTTGTTGACTCTGCCACTGCACAGCATTCACTGTTTATTTATTTTTTTCTGCTCATAGTTTTCCCTTTACCATTTTTCTTTGTTACTTTTCTTTCTTTTTTCGTTTTTTTTTATTCCCTCAGATGACAATTTTATCCATCATGCTTAAAGAATTTTCAGCCTGAGAACAATGAACTCTGATATCAGAGCTTTAACTATTTTAGATAAATGGTGTAGTTTTCAGAGAATGAATACTTTTTTTAACACCATGCATCAATTCTAACAAATTTCCAAATTTCGTCATTTCTGTTTTTGGAAATTTCCCCCACCCTTATCAAGCTAAAATGCACACACATTTATGAGGGTGATGACATTTAACAACTACATAGTGGAAACATCGCGGGGTGGGGGGTGGGGTGGCGATACAATTACGAAAGAAATCTTCGCTCCGTCTGACTTCAGTTTTCGGAAATTTATCCAACATTTTCAAGCTGAAATACAAATATTTATGGAATAAAATGATATCTAACAATACTGGGTAGAGGAAACATCGCAAGAAAAAAAAATTTACGATTACCAGAGAAATCTTACCTCCGTCTACTTTCCGTTTTCGAAGGATGAAATTCCGTCCTCCGACGGAGAAAAACGAGCCCCCCTCCCAACAATCCTCCCAAAATTTCAGTTCAGTTATGCATCGATTTCGTACATGGTCCAAATGATAACAAAAAAAAGACGGAATTCCTCGAATCAGCGTGAGAATCTCGTTGCCGAAGATTACGGGGAAATTTTCGGGCGGCCTAATTTCCGTTTTCAGAAATCGTTGCCTACAATTTCAAGCTGAAATTATGCAATGAAATTATATTTAACAATACTGAACAGAAGCAACATCGCGCGAGAGAAAAAATATGATCACTGGAAAAATCTGCACTTCGTTTAACTTCCGTTTCCGAACGTTTAAAAAGACTAAACAACTTCCGCAGACGGAATACGACCCTCCTCCCAACTAATATCCCGAAAATTTCTTTACTTTTGCATCGATCTTGAAAATGACAAAAAAAACAAAAAACGGAGGGGCTCCGCAAATCCGCGGAAGAATTGCCCGTACGAATTAACCACTGAATCGATTTCGAATGTTGTAAGATAACGCTAAAATATCGATGACCGGTAAATTTTAACTTTTGGCGCAGATTTCGTTGAAATGGCGATTTTTTAGCAGAATGGCGCAAGAACAAAGTTTTGGCGTTGGCTGGTGCAATTGGCACAGGTCTGGCAGCCCTGCAATAGTGTATAGGTGTAAAAGCTAAAACAAACTGCAGTAACAACAAGACACCTATGAAATTTCCTTCAGAATTTTTACTTCTATTATACATCTTTTTTTGCTCTTAAACTTAAAAAACAGTAATGCAATTTAATAATGACTGCAAAGAAATTATATTATGTACATATTCATTTTTTTGAGGTCAAACAAAGGATGTAGGCCTACAATGAAATAAATTTTTCAGCTCCTTTTCTGCAACTACTGACATGGTAATTTCTGCCAATTCTTCATTTTTTTCCTTTATTAATTTTCGAAAACTATTTGACTGAAGGAAGCAGTTCATATCTCTCATCAATTCCCCTTGGGCGACGAGGTCATCTGCACGTTTCTCTAATTCGGCAATATTTTTTTCTACTTTCAGTTTTTTCGTACTAAGCATTTGCAATTCCTCCTAAATCAATTTACGTTTCCTCCCAGATGTTGCTTGGCACATTTTTTTTTTTTCGGCATCTAAATATTGAACATATTTCTGTCTAGCTGAAAAGACAGAAGCTCTAAGCTCTTTACTTAGTACCACATTCTCTAATAAATAACAGAAGATAACGATCTGAACTGCACTGACCCCGCACAAAGAAAACAAGAAGCCAGCAATAAATCTGATCTAAACCAAAGGGATTTGAAGGTAGCTGGTTGGCAAACTGCCCAAAGCAATACAGAACATAAGTAAACTTTTGTGACATGCGATCTAGTGGATCTAGTGACGTAAAACTATCACTGGTACGCTAATGAAACCAGCTGGCCTGGGTAACGCGTGCATTTCTTTGGTTAAAAAAAAAAAAATTACGACCTTTTTAACGACCGAATATAATATAATTACGGTGTTTTCAAGGACTTTTTAAGAGCCCTTAAAAACAGAAATTAAGGAGTTCTTAAGGGCCCTTAAAAAAGGTAAATGGAAATTAAGGAGTTCTTAAGGACTTTTAAGGATCATACAAACCCTGACTTCACTGTCTGCAACATTTTTCTGTTAAAGTAACATAATGCTAATCACCTTTCAAGTGGTTGTTTAAGACCTGGGGTCAGGCACTGCCTTCCTAAAATCCTCTACAACATGACTGACTGTAAAAGCCATCCAATTCTAGCGAGCAATATGGGAAGTTAATGAGAAACAATCGTGCATTTAAACTGCAAGTCACTTTTGTGATTCCTCTTTCTGCTTAAAAAAAAAAAAATTCAGCTGTGCACAATCAGTTGTTTTACTGTTCTGAATCTGGACAATGTCCCTCTTGAACTAAGTTCAGTTTTTTTGTACGTTAACACTCGCGGATGCATTCTGATCTCCGCATCGTTAGAGGGGCGGAACACATCTGTCTCCAATTCTGCACTCACTTTCGGGATTTGCTCAACCCAACTTGTTTTACATACACATAAGCGGAAGATCTGAAGTATTCAGGATGATTTTTCAACTTACACAAAAAGCACATTTTTCTAAATTTGTGAGTTCTTGTACTTTCATAAAAATGAATGAAAAATGAAAAAAAAAAAAAAAAGTTTTTGACAGCAGAAAAGAGAGTGAAAAAAGAATGGGTGTTCACCGCTTAGTAAAATGTTATGGTTGCAGAAGGACGCAAATCAGTGATTTACTGAAAAAATTAATAGTGCAAAGGTTTCAGGGGATCAAAGTGAAGATGAAGTTAATGAGATGAGACTAAAACAGGCAACTAACTGTACAGTGAAACCTACGAAGAAATTTTGCAAAATTCAGAGGTTTTACAGTACATGAAATAAAAGAAACTATAATGCAACATTTGAGTACCTATATTCTAAATTTTTACTAACCTTAATGTCCTTTGTAAAGTTGTAGAAAATCTAGGAACTAAAAACCCAAAAATCATTGCTTGATTTATACGTTCTTCTTCTGTTTCTTGTTCTAAATGAATTTCTACTTCAAAGACCATTTTTAATCCATCAGGGTCATTTTTTATAATAAGAAAAATTCTTTAACCTTTGCACACATTCAATAGCACCTTTAGTAATCACTGCCTCCTCTACTGCCACACCACCATAGTCATCATTTTCCACTGTGCTCACATGTTTTTCTGTAGATATTAAGGAAGAAATATTCCTCATAAATAAACGGCAAATTCAAACGATTATTCACAGCAATTAGAATTGAATACTAAATTGCTTGTAGTTTACTGTCCAACATGTAACTTAACATCAGAAAACTTGAAAATTACTTCACCCTGTCGTGGGAATCGAACCTGCATCTCCCGATTTCCATTTGAGCATGCTATCCATTACATCACAAAGGAGATGTTACAGTGACCAGTAAACTACAAGCAATTCAGTATACAATTCTTATTGCAGTGAATATTACTTTTCTGTGTTGCTGCTTTTCATATAAGCAATAAGGTCAATGATCAGAGTGGTCTGATATTCAGTTGCTACTGAGAATTTTAGTGTCAAGTTTTTCTCTTAGTTACAACCGAAAGTTCATGTTTATTGGTTATTATTATTATTATTATTATTTTGTGATAGTTATTGATCACAAGGCTGATGGAATTAAAAAAAAAGTTGAAAAGTTTGTTACACAAGGCAAAGAAATTCAGAACCCCTTGCATATAGGAAAGGCAGGCAATGGTTGAATGACTGATATTGTTTCACCTTATGACATTTCCAGTAAGCCACAACTTAAGAATACAGGGATTAAGGCAATTAACATGCCAAAGGGGGATGCCCTATACAGGGTGTCCACAGAATTATCAAACCTGATTTCCCTGACCAAATATATAAGAAATCCCTGACCTTACACAAATAGGTTTATTTGAGTTTTTCAATATATGTGCCATGATAATAAATAAAATTCACTTGGATAATTGAGAAACTTATATTATTTAAAAGTGTTTTCGTTTGACGTATAAAGTTTCCCAAATAACTGATTCATTTAATTTTTTTTTTTTTTTTTTTATATATATCGGCCTCTACCTTACCCATAAGTCACCTTTTTAATTTTAAGTTTACTCTTTTTTTCATGGTTTTACATTTATTGAAGAAACACTCAAAGAAATCCATACACAATATTCAGAACAGTTACTATAAAAATATTACAGTAGGAACACAGTCATTGTTTTTATATTACACACCACTTTTCTTCTTTTCCCAGTCTGAAATCTTCGCCTGAAATGCTGCTTCTTCCAACTCTAGTTCCTTCTGTACTCTGTCTTTTCCCCTTCAATTCCTTTATTTCATGATCAATTTTTCTTTTTTCCCTCAGTTTTGTTTCTTCTCCGTTTTGAAGAACACTTTTTTTCTCAAGATAATCCTGATATCTTCATCTGGAGGCTCTTACAGAAAGAAGAAGACTTCTATTGATGGCAATGTGTTCTACTTCTCCCACATTTTTAATGGGATCAAAAACTATTCTCTGACAAATCAGGGATTCTTCCACGAGATTTTCAACAAGAAGAGACTTATTGACAGAAAATCCACTTTCCACTGAAGCATTTCCATGAGACATAATGAGACAAATTTTTATTACTTCCCAAAGTTCACCGAATTGTTTTTGGTTGTCAAGTAGAGCACTGTAAAATTTATCTAATCCAATGGAATCATCACGACTGTCTAAAAATTCATCAAACTGAGACTTTAAAACAGATTGAGCTTCTACACACAATGAAGCATACTGTTCATTAGCTTTTTCAGCACAGTCATCTGAAATCCTGTTTGCACTAAGTAAAACTTCGAGCACAATTTCCACTCTCTTCTTGCCTAGACTCAGCTGCTGCACTATAATATTTGGGTCCAAACAAGTTACCCCACGGACAAACTTAAATTTTAGTGGGCTTTTCTCACGAAGTTTTTCAATCATACTGGTCACAAGTTTCCTAAATTCAAGCTTAAACTCTTAATTTCTCCCTTTCTGAGCACTTCACTTCTTTTAATAGCTTTTTAGCACTAAATCCAATATCAACTTTCTCAATTGAGAGAAGATTTTCACTTTTTGATGCATCTAAAGTTAACAGTTTTGAGACACTATCAGCTTCACTTAATTTGTCAGGCTTCAAAGCTTCATGCCATCAAATTTTTCATCAGATCCAGCAAATCAGTGTGTAAGAAAGGAATTAAAGGCTTTGGGCTCTGGAACCTTCTCAAAAAAGATTCACACTCTGAAGCTATAGTCCTAAATGCAGCCAATTTGCATTTCAACAGTGAACTTTCCATGAATTCTGCAAGAAACATGTGCTGTTTGCTGGAAACCGATGATTCTTGAACATATTTCTTGATATGATCATAAACAAGCAATGCCCTAGTCAAACAATTAACATTTTCCAACCACCTTACAGGGCAAAATTTCAAGGGGAAATCTTCACATCCAGTAATCATAGTATAATTTGCACGGCGAGCAGGACTATCTTTTAAAAGGTAGTACAAGTTACGCAGAAAGTGATGTATATCCTATTTCATTGCTTCAAGTCCAGTTTTCATAGCTCCACTGACCATGTGAAGACCACATACTCCAATGTCAACTAATAATTTACCATCTGGATTTTCAGTTCTAAGTTTATCTTTCAGCTTTTGAAGAAAGCTGAGATTAACATTAGGTCCATCCACTGACACTTGTAGCATGTTATCTAAGGGAAGAGGTGCCTTCAACAAATTTCTATAAAAGATCATCAGCTGTTGCACATCCTAAAATCACACTACTTAAGTATCTAGTGGAAACTTTTTGCAGATTGACATCCCAATAAACAAACAAACTGATCCATTTGCCCGCGCTGAGCAATTTTGTTTAGAAATTCATCAAAACAAATTACAAAGTCAGTGCACTGCTTCAGATCGTCCATTAAACACTCTTTGAAATGTGGTGCCAATCCATGGTTTATCACATAAGATGCTTTGCTTTTGCCTAAAGTAAATTTTGAAGCTATTGCACTGTCAGGAAACATTAACTGATTATTTTGTAAATCTGTGTACAAGAGTTTTTTTTTTTATTTATTTCATTTATTTATTCATTCAGTTGCCACTACAGCAACTAGGAAAAGGAGGGAAAAGGCCGTGAGGCCTGACATAGCCCTCCTCTCCCCAGAATACAAAAAACATAAAGCTTAACAGAAAAGGCAAGCCAACACATATATGGTAGGTACATGTACTTGCTCACAACCAACACATATAACAATGTGTTCCATCAACAATAGTCTTCATTATATCTAAACAAACAAGTATCATAAACACTTCATTATATAATCACATATATATTTATAAATAAACAACAAATAACGTTTGCACCTCACTCTATAATCATATACCAAACCCACATTTCTTCCATTTAGTCGAAATTGCCTATTGTTTACTAATTATTTCATAAGATATGCCTTTAGTTTTATTTTAAATAAGTTAAAATTATTAATTGATGTTAGTTCTTGGGGCAATGAGTTCCAGAATTTTGGGCCACTATAATTTATATTCATTTTAAGTTTCTCAGTTTGTGGGAACATTGGAATTAGTAGTGATCTATTCCTAGTATTGTGGTAATGAGTATGTATATTTAGTGTTATTATATCATTGTGTATACCATTTTTAATTTTTTTATACATTATTTTTCCCAAGTTATAATCATATAATTGCTTTATCGTTAAAATATTATATATATTGGGGTTCACTTTTGACTGAATATATAACATTGGTTGAAAATTATTTGATGTTTTAAGGTCTATTAGTCTTATAAATCTATTTTGCAGTACCTGTAGTTTATTAATATTATATTGCATGGTTTGTCCCCAGGTTAAAATGCAATAATTAATGTGTGTTTGAATTAAAGTATGATATATAGAAATCAATATTTTTGGTGTTAAGTTTGGCAAAGTACTACTGACCATTCCGATATTTCTAGAAATCTTGTTACTTAAATTTTCAATGTGTTTGTTCCATTTCAAATCATTGTGTATAGTTGTACCTAGATAAGAGTGTGTTGAGACCGTATTAATCCTGACTCCATTAATCAGAATCGGTAAATCGTATAAATGTCAAGCTTGTGAATTAGAGAACATCATTAATTTAGTTTTATTAATATTAACAACTAATTCATTTGCATTCAGCCAATCTGTTATTAATTTTAGCTGAGTATTAGTTCTTAGTGTAAGCTCATTCATATCCGTTCCCTTTAAAATAATAGTTACGTCATCTGCATATAGGATTGTATCATTATCTTTTAATACTGCAAATAAGTCGTTAATATATAAATTAAAAAATAAAGGACCAAGAACTGATCCCTGGGGTACCCCACAGTTTATGATTTGTAATATGGATCGATTCTGATGAATCTGGGTGTATTGCATTCTTTCTGACAAGTAACTTTTGAATAAATAATAGCTAGATCCCCGGAGTCCTATAATATTTAACTTATGAAGTAATATATCATGATTTAGGGTATCGAATGCTTTTGATAAATCAAGAAAGACTGCTATTGTTATTTGTAATAGATTTTGTTGAATTATATTTTGTGTATGTAATAATGCTAGTTCAGTTGATTTATTTGGTACAAATCCGAATTGTCTGTGATGAAATATATTATGTCTTTGAATGTATGAAAATAGTCTGGTATGAATTAATTTCTCTAGTATTTTTGCGAAAATTGATAAGTTTGCGATTGGATGATATATATTTATGTCGTTTTTTGACCCATTCTTATATTTCGGAGTGATTTTGGAGATTTTTAAGGCATCTGGGAATATTCCGGTTTCAAGTATAAGGTTATAGATCTGCAACAACGGCTGAACTATGATATCTGCCACAAACTGTATGGCTATTGGAAAAAATTCATTGTAGCCAGGTCCAACACTTGTACTGATTTGGTTTAAAGCATGAGTAAGTTCAGTCCTTGTAATTTTCGACATATGAAAAGTATTTAGTCTTGAAAGATTTTGTAAGTATTTTGTACAGTGGATTCCTGAAAATATAAGTTGTTGCTTGGTCAATTGTGGTGACAATATAAAGTGACTGTTGGTCTCATTAGCTATAGCCTGTTTATCAGTTATTTTATAAGTTGATTTGGTTAAATATTGCGGCGTAACTGGGCTGATATTTTCCCCCAGTAATAGATTCAGATGTTTCCATGTTAATTTAGGGTTATTTTGAGAGAATATATTAGTGTAGTAATTTCTTTTTAACTTCCGAATATCTGAATTCAATTTGTTTCTATATGTTTTAAAATTCTGGAAGTCAACTTGTAGTTTACTTTTAATAAATTTGGAATACAGTCTATTTTTTTTTATTTATTCGATTTAAGAGATTCCTTGTTATCCATGGTTTCCTATTTTTTTAAATTTTATTACTTTTCGTTATTATTGGAAAAGCTTGATCGTATGAGTCTTTTTAGTTCAGAGACATTCGTTGGACAACACTTCCATGGCCCATATTTTTTCCGACTTTGTTACATCATCTTTCACTACATAAGCATTAAGGTCACTAGGCTTCACATCATCTTTCACAACATAAGTATTTGAGTCATTAGACTTAATTTTTTCTAGAAGTACTGATTCCACATTTCCTGAGCTTGTTGATGGCAAGAGTTCATTATTACAAAGAGAGTTCTTTTTCACAGAGGAAGTGAAAGAAGCAAGACTGGGCTGAGACATTTTAGCACGGATGTTTTTCAAATGATTAGGGCCATTTCCGTGGCTGGAGACTACCCGACGCCCCATGTTGCTAAGCTTGAAAGTTTTAGAGCACACTTTACAAAATGCTGATTCATTGTTGCCATTCACAGCAGCTATCCAACCAGAAAACTCAGGATTTAATTGTTCGTCCAACCATCGTTCATTAAACACACAACACTTTGACATTGCTGCAGTCTTAATTGCCTTTTAACAAGGTATAACTTATATCACAAATTTTCTTCTACTCCTTTGACCTAAAACAAAAAGAGAAATGTTAACAAGTAATGTAACACAACTTACAAAAAATAGGTAGGAAATACAAGGTTACATTAGTAGGAAGGGGAAGTTAGTGACTGTCTGCAACAACAAGTGCAAGTGTGTTGGGCGATGAGGGCATCACTCCCCGACGCCAGGTTAAAACTAGTTGTAGTCTAACTGTGATTGAAATTTCCCTGACTTTTTTTTTAAATATCACTGATTTTCCCTGACTTTTACCAATATTTCAGGCATTTCCCTGACCAATTTTTATTTCCCTGATTTCCCCTGATTTTCCAGAATGTGTACACCCTGTCTATATGTAGGCACACATATATATAATGAAAAATACTTAACTCAGGGGACCCCTTGTAGCATCTCATCAAGTCAATTCCTAGGAACAGTCTGTAGGTCCCCGGTTCACAAATATTGCTAGGTACCATAACCATAAAGGGTCATAGAAGACATTAGAATGTGATTGTTTCTTGGTTTCCAAATGGAATTTGCTCATTAGTTAAAGTTTTAAGATGCCCACATCTGTTATTCAGAAGTAAAAGTCTCATAATACCAAACAGAATGCAGCTGGGGAACATAAAAAATGTCTGCTATTGAGAGGCACCCAGTATTCAGATGTGTCTGTTAAGGGATGGTTCACTGTATATAAAAATATCATATATCATCATACATACACCAAAGAGCAGAAACATTATGACCAGCATGTCTTCATGCAAATCAAAGCAACTGCAGGTAAACAATGGCACGTCTGAAAGTCATGAAGCAGTATAAATAACCCCTGATACTGAGTTCTGTTAAGCGGACTTAAAGTGAGTTTGACAAAGGTGAAATTGTAATGGCCAGATAACTGGGTCAGAGCACTTTTAAGATGGCAAGGCTTTGTGGGGTGCTCGTGGTCCGCCATAGTTAGTACCTTCAAAAAGTGGTCTGAGGTGGGGAAAAAAACACTAACTGCCAGCAAGGAATAGGCTTTTTTTTTTTTTTTGATTGGAGTTTTAACGACCACCGTGACCAACTCAATGGGCTATAAGCAGTCGCCCGTCCCCTAATTTAGGGTCACTGGTTCCAGGGAAGGGAGAGAGCCAGTGCCGTAAGACATACACAACATCCATACCTCACCGGGATTCGAACCCGGACCCCGTTCGGACGAATGATCAGTGGCCATCGCTTAGACCACTGCACCACCGGGGAGGCCAAGGAATAGGCTGACCACAGCTCATTGATGTTTGAGGTGAGTAAAGGCTATCCTGTATGGAACTAACCAACAAAAGGGATACTGTGTGGTGCGACTCGTCATAATTTGAACGCTGGTGATGGGTGCAATGTGTCATAACCAGCCCTGGATTAAGGTGGGGTCTAAAAGGGCTATAGCCCTTTGGCCCCACTGTTCTAGGAGACCCCCTCACGTGGAAGTTTTGCTATGTTTAAAAATCGGATTGTGAAGAATTTTAAAATATAATTCAAAATGAACCGAACTGAGTTGTGAAGTGAATTATATTGTTACTTTTTTTTGCTGATTTTATCAATCTAAGAAATATTTCCCTCATTATTTGTTGAGCTTGAGAACTGGGTACATGTGTTAACTCTATCTGAGCTAAGTGAGGCCTCTGCTTTCTTTCAAAATACATTTGAATGGATTTACAGCTTACAGGGAGAATGAGAATATAATGAATTGGGGTGGTGTTAAGGATTCCTCAGATCTTCCCCACATGCCCCCTATGGCCAAGAAGAAGTGAAACCCGAGGGGTTGATAAAGTTGCCTTTGCTGTTTGCCCTTTGAACATCCACCCGTCACGCCTCACCCGATCGCATTTAAGCAAACCTTACATTGATATGGGACTGGGGAAATCTCGGCCAATCTGAGTGCGGTATTGAGCTTCAGTGATGACACATATAGGTAGGGCTTATATTCATGTGTCACGTGGGATTACTTCTGAGATACGATCTGATCAGCTTTGGTTTATGTGATTTCATGCCATTTTCACGTTCGCTGCCTTTCAGATTAAAGAATAAAAGAAATTTACATACATAAACATAATAAAGACATACATAAACAAATAAATAAATATATAAATACAAAAATATAAAGGTAAATGGAAAGGTAAGATTTTTAAAATTCTGTGACGGTTATTTCATATCTTAGGTAACGACGTGAAATGAAGAATGATCCAATAGTCTCTAGTAATTGAGGTACTATTTTTCACTGAGATGTGTTGTATATTTCTTCTATTTATAATTGACTCGTAATGCTCAAGGAATTATAATAGTATACGTGTGGATGATTTCCCTGGCATGTCTGCAACAAGATTGAGAAAGCTAAATTCTCTGTCGAAGTATTCGAAACAAATAATTTTAATGGCTTTTGTCTTTAACAAGAAGAGTCTTTGAAGAAACAGACGAACTTACAAAATTCCCAATTATAGTTATAAAAATATAGAATGCTAGTTTCCCTGTGAGTAAAATCTTTGAAACACCAAGATAACCACTGGAACAGTGTAACACAATAAGTTCACGTGAAACATTTGATAGTTAATTTGATAGTTTTCCTAACATAAATGATCCAACAGTCTCTTCTAATATTGAGGTAAATTTACCTTAATATCACAAGAGCCTGTTAAGAGTATTTGAACACATTTCATGTAAACATACTTCAAAGATTTATGCTAACACATTTCATGTAAACATACTTCAAAGATTTATGTTAACACATTTCATGTAAACATACTTCAAAGATTTATGCTAACACACTTCATGTAAACATACTTCAAAGATTTATGGTAGTTTCTCCGTGAGTAAAAATCTTTGAAACTGTAAGATAACCACTGGCCTTTAAAACCATTTATCCATGCCATTGGAAGACTGTCAGTATGTTCACATCAAATGTGTTAGTGAGTTGTCTAAAATAGAGGGGGGGGATTTATAACCTTTTTCTTCAACACATTTATTAACAACAGTTAGTATTATATGAAAGATGCTACAGACAATTCATACTTTACACACCACACACAAGATCTAATCTTTTTCTCAAGTAGATATCCCATGATTTCCTTGGCCTACCAATAGTATACTCCAATAATGAAGCTATTTTAACTTCACAAGACACTTTAAATTTAAAAAAGAAATAGGTTGATTAATTTTCACTTATAAATACCTTTCTTTCCTGTTGACAGTGTACTCCAATAATAAAGCTATCTTGATCTCACAAGACACTTTGATTAATTTTCATTTATACCATAATTTTGCTAATAAGAACAAACTCTGACATTTAGCATATTCAAATGGAAAGTAGTTTGAATATTTATTATTTAGGCATTTCCTGCCTGTAACTTATGATAGATAATTTTCTTTTAAACATCTGTTTTTGATCCTTTAAAGAAAGTCAACAACAAAAAAGACTTCAGAATTAGTTTGATGGATTTATTATCCATGACTGAAGATATGAAAATATACATCTGATACTGTTTGTCTGCCATCTCTGTGGGTAGGGGAAGTTGTCCAATTCATCTGTCTGACATCAGTAAAGAGGGGATGGGATGGGAGTAGTCATCATGATTCAAATCAAATTCATCCGGTACTGCCTGTCTGACATCTCTGTAGGTGGAGCAAAGGAATCCCTCTGTCTGACATCTCTATAAGTAGGGGAAGTTATCCAATTCATATGCCTGACATCAGTAAAGAGGGGATGGGACGGGAATAATCATCATGATCCAAATCAAATTCATCCGGTACTGCCTGTCTGACATTTCTGTAGGTGGAGCAAAGGAATCCCTGTCTGACATCGCTATAGGTAGGAGAAGTTATCCAATTCGTCTGTCTGACATCTCTGATGGTGGAGCAGCAGTAACCATAATCCAAATCAAATTCATCTGATACTGTCTGACATTTCTGTAGGCGGAGGAAAGGAGTCCCTCTATCTGACATCTCTGTAGGTGGAGGAAAGGAATCCGTCTGTATGTGGAAGAAAGGAGCCCCTCTGTCTGGCATCTCTGTAGGCAGAGGAAAGGAGTCCCTCTATCTGACATCTCTGTAGGTGGAAGAAAGCAGTCCCTCTGTCTGACATCTCTGTAGGTGGAGGAAAAGAATCCTTCTGTCTGACATCTCTGTAGGTGGAGAAAAAGTGTTCCTCTATCTGACATCTCTGTAGGTGGAGAAAAAGTGTTCCTCTGTCCAACATCTCTGTAGGCGGGGTTCAAATCTCTAAACGTAAATTTGCATTCTTTTCCAATGAGCCATTCCATTATTTCTGAAAAAATATAATAAGTTAAATCACAACAAAATAAACATTCCAGATATAATCTCAGAATAAAATAATTTTTAGGTGGACAAATATGAAATTAAAGTAATCTTATAATTGGTTGTCTTAGGATAAATAGACTTTGACGTTTAATGCCGTTCATATCCTGACCTGACTCAAAAACTGGTAGAAAAAATAAAAATAAACTATTATTCCACTTTACTGAGAAGATGAGTTTTTAAAAGCAATAAAAAATAATCAATAACAGTCTCTGCCCAATAAATCATTTGTCACACTGTAACAATGATGATAAATAAAATCATTCTGACCTTTGAAATTAAAAATAGTAGGTCAAAATTAACTGACTTCTCTTATAGCGAGCTTACGTGGATGTCTCGAATATTTCATTTTGATAAAATAACTAAGATATTCCAAATTATAATGGCTTTTGGGAATGGTTATGCATATTAAGCAACAAGATGAGACTTTTAAAGTGTCAACTCAATGTAGAAAATAAATTAACTGACAAATTACTTAAAAATACACATATAAACAGTAACACTTTTGAAGTGAAAAAATGCTTATTTCAGATTTAAGTGGTTTCAAAGTAATTTCTTTGATTTAAAACTGCAATGTCACACTATAACAATGATAATAAAGTCATTCTGCACCTTGAAATTAAAAATAGTAGGTCAAAATTAACTGACTTCTCTTATAACGAGCTTATGCGGAGGTCTCAAATACTTCATTTTGATAAAAAAACTAAGATATTCCAAATTATAATCGCTTTTGGGAATGGTTATTGCATATTAGCAACAAGATGAAACTATGCAGTGTGTTTTTAAATAATAAAGTCATTCTGACCCTTGAGATTGATCAAAATCAACTGATTTCTCTTATAACAAGCTTATGTGGATATCTCTGATACTTCATTTTACTTAAAAATTCACATATTAAGAAAACTATAAGATATTCCGAATTATAAAAGGGTTTTGGGAGTGGTTATTGCATATTAACAACAAGATGAGACTTTTAAAGTGTCAACTCAATGTAAATAATGAGTTAACTGGCAAATTACATGAAAAAAACAAACAAGTGCAGCTAATTATACAGAAAGTGCAAATGTGAAAAAAATGCTTATCTCAGATTTATGTGGTTTCAAAATAATGTTTAGATTTAAAAGTGCAATGTCACTCTGTAACAATGATAATAAAGTCATTTTGACCCTTGAAATTAAAACAATAGGTTAAAATTAACTGACTTCTCTTATAACAACAAGCTTATAAAGCATAAGTCCCAAATACTTCATTTTTATAAAAACATTTGTAAGATATTCCAAATCATAATGGCTTTTGGGAATGGTGATTGCATATCAGCAAAAAGATGAAACGGTGCAGTGATTTTGAGATAATAAAGTCATTGTGACACTTGAAATTAAAAATAATATATTAAAAAGTGAACTTAGGCAAACCAGGCAAAACATTCATTCAAACGTACAGCTATACCTGGACATTTCATGACATTTTTCTTAATGTCATAAGAAAAAAACAACAAAACTTACATTGATTAATTATTTAAAACATTATCTGAAAGGGTGAGGGAGAATTCCAGTTATTATAAAATTAAAACATCAAATTAACATTATTTTTTTATTAAATTTAACCATACTTTTAAAATAATAATTATATTACTCAAAATTATTACATCAAACCAACACTAAACATTTTCATCAAAACACTTTCTCATAACAGTTTTTTTTTTTTGAAGTCGTCAAATCTCAATGTTAATCTACAAAAAGTATATACTTAGGTAAGGTCAGATTTGTTTTTAAGGGTTATCATCGTTGGAGTGTAATATTGAAGTTTTAAACCTCATTTTAAGATAAAACTACAATATCACCCAAACAGCATTCAGATTTTGTTGTATTTTCAAGTTTGTTAACTTATTATTTACATGGAGTTGACACTTTAAAAGTCTCATCTTGTTGCTCATAACCATTCTCAACACCCATTTGGAATATCTTACAGTTCTTTTATTAAAATGAAGTATTCAAGACATCCACGTAAGCTCGTTATAAGAGAAGTCAGTTAATTTTGACCCAATTATTTTTAATTTCAAGGGTCGGAATGATTTTATTTATCATCATTGTTACAGTGTGACAAATGATTTATTGGGGAGAGACTGTTATTGATTATTTTTTATTGTTTTTAAAAACTCATCTTCTCAGTAAAGGGGAATAATAGTTTATTTTTATTTTTTCTACCAGTTTTTGAGTCAGGTCAAAATATTAACGGCATTAAACGTCAGTCTATTTATCTTAAGACAACCAATTATAAGATTACTTTAATTTCATATTTGCCTACCTAAAAATTACTTTATTCTGAGATTATATCTGAAATGTATATCTATTTTGTTGTGATTTAACATATTATATTTTTTCAGAAATGACGGAATGGCTCATTGGTGTAATCCCCACAAGAATGCAAATTTCCTTTCCTCTGCCTACAGAGATGTCAGACAGAGGGGAGTCCTTTCTTCTGCCTACAGAGATGTCAGACAGAGGGACTCCTTTCCTCCACCTACAGAGATGTCAAACTGAGGGATTTCTTTCTTTCGTCTACAGAGATGTCAGACAGTATCAGAAGAATTTGATTTGGATTATGATCAGAGGTGTTGACAGATGAATTGGATAACTTCCCCTACCTATAGAGATGTCAAACAGATGAATTGGATAACTTCCTCCTACCTATAGAGATGTCAGACAGAGGGATTCCTTTCCTCTGCCTATAGAGATGTAAGACAAGACAGTACCACATGAATTTGATTTCGATTATGATTACCACTTTCCCCTCAGAAATATCAGACAGATGAATTGGATAACTTTCTACCGCCTACAGAGATGTTAGACAGACAGTACCAGATGAATTTGATTATGACTACTCCCTCCCCCCTCAGAGAAGACAGACAGATGAATTGGACAACTTCCCCTACCCATAGAGATGTCAGACAAAGAGTAACAGATGGATATTTTCAATCTTCAGTCATGGATAATAAAACCATCAAAGTGATTCTGAAGTCTTTTTGTTGTTGACTTTCTTTAAAGTATCAAAAACAGATGTTTAAAAGAAAATTATCTATCATAAGTTACAGATAGGAAATGCCTAAATAATAAATATTCAAACTAATTTCCATTTGAATATACTAAATGTCAGAGTTTGTTCTATATTAGCCAAATTATGGTATAAATGAAAACTAATCAAAGTGTCTTGTGAGATCAAAATATCTTCATTATTGGAGTACACTGTTAACAGGAAAGAATAAGTGAAATTAGTCAAACTATTTTTTTTTTTTTTAATTTAAAGCATCTTGTGAAATCAAAATAGCTTCATTATTGGAGTACACTATTGGTGGACCAAGGAAATAATCATGGGACATCTACTTGAGAAAAAGGTTAGATCTTGTGTGCGGTGTGTAAAGTTTGAATTGTCTGTAGCATCTATTACGAGAGCCTGTTGTTATAATACTAACTGTTGTTAATAAATGTGTTGGAGAAAAATGTTTTAAATTCCCCTACCCTCACCCCATCTTAGACAACTCACTAACACATTTGATGTGAGCATACTGACTGGTACACTCTTCCAGTGGTAGGGATAAATGGTTTCAAAGACCAGTGGTTAGCTTACAGTTTCAAAGATTTTTACTCACAAAGAAACTTGCATTAATCTTTGATGTTTACATGAAACATGTTAGCATAAATCTTTGATGTTTACGTTTACATGAAATGTGTTAGCATAAATCTTTGAAGTATGTTTATATGAAAGGTGTTAAAATACTCCAACAGGCTCTCATAATATTACGGTAAATTTACTCACAGAGAAACTAACATAATTTACCTCAATATTAGAAGAGACTGTTGGAGCATTTATGTTAGGAAAACTATCAAATTAACTATAAAATTTTTCATGTGAACATACTGTTACACTCTTCCAGCGGTTATCTTGGTGTTTTAAAGATTTTACTCACAGAGAAACTAGCATTCTATATTTTTATAACTATAATTGGGAATTTTGTAAGTTCGTCTCTGTTTCTTCTAAGACTATCTTGTTAGAGACAAAAACTATTAAAACTATTTGTTTTGAATACTTTGACAGAGAATTGAGCTTTCTCTATCTTGTTGCAGACATGCCAGGGAAATCATCCACACATATACTATTATAATTCCTCGAGCATTACGAGTCAGTTATAAATAGAAGAAATATACAACAGATCTCAGTGAAAAACACTACATGATATTCCTCAATAACTACAGACTATTGGATCATCCTACATTTCACATCATTACCTAAGATATGAAACAACCCTTACAGAATTAGATAAAACTTACCTTTATAGTTTTGTATTTATATATTTATTTATGTATGTCTTTATTATGTTTATGTATCTAAATTTCTTTTATTTTTTAATCCGAAAGGCAGCGAACGTAAAAATGGCTTGAAATAACATAAACCAAAGCCTATCAGATTGTATTTCAGAAGTAATCTCACGTGACACATGAAGATAAACCCCACCCATATGTGTCGTCACTGAAGCCGAATACCACCTTCTGATTGGCCGAGATTTCCCCAGTCCCATATCAATGTAAGGTTTGCTTAAATGCCACCCGGTCACCCCTGGTTGACTGGTCCCCTGTCGGCACTTCCACATACCACATAGCAGATGTACGCATACCAACCGGTCCACCCCCAAAAGCTTTTAGGCCAAAGCCTGCGGATACTGATTTAAATTTCATTCAGTTACTCTGTACTCTCTTACTTGAGAACTTTATTTCATCATGTCCATTAAAAAATGTAATAGTGGTGCATTGAAACGGAAAATTAGGAACGAAAAATTAAAATCATAGCAAAGTTCCATATGCTAATTCATTTGGATTATCAAGCAAAGCTCAGCAAATTCAGGAAAAATCTGCATTTCATAATACAACTGATAACACCCCTGATTCAGGATCTTTAGTTGAACTTGAATCACGAAGTGAGGAGTATTTAGAATACTTAACATATTCTACTACTACTACTGAAATTAGTGACATTTCCACTTCATCGCAAAAATCGGACATTGCAGAAATAATTACAATTAGCAACATATGCCCGGATCCAGCTTTGTGGCCCGTTGACATGGACGGCCTCTTTTGAGATATGTGCTTGAAGAAAGGTTCGGAATATTTTCAGAACATAGGCGATTTCAGCGCATCTGTACGCCAAAACAGCACACAAAAGAGATACTTTTCTTCAATGCTTTTTCAGAAGACTTTGGCAAATGGAGAAATGCAGAAAAGAAAGTGGCTATTTTATTTCCCATCAAATGGGAATGTTTACTGTATTGTTTGTAAACTTTTTTCTGGAAATAGACATAATCAATTTACAGGAAGTGAATTTTTTAACTGGAAAAACGGAGAAGAAAGAATGAAGTTCCATGAAAATAGCAAGGAACATCGCCAAGCAATGCTAGATTGGTTAAACAATCCAAAATGAAAACCACGTGGATCAAAAAATGGAAAAAATATTTCAAACAGAAATGTCATACTGGATCCAAATTTTGAAACGTGTTGTAGCAGAAATAAAATTTCTCGTTGAACGAGGACTTCCTCTTCGCGGGGAAGACGAAATTATTGGATCTCCTACAAATGGTAATTTTTTAGGGGTTTTGGAACTGATTTCCAAATTTGATCCATTACTTAAGCAACACTTAGAAGAGAAAGGTAATAAAGGTAGGGGGCGTGTTTCTTACCAGCCTTCGTCAGTTTGTGAGGAATTCATTCAACTGATGGGATTCAGAGTCTACAACAAAATAGTGGAGGAAGTAGAACAAGGAAAATATTTTTCTCTTATAGTCAATTCAATGCCGGATATTTCACATGTAGACCAATTATCCATTATTTTTCAGTACTGCATCCAAGGACGTGTACATGAACATTTTCTATGTTTCTTGCCAATAAGTAGCCACACAGGAAAATCTCTGTGCGACAATGTTGAAAAACTTCTGGAAGATAACTCTATCGATATTAATGACTGCAGGGCTCAAACATATGACAATGCGTAAAACATGTGTGGTCAGTATGAAGGCTTACAAGCACACATAAAAAAAATTAATCCGCTGGCTCATTATGTTCCTTGTGTTGGTCATTCGCTAAACTTAGTTGGTGAGTGCAGCATTGATCAATGTGTAAATGCAAGGAATTTTTTCAGATTTATGCAGAGACTTTATGCATTTTTTGCTGCATCCACACACAGATGGAACACTTTAACATTAAAAATGAAAAGTTTTGGGAAAAGTACAGTGACATTGAAAAGTTTGTCTACTACAAGGTGGTCATCACATGATGATGCTACAAAAGCACTCCTTATAAACTATGATGCTATATTTGAATCGCTCGAAATTCTGGCAAATTTGCACAGCAAAAAAGAGACAATAATAGAAACAAAATCTTTGCAAAAGAAGTTGACCAAACTGGAGACTTCCTTTATGGTTATGTTACGGATTTTTTTTTACAAAGATTTGAAAGTACAAGCAAAATCTTGCAAAACCCTGAATTAAATGTGTTAACGGGAAAATGTATGTTGAACTCACTTGTAGATTTTGTTGCCAGTTTGTGCGGAAAATATGAAGATCTAGAAATCCAGGCTTTAAGTTTAAGTTCTTATATGAATAAGGATTGTGCTATTGATGATATTTCAGAAAAAAAAAAAAAAAAAAAATCTGCCCAGAAAATTTCCCCGACAGAAAAAGTTATATTTTCCAAGGTACTGAAAAATTCAGAGTGGAAACATTTTACTTGATAATGGACAAATTATTAATTGAATTGAAGCGGCGCAATGAAAAGTATGCACAAGTGGCTGATATTTTTGGTTTCTTAATGCGATTGCCCTATATCGAAAGAAGCTCACTGGAGCAAAATGCGAAAACTATTGTGGAATTATACCCCAGTGATATAGAAAATTCCTTATTGGAAGAAATTGAACAGTTCTGTGCTCACACAAACGGCACAAATGTTATTGAACCAAACGCCATGAAACTGTTGCAAATAATGGTGGATAATGAATTGATGAACGTTTTCCCAAATCTGTACATAACGTACAGAATGTATTTATGCATTCCAGTAACAAACTGTGAAGCTGAGCGTTCCTTTTCCAAACTCGCTTACATTAAAAATAAGTTTCGATCAACAATGATGGAAATGAGATTATCTGCACTGTGTCTTGATGTCCATAGAACAAGACATTTTCAAAAATATGAGTTTTGATGATGTGGTTGAAGACTTTGCCAAATCCAAATGCAGAAAGAAACTGTGAATGCCACCATGAACAGTAAGATAATTTTTTTCTTCCATAGATTAATTAATCAAACCTTGACCTTTGTTCACTCCATCAGGGTAGGTGCGGTGGAAATTCGCTTTCATAAAGTGTTAACCGAATATACTGTATTTCATATTCTCAATTAGTTGATAAGTAGGAAAAATTACAGCTTATTATTGTAATTATGAAAATATTTATCTACACTGAGTGACCAATATATTAGGAACACCAGAATGTTATCCCCATGAGAAGAACATCCAAAGTCCAATAACTGTTTAACCACTACCATTTTAATGAAACAAAATTTCATTGAACAAAAATTGTACTCATGAAATTAAACAAACCCAATGCAGCATGCACCCAAATTTAACATCAGTCATTGCATATTAAATTACAAGAAAATGAGTGGAAGCTGAAAGATAGAAGATTTCTTCCACCTATCCTAATAATTTATTCAAAGAAATTTCATTAAAACAGAACATATATTATACAACGATGGTGAGTAGGATGACTTCATTTAGCGTTTGAGCCTCATGTGTCATATGATTACATGTGTGTGAATTAATTATTTAAAAAATATATATATATGATTAAGGTAATAATAATTTCCTTGTGCAACACGAGATTTGAAAAATTGATAAAAACCTATAAATGAGTAGAGCAAAAAGTGGTAGGAGCTAGGGGCCCCCTAAAAATCCTTAGCCCCGTATCTCAAAAAGTCTTAATCCGTCCCTGGTTATAACACCCACCAGTACATCGAACCCTACTAAAAATGGGGCTGCGTAGCCAAAGGCCACTTCAAGTGCTCACATTAACTTCGGTTTACTTAATACAGCCATTTAACATGGACCAGGAACATCAAACAAAGATCTTCGCTCTTTCCACGTTTATAAGTGAGTCACGGAAAAATTCTCATTGGCCGCTTCCCGGTGGCGGCCAATGAGAATTTTTCCATAACTCACTTATAAATGTGGAAAGAGCGAAGATCTTTGTTTGATCTTCGGTTTACTGTTGAACGTGCCTATATAATGGCCACACGAGCATCAAAACTGGACCTTGAATGATTGGAAGAAAGTCATCTAGTGTGATGAATCTTGTTTTCTGTTGCATCATGTGGATGGCCAGGTATGTGTGTGTCATTTACCAGGGGAAGTGTTGGTACCACAATGAACCGTGGGACAAAAACAAGCCAGTAGAGGAAATGTAATGCTTTGGGCAATGTTCTGCTGAGAAACCCTGGGTCCAGTCATTCACGTGCACGAAACTATGACATCTATCAACTATCAAAACATCATTGCAAACCAGGTACATCCTTTCATGGCAACGGAATTCTCCTCTAGTAGTGCTATCTTTCTGCAGGATAATGCACCATGCTACACTGCCCAGGTTGTTTGAGAATGGTTCATAGAACATGAGGAAGACTTCCAGGTATTTGCCCTGGCCTCCAAATTCTTGAGACATCAATCTGATTGAGCATCTGTGGTTTACTATAACTACATACCTGACAACATTGGCAAGAGCCTTTTCAGTAGTAAATAGCATTATTGTGCGGCATACATAGACGCAGGAGAGTGGGATCATCATGGGAGGGGGCGATTTCGGGAGAAATCTTTGCTCAGTCCGACTTCCCGTTTTAAAATTTTTTCTGATTTTCAAGCTGAAATACAAATACTTATGCAGTAAAATGTTATTTAACAATAATACTGGACAGAGGTAACATCCTGAGAACAAAGAAATTATGATTACGGAAAACATTTGAACTCTGTCCACCTTCTGTTTTCGAAAATTTCGTAAAGATGGAATTCCGTCCTTCAAATACCCTTCCCCGTTACTACTAGCCCCCCCCCAATTGCTGTTCACTTGGGCGTCGATCACGTGAAATGACCAACATAATAATGAAAAAAAGGCGGAATTTCATGAATTCGCGGAAGAATCTTATGCCTGAAAATTACGAGGACATTTTTGCGGCGTCTAACTTCTGTTTTAGCAAATTGCTGTCTACAGTTTCAAGCTGAAATACAGCTTCGGTTTCAAGCTGAAATACCAGTTTCGAAAGTTTTGAAACATGAAATACTGTCCTGAGACGGAAAGCGACCCCCCCCAATTCTCTTCAGTTTTGCATCGATCTTGAGAATGATCTAAATGATGACAAAAAAAAAATCGGAATCACATGTATATCATAAAATAATAGCAAAATGAAAAGAAAAATTAAAAAAATGAAACTTTGTAGAATCTGTAGTTTTGACAGTGAGTTCCGTAGTCAGACAACAAAATCCTTAGAAAATATGGACATTCCGTAGTAGTTGGCAGGTATGTAACTGAAATTAAAAAGTTAAAAAGCTGGCTAACCCAGAGTAGACCAAAAATAAATAATTCATTCAAACACAATGAGAATGGCAACTTCATTCAGAGACAATGAGAATGGATTTTTTGTAGGAATCTGGCAACAGAAAAGACAAAGTTCTAGAACCTTTTGAACAAATGGCAACAGAAAAGCATTGATTATGTGCTCTGGAGAACAACAAGGACATGAAACATATGTAGATGAAAGAAAGTATCCTACAGATAAAGTATAATTCATAGTATATTATTTCTGAGTGAATTATTAATTTTTCATTTGTGGTTTTTTGTTGGAACAGCAAATCCAATCTGTGATGGCCTAACTACATAATTTATAAGAGTTAAAGCGTCAGCTGGTAAAGTGTTGGTATCAGATACCACAAGACAACTGTAACTTGGGTTTATGACTATAAGAAGGAAAGCAAGTGGTGTCATCAGTTTCTTTAACTGTCCAACTTCCATTATTGCAAATCTTTGCACACAGTTCCAAGCTCAAATACAAACACTTATGCAATAAAATGATATTTGAGAAAAATACTGAACAGAGGCAACATCGTGAGAAAAATATTATGATTACGGAAATTTTTTTTCACTGCATTTAACTTCCATTTTTGAAAGACAAAATGCCATCCCTGCACAGAAAAGGACCCTCCCCCCAAAAAATTATCTTCAGTTTTGCATCGATCTCGAGTATGATTCAAATAATGATAGAAAAAGTGGAATTCTGCAAATCCGCGGAAAAATCTCACATATATAAAACTTGCCATTGTTAGGAGGTTACTGTTGCTCAGAGGTGTCCATTTAATTGAGGTCTTACTCGACAAGCAATTTTTAGTCATGGTGTAGTCTTTACATTTGATAAATTTCACTTTAAAAAATTCAAATCTACTGATGAAAACAAACTAGTAGTTTAAATTATTGAATCTGATCACAAATATTACCTCACCTTTAACACTTAAGCAAATTTTCTGAAAGCTCAATAATTTATTCTTATAATAATTAACTTAATACTGTATTATCTAAATCAGCACACTGTTTAATGGTGTTCTCTGGTTTTCATTTCCCCAATATGCTGGCAAATGATAATTGCAAGGGCTGTATTTTACTAAAAGTACTTGTCTTCCACACCTGAGAGATGCATTGTAATATATCACTACAAAGACATTGTAAAACTGCAGTGTTTTTTATTTTACCTGCAATGCACAACAGTGGGGCCTTTAGTTGCACCACCTGGATCATGCCTAAGAGCCTCAACCTCAAGAGCCATGGACAACAATTGCTTTGCTGTTTCTGGAGTTTTGTGATCAGGCCAAGCTGTGTACCAAAAGTGATAAACACTAAGAGTCTCTCGCCCTTTCTGAAAAAAACAATCATTTGAAGAACAATTACATTGTGTTCTACTACAATAAATAGTTTTGGAAATACACTACAGGATTTCACAATTACATGGCACAATAAAACTACATAAAACAGGTACTCTCATTCATCCTATAGTTGACACCAAACATTCCCTACTTCAAAACCTATTATTACCTCCTTAACTATTTGAAGAAAAAAAAATCGTTTCATCTACATTAATAAAAAGTTCAAGAGAATTTATTAAGAAATAAGAAGTTCTTCCTATTATGGAACACTCTATGCTAGCAAGTTTGGATGTCGTATCCCTGAAGTGATGATAAAGCATTTAACATGCTTTCTCATCATTTTACCCTAACAGCGGAGTGTGGTGTGTCATTCATTCTCCGAGAGTGCAATACTTTGAGCTAGACACAAATAACTGAAATATAACTGTCAGACACACTTAAATCTTAAGGAGCTGTATGTTTCTATAGTCCCTGATTTACACACCGATGAGCCATTATCTTATGACCACTTACCTAATAAGCTGTAGGACCCTCTTAAGCCAGCAAAACAGTGGCCACTTGGCGAGGCATTGATTTGATGAGGTGGTAATAGGTATCCTGAGGTATCTGGTACCATAACGTCAACAGCAGGTCCTCCAGTTCCCGTACATTTCAGGGCGGTGGTGATTTAGCACGAACCTGCTTTTCCAAGTCGAATCACAAATGTTTAATTGGGTTCCTGTCAGGTGAATTTGGAGGCCAACAGATTAACAGAAAGACACCAGCATGCTCCTTGAACCACTCCTAGACGATTCTGGCAGTATGGCATGGTGAATTATCCTGTTGGTAATGACCATCACCAGCAGGGAACACAGATGCCATGAATGAGTGAACTTGGTCCACAACGATGTTCAGATACCCGACAGCTATCAGGCATTGTGCTACTGGGATAATAAGGCCTAAAGTGTTCCAAGAAAACATCACCCACAGCATAACACACCCACCACCTGCCTATTTCTGCCCAATAGTGCATCCAGGTACTACAGCCTCTGTTGGTAATTGGCGTATCCGTGCTTGGCCGTCTACGTGATGCATCAGGAATCTTGATTCGTCAGACCAAGTCACATTCTTTCAATTGTCAACGGTCCAATCTCAAGGATCTTAGGCCCATGCGCAGAAGGCTGCAATGATTTTTGTGCTGTGACACATTGCCCTGATCAGAAGGCTGCGATGAATGTGATTTGTCACACTGTAGCCCTGCGGTCGCTGTGAACAATGTGCGATAGTTTCCGCTCCCTTCTGGCATCAATGAGGACAACACATGGCTGGATGGCGGTTCGTCATTTGGCCATCTGTGCACCACTTTTGATACATACTCACTACAGCGGCATGTGAACAACCCACAAGCAGCGGTTTCCGAGATCGTAATTCTGAGGTACCGTACCATCACAATTAATCCTTTATCAAACTCTGATAAAATTGGCAGCTTTCCCATTCTGACCCCAAACACTCTACTAACTTAAAGCTGGTTTTCGGGTTTATATATGCTGCTCTGCGAGCTTCACCTGCACCACCGTTTGGTCTCCAGGTATGCTATCATTTCTCTAGGCTGGGGGTGGTCATAATGTAATGGTTCATTAGTGTACTTATGCAAAGGAGCCTCAGACTTATTTGGTAACTTAAACAACAAATAAAATTGGTTAGGATGACTTACACACAGTCATCCTAACCAATTTCTTCAGCTTATATGAAATTTTGCAAAAGTCAGCCAGGTAATCATACTTGTTTACTGAAGTATAAAACTCTTCATTAGTTACAAAAAATTGTTAATAATACTTGTCTACAGGAAAAAACTGGCAGCAAGAAAGATAGTCAAAAACTGTTTTTCAGACAAATAAAAAAACATCCGTACTCTTAAAAACAGCTCTCTCACAGTATAACCATCCCTCGGCATCACTTTCAATACAGTAACTTCTATATCACCATAAGTGGATTTATGATCTGGAACATAAGGCTCACATTTCACCTATAAAACAATAAAACAAG
Organism: Macrothele yani; assembly: GCA_039090855.1. Taxonomy (NCBI): domain Eukaryota; kingdom Metazoa; phylum Arthropoda; class Arachnida; order Araneae; family Macrothelidae; genus Macrothele; species Macrothele yani. The sequence goes on along the minus strand of CM076990.1, from coordinate 65,747,347 downwards.
ATCAATGGTATATGAGGTATAAAACATGCAAAAGGGCACTTGCAGAGTAATCAATAAAAATGTGCTCAATATAAAAGTAAAAAAAAAAAATAAAAAAATACACACACACACACTTGGTACTGATTGTAAAAATAAATGTCATGCCACAACAAAACAAACAAAGCAACATGAGATATAGCAGAATTTGAATTTGTAAACATAAAAATGTTTTCCTAATATTAAAGAAATGGGCACAAAACCACAATTTGTACCAGTCCTAAATAGAAATATTTCATCTTCTACTTGATCAATATTATTTGACACCCATTGTGTTTAATTAAAATACAGATTTACATCAGCTTCTCTCTCTGCTGTCTTGTTCTTTTAACACACACTTTCTTCTATATATAATTCCTTTAATTGCAATAGAACATGTTTTCAGTTCCTTGTACTTGCCAAGGTTTCTTTCTCTTTCAAGAGCCAAAGGCCCAAAGAACTTCATGGTTCATTTTTTCAAGAGGACGTGTGTGTATGGGTCGATCAATCAATCAATAAATAAATGTACATTTGACATTTTGTTGCAATCTGCAAAACAACATTTAACATTACCACATGACCAAGCTATGTTTCAAAAATCCTATAGGCACCAATCAAAACTAGGTTTAAAAATAAAATCTCCAGAAGTCATTGAAATATTAAAGGGTCATCTTTGGTCCCAGATTGTCTTGTATTTGTGTAAATATGGTATTCTAAATTCTTCAAAAATCTTTCTAAACACAGCTCCTTGTCACCAAGGAGATTATCAGCAATACATTTTAATGCTTTCTGATCTCCTTTTTCTGTTCCTTCAAGGTTTCCATTGAAATTCTTATTTTTCAAATGATACATCATCTACTGTTTCATGGAAACTTTTGGTTGCAGATAACAGTAGTTCATGACTTTCAGAATATAACATTTGAGTTCAAGTTTGATGTACAATGGGGATGAAAGTTTTTCATGCGCTTCTCTAGGTGTTTTGTTTCAGAGGTTTTTTTCACTTGGCATTTTTAAAACTAACTGCCCATAAGGCCATTTTGTTTCAGCAATCAGATAAATTTTTGACAAACTATTCTATTTACATTAATAGCTTCAAGATCTGGAAAATTCAGATTGTGAACCTTTTATCAAGATCATGCTACATGGTCAGTAGGCGAGTGACTTAAATTCTGTGATGTTGCAAAAGTTCTGGCAATATAATTTGAAATTCAGTTGAACATCAGGTTTTCTTTTGAATATTTCATGTGAATTCAATGGAAGACAGGAGAGTGCAATTTTTCCCCCACGTGAGATACAACAGCTTTTTTTTTTCTTTTTTTTTTTTTTATTGAAAGTTAAACGATCATGTGAGCAACTCAGTGGGCTGTAAGCAGTCGCCCGTTTCCAATTTTGGGTCACTGGTTCCAGGGAAGGGAGAGAGCCAGTGCCATATGACAAATACAACATCCATGCCTGCCGGGATTCGAACCCGGACCCTTCACGGACGAATGGTCATAATCCAGCAGAGCGGCGTACAATAGCTTTCATGTTTAAATAGAATACATGAATGTCCTTCACTTTTCTGATTTCTGTTCATGGACCAAATATCTCAACAGTTCATAAATAATTTTTCAACAGAATAAATAATCATTCATGGAAAAAATTTAAGTGAAAGCACTTTCTCATGATTATGGCAAACAAAATATTTTGCACTCATTTGCTTGCTTCCTAAATGATTCTATCCTTTAATTCTGGGTGCAAGAAGCTCTGCATTAATCTTGAACAAATTTGTGGGCCTTTGCTTCTTGAAAGAATGGAAAAAAAGTTCCTGGTGTGATTTTTTTCTTATATCAAAATAGTAATTATGTAGCATGGAGGAAGGGACAAGAACAGATAACACATTTTAACAAAATATTAAAGCAAAGCAAACTGAATTTACTTGTACCACTTACTGGTCATCCATGTAACACTTCTCAGAAAACTTTAAAAATTCATCGTCGTGGAGCGGGAATCAAACCCCGCATCTCCCGATTACCAATTGAATATGCTAACCATTACACCACCCAAGACAGTGAAGTTCCAAGCAACTGAGACATAGGAATCTGAAAGTCTTCAGATTTTCATTAGTCGAAGCATCCATGCTTTCTCATGGTGCTTTGACCCAATTCCCATCCGGATGGATGTAGGTCGGAGGTCACCAATACTACAGATAAATCAATGAAGAAATATTTTTCATAATACATGGAAATTTTACATAATATTTAAGCAAAGCTAACTGAATTTGCTTGTAAATCGAAAAGCTGAGGACTTTCAGATTTCTATGTCTCAGTTGCTTGAAACTTCACTGTCCTGGGTGGTGTAATGGTTAGCATACTCAGCGTGTAATTGGGAGATGAGGGGTTCGATTCCCACTCTAGGACGATGAAATTTTCAAGTTTTCTGAGAAGTGTTACATAGATGACCAGTTAATGGCACAAGTAAATTTAGTTTGCTTTGTTTGAATATACTGTGAAATTTCCATGTATTATGAAGAATATTTCTTCCTTCATTGGTTTATCTGTAGTACCGGTGACCTCCAACCTACATCTGTTCGGATGGAGATTGGATGAAAGCATTATGAGGAAGCATGAATTTTTCGACAAGTGAAAACCACTCAAATTGCAAGGTACCCAAAAACATTAAGGTGATTCACATATCCAAGATATGTGGTATCTGTACAGTTGCTCATGTTACACTATGTGGGCTGCTTTCAATTAATGCCTTGATTTGGTTGTTGTCAGCTTCGATGAGTCTTTTAGAGCACAATTTATTAACAATAAAATAATTTCCTCAATGGAACTCAGCACATCAACACTAATGCAGTCAAATGTTTGTAGCGTTTTTACCATACACAGCACATATCTATTTTTGCATTAGGTTTTTACCCATGCAATAGAAAAATTGAAGTTTGTCCCTTACAATAGAAAAACAGCAGTAAATGCATTACTTCCCATTTTTAAACCTAACTAAATGAACACAACTAAACTGTTCACACTAATATCCTTTTCCATAGAAGTGTCAAAACCTCACCGTTCAGAATAGGTAAATATCATGTGTCTGCAACACAAATGGACCTCTGAAACTGGTACCAACAATATCTATAACTAAAATGTGAAAAGACTATTTACACAACCCAATAAATGTGTTGCAATCAATTAAATCATACACCAGCGGCTATTTTTTAAATGTAAGGCAATGGGTTTGCAGGAAAATTGGTATCATTTATGCAACAATGACAAAACAAGGAAGATAACATTAAAAAAAAAAAAAAAACATCAGCCAATAAATGACACAAGCAGAAATAATAAGACCAGAATCCACATGTTGAAAGTTAAATTCTAATCAAATTATGACATTTAACTTATATGTGAAGACAAATACCTTTAATTTTTCTTTTAACTTAGTGATCATAACTATTATCGGGCTTTTCTCACCCCAAACCATCAGCCAAAAGTCATCAATAGTGTGTGCCATTGGGCCTTGAGTAGCAATATATGCATTATATTCTCCATCATATCCCTACATAACAAATAAAACCAGCTGGTAATGCACAATTTACATGCAAACAAAAATAATGATTTCTAGATTAAAAAGTCAGATATTTATAAACATAATATCCCACAATGTAAAAACTTTTTTTCAGTGGAACAAACAAAATCCTTTCTGAATGAATCAGTGCTGCTGGTGTAGCAGCATAGAGTTCCAACAATGATACTGTATCATCATTAATGTGATAATGGCTAAAAATAATTAATCCATAAAGCACATGTGGCTGCCAGGTAAGATCTTTATTTTGGCATACAAATGCCAACATTAACTAGTATTACTAAGAAGTTGGCAACACGGATAACATTTAACACTGTCATCTCCATGGCAGAAATAATGAAAATTTTTTTTACTTCTTATAACATTCTTTAATAGACACCCAGGAGCATGTGGACAGGTGGTTAATGATGTTGATGTTATTCCATCTCTGAATGGCAGTACAAAATCACCAACAAATCAGTAATGTGGACTGGAAAAAACAAACAAAACAGGCTGTCTGTTTGAGTACATCAAATCATTCAACTGGGAAATCTAAATGGTTCATAGCAGATGTCAATCAATGGGTCAATTTACATTGGTACAATGAAGATTGCAACATCTTCCATGACATTTGTTTTATTAATGTTCCTATTCAATATTAATGCATTTAGTAAAACAGAACAAAATTTAGAAAACTAAAATTTGAAATATGCAAGTAAGCTGAATGAAGGACATTGAGGCTTTATGAGGGTAGGAGATGTTCTCAGAGAGCTTTTCAAAAAATTTCCAAGATAAGCTAGATTACTGAATTTAGCCAATGCAGCTCATGTTTCTAGCATTTTTTTTACTTTTTTTTTTTATTGGAGGTTTAACAACCGCCGTGAGCAACTCAATGGGCTATAAGCAGTCGCCCATCCCTAATTTAGGGTCACTGGTTCCAGGAAAGGGAGAGAGCCAGTGCCGTAAGACAAACACAACATCCATGCCTGACCGGGATTCGAACCCGGACCCCTTACGGACGAATGATCAGAGGCCAGCTCCTTAGACCACTGCGCCACCGGGGCGGCAATTTTTAGCATTCTAGCAATTGGCAATTGTTTTTTGGCTGATATCACTTCATGCTCCACAAATCATATCCATAGCTGGGGGTCCAAAATTACACTTGTCCATGACAGAGTCAAAAATTATAGCTGACAAATGATGCTATAGGCTAGCATTTTTGTTTTAATTCCTAAACAAGTTAAACCCACCGGCTTTAATCAGTCATAAATTAAAAAAAAAAAAATTCTGCTTTTCTTGCATAACATGTGACAGAACAGGAACATAATTAGTCATTATATATGACTACTTACATTCTTATTCTGCATTTTTGAAAATAGACTAGTATCTTACTTTAACCCTTTAAGTGGCCGAAGTACCTGAACCATATAGTGCCCAAAATTTTCTGCACTTTCCAAACAGAAATGTCCACAAAGTGGCTGGGTTTTAGGAAAACTATGGCAAAATGATTCTTTTCCTTCTACTCATCTCAGGTATGGATCATAAACATGTCATTCGTGAGAAGATATCCCCTCTAGTCCTATATTCTTTGCTCCATAATCCAAAATATATGTGGAAGGGACAGTTCCCTCTGACATGATCATGCCACTGGGCAGAAACAAGAGACTGAAATATCTCTTTCTTTTCATAGGTTTATTACTATTCTTATAGCCCTTTTAAGTAGGTAATCAGTCAGAAAGGATAAGTGTCAATCATCCCCGTAAATGACAATTTTTTTTAACAAGAAAGCTAAGGGGAAAGCAGTATTTTCTGATGCACAGATTCACTTGTTGCAGTTTCTTTTTAGACAGCAAATATATTAATTGGAGCTGATATTGACCCATTTTTCTAACCACGAGTTAATCCATTCCAGTCGGTTAAAGGGTTAAGTCAAAGAACAGAACCAGAAGCTCTGTTCTCCAAATGCTAACAGCAGTGCCAAAAAAGCCAAAGAGGTGCCCGGTGTCCTGAGCAGTGGAGGTGGAGGCAGGTGTGAAATGGTGGGCGGCCAGTCCTATAATATAGAACAAAGAGAGCATATGTGAAATATTAAGGTGGGGAAGGGTGAGGATTGGGGAATGCAAGAAGTTGATAGGGAGGGCAGTCTTGCTACTGAGGAGAGAAATGCTGAAATCTTTAACTAGTGACATTTTCTGCTGATTGGTAAACAAATATTGTATTTTTTGACTTCTGTCCATAGCCCATTTAATGCTTTTTTTAAAAAACTGGTGTTGTTGTTCATTCATTCCAAACTCAGTAGGTGCTTCAGTAGTGAGTTTTCACAACTTTTATGATTCTGTGATCCAAAGGCTGTAGAACAGCTGCACAATTTGGCAGAAAATGCACTACACAGTGCAGTCAAAGGTGACAGATGGTGATTTGTGAAGCATGCAACTGCCAATGAAAATAAGAATTTTTATTTCTGCATTAGCTACTCATTAAAAATCTCTATTGCCACCCAAGAAAATTTGTGCTTGATTTATAATCACATGGCAATGAATAATCACTAGAAGGGCTTGGAAGATTACCCAACACAATTAACACTTTCCTCTTCTCAGGTATTTACTTGATACAGAAGACAAGTGCAGTTAAACATTGCATCGAGATTTTCCAGCCAATATATTTGTCTGCTTTAAGCACTAATGATTTTTTTTTTTTTTTTTGGCTCAAGTTGGAAAAACACCCATTTCATCAGCTTTAAACATAGTTTTTGGACTGTACAAGTTTACAAGAGCAGCCACTTCTTTTGCTCTCCATTTATTCAAGCCTTCTGCAAGCACAGGAATGTCTCACCACAAGTTATTTTTGCAATGACACCATACAGTTCTTCAAAATGATGTAGCCATCAAACACTAGACTGAAAGTCCTCAAGGTGAAGAGCAATGGCAAACTGTACGGCTTTTTCATGGATTAATGGTCCAAACTGGCACATTCTGGGAATGGATACCTTGGAACTACGTGCATACTGCCCAGTCAATCATGCCAGCTGTATTCTCTTCCTTTCTGGCCCAATAACTGGCTTTTGCAATTGGTGCCAAATTTTTTCTCAATCCTTTAAAAATGTTGACAATATAGTAGGAGTGATGGCATATTTTTTTGCAAAATTGCCCTTTTTCGTTCTAGAATCAACTTCATCAATGAGTTTTTCTTTTCTTTCAAAAAGAATTGCCTTCTGTTTGAAGAACTCATTTCAAATATTGAGCAAGGAAAAATGTAAAGACCACAAAAATGGTAGAAAGAGATAGATCTAGTTGCTATGGCTCTACGAAGTTTCCTTTGTCCCCAAACCGATTCAAGCCATGTCTGACACAATGAGGTATAGAAAATGACTTGCCTAGGAACGGCATTAGTTTCTTTTAACAAAACAGGGTGGGAATTCAAATTCAACATCCCACACTCACCAACCCGCTTGGCCAGCGTGGTGAGTTATGGCCAAACCCCTCCAAAATGACTTCACAACTTAAATCTTGGCCCTCAGTCTCCGGCAGCTGGAATGTACCTGGCCAAGGCAGCGGCCAGTGCGACATGAAGGCAGAGGGTGCTAAGAATCCCCTGAGGACCGGACTAGGCTGCCATCAGATGCTGACCTTGGCAACGTATAACGGACGCTCCCTATCTTCTGATTCAAGGCTTCTTGAATTGGAAGAGGAACTACAAAGGTTCAAGTGGGACATCGTCGGGCTAAGTGAGGTAAGGAGAAAAGGAGAAGATCTCATTGAACTGAAAAGTGGACATCTCTTCTACTATTGTGGGACAGATACTGGCAGAACTAGTGGTGTTGGATTTATAATAAACAAGAAACTGAAGGATAAAGTTGTAGAAGTTGAAAGTTCCTCTGACAGAGCTGCACGACTCGTTATCCAACTCTCGAGAAGATACCAGGCTCAGATTATTCAAACTTATGCACCCACCACAAGTCATGCTGAAGAAGAAATTGAAGAATTTTATGAGGAAATTCGTGATCTAAATAATAAAGGTAAGCAGCACTTGAAGATAATTATGGGAGATTTCAATGCAAAAATAGGGCAACGGCAACAGAATGAAACTTCAGTAGGTAAATTCGGTCACGGCAACAGAAACCAGCGTGGAAATACTCTCGTAGAGTTTGCAGAGGCAGAAGGGTTTTTCTTCTTGAACTCCTTTTTCAAGAAAAAGCCACACAGGAAATGGACATGGAGACATCCAAATGGGACGACAAGTGAAATTGATTTTATTATGTGTAACAAAAAATTCGTCACAGAAGACTGCAGTGTGCTAAACAAGTTCAACACAGGCAGTGACCATAGATTGGTGAGATGTAAGATGCACCTCAACACTAAACTCGAACGTAGCAAGCTCATAAGACAAACAAAATGTATTGACATAACCAACCTTAAAAAACACCATAATACCTTCAAATTGGAACTGAAGAACAGATTCTCTGCTTTAGAAGGCCTAACATCGGAAGAAGTGGATATTTCTGAAGTTAACAGAAAAGTAACCAAAGCTCTTATGGAAACAGCAACAAAATTAGCTGGGTCTAAGAACAAATTGCATGTGAACAAATTATCAGGAAAAACCAAAATGTTGATGCAAAAAAGAAGAGTGATGAGGACAACTAAAGAAGATGTGACTTCCAAAGTGGAATATATAGAGCTATGCAAGACAGTACGAAAAGTATCACTGAAGACATAAGGAAATTCAACTGTGAACTAGTAAGGAAAGCAATTGAAAACAACCAAAGACTAAAGATAGCAAAGGGACATCTCAGTAAGGGGAAAAAACAGATTATGGCACTGAGAAAAGAAGATGGTTCTGTAACAAGAAATAGAGGCGAAATTTTGACAAGAGTGAAAGATTTCTACTCCAAATTATATGAAAGGGATGATACATGTACTCCAGACATCATGAAAGGTACCAGTACCAGAGTTCTACCAGTCCTTCCAGCAGAAGTTGCACATGCAATCAAGAACATGAAGCGGGGAAAAGCTCCAGGAGAAGATGGAATTACTGTAGACATCATACAAGAAGCAAGTGGAGAAATCGAAACAGTACTCGCCCAAATTTTCACTCGATGCCTTAATGAAGGGAAAATTCCTGAGGATTGGAACAACGCTACAATGATCTTGCTACATAAAAAAGGTGACATTGAGGATCTCAGGAACTACAGACCTATCAGCCTCCTATCAGTGGTTTATAAAATCTTCACTAAAGTTCTTTCACACCGCTTGAAGGTGACACTGGACATGGCTCAACCGAGAGAACAAGCTGGATTCAGGAGTGGCTACAGCACAATAGATCATATCCACGTACTGAGAGAACTAATTGAAAGAGCGAGGGAATATGAACTTCCATTGTGCATGGCTTTTATCGATTATGAAAAAGCCTTTGATTCGGTGAAACCATCAGCAGTTGCAATGGCTCTGAAATCCTGCGGTATTGAAGATGCATACATTAATATTATTAATAACATCTATGAAAATGCAAGTGCAAAGATTCGGCTGTTTGAAAATACAACACACATAAAAATTGGAAAAGGAGTGAGACAAGGTGACACCATATCTCCGAAGCTCTTTAATGCCACATTGGAAAATGTCTTTCAATCACTGAACTGGGAAAACAAAGGGATAAAGATTAATGGAGATTATCTAACCCACCTTCGTTTTGCTGATGACATAGTCATTTTTGCAACTACCCCATCAGAGCTACAGAGTATGATCCAGGAACTTGCTGACAAGAGTAAAGAGGTGGGATTAAAAATGAACTTTCAGAAGACAAAAGTGATGTACAATGCTTTTACAAGAAATGAGGATTTATCGATTGATGGAGAAAAGCTGGAGATAACAGACACATACGTTTATCTTGGACAGCAGATATCAAGTGAGGGTCACATTGATGAAGAAATTAATCGGCATACAAAACTTGCCTGGAGAGCTTTTGGAAGAAACAGCATAATTTTCAAGAGCAATATGCCATTATGTCTTAAAAGAAAAGTGTTTGATCAATGCATCCTTCCAGTGCTTACGTATGGTGCAGAGACGTGGACCTTAACTAAAAGAGACATACAAAGGCTGCAGACAACTCAAAGCAGCATGGAGAGGTGCATGCTTGGTGTAACCAGGAGAGATAAGAAGAGGAACACGTGGATCCGAAAAATGACAAGAGTGGAAGACATCATGATCAGAGTTAAATCCCTGAAATGGCAATGGGCTGGACATATTGCCAGAAGAACAGACCATCGATGGACAGCCGAAATTTTAGATTGGATTCCAAGGGACAGGAAAAGACCCAGAAGAAGACCACATGGAAGATGGGTGGATGAAATTCGAAAGTATGCGGGAGTGACATGGAGGAGACTGGCACAAGACAGACCGTTGTGGAGGAAACTTGGGGAGACCTTCGTCCAGCAGTGGATTGATAATGGTTGACAATGATGATGATGATGGTGATGATATATATATATATATATATGTTTGTTTTAATGAAAAATTAGTAAAAATAAATTTTGATATATTGAAATTAAAAATACATTACCTTAACATAATGTTTGCTAGGATTTTTGTTACATTGGTTTTGTTTCTAATAGGAACCAATAGTATTAAAAAATTATGAAGTATGAGTCTCTGTTGTTCAGCCTGTCAAAAGTCCTCATTGTGTACTTCAACAGTTTCAGTTGGCAGAATACTGCCTGGTACTTTAAGTTAGCTTTTTGGATATATTATGGATACAAATTGTCTCCACTTTTTCTTGTTGCAATTTTTTTATTCACATGGATAAATTGGTTAAGAAAAACAAACTTCACAAATTTATTCTGATGGTTTAAGAATAAAAAATTGACCTTGCTTCAATGATTTAATAATTTCTGTAAATGTTATTATAGCCAGCTGAATATGATTTTCAATGGTTATAAATGTTCGAAAGTCTACAGCAGTGTCTCTAGCTCAACTTCAGACATCAGTATGTGGTCTGAAGGAAATGTACCAGAAAACATGTTAAATTTTAATGACATAGGTAAAATTCTTAATGAAGCAATAAAACATTGTAGTAAACAGCACATGAAAATCAATAAAGCATGAAAAAATTCTTGTTACATGTACTAAAATATAATAAGATCTTTATACACCAAAAACTGATGTTAACACAGTATAATAAGCCTGCTTATTTGTGTAGGCTAATAAAATTATGTACATACCAAGCTTTCACCCACCAAACAAAAGGGTAGCTTTTGAAAGGCAGATAAGCTGAATATAACACGATCGGTTATAACGTGGATCCAATCATGTACCCTAAACAAAATACCTACACAGACAAATACATACTCAGATTCGGATATACAGTGTGTATCTCTATATAACACGGTTATCACCTTGTCCTCGTATTCCCACGTTATAACAGGCTTCCCCTGTAATAGACAAGTCATGGGAACATTGTACTGATTCCATCATGCACTGATTAAGAACAGAGTTTTAAATTTAATTTTGCTTTAAAAAAATTGGGGGGGGGGACAAGCTTCATTGATTGATCTTGGAGAGTCTATCAAAATAGGGAAAAAATTCTTAAAACATACTAGGTCACTCTTTTCCACCATTAAAAAAAAAAAAATGAAAGAAATTACCATTATCTGAAAACAAAAAATGAGGAATACACTCAGGAAGAGAATAAAAACAAAACAAAATAGAGCTTCATCAGAAAAATTCAAAACATGGAAAATCACGGAATATTTTTATTCTCACTAGAATAGGCATTTCTGCGAACACCAAAAAATTTCAGCCAACAGGGGTCATCTTGTAAACAACCAGAAATACAATGAAATAAGGTAAAATGTTTTTCTGACCAGAAGGCAACAGCAAATTCCAGAAAACTTAACAGATATGCAATTGCATTGAATTTTTAAAAGCTTGAACACTCTTAAAATATTTGGTGCAACTCCACAATTTCAGTGATCATAGGAATACAATTTTTCATAGTTTTTTGGGGAAAAAGAAAAGTAAAAGGGAGAACAGGGTTTTAAATGATCTGACAATCATGACAGGTTTCCAAAATTTTCAAAAGACAGAAATCTGTCTCTTGGACAGAAGCATGGCAGCCATGTATTTTTAAGCTACACCAATAAACAGATTTATTATATTGTGTTAGTACTACAATATTTTCACTATGAAAGAGCTTTCATAAAAAAAAAAATAAAAAAAAGATTATCATAAACAGTGCAGTGGTTAGACCTATGCAATTGACAGTAGTGAGACCTGGATACTTAGTATAGCTATAGGTTGGAAGTTCCACATGAATAAAAAGAAATTAAATGGTAAAACAGGATTAGAAAAACAATTATCTCATCTGAAATGGAAATTTCTCTTACAGAAGATAAACTTGAAATCCCATTAATCTTTCAACAAGCAAACTCGGAAAGTTTCCAGGAGGAAGGAAAAACAAAACAAAGACTAACATGAAAACATATTCATTCTTTTAAAATTAAATGTGGAAAATTTTGGAGAAAAAAATTACATCTAACAGTACATGTCAATGAACATGCAACCAGTCTTGCCAAATGTCCACATCAAAAGTGTTTTAAATATACCTTAAGTTCTACTTATGTGTTATGCCTATAAACTAATGCAACAGAGTAAATATTAGCATACAAGAAAAATAAAAATTCCTTCCAATTTGTCTTCATTTGCCTCTTACTGTGCATGTATAGACTCGTGAATGTTATGCACAAATAAAGACTATGTAATTCTGAATAAGTTTTACAGTTTTGGAAGTTATAAGCACAGCTATGGATAATTTTACTGGAAAAATATAACTAAGTGCCATTCCAGGACTACTACTTGTAAAAAAGTAAAAAGCAAATTCCACGATGCTTTAAGGAAATACTTATACACACTTTTATTTCTACAGTGTATTTTAATTCACTTAACTGAAAAACTACGATAGTTCTACAAATGAAATTTTACTCACTTTAATATAATTTGCATTAATGTATGATGACAATGGATCTTCATCTGAACACCTGAGTTGAACTCTAGTTGATTCATCTTTTTAATATGAAAGAGAATGATTCTGCATTAATAAATGCAAAGAGTGAAAAAACACAGAAAAGTTTAATTAAAAGAAAACTGAGTTTGATAATTACAAATATTATAGTTGTCTGTCACTTACTGGGCAAAATAGTCTTGTATCTATTTTTTGTTCCATATCCAGCAATTTCAACCTTTTCTGGATGGTTCATAGGTATTTCCTGTTAATCACAAAGAATAAATATAAATGGTTCAGAAAACATTTTTAAATATCAAATAAATACATAATATATATTTTAATAAATGGTTCAGAAAACATTAAAAAAATACTTAAAAAGACTAAATGCTGCTGCTGCGACATTTAATTATTTTTTCCAATAATGGCGTAGGAGCATCCGAACAGCATGTTTATCAACCTCTGTCTTTGCTTACCTAATTATGCAATGCGGCTCCATGCCAAATGCATGTCATCAGCCACGTGTGTTCCATGCCACCATGCATAGTACCCAGTCGACGCTGGAGCACATTTTGCATAAGAATGGCAGGCCAACATTATGTGTAGCTCAAAACAAGACACACTCTCGACTCACCATGGCAATGTGACAAGCAGCCACTTATTGATGCAAAAGGGGGAAGGGGGGGGATCCTAAAAGCGAAATTTGTATTACATGCAGTGATTTATAAAGCATGGCACATTGCTGGTCATTTATTTTGTTCAGATTAATTTTCATTGTTTCACCTAGGAAAAAACAAAAAAAAAAAAAAAACAAAGAGGGTGGTTGAATGTTCAAAACATAAGGCTTGTACTGATTTTCAAGAGTCTATTTAAGGAGCTTTTTTTTAGGAGTATGATACTTCCTTTCCTGGGATCAATGACATCAAAACTTGTTAAGGTTCAAAATCTCTGAAAATGCAGGATTTCCCATTTTTTTTAGTTATTTTTTGCTATCATCAACAGACAAAAAGAGCAAGCATTTTCCCTTGTGTTTATTAAAAAAAAATGAAGTTCAAAATTGGAGCTTTAACTTTCCATCATCATATTTCATTCCCACAAAAGCTGTTTTCTCTGCACAGCAAGCACACAGTACCATTTTTTAACGTAATTTCACTTTCAGCAGCAGAACACATGCTTGCCCACATGTTTTAGACTAAAGTAAATATCCACAATTGATACTGCAATTGTTAATATCTATCATGAAAACAATTTTACAGGTCACACAAATGGCTCATATTCCATTACAGACAGATTCAGTATAGATTTTGAAATTTACTTTCACTTTAAAATGGGAAAGGGGGCAAAAACTGCTTGCTATACTGATCAGTTTTGAAGATACTGTTAGAAATAAGAAAATGTGTGTTTTATTAGAAAAAAATCCAAAAAAAAGTACAGTCGCTCTTTTTCACTATTACCAATGATATTAAAAATAAGGAACATTATGAGAAAATACAAAAACATATATAAAAAAATAAGAATATAATCAGGAAAACAAATGAGAGAAAAAAAAACAACTGAGCTTGGTCAGAAAAATTCAAAATTCTAAAAATCACAGAACATTATCACCACTGCTAGAACAATTATTTCTAACAGTTCCAAACATTTTCAGCCAGAGGATGGTACGGAGATGTCCAAAAAATATATCAAAAACAAAGAAATGCCCCAATGGTTTAAAACATCCAATAAACAATCCAAAAATGCTTGAAAAATGTTAGAAACTTGAAAATAAACTTCACACAAATGTTGAATAACATTATTTCACTGATATTTTTGATTTCCATAGTATACCATATTTGATTGCTCATACTCTGTAGAGGGCCAACAATTTCTGTAGTGGCTACAAAAAATCCATTTGGAGTGTCTGAGGCACATGATGAAGTTTATCCAATCATATCTGTTGTTCACCCCATCAGGTGAAGACTGTGTGCATGTCAGTTGGGAAAGATGAACTCAAAATAGCTTCTAGCAGACAAAAAAAAAAAAAAAGCATTTAGGGGGAGGGGGAGAAGAAAGTTCACCCCTCGCCTGCTAAATGAGTAATGCAAGACATTAACAAAGTCCTAAGTGCAATAGCTTCCAGGATTTTGAAGGGAAATAAGGTTAGAAAAAGGCCCATTTACAGAGTTATCGTTAAATGCCAGGAGGCGTATAAAAGCCTAAAAATAACACGTGAAATATTAATTTTTCATACCAGCAAAGCTACTTTTAAAATAATTCTGAACAGACTGTCAAACTTGAAAATGAAATGTCTAGGAGGAAAAAAAGTTTTTAAAAAACAGTGAGACTATGGTCAGATTTCAGGCTTATGCCTTATCACTGAAGCACACATGAATTCAAAGTAAGTGTGTTGTTTTTGTTACAAATAGTAGATTAAAAATGGGAAAGAAAAAGAAAATGATTTTATTGTGCATAAAATGCTAAACTCATTTGAAGAATATAGGATTCCTACAATATATGGATGAAATAATCAAAGATCAGTACTTTGAACAAAAAATTGTAGCACATTCAAAATCTGCAACGAGAATTCAGCAAACCTGGTTTTTCACACTATACCCTAACCTTGCTATACATTCAAGATCAAGTGTCAGATTCTGTAGGATGTCAACAGTAGAGTCAAAATTGGTGGATGGAAGATCTGTATTTCACTGATTTCAAAGTTTTCAAGTTTCTACTACATCTTGGAATAGCATGGGTCAACCACATTGCTGCAATTGTTTCAAAAATATGCCTAAAAAGCTTCCAGACATCAAACCTCAAACGAGAACAAGAAAAAACCAAATTGTGTATAACTAGAACTAGACCAGAAATTACAATAAATTAGCCAAACTCATGACATTAAAACACATTGATGATAAGGTATGTACTTATACAGAAATATAAAATGCAAGAAAAATTCAGCTAAACATCCTTCCACTTGCTAAAGTTAGTTACTGCCTAAAAGAAAATATTTCAAACTCCCATCTTCCCTTTTACAGCATAATTAATTGCCTGCATCTTCTGTGATTGAAGGTTTGATGACCAACGTGAGCAACTCAATGGGCTATAAGCAATCACCCGTCCCTAATTTAGGGCCACTGGTTTCAGGGAAGGGAGAGAGAGCCAGCACCGTAAGACAAACACAACATCCATGCCTCACCAGGATTCGAACCCAGACCCAACTCAGGCAAAGGGACAAAGGACACCACTTTAGACCTCTGCACCACCAGGGCGACCCTGCATCTTCACGGAGAAATGAATGATACATAAGTGTACAAGTTACAATCAATACTTATTGTAATAAAAGTCTACATAAACTGCACAACACAGTACAAGAAAGGTATACAACAATACAGCAGTTCTCAAACTTTTTTGGCTGCATAGCCCTACCCTTTCTATGCATAAAAATTCTGCACAGAACTCTATTGCCCCACTGACTGAATAAATTTCAAATACATGAACTGTAATCAATATTGGCAAGCACACAAATTCTAATATTTATGAAATTGTGTAAATAAGTTTAAAATTTCATGTTATGGGACAGTAACTTATTAACTTACAAAAGCAATACAATTATTAACTTTTACTATATTTTATTTATTCAGCTTTAAAAACAACTTTTTCTTGTTTTGGGGATAAGAAA
Organism: Macrothele yani; assembly: GCA_039090855.1. Taxonomy (NCBI): domain Eukaryota; kingdom Metazoa; phylum Arthropoda; class Arachnida; order Araneae; family Macrothelidae; genus Macrothele; species Macrothele yani. Next base: position 65,731,143 of record CM076990.1, on the reverse strand, counting down.
CATGGACTAGCTTTCACATTACAAGTCAAAGACACATTAATTTTAGAATGAAGAGTGAAACTGGTCTTCATTTTAACATTTTTACAAAGTTCTTTAATGACTGGCTTGATAGAAGAAAATCTGATTCCAATGTTCACTTTTCCAGCTAGCCTGTTGCAGTGTTTGGTCTTGGTTGAAGCATATAAGGAAAATCCAGACTCACACAGGTATGTAGTAGCAAGTGAAACGATAACGTACATCATCTAACACAAATCCACCTCTAACATAAATAAAACTAAAAAACATGCAATATTATCACATCTCACTTAAAAAATGTAAACACCAGAGGGATACTTAAATATTCACTCATCATCCAAGTTCTCCCATCACCTTTGGCCCAGAATTCTGCAACTACTTCACTGCTTGAAAGTGGAGTTCCCTCTTTGTCATGTGCTAAATGGAACCAATTTGTGACCTGATGCTCCATAAGGTCACCCACACTGATATAAAAAGATTCAGCACTCCACCTCGAATGCTTTTCAACAGAGGGAACAGCATTCAAGATGGAAAATAAAAGCAGTACATAAATGAAAAACTTTCACTCCAAACTTTATGTATTAATTCAAGTGTCTATGCTTCAGAATACAGACAGGATCTGTTTTTTTTTCAATAAAAATTTAATTTATTCTTCCATTAAATTCTAAGTTGTGCACAATGTACCAAGTAAGCACATATTTTTAATTCTTTGAATAAAGCTCATATTGAGAAATGGCTTCCTAGTTTAATTGAATTAATAATCTAAAGCAACTTATGGGAATTTATGAAAACATTTCCTAGTAAATTCCCATAAGTTGCTTTAGATTATTAACATATTTTTATTTCTGTCATGAAATAAAAATATGTGCTTACTTGGTAATATGTGCTTACTTGGTCCAGACAATAATGCCATTTTTTTCTATGACATAATGCCACTTTTTTCTATGATAAACTCACAGAACAAAGCAAAAGTACTGTTACAGTCCATTCATTATTCCCTGGCAGTTGAAAAGAATTGACCAGTTTTATGGGAGGTTTGCATTTTAAGAAAGAAACATGCCACTCCCCTTGTTAAATATAGATCCTATAACTCTTGGAGTAAAGCAATAAAGAAACAGTGATAGGATGGGATAAAGAGGGAAAGTGAATGGGGTTTCTTCTACAGGGTTGTCTACCATTTTCAGAAGACTCAATTTCTTGACCTTTTCTTGACTTTTACAGGACATTTCTTGACCCTAAAGCTAAGTTTTCTCAACTGTTCTTTCTGTCAACAGTGTAGGAGTTTGGCCATTTTAATTAATTAAATATGAAATCTGACTATGTAATTAAGAAATTAAAAGGGTAAATTGAGTATATAAAATGATTTCTAAAAAGTTAAAATAAACAACAATTTTTTTACCAATAAGCTTGCATTTAGTGAAAAACTCAAAATATTGCACTGTAAAGAATTACTTGTAACCGGGAAACATGCATGTTACACAAAACTACGTTAAGCGAGTATAGAAAGTATGTTATAAAGGTTTAGACTGTTATCAACAATTAAAATTAATAGCAATTTATTTCAGTTTTTGATAACACTATTTACTCAGCAAATAAATGCTATTCAAAACAGCTTCACACTTTTGCACAAAGTATCTGAACAACTAAAGAACTGCACTCAATATCAGGGCCACACTTATCAATTTTATTTACAAGCTGTTCTATGATTTTGAAAGTTTTATTGAGAATGTTTGTTAGCGTAGGTTTTCTTTAGTAATTTTTTCAACTGAGTCATCTTATGAGCCACTTTCCCTGGCCATGTTTCCAGTTCAATCAAGCTCTCAGTACTAAGTCTTTTACTCTGTGAGGCTAACAATTCTTTCACATCATTAGTTTCCAAATCAAGCTTTTCAGGTAGCTGGAGAATTTCTTGAGTAATATTATTAATCTAACAGTTGGTTCAAATCCTTCAAATTCAGTCACAAATCGTGGACAAAATGTTTATGTCAAAGTCCAACCATGCATTACTGTGTCATCATTTTCCATGCACTATCGAAGTTCCTGTGATTCAGTACTGCATACAAAATATTATAATCATGACTAAACTGTTTAACAGTTGCCTTGTCCTTACTGTTACTAAAATAAGCTGTCTTTAGATCACGATGCAATAAATAATACGATTCAAAAGTGGCAATAGCTCCTTGTTCCATAGGTTGAACTTGGTGTGTTTGTTACGTAGCAAAAGAAAAAAAAATTACATTAGAGTATTGGTCTGTTGAATATTTGGGGTGGCTAGGACCATTTCATAAAGTTTGAAAGTTTAGTTATTAGCTCACTAGCCTCATATTTATTATCTCCACTTTTTCTTGTAATTTTATGGATTTCTGTGACATTTTATCAATATTTCACTTTCAGCACCACTTTTTCTTTTATTGGAAGACATTTTTACACGAATGTCCTTAGTAAATCAATAAAAAAGCAATACCAATGAGAATTCCTCCTCCTTCGATCAGAGAAGCCAGAAACAAGTGTACCGTAAACAAAGATTTCTAGACTTCAAGGTATGCGGCTTCCAATTGGTGGAAATCTTCAGCGTGATGTTTAAGTTATGTCAAGAATGGGGGTAAAAAATTTTGCACATACGTTATAGCGAACATGCATTAAGTAGGCATGTAAGGCTCGGCATTGCTGTGCATACATGTAACTAAAAAAGTTACCTAAATCAAACACTTCCTCACTGGATAACATTTAGCCCCCAGGGCACTAATGAAGAGCTTTAACAATCCAATGCAATGTATGACATAGCTTTAACTCTGCAGTTTGTTTGTATGTGCAATCTGCTTTAGTTTTTGTTTCTATTGCATTAGCTTCTTCAGCCTGCTCCAATAACTTTTTCTTTCTTTCTTTCAGTTTTTTAATTCTTCCCACAGCACATCTGATTTCCTTTTCTTTCTCTGCTTGCTGCCTTTTCTGTTTTCTTCGTGCTCCTTTACATTTTGATGCAGCATTTAGTTTTAATATTTTCAATATATCGTGAATATGTGGCCTGATTATTATTTTTTAATATAATGTTATTCTGTCCATCAACTTTACGCTTAGAACATTTGTACAGATTTTTCGGGTTAAGTTCGATCATGAAGCACCCACACTTATGATTAGGCTTTTTTTTTTTTTTTTTGTGCTTAGCCTAGTCCTGACTAAAAATCTTGAAAGTGTAATATTTTTGTGTCTGTGTATTCAACGTGCAGTGATTTATATCCATTTTTATGGTGCAATTCCATCGGGAAGTACCGAAATCTGCAGTTAAGTATTTTTTTTTTTTTTCTATGTAACCTAGGCCTGATTAAATATTTTGAAAATGTTGAAAAAAAAATGAAACAATTCTCTGAAAGAGTGGAAGTGCACTGACTGACATTCGGAAAATTACATGCATGCAATTTTAAATGCTCATACATCTCTTTATACTGTTTTTAAACGTGAACAAAAAAGAAAACAAGAGAGATGACACCGAATTTTGGGTGGTAATGAGCACATCTTGAATCTTTTCTGATGCGAATTAAATTTATCAAAGTTATTCAAAGCCAATGCAACCGGTTAGAAAAATATCAACCAGATTTTTTCAATTGATAAAACATCCAGAAATAGAAACAGCTACTTACTTCCACCAGCAGCAAAAAAGTATGTAACGAAAATTAACAAACTGTGCATAAAAAGTTTCTCACAGCAGAAAGAAGGTATCGGAGACAGATTTTTAAATCGAAAATAGTTAAAAGAGAGAAAGAAAGAAAGAAACATGATATAACTCTATGCCTAATGGGAAAGTAAAAAAATATTAATTGAAAAACCTATGCTAGTGAAAAAGAACTTTTCAAATACGTCTCCCAGGAGAAGAGACAGTGAGAAAAAGGTACTAACCTTTATGCACCCTTAGGAAATTCTGTGCATTGTTTAAAGAGGAAAATGCACCACATCTCTATTGTGGAGAATGGCATACAGTAAAAATAAGAAATCTTTCAATAGGATTTTTAGAAGCAGAGATACAGCTGCAAGCAGAAATACACAAGCACCACCTAGTGGCAGAACTGTGAACTATAAAACTCCTCAAATACTAAACTAAAATGTTCCATAAGGTAAATGGCATCCGGTGCTGCAGAGATATTAAGAAAAACAGATTAAACATTGGCGCCCCTAGCGGCGAAATTGGGCATTATTTTGGGAAGAAAATACACACAGCGTTTTCATAGTTAGTAGTATCTGACCGAAAAAGAATCTTTTATATCAGGTTTTTAGTCCTGCAGATATTGCTGTAAACGGAAATGTGAGCTTACGCCCTCTAGTGGCAGACTTGTGCGTTAAGAAAAATTTGAAATTATATGAGAAACATTTTGCAGCAGCAGCATTCCCCCCCCCCCAAAAGAATTTTTCAAATCAGATGCTTAGAAGCAGGGATATTGACAAAAATAAGATATATGCCCCCTGGCGGGAAAACTATGCCCTATTTTATGCAGGTGCTCTCAAAACGTTTTCTGAGGTGAGAAGTATCGGTATACGAAATAACTTTTTCAGAAGCTTGGATTTTGCTGCAAATGCATCAGAAGCAGAATAAATGCTTACACGCCCTGGTGGCCAAACCATACTTTATTAAAATTTATATATTATATGTAAAACATTTCTTATCAGGAGCAGCATTCAATGCAGAAAGAACTTTTCAAATCGGAGTTTTAGAAGCAGAGATATGAATGAGGGAAACTCAAGTTACCTTTGCACCCCCTAGTGGAAAATCTATGCGTTACTTGAAAAACTTGAAACTGTATGAGAAACATTTCGCACCTGAACCACTCTCCAAGAAAGAAAGAATTTTTCAAATCTTACTCTTGGAAGCAGAGATATCAACAAAAATAAGATATACATCTACTCCCCTGGCGGGGAAACTATATGCTATTTTAAGCAGGAGGTGTTCTCAAAACGTTTTCCAAGGTGAGCAGTATTGGTGGTCTACAAAATAATTTTTTCAGTGGACTTTTTCAGAAGCTCAGATTTTGCTGCAAATACATCAGAAGCAGAAATAAATGCTTATGTTACCTGGTGGCAAAAATCATACTTTATTAAAATTTTGCAATTACATGAAAAACATTTCTCATTAGGAGCAGTATCCGACACAGAAAGAATGTTTCAAATCAGAGTTTTAGAAGCAAAGATATCAGGGGAAATGCAGGTTACCTTTATGCCCCCTAGTGGAAAATCTATAAATTACTTGAAAAAGAAACCGCCTAAAATACTCATTATAAATGGCATCGAAAGGAAGAAATAATTTTTCCAATTGGATATTTAGAAGTAAATATATGCAATAAAATGCATTTTAAATTTGATATCTGCATTTACGCCCTCTAGCGACGAAGTTGCGCATCCAAAAAACCCGGAATGCCAGGATAGTCATTCTTACATTTTAAGCTTCCCGATGCAAAAATAATTTTTCAAATCAGACTAATAGTTGCAGAGATATGGTGTCCACGGACAGACAGACAAAGCGATAACATATGCACAATCTTTTTTACAAAAGACGTGCTAATTACCTGCCAGCTACTTCCTAGACAGCGGTAAACTCCCGAGATACCGGAGATTGCAGTCACGGCCTACAAACATGCAGCAGCGTTTATTATGACTGAACGATTTACAGTTTTGGAATTGTATTGTACAAAACCTGTTCGAACATCGTTTCTGCTGGCAGATATATACATGCGAATTCGCCAATTTTATGTACATGCAAATTCACCAATTTGGGGCATCATCGACACGTGACCACCCGATAAGAGCTGGTTTATAAACATCGTGTTTGCTTCATGATGGATTCCCATTATTCGTGAAGAAGCTTCGATGTCTGCGACACGTCTCATCAACATCGTACATCACAATATATTGCATCACAATATCGCGAAGGACGACACATTGTAGTACCGTTAGTTAAAAAATCAGAGCCTCGATGTAAAACTTAAACCGGTTTTTCATGATATAAGGGTACATCGCCCAGCCTGAATGACCCGCGACGAATATTTCTGCGAAGCAAACAATCAGGTTATTGGTAACGTTTGACAAAAAGACCTTACTGTCAGCCCCAGTTGAGAAAAACGTGATTGGCAAAGTGCCAAGCGGAGTCAATGAAAGCTGAAGGGGAGAACGGCACTTGGAGAACAGTATCACAGTGTGTTTCTTCAGAACTTATCTGAAGGAAGGAAATGACGTCATCGTCATTGGCAAAGACTTCTTTTTAGCTCAAAGCTGAAATTTGTTTTTTTACGGGGGGGGGGGGGGGGCAACGAAAAAATTGACCGTTACCTACAACTTAAAGTCTATGACCTTTCCTTGACTTCGGTGACTGTTTTCTCATTTCGTGACCTGGTAGACATCCTGTTCTAGATTGATTCAGTGTGGTGCTTGAAGCTTCTCATTAAACAATCTTTGTGTGAAGGAGTTAGTGATAAGAGGAGAGAGAACATCGAGAAAATAACCTCTTTGACCTCCGTTACTGATTTCTTAAGCTAACACTGTGGCAGGCAAGATATTTTTACTTTTGTGGTATTTTTATTTTCTTGCCTGTTTCTTTTTTGTGGTACTGTTAACATTATTGTTCAAAACTAGGGCACTATGCACACTGAAAGCTGGGAAATCACAAAAAGCCAAGCTTGGGAAATTATTAAGAACATAATAATATTCCTCAACAACGAAAAGCAAAACAGAGCTCCACAGGTGGGATGTCAAAAAATTTAATGAGTGCACTTCAGAGGCTACAGCAGTTTCATTGAGAACTGTTAACCGAATTTGAAAACAGAATGCTTCAGGCAAGGTTTTTCTAACTCCAAGTAAGAAGTGAAACAAGAAAGCCCCAAAGCACAAAATATATGGATTTTCATAAATGTACTGCAACACTTATGAAAAAAAGCAAATCCCTACTCTTCACTCTTTATTAATCAAACTACGTGCCACTATTGATTCTGACACAGGTAAAACTACACTGAGCAAAATACTAGATGATTTGGGTTTCTAGTATAAGTGATGAAGTGGTTGAAAGTTTTTAATTGAAAAACCCTATATGGAGTGAAATGGAGATATTTTTTGAAGGAATTAAAACGTAATGAAAATTTGCCATTCCAAAGATGAGACATTGTTCTAACACTCATATTTGTTCAAAAGGATGGCAAGACACAAGCTGTGAAAATTCAAATGAATGGCCTCTAAGTTCCTTCATCAAAAGGAAGCAGATTCATTATTTGACATATTGGAACAAAGAACTGCTTTATACCAGGAGCTTCGCTTTTATTCTGTTCGAAATCAAAAAACAGAGATTACCATGATTACATGAATGCAGAAAATTACTGTAAGTGATTAAAAAACCAACTGCTTCTGAATTCACCACCAAATTCAATAATTATCATGGACAGTACACCATATCACTGCATACTTGCTGAAAAAGTACAAAGCAACAGTATTCAAATTATTTTATTTATATGTCAACAAACTTATCGTCATATCATTCACTGTTTCTCCCGTTATTATAAAATTGAGTACGGGGAAACGTCAACATTATAAAATATAATAACATTTTTTTATTTCAACTTGTTATTCACAATCCTTCTCGAGGTTCTTTAAGATATTTTAGAATTTCAGTATTTGAAGTCTTTAAACTTACATGGAAAATGTCTTTATATAGATACTCAGATGTAGCGTAAATTTGGCAAAGTCTTCCAATATGTAGATAAAATAGTTAGTAAATGATTATCATTATTTCAGATTCTTCATTTAACACATGATTTATGAATTTTAAAAAAGTTAAAACTTTCGAACCTCTCGACGATGGTGAGCTGAATTGGCAATAAGACATCTTTTTATCGATGATGGCTTACTTTCTGCTTCTCTTGGCATAAGCTTCCAAGTTGAAGTTGGTAATATAATACCATATTATCGATGATGGCTTAATTTCCGCTTCCCGTGGCTCAAGTTCCCACACTAGTTTCAATTACTTTTTGTAATCATCTTCAGTGGATATATACATGAGTTACTTCTCATACATGTTGTTTCCTGGCCACCTACATCAATTCTACTGGCAGAGAATTGACCTCAGAAAAAATTCTTCTGAAGAAACAGCAGCAGTGTACAGATATTAAATTAAGTACTGACTTCAACGTTATCACTGTGACTTGAATCCCACCGAGCTGATTTGGGAAGATGCAAAAAGCTATGTTCACTGCCATAATCAAAAAAGAGAGCATAGGAACTTCATGAGAAAAAGCATAGCAAACCAATATTCTGAGAAAATGGGAGGCATGTATGAAACATATCCAGAGATGCCAACCTGAGAGAAGGGTCATCAGTACAAAAATCTGAAGTTTTCAGTAGTTTTCAGTACAATTGCTTCAACTTTCAGTAAAATTTTCAGTACAACAAAAAAATTTATTTTAAAATTCCATAAGTGATTAATTGGCCTTAAGACTAATTTAGTTGCTTTTTTAGCTCTGTTCACTTCTTCTTTTGTAAACTTTTTCTCATAGCAAAGTTCAGATTTTGCAAGGTCCATGGTCTTCTCAACCATCAACGCACTTAATGTTCCTGTTGACAAGTTGGGTCGGAAATTAGTGGCATTTTTCCGCACCAAAGAGAAAACTCTCTCACTTGCAGCATTACTATGAGGAACAACTAAAACATTTTTCATCAATTTACTTAAATTTTCGTATTTTGTCTTCCCATTATCGTCTTTCATTATAGAAATTTCATGCCACACTTTGTCCATTCTACTATCTAATTTATCAAAATCAAAAGTTTCATTTTGATAGTTGGCAAATTCTACTTTTAACTTATCCATTTCATCAGTGGAGAAATTAAAGATGTATGATAATTGTATTGATGAAAAAGTTATTTCTTTTTGCAAACTGATATCAGCAACTACAGCATGTGATAAAAACTCATTATCTAAGGGAAATTTTTTTATGATATAACAACATGCAGCAGCATAAAATTCTCTCACACAATGGTAAAATGATCCAATATCATCTTTGCTCAAAGCAAAACAATTTTTAATGTATGCACGAGTTTTTGTTCCTATCACCAAATCATTATCAGCTTTCTGGTTTTTAACCTTGTCATATTTTATAAGTTTAACATTTTTGGTAGTGTCAAAAGCATGAGGTTTGATAAACCTTGAAATTAAACTCATTAATAAATTGTTCACCTTACCTCTAAGCTTAAATATCAATGGTTTTTCATGCTGCAATTCTTGATTAATAGCACTAAAAACTGGAAGTGCTGAAGACAGGAACAAACAGTTCAACTTGGATAATGGGTTCCTTATTGAAGACTGCAAGTTTTTAAAATGTCCATGATCTTCATCAGCATCAAAAAAAAAATTTCAAGAGCTTCCCATTGTTCTAAAATTCTATTAACACTTTCAAGAAGTGATAGCCATCAGGTACTTATGTACTTCAATATCTTGTGTGGTTTTGAATTGCAGATTGCTTGGCTTATTTTTAATGCATTTTTTCTTCTTGAGCTTTTATCTAAGTAGAAAAATAACTGAACTACAAATTGCTCCACATCAAAATTTTTAAGCTTTGAGGAAGCTTTTTTTGCAGCCAAATGGATAAGATGACAAGTGCAAGGGGCTATGACGATAGAAGGTTGAATCTCTTTTATTAGAGTTGCAACACCTTTCACACTGCCCACCATCGTACTCGCATTGTCGCATGAAAATACTACACAGTTTTTCCAAGATACGTTATTTTTTTCAGTTCACTATCAATGGCAGTGAAAATTCCTTTAGCTGTGTTGTCTGATGTTTCTATCAATGAAAGCACAACTGTTTTATTGCAGCCATTTATCGCATCGAAGTATGTTATAACAAGAGGATAATTTTTTCTATCATTTGTATCATTAGTTCCGTCAGTTGCTAAAGAAAATGCTTGCTCTTTAATAACAGACAATGTTTTTTCTTTGGTTGAATCAGCTAAACAATGGATGAGTGCCGATGTTTTTGTTCTAGCACACGCATAATTTTTTGCAACTTCTGAATCCGGAAACATCCTACGAAACAGATTTTTGGCAAGGTCGGCAGCTGCGATAGGCAAGTTGTGTTCAATGATGAACGACGTAAATAAGAGCTCGGCTTCAGTAGAATCATTAGTTTTCACAGAAAAAAAATTCTCCAAAGACTGGGATTTCAACTTCACATAATCTTTATGCTTCTTGCTCTCCGCATGACGCCTACAATAATCACAGCCACCATGTGCAACGCTAAAATTGCAGTCGCATGTCTTACAAAATACGTGATTCGGCGAAATTTTAGATGCTTCATAAAAAGTCCATTCTTTACTATATATCTTGCGATGCACTTGACAATAGGTTTTAACTGACTTTGCTCTTTTTGTTGTCACAGCTGTTTCACTGCTACGTTTCATTTTGTTTTAATCTAAATTAAAACATTTCATTGCACTAAAATTTTCTCGAGCACAAAGCCACATGTAATCAATGTAAACAGTTTGCAAAAAGGTGCTGAGCAGCTGAGTTCCTGCTCAGTTTTTGCGCACGGCACTCTCAAATACAAGCATCTCGGCGCAACCAGTTTCCCGAGGGACTTTCGTTTGCTCCTCGAGAACGTGGTTGTGCTGTGACGTTTGCCTCTCGAATGGCTGTTCGGGGAATCATGTGACGATCAGTGATTACAGCCTCTGCTAACAGAGGCAGAGCTTTCGTTAGCGGACGAAGGCAAGGATGCCAACCTCTTGCAGCATTCATGTGTAGTCCAAGCCATAAAAATGCATAGTTTTGAGCTTTCATGTGTAGACACAAGAAATATTATGAAAAAGTATTTTAAGATGTTTTAAATTTACTACAGATTAGACAGTTATAAAAATAACCAGAAAAAAAATCAATATTGAGAACTGTATGTGCAGATTTGAGATTTTGATTTAAACAATTAGCGACTTATACACAAACGAATAACATCAGCATTTTATTTTCATGAAAGAGAAGAGCAGCTTAAAAAGGACCAACAGGCATGCGCCATTTGTCACTCGCATCAGAGACCCACGGGGGGCATTGCGTGGGCGAGACTCCCATAATCTATTATGTGGGTTTCAGTAACGTCTTCCCTTTCATTCATGGCAACCTGCTGAGTTACTCCTTCCCTAACTAAGAATAAAAATGCAAAAGAAAAAAAAATTCCAAATTTTCACTTAATAGAGCTGAATTTTCGACAGATGCCATAACTTTGTCTTATAAGATTACCTTGCAAATTTCGCTTGCATCCATTGGAAACTTTTAATATTACGCACTTTTCTTTTTTTATTATTAAGACGTTCAGAGAAAGAAAGATCAACTTCACAGGAAAGCGCAGATGACCGAGAACTCATATGAGCTTGCAACATTCATTTCTCTCCCCCTTTTACTCTGAGCCCATTTGCCACCTGCTGTTGTTGTATTGCATCTTTGCTTAACTGAGGATAAAAATGTGAAAAATTAATTTTCCGAACTTTCATTTTAAAAAGCTGATTTTTTTATAGATGTCCTAACTTGGTCAAACAAAGTTACCTGAAAATTTCGCCTAAATCCAGTGAAAACTTTTTAAATTACATACACAAAAAATGATTGTGCCAACCCTTGAATTTTTTAACAATACAGAGCAATTATGAAATAAAATGCAGTAAACAATTTTTACACCAAGATTGGTCATTTTGTCCGAGGTAGGAAGTGGGGTTGTGACATCGCCGAGGATCAGCGTGGAACCTCCAGCCTCGGCGGCGAAGCAGCAGAAGCGCCACCTATCGGCAGTTGCTTTGTTGTAGCAGACGACGCAGGCCAGATACCGAAGTAGGCCGCCTCGGTGGCGCAGTGGTCTAAGGCGCTGGCCTCTGATCATTCGTTCGTAAGGGGTCCGGGTTCGAATCCCGGTCAGGCATGGATGTTGTGTTTGTCTTGCGGCACTGGCTCTCTCCCTTCCGTGGAACCAGTGACCCTAAATTAGGGACGGGCGACTGCTTATAGCCCATTGAGTTGCTCACGGTGGTCGTTAAACCTCCAATTTAAAAAAAAAAAAAAAAAAAAAAAAAAGGTACCGAAGTATAGCTGGCAAAACATTGATGGAGATTCTGCATTGCGCTTTTTGACAATTCTTATATGCAACCTGTTATTGAGTTGTCTGAATACACTAAAGCACTTGGGTCCATGACAAACGCTAAGGGGGTCCCGCAAATAACACAAAAATTATGCTAAATAAAGTTAGTGAGGGGAGGGGGAAATGCGGCGTCATAGCAACAAACGCGCAGTATTAGGCATATGATGCGTAGTAAAGCTAAAGAAATGCCTAGTTTTTACGCCAAATGCGTAGGGGTTGGCATCCCTGCGAAGGCGTATAAGGACTATCTGTAAAGTACATTTTTTCCCCCAAAAAAGGTAAAAAATACAAAATTGCTTTCAGGAATCTTGCTGGGCTTTTCCGTAATTTTTCGGGTGTCTTCCGTAAAACCGTAAGATGAAGTGAAAATCCGTACAAGTTGGCATCTCTGCATATCCAAACTTCAGCAGAAGAATACTGGATTTCTGATGGCACTCTGGATGAAATAGTATAAACTGGAAAATTTGTAATAAACATAAGAGGATATGGGGACAGTAGTGATGAAACTGAAGGCACATCATTAGCTGATGAACATTCTGACATTGAGGGAATTGTGCCCTTTATACCAGTGGTGGCCAAACCGTGGCACGCAGGAAGCTTCAAAATTTCAGTACCCTATTTGAATAAAAAAAAAAAAATACACAAATCAAGGTTGCCTTTACAAGTGTGTTTTGTTTGCTTGAGTGCGTGTGTCAGAAAGCAAAGCTGGTACTCCTGCCTGCACTATTGCCGGGCGCAGGAAACCGTCAAACTAATTCTATTGTCACTGTTATCGCGGTTCTAATTCAGTGACATCTTGTCTTCACTGAAGACATTCACTGAAGACACAGTTGAAGTTAAAGCAAAACAGAAAAACTGAACGCTGTGTGGAGAGAACCTGCCTGGAGGTCACACAAGCTCAGGAGCTCCCCTTCTGTTGACGTAGTCATGTAGCGCTAGTGAGCGATGAGGAAGTGATTCTCTCTCTTGACACGGTGTCTTTCGAACGGCGATCGTAAAAGGTAAGGCTTAACTCCTTTGTAATGTGAACGGTTGGTGCCACATTGTGCTTTAATTTTAGAAATGTCTGTTAGTAAGCCATTGACCTTAAAAAGGAAGTATGAAGAAGACATTGCATTACGTGCTTTCAACATTGATTGGGAAGAAAAGTTTTAGTTTTTGTTTAGTAATCAAGCTGCAGCCAAACTAGTTTGTTTGATTTGCGGATCTTGTGTTGCGGTACCGAAAAAGTTTAACTTGGGGCGACATTTCAAGTATCCTGTATTAAAAATTGTGTCAGCAGTAGATATTATACATAAATGTAAACTTACTGAAAACTTTTCATTCAAGTTACATCACACACACACACACAAAAAAAAAAAAAAAAAAAAAAAAGAACACTTTTCCCTCTGTGTTATCTGAGAATGCAATGACAGTATTCGATATTCGATACTTGGCAATGGATATAACACCACATATTTCCTTACTAAAACTCTGCCATGAATTTTTTCCTGATTTTCTTACCTGATCGCATTTGGTTAAAACTTATGATACAATATCTGTCACTCTCCCATCCCCATGTGACGTCACTTCACCAAACCATTGGAGATATCGAGCATGCAAAGTCTGTGCACCCTCCCACAAAGACTATTTCAATAAGAAGCTTCTAAGCACCACAGTGAATCGTAGAAGAAACCCCACTCACTTCATCCTATCCCATCATTGTTTCTTTATTGCTTTGCTCCAAGAATCAGAGGATCTGTGTTTAGCTGAAGGAATGACACATTTCTCTCTTAAAATGCAAACCTCTTCTAAAACTGGTCAATTTCATTCTTCTCAAGCAGGGTGTGCACAATTTAAATCACTTGATGTAAATTGAGATTTAAATCAAATGATTTAAAAAAAATCACTGATTAATCAAATATTTTTATGATTTAATTAAATGATTTTTTTTTTAACTTTTTATATCACCATTTAAAACTTTGAACAAAACTGGATTTCTTCGGTATTAGTTTTAACATGATCAGTCAAAGTGGCTGAAGTGAAAAAATAAGTTTTAAATCCTTGTGAAAGAACTTTCATGCTGGTAAACAAAATTCAAAACATGCTACATGTTGACAGGGTACAGAGGGCATATGCACCTTATTCTAGAGTCTAAAAGTAGGGATTAGCCATGTGTGGCTCTTTGAATAGGGATTAGAGAGTGGCTTTTTCAGCTTCAGGGCAAAAGGGGTAACAGCAATGCAAGTTGAAGGAACAGTCCCTTTAGTCTGGGAACAGGTTTTTATCTTCTGCTCAATGACCTGTCAGATCACAAGGTTGTTGTTCTTCTAGACTAGTACAAGGGTCTGTTGCTGTTCATTGTTTGCCTTTGTTCCTTTATACAGACTACACTATTTGTATTTTCTACTTAATAATAGCCAGTGCCTTGTATGTTCTCAGATACTTTACAAATATGTCTGCTGGGATAAAACAAGATCCAATTTGGTGCTATTTTACTGAAAAGATTGAGCTTGGAAAGAAAGGATGTAGGGCACACACTGAACTGGTGGAGGTCATTAGCTTTGCTAAAGGACTGTGTTTCCAGAAAAGGACTTGAAGCTATTGAAGCACTTCACACGTGCAAAGCTACATCTGCTGGAGTAGAGAGGATGTTCTCTACTTTTGGACTTGTGCACAGTAAATTCAGGTATCAGCTGGGGGTAGAAAAGGCTGCTAAACTTGTGTTTTTATTTAGATCTTTAAATGGAAAAAGTGCTTAAAAATTAACTGATTACCTATACCTACACTGTCTTATGTTTGCAGTAGAAATGTTACTGCAACTGGAAAAATGCATGAATAATTTTAAATTATGAAAGAAGTACATGATTACACCATATAATACAAATTTTGAAGATGACAATCCGATTTTTGGTGTAAATATGACAAGGATGGTAAGTCAGATAATATCCGAAAACTTGAAAATTTCATCGTCCTGGAGCGGGACACGAACCCGCGTATCCCAGATAGTGCCCAGGTATGCTAACCACTACACCACCCAGAATGACCCAGTCTCAAGTTTCCGATTAATTTGAATATAACCATCACAGGATTCGCTAGTCGAAGCAACCAGCATTCATGTTTAGCGAATCTGGAGGTTAAGAATCCAATCCCGTGATTGCCCGGAGGAGCAGATAAATCATGAAAGAAGTACGGGATTACACCATATAATACAAATTTTGAAGATGACAATCCGATTTTTGGTGTAAATATGACAAGGATGGTAAGTCAGATAATATCCGAAAACTTGAAAATTTCATTGCCCGGTGCAGTGGTTAGCATACCCGGGCGCTGTCTGTGAGACACAGGTTCGTGTCCTGCTCCAGGACGATGAAATTTTCAAGTTTTCGGATATTATCCGACTTACCATCCTTGTCATATTTACACCAATAATCGGATTGTCATCTTCAAAATTTGTATTATATAGTGTAATCCCGTACTTCTTTCATGATTTATCTGCTCCTCCGGGCAATCACGGGATAGGATTCTTAACCTCCAGATTCGCTAAACATGAATGCCGGTTGCTTCGACTAGCGAATCCTGTGGTGGTTATTTCAAATTAATCGGAAACTTGAGACTTGGTCGTTCTGGGTAGTGTAGTGGTTAGCATACCCGGGTGCCATCTGGGAGACGTGGGTTTGTGTCCCGCTCCAGGACGATGAAATTTTCAAGTTTTCGGATATTATCTGACTTACCATCCTTGTCATATTTACACCAAAAATCAGATTGTCATCTTCAAAAGTTTAAATTATTTTTGTTATTAATTTCCAGTTAATTAAATTTTTGCAATTAATTGCTTGTGTTTTAATGCTTATGTTTTGTTGCTAATGGATAGGATAAGAGCCTAAAAATCAATTTAAATAAAAATCTGATTTTAAATTAAAAAATCGATTTAAATAAAAAAAAATCGGATTTCTTTGATTTTTTTTTTTAAAGTCATGATTTTTATACAATCTGTTTCTCAACTGCTAAGCAATAATACAGAGACTATAGCTAAGGGAACACCATATTTCTCTGTTAAAATATGAATCACCCTTAAAACTTGTCAATTCCATTCTTCCCAACTGACAGGAAATAATGAACAGACTATAATACATTAGTAGATACACATAGAACTATAAACATAGATGCCATGTTGCACTGGCACAGGTGGGAATATCATACAGCCCAATTTTCTATACTATTTTCTTTTCCTTCCATGCTTTACTTTCTTACCCCCACAACAGATTAACTCAAATTATTTAAGAATTTTCTTCACACAGTAACCAAAGCAGCATTTCGTGAAGCTGAACAGAGTAATTCACATTTCGGTGGCAGCAACATTCAGAATTTAAGTGTGAAAACATTATTACTATCTTAAAACTCAGTGAAAAAATGGAAAACTCATTAAAAGCAAAGAATGATTGGTGAATGAGTTTTATATAAGAATATCACTAATAAGTAACCTCTTACACATTATATTTTGATTTCTTTAACTCAACTTTTGGCTTTCCAAATCTTGTCTCTCTTAAAAATGAGAATTGTTAAAAGTATGTTGCAAAATTACTTTTAAAATTTGAAAACTCACACTAAATTTACTTTCAGTTCCATGGAATGTTCATAATAGAACTCAGAAGATTGTTATAAACATGGTTATATAAGCTTAAAACACCCACCCAAAATTCAGCATGCAAGGCTTTAACATCTTTCAAACAGTTACGAAGCTGTTTTCTGGTCATTCGATTGCCTGCTGACAATAAATATTCTTCTGTAGAACTAGAATATCAAACGAAAGGAAAGGAAACAATAATATTACAATGTTAAATCAGTAGCAAAACACAAAGAACAACATCAAATACAGTAGACTCTCGCTAATCTGGCCATTCCTTGCACAGAAGAGTGCCGGATTAGCGAGAGTGCCAGATTACTGAGAGTGCATAAAAATTCAGTTTAATTCTTCATCAAATTTAATGTTAAAATTACAAGTTTACTATGTGTAGTATATATGCATTTAAAAAAACAAATAACAGACAAGCATATGATAATGACAAAAGAACATGATCAGTACATACTATACTGTCTCATTTACAACAATGAAATGGTCTTTCATATTATTAGCACAGTAAAGCACAATATGTATGTGTACATACTATACACAATAAAAGAAACATACAATTGCAATACAGCACAGATGAAATCTTGCATTTTCTACTCAGTGTGGTCACTTTGAAACATGCCACAGATTTTTGTTTGCTTTAATGAAGATACTCTTCGATGGCACACTTTGTCATGCAATCACTTTACTAGCATTACGTCGGTACTGCACGTGTCTGGTTGTTGCATTATGTACTGCAGGAAGATGTCGGCAGCTTCAGTGCCAGCAGTGTGAGAAATCTTCGTGCTCTCTGCCTCTACGGTGCCATCTTCCTCATCACCTTTATCTTTTTCTTCCTGCACGCTTTTGATGATTTCTTCATCTGTTAAAGCCTGGTCTACTCCACAATTTTCCTCATTCAGCCACTTAGTAACGTCCCCTTTATCAACTTCTCCTCCTGGAAGCTTGTGGAACATGTCAACAAACACAGCATCTGGAATTGTTGGTTTTGAATTGACTGGCTCATCACTGCCACTTGATGCTGATTCCAACTCAGTGTCAATCGATGGCTACACTTTTTTCCAACACTTCCGTATGGTAGTGCTCTTCACAATGTCTCATACTTCTGCTGTTTGGAAAACAACATCACACATGTTGATCGCTTTCCACGCCTTCAGCATAGCTTTGGTAGAATTGTTTTCACATTCACTAACAGAGAGGCAAGAAGAGTATGTCGGTAGCGGCGTTTAATTGATTTCAAAATTCCCTGGTCCATAGGTTGAATCAGAGCTGTCACATTGGATGGAAGAAAGACAGCTCGTATATCACCTGACTTCAGAGACAAGTCCGAGCGATGACTAAGAGCATTATCAATTAGGAGGATGGCTTTCAACCAAGTTTCTTTTTCTTCAGTTCTTCCTTCACAGCCGGTACGAATTTATCATGGAACCACTGAGAAAAATTTTCTGAGTTCATCACAGATGAAATCTTGCATTTTCTACTCAGTGTGGTCACTTTGAGACATTCTTTTGAGCACCATAATCAACCGATAGTGTACTCATCTTGCTGTGTTGAAAACATCGTGGCTGTTGGGCTTTTCCCCCATAGCAGAAAGTTCCTGGTCAGTCTGCGACAGATATCATTGTACCACAAAATAATCTGAGGGTGGTCAGTGGTCACTGTGCAAGATAACTACCAAATGTGAAAAACAATAAAAATTGCGCAGACATATTTTTCTACCTAAAAAATGTCTAACCTAAGTACTACAGCAATTGAAATGTTAATTAAAATCAAAAACATTCTGGTCCTCTGCATCTGGAATTTTACCAATATTTTCAAGCTGAAACACAAAGATTTAGGGAATAAAATGATATTTAACAACAGTAAAGCGCAGAGGCATCACTAGGAAAAAATTGTCACTTAGCTGCCAAGTTGTAAGAATTTTGACCGTATTGTACGATTGTACGGAATACTTGATATATGTACGAATTTTCCTGAAAATGTTAAAAAGTAAAAATAACATGTAATTTCTGTGAGTGTGTGAAAGTTTTATGCATGAAAAATGTTACTCATCCAACGGTAAGAGTCTGAACAATGCTGCGCTGAGAAACCGAACGCACCCCATGCAAGCGAGTTGATTTGCGTAATAAAATCACATGACCAAGTGGAGAAAACCGCGACCATAGTGATTTTTTTTTTTGATTGGAGGTTTAACGACCACCGTGAGCAACTCAATGGGCTATAAGCAGTCGCCCGTCCCTAATTTAGGGTCACTGGTTCCAGGGAAGGGAGAGAGCCAGTGCCGTAAGACAAACACAACATCCATGCCTGACCGGGATTCGAACCCTGACCCCTTACGGACGAATGATCAGAGGCCAGCGCCTTAGACCACTGCGCCACCGGGGCGGCCCCATAGTGATTCATCACCAGTATGTGGCGATTGGCGTCACAAAGTTTGTTTCATGTTTTTTGGACGAAGCACGTGCAGTGACTTGACGTTGATACTGGAATATTGTCGGGCAAAATGTCAAACAAGCAGTATTTACAATTTTTTTTAGATTCTTACACGAATAAATTCCCATTCATTGTGAAGTCGCGGAAAGGTGAGAATTTTGCTTTTTGTTCGGTCTGTAGTTGCGATTTGAACATTTCCCATGGAGGCATTAGTGATGTTAAAGTGCATATTAAATTGAAAAAAACATTGTGATTTTGCAGCATGTATAAAAAAGAACTCTAATATTGAAGCATTTATCAATAGGGCTAATGATAATAGTGAATTCGATGTTATAAATGCTGAATGCCTTTTTACTGCTTTTGTCATCGAACATAATTTACCTATTGCAGTTCCGAGCAATGTTCCCGAAATGTGAAGTTGCCAAAAGGTATGGCAGTGCAAGAACAAAAACTTCTGCTATGTTCACACACGCTAACTGCCAAATTGGCTTGGCAGTTAGCGTGTGCGAGTCTGGAGGAATTCGAGGCCGCTGTGGTGTAGCGGAAGCATACCCGGCGCGTAACTGGAAGACCCTGGGTTCGACTCCCGGTGGCGGCCAATGAGAATTTTTCCGTGACTCATTTATAAACATGGAAAGAGCGAAGATCTTTGTTTGATGTTCCTGGTCCACGTTAAATGCCTGTATTAATGTAAACTAAAACCTTTCACAAGTGCCAGCAAGGTGTGCCGTCACAGCGCCACCTGGGTAGAAACAAATAGTATAAAAATAATCCACGCTCGTGACTTCCCAAGGATGTGTAAACTGTGGGAAAGTTGGTGGTTTCCAAGGCTATTGCAATAATTCATTTTGTGTTGGTCACAAATGTTTCTAATTCTGAATCACAACTTGCTGCCGACGTGTGAGCAAATGCTGGTTTTGTAATATTTTCAATTATTTTGAGGATCCTTCCTATTTTTATTTTAAATTGAATTACATGAACGTCAGTGCTAATTCAAAACAAAACAACGTTAAAATTGAAAACTTCACTCGGGTATGAAGTATAATACATTCCGGTCTGATATTAACACAATTTCTGCAACTAAAAACCATGCAAGGAGAAGGAGGCCGGATTAGCGAGAGTCTACATTTAAAAACAATTGCAGTGAGTTAAAAAGTACTTAAGATGAAAAAGGACATTAATTGCTTACCCATGAAAAATGCAACAGTCTTAGGTGTTTTCAATTAAAGCATCAACACGGACTGGAAAATTCTGGATCGAGATGTGGAAATGCAACTTTACTACATACACTGTGTTCATACTTTAACAACATGATACACTTAATTCTTTATGGTAGAATTTCCAGCATGAAGCTTTGCAGAAATTATAGAATTTCCTATCACAAAGACCTTAAGTTTAATTTGACAACTTCCTACAAAGGCAATGTTTTTATAACCATTACCTCTACAGACCAAAAATTTCTTTCAGCACTACAAATATTTTACATTTTTAATAGCTAAATGTTTCAACAGGAATTATACACAGGTTTATCAAAATAATGGAAACACCAACTACCACTGGAGTACATGCAATGCACCACGTGCAAATTACAAGGATGATGTCACCAGTGATGTGAGGTACATATAAATGGGTGCAATATGATGTTGGCAATCATGCAGCAGTGCCACAGTCACAGGTGAAACAGCTGTTGTGGAGTAATTGACAATAATGTCAGATCTCGGTGACCTCCAAAATGGCAGGATCATTACAGGAGCTTCTAGAACTAGAATGGCAGAATAGTATGTGTAACACGAGGAACTGTATCGAAGATTATGAATACCTCTCAAAAAGGACATGGCGTTTCCTCCAAACAGGTAAATTGTGGATGCCACACAAAGATGTCAGATAGGAATAGATGAATGTTAGCACAAAACCATGGCACCATAAACAGCAGAGTTGAACACAAGAAGGAATGATCCTGTTCCCATCATAACAGTTCTTCAGGAACTCCATCATGCCAGAATTTACAGCTGTGTTGCAATCCACAAACCTCTGTTTACCAACATCAATGCAACAAAACATGTAAGGTGGTGCAAAACACTTTATAGCCAAGTGTCACCTGATCTGATGAATTGTGCTTTTTATAAGAAATTTTTTGCACAGTGCAGTTTTGCAGAAAAAGTACAAAAGACGTCATTGGAGAAAAATAATGGCGATGGATCTTCCTCCCATTCTCAATAGCCTTGCAGGAATAATGGTATGATTCACAAAGAAGTGAAATTCATGCTTATTTACTGTGACAGAGATATCACACACAAACTTACAATTGCCGAGGTTTTTTTTTTTTTTTTTTTTTTTTTTAATAATCTATAACAGCTGCCTGCATCAGCACAAGAGCAGCAGGGTGGGGAAACTGCACTTTTTTACCATAATAACTGCAGCTCTTAACCTGAAAATTACAGTAATACTTTTGCAATCACAGTTGGACCTAAGCAGTATAAAAATGTGAATTGAAGAAAACAGTTTAAAGGTCGGCAAATTTGGATAAATCAATAACCATTGCAAACACTATTATGTGACATATTGCAGGGGGTACGCTGCCAATCACATTTTCCGATTTGCAGAAAGAAAAAAACAAAAAAAAAAACAAAAAAAAAAAACAACATTTTGGATTTTGGCAATGGAAAAGAAGTTTTAGTGAAAATATTGGAGATTACGTTTTTGTTCTATTATATAACAGTTTGCTGAAAAATAATAATATTGTAGTTAAATTGTGTATTACGGGGATTACTAGGATATAAGTTTTCACTTGTCAAATTTTCGGGTTGTACCCCAACCCTTCGTCAGGACTGACTAAGACAGAAGGTGCTACCACTCAAGTGGTAATGTCATATCGCTATTATTTGTTAATTACCACTTGAGTGGCAGCACCTTCTGTCTTAGTCAGTTAGTCAGTCCTGATGAAGGGTTGGGGTACAACCCGAAAATTCGACAAGTGAAAACTTATATCCACAATTTAACTACAATAATTCTTCACTAGGATTTGCCATGTCTTCATTCATTCGAAAAATAATAATTTGGCAAAAACTTTAAAAAAGCAAGAGCAACCACTGATACTGTATATTACAAACATTTCAAAATTATAATATTGTACTCAAATCTGTTACGCAACATTCTACATTCACAGCATTCATGGTCACTTTATTCTAAGAACTGAATTATGGGTGAAAAAAATCATTCCACAACTAAGTACTACTTACCATTCTTTTGGTGGGAATTCGCACAGTTAACGTTTTCTTGAGAATGATTTAAATCCAATGTCAATGAAGCATTAGATCCTCGCCTGGTGAAAAAAAAGGTTCATGTACTACATAATTTCAAAAACTCAAAAATTTTTAAAAACATATTTAAAAAAATTATAAAAAATATTTTTGAAAATATGAAATATAAGAATCATGTAGATTACACTACAAATGATTACAAAAAAGGAATTCTAAATCCATTTAATGGTGTAAAATAATAAAGTAAATAGGCAGCAAGCTTTCAGCACTCACGGGTGGCTTCATCAGGCATAACTGAGATAAATACTGTAAACAACAAACAGAAAATAAAGAAGTTCTGAGTAATTCAAACTTAAACTTTAAGTTTAATACTTATTTATTCAAACTTAAAGTTTAAGTTTGAATTACTCAGAACTTCTTTATTTTCTGTTTGTTGTTTACAGTATTTATCTCAGTTATGCCTGATGAAGCCACCCGTGAGTGCTGAAAGCTTGCTGCCTATTTACTTTATTATTTTACACCATTAAACGGATTTAGAATTCATTTTTGTGAATATTTTTGAAAATCTGAAATTTTCATATTTTCAAAACAAAAACAATATATTTCAAAAATATTTTTGAAAATTTATCAAAACGAGAATATATTTCAAAAATATTTTTGAAAATTTATCAAAACGAGAATATATTTCAAAAATATTAAATGTTCTTAAATAATCGAAGAAATCTCTAATCATGGAAGACTAGATCTTCTCAAGTCACATTATAAACCTTGAAAGCTAACAGCCTAAATTATCTTACTTTCTTATAATATAAATATATTTTTTTAAATATCATATTTTCAAAACAAAAACATTTCAAGAATATTTTTGAAAATATGAAATTTTCATAATTTCAAAAACTAAAAAAATTCAAAAACATATTTTCAAAAATTATAGTTTATACTTTATAGGAATAAAAAATGGCAATAATGCAAAAAAATATGTGAATAGAAGAAAAGATTATACTACCTACGTACCATATGAAAAGAAAAAAAAAATTACCTCTCAAGCAGACCTTTTGATTTAAATCTCAACGGGCTACGACATGGACTTGGTGTATGTTCAGAATCTGTTTCTGTGATGTAACAGTCCCTGTTCTCAGGTTGAATTATATCGACATCTGCAACAACAGGCTTAACAACTGGCTGAACTATCACATGGCAAGGTTCACCAACTACGGGTGTACTGTCTTTTTTGATACTGCGTGTGCTCAGAAACAGCTGTTAAATGTAAAAAATTATAACAATAATAATGAGCAAACTACTAACTATCTTGAAAAATTGCAAAGACAAACTAAAGAACATTGAATGGCAACTACACTGATGTCCAGACTTAATGTGACAAACACATCATGAATAAAGCAAAATCTACATGACAGAGTTTAATGATACTTGGTACAGACATACATTAGGGTGGTCCTTAAAATACTATGAATTCAGACTTGCCAACCTTAAGAAGAGAAAAATCCTGCAATTTTCTATGAAAATCCTGCAAGCTTATTTTTGTATGTTTGAAATATCAATGGACATAATTTGAAGCACTAATGTTACGTTAAGGCATATAAAAAATGTAAAACAATTTCTGTTAAAAATATTTTAAAAAATTCTGTTAAGTTATGCATCGATCTGGAGGATAACCCAAATTATGACAGAAATGGAGAAATTCCTCGAAGCAGTCGTACTCTCATGCCTAAAGATTACAGCAAAATTTTTTCGCCGCCGAATTTTCGATTTTGGAAATTTTTCCTCCATTTTTAAACTGAAAGACAAATATTTATGGAATAAAATGATATATAACAACAATACTGGACAGAGGCAACATCACAGGAAAAAGAAATTATGATTACGGAGAAAATCTTTATTTGGTTTACTTCCGTTTCTGAAAGGCAAAGTACCATCCCGATGCGCATTTTTACGAATTGGTAAAATTATTCGACGCATAGTTTACGCACGAGAAAAAAAATTCCAGACGCATATTTTTACGCAACGAGAAAAATTCCCGATGCGTATTTTTACGCGTTGGTAAAATTTTGATGCATACTAAACGCGCAATTACGCGTTTTGGCAAACTCTGGTTGGCACATCAGTTGAGCACACTCCCGTGGAGATAGAGAGAGCTACTGCACGATGACACGAAGCCAGCAAGTCAAAGATGACACAGCGCTCGTAAGGTCTGGTAGAAAATCTAAGTGGATGGTTGCAGGGGGTTGAAATATTTTGATTGAGCAATCGAAATATTAAAAAAATCTGTTAAAAAAAGACCTCTATCCGCAAATCAGTTAAATTAAGCAGAAATCCGTAAATTTTACGGATAATCCACAAAAGTTGGCAAGTATGCAAATCTATTTTTGAAAATTTCCCCATTTCGGTTGGTTGGTTAGTTTTTATGGCGCAAGGGCCATGTCTGGCCAAAGAGCGCCAAACACAAGACAAGCCAAGACAAGACAAGACACAGGACAGCCAAACCCCATTTCGGCAACAACGCACAATGTTTTTGTCCTCTCACACTCTCACATGCATATTTTTTTGCAATGTTACTATCTGGGAACATTTTCTTAAAAAGCACACTTGCATGGCCAGCACAGCTTATAAAAGTAAGTTATGTTACACGAGGAATGAAGTAAACAAGCACTCAGCATGGATAATCGCGTTGGAAGAGGAACTATCTCGAGCTAAATTTAATGTTATTTTCCACGGACTTAGAATTGTCCACGTGTTTTTGCGTACGAATGTGATTAACGATATCTCCTTTGCCCTTGTGGACAACGGAAAAATCCCACCTACAAATAGAGCAAAAGGCAAATTGTTGGTGCTTCCTTGATTCGATTATACACGGATAATCTGTCGTATACTTCTTAAAAACAGACTGATATTTTCTAACAGCCATCGCTTGATTAAACACGTGCACAAAAAGTTCTCAGAAATTCCTGTGAAGACAGACGAAGTACACAAAACAAACCAAAACACTACCGCGCGCTTCCGATAGAAATCTGCGTCAGTACGTACCGCGCCAAGGCCAAGCCTGCTCCTACTCCGTGCCTGCAGCGCCAGAGATCATTAGCGGACAGAAGAGTAAACTGCTCGCTGCTGACTCAGAAGGGAAAGGTCAGTTCTCCGCTAATGAACCGATGCCTGAGAGAACTTCGAACTTTTCCCCTCGTTACTTTTTAATTTACGCTTCGGTACTCAACGAAGTTCTCCGATGCCTGGGAGCAGTTGCCCGTCCCTAATTTAGGGCCACTGGTTCCAGGAAAGGGAGAAAGCGAATGCCATAAGAAAAACACAGCATCCATGCCTCACTGGGATTCGAACTCAGACCCATCTCAGATGAATGATCAGAAGCCATTGCTTAGACCACTGCTTCACCACCAGGCTGGCCATTTCAGGA
Source organism: Macrothele yani (assembly GCA_039090855.1). Lineage (NCBI taxonomy): Eukaryota > Metazoa > Arthropoda > Arachnida > Araneae > Macrothelidae > Macrothele > Macrothele yani. The sequence continues at coordinate 65,705,263 of CM076990.1, read as the reverse complement.
TCAAAATTTAAATAATCTCTTGGGATATTAAGGCAATTAAAGAAATTCATAGTGTTTTTTGTCACAAAATCATCAATCTTCATATCACGAGAAATCTTGCCACTCAGCTTGATGCGTTTAAGAGGTTCGTCGACCCTGTTCTTTTCATTAAGTGACCGAAGCATAGCTTTTTTGGACTTGTAGGCACGTTTTGTTTTCCCTTTACAATTTTATTTTTCAGCTTGAGCCACTTTTCATGCAATTTCTCCAATTTTTTGATACAATCCTGTTCATGGCAAATGGGAATACAGGCTTTTTCTCAAACCACAGCAGTTTCCTTAACAACAGCCCTACAACTCTCACAAATTGCCTTCTTCAAGGTTTATATCTAGGCAAGCTTGTTTCTGAAACTGCACAGACATTACCTTATTTATGTGGAGTTATTGACTGACACTTAAGTCAAATAAGACAAGAGAAGGTGAATGGAGAAGTCAGGTGACAGGAATAATACGGTAAGTGAATATTTCAACTGACTTGAGCGACCTCTAAATATAGTCAGATCTGCCCGAAACTTTACAAAAAATATTTTTGTTATATGGTAGAACAACAAAGGAGGGTCAGACAACATTTTAAAACTTCAAAAATAAGGACCACCTTAACATACATATATTGACAACGCAGCACTACACAACAGAAAAAAAAAATGTCATGATCACATGAGGAGGAAGCATGTGCACGACAGTCAAAAAGTGATGCAGCAAGTGGCACATATTTTTAGGGGCTAACAGTGAGTGTGATTACCTTGAACAGCACTATAGCTCACACAACAAGCCCTCACATGGTTTACAAGGCTGTGAACAAGAGTCTGGGAAATAAGTGCCACTTCTCCACCAAGGTGCATCAGAGTCCTGGGAAGGTTCTGGGAGGGTGCTGCTGACTTGCAATTGCTCTTGCTAAGACATCATACACAAGCTCTATCAGGTTCAGGTCTGGAGATCTTGTGGGGCCATTTCATCCCGTGAATATCTTCACTCTCCAGGTATTCGTAAACTAGCTGAGCTCTATGAGAATGGGCATTATACACAGTGCGTCAAAGAATTTTTAAGACTGAGTCTGTAAAATGAAATAGAAACAAGAAATTATAATTTGTTTTGGTTTGTTATTCAAAATAAGTCCCTCCGGCTTCAATACACTTGTTACAGCGATTTAATAATGATTCGAATACCTGTTCCAGTTCGCTTTGCAGAATTGCCTCCAAAGCATGCATCGAAGCTGTTTGTATGGTCGAAATATTATCAAAATAACACCCTTTTAACACCATTTTAAGTTTTGGGAACAAAGAAAAGTCGCAGGGTGCTAAATCGGGTGAATACGGTGGATGATTCAACACACAGACGTTATTTTTCGCCAAAAACCTACGAACAAGAAGTGAGGTGTGACTGGGTGCATTATGGTGCAACAAACACCAACTGTTTTCATCTCGATATTCTGGAAGAAAGTGACGAATTCTGCCCATCAAACGCCTCAAAACATTTAAATAAAACTCACCAGTAATTGTTTGTCACTTGGAACAAATTCTTTGTGGATAATACCCTTACTATCGAAGAATGTAATGCGCATTGTTTTGATTTTCGATGGAACTTTTCTTGTTTTTTTTACTTCCATTCCGCACTTTGTCGCTTTGTTTTAGGATCATATTGAAAACACCATGTTTCATCACCAGTAACAATCGATTTTAAGAAGTTTGGATCATTTTCAGCGGCTGAAATGATGTATCTGCAATGTGCACTTCTCCTTGATTTTTGTTCATTTGTTAACGTGTGTGGAACAAATTTAGCACAGACTTTTGTTTTGACCAAATCTTCATGCAGGATGGTTCGAATCGTTTCTTTGTTGATATTTAAAGACTCTTCCATCATTCTTAGTGACGCACATCGATTGTTTGCCACGAAATCACGCACTTTTTCAACAGTCTCAGGTGTCCTAGATGAACTTGGTCTTCCGGTATGTTTATCTTGTAGCGTCTCTCTTCCTTCCAAAAAACGTTTGTGCCACAGCAAAACATTTGACATACTTAAACAAAACTCAGCGTAAACTTGTTTCATCATTTGGTACGTTTCCGAGGCACTTTTACCAAGTTTTGCGTTAAATTTAATAACAGCCCTTTGTTCCATCTTAATAAATCAACATGAAAAATTTTTTACTTCTCTAATGAACGCCCGTTTTGTTTGAGTTACTTTAACAACTGCACAGTACTTTTGGCAGAAAGCAAGCAGATGTTCAAGGTTTATAACGCATTCATGATTACACTGGTGGCGCCACCGTAGGCTGAAATCTAGCGCCAGTCTTAAAAATTCTTTGACGCACCGTGTAGTCTATAAAAGGGAACTTGGAGAGCAACAGCTCATCTTAAAAGCCACACAATAGGGCTCTATGATGTCATCCCTGTAGCGTGCAGCAGTCAGGGTGCCTCCCGGAAACACATATAGCAACACGAGTCTGTCCAACATCATGGCAGCCCAAACCAGGAGTCTTCCAACACTGTAGTGGTCAACTTCCTTAATACTGAAGGAAAGATTTCAGCTTCCTGCCTCTTTCTAAACATACACACATAGAAAATTCATGTTTAGGCTGTACTGTGACTCATCACTGAAGAAAGAGATGCTCAATGATCAGAGGCCCAGGGGTGGTTGTCAGGCCCAATTCAGATGAACTCTTCTGTGCAATGCAATGAGTGGGATACAAACTATTGGCCTTTTTGCATATATACACCACTCTCGCAGAGCCTTCTGTAAACTGTTTGCCTCAATATTGTGGTTCCGGTAGCAGAGTTGCCTGGCTGTTGATTCCTTATGGTGGCGAGCAGTTATCTGATTTTCTGGAACTGTCTCTGGAGATTCGATACCACTTGGCACGACATATTAGCCACCTCAGCTTACAATTGCTCTGCCTCCAATCTACTGATCAATCTCCACTATAGTCTTCTAAGCAATGGTGCCAGAGGTGTACATAGAGTGGGGGGGGGGGGGGGGACAGAAAATTTGAGTTTTTTTAATCCATCAAGATAAAATAAAAGTGAAAGAAAAGTTAAAGCATTACTTTCTAATGTAAATGGATGCATTTTTATTAAATTAAAGCATTTTTTCTAATGTAAGTCACATTTTAACAAAAAAAAAAAAAAAAAAAAAAAAAAAAAAAAAGAAACACATTGGGGGGGGGGAGGCAAGGCCTCTTGAGCCTCCTCTAAATATGCTCTTGGATGATGCAGCACAATCAGTCTTCTACTAACAATCTAACTCAAGCTTCAATTACAGCACTCAGAACAACATTTATCAAATTTGCATGCCTGCCGGCTCAATGACGTGCAGTTGTCATCTTTACATTAATTTTGGATACCAGTTTACATCAATCATTATTAGGGCTCGGACTGATTCATTTTTTTGCATTTTTAGGGCTTTTTGCCTTTTTAATGCATTTTTAGGACATTTTGCAGCCTTTTCTGGAATTCGTTTGGCATTTTGAGAGGATTTTTGCAATTTAGCGCATTTTTTGTCACTTTTCTGCATTTTCTTTCTTTTTTTTATGTACAGTCCAGAAACGGCCAACACGGCCCTTACGGCTGTGGCATTTCTTCACCCCTTGACACTTTGGGAAGGTCATACATAGTTGATTGTGCTGATAAGACTCTGCACTAGTTCTCCTCAAAAGAAAACAAATGTCTGACTGCCTCAAAAGAGCCAATGGCTTTGGACCCCCCCCCCGACAAACCCCGAGTTGCAAAGATGGGAGAGAGAGAGAGATAACCGATCGGCGCTTGGATGCGAGTGATTCGGCCTGTATACCTTAGAAGGTCTTTCGCCCCTGAAGCAAAGCCCGCACCCCTCCCTCATCCATACTCAACCTTCTCCCTCAGGGAGTGAAAAGATTTCCCCCAAGAAACAGGTAGCTCAATTTATAGGAAGCATTACTTTGGATTAGGTGTCACTTTCCACAGGGACATCTGAGAGTAATCCTCATTTTGTTGAATCTTCAGAAGGGAAGGAAATGGAATAGAAATATTTGTGCCTAAGATTTTTGGACAATGTTCGTGAAAGGGTTAGGTACGATGTTTTTCCATTGCCCCCAACCTTCTGGTACCAGGCAGAACCTGTTCTGAGTGTTTGAGGGGTTTCACTTAAAGCATCTGGAATGTATGGTAGCTGTTAGTACATACTCCAAGTCATTATTTCCAGTCTGAAAAGAAAAGTAGCAGTTTATTTCCAAAGATGCCTAAATGCAAACCTACTCAATCTTGCTATTTACGCAAGTTTGTTTCTACTGATGGAGTAATTCTATTTTGCAAACTATGTGAAACTAAAGTTGCAGCACAAAAGCGATTTATCGTCATGCAGCATATTGGACGAGAAAAGCATATTCGAGCTTTTGAACTTGCAAAGAAAAAGTCGCAGGCATCTCAATATTTACTTATGGAAAGCTGTTCATTGACACCATCCAAGAAGTCACCATTTTATAAAGAGTTGTGTGAAGTTTTTGTTTCTGCGAATATTCCACCGGAAAAGTTAAATCATCCTAAATTTCACCAGTTTTTGGAAAAACACACTGGTCATGACATACCTGACGAGTCTGCACTACGAAAAAACTACATACGTGAGTGTTACACCAAAACAATGGACAAAATTAGAGACAGTGTAAAAGGGAAAAAAAAATGTTTGTGTCTATTGATGAAACGGACGATGCTCAGGGTTGTCCTATTGCTAAAATCATAATAGGGACACTTGAGCCAGATTGCCTTGGCATAATACATAATATTTTTGCTGAATACGGAGATCATAGAGAAAGTGAATCACTCAGCGATCTGTCAATTATTTGAGAAATCCTTATATCTTTTATGGCCTGGTGGTATACAACATGACAATATCCTTCTGTTTTTGACTGATGCTGCCCCATATATGGTTAAAGCAGGAAAATCAATTAAATGATTTTATCCCAAATTGGTGCATGTCACTTGCCTTGCCCATGCTTTACATCGCACTGCCAAAGAAGTCCATGCAAATTATCCTAATATTGATCGACTCGTATCCAATGTCAAAAAAATATTCCTAAAAGCACCATATCACATACAAGGAGTGTTCAAATGAAAAGGTACGAAACGACACTGTGAGTATAAATGAAGACGTTATTCAAAGTATACACCATAGGCCGTAGCACAATGATCCCATTGATTAACGAGCCGAAGGATTCCTTGTTCCCAGAAATCCTGTGGCCGTGACGAGACCCAGTCCTGCATAGCGTCCTTGAGTTCTTCGTCCGAGTGGAAGCGCTTCCCTTTCAGATGTTTTTTCAGGGAACCAAACACATGGAAATCGCAGTGCGACATGTCCGGGCTGTAGGGCGAATGGTCAAGCTGCTCCCACTGGAACTTGGCCAGTTCCGCGTGTGTGACCCTGGAGACGTGTGGAAGCGCGTTATCATGGAGCAGAACCACACCCTCCGCGATGAATAGCGGCTGGTTTAACACCTTCCGCTGTTAGAAATCGGATAACGCCTCGTTGATCCTCAATCGTCGAATTTTGCAATGTGAACGCCATCCTGTCCTCACACGCACTGCCGCGTCAATTGGACGGCGCTCTTTATAAGAGCCTCTGCTCTCTCCTGCGCATGCGGGCGCACGCGCATGCTCCGATCCACGCCGGCGACTCCAATCGCATCCCTAGATGTGTCGCTACGTTCTCCCATAGCGGCATAGGCAAATATGTTAACGGTTACGTTCTTATGACGTTTCGTACCTTTTCATTTGAACACCCCTAGTACAATGTTTCAAATCTCAAGCTCCTAGCCTAGCCTTACCACCATAGCCAGTAATAACATGTTGGAGGACATGGCTGAATGCATGCATACACTGAAGAGCAATTGAATTAGAGATACCTATCTAGTAACGTGTAGCACCACCTTTCGCCCTGATGATGGCGGCGATTCGTCTCGGCATGGACTTGACAAGATACCGGAAGTGTTGGGAAGCCATACGCATCCACGACCCCTGAACAAGCTCCCACAGTTCACGAAGATTTGATGGAGGGGGTCAGAGCCTTGAATATCTCTCTCGATGGCATCCCAGATGTGCTCGATGGGATTGAGGTCAGGTGACCTAGCTGGCCAAGGAAGCGAGGTCACATTGATGGAGTGTTCATCCAACCATTGGGATACAATTCGGGAGCGATAGCATTGTCTTGTTGCAGGATGAGGTCCCCAGTGGGATGTTGACGCACAAACGGGAGCAAATGGTCATCCAGGATATCCCGGTAACGTTGACCTGTGAGGGACGATGTCACACATACCAGGGGTCCCATTTCAGTCCACGTAAACAGTCCCCAGATGAGAATGCCACCCCCATCAGCTTGAAGAGTACCCTGCTGGTAAGAACGATCCATCGCTTCATGTGGTTTGTGCCGTACTCATATCCTGCCATCCGCATGTACCAACGTGAATCTCGACTCATCAGTCCAGGCAACATTTTCCCACATGTCTAGGGCCCAGTTGCGATGTTCCCGTGCCCATGCTAATCTTTGCACCCTGTGATGTGCAGTCAGCAGCGGTACCCTCGTGGTACGATGGCTTCTGTACCCCATAGCGAGGAGATGGTTCTGGACAGTGTGGCTGCTTACACGTTTTTGTGCACCAGCGTTAAATTGCCGAGTGATTTCTTGCACTGTGGCCCGTCTATCCGCTGTTACAATGCGAGCTAGCCGACGATAACCCCGCTTATCCACACGCTGTTGTCCACGGCAGTTGGCCCTTGCAGGGATGGTTTTACCGGATTTGATGTACTCATGGTGCACCAGTGACACAGTGGCTCGTGAAAATCCCAGTACCTGCACGACTTCCAAGATGGAGTGACCCATTCGTCGGACCCTGAGAATTTGCCCACGATCAAATGCGCTTAGATCCTTCGTCTTACCCATACTGTGTCCGACTCTTATTGATTCCCGTCACATCACTCCTTATATTGTTGGATCGCTGCATACGTCATGTCGTTTCCGTTTACACGGCCGCCCACAGCGTCACATTTGCATAACGCCAGCTGTCTCTAATTCAATTGCTCTTCAGTGTACATTACAGTACAATTTCCAGCCTGTGAAGTCTATAGTAAATGGTTTTCAAACTGGTGATGCTGCTTCAATTCAAATTGGCCAACACGTGTTCTTGGAAGATGAAACAGAAGGAAATCTAGCATACATTAAATCAAACTTCGGCATTTTGGCCTCAACGATTACGTGTTTAGAAAAACAGGGTATGGAACTCATCAATGCAGTCAGTTACATTGAAAAAGCAAGCCAAGTTCTTAAAGGAGCCAAAGGCAAGGTTGGACAATCTATCTTTGCCAAATTAAACAATGTTTGGGAAAAAAATGTTGGATTCTAGACTTTGAAGAAAATCTCACATATATTAACTGGAGAAACATACAGTTTTGATATAGAAGAACTAGCTGTAAATGAAGCTGCTTGTTTCAAGTATGCCCCTGTCACATCCATTAATGTCGAGAGAAGCTTCTAGAGATATAAAAATCTACTTACAGATAATAGACGTTCATTTACCTTCAAAAACATTAAGATGCACCTTATAATTCAGTGCAATTATGATGCACTTACATGAAGAGACTTTCAGTGTACAAGCAAATAAAATTCATATGGGATTGGTATGCACTGTTCTTTCTTTTTCTTATGCAGTTACTAGTTATTTTTTTTACGATTAATATTTATTTTAAAGAAAAGAAATATAATTTATCAATTATTTTAAGACAATTCAACAATTTTTGGCAAAATTTACTATAAGAACTGTTCTAGGAAGATTTTCTTTAAAAAATTTTAAGGGCTTTTTTTTTCATTTTATGGGCATTTTTTGCAATTTTTAAGGGCATTTTCTGCTACTTTTAAATGCATTTGTAAGGAATTTTTCGGTCATCAAAGTCCGGCCCCTAATCATTATAAACTTCTACCTATAAAAATCAAAATGCTTATAAGTGGACAGATTTAAGCTGATAGTAGCTATGGACATACATACATCAGTAATGCAGCAGGTCAATGACACAAGGTACTCCATGTCAGCACATCATTAGTGTAGAAAATGCTTCTTCTCAAAGATACGTTTTCTTGATTTCGCTTTAACTAGCGAATAGCCCGTCCTTTTTTTCCCCCTGATTGGAGGTTTAACGACCACTGTGAGCAACTCAATGAGCTATAAGCAGTTGCCCGTCCCTAATTTAGGGCCACTGGTTCCAGGGAAGGGAGAGAACGAGCGCTGTAAGGCAAACACAACATGCATGCCTCACCGGGATTCGAACCTGGACCCATCTCGGATGAATGATCAGAAGTCATCACTTAGACCACTGCACCACTGGGGCAACATAGCTTGCTCTAGGACGGTTGTTTTTAAGCTTTAAATAAATATTAGTACAGTACAGTTCCGAAAATCCGCACAACTTGGTTCCAGAGGTTGTTCAGATTGTAGAATTTTGTGGATTTTAGAGAATCTGTGTGTGTTTACTAGTACATATGTACTGTATAATACTAGTTCAAATAGGATGGTATGTATGTACATATTATAGGCTTTCATTTGCTTAATAATTAGTAAAATTAATTAGCAGTAATATGTATTCAATACTGTAATTAGTAGTATTTGGAATTTATATAGATATATACAGTATTTAATAAGTAAATAAAATATAGGGAACACATTTATAATACAGTATTGTATTAATTAATTGAATTTTTATTTTTGAAATACTGTATATGTCAATCAAACATTCTGGCTGGCAAACATTCTATCAATGGTCAATTGTTTTAAATTTGGTTTCTCTCATTGAAGTTTTTCCTGAAGTCCATATAAATCATCATTATTTCCTGTGCTGAAACACATTTCTGCAGTTCTAAAAAACTAATGTATAGTTCTCCCAACAAAATTCCATCGCCTAGGGATATTTTTTTGGTAGTAGAATCCTCGCTGTCAGTGTCTGAATCGCCTGCATCAGGATTAATCACACTAGCTATGATTCCATCATCAGTCATCATTTGGACTTCACTCTTGTCTGAAGATTCCATCCATTCAACTATATCTTCTTCTCTAAACACATTCATCATTGACACATTTGCTTGTTAGGCATATGCTAGAAGCTCCATAGCCTTTGATTTGGCCTTCAAAGCTGTGAAACCTTTGAACTCGTAATCCTCAGGTTCAGAGTCACACAATATTGATGCTGGCCATAACTTATGCCATGCGTTTATCAGAGTAGAACGTTTCACATTGTTCCATGAGCCTGCTATTAAGTACAGGCAGTCCTTCATTGTGAAATCTTTAATGAACGTTTTGATTGTTTGAAACGATTTATCAGAGTTCAACCAGTTTCCTTAGGAATTCTCCTTTGTAGTCGCACTTCCAACTGTTAACTATGCCCTGATCCATGGGCTGAATCAATGAAGTTGTGTTTGGGGGTAAGAACATAACTGTAACATTATTGGAAGTTAAATCTTCAGGATGTGCCATGCAGTTGTCCCATACCAACAAAATTTTACAGTCTGGAGCAAGTCCGACCTCCACACAGTGCTTTCTGACGTCTTTAACAAAGTGATTATTGAACCAGTCTGTAGCAAGTTCTTTGGTCATCCATGATTTTTTATTACTGTGGTAGATCACAGGTAAGACCTTTATGCCCTTCAAAGCCCTAGGACAGGCACTTTTTCGAATCACAAATTACATACATTTATGATTTCCAGAGGCATTGGAACAAAGAGCAACTGTCACTCTTTTTTTGCCTTCTTTAACACCGGAAGGTCCAACTTCATCATCACACACTAGAGTATGTCCTAGTAGACAATGCCAAACAAGTCCAGTTTCATCCACGTTATAAATTTGATCAGGAGAAAGTGCTTCCTCCTGGACAAATTTGGCAAACACATCCAGAAACTCTTCTGCAGCTACCTTATCTGCCGATTCATGCTCCCCACAAGATTTCAAGTAACAAATTCCATGTCTTTGTTTGAAGCGGGATAGCCATCCAACTGAAAAATTACAAGGCTCATCAATCTTCAGTTGCTGATGAAATAGCTTGGCTTTTTCGCATAAGAGTAGAGCTGTAATGCCTCTGCCAAAACCACTCATAAACAACAGCATCGAGGGTGGAGTTTCTAGCTTCGTGCATCGTTTTGCGATTAGCAATTCCAGAATCACTATTACTCATTGCATAGAATTGCAATATTTTGTCTCAGTTTTTCTTAATATCGTACACAGTCCGAACAGCATTACCGAAAATCTCTGCAACATGCTTTGGTGCACTGTCATTATTAAGCTTTTGCAACGTGCACTTTCTGCTGAATCATTAAAGAGCTGTGCTCTCTCTTCACTCCTGCCATTTTCTCAAATTTCCAAACAATTATTCAAAAAGTTTCCCCTTAAGACGTGAAACAAGACATAAACAAACAGATTCTCACTGCACATGTACCGGGGAAAAAATGTAAACACACACACGCAATGCTAAGGTGCCAGATTGCCTGCTTGATATGTGCTTTATTTGAACTTTAATCTCTCAATACTGTACCATCATTTCTGCCCCCCCCAAAAATAAATTAATTACACGCATTTAGTGTTCTCCGCAAAATTTTTTCGGCAGCTGGGCGGTTAGAAATTTTAGCTGGGTAATCCCCCCCCCCCCGAAAAAAAAACAAAAACGAATGCTAAGTAAGCTTGAAGTGATGAACACAATTGCACATTAAAAGTGCTGATCGCTTGTTAAATCTAGCAGATGGCATTTCTTTGTAGCTGAATTAATTTTATCACTGTTTTGGCATTACAGTAAAGTAATTGCATCGTGGTAAACATCATGCGTACATATATGAACTCCTCCCCTTTAAATTTCACCGGAGTGTAGCACTTGGGTTTGAAGTGCGGGAGTTGTTTGACATTCATCGCCCAGCACCTTGTCCCTGCGTGACATTCTATCCATTGTTCACACGCCGTACATTTTTCTTTTGAACTATCGCAATTCCTGTACTACTGTAAATGACAAAATACTGTATCACACTCAAATGTTTCACATTAAAAAAGCGTATTTTTATTTATACAGTATTTGACAAATGTCCGTAGTGTAGCATATGAAGGAAAGAGGAGCTTATCTTTTAAAAAAAAAACTTGTCGTTGTCCGTTGTCCGCTAAATTCAACAAGTGGGATGGTGGGAAAGCAGGAGGGTTCCCCGGTGTTGTGGAAGATCCGGACATGGCACTTCCGTACAATGAAAATTTTGTGTCAGATCCATGCAAGCACACATTCCTCCATTGCGTCCCCCAAATGAGAGACTAAGGTAAACTGATAGTGTGTCAGTTCCGTGCAAAGGGTTCCCCTAATCCTTTCACAAGGGGAAAGGGAGGCAAACTGATTGTGTGTTACTTCCATACAAAGGGTGAGATTCGTTAGTTTGTTCTTTTAAAATTATGCAGCACAGTGTTCTTGTTGCATCTGGAGATTTTATTTAAACAAAATGGATCTTATAGTGTTGTCTGAAACATCAAAAGGCAAGCCTTGTGCTGTCTTCAATGATTGTCGATACCGCCAACATCATAAAAATTTATTCATCACATATTTCATAATATTAAAAAAAAATAAAAAAAAATTAGCATCCCCTCAATATGAAATCATGGGCAAACTTCAGAATCCATTCATTTACAGTGTCGTTGGTATTAACAGGGAAAATGTGAGGAACCACACACCCGGTTCATGGTTTCCTAATATTTTAGCAACTGGCCAAAAGTCCACTGCACAAAATAAAGGCATTTTGTAAATTAAAATAAATGCAAACAACAGATATTTACAAAGAAATAGGAGCAAACATATTACTCCGTTCTCAGGATTACTGCCAAAAAATCAGTAACTGAGGCTTAAAATACTGCTCCAGCAACCAAGGAATGAGCCAGCCCTTCTCTTTCAAAAGCCCTGGTTCACACAAAGGGAGCAAGGTCAAAGATGATCCACAGGCATCTTCTAGGTATGAGAGAGTTAAATTCCTTTTTGTATGGAACCGGCACAAAAACGGTAGGGCTGTAGGAGATCTCAAATACGATGGGTAATTAGCATTACATTTGTATGGAAGTGACATGAAAATTTTGGTGTACGGAAGTGCCATGTCCGGATCTGCCAGTAAACCGGGTTCCCCATCTCCTGTAACTGCATTGTAAGAGCAGGATTTCTTGCTTGGTACAAAGGTTTTGCCAGTAGACTGGATAAAAAAATAAGAAAACTCATCATTGTAAATTCTTAATGAAACTGGCTGAAATTTTGACACACTCCATATTCAGCTAAAATTTTGTGTGAATTGGTTGAAAACTTTTTTAATTAGCCATGATTATTATTATTAATGGATTTACGAGGGACAGTCACACAGGAATGTTTAATAAAAATTTTCATGGCTAGTTAAAAAAGTTATTAAACAATTTAGGCAAAATTTTGCAGATCCATTAGTAACAAAGATTTATGGTGCTTATAAAAATTTCAAACAGTTGTCTCAAAAATTCGCAAAAATGCATTTTTGCATTTTTCATCCTAATGGTCGGCAATCACGTGAGCTGAAGAAGAAGTTTACCCCTCTTGCCACATTCTGCTGGCCCCACCCAATGTCACCCTCCCCTTTTCTGATATCCATCTCCCCGTGTGCCCTAGCGTAAATCAGGCTTGTAATATTTTTCAAATAAGGAAACACTTAAAAAAGATTTTAAAAACCTTTAAAAAGATCTTAACCTTTTTTTTTTAACAAAACAAAATAAAGAAATTCTTGCCAGCTTTAAAGCAGAAAGAATTGGACATCCAATTGCAGGAAGGAGTAATTTACTGCATCGACTGTAACTGCGGACTCAGCTATATAGGAGAAACAGGGAGAAGTATTAAGGTCCGAATGAAAGAACACCAAGCAGCTATTAGGAACATTGGGAACAAAACAGGGCTAGACAGACATGTACAAGCAAGTGGACACTCCATAAATTGGGACTCAGTGAAAATAATCGCCCACCAGTCAAACTTAGTAAAGAGAAAACTAGAAGAAGGGATCGAAATAGCAAGAAGAAGAAGTACCACAATTAACGATAATTGCGGATGGTCTCTTCCAATTGAGTGGCAGCAACTACTCCAGTGACATAGTCCTGATGACGAACTAGGCTTTAGTTCGAAAATTTGACAACCAACTTTCATTAAAAATAACCTCTAAAAGACCCGTAAAAAAGTTATTCCACAAAAAAAACTTTTTTATGTCAGCTGGAAAATAAAAAATTTTGATTTCTGAAACTTTTTATTTTTTTATTTTTACCAGTCTGTTAACTGTGACCGGTGTTTAAATCCACGTGGATTTAAGGCAATTGTGGATTTCAGGAGTGCGGATTTTTGGAATTGTACTGTATATAGGGGATGTTACCTGTCCTATGATGGAGTGAAATTTTTAATTGAAGCAGACTGAAAACAAATCAAATAGACAACATATATCTATAAGGAAATACAGTAAAAACTTACATAGTAAGAATTCATTCACGTTAGAACTAAAAATTATATGCTATTTATTTCCATTTCTGAAAAGACCTCATGATAAATAACACTCTGTGCAAAATATTTGTTGTTTAGCAACTGTAGATTAGAGTGTTTAGATAGATCGATATTTTGCAAAATGTGTAATATAATCAGCACTAAACTTGGATAGTTGTTTTCGTATAAACTTACCTTAATAACTTTTACTTTAATTTTTGGGGTTAAATGACTTTTTCTCTGGCACACTTGTTGTTCCGTTCATAACTTGTTTTAGACTGTCCTGTTTGAAGGTTAGTTTGAAACTTCATTCTGAAGCTTTTTCAAAAAATAATGCGACATTTTATATCACAAATCGGAACTATCTAAATTATCGACAATGTGCAATTGGGGCGACATCTGTTTTTAGATGCAACTTTGCTCACTTTGACATCTCAAGATTTCAGTTCTTATTGTAGGTTAGAACATTTAGATAAGATCAATATTTTGTAAAATGTGTAATATAATTAGCCCTAAACTCAGAAAGTTAGTTAAAGTAAAAAATAATTAAAGCATACAAATTAATTTGAATTGTGCTAAATTAAATTAACATACAAACGCAACTTGCTATAATATTAAGATTTTATTTCAAATTTTATAGATCGGATAAATAGAACTCGAGTCACTGATAATCCAATGTTTTTAAATTAGCACACAATCACCTTGACATCTCAATGTGATCGTGTGCAAACTCAACTTGCTGTGATATTAAGAATTCAATTCGAATTTTGTAGATCGGAAAAATAGAACGAGTTATTAATAATCCAATGTTTTAAAATCAGCATGCGATCACCTTGACATCTAAAAGTGATAGCGTGCTATTACATAGCAGGCAATCATTTTGACATCACCAGAGCACACATGAATTGATCGATAAGTGACTGTGCAACAATGGCAGATGTTGCAGTGATGTCAAGCATGAATGTGTGTGTGTGTGTGTGTGTGTGTGTGTGTGAGAGAGAGAGAGAGAGAGAGAGAGAGAGAGAGAGAGAGAGAGAGAGAGAGAGAGAGAGAGAGAGAGAGAGAGAGAGAGAGAGAGAGAGAGAGAGAGAGAGAGAGAGAGAGAGAGAGAGAGAGAGAGAGAGAGAGAGAGAGAGAGAGAGAGAGAGAGAGAGAGAGAGAGAGAGAGAGAGAGAGAGAGAGATATTTGGGTGTTTATATATATTATGAACTCTTATCAAAACCAGTGATAGGTTAACAAAAATTTCAGTTTAATGAAAATAAGATCCCCTATCAAAAATCCCGCTGAAGCAATATATTTTTAATTCCAGTAGAATGAAATTCATTTTCACAAATTTTTCGTAAAAAAAAAAAAAAAATGTGTATTCCCAAAGAAAATAAATTAGCATTTAGAACAATATTTACAATTCCAGCAAAAATGTTGAACTCAGATTCTTATACTGTTTGTTAAAAGAAATAAACACCCTTTCCAGACAAGTTATACACAACCACCTATTAGGCCAAAAGCATGTCAAACTAGTTTGGGGATAAAGGGAATGTTGTGAAGCCATGCCAACAATACCTGTTGCTCAGTCTCTTTCCACATTTGTTTGTGTTCTTACCTTGTACCTTGCTCAATTTTTGAAATGAGTTCTTCAAAAAGAAAGCAGTTTTCTGAAAAATATTATTGATGAAGTAGATTCTGGAGTGAAAAAGAGTACTGTTCCTAAAAAATGCGACATCACTTCATCAACGTTACCAATTTTCTTAAAAGATCAAGGAAAAAGTGAACACCAATTGCAAAATCTAATTATTTAGTCTGAAAAGAAATAAATATGGCTGGGGCAACTTTAAATTGTCAACTCAGTGCTGTTCACATAATACATACATTCCTTTAGTGTGCAGGGTTAATGAACTATTGATCAGTGAGAAAGCACCTCAGTTTACCACTGTTCCTGGCCATGAAGACTTTCATACCTGTGTTGGATGACTAAATCTTTTTAAAGAATGTATGAGTATGGCAGTATTGTCAACATGATCTAAAGTCAGGTAGGTGTTTACAAAAAGTGTGAATGAATGGAGAGGAGAATGGTCTACACTTATAAGCTCACACAGTCCAGATGATACGTTTAATGCTGACAATATTTTTCCAACTCCAGCCCCAAAAAAGCATTAGACCTTCACGGAGACAAATGAAGCATTATGGAAATCAGTAGCTATCTTGATTTCTGCTCTAATGAGGTTCAATGGGAAAATCTTTTGTTTGCAGATCAGAATTTGATTATTTCTCACAAAATGACTGATGCTAATATAATCTAGTCAATAAAAGACAATGAAAATGAAGGACATTTTCAAAGCAGCAAAGAAGATTCTGCAACACCACTGATGAATGTTAGTGCTTCAGAAGCAGTTTTGTGCTTGGAAAAATTCACCATTTTGTGTCATTACAGATTTATGTTCAAGAAGGTATGTTTTCCCATATGCATTCTTTGTAGAATTTTTTTTTAAGTATTTGCTGCTGCAAATTATTTTGTTAAAAAAAATCAATGATTTTCTACAAACAAAGATGTGAAGATAACAGTGACAAGTGAAGTTTTGACTTTACAATTTTATTATTATACTACATACTTTTCTTTGATTTACTCTCCATTGCATCTAATATACTTGTCCTAGCATGTCATACAGCTCCTGAAAATGTTAAGCAGCCCAACTTTGTACAAGAACTTCAAAACTGCCCCACTAGCTTTTTTTGAATTCTCAACAGGTCTTAAAACAGCAACCTTATGGTTTCTTTAATTGTGTAAAAATCAGATGCTGCATAATCCTTTTCATCTTTGTTTTGGTAATGTTCATTCAACATTCTTACAAGCGATGTGCATGGGTTCAAATGCACCAATCGACATGAAACGTGGCGCATGTGTACAGGTATGAGAATGGACCACAATAGGGCAAGTCATTCCTGTGTAAAACATGTTAAATGCCAGCAGCACCACCTGTCCTCCAAAACACACTAGTCATAAGTCGCATAGTTTGCGTGGAATGAACATCATCCAGGTGAACAACTTGTGTGTATTGCACCGCACATTGTGTGAGGTGCTGTCATTATCATTCAAATATGGTGAAAAAAAAATTGTCACCATTAGGCCCCTGAATGTTGTTGCTGAAAGCCAAATAGGCGGCATGATTCATTGAGCTTCTAAAAGCCAAGATAAGGCGACAATTTACCGATCAAATGCTCACTGGGTTGGGAGATGAGTCATTTGCGACAGTTTAACAAACACAGTTATCAGCAAGTATGAAAATGATTTGGAAGCGATGCACTCAACGACACTCTACAGAAATAATGAAGACGATAGCATTGGGCATGATGACAACTCTGAAAGCGGTGGCAGCAGTCCAGAGCGGCAGCAAGGCAGCAGTCAAAGTGGATATGAATCATCACCAGTAAACATCCCGAAAAAAACGATGTATTATCGCAATTTATGGACAGAGAGATTCTGAACATTTACAAAAGATTACAGTGAAGGAGGATACAACTCGTACAGAAAGCTTGTGTCACGATACAAGAAAATTATTTCTGTCAGGAACTGTAAACGTAATCTGGATTATGAGGAAGCACGGGCTGCTGGTCTGCTTCATTCAAAGAAAACCGTGAAATGAAATTGCAAACACTAAAATCTCATGTCATAAAGTTTGACGAAGCATGTGAGCATGGTGCAACAGTGCAGTACTGACATTTATGGCGCTGGGCCCTTCAAGCAGCAAAGGATGTTGGACTCATGGATTTCAAAGCATCTTACATGTTCATTGAGAAACTTAAGAAAGAAGTAGAAATTACATCCAGAACAATTACTACCTTTACAACAAAAAAACTACATTGCTGAACAGGAAGGTATTCGCACATGTGGCAAGATGTTTATGAGGGAAGTCAACAATTACATCAGTATTCGTCGTTTGCCTGCAGCCTGTGAGTAGAATTGTGACCAGAGTCAATTTAATTATGAACTTTCCTCTTGGGCTGCTTTATTGACACGAGGAGAGAAAGACACTGTGGGAACTGTCCAGTCATTGTCCAGCATGACTCACAGCTATACCACTGATATTGCAATATCAATGGACAGAACACTTGTGAGGAAGTTGTACATTTGTTTTCAGGAGCCCAAAGGACACTTTGGTTTAGAGGTTGTGGAGCCTGTTCGACAACGATGTCCCCGAAATCTGTTTGCCGAAGCTAGTAGCAGTGGGAAAATGATGAAAGATCATCTGACGCACTTTTTTCAGTGTTCTAGCAGAGAACTTAGGCGAGAATTCATTATTACTTTGTCATTCATAGTCCATCTATACAGATGCAACTGTGCTTGCAGAGGCTATTCTTGACAAGCACATTGATTTAAAAATCATACCTCCCAAGACCACCAAATATGTGCAGCTGTTGGATGTCTACCTTTTCTGACAGTATAAAATCTACGCTAGACGAACCACTGACTATGTTTCATTGCACTTTGACAAGCAACTAGCAAAGTTACATGATAGGTATTTCATAATGAACATGCATTCTGTAATTTATAATCAACTGTCAGCTCCAGTTTATCGCCAGATGCTTCATTACACCTGGCAGAAATCGGGTTATCAGATTGAATCTCCTGTTGGTAGCTTCCAGAGCACGACCAAAGTAGCCTTTAACCTTCGACTCAACCTTTGTGGACATGAGAATGCAGAACACGTGCCATGTGACATCCTGTCATTCATTAAATGCACTTAATGCAATGCCACATTGTGTTTTGATCATTTCATTGCAAACCCACGTCTACACTTTTCTTGATTCTCATTTGACTTCTGTATACTCATCTCATGTATATCAGTGTTTATATATATACTGTATCTATATGTACAACCAAGATAAAGTTCTTCTGTAATAGGCTTGTGCTGTGTAATTCATACTTGTCATCGGGTTTACAGTTCACACATACTTCATGTCAGTGTGTATTCCTGGCCCCACTACGGAAGCATGACAATGGATTTCTGTGTGGCGCTGCCGGCGTTAATGGGAATGACTCACCCTACGGTGGTCCGTACTCATACCTGCACGCATGTGCCACGTTTTATGTCGATAGGCGTGTTCAAGCCCACACAGATCCCTTGTTCTACTGTGAGTACCCATGGAATCCAATGGCAGCAAACACGATGCAAGCTTAAGAGTTCATCAGGATGGTTTAGTTCTTCCATACAAAATGCCTAGCGCATTCAATAACTACATAATTGTGATTCACCAGTCCTCTCTAATAATCACACTTGTAGTATTAATCAGAACCTTTGAAACTGAAGTTGATAAGATGTCCTTCCCTTGCCAGATCTTCAACATTCTGTCTGCCAACGGCATCAAAACACACTTGCATGTGACATTACTTCACCACCAAAGGCTTTTGAAGCATTTTGTATGTTTCTTCTCCCAATTTTTAGAGGTGATGATTCTGTTGGAAAGGTGAAATGAAATCCTATTAAAGTCAAACTACTAAAGTACTTCTCTGATTCAGTGGAATAAGAACAGACATGTCTGTACACATAAGCCTAAATGTCTCACTTAAGTTTAACATTCAACATGTGACCATTACTCAGCTTTAATTCCACACACACAAAAATAGTTTTATTAAATTTTATCAGCAGTCATATATTAAAAACCATATTTAAAACATTTAAAGTGAAATGAAGCAGACATTCTGGATTTTAGTAATGGTTAACAAACATAGTGCACATAATGAGACTAGCTGCAAGGTTTCAAAAAGAGTTCAAACAGATTTAACAATTAACATGAAAAACAGAAATTTGGGAATTTTTAAGAATGTGATATGCAATTATTTATGACAAACATAGTACTTACAATCACAACAAAGATGCAAAAAGCAGCAAACAGGCATGATGCAATTATTATGGCCAACTGCCATGGCTCCCAGTGCCCTCCATTCTGGCGAGTCCACATTTTCGATTTTACCACTGCAGGACTTTCAGGATCACTATCCTAAGAATTATACATCAGTGGACAACATCAAGAACTTGTCATTTAGGAATATCACAAAAAAAAAAAAAAAAGCTCTCACTCCATGTCTTACACTTAAAAATTAAAAAGGTGTACAAAATCACTGTGTAATTTACATACATGAGACTGTGGCTGAAGGTCAAACATGGGTGGATATTTTCCACCTAAAAATTGAAGATTATTAAATGATCAATGTTTACAGAGAAACAAATCACTTACAAAGGCAAATGAGATTTTGCCATGAAAGTTAACTAACAGACTTGACACTAGAACAGTTGAAAGCAATTTGGGAAGTCACAAGATCGATTGTACAGCAATTTCACCTATAACTGTGTGGGACAGTGCACATGCCCCTATCATGTCTACATATGGCAATGAGGTCAGCTAAAATAAATAAATAATTTGTCTGCCTCGCCTCGTCTCACTCACTCACTCGCTCGCTCAACAACCACTGACACTTTATTTTTGGAGGTTTGGTCGTACTTTAATGGCAAATCTCTTTAACGACCATTGTGAGCAACTCAATGCACTAAAAGCAGTCACCCTTCCCTGACTTAAGAGTCACTGGTTCCAAGGAAGGGAGAGAGCCAGCACCATAAGGACGAACACACCATCCACGCCTCACCTAGGATTTGAACTCACACCCATCTCGGGCAAATGATTAAAAAAAAGCCAACACTTCGTACCACTCAGCCACTTGGGCAGCTTACTGTTGCCTGGAAAGTTATTGCTTTGAGAGCTGCAATGGCTACCATACCTGAGTGGAAACTGGCAGATGTAACAATTTGAACTTCAGATAGGAATGATATATTGTAATTTCTGATATATAATCAGTGGATTATTTATCTAAAGAGTCATAAATTTATGATGCAGATAAACACATTGCTTACAAAAAAAGTTTTTGCAGCACTTTGATTTAAAAAATCTGCACAGTAATTGTCTTAGGAGGAGTCATAATTTGGAAAACTACCAAAAATGCATTTGCAACAGAAAAACATAATGCACTACAAAGATAGGATCAGCAAACAGTTGGAAATAATTTTTTTCTACTTATGAGCATTTTGACAGAAAATACAATGCAACAAAAAACAGTATTATTTGCTTTCATGGATGACCATGTGTTGTGTGTACTGCAGGTGTAAATATGTAGCAGAACCTAACTGTGGATTACAAACTTCGTAATCTGACTATGGATCATCAGATGTCTAACTGTCAGGACTACGACAATGCTAAAACAACTTAAGCTTTGCTCTTTATGTACTTGAAAGCGACACGAAAGCACTTAAATAATTACAATAATTTTCTCATAAGGTTGCTTTTTCCTATTTCTCTGGATAAACAGTTGGGCCATTCAGTAAATCACAACTTTTCTGTAGGAAATTAGTTTGGTATCAGCATATCAAGTGCAGATTATATATATATCATCATCATCATCATTGTTTTTTCTTTTTTTTTTTTTTTGATTGGAGGTTTAACGACCGCCGTGAGCAACTCAATGGGCTATAAGCAGTCGCCCGTATCTAATTTAGGGTCACTGGTTCCAGGGAAGGGAGAGAGCCAGTGCCGTAAGACAAACACAACATCCATGCCCCACCGGGATTCGAACCCGGACCCCGTTCGGACGAATGATCAGAGGCCATCGCTTAGACCACTGCGCCACCGGGGTGGCCATCATCATTGTCAACCATTATCAATCCACTGCTGGACGAAGGTCTCCCCAAGTTTCCTCCACAACGGTCTGTCTTGTGCCAGTCTCCTCTATGTCACTCCTGCATACTTTCGAATTTCATCCACCCATCTTCCATGTGGTATTCTTCTGGGTCTTTTCCTGTCCCTTGGAATATAATCTAAAATTTCAGCTGTCCATCGATGGTCTGTCCTTCTGGCAGTATATCCAGCCCATTGCCATTTCAGAGATTTAACTCTGATCATGATGTCTTCCACTCTTGTCATTTTTCGGATCCACGAGTTCCTCTTCTTATCTTTCCTGGTTACACCAAGCATGCACCTCTCCATGCTTCTTTGAGTTGTCTGCAGCCTTTGTATGTCTCTTTTAGCTAAGGTCCACGTCTCTGCACCATACGTAAGCACTGGAAGGATGCATTGATCAAACACTTTTCTTTTAAGACATAATGACATATTGCTCTTGAAAATTATGCTGTTTCTTCCAAAACCTCTCCAGACAAGTTTTGTACGCCGATTAATTTCTTCATCAATGTGACCCTCACTTGATATCTGCTGTCCAAGATAAACGTACGTGTCTGTTATCTCCAGCTTTTCTCCATCAATCGATAAATCTTCATTTCTTGTGAAAGCATTGAACAACACTTTTTTCTTCTGAAAGTTCATTTTTAATCCCACTTCTTTACTCTTGTCAGCAAGTTCCTGGATCATACTCTGCAGCTCTGATGGGGTAGTTTCAAAAATGACTATGTCATCAGCAAAACAAAGGTTGGTTAGACAATCTCCATTAATCTTTATCCCTTTGTTTTCCCAGTTCAGTGATTGAAAGACATTTTCCAATAAGACATTAAAGAGCTTCGGAGATATGGTGTCATCTTGTCTCACTCCTTTTCCAATTTTTATGTGCGTTGTATTTTCAAACAGCCGAATCTTTGCACTTGCATTTTCATAAATGTTATTAATAATATTAATGTACGCATCTTCAATACCGCAGGATTTCAGGGCCATTGTAACTGCTGATGGTTTCACCGAATCAAAGGCTTTTTCATAATCGATAAAAGCCATGCACAATGGAAGTTCATATTCCCTCGCTCTTTCAATTAGTTCTCTCAGTACGTGGATATGATCTATTAATCCAGCTTGTTCTCTCAGTTGAGCCATGTCCAGTGTCGCCTTTAAGCGGTGTGAAAAAACTTTAGTGAAGATTTTATAAACCACTGATAGGAGGCTGATAGGTCTGTAGTTCCTGAGATCCTCAATGTCACCTTTTTTATGTAGCAAGATCATTGTAGCGTTGTTCCAATCCTCAGGAATCTTCCCTTCATTAAGGCATTGAGTGAAAATTTGGACGAGTACTGTTTCGATTTCTTCACTTGCTTCTTGTATGATGCCTACAGTAATTCCATCTTCTCCAGGAGCTTTTCCCCGCTTCATGTTCTTGATTGCATGTGCAACTTCTGCTGGAAGGACTGGAAGAACTCTGGTACTGGTACCTTTCATGATGTCTGGAGTACATGTATCATCCCTTTCATATAATTTGGAGTAGAAATCTTTCACTCTTGTCAAAATTTCGCCTCTATTTCTTGTTACAGAACCATCTTCTTTTCTCAGTGCCATAATCTGTTTTCTTCCCTTACTGAGATGCCCCTTTGCTATCTTTAGGCTTTGGTTGTTTTCAATTGCTTTCCTCACTAGTTCATAGTTGAATTTCCTTACGTCTTCAGTGATACTTTTTCGTACTGTCTTGCATAGCTCTATATATTCCACTTTGGAAGTCACATCTTCTTTAGTTGTCCTCATCTCTCTTCTTTTTTGCATCAACATTTTGGTTTTTTCTGATAATTTGTTCACATGCAACTTGTTCTTAGACCCAGCTAATTTTGTTGATGTTTCCATAAGAGCTTTGGTTACTTTTCTGTTAACTTCAGAAATATCCACTTCTTCTTCCCATGTTAGGCCTTCTAAAGCAGAGAATCTGTTCTTCAGTTCCAACTTGAAGGTATTATGGTGTTTTTTAAGGTTGGTTATGTCAATACATTTTGTTTGTCTTATGAGCTTGCCACATTCGAGTTTAGTGTTGAGGTGCATCTTACATCTCACCAATCTATGGTCACTACCTGTGTTGAACTTGTTTAGCACACTGCAGTCTTCTATGACGAATTTTTCGTTGCACATAATAAAATCAATTTCACTTGTCGTACCATTTGGATGTCTCCATGTCCATTTCCTGTGTGGCTTTTTCTTGAAAAAGGAGTTCAAGATGAAAAACCCTTCTGCCTCTGCAAACTCTACGAGAGTATTTCCACACTGGTTTCTGTTGCCATGACCGAATTTACCTACTGAAGTTTCATTCTGTTGCCGTTGCCCTACTTTTGCATTGAAATCTCCCATAATTATCTTTAAGTGCTGCTTACCTTTATTATTTAGATGACAAATTTCCTCATAAAATTCTTCAATTTCTTCTTCAAGATGACTTGTGGTGGGTACATAAGTTTGAATAATCTGAGCCTGGTATCTTCTCGAGAGTTCGATAACGAGTCGTGCAGCTCTGTCAGAGGAACTTTCAATTTTATCCTTGAGTTTCTTGTTTATTATAAATCCAACACCACTAGTTCTGCCAGTATCAGTCCCACGATAGTAGAAGAGATGTCCACTTTTCAGTTCAATGAGATCTTCTCCTTTTCTCCTTACCTCACTTAGCCCGACGATGTCCCACTTGATCCTTTGTAGTTCCTCTTCCAATTCAAGAAGCCTTGAATCAGAAGATAGGGAGCGTCCATTATACGTAGCCAAGGTCAGCATCAGATGGCAGCCTAGTCCGGTCCTCCGGTGATTCTTAGCACCCTCTGCCTTCATGTCGCACTGGCCGCTGCCTTGGCCAGGTACATTCCAGCTGCCGGAGACTGAGGGCCAGGATTTAAGTTGTGGAGTCATTTTGGAGGGGTTTGGCCATAACTCACCACGCTGGCCAAGCGGGTTGGTGAGTGTGGGATAGCATTTCCTCTAATCCCGATGGTATAGTTATACCGCTATTGGTGGTCGTCAGAGCCCCTTTAGTGGGAACAGGATGTACCACGAGAAGGCGGGGTTGACACTTGTCAAGGAGAGGCTGTGATGTTACGCATCACCTGACCTTACATTCCTATATATATATATATACAGGATGTAAGGTCAGGTGATGTGCAATATACTACAGCCTCTCCTTGACAAATGTCAACCCCGCCTTCTCGTGGTGCATCCTGCTCCCACTACAGAGGCTCTGACGACTGCCAAATAGCGGTATAATTATACCATTTGGATTAGAGGAAATGCTATTCTACACTCACCAACCCGCTTGGCCAGCGTGGTGAGTTATGGCCAAACACCTCCAAAATGACTCCACAACTTAAATGTTGGCCCTCAGTCTCCGGCAGCTGGAATGTACCTGGCCAAGGCAGCGGCCAGTGCGACATGAAGGCAGAGGGTGCTAAGAATCACCGGAGGACCGGACTAGGCTGCCATCTGATGCTGACCTTGGCTACATATAACGGACGCTCCCTAACTTCTAATTCAAGGCTCCTTGAATTGGAAGAAGAACTACAAAGGATCAAGAGGAACATCATTGGGCTAAGTGACGTAGAGAAAAGGAGAAGATCTCATTGAACTGAAAAGTGGACATCTCTTCTATTATCGTGGGACAGATACTGGCAGAACTAGTGGTGTTGGATTTATAATAAACAAGAAACTGAAGGATAAAGTTGTAGAACTTGAAAGTTCCTCTGACAGAGCTGTACGACTTGTTATCCAACTCTCGAGAAGATACCAGGCTCGGATTATTCAAGCTTATGCACCCACTACAAATCATCCTGAAGAAGAGATTGAAGAATTTTATGAGGACTTTCGTTATCTAAATAATAAAGGCCAGCAGCACTTGAAGATCATTATGGGAGATTTCAATGCGATAATAGGGCAACAGCAACAGAATGAAACTTCAGTAGGTAAATTCGGTCACAGCAACAGAAACCAGTGTGGAAATACTCTCGTAGAATTTGCAGAGGCAGAAGGGTTTTTCATCATGAACTCCTTTTTCAAGAAAAAGCTGCAAAGGAAATGGACATGGAAGCATCCCAATGGATTGACAAGTGAAATTGATTTTATTATGTGTAACAAGAAATTTGTCATGGAAGACTGCAGTGTGCTGAACAAGTTCAACACAGGTAGTGACCATAGAATGGTAAGATGTAAGATGCACCTCAATGCTAAACTCGAGTGTGGAAAGCTCATAAAACAAAGTGTATTGACACGACCAACCTTAAAAAGGCATCATAATACCTTCAAATTGGAATTGAGGAACATATTCTCTGCTCTAGTAGGTCTAACGTCGGAAGAAGTGGACATCTCTGAAGTTAACAGAAAACTAACTAAGGCTCTTATGAAAACAGCAACAAAAATAGCGGGTACTAAGAACAAGTTGCATACGAACAAATTATCAGGAAAAACCAAAATTCTGATGCAACAAAGATGAGAGATGAGGACAACTAAAGGAGATGTGACTTCCAAAGTGGAATATATAGTGCTCTGCAAGACAGTACAAAAAAGTATCACTGAAAATGTGAGGAAATTCAACTGTGAACTAGTGAGGAATGCAATTGAAAACAACCAAAGCCTGAAGAGAGCAAAGGGACATCTGAGTAAGGGAAGAAAACAGATTATGGCTCTGAGAAAAGAAGATGGTTCTGTAACAAGAAATAGAGGTGAAATTTTGACAAGAGTGAAAGATTTCTACTCAAAACTGTATGAAAGGGATGATGCATGTACTCCAAACATTAGAAAAGATACCAGAGTTCTTCCAGTCCTCCCAGCAGAAGTTGCACATGCAATCAAGAACATGAAACGGGGAAAAGCTCCAGGAGAAGATGGAATTACCATAGACATCATACAAGAAGCAAGTGGAGAAATTGAAACAGTACTCACCCAAGTTTTCGCTCAATGCCTTAATGAAGAGAAGATTCCTGAGGATTGGAACAGTGCTACAATGATCCAGCTACATAAAAAAAGGTGACATTGAGGATCTCAGGAACTATAGACCTATCAGCCTCCTATCAGTGGTTTATAAAATCTTCACTAAAGTTCTTTCACACAGCCTGAAGGTGACAATGGACATGGCTCAACTAAGAGAACAAGCTGGATTCAGGAGTGGCTACAGCACTATAGATCATATCTACGTACTGAGAGAACTAAGAGAACTAACTAAAAGAGCGAAGGAATATGAACTTCCATTATGCATGGATTTTATCGATTATGAAAAGGCCTCCGGTATATGTGAAAAGCTTCTAATACATTAAGCTTCAGGAACATAACATCTTAGTTCTTGATCTTGATTATGACTAACTCACTGTCTGCGACCATCAACCGTTTTTCGAAGCTGAGGATAAAGAAGTTCAGATTACTGAACCACCTAAAATTCTTGCTTCGATGTAACAGATACCAGATATTACCAAATTTTACATGTGTGAAATGTAACTTACAAACATCCCATAACGTCAAGAAAGCCATATCTAATGCTTCGTTTGCACTATTAAGAGCTGTTATTAAAGATACGAGGAAAAATATTGCAAACGTTGAGGTCGAACTGTATGACCTACATCTTTTACTGGCTAAAACGTTGCCAGATTTTTCTGACCTGGACGGCAAAACCTGGTCTAGGAGTTACAATATGTCGTTTACTCATAAAATGACATTAGAAAGAAAATTTGAAAAACTATTGAATAACAACAACAATAAAGAAAATTCCGCTGCGCAAACTCAGGATGCCTTTTCGGATAATGAAGTAATATCTAATCTTTCTTGTTTTAAGCCAAGCGAAATTCAAAAAAGGATTTTACGTTACAATTCGAATTTTGCGATTTCGAAAAAGGTACCTGTATCTAATATAGTTGTGTCGGTTGAGGAGTCCCTGATAAAAAGCGATCTAAACATTGATCAAAAAGAAACAATTAGACACTGTGTCAGCCAGATAATAACATCAAAGTCCTTACCACCATTTAAACCCAATCTCAACAAAGAAGAATATAATGCTTTAAAAGAATTACAGTCAAATCGAGATATTGTCGTTACTAAAGCAGATAAAGGAGGACAAGTTGTTATTCTCGACAAAAAACGTTATGAGACAGAAGTTGAAAAACTTATTTCCGAAGGACCCTATAAGGAAATAAAAAAGGATCCATCGGAGAAACAATTAAAGGAAGTTCGAAAAGTGATATCAAGTTGTGTAACTCTTGACCAAAGTTCAAAAAGTCATCTAAAGACCTCATATGCCCGTTGTCCGCGCTTCTATGCACTTCCGAAGATACATAAGATTGGTATCCCTTTCCGTCCCATAGTCAGCAACATTGGTTCAGCTACACATAAGTTGGCCAAGTTTCTATCTTCAAAATTATCCGCCTAAACAACTTTTTCGAACAAAACAACTGTAAAAAATGCCATAGAGTTTGCCAATCGACTAAAACGACATCCGTGCAAAGATCAATTCATGTTATCCTTTGATGTGAAATCCATGTTCACAAGCATCCCACTGAATGGAGCCCTCGAATCATTGAAAGTGAGTCTCACTGAACATCATTTCAGTCAACCGGAAGTAGAAGAAATTTTGAGACTAGTGGAGATTTGTACCAGACAAAACAGTTTCCTCTTTCGTGGAAGATTTTTCCAACAGACGGAAGGCCTTGCAATGGGTAGCCCATTGTCGCCTATTTTATGCGAAGTCTATATGCGTCATTTTGAGGACAAACTCTTTCAGCTCGTTACGTTTGACCTTTGGATTCGATATGTTGATGATACTTTTGTTCTGTGGAAAGGCATGAATTCGGAAATACCTAAATTAGTGGAACTCATCAATTCAATTGATCCTCATATACAGTTCACATGCGAGACTGAAAATAATGGCTGCTTATCATTTCTTGATGTCCTTGTGTCACGCTCTGAAGGATCCTTTAGCACAACAGTTTATCGAAAACCATTCGCTGTTTCCTTACCACCACATGCAAAATCAAATCACCCATGGAAACAAAAAATCTCTGCCTTCTACACATACGTATATCGTGCAATACATATATGCTCAGCTGAGGATTCCTTGCAGAAAGAGCTAGATCTTCTTAAATGAATTGCAGTACACAGAGGATATACACGTTCCGTCGTAGATAAAGCTGTCCATAAATTTAGGAAACCAAAGCCTGTCTGCACACTCACGCCGGTAGACCACCCAATACGACAGAATTGGGCGATTATCCCATTTGCTCTACAGATTTGCTTCGGAATTTCAAAAATTCTCAAGAGTTTTAATTTTAAAGTTATTTTCAAACCCATAAACAAGATAAATTTTTTCGGATCCAAAGATTATGTCGAAGACATAAATTCCTGGGGAATTTATCAGATACCTTGTGAATGTGGACTTTCGTATATAGGACAGACCCGCAGGGCTTTAACTTTCCGTGTGAAGGAACACCAGACCCATGTACGGAATTGTGAACTGAAGAAGTCGTCTATAGCCCAGCATTGTCACGAAAACAACCATAAATTTCTGTTCGGAAACGCTATGCTCATTGATAAACCTGATTCAACGATGAAGCTTAATGTATTAGAAGCTTTTCACATATACCGGAACTCTTCACTGCTTGTCAACGACATGACGTCGACTCCATTTCTTTCAAGCGCATGGAAACAACTTACCAAAAACCGTGACCGTCAGAATTCTGATGATGTCACAATGATTTGAATGTTTACGCTCCATTCGTCCTGATGAAGCCGAGCCAGAAGCTCTGCGAAACTATAGTCGATATATAATAAATCATTGATTGTGGTAAACGTTGATATTTTTACTTTATTCAACACCACAAGTGTGTAGTCATAAATTATATATGAAAAGGCCTTTGATTCAGTGAAACCATCAGCAGTTACAATGGCTTTGAAATCCTGCGGTATTGAAGATGCATACATTAATATTATTCATATAACATCTATGAAAATGCAAGTGCAAAGATTCAGCTATTTGAGAATACAGCACCCATCAAAATTGGAAAGGGAGTGAGACCAGGTGATACTATATCTCTCAAACTCTTTAATGCCACATTGGAAAATGTCTTTCAATCACTGAACTGGGAAAACAAAGGGATAAAGATTAATGGAGATTATCTAACTCTCCTTCATTTTGCTGATGACGTAGTCATTTTTGCAACTACCCCATCAGAGCTGCAGAATATGATCCAGGAACTTGCTGACAAGAGTAAAGAAGTGGGATTAAAAATGAACTTTCAGAAGACAAAAGTGATGTACAATGCTTTTACAAGAAATGAAGATTTATCGATTGATGGGAAAAAGCTGGAGATAACCAATACTTTCATTTATCTTGGACAGCAGATATCAAGTAAGGGTCACATTGATGAAGAAATTAATCGACGTATAAAACTTGCCTGGAGAGCTTTTGGAAGAAACAGTATAATTTTCAAGAGCAATATGCCATTATGTCTTAAAAGAAAAGTGTTTGATCAATGCATCCTTCCAGTGCTTACATATGGTGCAGAGATGTGGACCTTAACTAAAAGAGACATACAAAGACTGCAGACAACTCAAAGCAGCATAGAGAGGTGCATGCTTGGTGTAACCAGAAGAGATAAGAAGAGGAACTCGTGGATCAGAAAAATGACAAGAGTGGAAGACATCATGATCAGAGTAAAATCCCTGAAATGGCAATGGGCTGGACATATTGCCAGAAGGACAGACCATTGATGGACAGCTGAAATTTTTGACTGGATTCTGAGGGACAGGAAAGGACCCAGAAGAAGACCACATGGGAGACGGGCGGATGAAATTTGAAAGTATGCGGGAGTAACATGGAGGAGACTAGCAAACGACAGACCATTGTGGAAGAAACTTGGGGAGACCTTTGTCCAGCAGTGGATTGATAATGGTTGATGATGATGATGTTGATATATATATATATATATACTGAAGAGCAAAGCCGAAAACAGAGTTTTTGCTGGTCCTTGATAAAGCCAAGGCTCAGTATTCTCGACACTTTCTACATTCAGTTGTTTTATTTTTTTCTCTTTTTACTCACACCGGTAAATACATAACTTTTTCTATGTTGTACTTGATATGAGTCAAAAAATTATTTTTTGCTGCGGTCTCTTCTTAATAGAATATATATATATATATATGTATGGACAGACAGAAAGATCTATCTATATATTTATCTATCTGTATATATATATAAACACACTGAGTGGCCACTTTATTATGACCACCTGACAGTTTTAAGCAAATGAGCTATGGCTGCACGCTGCTGCTGCCAGAGGGCGAGGCTCGTATAAAATGGGAAAGCTTAGTGCTTGCAACAGTAGTAGAAGTGATTTTTGGGTGACAAGATGGGTAAAAAATGCGATTTGAAGGACTTTCAACGTGGGATTATTATAGGAGCTCGGAGCCATGGAGTGAGTATAACCGAAACTGCCACATTCGTGAAATGTTCCAGAGCAGCTGTTGTTAAAGTGTTTAAAGACTGGACTGTCAGCCAAAAAAACTGGGTCTCTACGTGCTACGTGTGGTCGCCATCGACTAGTGACTGCTCGGGGGAACGGAGAGTGTTCAGACAGGTAACAGACAACAGAAGGGCAACAGTGCAGAAAATTACAGACCATCTTAATCAAGGATCCCTTCAAATGATCTCTGCATGCACTGTTCGCCGTACACAGCATTGGATGGGATGTGGCACCCGAAGGCCTGTTCAAACACCTATGCTGTCTGCAGGTAACAAGATAAAACGTCTCCAGTTCGCACAGGAACACAAGGATTGGACAATCGATAATTGGAAACAAATTATGTGGTCCGATGAATCACATTTTCAGTTGCACCATGCTGATGGCCGAGTGAGAATTTGGCGGAAACAGCACACAAGCATGGACCCCAAATGCATTGCTACAACCCTTCAAGCTGGTGGAGACAACGTTATGGTTTGGGGAATGTTTTCCTGGCATGCTTTGGGCCCTTTAATTCATGTTGATCAACGTCTGACTGGCAAATCATATCTAAACATCGTTGCGGACCAAGTGCATCCTGTCATGTAGATGGTTTATCCCAATGGTGATGGCTACTTTCAACAAGATAATGCGTCTTACCATAGTGCTCGTATTATACAGGATTGGCTTCAGGAACATGCCGGTGAGTTTACTTTGCTTAGGTGGCCCTCAGAATCTCCAGATCTCAATCCCATTGAGAATTTGTGGGATGAAGTTAAACGAGCCATCAGACAGCTGGATCCACAACCCTGCAATCTCACACTCCTGGAAAGTGCTATTCATCAAGCATGGTCTCAGATTGCACAAACCATCTATCAACATCTCGTGGAGTCCATGCCACGTAGAATCGACACAGCATTAAAGGCAAAAGGTGGCCAAACGAAGTACTGAGGGGGTGGTCATAATAAAATGGCCACTGAGTGTATATATACACTATATTGACAAAAGTCACCGGACACCTAGAAAAGAAACACAACATAGCATTTATTGACATATACACTATATACCAACAAGTAATTGGACACCCCTGCAATCGACAATATCTGTGGTCCTGATACACGTCACGGCCGCCGCCGTTAAATATTGTGTGGGAAACAACAACGCAACCAGTCGCATGCAAGATACCACGCAGTTCGGAGCTCTCTGATTTCGAGAAAAGTGTAATTGTTGAGTATCACAGAAATGGCTGATCCATACGTGACATATGAAGCGAGTTGAAGTACCCAAAATCGACTGTGGCCTACGTGATTGGCAAGTGGAAGATGAGAGGTGAATGTCGAAATGTGCCCCGACCCGGCAGACCCACAAAACTGGGAGTTAGAGACCGACGGGTGATGGCCAGAGAAATTCGGAAGAACCACACCAAATCGATGGGCCACATCCACAAGGAGTTTCAATAGGCATCCGGGAGTGTTCTTTCGATGAATACCATCCATAAGGAAGCCCATTTGCTCGGTTATCATGGACGTGCTGCCGCCCACAAGCGTTTGATCACCAAGTTCAATAGCACTGCTCGGCTAACGTGGTGCAAAGAACGTCGACAGTGGACCGCTGAACAGTGGAAACAGGTTCTCTGGAGCGACGAATCAAGGTTCATCCTCTACCGTTCGGATGGCAGGGTCTGGGTTTGGCGTCTGCCTGGAGAATGCCTCCTGCTGGAATGTATTGTGCCTACTGTGAAGTTTGGCGGCGGTGGAATTATGTTATGGGGGTGTTTCTCCTGGTATGGCACGGGACTCTTGGTCGCAATTCCTGGTAGACTCAATGCCGAGACCTACTGCACCATTTTGGATGACCATGCGCTTCCTATGTTGTGGCAGTTTTACGGGGTGGACCCATGTTACTTTCAGGATGACAATACCACTTGTCATGTTGCGAGGTCCACCATGGCTTGGTATGGTGACAATGGGGTTAATCGAATGGACTGGCATGCGCAGAGCCCGGACCTTAACCCTATCGAGCACCTCTGGGAAGAGTTGGAGCGTCGACTTAAGGGGTGCCCCCACCGTCCGAAATCGGTGAAGGAACTGACCTGTCTTCTCCAAGCAGAGTGGAGGAAAATACTGCTAGCCGTCATACAATGCCTGGTTGAGAGTATGCCCCAGAGGGTCGCAGCTGTAATCGCCACCTCGTGGAGGCTCCACCAACTATTGAAGGTGAATAAATTTCGTTTTCTTTTGCTATCACAGGTGTCCAATTACTTGTTGGTAGATAGTGTATTAGCAGTACAGTGTCGGTCCACCTTTGGCCTTAATGCATGCACTGACCCTTTGAGACATGCTTTTGACATGGTTTTGGAACACAGAGATAGGTATGCGCTTCCATTCAGTACATAATGCTGCCACTAACTATTGCTTAGTAGTAGGCCTTGGTTCCAAACTTCTTATGCAGCACTATAAGTCATCTCATAGGTGCTCTATGGGATTAAGATCAGGGCTCTGTGCTGGCCAGTCGACACATGATACGGAATTATTTTCAAACCACGCCGTAACAGTCCTTGCTTTATGGCTAGGTGCATTATCCTGCTGGTACCAACAAGGCTCGGCTCCATAATATTGCCACAGAGTTGGTAGGGCATAATTGTCCAGAATATCGAGGTGGACGTGCTGGTTAACAGGTTTGTCCACAAAAACCAATGGGCTGGGACCATACCACGAAAAGCACCCCCACACGAGTACGCTGCCAGCTCCAAACTTGATCGTAGGAACAGTACGCTGTGTTAAATAGCATACCCTCAGCTGCCGCCATACCCACACATAGCCATCAGACTGATGGATCGTGTATCTGTATTCATCAGTTCATAGGACCTGTCCATTGATCTATAGTCAACGATAAATGCTTTTTACACCATGCTAAACGACGAGTAGCATTCCGAGTGGAGGTGAAAGGCTTATGAGCAGCCGCGCGACCACAGTAACTCATGGAATAAAGTTCTCTGTGAGTGGTACGTGTACATACTGGGATTCCAGCATTTTTATTCACGTGTACACTGAGGTCTTGTGCAGTACTCTGTCGATTAGCAGTAACGACTCTCCTGAGGCTTCTATCACTGATTTTCTTTGGTCTTCCGGTATGTTTTGCTGCTTCAGGCATGCCACATGTCTTCCACTCATTCAATACATTCAAAGCACTTGACTTGGGTATGTTTAAACACCTCTCGGTTTCTCTTATGGACAACCCACTAATATAACACCCAACAATCTTTCCTTTCTCAAAGTCAGTTTTCTCCCGATGTGACATTTTCACTCAACCTCACACTGCGATATGATCGCGGTCAGCTGCAGGCTTATTTTTTATACCGTTTGTAGCTGCACCGCGCATCTTACCAACACAGCGGAACCATTCATTTGCTTTTGAAGAGGTGTCCGGTGACTTTTGTTAGTGTAGGGTATATACAGGGTGCCCACTAAAGTCCTTTCTCAGCCCCGTAACTTTCGAATGCCAACAGCTATAGCCATAAAAACGGTGTCTAGGTATAGTAAAGTGGCTATGCGCTATTCGATGAGACCGCTTACAGCGCCACCTAGCGGCAAAGTCAGGAGTTAGCGTGCCGATCTAAAAAACTATACGAGATAAGGAAAAATAGTCATTTACAAAGTTGTAGAGAAGCATTGATTTAGTACGAAAAGACACCTTGCGAACATGAATGCTAAGAATAGAACGCGCACAATGCTTGTTTGTTTGTTCGCGATGTCGAACACTGTTACGTCACGAAACGAGCTAGAAAGGAAATAATATCGCCTTCTGCAAAGCACTAGCCTGACTTAACTGTGGTAGGTTTGGTTCCAACATAACGGCACCGCTCCGCACCAGCCAGGAAACGTAAGAAGGTACCTGGTCGAGACATTCAAGCAACAAATCATCGGCTATGGTGGTTGCGTAGAGTAGCCTGCATGCTCACCGGATCTCACCCCATTAGACTTCTTCCTGTGGGGCTACCTCAAAGAGCAGGTCTATCAGACCCCTCCGACAACGTTGCAGGACTTTCGACGCCGTATAACTGATGCTTGTTCCAGCGTGTCACCTGACATGCTGCAAAATGTGCAGTGTGAGATTCAATCTAGAGTCCAAATGTGTATTGTGGCTAATGGAGAGCACATTGAGCACCAACGGTAAATGTGCCTAGTGACAACTAATTGCTCCTTTCTAACGCATTTCGTGACGTAACAGTGTTCGACATCGCAAACAAACGAGCGTTGTACGCGTTCTATTCTTAGCATTCATGTGTGCAAGGTGTCTTTTCATACTAAATCGATACTGCTCTACAACTTTGTAATTGACTATTTTCCCATATCTCGTATAGTTTTTGCAATCAGCAAACTAACTCCTGACTTTGCCGCTAGGAGGCGCTGTAAGCAGTCTCATCGAATAGCGCATAGCCACTTTACTATACCTAGACACCGTTTTTATAACTATAGCTGTCGGCGTTTGAAAGTTACAGGGCTGAGAAAGGACTTTACTGGGCACTCTGTATATACAGTGATAGAAAGTAGTGCTGCTACTGTAGCATGATGTAGTTGTAGCACATCACAAAATAAAGTTGCTTGTAGCAGAAAATTGCGCTACAAATCGTGCTACTTTAAAAATTAAATATTACAAAAAATTATTCATGTCATGTGATATTTTCAGATTTCCTGGCTGAATAGGGGCTGAGTGTGCCCTGCATTCAATCATGTTACTCGACTTGCATTGTGAAAAACAGCCAAACCCGTGAACAGTTTTTTTACTTATATTTTTTACCTTCTGAACAACTGGAACTTTTCATCTCACTAAACATGGAGAAAATTTGTTTTCCAACTACAAGCAGTGTAATAATGCATTGCTTTGTGATGATGCTTTTTTATACTACTTTTGGGGAGAGAACAAAATGATTATCTTGGCAGTTTACTTTTTGTACAGCAATATGTTTTTATTACATATTACACGTTGAAGTGCAATATCCTTTCAAAAATTCACTGAGCAAATGCATTGTTTTATTTGCAGACAAGATGATGATGTTGTTTTGGGGTTTAACCTTTTAACGGCCGTATCGCCCAAAACGCTTTTACATGTGGATGACAATGACCGCCCAAAACGCTTTTACATGTGGATGACAATGACCGCCCAAATCACCTGTCTTAAGTATGCAGAATTTTCGACCCACATGCGTTCGAATTTGCACAGCCTTTGCGGGGTTACACGAAGTCATCCTCAGTTTCCACTGTTGTCACTAAACAAAGAAGTGTACCATGAGTTAGTTTCTCCAGGAGCAATATCATTCACTCTCATCAAACCACATCTCTTCTCTGTGGAAGAATGCAGTGAAAATGTCAGAAGGTCAATATTTTCCATGCCTATAGATCGGAAGTTTCATGTGGTGACCAGCACTAATCCTTCTTTTGTTAACCTGCAAAAGGGGGGACAGATATTTGAAAAGTAAGAACACGGACTTTCGGGCATTATGGTATTCTGGGCGATACACGATTTTTTAGTCCTGGTGGTCAAAGGGTTAATGGCCACCATGACCAACTTTAAGGGCTATAAGCAGTCACTCAACCCTAATTAGGGCCGCTAGTTCCAGGTAAGGGAGTGAACCAGTGCCATCAGACAAACACTGCCAACACGCGCTTCATCCAGGACTAGGACACAGTCTTATCGGGAACAAATGATCTGATGCTTGCGCCTCAGACCACTAAGCAACCAAAGCAGCTTAGTAAACAAGAATGGCATGTACAGAAAATTATGAAATTTAGACAATGCACAAGCCTTCCCAGTGATGCCATGAATACCTTAACATCTTATCTTCATAATATACCATATATCAGTATTTTTACATACTTTAACCCTTACAAATCTGCAGCTTTGGCATTATGTTGAAATGTGTTACATATGACAATCAAAGCTAAGAAGTAAATGAAAAGATAAATTAGCTGACAATTTACCTCAGTATTTAGCTCTCAATGCCACATGTAAGAATATGTATACAAAAAAATATCATCCTTAGAATTATGATGAAGACACTATCGTGCTAATTGATACACAAATAAGAAAGATAGCTGTCTAAGCACGAACACTTTATATCAAACCAATTCCAACACTCAGATGAAGATAGGACGTATCACCGGTATCAAAAGTATACACAGTTAAAATTTATGATGACACGAATAACTCATTCCATTGAGGTTTAAAAGGTTTAATGTTAAAAACTTGCGAGATCTTTCGAACCCACAACCTATAGGTTCATCATCAGGCACCAAAACTCGCAAGGTGCACATGAAACGCAGTGGTTATATACACGTGTGGTTATGGGCAGAGACCGCGCATGCGTACAAGTCGGAACAGGATGAGGTCATAAAATACATACATTTGAAATTCCATTGCCCTTAGAATTGTACCTTTAATTTAACCTAAAAAAAGTAGCAGAAGTCACTACTTTTCTGAAAAAAAGTAAAGTAGCTTGTTACTTTTCATAAAAAGGTACTTATAGCTATAGCAAGCTACTTTTTTACACTTTCCAACTGTAGGTTGAAGAAGCGTATATGCTCCAGCTTTGTCTGTCCGTCTGTCTGTCTGTCTGTCTGTCTGATAACTCGCGTAATGATGGTTCGATGTTGATGAAATTTTTGTATGTGGTAGGAGACCACCTGGGAAGGAACCCTATTGAAAATGGGTGAAGTGGGGTCAAAGGTCAGGACATAGGAGCGGGATGCATTCCATTGCCCTTATGCGTCATAACGTGCATAAATATGGTTCGATTTTGATGAAATTTTAGTATGTGGTAGGGGAACACCTGGGAAGGAACCCTATTGAAAGTTAACGAAATGGGGTCAAAGGTCAGGACATAGGAGCGGGATCCATTCCACTGCTCTTATGCATCATAACTAACGTAAAAAAGGTTCGATTTCGGTGAAATTTTAGTATGTAGTAGGGGACCACCTGGGGACAAACCCTATTGAAAGTGGGCAAAATGGGGTCAAAGATCAGGACATAGGAGCGGAATCACTTCCATCACTATTATGCGTCATAACTTACATAAAAATGCTTCGACTTAGATGACATAGTATGTTGTAGGAGCCTGCCTGGGGACAAATCCTATTGAAAATGGGCACAATGGGGTCAAAGGTTAGGACGCAGGAGTGGGATAAATTCCATAGCCCTTATGCATTGTAACTTACGTAAAAATGCTTCGATTGTGACAAAACTTTATCATGTTATTTCAGTGGTATACTGAACCGGTTCTGTTGAATATCATCAAAATGGGATCAAAGGTCAGGGCACAGGACCGAGATTTATTCCACAGCCATTATCCTCATAACTTGAGTAATGATTTCTGGTATGTTGGAAAGTATTATAATCAATGCATTGCATGATTTTACTAACTTGTTGAAGAATGTAGTTGTAGCACTTTCCAGTCACAGTATATTCAGTATATGCTTATGGGATTTCTGTGCCTAATTTTTTTTTCTCTTTATTTGGGATGAGGGAGGGATTTTCATTTTCTTATTGTCTCAAACAAATTTTCAAGCAAATAATGCATTTCTTCTTTACCAGGATTATGAAAATTTTATAAGACTGACAATTCCTAAATGTATATTTTTTTAGCAAGTTGCTACTTCATTTAAGCAGATTACCACCTGATTACTATGATTGGATCCATATATATATATATTCTATTAAGAAGAGACCTAAGCAAAAAAAATATTATATATTTTTGACTCATACCAAGTACAACATAGAAAGGGTTATATGTCTACCGGTGTGAGTAAAAGGAGAAAAGATAAAAAATAAAATAAAACAACTGAATGTAGAAAGTGTCGAGAATACTGAGCCTTGGCTTTTTCAAGGACCAGCAAAAACTCTGCATTTTCTCACTTCCAC
The DNA here is from genome assembly GCA_039090855.1 of Macrothele yani. Taxonomy (NCBI): domain Eukaryota; kingdom Metazoa; phylum Arthropoda; class Arachnida; order Araneae; family Macrothelidae; genus Macrothele; species Macrothele yani. Next base: position 65,666,631 of record CM076990.1, on the reverse strand, counting down.
AAAGACCTAGTTAGAAATGGGTTTCTGCAAAGCCATGGATGCAAGTTATAAGCCCACCAAAAATTGTTTTAAAATTTATATATATGTCATGACCTCCGCAGAGTTGTATGACCTAGCGCTAGTTAACAATTTAGCTTACATCCATAACTTCCATGGCCCGACCCATGCTCTTCATCTGTTACTATTAAACAGAAAGAAGAAGATTTTTTTTTATTTATTTATTTATTTTTTTTTATTGGAGGTTTAACGACCACCGTGAGCAACTCAAATGGGCTATAAGCAGTCGCCCGTCCCTAATTTTGGGTCACTGGTTCCGGGAAAGGGAAAGAGCCAGTGCCGTAAGACAAACACAACATCCATGCCTGACCGGGATTCGAACCCGGACCCCTTACGGACGAATGATCAGAGGCCAACGCCTTAGACCACTGCGCCACCGGGGCGGCAGAGAGAAGAAGATTAAAGAGAACTCAAGTTGTGAGAGTGACATAATAATTAGAAATAATTTTCAGCTATAACGAAACGCCAAGTTCGCCTGAGGGAGAATATTAACCTGAAAAGTAATACAAAAGAATTCCAAATTTTTACATTGCAATTAAAAAGGAAATATTAATTTTTTAAAACTCAGATTTTTGAAAGAAAACTTGATTCTAAAACCCCCTACTCCGCAACTTCTGACAACACAGAGACAAGAATAAATTAAAGACAATAATTAACTAAAGAAAAGCTTGCTTTGTGAAAGTTATATAACATAAACAATTAGTTGCAATATGTACAAAGTATTTCAGCAGTGCTTTAAGTGCATAATTAAATGTAAGCTAAATTGTTAACTAGCGCTAGGTCATACAACTCTGCGGAGGTCATGACATATATATAAATTTTAAAACAATTTTTGGTGGGCTTATAACTTGCATCCATGGCTTTGCAGAAACCCATTTCCAACTAGGTCTTTGTGGAAGTGAGAAAATGCAGAGTTTTTGCTGGTCCTTGAAAAAGCCAAGGCTCAGTATTCTCGACACTTTCTACATTCAGTTGTTTTATTTTATTTTTTATCTTTTCTCCTTTTACTCACACCGGTAGACATATAACCCTTTCTATGTTGTACTTGGTATGAGTCAAAAATATATAATATTTTTTTTGCTTAGGTCTCTTCTTAATAGAATGTGAATTCTGAATTTTCGTAACTGTTGCGTTGCGCGTTTCGATCTTCAGGTTAATTTTGCAACTTTCGTTTTAAATTCTAAAGTTTTTCCTTAGTTTTCAGCATTGCTCTTCAGTATATATCATCATCATTGTCAACCATTATCAATCCACTGCTGGACGAAGGTCTCCCCAAGTTTCCTCCACAACGGTCTGTCTTGTGCCAGTCTCCTCCATGTCACCCCTGCATACTTTCGAATTTCATCCACCCATCTTCCATGTGGTCTTCTTCTGGGTCTTTTCCTGTCCCTTGGAATCCAATCTAAAATTTCGGCTGTCCATCGATGATCTGTCCTTCTGGCAGTATGTCCAGCCCATTGCCATTTCAGGGATTTAACTCTGATCATGATGTCTTCCACTCTTGTCATTTTTCGGATCCACGAGTTCCTCTTCTTATCTCTCCTGGTTACACCAAGCATGCACCTCTCCATGCTACTTTGAGTTGTCTGCAGCCTTTGTATGTCTCTTTTAGTTAAGGTCCACGTCTCTGCATCATATGTAAGCACTGGAAGGATGCATTGATCAAACACTTTTCTTTTAAGACATAATGGCATATTGTTCTTGAAAATTATGCTGTTTCTTCCAAAAGCTCTCCAGGCAAGTTTTGTACGCCGATTAATTTCTTCATCAATGTGACCCTCACTTGATATCTGCTGTCCAAGATAAACGTACGTGTCTGTTATCTCCAGCTTTTCTCCATCAATCGATAACTCTTCATTTCTTGTAAAAGCATTGAACATCACTTTTGTCTTCTGAAAGTTCATTTTTAATCCCACTTCTTTACTCTTGTCAGCAAGTTCCTGGATCATACTCTGCAGCTCTGATGGGGTAGTTGCAAAAATGACTACGTCATCAGCAAAACGAAGGTGGGTTAGATAATCTCCATTAATCTTTATCCCCTTGTTTTCCCAGCTCAGCGACTGAAAAACACTCTCCAATGTGGCATTAAAGAGCTTCGGAGATATGGTGTCACCTTGTCTAAAGGCATTAAAGAGCTTCGGAGATATGGTGTCACCCTTTCCAATTTTTACGTGTGTTGTATTTTCAAACAGCCTAATCTTTGCACTTGCATTTTCATAGATGTTATTAATAATATTAATGTATGCATCTTCAAAACCGCAGGTTTTCAGAGCCATTGTAACTGCTGATGGTTTCACCGAATCGAAGGCTTTTTCATAATCGATAAAAGCCATGCACAATGGAAGTTCATATTCCCTCGCTCTTTCAATTAGTTCTCTCAGCACGTGGATATGATCTATTGTGCTGTAGCCTCTCCTGAATCCAGCATGTTCTCTCGGTTGAGCCATGTCCAGTGTTACCTTCAAGCGGTGTGAAAGAACTTTAGTGAAGATTTTATAAACTACTGATAGGAGGCTGATAGGTCTGTAGTTTCCGAGATCCTCAATGTCACCTTTCTTATGTAGCAGGATCATTATAGCGGTGTTCCAATCCTCAGGAATCTTTCCTTCATTAAGGCATCGAGTGAAAATTTGGGCGAGTACTGTTTCGATTTCTCCACTTGCTTCTTGTATGATGTCTACAGTAATTCCATCTTCTCCTGGAGCTTTTCCTCGCTTCATGTTCTTGATTGCATGTGCAACTTCTGCTGGAAGGACTGGAGGAACTCTGGTACTGGTATCTTTCATGATGTCTGGAGTGCATATATCATCCCTTTCATATAATTTGGAGTAGAAATCTTTCACTCTTGTCAAGATTTCGCCTCTATTTCTTGTTACAGAACCATCTTCTTTTCTCAGTGCCATAATCTGTTTTCTTCCGTTACTGAGATGTCCCTTTGCTATCTTTAGGCTTTGGTTGTTTTCAATTGCTTTCCTTACTAGTTCACAGTTGAATTTCCTTACGTCTTCAGTGATACTTTTTCGTACTGTCTTGCATAGCTCTATATATTCCACTTTGGAAGTCACATCTTCTTTAGTTGTCCTCATCTCTCTTCTTTTTTGCATCAACATTTTGGTTTTTCCTGATAATTTGTTCACATGCAACTTGTTCTTAGACCCAGCTAATTTTGTTGCTGTTTCCATAAGAGCTTTAGTTACTTTTCTGTTAACTTCAGAGATGTCCACTTCTTCCGATGTTAGGCCTTCTAAAGCAGAGAACCTGTTCTTCAGTTCTAACTTGAAGGTATTATGGTGTTTTTTAAGGTTGGTTATGTCAATAGATTTTGTTTGTCTTATGAGCTTGCCACGTTCAAGTTTAGTGTTGAGGTGCATCTTACATCTCACCAATCTATGGTCACTACCTGTGTTGAACTTGTTTAGCACACTGCAGTCTTCTATGACGAATTTTTTGTTACACATAATAAAATCAATTTCACTTGTCGTCCCATTTGGATGTCTCCATGTTCATTTCCTGTGTGGCTTTTTCTTGAAGAAGGAGTTCAAGATGAAAAACCCTTCTGCCTCTGCAAACTCAACGAGAGTATTTCCACGCTGGTTTCTGTTGCCATGACCGAATTTACCTACTGAAGTTTCATTCTGTTGCCGTTGCCCTATTTTTGCATTGAAATCTCCCATAATTATTTTCAAGTGCTGCTTACCTTTATTATTTAGATGACGAATTTCCTCATAAAATTCTTCAATTTCTTCTTCAGGATGACTTGTGGTGGGTGCATAAGTTTGAATAATCTGAGCCTGGTATCTTTTCGAGAGTTGGATAACAAGTCGTGCAGCTCTGTCAGAGGAACTTTCAACTTCTACAACTTTATCCTTCAGTTTCTTGTTTATTATAAATCCAACACCACTAGTTCTGCCAGTATCTGTCCCACGATAGTAGAAGAGATGTCCACTTTTCAGTTCGATGAGATCTTCTCCTTTTCTCCTTACCTCACTTAGCCCCACGATGTCCCACTTGATCCTTTGTAGTTCCTCTTCCAATTCAAGAAGCCTTGAATCAGAAGATAGGGAGCGTCCATTGTAAGTAGCCAAGGTCAGCATCAGATGGCAGCCTAGTCCGGTCCTCCGGGGATTTTTAGCACCGTCTGCCTTCATGTCGCACTGGCCGCTGCCTTGGCCAGGTACATTCCAGCTGCCGGAGACTGAGGGCCAAGATTTAAGTTGTGGAATCATTTTGGAGGGGTTTGGCCATAACTCACCACGCTGGCCAAGCGGGTTGGTGAGTGTGGGATAGAATTTCCTCTAATCCCGATGTCAGCCATAATCAATCCACTGCTGGACGAAGGTCTCCCCAAGTTTCCTCCACAATGGTCGGTCTCGTGCCAGTCTCCTCCAAGTCACTCCCGCATACTTTCAAATTTCATCCACCCATCTCCCATGTGGTCTTCTTCTGGGTCTTTTCCTGTCCCTTGGAATCCAATCTAAAATTTTGGCTGTCCATCGATGGTCTGTCCTTCTGGCAGTATGTCAGTTGTGTCATGTGATTAGAAGTTTTGAAATGTACAGCAAAGTAGAAATCAATTGCATGAGATTGTTGACATCTGAGAACTTAAAATCTTCAGTATAAAAATAAAGAGAAAGATAAATCTCTTGAATATTAAAGTAATTTCATAAATTGCAAATAGTAAAAGTTTGTACCTATCTATCTATCTATCTATCTATCTATCTATCTATCTATCTATCTATCTATCTATCTATCTATCTATCTATCTATCTATATAAATAGATAGATAGGTACAAACTTTTACTATTTGCAATTTTTGAAATTACTTTAATATTCAAAAGATTTATCTTTCTCTTTATTTTTATACTGAAGATTTTAAGTTCTCAGATGTCAACAATCTCGTGCAATTGATTTCTACTTTGCTGTACATTTCAAAACTTAATCACATGACACAACTGATTAATAAAAAAAAAAAAGAAAAAAAAAAGACTAACCAATTAATCAAGCAGTGCTTTAATATCAATCTTCACCCTAATCTTAAATACTTAAAACATGTTTTTGTTCCACTCTTTTAAATTTTTTGTATTGGGTTGGTGTGAATGAAATGTCCGGCAAAGAACCAGCACATGCGGACAGCGAGAACAGAAAAATAGGACAACTTACCTAGGCAAAATGACCCCCTCGGCATCGACACATAATCGCCATCTGTTCAGCAAGGCCATGATCCCAGAACGAAAAAAGTCTTGTGGCTGGGACCCAAAGAAATCATTAACTGCACGTTGAACCTCGTTGTCTGTCGTGAACTGTTTCCCAGACAGGACGTGATCCAGGCTAAGAAACAGATTATAGTCTAGCGGAGACAAGTCCGAGGAATAGGCAGGAGGAGGCCATGCATCATAGCCCAAGGCACTTAGTGTCAGTATCGTTCGTTGTGTGACATGGAAGTGGGCATTGTCCTGGAGCAGAAGAACACCATGTCTGTTAACCAAAGCCGGTTGTTTCTGCAGCACTTTCCAGTGCATCTGGTGTAATTCAGCACAATAACGTTCTGCAGTGATGGTTTGGCTTCTTGCCAAGAAACTCTGATGAATTATCCTGGCTGTGGAACACCATATAAGGAGCATCATCTTCTTGGTGTGTAGGGGTGGCTTAGGATGCCGTCCAGCAGGCTGTGCGTTGCTTAACCATCGTGCAGATTGTTTCCGATTATCATAAAGGACCCACTTCTTGTCTTAGGTGACAATTCGATGTAGTAAAGTTTCTGGATTATTCCTGGCAAGCAGCAACGTGCAGACTTCCAAACACCTAGTCTTGTTGGCAGTTGTCAACTCATGTGACAGCCACATGTCCAGCTTTTTGACCTTACCCAGCATAGCCAGACGCTGAACAACTATCGTATGGTGCACACCCTACCTCTTTCACGACATGTTTTTCGGGGGTTCACTTTAACCACACGTAGCAGAGCATTGTCAGAAACAGCAACAGGTCGGTGGCCACGTGCTTCATTTTGCAGGTCCGTATCACAAATCATCGGCGAATGGTTCGTTCATTGGCTGTATTCTCCCCAAATGCTTTGTTAACGTTTCGAGAGTCAATTTCTGCGGAATGGCCCAGTTTGAATTCACACAGAAAGATGACTCTCAAATCTGGCGTTTGCATGTTCCCCTTGCAAGCCACGTTACATCCAAACAAACCATGCCTGAACCTTGTTCTTCACCCATGTGCTAGCTATTTATAGTAACTCTATGACGTAATACCCGCAACACCTGTGGGTGGTTCCATTCTGCTGTGGTGGAGGCCTATCTCCACTGCTCGTTCGTGCCGGACATTTCATTCACACCAACCCAATATTAAAAACTATCATATTTCCAACCAAATAATATTACCAAATTGTTTTACATTTTGCAGTAAAAGTAACAGTTTTAATCATAAGAGAAAAATCTCTTACCTCTGCACTTCTTATGTTAACAATTTTGATGTGACTCAATGATTTTTGCGGTTCTTCCATAGAAAGTTGTTTCATAACTTGAAAAGCAGGAAGGAGGACCAGAACGTCAGATGTGCTACCTGACTTCACAGTAAAAATAAAATATATTCTTATAATATCCGTTAAGACCTAAAAGAAAAAAAAATGCAGAATAATTTGGTAATCAAGAGGGGATGCAGTTTAAGATTTTAGAAACATTAGTGAGAATCAAATAAAGGAAGTGAAATTACAGTGGTGGCAAACATTTTGGGCACTTTTTGAAATTTTCATGTTTTGCAACTTTGCAGGCTTATATAGGAAATGTTATTTTGCACCAAATGCAAATGTTTATATGTCAATTTAAAGAAAATTTAATGCTGAATTAAATACAAAAAACAGAATGCAAATATATGCAGTACAAAAAGTTATGCAGGGAATACTGCAATCATGCTGAATATACTGTAATGCACTTACAATTTCAATGTACTATCAGTATTTAGTAGGGTAGCTTTTATTCTTTAAAACAGCATCACAGTGACAACTCATTGAGCCAATAAGTGTTTGAAGCTCTGCCTTCATTATTACGTGGTGCAAGGAAGCAATTATAGCCTCAATTACTTGATTTTTATTTGATGGATGCTTCATTCGTACGAGGCTTTCCAAACGGTGCCACAAATTTTCTATCGCATTCAGGTCAGGGCTGTTTCCTGACCAGGTTAACCTGGTCAGGAAACAGGAAAACTTTAACAAAAAAACTTTGTTGTGAACCACTTATTGCATATTTTTGCTGTGTGGCAGGGAGCTGAATGCTGCTGATAAAGAAATGGTGCATTCTTGGGAGAGAGATCCCTGATGGAAGGTAGCAGTTTTGGTTCCAGGATTGTGTCCATGTATTTTCTTGCGTTCAGCGAGCCGTCGATGACATGGTGGCGGCCAACACCATTTGCTGCCATACATGCCCAAATCATAATGCTTGTTGGGTGCTTTATATCAGTCTCCATGCAGTCAGAATGTAGCTCTTCTCCTACTCTGTCTCACATATTTTCAGCCATAACTACCAAATAAAGATATCTTACTTTTGTGACTCCAAATAACTTGCTTCCACTGATCGTCTGTTCATCCAATGTGTTCCTTTGCCCATTGTAGTCATTTCTTGTGCTTCTGTAGATTCAGATATGGTTTTCTTTCTCAAAATCCTACCTCTTAGTCCCATATCTGATAGTCTGCTATTTATAGTTCTTGAACTGACAGAAACACCAGTTGAACACAGTTCAGCTCTGATAGCCTCAGATGAAAATTTTCTGTCCTTCAAACCCAGTCCTTTTATTCTTCTGTCATTAACAGCTTTTGTGCACTTTTTTTGGCCTTTTCCCGGTTTATTTTTCAGTGACTTTGTTTCCTGATAACGTAAACAGCACTTTCGTACACCAGATGTAACTGACCCACCTACTTGCCTTGCAATTTCAGCATAAGAAAGACCCGATCCATGCAATAAAACAATCCTGGTCCTTTTCATGGGTGACCGATCAACTCTTTTCTTTGGTGCTGTTGCTGTGCTTATTATCTACATGTTAAATTTAAATAAATACTAAAAATATTCACACAGTCTACAATTACGCTTCACTTACACAGCTAACAGTCTTTCAATTCTACAGAACAAACAGCAAAACTGACTTTCCTAAAATTCTCACAAGATGTATTGCAGCTACTGCCATTTGATTGGTCCCCAGAGCAAGGACTACGGATTGTAAGTGCAAACCCTACTTGGCCAGTAGGGTTTGCACTTACAATCCGTTTCTTAACTGAATCACACTTGTTTCTTTGTAGCTAAAGTAAGCTTTACTGCATATATTTGCATTTTGTTTTATGTATTGAATTTTCTTTAAATTGACATATAAGCATTTGCATTTGGTGCAAAACAACATTTCCTATAAGCCTGCAAAGTCGCAAAACATGAAAATTTCAAAGTGTCCACAATTTTTGACACCACTGTATATAGCACAGGAAGTGTAAAGGAGATGCATGTAATACGTCTAAATTCATATTAACAGTTAACACCTCAAAATTGAAAAGCCAATTACTCAAAGAAACTTTAATTGTTATTGACAACTTATTTGAACAGATATCTGCAGAGGACAGTCAGGGATGACCAATGAGGCATTCATGTCATAAATAATTGCCATTCATGAAGTATTCTGAATAGCAGACATCCTGGGACTTCAATATTTGTCCGCCGTCGGGCAGTTGACTTCTGAGAAAAACTTCATATTACATATGCAGGTACACCATATAATTAAAATGTTTTTTGATTAAATATTTTTTTGCTGTTGTTTTACAGGGAGAAACAATACATGTGTATACATAAGTGCATGTACAGTACATTCATTTTAAAATACAGTACATACAATGTACATATGTCGATGCATGTTAAACATACACACATGTTTAAACATATCATTAAGCTGTTCTCTGAGATTCAGAGGTTAACTCTTCAAAGAAAAAAATTTGCCAAAACAACATTTAACTGATGGAACTAGATTTTACTTGCTGTTGGCATATCAGACGTTTCCATTTACAGTGATCTCGGCACAGCATGTTTAAACATACATATGTAAAAATGAAAAATGTTATATCATGAATTTTAAAACCCACATCCTTACTGCTCATTATTTAATAAAGTCAGCCAACAATTTGTGGCTGCAAAACATCTAATATAAGCAAATTTTTTTTTTGGCAATTCATGACATTTTTCAAAACATATTTCTTAATCTTTCAACAGTGTTAATCCCCAGTATCCTTTTTGTTTACAAAAAAACTTTTGTAACTCTTCACTACACTTTTACAGCATCTTTAAAAAAATTGCACACCTCTTCCACAACTGAATCAAATGCTTCCTCAATCAAATCCTTTTTCTTCCCAATGCTTTCAAAGCAACAAACTCATGTACACTGTACATTGCCTCTTTGATACATACATTTTTATTGATCATAATGGAATCTTTTTAATTTCTTTCACTGTTTTTAAGACACATTTATTCAAAAATGTTTTTAAGACACATTTATTCAAAAATGGCGTTTAAACCCCCTTCTTCTGGATAGACAACAAATATCCCATTTTGCTTGAAAGAAGTCGTTTTGTCCACTTCTATGAAAAGACCAGCCATACTGAAACCACAGACCAGTAGTTTTTGTAATGAGGATCTGAAGGACAAAGTACCCTATTTCCATCCAAAAAAGCTAAAAAAAAAATCTTTGTGGCAAAAATCTGCCAATTTTTTCCCTTGAACATTCATGTTTTTAACTGCCTTATGACAAAGATCACTCTGTTATTCGAAGGGTCTGCTATTTGGAGGTAAATATCTGAATCGTATCTACTTTGGGACTGGGGATCACAAAACTGAAAATTATTCAGGAGCAGATTTTACTGTAAAAGTACAAAACGTCACACACTAATGGAACTTGACTCTTTGGAATATCTGACTTTTGAAACGTCGATTATCTTTTTTGTTTTTGCAAACTGTGAACCAAAATTAAAAAAAAATCATCTTAAAAGATTTTGTACCTGAAATACCACAAATTTTCCACTTAGGATAAGAATAGCTAATAAATGACAAAATTCACTCCCAAGTGAACATAAAGTTTAACAAGGAAAACACGGAAATTAGGATTATATTCATATTAAGTTTTCTTGTACAGAGCGCAAGTACTTTTTATTCTCTGCTATAAGATATCATCAGCTGCAATGTATGTTAAACAATCCAAATTATGTACTTATACAGATAATTGTAATTAATACAATTTTAAAACATTGTTTGTGAAGAAGTGAATTACTATTGCATATATACGTATATATATATGGCTTCAATTTCATAACAGAATTGATTAACTGAAAGCACCAAGACCTGGCTTGACTATATGCTGAATTACACTCTTAAATGCTTTAAGTGAGATAAAATGGATTGTGTTATAATTTCACTTTTCATCCTTATAACTGCCAGAAAGGACAGGATAACTTTGGCATTTAATGCATGCTAAATGCAATGTTCTCCCAGAAAGAATATGTAATCAATGCAAAACAGGTGACAGAGAGATGTGGACGTTTTGCAGATTTATGCAAGACCAAAGGTTTGGATGACCCATATACACTATCTGATCAAAAGTATCTAGACGCTTGCCTATTTACAAACTGCATGTAATAGGAAGGGAATTAATATCGAGTTGGTCTACTCTTTGCTGCTATTACAGCTTTCACTCTACTGGGAAGGCTTTCCACTAGATTTTGGTATGCTGCTGCAGGAACTGTCTTTTATTGTGCCACGAGAGTGTTAGTCAGGTCAGACACAGATGTCAGGCAGTTCAGCCAGGCTCACAGTTGGTGTTCCAATCTGTTCCAAAGGTGTTACATGGAGCCAAGATCAGGGCTCTGTACAGGCCAGCCAAGTCCTTCCATACCGATCTTATCAAGCCATTCCTGTAATAACTCCACTTTGTGAGCAGAGGTATTCTCCTCATGGTAAAGAAACGGGCCTTTACTGAGCTGTTTTCTCATTAAACCCCAAACAAACTGAACTGTTTAAATAATGTCGGGAGCACAGAATTGTCATGAAAGGCATTATAAGCTGCAACATTAAGATTCCTGGGCACTGAAATTAGGGATACCAGCACAAACAATGAAAACCAGAGCATGATGCCTCCTTCACCAAACTTTACAGTTGGCGTTCACCTGGTATCCTCCACACCCAGATTCATTCATCAAACTGCCAGATGGTGAAGTGTGATTCATCATTCCAAAGAACGCATTTTCACAGCTCCAGAGTCCACCAGCACCAAGCTTTACACCACTCCAACTAATGCTTGGCATCAAACTTGCTAATGTTACACTTGTGAGAAGCTGCTTGGCGATGGAAGCCAATTACCTTCAGCTTTCAACAAATTGTTATGGTGCTGGCATTGCCACTAGGTAAAGATTAAAACTGGTGATTTTTTCAAGTGGCCATTGGCCAATGGATGGTAGAAATCTAGTGGCTACTTTACTTATGGCTATTTCTTATCTTGTACACATTTTATCACTGCACTGTATACCTTTCATATACATATTTAGACACAGGCAAATTTAAGCTTAGTAGTTACAAGGACCCACTGTATATTGCCAAATGAAATTAAATATATAATCTTAAAAGTTTTATTTTTCTTCAACAACATCAACCAGATTTTTTAGACAAACAATTTTTATTGAAAAAATAATCATTTTTATTTGGTATCTCTCTACTTTCTTAAATAAAATCACTCCACAGGAAATAGACAGCAGTAGATGGGTCAAAATTTTCAAGTAATACTTTGGCTTACTTTATTTGCTGCCTATTTTCTACAGTCATTTTTTACATGAGCATTGTCCTGCCATCAAGAATATTGCCCATGATGCTCATATTCTTTTAACTTCTGTTTTGCGTGGCATAATGGTCAGCAGTATTTTAACAATTTGTATTATGACCTTCATGTTTCATGTACTCAAAATGGCTTGTTTTCCACTTTTTCTAAAAGTTTTTGGTGAGTTATTGAAGGCCAAAAATGTTCAGACATAATGTTTTAAAGCTGCTTTCATTCTGCTAGAGCGCTATCTTGATGAAAGTTATAAACACAAGAGCAAAATTTTTCTTTTCATTCCTTTTACCTTTGGTTAGGTTCTTCCTGGTGTAAAAACAAAAATTGACTGTAAATCTTTCAAAAATGAATTTTATATCTCATGGCAGAATAATTTTGTGGTACTGTGTTGTTGCCAGCAATGAATCATTGCCATACATCTACCATAGCTCACATACATACATAAATTTCACTAAGCTGTTCTCTAAGATTCAGAGGTTAGCTTCACAAAGAAATACAAACTACCAGATAATTTTTCCTTACTGTTGCTGTATCAAACTTCTCCATTTACAGCAATCTTGACACACAACTCTGGCTTCACTCACATCTATCACATGATGTACACAAGACCTTCTCTACTTTATTCTCATAATCTTTTTATCATGCAGACACTCCTGAATCTGATCCTTTTATAACTTCCTTGGCCTTCCTCTGCCTTTCCTTCCTGCCACTTGGGCCAAAATTTTTTTTTCTTAGTAAGCATCTTATCACTCATTCTTTCAACATGGCCAAACTACCAAAGCATATTAGTCTCCACCTTGCTAACAATAGTTTGCTTCACATTACACAACTGCAGCACAACTTCATTCCTCACACAATCAGAACATGTCTCACCACAACCCCCCCCCTACCATAAGTAATGCATTTCTCCAGCACACAAACAACTATGTAGTAGGCTAATCCTGCACACTGGTGTACTTACCTGATTAAAAAGACACAAAGAAATAATCTACCCTAGCTCAGACTGGGAGAAAATGTGATACCAACCTGGCCACCTTGTTTTACAGACTCACAATGATTCCTACTCACTGGGGGGGGGATTCCCCCTCGACTCTCTCATAATAAAGTTTTGGTAGAACTTTATGATTTGTCATTATTTCCTGTTTGCTACCACCACAAACACTCCAAGTGCTACAAATTCTTTGTAGTGATTACGGGAATTATTGGTTCACTACAGGGCATAGGAAACATCGAATATATTAAGGAAATTGAAAATCGCAGTGAAATACTGTTATTCAACATTTGTTAAAGATTTTTGGGATTGTTTATTGGATATTTTTAATATTGTGACATTTGTTCAATATAATTTGGGCATCTTCATGCTGTCTGCGGCCCGAAAATGACTGTTTTAGCACGGATGAAAATGTTCCGTAATTTTCCAGATTTCAAAATTTTATTTTCTTACTCCAAAATGCATTTCTCTCATTTTCTGGTTATATTCTAATTTCTTTTATATTTTTCTGATTATGTTCCTTGTTCTTAATTTCAGTATTAGTGAAAAAAAGCAACTCTGTATTTTATGAATTTTTTCTAGTTTTCTAGTGAAGTGCAGTTTTTGTCATTTCTAACAGTCTGTTCTTCAAAACCAATCAGTACAAAACATATTTTTCCCCTTCCGCATTTTTAAAGCTAAATTAAATTCAGGGTGTCTACTGATTTCCAATGAACCAAATTCATGACTTTTTCATGACCTCGACAATGTGGCACAACGACAACCATTTTTTTTGCACTTTGCTTATCTGGAGGAGTTTTTAACTATTATTTTGCACATTACTGTTTTCTGATTGTAGCTGTTTTAGCAGCAGATTTAGGAGAAATAAAGAAAAACACTATCATCATTGCATCAACATTACCAAACCAAAAGAAATTTCTGAGAATGGCTTTTACAAGTCCTTCAAGTAAGCAAGTGAAAAGGAATGTTTCACACTTTTACACACTTCTAGTCAATGACTTTATTGAAATATTCAGTCAGTAAAACCATCTTTGGAATTATTGTTTTTGTGGGCAGAGTATATGAAGAAGAGAGACAAGAAGATCCAGCATTAAAAATATGCACCCAATGAAACTCAATATAGAGAATAACTGTGCACCAAAACAAAATACAGAATTCTATTTTATTAAAATAAAGAAATAAAAGTTCAGTTAATCATGTAAATGATATCAACCTGACAAACTAAAACCATTTTGTTAATGCAATGATTTACAGAAATACTAAAAAAGTTATGGTGTTAAGTACATCTTAATATTTCAGATCAGACAAGATAGTACTTATGAAAATATTATTTTATGACAGCTTAATATCTTTTAATTTAAATGTAACATTTTTTTGTTCTTTCCGGTAGTGAAGAATCGTGATGCTACGAATATGGATAGCTAGTCATAAGTTTTATATAACAAGATAATATACAAATTTATCATACTTGGAAAGACAATTATGACAACTATACACATTCACAGTGACAAGGAGAATCCCTAAATTAAGAAAAAAAAATGTACAACTTTCATGAAATAAAACTTATTTTGATTGTTTTAAAAATATTGGGCAATTATACTTCAAATGTGTTTGGCACAAGGGCTTAAGAAAATGTTTCATCGCCAAAAGAGAAATTCAGCTATCTTTCAAGTTACATCGAACATTAACCAAACTAAGTGAAACAAAGATAATGTTCAAAAGTGAAATGACATGATATATTTAAATTCAGCTAAATTCAGGTGATGATACAGAAAAAAAAAAAAAAAAAAAAAAAAAAATTCATGACCACCAACTCAATTTCATTACTTTTTCATTACTTTCATGACCACCAGCTCAATTTCATGACTTTCATGACCAGTAGACGCCCTGAAATTTCAAAATTGGTACATAATCTGCCCGTGACGGAATCGGCCATTTTGGTGACTCAAAATAATTACGGGAGTGTAAACAATGCAGTACTGATTTTTATACTTAATTTCGCTGAAAAGCTTGTTTCCCCATTCCTTAGTAACATGTTGCTGTATTAGGGAGGGAGGGAGGGAGGGGGGGGGAGAAAGAAATTTTATTTTGTTGAAAGAGAAATTAATGTTCCAAAAAGCTACTGCGTGTGCACATGCAGGGGAAACAACAGGACTCTATGTGGAATGAAAGTAAGTCCCAATTTTGAACTTTTCATTTCTTTTTGTAAACAAAAGGAAAAATGCTTGCCTTTTTGTTTGTTGATAAGCAAAACATGCCTAAGCAATGGAAAACCATGCATTTTTAGAGAAACTAAACTTTAAAAAATGAGCTGCTGAAGACAGCTTGTGATGTCACAGTTCCATCAATCTAAAGCCATCCCAACTTGAGTGGGAAAATAATAATAGTTGCCCCTTTCTTGAAGAGTGAATCTATAAATAACACCCACTTATTTATTAAGGAAAGGACTGTTTTTCACCATGTGTGAGTTGGATGATTTGAAAATCCATTTGCTAATTAACAGAAGTGTTTTAAAAAAATGCAAATAAATTCTTTAGCAAAGGAAAAAATAATTTGGCTGGTCACTAGTCCATGTGGACATCCAAATTTCCAAGCGCGGCGACTAAAGTAACTTTTTCTACTGGCCACTTGGTTTTGTCCAGTCGCCATGTGGCGAGTGGCGACCAATAGTTTTAATCTTTACTTCTAGGAGGCATTTTGTGCCTCAGTGGTGAGCGTTGCAACCAAGAATATGTGATTTTGTCCCACAACCCGCTTCAGAACTCAGTGGCCCTGATCTGTCAGTTTACATGGCCTACAGGTCACTTACATTTAATCAGGACAGCTGCAGCAGGGCAGAAATCTCCCAAAATCACTTGTTGCTAAGATGGCATCCTATGGAAATGTCATATTGAAAATCACTGAGCTCTGCCATATGACCCACTGTTCAGGTTTGTCTGATGTCTGGCAGGCTATGTGCATCTCTTTATACCTGTATGGCTCATGACTTGTAATGTATATCAATAAATCAATTACTCAAAAGAAGTGTCAGGATACTTTTGATCATATAGTGTCTATGCCACAACAAATCCTATGATAACTCTAGTACTTGGCTCTAACACAGAAAGTAGAACTCACTCTATTATCTCACATACAGAAATTAAGGAAGAAATATTTCTCATAAATACATGGGAAATCCACTAGATTATTAACAGCAATCAGAATTGTGTACTTTTCAAGTTTTCTCAGAAGGTGTTACATAGTGCCAGTAAGCTACAGGGAATTCAGTGCACAATTCTCATTGCTGTGAAAAATCTAGTGAATATCCCATGTATTTATGTGAGAAACATTTCTTCCTTCATTTCTGTATCTGAGGTACATACATACATATCACTAAGCTGTTCTCTGGGATTAAGAGGTTAGCTCCAAAAAGAAATACAAACTACCAGATAATTTTTACTTACTGTTGTCGTATCAAACTTCTCCATTTACAGAGATCTTGACATACAACTTGAGCTTAACTGATATCCATCACACGTCATACATAAGATCTTCTATACTTCACACTCATAATCTTTTTCTCATGCAGACACTCCTGAATCTGATCCTCCCATGACTTCCTTGGCCTTCCTCTGCCTTTCCCTCCTGCCACTTCGGCTAAAAAGATTTTCTTAGTAAGCATCTCATCACTCATTCTTTCAACATGGCCAAACCACCAAAGCATATTAGTCTCCACCTTGCTAACAACATTTTGCTTCACATCACACAATTTCTATTCTTCACACAATCAGAACGTGTCTTGCTACAAACCCCCTGTAAGTAACACATTTCTCCAACACACAAACAACTTCTATGCTTCTTCTGTAGTACCCAGGTTTCACTGCCATACATCAGAGTACAAACAATTACACTTTCATACACAGCCATGCAGGACTCTCTTGAGAACCCATCATTCCTGTGAAAACCTCCAAGAGTAGCCATGACTTTCAATGAATTCACTTGCCTACTAATTTCATCATCCAATTTGTTCTCTCTGTCAAACGTGCTTCCTAAATACACAAACTCACTCATTTGGTCAATCACTGTGCCATTTAGACTTACATTACATTCAGTGCTACCAGTTCATGAGGAAGCATAGGATTGCCTCGACTAATGAAATCTAAGATTGTTCATATTCCTAAGCTATCACGGCTGAGCTTCAGTAATTTGGAACTTCAATGTACTGGGTGGCATAATGGATAGTTTGCTCAAACAGAAATTAGAAGATGCAGGTTCAATTTCAGCTCCAGAGCAATAAATATGATTTTCAAGTTTTGTACATTGTGACCAGTGATAAACAATTCACTATGCACTTCTGATTGCAGTGAGTAATCTAACCACACAATAAATTATTATAAGAGCAGGCATATATTGATAAACTATGAATGTGATGACATAGAAAGGAACCATACAGAGCAACTATGCAAACTCAATTCAGGATTCTTCTGTGTTAAATTTAAAATTAATTGGGTCTCATCATTAACATAACTAAAAATTTTTTTGTTCAGGCCAAGTTTTTTTAAACTTCCTTACTTTTTCTCTTCAAGTGTGTCTTCTTTTACTTAGCATATTTATAATTTTTTTTAATAAATAAGAGCTACTTTCATTTTTCTTTTTAAAGTTTTTGTGTAAGGAAAAATGCTACAATGATGCACTTATCCCAGGCAAATGAAGGGAGTGGATGCATGGATAACCAAAAAACACTGATAATCCAAAATTTACATTTTTATTGTTTTACATATAACTAATAAAGACCATTCCTTATTTAACTACAGAATCTGTAACTTTGGCTTGTTTCTTAGAATCTCTGAAATGTTTCCAAACATCAAGTTCAAATTTTCCTCGCAGCCATGTTACCGTTACACTCCAAACCCACTAACTCATACACTTAAACAAAACATAGGAGTGTGTGCTGTACTGCAATTAATGAGCTTGGTAATATCTTCTTTGCTCTGTTCCTCTTCTCTTTGCATTGCCATTGGTCTGAAGTAGTGGTAACAATATCATGTAGTACTGTAATCCTAGTTCAAGTGAATGACTTTGCAGCCACTTTTCCTCTCTTGACAGCATTTTCAAAACATTCTAAATCATTCATTAAATCATTACCTTAGATGTTTTGTTAGATTCTTCTTTTTTAGAACCAGATGAATAGTCTACATTTAGAAGAATCTCCTCCATGATGGGAGTAAGAGTTACCAGTTCTACAGAGCACTATACCTGAGAGTAATTGCAAATAGCTTCCAGTACTGTTTTACATGCCGAGTGCATGTGCAGGGGGATCATACCAAGTGTCACTCTGACGGGGGATCACCTATTAATGTGAGTCACACATTAATAATTTGCACATATTGATAGTCTACAATTCTATGAATCAAAGAATTCAAAATCATGCATAGATAATTGAGAGTAAAATGTATGTCGCAGGACTTCATATACTGACAAAAAGAAATGTTATACTTACCTCATACTTGACAACTTTAACACTTTCCAGAGGTAGATTCAAATTCTTGGCTATTATTTCACACAATGCTAAAATAACCTCCTTATTAAATAACTTGTGATCAGTCTTCACGCTCTAAGAGAAATGAAATAACACTTGTTAGTGTATGGGACATTTATATGAATACACTGGTACAAGAAAATTTTTCAGTGTCAAAGTAACAAAACATTTCACCAAAAAATTGTGACAATATCAATCTGAAAATTTAGCCTAGTTGGATTTAGTGCAAACACACTCATTATACATTGGCTATAACCTTAAATATGGCTAGTCATGTGCAAGACAAAACCAAAATTTTATTTTTATAAACAGAATTCAATGCAAAAGAGGCATATCACACATACCTTTTCTTGATGGGGAAGGAGAGTTGTCTAAATTGTCTAAATCCCATAAGCATCAATGCAGGAACAAATGTGACACCTTTATCATGACATTAGTTACTGCATGGGACATTATCACACAACTGTTGCTCAACACAATATGAGTAGATCAACATAAAGTTTAAAAGTTCCAAGATTCTAGCTTATAAATATTTCAACCTTTTACACATGTAAATAACATTATGACTCTAAAACAACACATAAAATGTTTAACACACCACTCATTCACTTCAATACACAAAAATGATAAAAGACAAGCAATTTTTGTTTTGTTTTGTTTTGTTGTCTCTGTTATTAACATTACTAGCTTCTGACACACATTGCCAACAGGCCAAATGTCTTTTCTTTATGACCCTTGTTTGATAAAAAACAACTGATTGTTTGATTTCTTTGGCTCTCAAAATTTAGTGCATTCAGTAATTATTCCCATAATCATTACTGGACATGAGGTTGCCGTGCCGTACTGTAAATGACTAGTGACCAGCTGCTCCCATGTTGTGCTTGGACTGCTTTAAAATTTTTTAACAGTATTAACACTTTTGGACACAAGAATGCATTGGCATTCTAGGAATTTTATAGACATTTAATAGTGATGGCATAAAGCATTCCTTTCTAGGAGTTCATCTTTTATGCAAGAGAAACTCAAGAATGATCATTCAAATGAATGATCCAATTTCCAGGTTATCACTATGCTCACTGAGTAAATAATTCATTGCATGGATCCTGCATTAACAAACAAAGCGCTTTCAAGGTTACAGCTCTTTTTGGCAAACCACCCAAAACAGTGCAAGCACTTCACTGTTCACATTGAATGATTCTCAGACAATGAATGATTTGGGCACCATTCAAATAAATGGCATTTACATATCATTTCCCATCTTAAATTTCAAAATTAGCTGACTGCCGATTGTTCACTCACATAATGATTGACACTTATTCATTCTTGACATTACTTTTCTTATTGGGAATTTCTTTCCAAACTCATGAGGTGGAATAAAGTTAAATGTGCTGTGACTTCACTGTATGTCACAGTAATGGCAGATTGAATGATCACTCACAGAGTGAGAGTAAAACATTCAACATCTAGGGTGAAGAATCATTCACAAATGGCCCATCACTAGTATTCAGAGCTCCTGTTCAGCATTTAAAGAAACCCCAAACTTTCAGGCTCCATGAAATAGAAAGATTTCCTTGCATTTTATTAAAAAAGATGGGTCTTACTGAAATCCTACCGAAAGTAAAATGCATATGGTTGATTATTAGTGAGAGAGAGAGAGAGAGAGAGAGAGAGAGAGAGAGAGAGAGAGAGAGAGAGATCACTAAGCTGTTCTCTGAGATTCAGAGGTTAGTTCCACAAAGAAATACAAACCGCAAGATAAATTTTTACCGTACAACTTTCGTTTTCAGGAAATTTTCCTCCATTTAAAAATAAAAACATTTATCTAATAAAAAATTTTCCTCCATCTTAAATAGACATTTATCTAATAAAATTATATTTAATGACCACATAGAGCTGAGGGAATATCACAAGAAAAGAATTCAAGATACTGGGTTCCGTCAAACTTTCATTTTCGAAAACTGTTGCCTCCATTTTAAAACCAAAACACAAATATTTATGCAATAAAATTATGTTTAACAACACTATCAGATAATCCTTCCTTTAAGCATTGAGGGAACATCGGGAGAAAACAAATTACAATTATGGGAGAAATCCTTACTCCGCCTAACTTCTGCTTTCGGAAATTTTGAGAGGCGAAAAACTTGTATCTTAGGGAGTCTGCAAGACGGCTTAATTGGGTTCTGGGGATGTTGTTTTTGTCTGCAGAACCAAAATAAATCTACGATGTGAATCAGCCATTGCTGCGACTCTGTTATGAGGATTAGTAGAAAATGAATCTGCGATGTACGTCAGCAGTCGCCGCGATTCTTCTACGGGGGTGGGTACAAAATAAATCTGCGATGTACGTTGGCCATTGCCGCAATTCTGCTACGAGGACAAGTACAAAATAAACCTGCGGTGTATATCACCCGTCGCCTTGATTCTTCTACAGGAATGAGTACAAAATGCATCTGCGATGTACGTCGACCCTCGTCGCGATTCTGCTACGGGAATAAGTACAAAATAAACCTGCGATGTATGTTGCCGCGATTCTTCTACAGGGATGAGTACAAAATAAATCTGCGATGTACGTTGGCCGTCGCCACAATTCTACTATGGGGATGAGTACAAAATAATTCTGTGACATACACCGTCCTTCATGCGAGAAAAAAATAAAAAAAATAACGATTGCGGAAGAAATTCTCACTACGCCTAACTTCTATTTTCGGAAATTTTGAAAGGCAGAAAACTTGCATCTATGATAGGGAGTCTTCAAGATGGTTCAATAGGGTTCTGGGTATGTCGTTTTTGTCTGCAGGACCAAAATAAATCTGCAACGTACGTCGCCCGTCACCGCGATTCTTCTACAAGGCATACACGTAGCAGCTAGTTCTTCCCAAAGCACAGTTATTTGCTTTAGCAACATTCTTTGTCCCTGTCTTATCACTCCAGCCAAAGTACTGAATAAACTACATAAAACCCTAAGGGGGCAAAGTGTCCACTAGCCATCCTTCAAGACTGACTGGTATGTCCATTCACTGCTGTTCAGAGGTCCTGTTGTTCAGAGGTTATTGGTAATATTAATTCTGCCACAGCTATTTTGTACTGGCCAAAACTTGCTGATGTTTGGAGGTGCCCATCAAAATAGGTTTCACTGCGTAAAAGAAGGGGGACAGGGAGAGAAGTAATTTGCAAGATTTGCAATGCATAAAATAAGGGAAGTTAATAAGAGAAGTTCAACTGAAATTCAATCTAAAACCAGAAACTTGGCTGCTATGATTTAATATTACCAGGAATGATTATTTAGAATTGCAGCCACATAATCAGAGGGACTTCAAAATGGATCCTTACTATTTACATTACAGAAATACCATAAGCAAATTATACTAAGCCAATTTCTTCTTATCAGGATGACTCTTAAGTTTCTCTGTATACTTCACTGTGTATCTAGAAAATGATTACCATTAAAAAAAAAAAAAAAACCAACCCAGCAAATCTCAGCAAAATACAAGGGTAATTTTTTTTTTTTTTTGTACCAACAACACTGCAATTAGTAAATATTGAAAGAGAATACAACAGTGACACGTTCCCTCAACATAATCTCCATCATTATGCAGAGCCCATTGTCAAATGCCATTGGCAATGTTTTTGTGGGCCAATATCAGTACAGAATGCTCTAATGTAGAAATAACACTGTCCCCTCCATGGTGACAATGGCACACACAACAGCAACTAGGGCCTCTGTGAATTTTGGAGAGGTGCAAGCTAGTTCTGTGTGACATTGACGAAAAGACCCCAACTCACTGGGTTTTGTTCCAGAATCCTTAGGTTGAATGTCCAACTGGAACCCTCAGCTGTAGGCTAATCCCCCACACTGATGTACTTACCTGATTAAAAAGACAAAAAGAAATATTAAGAATGACTCAAGGGTGGGATATGGTGGACCTACCATACTTGAGAAGGACGGTCCACCACGGAATCGACCTGGACTTTCTAAACGGCGTACGAGAAAGAGATCTCGGCTGAGTGAATGTAAGATTGGTGTATGGAATACTACAGGTATAAATGGCAAGATCAGTGAGGTGATTGAGGAGATGGATAAGTATAGACTGGATGTGGTGTGTGTAAGTGAAACCAAAAAGAAGAAAATTGGGGTAGAAGAAGTGAATGGCACAGTGAGTGTGTGGTCTGGAGTATTGGATAATATGAGAGGACAGGTTGGTGTAGGTGTGATTTTAAGTGAAAAGATGAAGAACAACTTGATTCACTATAGTTGCGTAAGTGAGAGAATTCTCTGGATTCATTTGAAAGTGAAACTTCAGAGAATTGTAATTGTTGTAGTGTATGCTCCTTGTGACTCGGAACCTTCTGATAAGAAGGAAGATTTCTGGAATGAGCTAAAAGCTGTTTTGAGCCAGTTTGGTGCTAAAGAAAAAGTTATAATAGAAGGGGATTTCAATGCTAGAGTAGGTGTGCAGAATGCAATTTCTGACAATGTTCTGGGTAAGTTGAATGATTCTTGTGTGAATAATAATGGTGAAAGATTAATTGAACTATGCATTGAGAATGGTTTGTGTGTATCTAATACATTTTTCAACCACAAGTATATCCACACATATAGTTAGGAAAATCGTACTCTTGGTTAAAGGAGTGTGATGGATTTTGTTGTCTGCGATCAGCGTTTGAAACACTTAGTTGTTGACACCCGTGTGATGAGAGGTGCGGATGTTGGTTCTAATCATTACTTGGTAGTGTCACGAGTGAAACTTAATGTTGGTTGGAGGAAAAGGAATAGGAAGAGAACCAGGATAGAAAGAATAAAGGTTGATAGGCTCCTTAAAGATCATCAGTGGTATTCTGACTTACTCAGAGAATGACTGAAGGATCTGAAGTCTGGTGAGAGGGATGTAGAAAAGAAGTGGTAATGTTTTAAGAACTGTGTTGTCACTGCTGCTAAAGAGGTCTGTGGCACCACAATAGTGGGTAACAATAGAGGTGATGCTTGGTGGAATAGTGAGATTGAAGAGGCAGTAAAGAGAAAGAAGGAAGCCTATTTGGGGATGTTGCAAGGTAGAGTCTCTGTGGATGAATATCGCTGTAAGAAGCGTGAAGCTGCTAAGCTGGTTCGCCTCAGTAAGGCAAAAGATAGGAAGGAGAACGTGGAAAGGCATGAACTGGCTTTTTGAAAAGATAGGAAGTCCTTCTGGAAGTACACGAGACTCAGGAAAAATAGGGGAAACAAAGTTGTAAGTTGTGTGAAAAATGAAATTGGGCAAATGATATGGGAGCCCAATGAGTTAAGTGACAGATGGGGTGAATACTTCTGTGAGTTATTAGATCAGGAAAGCAAAGATGATTCTGAGACAGACGCAGATGATGTCACAATGAGGGATGAAAGCACAGGAGGAATCTCAAGAGAAGAAGTGTGTAAAGCTCTAAAATCTCTTCAGAATGGTAAGGCTCCGGGAGTTGATGGCATAACTGCAGAGATGTTGAAATATGGTAGTGACTCTATAATTGACTGGTTAACTGAAATTTGCCAGTTGTGCTAGGAGTTAGGAATGGTCCCTTGGGATTGGAAGGATGCTATTATTGTTCCCTTGTATAAGGGAAAAGGTGATCAGACTGAATGCAAGAACTATCATGGTATTAGCCTACTGAGTGTGCCAGGGAAAGTGTTTGGTAAGGTTGTTATTGAAAAAGTATGGGGTCTTACATCGTTGAAAGTGTGGGATGTTCAGAGCGGTTTTATGCCTGGTGAAGGCTGCACTAACCAGATTTTTGCATTACACACAATGATTGAAAAGTATCTGGCTGTTGGGAAGAAAGTTTTTTCTGCCTTCATAGATTTAGAGAAAGCTTACGACCGAGTGAATAGGACACTTTTGTGGAAGGTATTGAATGAATATGGTGTTACTTGGAATCTACTTAATAGTGTAAAAGCCATGTATGTTGGTAGTAGAGCTTGGGTACGAGTGAATGGTGTTTTATCAAAATGGTTTCTCATTGGTGCTGGAGTTAGACAAGGTTGTGTAATGTCACCATGGCTGTTTAATATATTTATGGATGCATGCATGAAATTCGAAAGTATGTGGGAGTGACATGGAGGAGACTGGCACAAGACAGACCGTTGTGGAGGAAACTTGGGGAGACCTTCGTCCAGCAGTGGATTGATAATGGTTGACAATGATGATGATGATGATGCATGCGTGATGCCAAAATAGATAATTGTGGTTTATGTCTTGGTGATATCCGTGTGTGCAGATTGCTGTATGCTGATGACACTGTCCTGTTGGCAGAGAGCAAAAGTGAGTTGCAGAGTATGTTGACTCGGATGCATGAAGTTTGCATGAAATTCAAACTGAGTATAAATAAAGGAAAAACCAAAGTTATGGTGTTTGAGAGAGGAACGGGTAGCACTGAATGTAATGTAAGTATAAATGGCACTGTGATTGACCAGGTGAGTGAGTTTGTGTATTTAGGAAGCATGTTTGACAGAGAGAACAAGTTGGATGGTGAAATCAGTAGGAGAGTGAATTCTTTTTTGAAAGTCATAGCTGCTCTGGGAGGTTTTCACAGGAATGATGGGTTCTCTAGAAAGTCCCGCATGGCTGTGTATGAAACTGTAATTGTTCCTACTCTGATATATGGCAGTGAAACCTGGGTACTGCAGAAGAAACATAGGAGTCGTTTGTGTGCTGGAGAAATGCGTTACTTACTTGGGGTTTGTGGCAAGACACGACATGATTGTGTGAGAAATGAAGATGTATTGCAGTTGTGTGATGTGAAGCAAAATGTTGTTAGCAAGATGCTTCGGTAGTTTAGCCATGTTGAAAGAATGAGTGATGAAATGCTTACTAAGAAAATCTTTTCAGCCGAAGTGGCAGGAAGGAAAGGCAGAGGAAGGCCAAGGAAGACATGGGTGGATCAGATTCAGGAGTGTCTGCATGAGAAAAAGATTATGAGTATGAAGTATAAAAGATCTTGTGTACGGCGTGTAATGGATATTAGTGAAGCACGAGTTGTATGTCAAGATGGCTGTAAATGGAGAAGCTTGATACGACAACAATAAGTAAAAATATCTGGAAGTTTGTATTTCTTTTTGGAGCTAACCTCTGAATCTCAGAGAACAGCTTAGTGATATGTATGCATATGTATGATAGTCCGGAAGCACTTACCTTTAAAGAGTTCTCTCATTTTTTTAAAAAAGAAGAAATTGCACAGATTCATGTTCAAAGAATATGAAAGATATTCCAAAATTTCCCCCTGAAATTTGCCCAGCAATTATCATGCAAGACAATCAAGAGTGACTGCAACAACTGGGGCCTTTTCTGATGAATTGCTGGATGCAGGTGATGTTCAAGGAAGTGGCATTGTAGGAAACATGTCTTTCCCTGTCATACAACATGGGACAAAAGAACCCTTTCAACATCACATGTAATGAATATTAACAACTTCAGTTTTTGAGGCTCATACCACAGTTTCTTGGGGTGTGGTGTCATTCATTGGATCGCCCATTGAGCTCCAGTTTGTAAGATTTGGTTCATGTTTCATCAAATGGAATAATCTAGTGAAGAATGTGTTCTCCCTCGTGCTCCTAAAGTTCCAAATGAATTCATGCTGTTTCCATTCATTACTATTTCTACACATCGGTGAGAGGTATCCACTTTGCAGAAAATTTGTGCACTCCCAGCTTCTTTGTCAAAATGACCATACACAATCAAAGTTTCCATGTTGATTTCAGCATTAAGTTCTCAGCATGTGCATCAATGATCACACTCTAGTAATCCCTCATGGCTCCCACATGTTGTTCATTTGTCCTGGTCACACAATGTCCACTACCATGCTCAAGTTGGTGCTCTATCTCTACATACATACATATCATTAAGCTGTTCTCTGATATTCAGAGGTTAGTTCCTCAAAGAAAAACCATGTGACAAATAAACATTAAACAGATAATACAAACCAGCTGATAAACTTTTAACTGATTATTTACTTCCTGTTGCTGTATCAAACTTACCAATTTACAGCGATCTTGACACACAACACGGGCTTCAGTGAAATCCATCACATGACGTACACAAGACCTTCAATACTTCATACTCATAATCTTTTTCTCATTCAGGGACTCCTGAATCTGATCCTCCCATGACTTTCTTGGCCTTCCACTCGAGCTGAACATTTTTTCTTAGTAAGCATCTCATCACTCATTCTTTCAACATGGCCAAACTACAGAAGCATATTAGTCTCCACCTTGCTAACAGTATTTTGCTTTACATTACACAACTGCAACAAATCTTCATTCCTCACATGATCTGAACGTGTCTTCCAGTAACGTATTTCTCCGGCACACAAATAACTTCTTTGTTTCTTCTGTAGTACCCAGGTTTCACTGCCATACATCAGAGTAGGAATAATTACACTTTCATACACAGCCATGCAGGACTCTTTTGAGAATCCATCATTCCTGTGAAAACCTCCTAAAGCAGCTATGACTTTCAATGAAGAATTTACTCGCCTACTAATTTCGCCATCTAATCTGTTCTCTCAGTCAAACAAGCTTCCCAAATATACAAACTCATTCACCTAGTCAATCATGGTGCCATTTAGATTTATATTGCATTCAGTACTGCCAGTTCCTCTCTCAAAAACCATAACTTTGGTTTTTCCCTTATTTATACTGAGTTTGAATTTCATACAAACTTTGTACATCTGGGAATCATCATATGCAACTCTCTTTTGCTCTCTGCCAACAGGACTGTGTCATCAGCATACAGCAATCTGCACACACGGGTATTACCAAGACATAAACCATTATTGTCCACCTTGGAATAACGCATACATGCATCCATCCATAAATATATTAAACAGCCAGGATGACATTACACAACCTTGCCAGACTACTGCACCAATGGAAAACCATTTTCACACAACACCATTCACTTGCACACAAGCTCTACTGCCAGCATACATGGCTTTTACACTATTAGGTTGATTCCCAGTAACACCATATTCATTCAACACCTTCCACAGAAGTATCCTATTTACTCGGTCATATGCTTTCTCTAAATCTATGAAGGCAGTAAAAACTTTCTTACCAACAGCCAGATACTTTTCAATCATCATGTGTAGTGCAAAAATTTGGTTAGTGCAGCCTTTACCAGGCATAAAACCACTCTGAACATCACATACTTTCTCTGATGTAAGACCTCGTACCTTTTCAATAACAACCTTACCAAACACTTTCCCTGGCACACTCAGTAAGGTAACACCACGATAGTTCTTGCAGTCAGTCTGATCACCTTTTCCCTTTTACAAGGGAACAATGACAGCATCCCTCCAGTCCCGAGGTACCATTCCTAACTCCCAGCATAACTGGCAGATTTCAGTTAACTAGTCAATTAGAGTCACCACCATATTTCAACATCTCGGCAGTTATGACCAACTCCCGGAGCCTTACCATTCTGAAGAGATTTTAGAGCTTTACACACCTCTTCTCTCGAGATCCCACATGTGCATCCATCTCTCACTATGACATCCTCTGCTTCTGCCTCAGAATCACCTTTGCTTTCTTGACCTAATAACTCACAGAAGTATTCACCCCACCTTTTACTTAACTCATTGGGTTCCCATATCATTTCCCCGATCCTATTCTTCACACAACTTGCAACTTTGTTTCCCCTACTTCTTCGGTGTCTCATATACTTCCAGAAAGTTTTTCCATCTTTCCAAAAAAACATTTCATGCCTTTCCACCTTTTCCTTTCTATCTTTTGCCTTACTCTGGCGAACTAGCTTCAATGCCTCACACTTCTCACAGCGATATTCATCCTCAGAAACTCTACTTTGCAACATCCCCAAATAAGCTTCCTTCTTCTTCTTTACTGCCTCTTCAATCTGTCTATTCCACCAAGCATCACCTCTAGTGCTACCCACTATTTTGGTGCCAAAGACCTCTTCGGCGGCAGGTACAACACAGTTCTTAAAACATTCCCACTTCTTTTCTACATCACTCTCACATGACTTCAGCTCCTTCAGTCATTCACTGAGTAAATTAGAGTAACTCTGATGGATTTCCAGGAGCCTTTCAACCTTTATTCTTTCCACCCTACGCATCTTCCTATTTCTTTTCCTCCAACCAACATTCAGTTTCACTCGTGACACCACCAAGTAATGATCAGAGCCAACATCTGCACCTCTTATCACATGAGTGTCAACAACTAAGTGTTTCAGATGCTGATCGTAAACAACAAAATCTATCACACTCTTTTGACCAAGAGTACGATTTTTCCAAGTATATGTGTGGATATACTTGTGGTTGAAAAACGTATTAGATATATACAAACCATTCTCAATGCAGAGTTCAATTAATCTTTCACCATTATCATTCACACAAGGATCATTAAATTTACCCAGAACATTATCAGAAATCACATTCCCAAAATCTTCCTTCCTATCAGAAGGTTCAGAGTCGCAAGGAGCATACACTACAACAATTACTATTCTCTGAAGTTTCACTTTCAAATGAATCCAAAGAATTCTCTCACTTATGCAGCTATAGTGAATCAAGTTGTTCTTCATCTTTTCACTTAAAATCACACCTACACCAGCCTGTCCTCTCACATTATCCAACACTCCAGACCACACACCGTTCCATTCACTTCTTCTATCCCAATTTCCTTCTTTTTAGTTTCACTCACACACAGCACATCCAATTTATACTTATTAATTTCTTCAATCACCTCATTCATCTTTTCATTTATTCCTCTAGTATTCCACACACCAATCTTACACTCACTCAGCCGGGATCTTTTTCTCATTCTCTGTTTTCCATTTCCGTATTGTTTCCATGGTGGACCATCTTTCTCAAGTGTGGTAGGTCCACCATATCCCACATGAAAGTTTGGAATAGTAATTATTTCAGTCGTTTTAATCGGGTAAGTACACCAGTGGGGAGGATTAGCCCAAAGCTGACTGTTCCAGTTGGTTATTCACCTAATAATTCTGGAACAAAACCCAGTGATTTGGGGTCTTTTTGCCAATGTCGCACAGGATGAGCTGGCACCTCTCCAAGATTTACAGAGACCTTGTAGCTGTTAGCTGCTAGTGCACAGAACAGCTCTCTCTCTTCCATGTCAAAAAGCATTCATCCATCTGACAACAGCATGATATGACAACACATCAATGCCACATGCTTCCCATTGAGCTTTGAAGCACTGAAGAGCACTTCATCCATGTGCTGCCCTAATTTTGATATAAATTTGTTGCCTTTGTCAAATGAACACAACTTAAGGTATTTAAACAAACCATTATGCAAATATATCATAAAAGCCTACAAATTTAGTAAGTAAAATACCCACCACCTTTTGCACCACAATATCTGCAAACATTTCGAGCACATGTTATGTTGGCTTCTCGAGAGAGAGAGAGGTGCTCACGTTTGGTCCATGAACAGAAAAACAAACCGAACCTATATAACCTGACAATACAAATATGACAATTCACCAACACTTAATCCAAAACTTAAGCAACACTGATACTGAATTAAAAGAGCTATTAACACATAATTAAAAACAGACTGACAAGACTACCTGTGCTCCAAACATTCACAGAAATTGCATACCACCATATGAACAACAAAATGCTAAAAACGAATTCTTTCAGCAATATGCCAAAAACCATACTATGAGATAATTTATTGCAGTTCTCTATCATAAGACATTAGGAAATTTATGTAACAGAAGTTCAAACTGAATACGAATAAATTTCACAGCACACATAAATGCGAATTATACCTAAAAATCCTACTTGTGCCATACCACAAAAACCCAACTTTGAACAGTTCATGAAACAACACTTAGAAACAAGGCTCAAACGAACCACCAGTCATTCTCGTCATAAGCAAGCTCAAAATCTTAGCATACCCTGTGACAACAATCTCTCGTTCACACTAATTCACCACCTTGAGGCCTTTTGCCGCGGCATCACCAGGAGCGATTTCTTCAGCGAACACGGACAGTGTGTTGTAAAATCCTCCATGCTTTTTGGGCCATGTCCATGTTGATGTGTATTATCTACAACAGAGGCTCCATCTGGCGTCATCAATTGAGAATCCTCCATCTTCGATATCTCGTCTTTGTCCTCTTCTATATTTTTGTTTTTATAAATTTCTTCACTTTTCTCTCTCCTCCTATGTTGAATTAGTTGTTCTTTTATTTATTAATTGCTTCAATTGCAATGCCAATTGAAAAAGCTCATTGTGGTTACAGACACCACCTTGTTTTTTTTTTCGAATATCACAGATTCTGCTAATCGAAGAAGCTTTTTGTTTTTTGCAGTCATTATTTAGTTCTATATCTTCAAATCTAGGGTACACTTTTTTTTTTCTAAGCGATAGTGGATCAATGCTGTTTTATCCTCTCTTTTGTTCCAATTTTTTACATGTTGCAAAAGTCTGTGTTTCAATCGATTTTTTGCGCTCCTATGTATGCCATTGGCCTTGAGTCTTCAATTAGAATTTGATCTTTCCAATTTCCCCACTTTTTTTTATTGCTGTTAATAACAACATTGCTGATAGTATCCACTGAGCTTCCTATTCCAAGGCCATATGGTTTTAGGATATTGTTGACCTATGCTGTTACATTGGTTATGTATGGGAATGATGTAACATAGTGAAGATCGTTACTATTCTCTTTATTATTGCTGTTGGTATTTTTCTCATTCACTTCAATTTTTCTTGTTTCTTCAGTCTCCCGATGTTTTCCCTTTACCTCCAATATTCAATTTTCTACTGATTTTTCAGTATAACCATATGCTTTGCCGTCGATTTGATTAACCAACATAACAGCAGAACTCAACAATATCCTAAAACCATATGGCCTTGGAATAGGAAGCTCAGTGGATACTATCAGTAATGTTGTTATCAACAGCAATAAAAAAGTGGAAAAATTGGAAATATGCAGTGTATATCGAATCCCAATTAAATACTCAACACCAATGGCATACATAGGAAACACAAAAAAATCGATTGAAACATAGACTTTTGCAACACGTCAAAAATTGGAACAGAAGAAAGGATAAAACAGCGTTGATCCACTACTGCTTAGAAAAAAGTGTACCCTAGATTTGAAGTTATAGAACTAATAACGACAGCAAAAAACAAAAAGCTTCTTCGATTAGCAGAAACTGTGATAATAAAAACAAACAAACAAGGTGTTGTCTGTAAACACAATGAACCTTTTCAATTGGCATTACAATGGAAGCAATTAATAAAAAAAGAACAATTAATTCAACACAGGGGGAAGAGAGAAAAGTGGAGAAATTTATAAAAAAAAATACAGAAGAGGACGAAGACCAGACATCGAAGATGGAGGATTCTCAATTGACGCCAGATGGAGCCTCTGTAGTAGCGAATACACATTGACATGGGCTTGGCCCGAAAAGCACGGACGATTTTACAACACAGTGTTCGTGTACACCAAAGAAATCACTCCTGATGATGCCACGGGAGGCGGCAAAAGGCCTCTGGCTGGTGAATTAGTGTGAACGAGAGATTGTTGTCATGTGGTATGCTAAGATTTTGGACTTGCTTATTACGACAATGACTGGTGGTTCGTTCGAGCCTTGCTTTTAAATGGTGTTTCATGAACTGTTCAAAGTCGGGTTTTTGTGGTATGGCACGAGTAGGATATTAATGGATTTTAGCTTTAGGTATAATTCGTATTTATTTGTGCTGGCTATGCAATTTATTTGTATTCAGTTTGAACTTTTGTTACATGAATTTCCTAATATCTTGGGAGAGAGAACTGCACTAAATTGTCTCATAGTATGGCTTTTGGCCTATTGGTGAAAGAATTTGTTTTTAGCATTTTGTTGTTCATACTGTGGCATGTAATTTCTGTGAATGTTTGGAGCACAGGTAATCTTGCCAGTCTGTTTTTAATGATGTGTAAATAGCCCTTTTAGTTTGATATCAATGTTGCTTAAGTTTTGGATTAAGTGTTGGTGAATTGTCATATTCGTATTGTCAGGTTATATAGGTTCAATTTGTTTTTTGTTCGTGGACCAAACGTGAGCACCTCTCTCGAGAAGCCAACATAACATGTGCTAGAAATGTTTGGCAGATATTGTGGTGCAAAAGGTGGGTATTTTACTTACTAAATTTTTATGCAATTATGATATATTTGTTTATTACAGAACATTCATATACTGACCACTGGTGCGGAAGATATACCAGAAGCAGTCGCCAACAAACTTATAAACTGTTATGCCTTTTAACCTCCATCACTGCTCAACGAATAATGTCAGTAATGCATAGTTACACCACTGACTACATGGAACACAGAGAGAGGTAACATGCTGGAATAAATTTGGCTGATGGCATCCTAATTGCAGATTTCTAGGGGTGTTGTCACTGCAAAGAATGACACCTATACAAACCACCATTTTTAATAGTTTGTAGCTATCTGTCCACAAATTCTCCGATTCCTTTATGGTGTCATGTTTGGGCTCCAGAGGCAAAAACTCCCAAAATCCAGTTTTGACTTCTTCCAATGTTTTAAGCCATAAATGAAAGCACAGTTAGTTGGAGCAAAAAAATTAGCACTGAAGTGAAAGCACTGATGTTCAGGAGCAGCTTAGGCAGGAATATATGCTCGGTGAGAAAGAAGTTCAAATGCCAGTTTTCTAAGTGTATGTTGTTGTTTTTGTTTGTTTGTTTTGTTTTTGTGGTTTGTCTAAATTGTGGTGCATAGTTTGGAGTTATCTTTCTTGATCAAATAGAAGTCATCGCTCTTTCCACGTTTATAAGCGAGTCACGGAAAAATTCTCATCGGCAGCCACCGGGCTTTGAACCCAGGGTCTTCCAGTTATGCGCCGGATATGCTTCCACTGCACCACAGTGGCCTCAAAATTCTCCAGACTCGCAAACGACAAACCAGAGGACAGGTTGCTTCTTGGAGTCCTGCACAATGCTGGGGATTCACCAAAGATGAACAGCAGCAACTGAACAAATAACTAGAAGGCGAATGAATGATAAATACACAGTTGACGTGGACCAGGAATATCAAACAGAAGTCATTGCTCTTTCCACGTTTATAAGTGAGTCACGGAAAAATTCTCATCGGCTGCCACCGGGAATCGAACCCAGGGTCTGCCCTGCCACTGTTGTGTGTGTGGTTTGGCAGTTTGTAGTTTGTGAGTCTGGAGAATTTTGAGGCCGCTGTGGTGCAGTGGAAGCATATCTGGAAGACCCTGGGTTCGATTCCGAGTGGCGGCCAATGAGAATTTTTCCATGACTCACTTATAAACGTGGAAAGAGCGATGACTTCTATTTGATGTTCCTGGTCCATGTCAACTGTGTATTTATCTTTTTTGAGTTCCTCAGAGTTCAATAGCTCATTCACGAAAAAAAAAAAAAAAATCTTTTTCAAGCACTTCTAATCCCCCTTAAAAATTTTTACTTTTCAAGCACTTCTAATCCCCCTCCCTCCATCAAGTCTAACATAAATTTTAGCCTAAAAGAAAAAAAAAAAAGGATGAAATGATACTCAAAAATATGCATGCCCTAGTAAATGCAGCGCAGCATGATTAACCTAAGTTTGGCAACTGGTGTTATGAAACTATTTTATATGGTTGGCACATTCCTGATGTTCAAAAGATGTCTTAATATGTATAGGCTTAAAAAACCAATTTCAATTTAGATTCTCTAATTTAGTAAATTTATCATACTTTAACTAATTATTATAGGTTAGTGTATGCAGAGGTGCAGAACATGTCTGAACGCGTGAACGAGGTTCGGGGAAATTAAGGCAGCTCTGGGGAATTTTTTGCCCGAGGGTATAATAATAATAGTAATAAAATGAAAACTTTACCTATTAACAATGAATATAAAGTGAAAGATAAGAATGATTTACTTCATGGTAATCAGGTAATCATTTTGAAAAATGTTGTGTCATTATGAATACAAGAGGTAAGAGCGCAGTGACGTACTGCCGGCTACTGCTGACAGACAATTCACCAAGCCCAAACGACTTTACTAATACCAAGGCGGAGACAGCGTGGTGTGAGTGACAAGTACGACACAACCACTAGTCATGCTGATAAACGTTTCCAAAACTATGGCAGCGAATGCATCATAGGCGCCAATTTGAAAAATTATTGGGCGTTCTGGACATTTTAAAGTGATTGACCCATGCATTTTTCAAAGGATTTAAGTCTAACTTAAATTTTATTCAGTAAAATTATCTGGCACAATTTGATGCCTGAAATGCTATAATGAAATAAATTATAGTTAATCACAGATTTTTTTTTAGCTGTTTACTTTTCAGCCTCTGCCTGGCCACTGTTTTCATCTAGACCCAAAACTGTTTCAGACATTTTGAATCTAAGTTTAGTCTTTCTATTCCCAGGACTGCATCACTTTTGTTTGGAATGACAGGAGTGGGGGAGTGCCTGCATTGTCCGAGAGGAAGGAGAAGAATGCGAAAGAACAGATTAAAATCTTGAACAGACTGTTCGGAACAGTGCCAGTTTGTAGAATGGGAAGAGGGGGAAGCGACAAATTGCTCAGAGCCAAGTGGCTGAAAGGAAGGGGATTGCAGAAATGCCGAGCCTTACTGCGTCGTTAAAAGGTTGACCCAGAGACCTTTCTTGTAAACACATGACGCTAGTCTCTGCCTTTTGATCTAAAAGCCAGAAGTATGGAATTATAAGACGGAAAGTAAAAACAAATCGTCCTCCAATCTGAACACATTGAAAATCCGAACTACCAGTGGCCCCAACTAGTTTGAATTTTGAATGCTTTACTGTATTTATATTTAAAAGCTTAGATGGGCAACGCAAAGCTTCAACTTCAAGCACACATGCAGTGAGTTCTATTGGTGGCCATTTCACCCGGGATACAAGTGGTTCTTCAGTTACTGTTTACGTGCTACGAGTGTTATTTGTACCGTTGTTTACGTACAGTTTTTTTTTTTTAATTTTTAAGTAATAGGCCTTAAGGATAATTCTTAATCATCAACATACTGTATACTCTAATAATCGCTTAAACTTGTATGAAATTCCACTACAGTTTTGGGGGAAATTTCGGACGAAAAAAATTGTGTTCTGGGAATATATTGGGCTCTGAAAATTTTCTGCGTTCCTGAGTGTAGTATGTTTGTTGTTTAGTGGAAAATTGAAATATAATCTACATCTGCATTTTGTGGTGCTAACTACTGAGAAAATAACAGTTCATTGAATAATAATAAACAAAACACAGAAATAATCCCACTTGCAATGTCTTTACCCAAGATCTGAATTTAATATCCAATTCCACTGCATTATACATAGATCATAAGTTGCATTAAAACGACATAAAATATCCTAATTAAATAAAAAAGATCAACTACAGAAAAAAAAAAAAAAGAGAAAAAGAAAAATGTGACTTACAAAAACAACCTTGTAATAGTTCGATATGAACTTATCAACTTCGGGTTCACCTGTCTTCGAACTACTTGCAGACATTCTTCCTACTTCATAAATATCGGGAAAGTTACTAACTGCTGAATCAGCAGTTCTAAGAGTGTCATCCACCAGAGATTCATCTAAATCATCATGTGGTAAGACATCAACATCTTTTGGAAAAAGTGATTTGATAGGACTGCACTCTAAAATAAGAAAAATAAGTTCACATTTAAAACAAATCACATGGTAAGTTTTGTTTGCTTTTGTTCTACTTTTAAAATGATTCACTTAAACAATTACAATCAATGATGAACTACAGTAATATACAATAACTCTTTACAGAACTCTTTTTCACGCTTTTCAACCATAGGTTGAAGAAGCGTATATGCTCCAGCTTTGTCCGTCTGTCCGCAAGTAACTCATGTAAAAATGGTTCGATTTTGATTAAATTTTAGTATGTGGTAGGGGACCACCTGGGGACGAATCCTATTGAAAATGGGCGAAATGGGGTCAAAGGTCAGGACATAGGAGCAAGATCCATTCCATTGCCCTTATGCGTCATAACTTACATAAAAATGCTTCGATTGCGACAAAACTTAATCATGTTGTTCCGGAGGTATACTGAACCGGTTCTGTTGAATATCATCGAAATGGGGTCAAAGGCCACATAGGAGCAGGATCCATTCCATTGCACTTATGCATCCTAACTTGACTAAAAATGCTTCTATTGCGACAAAACTTTAGTATCTTGTTTCGGAGGTATACTGAACCGGCTCTGTTGAATATAATCGAAATGGGGTCAAAGGTCAAGACACAGGAGCGAGATTTATTCCAGAGCCATTATCCTCATAACTTGACTAAAAATGCTTCTATTGTGACAAAACTTTAACATGTTGTTCCAGAGGTATACTGAATCAATTCTGTTTAATATTTGATTTGATTTCACTCATTCATAATGTATCATGCTGAACTTATTATTTTACGAGTTTTTATTTCTTGCTCAATAATAAAGATTTCTTATTACTATATTTTCTGTCATACACGTTATTTTTTGTATCTTCGGGTGCATATTCAAACACTCCGAACGGAAGAATCTTTCATTTTTGAGATTAAAATAAGATATAAAATTAACTGCCTATGAAAATCTTTCTCATTATACTTTAAAACACAAATGAAATTACTCAGTCAAGATAATCCCCTTTTCTCCAGTCAAATGTTCACAAGTTCTATCCTCTCGTGGATAAAACTTGTGAACGTTTGACTGGAGAAAAGGGGATTATCTTGACTGAGTAATTTCATTTGTGTTTTTAAGTATAATGAGAAAGATTTTCATAGGCAGTTAATTTTATATCTTATTTTAATCTCAAAAACGAAAGATTCTTCCTCTCGGAGAGTTTGAATTTGCACCTGAAGATACAGAAAAGAACGTGTATAACAGAAAATATAGTAATAAGAAATCTTTACCATTGAACAAGAATCTGTTTAATATCATCAAAATGGGGTCAAAGGTCAGGACACAGGAGCGAGATTTATTCCACAGCCATTATCCTCATAACTTGAGTAATGATTTCTGGTATGTTGGAAAGTGTATCATAATCAATGCATTGCATGATTTTACTAACTTGTTTAACTAAGGCCCAGGCAGATAATGCACACAATTTCTCCTAATGAAGTACAAAACACCTTATAGCTTAAAAATATAAGCATAGCATTGAGGGTATGCCCCCCCTCAACTTAGAAAATTTAAATGAGAGGGCAAGTACATGATGGGGCAGCAAATATGAACAGCCCCTGACACAGTAGTTTAAGCGCTGCCTTATTGACCATTCATTCGAGATGGGTACGGGTTCAAATCCTGGTGAGGCATGGACATTGTATTTGTCTTACAGCACTGGCTCTCTCCCTTCCCTGGAGTTAG
Source organism: Macrothele yani (assembly GCA_039090855.1). Classification (NCBI taxonomy): domain Eukaryota; kingdom Metazoa; phylum Arthropoda; class Arachnida; order Araneae; family Macrothelidae; genus Macrothele; species Macrothele yani. The sequence goes on along the minus strand of CM076990.1, from coordinate 65,628,880 downwards.
TAGCACTAATTTAAGGATGGGCAACTGCTCACAGCCCATTGAGTTGCTCAAGGTGGTCAATAAACCTCCAATCAATGTATATATATGAATGGGAGGTTCAATGAAGTCACTACAAAGTTCAAAGAGGAAGAACAATAACTTTATACACACATATTGCTATGCTCACCTTTTAGAATTGGCTGATTCATTTTAGTGAGAAAGAAAAACCATACCAAAATGCTGTCGATGTAGAGAACTCATTACATAACATTATTTATGTATCATAAAAAAGATTTGTAATATTTAAAGGAATTTTTAATAAAGGAGAGAACTTTGTTTTCAGAAAACTTAGCATCTTGTCAAAAATATGCTGGACTGTTTGTCATTCACTACTGGCAGTGATGACTGATGGAGGAGTAATGCATAATAAAAATGCTTGTTAAGCACTTAAAGGACCAAAGACCCAGATTTTGTGACATTTACAGAGAAACTGTTTCCAGGAATGGCCTTTCCCCAAAAGGAAAATATGTTTATACCTTTTTGTATCCCACACCAAAGGAAAACTTTGATATTCATGCCTCCCCACATCATTTTTTTGGCCATGCTATGCCTACTCTTGAAAGTAATGTTCTCTCTCAACAATGAAATCTCATTACAGTATCTATGCATATTCTTAAGCGTCAACAGAAAAGTGGCAGTTAGTTATCTGTCTGTCTTGCTGTGAACCATTCAATGATACCACCTAAAAGACGCTCCTTTTCAGTCAGAAGGTTTGGGCAAAAGTACAGAGCAATCATTAACAAAATATCCATTAGGAATGTGTAGCATAGCTTAATGTGTTAAGAGATAACTGTTACAAAAGATAAAAGTTAAGAAACTGCATGAAACATTGAGATTAATAGCAGAGAACAACAATGCTTGTAGTGATTATGAATAGAATAGGAAATTAAATACAATAGATCTTTCAGTTTTGTGGTTCTGTGTTACACATTTACAGAGGTACTTAAGCCTTAAAGTTTTTTCTTTTTAAGGGGGAGGGACTTGACCATTAACTCAACAGATATCAATAAGTGTTTCATTAAATGAAGGAAAAACATATTGGAAGTACTTCCAATGTTTTACACGTCCCTCTGCCACAATTTCAAGTGAGTTTGTTTACACTTTAGACTGCGGCTCCCCATGTGTCAATATGCAATATATATAGTTCCACAATGAAATGCAAAACAGAGTCAGATCTTTTTTAGGAAATATTTACAATTTTCTTCTTATTTCTTCAGTGTGAGATCAATGTCACCTGTAGCTCATACTCCATTAGCTTATGGGAAGAGTGGAGTTCCTCTATGATGTTGTGAGAGCAGAATAATCATGTGTGTCAGATATTATCCATAGTTTTGCCCTTCCTAATGGGGGAGAGGTACATATACAGATAAAAATTTTATTTGTAACTGTGAAATTATATAGTGAATGTAATATCTTTTTACTTTAACTTAAAGAATGGGTTTTTATCTTGAATTTTTGTCCCAAAATGCTAGAATACCTTTTAAAAATGCAATTTAAAAAAGTCTGTAAGGCTAGTATTTTTCTTTTTTCTCTCAGTCTCTCATTTTAATTAGTTATCACCAATTCTAATCCCACAGCATTTTTATTGAGTCTTTCCTGCTGGGCTGCAGAAATGGATGAAATTGGAAATAGGTAGATATGAACATAAAGGAGCAGTGGTCCTGTGGGCCACTTATTTCTCACTTTGAAATATTTTAGATGTGATACCTAGATGACACTGACCTAGCTGGTGAGGGGATACAAATCTTTAAAATGTCTTGTAAAATAACTGTAAAAATAAGTAGAATTTCCATAAATGTCACAAGTAAATCATGAAACTTGGCAGGTATTTACTGCAGTTGAATAGCCTCCAGAGGTATTTCCCACCATGCCTCTGGCACCGGATCCCACAGAATAGCTGTTGTTCCTGTTGGCTATGAATGGGTCTGCAGATAACATGTGATCGTAACCCACATGTGCTCCACAGGGGAGAAATCTGGGGACCAATCTGCAAAGGCAACAAATACACACACAAAGACATTCAGTGGAAAGAAACCCTTGCAGTATGCATGTGGGAGTTATGCTGAAAACTGGAATCAGGAACTGCAGCAAGAAAGGAGATATTGACAGGTCCTAGAAAGTTGGTGACATAGCAATGATCAGTCAGATTGCCATTCATGAATGACAAAGAAAATGACATCACTTTACACATACAGTATGACATTCCACAATATTTCTAGGCTTACTACATTCACCACATTATCACCACATGAGTATGCGTCAACCATTGTGCCCCAAGCAGAAGTGGGTCATTGCTAGAGACCACTTGAAGCCATTTTCTACTCCAGGTAACCTGTGTATAGAATGTTTCCAGCAACTCAAACAGGGGTATGTGTATCCCCGGGTGTGCACAAAGCCATCCCAAGGGGTACGTAAAAAATATTTAATTTCATTGTTAATATTTCTTGATTTTATTTATAATTTGGCTTTCTTAAGAAAAATTATTCCCAATACTAGAAGAATGTTTTAAATGCAAAAAATGGGCTGACATAAGCTATCAACGGCTAGATGATACATGAAGTGTGGGAACTGAGCTTGTGTACCGCAACTAATGAGTCATCACTGACAGGGTGTCGAACGCATCACTTTTTACAAATAGCGTTATTCAGGTAGCACCAAAAAGAATTGTAGACAGACAAGTGGGCGCCTGACTTCCCGTTTGTCTGTCTACAATTCTTCACTGGGTAGCCAAAGGGCTTAGACTGTTGAAAACCACTTAAACTGAATCAATATTTTAAACGCAGGAGAGAAATATTTCCTTACTCCTATCGGGGGTGGATTGGCCCACCGGGATACCGGGGTATTTCCTGGTGGACCGCTAGAGAAATGGCAAATTTTCTTTTAATCTACCTTTTTCTTTTTAACAAACAAATAATTATTTTACAGCTTATGAATAAAAATTGGTGACTTCATTTGTGCTGTATATCTGTCTGAAAAGTTATTTCCTAAGAAAAGCATTTCTTTCTATCTGTAATTTTGGTGTTTGCTCTAAAAAGACACAGCAAAATTCTCTGCACTTATACGAGAAAAGTGCAGCCGGCCCAAGTACACTTTTACAAATTAATTAAGAAAAAGCTAACTTTTTTTTTTTGATTGGAGGTTCAACGACCACCGTGAGCAACTCAATGGGCTAAAGCAGTCGCCCGTCCCTAATTTAGGGTCACTGGTTCCAGGGAAGGGAGAGAGCCAGTGCCGTAAGACAAACACAACATCCATACCTCACCGGGATTCGAACCCGGACCCCTTCGGACGAATGATCACGGGCCAACGCCTTAGACCACTGCGCAACCGGGGCGGCGAAAAGCTAACTACAGTTAGACATAGGTCATTGGACTTGCAGCTCAGCGTAATTGGTAGGCCCTACCATCGTTTTCTAATTTTAACAGTGACACTAGCTTCCATTGTGATGGTCCATCATCCCCACACCCTTATTTACAAACACACAAAGCGATTTTTGGGCAGAGATATTCAGAAATTTGTGCCCCTCCCCCTTTTATCTTAAAAGCAACAATGATTTACCATAGAACTGGTTCATATTAATCAAACTATGGGTCTACCGAAAGAGGAGGTATCAATATGTATTTATTTTATATCTGATTATGCAGTAGGTGATCAGTGACCAAATAAATCTAAAAATTACTTGCGTAGAAAAATTGTTATGTGGCATGTGCACACATTTCAGCTCTCAGAATAACCTTCATGATGATTAAGTCGGAACGGTGGTTTTCCAGAGACTCTTTTGTCAAATCCAAATTTTTCACAGAAAAAGTTATCTGGTACAACACCCCATTTTGAGCGTGGTTTCATGCTACATTCAATCATGAGCGGATTTAGAAAATTATTTTACTGTTAAATTGTTGTTAAAATTCGTTCATTACAGAGTTTGTTTTAAAATGCATTTTTCGACAGTTGTCTTTCATCCGGGATCTAACAGAATTTTTTCATTGGGTATAATAAATAAGTTTCGAGGGATTTCCGTCCGGTGTCGTACTTATTACTGCTCGCATGCATTTTAAGGTGGCAACACTGCGATATCGCAGTACGAGACGCCAGCTGTCAGAGTCAGTATACGACGTTTGATTGAGGTGCGAAGACGTATTAGTTTTACTCGATGGAAAATGGCAACTTTCGTCCCGACAAAACAGCGTTTGCGGGAAGTGTTAGTGCATTACTTTATTGTCAAGAAAAGTTCTGCCGACAGCTATCGCTTAATGTCAGAAATCTATGGTGAACATTCCCCATCCATAAAAACATGTGAGTATTGGTTTAGATGATTCAAAAGGGACGATTTTGATGTCAGTGATAAAGAACATTCTGAACCACCCAAAAAAATTGCTGAAGCCGAATTGGAAGCTTTACTTGACAAGGATCCGTGCCAGACCTAAAAAGAACTTGCAGCAGCATTAAATGTTAGTCAACCATGCATTTCACAACATTTAGCTGCCATGGGAATGGTACAAAAAGAAGGGAATTGGGTTTCACATGCTTTGCGAGAGACCTTGAACGTCTAAAAACCATTTGCGAATTGCTGCTTCAAAGGCAAAAAAGAAAGGGTTTTTTGCATCGTATTATTACTGCCGACGAGAAATGGATATGGTACGATAACCCTAAACGGCAGAAAGCATGGGTGAAGCCAGGTGAACCAGGTCCTTCAATGCCAAAATGCAATATCCATGGTTCAAAGGTAATGCTGTGTATCTGGTGGAACCAGAAAGGTGTGATCCACTAAGAACTGCTGAAACCATCAGAAACTATTACTGGTGATCAGTATCGAACCCAATTAACGCATTTAAAACAAGCTCTCACGCAAAAACAGCCGGAATGGGAGAATAGACACAACAAAGCCCTCTTACAGCATGACAACGCAAGACCACAGGTTTCTCGACCTGTGAAAAAGTACTCAGAAGGATCCGACTGGGAAGTTCTACCCCACCCGCCATATTCGCCAGATATTGCGTCATTGGATTATCATTTGTTCCGGTCGATGCAGTCAGCACATTCTGGAGAACAATTTAGTTCTTATGAAGACATCAAAAATTGGCTGGACAACTGGATCTCTTCCAAGGAACCGGAATTCTTCCTTCGGGGCATACGTTCACTGCCCGAAAGATGGGGTCAAGTTGTAGCTTCAGAGGGGGCATACTTCGATTAATATTAAAATATTGTTTCTGTTCTCCAACAACGTGTTTTGTTCACCTCAAAACTTATTTATATACCTAATACATAAGGGAATTTACGAGGTATTCCCCTGTACGCATGTATATTTTTGTAATGGACCGCTAGATTGAAATTCCTGGCCTGGTTTTGTTGTCCCAATCTGACCCCGACTCTTATAATCACAAAAATTAAGGACAAAATATTCTTTACAGATACATGGGAAATTCACAAGTACTTTAATTTCAGCAATCTGATTACAAAACCAAATTACTTTTAGTTCACTGTTCTCCATATATCATCTTAAATGTCTTAAAAATCACACTACTCTGGAGTGAGAATTGAACTTGCATCTCCCAATTTCGTAAATTTTCTATAATGATATCTGATGCATTGGTGATTTGTAACCTACATCTACTGGATTAGAAAGGTTTATTGATGCTGGGAGAAAGTACAGGATTGCTTCAACTAGTGCAAAACTGAGGTTGATCAGATTCCTAAGCTATAACTGCTTAGCTTCAGTTGCTTGGAACATCACTGGTTTTTTTTTGGTTTTTTTGAGTGGAGGTTTAACGACTACTGTAAGCAACTCAATGGGCTATAAGCAGTCGCCCATCTCTAATTTGGGGCCAATGGTTCCAGGGAAGGGAGAGAGCCAGTGCCATAAGACAAACACAACATCCATGCCTCACGGGGATTCGAACCTGGACCCCTTTCAGACGAATGATCAGAAGCCATCACTTAGACCACGGCACCATCCGGGTTGCCAAACATCACTGTCCTGGGTGGTGTAACAGTTAAGCATATAAAACGAGCGAAACACACAGTCACGTACAGTAAAAACGAACCTTTTACTGTACGTGACTCTGTGTGTTTCACTCGTTTTATATGTTTATGTGTTATTGTCGCATGAAGCCTGAGTTTTAAACCAGGTGTAACAGTTGCATGCTCGAATGGAAGTAGAAAGACATGGGTCCCTTTCCCGCTCCAGGTCAGTGTAACATCAAAGTTTTTTTTTTTTTTTTTTTTTTGTTTTGAGGATATGTATACATGGAGAAAAGTGAACTAAATTCAGTTCAGTATTGCAATCTGACTGCTGAAAGTAATGCACTTTGCTTCCATGTGTATATAATTTTGTGTCTTGTTAGTGACTATTACCATATAGTTAAACTTTTTAAAAATTGATAAGATTGGCAGCTTACAAGGTCATTAGTCAGAATTTATGGTACGTTCATTAAAAGATATTTGAGGTGCTTGCGTTGGCATTGACAAACAAACTGGGATGTTTAGTATTCAATATTTTACCTAATTGAACTTCCTTGCTATTGTTAACACCCAGCATTTAACATATCAAACGCAACATGAAAAAATTTTACTTACATAAAAAAATGTGACTTGAACACCTTTACCTCACAATTATCATTCCTATTATAGTCCGTACAAATCTGACATTACCAATTTAAGACACCACCCCTGTGCATTTCAGAAAAAATAGTTGAATTGACATACAATCACTCAAAAATAACCTAATCTATTATTCGAAACAGCTTTCAGTACATCAAAAAAAAAAAAAAAAAAAAAATCAATCTTGTGCACCTTTTCATTGAAAATTTGTCAAGTCACTAAAACAGTAATTTCGTTTTATACACGGAAAATGTGGTGACTTATTTTACTTTTATAACTGAATTTATACCTGCTGTCTAAAAATTAATTTTCAAACTAACTTTTGCATTCATTTAATATCACAACAAATGCTACAGCAGTGTAGAGCAGCAGGAAAACATGCACTTTCCAAAAAATTCCTGAAACTCTGGCAGAAAACTACTAAATTTATGACCGCTTGAATGCTGTCCAACGAAGAGAAACAGTACAATTACTGGTTTAAATTAAAGTGTTGTTATATCTACTTTTACTGAGAATGAAATTGAAATTAAGTCGTGTTACTGTTGTACATAAAAAGGGATCAGTAACAAATGTTGCAAATTATCGACCAATATCTGTAATTCCTGCGTTTGCTAAAATTATAAAGAGATTAATACTGATACAGTTGTTATCTTATATTGATAAAAAATATATTTTAAATTAAAGCCAACATGGGTTTCGTAAGGGGTTTTCGACAGAAACTGCTATTTTGGATGTATTAAACTATTTACATTTTAGTCTTGATAATGGCACTAGTGCGGTGGGGGTCTTTTGTGATCTTCCCCGCGCTTTTGATACCATTTGTCATGACACATTGTTATCTAAGTTAGAAAATATTGGCATCAGGGGGTTGTTAAGACTTTATTCCAAAATTATTTAACAGGCCGAAAGCAATTTGTACAAATACAGGGTGTTCGATCTTCTACTCTTATGGTTCGTCATGGTGTTCCTCAGGGATCAGTTTTGGGCCCATTATTATTTTAAATTTATGTTAATGATTCATTTACTATTTCTTTCAGTGCTACTCCTATTTTATATGCTGATGACACAAGCCTATTTTTTTCTGGGGACACTCTATCTGAGTTGATCCCACGTGTGAATCTGGAACTTCAGGATTACTTTCGTTGGTTTTGCTGTAATTCCTTAACAATAAAATTTTCAAAAACTACTAGTGTACTATTTTCGCGATGTAGGCAAAGAGTGGATATTGCAAATGGGATATTATTTAATGGAGGGCCCCTTGACTTTCAGGCTGTTGTAAAGTTCTTGGGTGTATATTTACAAGATAATTTGAGATGGGATGCACATGTTAGTGAAATTGTGGTTGGGCTCAGATCCCGCATTGAAGTCATTTATAGGATTTCATGTTTGTTGCCTGCCAGGGTTAAGTTGCTATTGTATTTTTCATTTATCTATTTCTATCTTATTGTCTCTTGGCTTGGGGTCGCACAACAATTGGGAATATTAATAGAATTTATGTTTTACAAATTTTTTTTTTACATTTGGTGAATCCATCTTTACAGGTACATTATCTTTTTCTCAGTTATCAAATAATGTCATTTGAAAAATTATACAGTTTTCAATTATTACTGTTTATGCATGAACGTATATATGCTAAAAAATATTCAGATCAAATCACCTTGCATTTCCGTTCCCATTATCATGACACTCCTGGAAATACTGTTTTAATAATATTAACTTGACCAGCCCTAGGTCCTGGATGGGTTGCCGCTTCGAATCAAGACGATTACACACTTTTCGGTATTCAAAAAACAACTCAAGACCTTCAAAATTAATGGTTGATTAACGATTTGTTGTATATTACATATTATAACTTTAATTTACTGCATAATGGTTAAATTGTTCTTTGGCTTGACTATTTAGATTCTTTTGGGGGGGGATAGGGGCAGTCAGGCTATTGTTAGCCTTTTTCCCTGGTTCCCTTGCCACAATCACAGTGCACCGCACTGATTTGTTTAAGAACTTGTAGTGGTGCTTCAATTTACTCAAACTAAAAACAAAATTATTCATGTTATCATACGTGTTTTTGTATTTCCTATTACTTAATTTATACTTTTCCATATATGTATAATATTTGTATTTGCATGTTTTTTTGTACAGAAACTGTATCTGTGATTTGATTGTGTGGTGAATGGTGTAGTGTGGCAAAGAAAATAAAAATAAATAAATAATATTTGCCGATTTTGACTTACCAATAAACGTAAGCATAGTAAAACTCGCGAACTAAGCATCGCAATTTTGAGAGGATAATATCTTAAAAAGCATAAAAGCAATAGAAAGAATTGTTAAAATACGCGGTTTATTACCTGTAAGGGAATAGCAAGTCAACAGAAAGAAAAAGATGGAAATCCCTTCATACAGGATGGAGGTATCTACTGACCGTAACAAAATCATAGCTTACGGAAAAGGTAGCTACAGTAGCTATTTAGTGAAATTGAATCATGAGCATCTTTACAGCAAAAGACCAAACGTTCAAGTTTAAGCATACAAAATCATTATTTCACGAAATAAAATACTTCAGCTTCTGGATAGGTAAACTAGCGGTATCGCTACGGCCGCTTGGAACCATCTTGAAACGAGCATTTACCTGTTTACTGTTTGGTACTGCCAAAACATAAAACCGAAACTTGAGGATATATATTGTACGGATGGTTCCCTGGAAAGGTTTCGTTGCGCATTGATCTAACCGAGATTTTTGTTTCAGAAAATTTAAATTCTGAGGTAGCTGAAAAGTATTCAAAATAAAGTAAGGAACCATAAAAATTATAAGAATTTTACATAGAATTGTTTTGTAACTTTATGACTTCTTACATCAGACTTATTGCGTAATTTTATGACTTCCTACATCAAACTTATTTACCACCTCAGTGGCGCAGTGGTCTAAGCGATGGCCTCTGACTATTCGTCCAAGATGGGTCCGGGTTCGAATCCCGGTGAAGCATGGATGTTGTGCTTGTCTTACGGCACTGGTTTTCTTCCTTCCCTGAAACCAGTGGCCCTGAATTAGGGATAGACGACTGATTATAGCTCTTTGAGTTGCTCACGGTGGTCGTTAAACCCCCAATAAGAAAATAAAATTATAGTAATATAAAAAATACGGGAACATCTCCGTCGAACGATATGAAACCAACCCCCCTGCACGTTAGACAGAGGATTGGAGTTTCTCTCGGTTTCAACAGACGACAAAATTTAACTCATGAAAACCTATGTCCAGACAAGCAACTGTCATGAAAACAACCGACATGGAGGAGTCAACATTGGCGAAAATTGGGACTGGGAGTGAAAGTGATGTTACTGAATTCCTGATTGAGTTTAATAAAAAGGTCAGCGATATGGCCAGCATCATAAATCTAAATTTAAGCTATTTTTGTGGTACTTATGTAAAACAGATTATGTTTTATATACAGTTAGTAGTGATTATTGCTACCTGTGAACGTAGTTTGTGTTGAAAAGTATGACAGCATATTTATTTGTTCGTGACGCTCTGTGCAAGTTTAGTTATTAATATAATAGAATGTAAATATTGAGGGCTTTTATTATAGTATTCAGTATTTTTTTTTAATTTTCGTTACCCCCTGTTCAGTAGACGCTCATTTCCCATGTTTAACGAAACTCGGTATTTAAAGTTACCTTAAAAGATATAATTTTGTAGCAGTTTTTTTCTTGGGATCATTTTTTTCTTACAGACGTTTAAAATGGGGTTCGGACGTTTGGGCACCCAGACATTTTGGCACATTCTCTTTTAAAGCAATGAAATTGCGCTGCGTTAAAATTTTTAGTGTTCCTATGTTTCTCCCTACTTGAGCAAGAGGTGTGCACAAAATTTTTTTCACTTATATCTCATAATCATTAAGAAATTGAGACATATTTTAGATTTTCTGTCTGAAAGACGGGGCGGACATTTTGGCACCCAAACTTTTGGGCACAAATGTTTAAGGGGACGCATAACAATTGCAGTTTCTTGGCCCAATAGTAAGAGTTTGACCGAGAAAATGTTCGCCGCAAGTTACTTAGGCACTAAATATTTACGGGCACGTGCCTAATCAGCAAACCTGTCGTCGGGGCTGGAGTGTGTGTGTGTGGGGGGGGGCATATCAAAAGTGTAAAATATGAAAAATTTCTCGTCCGATCGGGAGATATTCAGCATTTACAAACTACAACTGGAGACATTATCTCAGGGCATGAACCTACTGTGCAAACCTGTCGGGGGGGGTACTAAAAGTGAAAAATATGAAGAATTTCTCGTCCAATCGGGAGATTTTCAGTATTTACAAGCTACAACTAGCTAGACACATTATCTGAGCGTATGTGCCTACCCTGGAAACCTGTCTTGGGGGGGGGATTAATACCAAAACTGTTAAATATGAAGAATTTCTCGTCTGATCCGAAGATTTTCAGCATTTACAAGCTACACCCCCCCCCACCCGACAGGTTTCCTGAGTAGGCACATGCCTTCAGATAATGTGTCGAGTTGTAGCTGCTAAATGCTGAAAATCTCCCGATCGGACGAGAAATTCATCATATTTTACACTTTTGGTATGCCCCCACCCCACCACACACACAGGTTTGCTGAGTACATACCCTCAAATAATGTGTTCAGTTGTAAATGCCAAAAATCTCTCGGTTGGACGAGGAATTTTTCATATTTTACACTTTTGGTATTAACCCCCCCCCCATCGCCAACAGGTTTCCAGAGAGTGCACATGCGCTGAGAAAATTTGTCGAGTTGCGGCTTGTAAATGCTGACGATCTGATCGAAAGAGAAATGAGAAATTCTTCATATTTTACGCTTTTGGTATCCCCCCCCCACTAGTTTCCTGAGACAATTTGATGACTTGGAGCTTGTAATGGCTGAAAATCTCCCGATCGGACCAGAAATTCTTTATATTTCATACTTTAGGCTTTAAGCCCCCCCCCCCACCCCCCACCCGACAAGTTTCCTGGGTTTGCTCATACTCGCAGGGAATTTGTTTAGTTATAGTTTATAGAAAAATATCGTAAATAAGAAAATGCAAAATTACGGACATTTTATGTGTGCTGGGAGGGGGGCTAAGAAAATCCTTACCTCCTTCAAAGCTGTCAAACATTTAAAAAAGGTTTCGTCTATTTTAGTGTTTTAAATTTATCTAAAATTTGGCTATATTAACGGCTGGGGGGGGGAAGGGCTCTCCCCTCTTGGGCACCCTTGGTGCTATGTAATCATGAATATGATGTAATCCATATTCATGATAGCGGCCCCGGTGACGCAGTGGTCTAAGTGATGGCCTCTGATCATTCGTCTGTGAGGGGTCCGGGTTCGAAGCCCGGCAAGGCATGGATGTTGTGTTTGTCTTACAGCACTGGCTCTCTCCCTTCCCTGGAACCAGTGACCCACAATTAGGGACGGGCGACTGCTTATAGCCCATTGAGTTGCTCACGGTAGTCGTTAAACCTCCAATCAAAAAAAAAAAAAAAAAAAATCATGGTTATGAGCTATGTAATCTCGATCCAGGAAGACGAAATTGTCAAGTTTTCGGATATTATGCTTGTCACATTTACACCCAAAAAAGCATATTGTCATCTTCAAAATTTGTGCATTGTAATATTTTCTTAAATTCAATTATAATTGTCGTTTGTCTTACTGGAAACGTTTTTCCATTCAATTCCCCTCACAGCGAAAAAAAACGACAATTTTTGTACGGCCCCTCAAGATTTATGCCAAAATGTCCGGGGGCCCAAATGTCCTAAACTCGTTTAAAATATATAAATTACGAAAACAAAGCAGCGTTTAGTGAATATAAAATTTGACTTAGTTAACAGGGGTTCAGATATTTAGGATGCTAACAAGTACTATAAAATTTGAATGTAATCGAGCAACGTGTTGTACATACAAAAATCATTTGTTTTGTTTAACAATTTTACCCTAAGCAGTATTAACATTAATCGGTGAAATGTGCCTAATGCGTTTGAACTGATGACAGCAGCTATGCAGCTTTAGCCATTTTAAAATTTGAAAATACAGTAAAAAGGATCAATATTGAATAGGAAAATAATCATATATTCACTGATGTAATGAATTCTCTTAAATGAGATTATTGATTTCACTGTTAAAAATTTTTATAGAAAAAAGGCAATATGGCAATACCATTGGTTGATTCCGTATAGCTAGAAAAAGGTTTACACATATTCAGCATTCAATGAGATTATTGAAGTTTTAACAGAGGGTTGATTGGGATATGTGACTGGCTATTAATTATTAGATTATCAGAAATTTTAACATAGGGTTGAGCGGGATATGTGACTGGCTATTCATGCATTCCAATGCATTTCATATTCATTAAAAAAGGTCTGCTTGTGATGTCAGTGGAAAGAAGCCATGTGTGCGTAAGCATGGGAACATTTGCATTCCAATCCAAATCCAAAATGTTTGTAGCAAGGAATGACTCATACCAGAATTACCCTATATCTAGGAATATCTTCCACAAGTAGCATGACAGAAGAGACTCATCGTGAGGCCTACTGTGAAAAAAAAACAATGAATGCATTTCACATTGACCCTCCATAAATTTATATGGTGTAATTGATATAGCGTTGCCAGATTGTATGGCAGAAAAATAAAAAAAGTACACTTAACAGATAAAAAGAATATGCTTAAATGATTGAAGCATATAGTTAATATAATTGTAAACATAACTAGTAAGATTTTATTATACTGTATGCATTATAATAATTTTAATTTTCCATCTATAAAAAGCACTGTGCCTCTTTGGTGAATTCTACCCAAAATTTGTATTGCAATCATACCTGTAAGTGAAATATGTTCCTTTATTAGATTTTTCTGTTCCAATGTAAATGTCACTAAATTAAAGATTTCTTCCATTTTTCAACCTTTTCAAAATATTGTAATACAACCCAAAACATTCCATTTTCCAACCTTTTCAAAACATTGTAATACAACCCAAAACATTTTAATTGCACCATGATCTATCTATCAGTAGAAACACCTATATAGGAATTATTCCTTTCAATTGCTTTTTCCATTGTCTTTTCCACAGAATGAAGAGCTAAAATTTTATTGACAATGGCTTCAGTTTTTGTTCTTGCTGAAACCATTTCAGAGGTCATATTTGAGTTGGAAAATAAATGTCAATATGATTTTGTTGAAGAGTCATAAGGTTTGTAGCTCTGGTGAAATTTGACAGTATGAAAAGCAATTGTAGTTTAAGCTGCTGAAATCGTTTTTCCTAATTTGCTGGTTTGTTGCATAAAATAGCTAGTCACCATACTGAAAGTGCTCTCAGGCTGTAGGTTTTTCTTATGCTTAGTTGAATATAAATGTTGTTCCAGACCAGCCTTTGTTACTAAAAGAAACTGTTGTACTCTATGATTTGCTAAAACAGGGTTCCCACTCAACCTGGAAAACAGGGAAAACCTGGAATTCTCAGGGAATTTGAAAATGGTTCCAAAAATCAGGGAAAACTCAGGAAAAATTACTCTTTTTTGTAAAAATCAGGGAAAATTACCCTTTTTTTTCTTTTTTTTATAAAAATCAATGGTACTTTATTTTGCCAGAAAAACTTATTTTTTCAAGATTTCAAACTTGCTTGCAATTACTGCCTGCCTAGAATTTGGTGGATCTTACTTTCAGTTATATTAAGTATTTCCTTTATTCTCTAAAAAAAGATGCGAAATTGAATTTTTAAAATTGCCAGTTATTAAGCTTTTGTTCAATTTCTGCAGGCAGTTGTTATAACATGGAACAATTAGGCGCAATGGTTCCTGCTTGAAGAAACACTTCACAAGAGAACCAACCGAATGATGGATCAAAGTCCTTTGTCTGTTGGTTCTCTTGAAACATGTTTCTTTGAACAGAGCCATTCCATCATTAAGCTTAGCTGCATTGTGTTATAGAAAAACTGAAACTATTCAACTGAGATTTTTTCTTACATATGACCTGTTTCTATGGGAATGTATTTACAAATTCCGTGTGAGTAGTATTCACAAAAGTTCACGGAACTTTGGTACAGAAAATAATGTGCACAGTTAGTTGTTATTAATGAAAAGCAGGGTAATTTTATAAAGACAAATTACGTAAAGAATTTACAAGTGTGTGCTTTGGTGAGAAAAATGAATGAACTGGAATGAAATGTAACAATTCTTTGCAACATGCCACTCTGGAAAACTTTAAAAACGACCTGGAGAACCTGGAAAAGTCAGGGATTTTTTTTATTATTTTGGAGTGGGAACTCTGTAGTAAAAGCCCCAGTATCAGTTTTGGTAATGTTCTGAACTTAAGATATTTTTTTATGAGCTGTTTGTTAAATTTACATTTCCATCAAGACATGGTGGGGGAAACCGTGTTTCATTTATCTAATAAAAACAAAATGTTCACTAAATAAATAACCATAAACAGTTTAAAATTGGATTTCACGACAAAATGCTATGTAATCACTGCAAAGAATTAAGTTCTGCTCTGCAGTAGTGTCACTATTATACTACCATAAGTGTACAGATGACCCATCAGTGTGTGAATACTTAGGGAAAAAAATACATTGAAGAATTTTATTAATAATAATAAGATTGAAACACATGGATAAATAATGTTCTTTCCTGAAGGAATATGAAAAATTATTTCAGAGGTAGCAGCTGTAATAATGTAACATCTTTAGTAAGATGTTACATTATTACAGCTGCAACCTCTGAAATAATTTTTCTTGATAGGCTTTGATGCTCAATTAAATTCAGTAGTCTTCTCATAATTAGAGAGATCCAATAAAATCTTCTCAATCTTGGATGCTGTGTAGATGACATTCAGCTGTAGAAAGTAAAAATTCTGACCTTAGTAATGCCACTTAAATTTAGGTTCTTTTTCTTCCTTGTGTGACTCTTGTTTACAGTTACACTGGACAACAATTTTTGATGAAGTTCATGCTTCCGAGATAAAAATAGCCATTTCTTAATGAATTTGATGTGCTGAAACAGAATATGACCATAAAAAAATTGAATTGGATACGGTTTGTTTGTAATATGCAGGTACACTGGTTGACCATTGATCAGGAACACGTGCATGCTATTTCAATGGGAGAGAAGCATATAATTTGTCTGCAACTCTTGATGCACTTCCCTTATAAATATTTGTTTATGCTGCTAATTAAAGAGCTTCAAACACTTAACAAAATCAAAAATCATAATCAAGATATGTGTTTCTAACAAATTTTCCATGTGTATATGAGGAAATTTATTATTCTAAATCAGTTTTTAGGACATTTTGATTTCAGTCTGCCAACCTTTATACCAAATCTCTCCCATTGAAATAACATGCAAGTGTTCTTTAGCAATTGCAACCAGTGTTTATGTACGTCATCATATAATATATATATATATATAATGTATTGCATGCGTTACATTACACTTCTTTTGAAGTAAATAAAATCCATAACAGTAAGTGTAATTTTTTATAGTACAATTAAAAATAGATAGTGTAATTTTTTTTTTTTTTACATTTGTATTAAATGTAGTTTTGAGATATGTACATGAGTTTTTCATGCATAGATAGAAATCAGTTACCAGTTCATGACGTTTTACTTCTCCTTGCCTTTCGGTTGGAATCCACCAGAAGGGCATCTCTGAAGAGTGTCCAAACGTAGTCTGCGAGCATCAAAGTGGACCACTTTCCCTGGTATCGTTGCTCCATTACCGCCATATCTTGATGAAACCGTTCACTATGCTCATCACTAAATTTGCCACAGTTATCCGGGAAGAAATCCAGGTGAGAATCCAGGAAGTGGAGTTTTAAAGACATATTACAGCCAAATTTTTTATACAGAGCAAGCAGGTCGGTAATAAGATCTTCGTAATTTTCAGCCCTGGAATTCCGCAGGAAGTTTGCTGATACTTGACAAAAGACATCCCACACTTCTCTTTCATCACACTGAAGCATGTCCTCAAACTGCAAATCTTGAAAGAGCTGTCTGGTCTGTGGACCCACAAAAATTTCCCTCTTTTATTTTTGCTTCGCTCAGTCGAGGAAATTTGTCATGCAAGTACTTGAACGCTGGTTTAGTTTTGTCCATGGCTTTAACCAATTGCTTTACAAGACCGAGTTTTATGTGCAGAGGGGGTAGTATGATTTTCTGAGGATCTGTCTGTTGTGGGTTCTGAACATTCATTTGTCCAGGTGTCAAAGACGTCCTAGGAGGCTAGTCTCTATCGATGTAGTGCAGACATGTAGCTCGGCCATCCCATTGACAAAGAAAACAGCAGTGCTTTGTGTATCCCTGCTGAAGGCTCATCAACAGAGACACTACCTTCAGCTCAGCACAGATAAGCCAACCATAATTTTTGTAATTAAGTCTGTCCAACAGCTGTTTAAGGTTGTTGTAGGTCTCTTTCATGTGCACCACATGTGCAACTGGAATAGACGGTAGCTGATTCCCGTTATGCAGTAAAACCATCTTGAGACTCAACTTGGAGGAGTCTATAAATAGACGCCATTCTTGCGTAACATGTTCTATTCCTAGTCTTTGCATTAGGCCGTCAATATTGCAACAGAACGCAAAGCTTTCACTTTTTTGGAAGAATTGCTCGAATTGTCGGTGACGAATACGAAACGAACTCACTCGAACATTTTGTTCTAGAAGATTCCATTGACAAAGCCTTGACGCTAGTAGCTCTGCTTTAACTTTGGTTAAATTCAAATTGTGAACAAGGTCATTCAGTTTCTCTGATGTAATTTTATGTGGCATAAACTCAGAAGATGCATGTTCTTCATCGCTTTCATTAATCCGTGACGTTGACGGTTTCGGATTTTACAAATCGTCTTCCTGGACCTCATCTAAATCAATAACAAAATTTGTCGGAGGCTTGGGAATGGGGAGTTCTTCAGAAAGAGGTACAGGTCGTACAGCAGAAGATATATTTGGATGAAATACTATTAAAAAGCACCAATCACTTACCCTAAAGATCATGGTAATTTCTATCGACAACACACTTCCAGCACGTCAATTATCGTAATGGTGTTGGCCTTCAAAGGTTTACAGACATCTTGCTTACGATTCCTTCTTCCGGGGATGAAACATCGTATTTTTTTTTTTTTTTTTAAGCCATATGAGATGTAACTATAAGCTTGTCAATTCCATAAAAACCATACAAGCATACTACTCATTACGATGTTTCATCCCCGGAAGAAGGAATCATAAGCAAGATGTCTGTAAACTTTTGAAGGCCAACAACATTACGATAATTGACGTGCTGGAAGTGTGTTGTCGATAGAAAATACCATGATCTTTAGGGTAAGTGATTGATGCTTTTTAATAGTATTTCATTTATGAATTGCACATAAACTATGCGCACTTTGCAGGGTTTTAATACCTTAAAAGTGCAAATATAATAATATATTTGGATGTTCTACAGTCTATTTCTTCTTCTTTGTGATACCTTCAGCCACTGGTGGCACCATACAGAAATAACAGTCATTTATGTGATTTGTGGGCTCCCTCCAAATCATGGGAATAGCAAAACCCATTGTTTTTCTTTTGCTATTAAGCCACTGTGACAGATTCGTTGCACACGTGCGGTAACATACATGTGGAGCCCAGTCCTTATCCTTGTCACCTATCCTGCAGCCAAAATACAAATGATAAGCCTTTTTAACAACCGGAGTGATGGACTTTTTCTGTGCAGCAAATGTCACTTTATCACATATATAGCAAAAGTTATCCGCCTTATTCACACATGCACGTGGCATAGCTACGTAATGTTACAATACAAGGATCACTTTAACAGGCTGCTATCACAAGAGTACACTCACCAATGAAGTGAAAGAAACAAATAGACTGAGCTCTTTACCGTTGGGCTGTTAAAACTAAAAGGATTGCATCACATCGGATAATACTACACCGGATGTCACGGGAACTCCGCACTTCTCACCCAATAATGCAATACTTCCTGGTCTGACGGTGCCTAAGAGTACGGAAAACGCTGTACGAACCTGATGTTCTTACTATATTTTTATTTCAGTACCATTTTAATATACATTTACTAACATTTATTATATTTATCATAAATTTATTAATATGTAACATAAAAAAAAACACTACTCATTATACCTACTTTTTTACTAAAAATCACAAATTTTTAACGTTCCATTAGCTGTATTTCCGAAATAAGAGCCAATGAAAGTTTTTCATGGCGATATTCGTGTTCAGTAGGTTGATTTCATACAGAATTGCACACTTTCCCGTCAGAAGCAATTTCATTGTTGTCCAGTGTTATCTATAATAGAACCCCCTCCCCCCATGAAACAAGAATATGCACATAACCTTAAAAGTTGCTGAATTACAGAAAACTATTAATTCAAATTAAAATGAATTTTTATTGTAATTTATTAATTTTTGTTTCTGTAATTCTTTATTCAGTACCTTGTGGCTCTTGCCCCAAACTCAAACCTGTGTGCCTACCAACTTGCAAAAATAAATCTGGTTCATTTTAATTTACCATAATATGTATGATTTAGAAATAGTAATTTGCAATAGTATCAGTAAGATGTAAATGCAAATGATCATTTTTCACTTGAAAAAGTTATGATATTCATGTGCCCAGAGTGGCAGAATGTAGACATACACTCTACGCGGATAATTCCTAAATTATTAGCAGATTTTGCAGATAGTTTTCACTTGTAGGTTAAAAATTAAAAAAAAATATTTACAGGAAAAAAAAAAAAAAAACACTTACCCAAGGCTTTACTCAGCACTTAAAGATAATTATGGGAGATTTCAATGCAAAAATAGGGCAACGACAACAGAATGAAACTTCAGTAGGTAAATTCGGTCACGGCAACAGAAACCAGCGTGGAAATACTCTCGTAGAGTTTGCAGAGGCAGAAGGGTTTTTCATCTTGAACTCCTTTTTCAAGAAAAAGCCACACAGGAAATGGACATGGAGACATCCAAATGGGACGACAAGGGAAATTGATTTTATTATGTGTAACAAAAAATTCGTCATAGAAGACTGCAGTGTGCTAAAAAAGTTCAACACAGGTAGTGACCATAGATTGGTGAGATGTAAGATGCACCTCAACGCTAAACTCGAATGTAGCAAGCTCATAATACAAACAAAATGTATTGACATAACCAACCTTAAAAAACACCATAATACCTTCAAGTTGGAACTGAAGAACAGATTCTCAGCTTTAAAAGGCCTAACATAGGAAGAAGTGGATATTTCTGAAGTTAACAGAAAAGTAACCAAAGCTCTTATGGAAACAGCAACAAAATTAGCTGGGTCTAAGAACAAGTTGCATGTGAACAAATTATCAGGAAAAACCAAAATGTTGATGCAAAAAAGAAGAGAGATGAGGACAACTAAAGAAGATGAGACTTCCAAAGTGGAATATATAGAGCTATGCAAGACAGTACGAAAAAGTATCACTGAAGACGTAAAGAAATTCAACTGTGAACTAGTAAGGAAAGCAATTGAAAACAACCAAAGCCTAAAAATAGCAAAGGGACATCTCAGTAAGGGAAGAAAACAAATTATGGCACTCAGAAAAGAAGATGGTTCTGTAACAAGAAATAGAGGCGGAATTTTGACAAGAGTGAAAGATTTCTAGTCCAAATTATATGAAAGGGATGATACATGTACTCCAGACATCATGAAAGGTACCAGAGTTCTTCCAGTCCTCCCAGCAGAAGTTACACATGCAGTCAAGAACATGAAGCGGGGAAAAGCTCCAGGAGAAGATGGAATTACTGTAGACATCATACCAGAAGCAAGTGGAGAAATCGAAACAGTACTCGCCCAAATTTTCACTCGATGCCTTAATGAAGGGAAGGTTCCTGAGGATTGGAACAACGCTACAATGATCTTGCTACATAAAAAAGGTGACATTGAGGATTTCAGGAACTACAGACCTATCAGCCTCCTATCAGTGGTTTATAAAATCTTCACTAAAGTTCTTTCACACCGCTTAAAGGTGACACTGGACATGACTCAACCGAGAGAACAAGCTGGATTCAAGAGTGGCTAAGAGCGAGGGAATATGAACTTCCATTGTGCATGGCTTTTATCGATTATGAAAAAGCCTTTGATTCGGTGAAACCATCAGCAGTTACAATGGCCCTGAAATCCTGCGGTATTGAAGATGCGTACATTAATACTATTAATAACCTTTATGAAAATGCAAGTGCAAAGATTCGGCTGTTTGAAAATACAACACACATAAAAATTGGAAAAGGAGTGAGACAAATTGACACCATATCTTTGAGCTCTTTAATGCCACATTGGAAAATGTCTTTCAATCACTGAACTGGGAAAACAAAGGGATAAAGATTAATGGAGATTATCTAACCCACCTTCGTTTTGCTGATGACATAGTTATTTTTGCAACTACCCCATCAGCATTGCTGCAGAGTATGATCCAGGAACTTGCTGACAAGAGTAAAGAAGTGGGATTAAAAGTGAACTTTCAGAAGACAAAAGTGATGTTCAATGCTTTTACAAGAAATGAAGATTTATCGATTAATGGAGAAAAGCTGGAGATAACAGACACGTACGTTTATCTTGCACAGCAGATATCAAGTGAGGGTCACATTGATGAAGAAATTAATCGGCGTACAAAACTTGCCTGGAGAGCTTTTGGAAGAAACAGCATAATTTTCAAGAGCAATATGCCATTATGTTTTAAAAGAAAAATGTTTGATCAATGCATTCTTCCAGTGCTTACGTATGGTGCAGAGATGTGGACCTTAACTAAAAGAGACATACAAAGGCTGCAGACAACTCAAAGCAGCATGGAGAGGTGCATGCTTGGTGTAACCAGGAGAGACAAGAAGAGGAACTCGTGGATCCGAAAAATGACAAGAGTGGAAGACATGATCAGAGTTAAATCCCTGAAATGGCAATGGGCTGGACATACTGCCAGAAGGACAGACGATCGATGGACAGCCGAAATTTTAGATTGGATTCCAAGGGACAGGAAAAGACCCAGAAGAAGACCACATGGAAGATGGGTGGATGAAATTCGAAAGTATGCGTGAGTGACATGGAGGAGACTGGCACAAGACAGACCGTTGAGGAGGAAATTTGGGGAGACCTTCGTCCAGCTGTGGATTGATAATGGTTGACAATGATGATGATGATGATTTTAACTTGAAGAACTTTCAATTATTTTTCACTTCTTCTGAGTTCTTTTGTTTTTACAGACGTTTCTGTCCTCTAGATTTTATCGAGGCCTGTTCTCAATGTATAGAAACTGTATAAAAAGTTTCGTTTACACAGAAAAAAAGAAACTTTGTGGCCTGTTTCCTTTTTCAGTTGCCAGTAAATAAATTAAAATCTTTTCATTTTGTATTTTGTAAGTCTACTATTTTTGAATTAAGTTGTTGAAAATGCTTTATAATTTTTTGAAGGTTCATTGATGGAACTTTTTTTCTGGATGTAAAAAGTTTCTTTAATTAGTCTCTTTTTATGAGGTTCATGTTCAATACTTCAATATTTTGCCACAAATAGGTCCATTTCACACATATTGCTACACATTCAATTGTAATGTACTTATTTTGTCATCATTGGAATCTGTGATGTTCTAATAATTATTTATTGTTTTATTGATTTTTCTTTAAATTATTGTATTTTATTATCGTGGTTTGCATTTCGTGGGTTTGTAGCAAGTTTTCTGTTTTAGTGGTTGTGTATGCAGATACATTTTATTTTTATACAACTCTGCGTGGGCTCTTATTTAGGATGTGGATTTATTCCTGAACATTCTTCATTAACCCTGTTTTGCTACTGTGGGTGAAAATTCACCCATGCCTTAGGATGGATCGAGTGTTTCATATTTAGTTAAAATAATGACAAATTAAATAAAAACATTTTTCATTTTTTTCTTTTCATATAAAAGGTAGCAGTTATTATTAATCCATAATTAATTATAACTCTGTTAGAAAAAGTGTGGGTGAATATTCACCCGGAGTAGCAGTAGCGTTTGAAAAATATGAGGAGCATGATAGGTTAAGTACTGTAACTTGTTAAGTATATGAGGTCTGATCAGAAAGTATCCAACCACAATTGTTTTCCCCCTAGAATACACAGCATGGCATCTAGACTGAGTAAGTGGCATGCGACCTTGGAATTTAGTGCACATGCATGAATGTTTGCCATAGTGTCAGCTTACTCATGTGGTGCCTGGCAGTGAAGGTTTGATGTTGCAAAGTCAGTGTGTGCCACAATGACTGAACAAGCGGAGCAAAGAATCTGCATCAAATTTTGTCTCTAACTTGACCACGCATCAACCAAAACAATTCAAATTGTTAGAAAGGCTTTTTGTGATAAAGCTATGGGTGCAACACAAATCAATTAGTGGTAGCACTTCATATGTGGATGAACATCTGTTGAGAGTTCAGGAAGACCTTCCATGAGCAGGAACCCCCGAGATGATCAAGAAAGTTTGTGCTGCAGTCATGGAAAACCTCCAAATCATGATTAGAGATATCGAAGATGATCTTGGAATTGCTTATGGTTCAGCACAAAAAATTTTGGCCTGAGGACTTGGGTACACACCATGTTGCTGCAAAGTTTGTGCCAAAGCTTCTGACATACGAGGAGAAAAAACTCCATGAACTCCATCTCAAGGTCACCAAGGACATGTTGAAATGTGTTTTCTTCATCAAAACTTTTTATATAGTAATGAGAAATGTTTTGTTTTTATGGATAACCAAATAATTTTATGCCGTTGTAGAAAACTCATTAGATACAGATAAGGATAAATGTGCCTTTAGAAGGCAATTCTCCAGAAACGAGCCCGGGTGATAAAAAGTCATGCAACACAAAGTTTATATTTGTGCAAATTGTTGCAAAATTATTATAATCATTCTTTCCACCACTAAATGTCACCACCATACTATTTCAAAGTATCGGGATGCCATGTTCACTGTGACTTGTACAGGTTGTTCCCAGTATAGCTTTGTTCCTTGTGGAAGTGAAATGTCTTTTTCTCAGCCATGAGTTTTTGTTTTGAAAACTTATTTTGCTAATCATTTGTATGCATATGTTGCTGAGGAATTTCACAAGAAATATTGGGGTTCAGCAGTCCCTCAGAAGTCAACATTAGTGAGATCAGCTTAATGTTTTCAGGAGACTGGATCTGTTGCAGATAAGAAAAGCTCTGGGAGACCCTCCATTTAACTGACAATAAGGTGGATGAGGTAAAGAAATTAAGAGAGCACTGCAGTGGTCCTCAAAAAAAAAAAAAAAAAAAAGCCTCAAGAAACTTGCTGTGCAATCATCAATTTCATACGGTATTGCTCAGAAAGCTGCACTTGAGACCATTACACCTTCATCTATATCATGTTCACTTAGTCCATAAACAGATGGACCTGGGGCATGTGAATAAAACTTCTGCAGATGGGTCATTTCCATGTCAATTCAACTCAGAAAAATAGCATTTTCAATCTGACCCCTTTGGATTTTTATGAAACTTTGTAGATTTGTTGACATACACAAGAAATGGATATGTGCCAATTTTTTGCACAGCACCTCTTTAAATTTTCTAAGATAGGAGGTCATAAAATTTAAGAAATTTGCCAAATTTCAGTGTTTTATATGTTGTAAAAGTACTTACAACTTAAGTTCTTTGTATCACAGTGTTGAGTTTTTTTACTTTTTAAAACCTCTTTTTTGCTGACTTTAAAATGATATATTACTTAATGTATAATTTTTAATTTTAAGGTCACCCAGTTTAAAATTTGGCCTTGAATTTCTCAAAAAGTGACATTTTGATAAGCAACAGCAACTAGAGCATATGTGAATCTTGGAGAGGTGCTAGCTAGTTCTGTGTGACATTGGTAAAAAGACCCCAACTCACTGGGTTTTTTGTTCCAGCATCCTTAGGTTGAATGACCAACTGGAACTGTCAGCTGTGGGCTAATCCCACACAGTGATGTACTTACCTGATTAAAAAGACACAAAGAAATGCAAAAACTGACTCAAGTGTGGGATGTGGTGGACCTACCACACTTGAGGATGGTCTACCACGGTATTGACCTGGAACTGGAAAAAGGAAAATCCGAAAGAGATCTCAGCTGAGTGAGTGTAAGATTGGTGTATGGAATACTAGAGGTATAAATGGCAAGATAAATGAGGTGATTGAGGGGATGAATAAGTATAGATTGGATGTGTTCTGTGTAAGTGAAACCAAAAAGAAGGAAATTGGGATAGAAGAAGTGAATGGAATGGTGAGTGTATGGTCTGGAGTATTGGATAATGTGAGAGGACAGGCTGGTGTAGGTGTGATTTTAAGTGAAAAGATGAAGAACAACTTGATTCACTCTAGTTGCATAAGTAAGAGAATTCTTTGGATTTGTTTAGAAGTAAAACTTTAGAGAATAGTAATTGTTGTAGTGTATGCTCCTTGTGACTTGGAACCTTCTGATAGGAAGTAAGATTTCTGGAATGAGCTGAAAGCTGTTTTGAGCCACTTTGGTGCTAAAGAGAAAGTTATAATAGCAGGGGATTTCAATGCTATAGTAGGTGTGCAAAATGCAATTTCTGACAATGTTCTGGGTAAGTTTAATGATCCTTGTGTGAATGATAATGGTGAAAGATTAATTGAACTCTGCATTGAGAATGGCTTGTGTATATCTAATAAGTTTTTCAACCACAAGTATATTCACACATATACTTGGGAAAATCATACTCTTGGTCAAAAGAGTGTGATAAATTTTGATGTCTACGACCAGCATCTGAAACACTTAGTTGTTAACACTCGTGTGATGAGAGGTGCGGATGTTGGTTCTGGTCATTACTTGGCAGTGTCACGAATGAAACTGAATGTTGGTTGGAGGAATAGGAAGAGGCTCAGGATGGAAAGAATAAAGGTTGAAAAGCTCCCTGAAAATAATCAGTATTAATCTTACTTACTCAGATAATGACTGAAGGAGCTGAAGTCTTATGAGAGGGATGTAGAAAAGAAATGGGAATGTTTTAAGAACTGTGTTGTCGCTGCTGCTGAAGATTTTTGTGGCACCACAACAGTGGGTAACAATAGAGGGGATGCTTATTGGAATAGTGAAATTGAAGAGGCAGTAAAGAGAAGGAAGGAAGCTTATTTGGGGATGTTGCAAGGTAGTGTTTATGTGGATGAATATTGCTGTAAGAAGCATGAAGCAGCTAAGCTGGTTTGCCAGAGTAAGGCAAAACATAAGAAGAAGAAAGTGGAAAGGCATGAATTGTGTTTTTGGAAAGATAGGACTTTTTGGAAGTACATGAGACTCGGGAAAAATAGAGGAAACAAAGTTGTAAGTTGTGTGAAGAATAGGATCGGGGAAATGATTTGGGAACCCAATGAGTTAAGTGAAAGATGGGGTGAATACTTCTGTGAGGTATTAGATCAGGAAAGCAAAGATGATTCTGAGGTAGATGATGGCACAGTGAAGGATGGAAGTACAGGAGGGATCTAAAGAGAAGAGATGTGTGAAGCTCTGAAATCTCTGCAGAATGATAAGGCTCCAGGAGTTGATGGCATAACTACTGAGATGTTGATATATGGTGGTGACACTGTAATTGACTAGTTAACTGAAATTTGGCAGTTGTGGTGGGAGTTAGGAATGGTCCCTTGGGATTGGAAGAATGCCATTATTGTCCCCTTGTACAAGGGAAAAAGTGATCAGACTGACTGCACAAACTATAGTGGTATTAGTCAACTGAGTGTGCCAGGGAAAGTGTTTGGTAAAGTCGTTATTGAAAAAAGTACGGTGTCTTACATCAGAGTAAGTATGGGATGTTCACAGTGATTTTATGCCTAGTAAAGGCTGCACTAACCAAATGTTTGCATTATGTATGATGATTGAAAAGTATCTGGCTGTTGGTAAGAAAGTTTTTGCTGCCTTCATAGATATAGAGAAAGCTTATGACCGAGTAAATAGGACACTTTTGTGGAAGGTATTGAATGAATATGTTGTTACTGGGAATCTACTTAATAGCGTAAAAGCCATGTATGCTGGCAGTGGAGCTTGTGCAGGAGTGAATGGCATTTTATCAAAATGGGTTTTTATTAGTGCTGGAATCAGACAAGGTAGTGTAATGTCACCATGGCTGTTTAATATATTTATGGATGTGTGCATGTGTGATGCCAAAATGGATAATACTGGTTTATGTCTTGATGATATTCATGTGTGCAGATTGCTGTATGCTGATGTCACTGTCCTATTGGCAGAGAGCAAAAGTGAGTTGCAGGGTATGTTGTCCCGGATGTGCGAAGTTTGCATGAAATTCAAACTGAGTATAAATAAAGGAAAGACCAAAGTTATGGTTTTTGAGAGAGGAACTAATAGTACTGATTTGCATTTTTGAACTTCACTTTTAGTTGGTAAAGTTCGATGAACACTTACCGCACGTGGGGCTTGGCTTTCAATTCATATTTCCGTTATGTGGATGCGGCACGGGATTTTTTCATTTGGCCACGGGTCCGCTTCTTCTTCTTTTTTTTTTTTCTCCATTGGAATTTATTTTGTCTCATCACCAAATGAGTTTTTCCTTTGCTGCATCCTCATTTACTTCAATATTTATTCATACCCGAGTACTTTCAGTAAAATTCCTTTACCGTCTTCGAGGGGACGTTTTGCTCCGACTAGCACGGACCGTGTCAGCTGGGCATTTCGGTGGTTCTCGCGGGCTGCTTCTGTCATCGGCTATCGCTTCTTCTTGGGCGTTGTGGCGCCATCTCTTGTTGGTCAGTGATCTCACTTTTCGAACTTTTTCATTTTTTTGCTCAATTTTAATTAAATTCTTCCAGCTGTTTCTCAAATTATTAGGGTCATTATGGTTGCAAACTTTTGTCCTATTTTTTTCAATCATTACCGACTCTGCTATTCTGAGGTGTTTTTCGGATTTACAGCTTTTAATGATTTTTATATTTTCGAATTTTGGATGTTTTTGGTTATCTAGACAGTATTGGATAAGTGCTGTTTTTTCTTCTTTTTTCTGCCAGTTTTTTACGTGTTGTTTTAATCTGTGTTTAAGCTTATTTTTGGTACTTCCTATATAAGCCATTGGAGGATTTTCAGTAATAGGAATTGAGTAAATACCTGCTTTTTCTAACATTTTTATTTTTTCATTTTTTATTACTATATTTTTGATGGTGTTTACTTTTCCTCCAATTTGAATGTTATGTTTTTTACAAATGTTATTAATTTCATTGGTAGTACCTTTTACGTAAGGAAAATCATTTAAATATTTGACTTCTTTTTTATTTACTACAGCATTATTTTTTAGTTTTTTTATTACTTCAGTGTCCCATTTTTTTATTAAATGGTTAGGATAACCAAAGCTGCCTGCAATTTTTTTTATGAATTTGATTTCTTCATTGATGAACTGACTATTTTCAGAATGCGTATATGCTCTTTTAATTAAGGTTTTTATACTATTGCATTTTTGAGGATAAGGATGTGCTGAATTGTACGGGATTAGGACCGGAACGAATGAACTTTTCCGATAAACCCTGTATAGAAACTTATCTGTGGATTTGATAACCTGTACATCCAAAAAGGCTAATGCATTATTTTTTTCTATTTCAACAGTGAGTTCTATAGTTGGATATAAAGCGCTGTAACATTTTGTTAATTTTTTTAATTCTTTTTCGTTCAGTTTTGATAGAATGAAAATATCATCCACGTATCGACAGTACACTTCTGGTTTTTCTTCCATACGATGCAGGACATTTTCTTCAATTTCGTTCATCACAACCTCAGCATATAGAGTTGATAATGGTGAGCCCATTGGGCCTCCTGAATTTTGCTTGAATATTTTGTTCTTGTATGTAAAAATATTATCATATAAATAGACTAAAACTTTTTTGAATTCATGAATTTGTGTGTTATTTAAAATTTTAAGATTTTGCAACTTCTTAATGATAATTTCAATAGCATCTGGAACAGGAGTGCTTGGATATAATGCTTTAACGTCCATGCTTGCCATATTTAAGTCCTTTAGGTCAGTTTTTACATTTTTAATTTTCTCTATAAATTCATATGTGTTCTTGATGGTGAACTTGTTGTTCATGAAAAAGGGTGCTAGGAATTTGTAAATGTTTTTCTCTAAAGTTATCAATGGTGAGTTTTTTTTTGAAACTATCAGTCTCATTGGAGCATCATCCTTGTGCGTTTTTATCTTTGCAACGATACGTGGTATGCCTGCTCCCATTGGTGGAAAAGAGCGCTTGATTTCATCTGGTAAGGTGCTATGATTTCTTATATCCGCTAAGAATTTAATTTGATTATCAGTTGGGTCTTTCATAATTTCGGTACAATTTAATCCATTGATTGCTGCTGTCATTTTTTGTTCAAATTCATCAGTGTTGAGAATAATGATTTGGCCAGATTTATCTGCTTCACAGAATTTGATATATGGGTCATTTTTCAATTCCAATAGTTGTTTTTTTTCATATTTTAATTTTTTCTCTATATAGAAGTTTTTGTTGTTTTTGGCATTATATTCTTTTAGAATAACTCTATATAATTTGTTCTCTACTTCAGTTTTATTCTCTGCGCCTGGTATATTTTTGAGAATATCTTCGAGGCAAGGGATGATTTCTTCAGTTTTAGGGAGGCCTTGTGGAAAGGCAAATTTTTTCCCTTTTTGTAAAATTGCTTTTTGTGTAAAGCTTAAATTCTTATCAGAACGATTTTCATATACATTATATTCATTTATGGGTGCAGGCATACCACGTATCGTTGCAAAGATAAAAACGCACAAGGATGATGCTCCAATGAGACTGATAGTTTCAAAAAAATGTCCTGCATTGTATGGAAGAAAAACCAGAAGTGTACTGTCGATACGTGGATGATATTTTCATTCTATCAAAACTGAACGAAAAAGAATTAAAAAAATTAACAAAATGTTACAGCGCTTTATATCCAACTATAGAACTCACTGTTGAAATAGAAAAAAATAATGCATTAGCCTTTTTGGATGTACAGGTTATCAAATCCACAGATAAGTTTCTATACAGGGTTTATCGGAAAAGTTCATTCGTTCCGGTCCTAATCCCGTACAATTCAGCACATCCTTATCCTCAAAAATGCAATAGTATAAAAACCTTAATTAAAAGAGCATATACGCATTCTGAAAATAGTCAGTTCATCAATGAAGAAATCAAATTCATAAAAAAAATTGCAGGCAGCTTTGGTTATCCTAACCATTTAATAAAAAAATGGGACACTGAAGTAATAAAGAAACTAAAAAATAATGCTGTAGTAAATAAAAAAGAAGTCAAATATTTAAATGGTTTTCCTTACGTAAAAGGTACTACCAATGAAATTAATAACATTTGTAAAAAACATAACATTCAAATTGGAGGAAAAGTAAACACCATCAAAAATATAGTAATAAAAAATGAAAAAATAAAAATGTTAGAAAAAGCAGGTATTTACTCAATTCCTATTACTGAAAATCCTCCAATGGCTTATATAGGAAGTACCAAAAATAAGCTTAAACACAGATTAAAACAACACGTAAAAAACTGGCAGAAAAAAGAAGAAAAAACAGCACTTATCCAATACTGTCTAGATAACCAAAAACATCCAAAATTCGAAAATATAAAAATCATTAAAAGCTGTAAATCCGAAAAACACCTCAGAATAGCAGAGTCGGTAATGATTGAAAAAAATAGGACAAAAGTTTGCAACCATAATGACCCTAATAATTTGAGAAACAGCTGGAAGAATTTAATTAAAATTGAGCAAAAAAATGAAAAAGTTCGAAAAGTGAGATCACTGACCAACAAGAGATGGCGCCACAACGCCCAAGAAGAAGCGATAGCCGATGACAGAAGCAGCCCGCGAGAACCACCGAAATGCCCAGCTGACACGGTCCGTGCTAGTCGGAGCAAAACGTCCCCTCGAAGACGGTAAAGGAATTTTACTGAAAGTACTCGGGTATGAATAAATATTGAAGTAAATGAGGATGCAGCAAAGGAAAAACTCATTTGGTGATGAGACAAAATAAATTCCAACGGAGAAAAAAAAAGAAGAAGAAGCGGACCCGTGGCCAAATGAAAAAATCCCGTGCCGCATCCACATAACGGAAATATGAATTGAAAGCCAAGCCCCACGTGCGGTAAGTGTTCATCGAACTTTACCAACTAAAAGTGAAGTTCAAAAATGCAAATGCATTAATGCACGTTAAATAATTAACCTCCAATATCGGAAGTAAATTGAAAAGTAATAGTACTGAATGTAATATAAGTCTAAATGGCACAGTGATTGACTAGGTGAATGAGTTTGTGTATTTAGGATGCATGTTTGACAGGGAGAACAAATTGGATGGTGAAATAAGTAGGCGAGTGAATTCTTCATTGAAAATCATAGTGGCTTTGGGAGGTGTTCACAGAAATGATGGGTTCTCAAGAGAGTCCCTCGTGGCTGTGTATGAGAGTGTAATTGTTCCTACTCTTATGTATGGCAGTGAAACCTGTGTACTGCAGAAGAAACATAGGAGTCGTTTGTGTGCTGGAAAAATGTGTTACTTATAGGGGGTTTGTGGCAAGAGACGTTCTGATTGTGTGAGGAATTAAGAGGTGTTGCATTTGTGTAATGTGAAGCAAAATGTTGTTAGCAAGGTGGAGACAAGTATTCTTAGGTGGTTTGGCCATGTTGGAAGAATGAATGATGAGATGCTTACTAAGAAAATCTTTTAGCCCAAGTGGCAGGAAGGAAAGGCAGAGAAATGCCAATGAAGTCATGGGAGGATCAGATTCAGGAGTGTCTGCATGAAAAAAAGATCATGAGTATTAACTATACAAGGTCTTGCGTACGTCGTGTGATGGATGTCAGTGAAGCCTAAGTTGTATGCCAAGATCGCTGTAAATGGAGAAGTTTGATACAGTAAGGACAAATTATTATCATGTAGTTTGTATTTCTTTGTGGAGCTAACCTCTGAATCTCAGAAAACAGCTTAGTGATATGTTTATGTATGTAATTTGATCAGTTAGACTAGAATGATCTCTTGATTTCACCAGTTTCATTACAGAAGATGGATAAGTAGGTGTGTAAGTAGGTGCCTTTGAATAATGTTGCCATTTTTTGAGTGTGGATTTTCATTCTCTTCATTTCATAAGGCAGGTAGTTTAAGTAAAATTCTAAAGAATCTTCTGCAAATTTACCCTTCAATTTGTAATTATTTTGAAGATCAGCAAGCTCCATCTGAAAATTGATGGACTCCATTTCAATATTAATGGTATTGCAAACATGTCATACATTTGTGTGTACCCCCATAAAATTTTCATATCTTTATATATATCATCATCATCATCAACCATTATCAATCCACTGCTGGACGAAGGTCTCCCCAAGTTTCCTCCACAACTGTCTGTCTTGTGCCAGTCTCCTCCATGTTACTCCCGCATACTTTCGAATTTCATCCACCCATCTTCCATGTGGTCTTCTTCTGGGTCTTTTCCTGTCCCTTGGAATCCAATCTAAAATTTCAGCTGTCCATCGATGGTCTGTCCTTCTGGCAGTATGTCCAGCCCATTACCATTTCAGGGATTTAACTCTGATCATGTCTTCCACTCTTGTCATTTTTCGGATCCACGAGTTCCTCTTCTTATCTCTCCTGGTTACACCAAGCATGCACCTCTCCATGCTGCTTTGAGTTGTCTGCAGCCTTTGTATATCTCTTTTAGTTAAGGTCCACATCTCTGCACCATACGTAAGCACTGGAAGAATGCATTGATCAAACACTTTTCTTTTAAGACATAATGGCATATTGCTCTTGAAAATTATGCTGTTTCTTCCAAAAGCTCTCCAGGCAAGTTTTGTACGCCGATTGATTTCTTCACCAATCTGACCCTCACTTGATATCTGCTGTCCAAGATAAACGTACGTTTCTGTTATCTCCAGCTTTTCTCCATCAATTGATAAATCTTCATTTCTTGTAAAAGCATTGAACATCACTTTTGTCTTCTGAAAGTTCACTTTTAATCCCACTTCTTTACTCTTGTCAGCAAGTTCCTGGATCATACTCTGCAGCTATGATGGAGTAGTTGCAAAAATGACTATGTCATCAGCAAAACGAAAGTGGGTTAGATAATCTCCATTAATCTTTATCCCTTTGTTTTCCCAGTTCAGTGATTGAAAGACATTTTCCAATGTGGCATTAAAGAGCTTTGGAGATATGGTGTCACCTTGTCTCACTCCTTTTCCAATTTTTATGTGTGTTGTATTTTTAAACAGCTGAATCTTTGCACTTGCATTTTCATAGATGTTATTAATAGTATTAATGTACGCATCTTCAATACCGCAGGATTTCAGGGCCATTGCAACTGCTGATGGCTTCACCGAATCAAAGGCTTTTTCATAATCGATAAAAGTCATGCACAATGGAAGTTCATATTCCCTCGCTCTTTCAATTAGTTCTCTCAGTACGTGGATATGATCTATTGTGCTGTAGCCACTCCTGAATCCAGCTTGTTCTCTCGGTTGAGCCATGTCCAGTGTCACCTTTAAGCGGTGTGAAAGAAGTTTAGTGAAGATTTTATAAACTACTGATAGGAGGCTGATAGGTCTGTAGTTCCTGAGATCCTCAATGTCACCTTTTTTATGTAGCAAGATCATTGTAGCGTTGTTCCAATCCTCAGGAATCTTCCCTTCATTAAGGCATCGAGTGAAAATTTGGGCGAGTACTGTTTCGATTTCTTCACTTGCTTCTTGTATGATGTCTACAGTAATTCCATCTTTTCCTGGAGCTTTTCCCCGCTTCATGTTCTTGATTGCATGTGCAACTTTTGCTGGGAGGACTGGAAGAACTCTGGTCCCTTTCATGATGTCTGGAGTACATGTATCATCCCTTTCATTTAATTTGGAGTAGAGATCTTTCACTCTTGACAAAATTTCGCCTCTATTTCTTGTTACAGAACCATCTTCTTTTCTCAGTGCCATAATTTGTTTTCTTCCCTTACTCAGATGTCCCTTTGCTATCTTTAGGCTTTGGTTGTTGTTTTCAATTGCTTTCCTTACTAGTTCACAGTTGAATTTCCTTACGTCTTCAGTGATACTTTTTCGTACTGTCTTGCATAGCTCTATATATTCCACTTTGGAAGTCTCATCTTCTTTAGTTGTCCTCATCTCTCTTCTTTTTTGCATCAACACTTTGGTTTTACCTGATAATTTGTTCACATGCAACTTGTTCTTAGACCCAGCTAATTTTGTTGCTGTTTCCATAAGAGCTTTGGTTACATTTCTGTTAACTTCAGAAATATCC
The DNA here is from genome assembly GCA_039090855.1 of Macrothele yani. Classification (NCBI taxonomy): domain Eukaryota; kingdom Metazoa; phylum Arthropoda; class Arachnida; order Araneae; family Macrothelidae; genus Macrothele; species Macrothele yani. The sequence continues at coordinate 65,594,977 of CM076990.1, read as the reverse complement.
ACTTCTTCCTATGTTAGGCCTTCTAAAGCAGAGAATCTGTTCTTCAGTTCCAACTTGAAGGTATTATGGTGTTTTTAAGGTTGGTTATGTCAATACATTTTGTTTGTCTTATGAGCTTGCTACGTTCGAGTTTAGTGTTGAGGTGCATCTTACATCTCACCAATCTATGGTCACTACCTGTGTTAAACTTGTTTAGCACACTGCAGTCTTCTATGACGAATTTTTTGTTACACATAATAAAATCAATTTCACTTGTCGTCCCATTTGGATGTCTCCATGTCCATTTCCTGTGTGGCTTTTTCTTGAAAAAGGAGTTCAAGATGAAAAACCCTTCTGCCTCTGCAAACTCTACGAGAGTATTTCCACGCTGGTTTCTGTTGCTGTGACCAAATTTACCTACTGAAGTTTCATTCTGTTGCTGTTGCCCTATTTTTGCATTGAAATCTCCCATAATTATCTTTAAGTGCTGCTTACCTTTATTATTTAGATGACGAATTTCCTCATAAAATTCTTCAATTTCTTCTTCAGGATGACTTGTGGTGGGTGCATAAGTTTGAATAATCTGAGCCTGGGATTTTCTCGAGAGTTGGATAACGAGTCGTGCAGCTCTGTCAGAGGAACTTTCAACTTCTAGAACTTTATCCTTCAGTTTCTTGTTTATTATAAATCCAACACCACTAGTTCTGCCAGTATCTGTTCCATGATAGTAGAAGAGATGTCCACTTTTCAGTTCAATGAGATCTTCTCCTTTTCTCCTTACCTCACTCAGCCCGACGATGTCCCACTTGATCCTTTGTAGTTCCTCTTTCAATTCAAGAAGTCTTGAATCAGAAGATAGGGAGCGTCCATTATACGTAGCCAAGATTAGCATCAGATGGCAGCCTAGTCCGGTCCTCCGGGGATTCTTAGCACCCTCTGCATTCATGTCGCACTGGCCGCTGCCTTGGCCAGGTACATTCCAGCTGCCAGAGACTGAGGGCCAAGATTTAAGTTGTGGAATCATTTTGGAGGAGTTTGGCCATAATTCACCACGCTGGCCAAGTGGGTTGGTGAGTGTGGGATAGCATTTCCTCTAATCCCGATGGTATAGTTATACTGCTATTGGTGGTCGTCAGAGCCCCTTTAGTGGGAACAGGATGTACCACGAGAAGGCAGGGTTGACATTTGTCAAGGAGAGTCTGTGATGTTACGCATCACCTGACCTTACATCCTCTTTATATATATATATATATATACTTAAGAGCAAAACTGAAGACTAAGGAAAAACTTTAGAATTTAAAATGAAGGTTGCAAAAACCTGAAAATCAAAACGCGCAACGCAGCAGTTTTGAAAATTCAGAATTCACATTCTATAAAGAAGATACCTAAGCAAAAAAATGCAAATATAATTTTGACTCACACCTAGTACAACATAGAAAAGGTTATGTATCTACCTGTGTGAGTAAAAGGAGAAAAGACAAAAAAATAAAATAAAACAACTGAATGTAGAAGGTGTCGAGAATACTGAGCCTTGGCTTTATCAAGGACCAGCAAAAACTCTGCATTTTCTCACTTCCACAAAGACCTAGTTGGAAATGGGTTTCTGCAAGGCCATAGATGCAAGTAACATTCCCACCTAAATTAGTTTAAAACATATATATATATAAGTCATGTCCTCCGTAGAGTTGCATGACCTAGCACTAGTTAACAATTTCGCTTGCATCCATTAACCTTCATGGCCCGACCCATGCTCTTCATCTGTTACTATTAAACAGAGAGAAGAAGATTAAAGAGAACTCAAGCTGTGAGAGTGACGTAATAATTAGAAATGATTTTCAGCCATAACGAAAATCCAAGTTCGTTTGAGAGAGAATTTAAACCTGAAAATCAATGCAAAAGAAATCCAAATTTTACATTGCAATTAAAAAAGGAAAAGTTAATTTTTAACGAACAGATTTTTGAAAGAAAACTTGAGTCTAAAACCCCCTGCTCTACAACTTATGACAGCACGAAAACGAGAATAAGTTAAAGATAATAATTAACTAAAGAAAACTTTGTGAAAGTTATATACCTTAAACAGTTAGTTGCAATATGTACGAAGTATTTCAGCAGTGCTTTAAGTGCATAATTAATTAGTTATTAAGAACTTAACTACTTTGAAAAAACAGCGCAGAGACAGCGCATAGAAAAGGAACAAGCTTAGCCATCTTCTGTTCCTAGGTACCCCAAAAGACGCTCAAAGTTACAAAGAAAAGAAAGAGTTAAAACCCGCAAAAATGTTAACAGACAAACCAATGCCTAAAAGCTGAAAAGCTAAAAAACGACAGAGAATAAGTACAAACATTGAACTTATAAAACCTAGAACCCAAAAACAAGGAAGAGAGCTTACCTCTTGTGTGACAAAAACTTTTCTCCTCACAAGAGGAGAACATGGCTGACCTCTTCCGCCACTCCCTAGATGCTGGGGGCAGTGAGGGTGGGGCTGATGGCCTCCTCATACAGCAAGAAAACAACGCGCGGAGATTTTAACCAGAGAAAAAAAAATATATATAAACTTAAGACTGTGGATCTGTATGATCAGAAAGAGCAGAATTAACTCTCCAGAACACATGAGAAATATTATAAAATACACGAGCAGTTTATCCAATAATCTCTGCATGTATTAAATCACCTTAGTGAGCTTCTATAGATTAATCAGAATCTTATTAATTTTAATGTTGGTTTTACCGTTTTTAGTATAGCCATCCCAGTGATGAATAACCAGTTTTCTTTTTTATTTGTTTTTATCTTCCCTTATAAACAGATTTTTAAGCTTTTTTGTGACTTTGTCTACACCATTTAATTTTTTGTTTTAATAGGACCGTCATATCCATAGCACTAAGGTTCTTTTAGGTAGTTAATAGGCATCCTCTAGCCAACTTCCCTACGGCTTTGATTGGTCAGAATCACATTATTAACTGTGTAGAAAATTAAAGCAGATCTGCCAACCTTACTCTACCATCCAGAACAATTTTTCCCAAAGCGCTTTTGATGAAAGAAGAAGGAATTTCGCTCTCTAGAAAACCCTCTAATAGTATATCAATGTGGTAATTGAAGTACAAATTGTTGCTGCAAATTCTTGAAATTCTTAGGACCTGAGAAACCAATACATTCTCAATATATATATATATATATGTTCACAGATTGGTGAGATGTAAGATGCACCTCAACACTAAACTCGAACGTAGCAAGCTCATAAGACAAACAAAATGTATTGACATAACCAACCTTAAAAAACACCATAATACCTTCAAATTGGAACTGAAGAACAGATTCTCTGCTTTAGAAGGCCTAACATCGGAAGAAGTGGATATTTCTGAAGTTAACAGAAAAGTAACCAAAGCTCTTATGGAAACAGCAACAAAATTAGCTGGGTCTAAGAACAAATTGCATGTGAACAAATTATCAGGAAAAACCAAAATGTTGATGCAAAAAGAAGAGAGATGAGGACAACTAAAGAAGATGTGACTTCCAAAGTGGAATATATAGAGCTATGCAAGACAGAACGAAAAAGTATCACTGAAGACGTAAGGAAATTCAACTGTGAACTAGTAAGGAAAGCAATTGAAAACAACCAAAGCCTAAAGATAGCAAAGGGACATCTCAGTAAGGGAAAAAAACAGATTATGGCACTGAGAAAAGAAGATGGTTCTGTAACAAGAAATAGAGGTGAAATTTTGACAAGAGTGAAAGATTTCTACTCCAAATTATATGAAAGGGATGATACATGTACTCCAGGCATCATGAAAGGTACCAGAGTTCTTCTAGTCCTTCCAGCAGAAGTTGCACATGCAATCAAGAACATGATGCGGGGAAAAGCTCCAGGAGAAGATGGAATTACTGTAGACATCATACAAGAAGCAAGTGGAGAAATCGAAACAGTACTCGCCCAAATTTTCACTCGATGCCTTAATGAAGGGAAAATTCCTGAGGATTGGAACAACGCTACAATGATCTTGCTACATAAAAAAGGTGACATTGAGGATCTCAGGAACTACAGACCTATCAGCCTCCTATCAGTGGTTTATAAAATCTTCACTAAAGTTCTTTCACACCGCTTGAAGGTAACACTGCACATGGCTCAACCGAGAGAACAAGCTGGATTCAGGAGTGGCTACAGCACAATAGATCATATCCACGTACTGAGAGAACTAATTGAAAGAGCGAGGGAATATGAACTTCCATTGTGCACGGCTTTTATCGATTATGAAAAAGCCTTTGATTCGGTGAAGCCATCAGCAGTTGCAATGGCTCTGAAATCCTGCGGTATTGAAGATTCATACATTAATATTATTAATAACATCTACGAAAATGCAAGTGCAAAGATTCTGCTATTTGAAAATACAACACACATAAAAGTTGGAAAAGGAGTGAGACAAGGTGACACCATATCTCCGAAGCTCTTTAATGCCACATTGGAAAATGTCTTTCAATCACTGAACTTGGAAAACAAAGGCATAAAGATTAATGGAGATTATCTAACCCACCTTCGTTTTGCTGATGACATAGTCATTTTTGCAACTACCCCATCAGAGCTACAGAGTATGATGCAGGAACTTGCTGACAAGAGTAAAGAAGTGGGATTAAAAATGAACTTTCAGAAGACAAAAGTGATGTTCAATGCTTTTACAAGAAATGAAGATTTATCAATTGATGGAGAAAAGCTGGAGATAACAGACACGTATGTTTATCTTGGACAGCAGATATCAAGTGAGGGTCAGATTGGTGAAGAAATCAATTGGCGTACAAAACTTGCCTGGAGAGCTTTTGGAAGAAACAGCATAATTTTCAAGAGCAATATGCCATTATATCTTAAAAGAAAAGTGTTTGATCAATGCATCCTTCCGGTGCTTATGTATGGTGCAGAGACGTGGACTTTAGCTAAAAGAGACATACAAAGGCTGCAGACAACTCAAAGAAGCAAGGAGAGGTGCATGCTTGGTGTAACCAGGAGAGATAAGAAGAGGAACACGTGGGTCCGAAAAATGACAAGAGTGGAAGACATCATGATCAGAGTTAAATCCCTGAAATGGCAATGGGCTGGACATACTGCCAGAAGAACAGACCATCGATGGACAGCCAAAATTTTAGATTGGATTCCAAGGGACAGGAAAAGACCCAGAAGAAGACCACATGGAAGATGGGTGGATGAAATTCGAAAGTATGCGGGAGTGACATGGAGGAGACTGGCACAAGACAGACCGTTGTGGAGGAAACTTGGGGAGACCTTCGTCCAGCAGTGGATTGATAATGGTTGACAATGATGATGATGATATGTTTACACTAAAACTCCAAACGAAAAGACTGCGTGTACCATACACATAAAAATGACATCGAAAATTGAAAAAAATATTACATAGAAACACAAGCACACACCCAGACGCGCAATGCAGCAGACCGAACTGTGCTCAAATATGCGTTATAAAATACATTAAAATCACAAATACAGAACACTTAACCCACTTACCTCATCAAATGAAATGCAATATCCAAGAAAAAGTATCAAAAATAACAAATTATATCGAAGATTCAGCTGTCATCATCAGGAAGACCCCAGCTGAATATATGGCCTTTCAAAACGACAGCAAAGGCAGACAAAGTCAATACCTGCTGTGTGGGTTCCCTAGGCCATAAATGGAAATAATGATAAACCCAAGTAAGATAAAAACAAAAAATACAAAACAAACAAGCAAATAGAAGTAGCAATCCAGAGACACACTAAGAAGCAACAGATAGAATTCCGGATAACACAACAACCCGTGACAGACATCCAAATGACCAGCCATGTGACAAATATGCAGCGGAAGAATGACGCATAACACCGCGGTTACAGGGATATATATAACTATAGTGAGTGACGAGAAAGGTTACAGATAGGTAGATGTTAACTTAGTCTTCAGCCACAAGAGGCCCATCGAGTGGCACTTAAAGAACTAACCATTTAATATTGTAGGGCCATGGTTAGTACAATTAAATATGTAAGGGGACATGTTGTATGCCTTATAAAAATTCTGAGCTTTGGAGTCGTGCAATAGCTGTGAAAATAATGTTTTTACATATTGCAGTGGGTATTCATTTTCCTTCAAGATGTTCCACAACTGTATAAGTTCTTTAATAAGTACATCTACTGTATTGCAAATCTCAAACAGCCTATGAATCCTTGATATGACAAGATTTCTGCAAATTGACCTGGATACACTAGAATGTGCCAATTTACGTAATAACTGATATGAAACACATAATTTCTTCTCTTATCATATAAAGTAGTGATATAGCCATCCATAGAGTTGCATATCTTCAAATCCAAAAAGTTAATTTGACCGGAGGTGACATTAGTTTGCTCCAATGATAACCAAGGAGGATATATGCTTTTAGCAGATACTGGAAAGGTTTCCCAATTAAAGGCAATGACGTCAATGTAGCGTAACACGACACCTGTAAGGTCTTTATTTTCTGTGACATATTTTTCATAATAACGCAAATACAGGTTTGCAAGCACACTGGAATACTTAGATCCCATGGGTATTCCATTAATTTGTTGGTATATGTGACCACCAACTCTCAGATAACTATTGTCGAGACATAGGCTTACCATGTATCTCCAATTGGCAGGTGACATATCTGATTTGTCTTTGAATTTCTCATATAACCAGTCACATACCCTGTGCAAATCTTGCAAGTCTATATTAGTAAATAAATTTTTGAAATCGTAGGTTGCAATGTGCGTGTACTGTCCTTTTTTATTAGATTTCACCATTTCGAGGACTTGTTCGCCATTCCCTATAAACCAAGCATTTTGTATCTGCTAAAGATGGTTTTTAGTTGATTGTGATTTTAATGTATTTTATAACGTATATATATATATATATATATATTTGTGTGTATTGCCAGTCCCCTATAAACTTTTCATATTGCAATAATTTTTCATTTTTTTAATAAATGTTTGACTAATTTCTGCTTTGTGGCCCCCTAGGATTTTGTGCACACGGGTCATATACAGTCTGGCAGAAGGCCTCAAGTTATGCATGTCTGATGTAAAGGAAACTCACATTACAAATTCTTTTTGGAAAAATAATTTTTCTGATTGGTGGATGTGTGTGTGGCAGATAAATCATAAATTTTCACATAAAAAATAATGAGCCTGCTTTAGTTGGGGCTACCTCATGTTAGGATCACTTTTATAGTTCACATGATATTAGTTCTTAGTGTCCTTACTTGTGATGTAAGATTTACAGAGTAAAAAAAAAGGAGCTTAGTGTGTGTGTGTGTGTGTGTGTGTGTGTTATTGTTCTATGATTTTAAATTTGGAGCTGTGTTATCATTTATCTGTGCAATATATGTTGTAACCAGTTATATGTATACAGCATTGAAATATTCTTTAAACCTTTGGTAATGGAATTTACTTTCCTTCCAGCATGCCCAGTCTTTTTCATTTCCAGACCTAAGCTTACAAGTTAAAAAGGTGTGTATTAGCATTAATAGTGTACTACACTGAAATCAGTTTCAACATGCCAGGTAGTTGTCATGAACTGAATGAAATTGTAAATATTTGCATCTTATAAATGTGTAAAAGTTTTTGTTTGAAGTGATGCATATTTTGTTCCTGACATAGATTCATACAGGGCTGAAAAAATTCCAGGCACCAAGTCGCTCTGTATCTTAATCAGGCACGGGTGCCTAATATTTTAAAATTCAAATTTAGTAACTATAGTAAATACAGTAATTCCTGTCGTACAGTATAGTCAGTGGATTATCTATTGAAATATTATAAGTTTAGGTTCTGCAAGTAATACACTGCTTAAAAAAGAGTTTTTATGACACTTTAATTTAAAAAAATTGGTGTGATTTAAGGAGAGCTGCTGATACCAAAAATTCATTAACCCTTTAACGACCATAACACCTAAAATGCCCGTACGTACAAACGGCCATAGACGCCCAAAACGCCTGTCTAGGATGAGTCAGATTTCTTGCCCTTATTTATTCTCCAAATTTTCTCGACCTATGCGGGATCAGCAGGAGTCACTCTCATTCACTATTGTTGTTATTAAACAAAGAAATTAAACAACAGACAGTTTCGAGCATTTATGGCCGTTTGTACGTACGGGCGGGACGTTATGGTCGTTAAAGGGTTAACAACCTCCCCCTATCACCCCCAAAAAAACTGATGCAAAAAGATAGAAATGCAGGTGTTTTTTACATATGAGCATTTTGACTGAAAGTAAGATGCAACAAAGGCAGTACTATTGTGCTCATGAAAAGATACTTGCTGTGGGAAGCATGCTAAGCTATTCCACAGTACAGAATTGTTGCCATCAGCAGGGCTGAAAAATAAGTTCCAGATTTAGGTGCCAGGTGAAATGAATTCAAATTTCAAAGAATAACAAAAAGTAATATAACATATTTGCTGCCCTTTTTGAAAACCCTAACCACCTACTGCTAAATAAATTCCAATTTGGTCCATAAATTTCTTTTCCCGTTCTTTCAGTCATTGTTCTCCAAAATTTAAGATTTTAGATTTTGATCTTATTAAAGTATAAAATGTTGAAGTTCAATTTTGCACATATAAACTCAAAGTACCGTATTTTCCTTTGTGTAATCCACAGGCTGTGAAATTCAGAAACAAATAAAAAAAAATTCTTACACATAATCTGCAGACCATGAAATTCAGAAAAAAAAAAAAATGTTGTCTATATAATCCAAAAGTGTTATAATCCTGAACTGGAATTTTCCACTGAACAGTCATGATTCATAGAATGACCCAAATGTCCAACAAAGTAAGAAAGAAACGATCTCCTTATTTAGGTAATTTATTTTTTAAATACTTTTATGCTATCTTCCAGGGATATAATGAACAAAAATCCCAAGTTTTTTCAGCATTACTGTTGTTTATTAATTAGACCTAAAAATCCATAGAAAATGGAAACAATCCTTAGTATTTGGCATTTCCGAAAAAAAAAAAAAAAATAAACAAAAGCCTTGACTGATGCTAGTAGTGTAGTAAAACAAACAAATGTGATTTGCTAAGTGATTACAATACAGAGACAGCAATGATTACATGCTGTGGAATAGCACACCTGGCTTCCCATAACATGTAGCCTTCTGTGAACACAAATAGTACTTGCCTTTGTTACATCATATTTTTTTTTTTAAATGCTCGTAAGTAAAACAACATATTTTTATCCTTTTGTGGCTCTTTACCTTCGTATTCATTACATTTTTTCTGTTGTTAAAGTATGTTTGATACTTTTCCAATACCACCAGCTCTCTTGACTCCACATGGGTTTTTTAAAAATTAAAGTGGCATTAAAACTTTTTTTAAATTAGTGTATTTATTCAAAGAACTTAAATCCATGATTTTTAACTATAAATACTATAATTTGCATCGGATAATCCCATGAAAATTATGGTATTGTTGCAAATAATGAAATTTAAATTAAAAAAAAAAAAGATTGGCTGCCAGTGCCTAATTTCTAGGTGCCAGGATACCCTGGTGCTCTGTATTTTTCCAGCCCTGGCTATCAGTAGCATATTCACTTTGCAGATCACATTAAAAAAAAAATCTGTATTTCATGGACTGCAGATGTGGTGCTTTAAGTTTATATGTGTAAAATTTAGTGTCAACACATTGTATTTTAATAAAATCAAAATTTAAAATTTTAATTTTTTGAGAGCAGTAACTGGAAAAACAGGAAAAGAAAATTATAGAACAAATTGGAATTTTATTTAGCAGTAAGTGGTTTGTGTAAAAAAAAAGAAGAAAAAGAAATGGCAGCAGGTATGTTACTTTTCATTCCAGCATCATCACCACAAATTACATTCATGTATTATTCTTTGAAATTTGAATTAATTTCACCAGGCTTCTACATTTTGGAGATGACTTCTATGTCTGGACCATATTTTTCCAGCCATGAATTCATACCAAGTGCACTTTCTTTGGCTGATAATAACAATTATATATACACTAATAGATTAAGTACTATTATGTACCTCTAATCCTCAGTGAAATATATCTCTTCTTCAACAGGGGATAACTTATTCATTGGAAGCACATACAGGAGCATTAACCACAGAATCCAAGAACATAAAAAAAGATGTTTTGAAAGGCAATCCTAATACAGCCTTGTCTATTTTGACAATGAAAGACACATCTGCAGTTCCCCACTGGAACGAATTGCTTCTTTTGACAATCATTTTACCCTCCGTTACCGTGATAGCCTGAAAATTATTTTCAACTCAATGATTTGCAATTCTGAATCTCCTCTCTACATTCCGATGATCTGGAGATCAATTCTAAGTTTTGGCAACAAAAATAGAAAAAATTCAAACGTAGAATCTGGCAACAATCTTAGTCCTCCATTGGCGTGATGAAGACCTAAGACAAGGTCGAAAGCTCCCAACTTACGAACTTTCTTGTAAAAGTTTTTTCATGTAACGTAACTAGCGTGATCAAGTTACCTTTATTTGTTAATATTGTTACGTGTTTTGCCCATCATCATCATCATGCTATGAAATTTGGTGAAAACCTGTATTGTATCATACTTTAGGGAATGTCCGTAAAGCATTTTGTAAGAAACACTTCATTCTTACAAATTGACCTCATACAGAACCAGGTGAAAAACAAGGTGCCAAAATGAAATACCTAAAGTACCTGAAAAGGGAATGTGGTCACCCCTCACCAGCCACACAGTGATGTTTCATGCTGTTGACAATTATGCCTAGGAGCTCAGTAAGTAGTAACAAACATTGTTCAATATAAAAATAAAAAAATTAAAATAAAATTTCCTATTACAAGAAAAAAGACAGTAGTCCCATGCAGGGGCTGATTTCCGACTAGGAGCACTAGGCGCGCGCCTAGGGCCCCGCAGCTTGAGGGGCCCCAAAAACGTATAATTGGATTTCCAGTTTTGTTTTGGTTTTTGCGAACCTAAGGTTCTAATTGGAAAATTAAATAAATATATGTAGAAAAAGTAGTGACATTTTAAATGGGCAAAATTTATACAGAACACAAAAGGTTGTGAAATTTTAGATGGGCAAAAATTTAATGAATGTTAATGCCCTACCATTCGCAAAAATTATGTTTCAAAAATCTGTGAAAACCAAATTCTTTGGACTTGGCGCCTCTAGCAGGAAATTAAGGAACTAATTGGAAAATTTAAATATTTGAGAAGGAATAGCTAAGCTTAACCTGAAAGACACAGAAATATTTTATTCCTCTGAGTTGAACAGTTTCTTCACAACAGAAGTTTAATTTTTTGAATTTTTGACTTTGACAGCCCTTAGTGGTAAATTCATGACATATACAGATATTTAAAGTGCCAAACGTAATGTCCTTTAAATTCCTATTAGCCACAAAATTTATTTTTTAAATATCTCTAAAAACAAAAAGTTACATATACACGGACAGACAAAATGATTACACTAGCATTGTTTCTTACAGAGCGTTTGATTGGAAATTGTTTCTTACAGAGCGTTTGGATGGGAAAATAAAATGGCATTTTAAAAAGCGCAAAAATCTTTTCCTTGACTCCCTCTTTTTTTTTTTTTTTTTTTGTTAATTTAATGGATGAGAATTTCTGCAGCGATAAGAAAGGATGCCCTGAACTTTTTAGTGCCTAGGGCCCCAAAAGATCTAAAGTCGTCTCTGGTCCCATGTTGTGTTTCACTTCACTGCTAATCACCGGAAGTTGTATTATTGTTACAGAGTGCCAAGGACAGAAGAATATCACTTCTTTAATTATATTATGCTCTAGGTCCAGAAATTGGAACCATATGTAGTTTTGCACAAAATCTTGTTTATAGTCTGTGATGGGATGCATGCTTCTGATGGAACTAGCCTCTGGTGTTTAGTGACAAAGGGTGAAAACTTCGACAAAAGGAACATGGCAGAATCACTAAATTTCTCAAATACCAATTTCATCATTGTATCATTTCGTACCAATTAGCATCATCTTAAAACTTGAGATACTTGCTTTGGTGCATTGAATATTTTGAATACAGACTTTAAAAAGGAAATGCAAGACTTGTGAGAAAAAAAAATCACCATATTTTTTAACTTTAAAAAAGTTAGGGTTCTGATCTTAAAAGTTGAATTTTCCTGGGTATTCAGCTTTTATTACCTGAGTAGGTAAATAATTTCTACACATGCCCAGCTGGGGTGTAACTTTTCAGATATTTTTCAAGCTCTGACTCACCTTAATAACCATGTGGAATTGATCACTGTTTCACTACACAACACACGTGAAGCAAAAGCAGCAGTGATTTGCCCAATACAATGCTCACTTTCATGGTGAAAGGGCATGGACAGAATTCCAGGAATTATCTTCTGCTTCCTACCCCCTACGACATCCCCATTCCATTATTCTCCTATCCCTCACCCCAAAATCCACTGACATGTATCCCACCCATCTGCTTTTTTGTGCAGGAGTAGATGGCCTGTTTTCAACTCTGCTCACACAACACATCCAAAGCATAGTCCTTTGGAGTGGGTGGTGGAGAGTTTTTTGCACAACTTGCTTGTTGAGCATTTGATGTACTTCCTGTTGCTTTTCTATCAACATTCTTCCACTGGCACACAAGGAATCCCTTGCACTGTTGAAATTTCTTCATGTATGCCACTATTTCTACTTCTCCATTCCATAACAGTGTGCTGCAGATTTTCTCTGCCTCCTTAACCCTTTCTGCCCTGATGGTACTTAAAAGTACCATGTTGATATTTTTGCCCGTACGGGCTGAAAACATTATCGCTGCCGGGTGGAATGTCCAAGTACCGATATAAGGAAGTTTGTACTTAGGTTGCCAAATGGTTCGGCATGCAAACTTGCCTCGTTCACGTGCAAAACCATTTACATGTGGCAACGGATATACTGGAATCTGAGTAGCGCCTGTATGTTGCGGTGTATTTCGGTTTCATGATCTAGGAATTTAGGGTTCGATTGTATACACTTACATAAGTCATCTGAATGATACATATTGGTCTGTTATTTTATAATACGCTTTGTGACACTAATAAAACCTCTGTGGTGCTCAGAAGTAATGCCAGCACGTAGACAAACATACCGACGAATTATATATTATTGCAAATACATGCCTATATATATATATATATATATATATATGATGTGAATGGTTTTTTTTTCCTCCGTTACTTCAGGTATATAATGTATTCGAGGAAGTGGATGTTAGATCATGAAATAGATGAAGTTCATTTCGTGGAATTTCCGTCAGATATAGATACACCAGATGAAGACGGGAGTTCAGATGATGATGTCAATCCTCATCCTACTATTCCTGATGACACTTCTGGACCATCGGGTATTTTGCAAGAGCAAATGGCACCAGAAGAAAGTGACACTTCAGAAGATGACAAGCCACAACTGAAGCGAAAGTGGAAAAATGTGACAAAGCAAAGTGTACTGCCACATTTCACTCATCAAAAGGGCGTTGTGCAGCCATATTTTATTGGTTATGATTCACCTACTGACGTCTTTCTAACTGTGTTGGGGAACTCATTGTTGGAACATGTGGGCCTCCAAAGTAAACTGTACCTTCAACAAAAACAAAAGAAAGCAAAATCTTTGTCTCTACTGGAACTCCAGGCGTTTTTAGGTTTACAATTTTTGTTTGGGTACCATCGTCTCCCACAAATGAAGCAGTATTGGTCTGGTGACAATGACCTAGCAGTGCAAATTGTTCCAAAGACAATGAGCAGAGACAGATTATTCGAAATCCTTTCCACTCTTCATGTAAACAACAGTGCTGTACCTACTGCCAATAAAGACAAGCTATACAAAATCAGACCAATGATTTCTGAACTGAACAGGAATTTTCAAAAGCTGAAACTCCTAGACCAAATACAGTGTATTGATGAGAGTATGGTTTTGTTCAAAGGGCGCTCATCAATAAAGCAATATAATCCAATGAAACCGATCAAAAGAGGTTACAAAGCTATGGTGTTGCGTGGATATAAGTGGATACATTTGCGAATTTCAAATTTATCAGGGAAAATCTGAAGATAATAGAATACCCATCTTTGGATTAGGTGGCCATGTTGTTGAAACGTTCACTCAGTCACTCAAAGGTGGAAATTATGTTGTCATGATGGATAACTACTTTAGTTCCGTAGAGCTATTTGAATATTTGAAACTTCATAACATCTTTGCATGTGGTGCTGTGCGCCCGAACCGAAAAGGGCTTGCTAAGATGAAAGATGACAAATAGCTCAGAAGAGGTGATATTGATTTCAAAGCTACAGATCATGGCATATGATTCTACAAATGTACAACAGATCAGTTACACCTGTTGTCAAATGATCATGGTTCAGAACAACAACTGTGTCACGCTGTGAAAAAGATGGTACAGGCATTGAAGTACTGGCTCCAACAATTGTAAAGGACTGCAACTCACACATGGGTGGGGTTGACAAAGCTGATATGCTGCATGCCCTGTATGACCGAGACAGAAAAGCGAGGAAATGGTGGCATCGTCTATTCTTTGCTGTTCTTGAGATTACTGCTGTAAATGCATTCATTGTTTACAAAGAATTGAACAGGTAGATTACATACTTGGATTTCAAGAGAGCTGTCATGCATGGTCTCATAACTTTAGGTAACAGCTGTCCGAAGAAACATGGACGACATATCCAGACAGGATCTCCTCTTCAGGGTCAAACGAAATGCAGAAAACAAAATTTCTCTGTGCCAAAAGATGTTCGTGTGCAGAACCTTAGATCGCATTGGCCCGGATTTTTTTTGTAACAGGGGAAGATGCGAAATGTGCTCACTGAAGAAAATACACTCTAAACCTCATTCCAAGTGTGTTTGCTGCAAGGTCTTTCTTTGTTGTAATGAGAAAAATAATTGTTTTGTAGAATTCCACTCAAAGCAAAGTAAATAATAAGATATCATTTTTGACTTTCTATTCCCTACGGTCCTAATGGTACTTCTGCGTACCACTAGTCAAAACACTATGACATATTATATAATTCACTCTATGAAAGCAAAAACCGTTATTACAGCTCCAAAGCTATGTATCAAAACATAAGTTTCCAAAAATTCACAGCCTCAATTTTAAATTCAGGACTGAAAAGTTTTAAGTATGGAAATTTTATTGAATTTTACTTTTCTTGTTAAAAGTGATCATCTTAGCTTTTCTCACCCTTATTAAATCTGGGGTCTTCATGAAATTTTGTTCATTAAAGACAATCAAATTAGATTTGAATTAGCTCATACCAAACAAAAGTTGCAGTTTTCCTCATTAAATTTCGCAAAATACAGGATTATTATATGTGGGTTCTCCTGTACTCTGTGTTCTAATTCTTTTTATGTTTGTCTTACAGTTCTGGATGTCTCTTTTTGGTGGAGCTAGTAATGCTAAATTAAGGATGGTTGATGAACTACATAGCATTTGATGCTCATATGTTCATTAAAAATAAATAAAAAATATTATATAGTCTGTAATCTTAATATTCTATAATGTGAAGCATTGTCTTCTAATGATTCATTGTAAATGTGTCTTTTAGTCTTGTTGCAGCTTATTTTGATGCCATCTGTGTTTCTCTATGTCTTACAGAAAATTGTGGAAGTCATTTTTGAACATTTAGGTGGCAACCAGAACTGTAGTCTCCTATATTTGGAAACAGTTCGTATACTAAGTCGAGAGAAAGTGAATTTGGATGAGCTATTTTCGGTGCAGAAAATCAAGACACTGATGAATTTAGCTGGGCTTGTTACTGAAGAAGAAGAAATAGTAAATCAGTGCAATGCTAAAAATGATTCTAAAAGTAATTACTCTTTTACCTTGATTTTGATTAAGAATTCATGCTGATCTTTTCAATTATATTTTTTATTATTAATCAGTGATATCAGTAAGAAATAATGGACAATCTAAAACTGCTTGTCTTATTTTCAGCTATCTAAGAAGATGCTAAGTTCTAAATATGTCACAACATATACTTTTCACAGATACAGTTATTTAATCTCTTCAGGAAAATTAGAAGAAATAGCAAAATGGATATATCAGTGATGCAAGAGCTCTGTTGAAATTGATTCTATCATATAACCTGTGAAAAAATTAAAGGTTATTTCACCATTGACAACTCATACATACATACATATCACTAAGCTGTTCTCTGAGATTCAGAGGTGAGCTCCAAAAAGAAATGCAAACTACCAGAAATTTTTACTTACTGTTGTTGTATCAAACTTCTCCATTTACAGCGATCGTGACATTCAATTCGGGCTTCACTGATATCCATTACATGCCGTACTTAAGTTCTTTTATACTTCATACTCATAATCTTTTTCTCATGCAGACACTCCTGAATGTGATCCACCCATGTCTTCCCTGGCCTTTCTCTGCCTTTCTTTCCTACCACTTGGGCTAAAAAGATTTTCTTAGTAAGCATCTCATCACTCATTCTTTCAACATTGCCAAACCACCCAAGCATATTGGTCTCCACCTTGCTAACAACATTTTGGTTCACATCACACAACTGCAACACATCTTCATTCCTCACACGATCAGACCGTGTCTTGCCACAAATCCCTTGTAAGTAACACATTTCTCCAGCACACAAACGACTCCTATGTTTCTTCTGCAGGACCCAGGTTTCACTGCCATACACCAGAGTAGGAACAATTACAGTTTCATACACAGCCCTGCAAGACTCTAGAGAACCCATCATTCCTGTGAAAACCTCTCAGAGCAGCTATGACTTTCAATGAAGAATTCATTCGCCTTCTTATTTCACCATCCAATTTGTTCTCTTTGTCAAACATGCTTCCAAAATGCTCAAACTCACTCACCTGGTCAATCACAGTGCCATTTATTGACAACTCTGTTACTCGTTTTTAGTATTCAAGACATAGCCATAAATCACTATGATTTACATATATGCATTGATATTGTATGCTAATCCAGTTCAATCAAATTTTCTTTACATACCATTGCCTGATGTTGAACTTCCCACTGGTCATTGCCATTGTCGTCGTCAAAGTTCTTACTGGTTTGCAGTTCCTGTGCACAGCACATTGCCTACCATTCAGGAGGTCTTGAATGGTAGGCAATGTGCTGTGCACAGTAAGGCTTATTTTTTCAGTTAAGCAAGAATCCAAAACAGAAAGGAATTGTCAGATCCTGAATTGAATTTTTGAAGTTGTTAAAAGACACTGATATTTTAAAAACAAACGATGAAAAGAAAGAACAAAGTTAAAATACCAATGAAAGATATTAACAAAGTAAAATCACAGAAAGGAAGCAAGAAACTATCTCAGTCTCTTGCCTATGTTTGTGAACAAACATAGTTAAAATATTAATGAAAGTTGAACAAAGTAAAATCGCATAAGGGAAGCAAGAACTATTAGAATATCAACATTTTTTTTAACAACTTCAAGAGTTAAATTGGTGAACATAGCCAAGAGATTGAGATAATTTCTTACATCCTTTCTCATGCACCTTAAATCTTGATATTCTATGGTTACTTTCTGTGTTGAACCTGTTAAGTACACTACAGTCTGTAGTGACAAATGTCATGATACACATAAAATCAATTTCAGTTGCCACCTCTTTGGGGTGCCTCAGTGTCCATTTCCTAAGTAAATTTTTCTTGAAAAGAAGTTTGTGATAAAAAATCTCTGCCTCTGCAACCTCTACTAGAACATTTCTGTGCTTATCTCTGTTCTGTGACCAAAGTTGCATACTGAAGTTTCATTCTGTAGCCATTACCCTCTTTTCACATTGAAATCATCCATGATGAACTTCAAGTGCTGCTTACCATTGTTATTAGACACTGAATTTTTTTATTCCTTCATTAAAATGACTTGCAGTGGATGCATATTCTTGAATGATCTGAATTTGGTATCTTTTTTCAGAGTCGGTTAATGAACTTGCAGCTTGGTCTGGGAAACTTTTGATCTTTGGAACATTTTCCTTCAACTTTTTTGTTTATTATAAATCCAATATCACTAGTTCTGATTGTGTCTCCGATGGTAGTAAAAGAACTGTCCACTCTTTTGTTCTATAAAATACTCTCCTTTTGTTCTTACTTTGCTCAGTCCAACAATATACCGCAAGAACGTCTGTAGTTCTTCCTCTAATTCAAGGTCTTTATCAGAAGGTAACATTCATCTGTTATGCATAGACAGGGTCAGCATCAGATAATAACCTAGTTCATGTGTGTGTGAAAGAGTAATGGGGGGGGGGTGACTCACCTTGCTGACCATAGATTTTTGTGAGTGCGTGGATTCATTGTGCTCTAATCCTATTGGTATAGTTATACCTTTTTTGGTTGGTTGTTAAAGTCCCTTCAGTGAGTGCAGGATGCATCTTGAGAAGGTGTATTCAGTGTATGTGTATATATACACTGAGTGATCACTGAATTACGACCACGTACCTAATACTTCATAGGCCCTCCTTTTGCCCTCAGTACAGCAGCTGTCCAATGTGGCATGGATTCAGTAAGATGCCAGAAGCAGTTGGGTGGTATGGCCGACCAAGTGGTGTGTAATGCGACCTTCAATGTAGGTATGGAGGGGATTGGTGTTTCCAAATGCCTGATATGCCATTGTGTCGTGTCCCACAAGTGCTTTATGGTATTGATATTGGGGGAGTTCTGAGGGCAGTCCATATGGTGGAAGTCTTTAATGTGTTCTTCAAACCATTCCTGCACAACATTGGACCTGTGGCAGGGTACGTTGTCATCATTGGAAGATGCCGTTGCCATTCAGGAAAAAGTGCGACATTTCTGGGTGTACAGAGTCAGCAAGCGATTCACAATAGTGGGCACCAGTCATACGTTGTTCCACATGCATGAGGGGTCCAAGTTCCTGCTAGGTAAACATGCCCCACACCATACAACCACTTCCATCGGCTTGCATTGTGGAGACAATGCAGGATGGATCAAGTGCCTTATGTTGTTCGCGCCAAATACATACACAGCCATCCACGGAGTGGAGTAAAAAAATGTTACTCGTCAGACAACACACTTTTTTCCAGTCATCTGACGTCCAACTTGCATGATTTTTGCATCAGGCGAGTCTTTTGCGCTGATGAACATTGGTTAGGACAGGATGTCGTCAGGGTCATCTGCTGTCATGACAGATACTGTTCTAGGTTGAATTCTGTTGTATTAGGTTGTCAACTGTTAAACAGTGCTGCATCTGTTGTCCTGTATGAGTTGTTAGACCTTACACTTACCTGTCACATTAACCTTTTGCTGTCCTGTGCAGTTTTGCCTCTTTGTGCTGCTCTGCTGGTGACATGCTGCCTACATTGCCAGACCTACCATGCAAAGTGTCTTTAATCCTGGCTAATGACTTAATGTTCCTATGGTAGGTTTTAACCCCCCCTCCCTTTTCAAACTTTTATAGTTTGTGTTTTTTCCTACATGTATCCCATGCATGCTTAAAGACTACAAGCTCTACAAGTAAGATCAACACATTCTTATGCCTTATTAATATTATGGTCAGATTTTTGTTAACATTAGTGACTTTTAGAAACCCCTTTTATGTATTTGCGGAATTCCGCTTTTTTCGTTGTCATTTGGGCCACTCTCGAGATCGATGCAAAACTGAAGAAAAATTTTGAGCGGATTAGTTGGCGGGGGGGGGGTCGTTTCCTTATTAGGGAACGATATTTCACCTTTAAAAACTTACGAAAACGGAAGTTAAATGGAGTGAAGATTTTCCTGTAATCGAAATTTCCTTTTCTGGCTATGCTCCTTTTGCTCAGTATTGTTCTTAAATACAATTCTACTTCACAATTATTTGTATTTCAGCTTGAAAACGGAGGAAATTTTTCCGAGAAAGAAATTAGAGGGCGCAAAAATATCCCTGTAATTGTCTGTCATGAGATTCTTCCATTTGTCTGGTTCTCGTGATTGATGCGTAATTGAACAGAATTGGGGGAGGGGGTCGTTTTCTGTCAGAGGACGGAATTGCAACTTTTGAAATCGGAAGTTATGCGATGAGAAGATTTCTCCTGTAATAGTATTTTTTTTTTCTTGCAATATCCTTCTGCTCAGTATTGTTCTTAGATATCAATCAATTTATTGCATAAATATTTGTATTTCAGCTTGAAAATGGAAGGAAATTTTCTGAAAACGAAAGTCAGATGGAGCAAATATTTCGCCTGAATCGTTATTTTTTCCCTCTGTGATATTTCCTCTATCCTGTGTTGTTAAATGTCAGTAATTTTCTATTTTGAATAGAGTTATGTGTTCTAGTTTAATATTTACATAAATGAATTAATGTGAACAATTCTCCCTTGTCTTGCTTGCGCTCCATTTTATCCACACTGTTTTGCCGTGCATTCTGATTTTTTATTCTGATAAAAAGTTGAGCTTTTTTTTTCTCGTCAGTCTCATGTATGATATTTGTGTGTATTTTAAGTATTTATTTTTTGATTTCAGTTATGGTGGAAGCACAGAAGTGTTTGTGTAACCTAATATACAACTCGCCCGCAGTTCAGAAGATGTGCTGGTGAGTTTTTCTTTTCCTGACTTCATGGTCATTTTCCTTTGTTTGTCAAGCATGGCTTGTGGCTTTGACATATTGGTTGTAATCTGGCAAATTGTATTTATGGAGATATGGAAATTAATTTTGTATTTTGTAAGCATGTAGTAATCTAAATAGCTTTATTTTAGGTAAAAATGTTGTCAGCCACTATGATCCACGTGACAAGCACCTCACAGAACTTAAAAATTGTATTATCCTACTGCGGTAAATAAGACCAAAACATCCAATGTCTATGTGAGTTTGATAATTGCATGCTCTTGTTTCAAGGGGAGATATTTGGTATATAGAAACCTACTGAAAAAATTGTCTTTCTTTCACATTTTAACTATAATGCTGATTGTACAGGTGAAGATAGCTCCTAAATTTTTAAAGAACAACTGCACAGGTTGATTAAAAATTTCTTTCTTTTTTGAAAGAGCTTAAGAAGTGCAGTTTTAAAACTACTTGCAATGGATGCTGATACATATGGGTGCCCATAGCAGAGTTTTCAGGAGGGACAAACAAACTGTAACTGAAAATAACATACACACACACCATACATAAATTTCCACTGTGCCTTCTTGTTATCTAACCATTTTTTTCACAAACACAGAACACGTAAACTCAGCAGAATTCAAAATGAATTAAATTAGACAGCTTGTTGGGGCAATAAAAAATATGTTCTTTTCTTTTGAACCTTGTATTCTTTGGTCACTTGTATCCCATGCTTAATGTGTTTCCAGTGATCGGTCATCACGAAGAAAAAAAAATACTCTTAAGATAAAGTTCTGGAAAAAACTTTGAGATATCTTTATCTGAAAATGAATGGCTGCTGCAGAGGATGATACCATAATTTTAATTCTTTCATCTTCCATGCTTTTCTTATTGTACATATGCACTGAGAGGCCACTTTATTATGACCACCCCTCAGTACTTTGTTGGGCCACCTTTTGCCTTTAATACTGCATTGATTCTTCGTGGCATGGACTCCACGAAATGTTGATAGGTGGTTTGTGGAATCTGAGACCATGCTTGATGAATAGCACTTTCCAGGAGTGTGAGATTGCAGGGTTGTGGATCCAGCTGTCTGATGGCTCGTTCAACTTCATCCCACAAATTCTTAATGGGGTTGAGATCTGGAGATTGTGGGGGCCACCTAAGCAAAGTAAACTCACCGGCATGTTCCTGAAATCAATCCTGTACAATACGAGCACTATGGCAGGACGCATTATCTTGTTGAAAGTAGCCATCGCCATTAGAATAAATCATCCACATGACAAGATGCACTTGGTCTGCAACGATGTTTAGATATGATGTGCCAGTCAGATACGAATTAAAGGGCACAAAGCATGCCAGGATAACATTCCCCAAACCATAATGTTGCCTCCACCAGCTTGAAGGGTTGTAGCAATGCTTTCGGGGTCCATGCTTTCGCGCTGTTTCCGCCAAATTTTCACTCGGCCATCGGCATGGTGCAACTGAAAACGTGATTCATCAGACCACATAATTTGTTTCCAATTATCGACTGTCCAATCCTTGTGCTCCTGTGCAAACTGGAGACGTTTTCTCTTGTTAACTGCAGACAGCAAAGGTGGTCAAACAGACCTTCGGCTGCCATATCCCATCCGATGCAGTGTACGGCAAACAGTGCATGCAGAGATCATATGAGGGGATCCTTGATTAAGATGGCCTGTAATTTGCTGCACTGTTGCCCTTCTGTTGTCTGTTACCAGTCTGGACACTTTCCGTTCCGCCCGAGCAGTCACTAGTCGATGATGACCACACGTTGCACGTAGAGACCCAGTTTTTTGGCTGACAGTCCAGTCTTTAAACACTTTAACAACAGCTGCTCTGAAACATTTCACGAATGCTGCGGTTTCGGTGATACTCGCTTCATGGCTCCAAGCTCCTACAATCATCCCACGTTGAAAGTCCGTCAAATCGCATTTTTTACCCATCTCGTCACCCCAAAATCACTTCTACTGTCGCAAGCACTAAGCTTTCCCTTTTTATACTAGCCTCGCTCTCTGGCAGCAACAGCGTGCAGCCATAGCTCATTTGCTTAAAACTGTCAGGTGGTCATAATAAGGTGGCCACTCAGTGTATATGTATGCTGTGATCCAACATTCAATGCAAAACTTCGGCATTATTACTTTGTACTGTAAATTCCCAGTGTTTCCCTACTTTTACTGCATACACACACATCCAGAAGTACATACTTATCACTAAGCTGTTATCTGAGATTCAGAGGTTAGCTCCTCAAAGAAAGACAAACTTCCAGATAAATGTTTAATTGATTGAACTCGAATTTACTTATTGTTGGTGTATTAAACATCTCCATTTACAGTTATCTTAGCACACAGCTTGAGCTTCACTGACATCCATCACATGATACACAAGACCTTCTAGACTTCAGAAGAGTAACAGAAATATTAGCAGACGGAATTAGTGTTATCGGTAAAATATTTGTAGCACCTTTCAAGAACAAAAATGGTGCAGTCAGATTTCCAGGCGAGGTTAAGTGCCCCTCTTGCCCTCTATATGGACACCCATGCTGATAGATGCAGTTAAATTCATTTCTCAACAGTAGTTGCTGAAGCTCTGGTATTTTATGTCTCACTCTTGGAAACATAGAGGTAAAAGTTTCATGCCGATTACTTATTACATACATTTTATTCACAGTAAGATCTATCAGCTTAACACGAACCTTAGTCGCACTGTAGTTGGCTGATAGATTATAATTGTATTGTGGCCATGAAAGATTGTACTGTGAATTAAATAGCACATGTAATAAGTAATTAGTGCAAAATATTTATGTTCATTATTCATTATTAATTTTTCTGTAAAAAAGGTATTTTTTCTCAACAAGGTCACAAGATATGCTCCTGAGAGCATAAGGCACTAGATTCTGTAAGCTACAATTGTGTCAACAAAACTACCACAAACAATCAGTCATTTTTTTCAAGAAGTCAATGCACTTCAAATAGTTGAAATTGGGAATTGTCATTTTGCTTGATAATTAGTTTTTTCAGTCTGGCAAATGGAAGAAAAGTCACACCCTCTACTGTAATCTTTTGCAGTTTGCCTCGTGACACTTTTCTTGATTTAAAAAAAAAAAAAAAAAAAACTTTTCGACTTCTGCAGAACCAATAAACACAAAACTGAAAATTTTGACTTGTGTCACTTTCTTCATGAAGGTATAACATATTTGTTATGCACAGTGGTTTATGCTTTACTAATTTTTGTGTTTACTTCTTCGCATCTAATAATGATTTACACTTAGTGAAGTTACCTGCAACATCAAATGTGGTTAGTATTTATATGAAGGCCATGTTTTCTGTCAAATAGCAGTGATATGTGATGATCATTGTAGGAATCATAAAAATTATCTTTAGCATTCAATTAGTTCTTCTAACACATTTTTGTGTTGAACTGCATTACGTGGTTATAATATTAGTTGTACATATTTGTCAACTATACAGTTGTAGTATTTTGTACTGTTTCTCACGATGTATGAATATCGAAGTGCTCGTGGGAAACATTCATCTTTGTCTGACATTGGGTTATCACAGTTGAATGCTACTGAATATTAAAAATTAAGGTAAAATATTATGTAAATGAAAGTTGTTACTCACATTTTCTTTTTCCTGGAATATTTTGGGATATTGAACTTTTACTTGGCAAAAGCATGAATTGCTTTGAATTCCTTTATCACCTTCAGCAGTCACTTCATGAAGATATTCTACTTGATAAGTTGATACAGGTGGGTAACAATTCTTCTTAACGAATCTTGATTCTGATCAATAAAATAATTCGATAAAAATATAATCTAAATAATAAAATAGTGAACGATCAAGCCTTCAAGTCGAAGGGAAAGTCGATCTGATAAAATATTCTGTCTTGACAACAGCTTAGTCTTTGTTTCCCGCTGCACTAATATTCCCAAACTAGTTTCAACTATCATTCTCGTAGTCTTCATCTGTGGGCTAAACGACGTGTTTCACATCATGCATGTTGTTTATTGGCCAAATATCTCACAATTTGCAACATGACTCAAAAGTTCCACATCGACAGAACTTCTTGCGCATTCAAATCTTGGTTTTATTATGCATTTTATGTCATGCACGTGTCAGTTCTTGATTGGAACGTCCAAATTTGTTTTCGATTTTAAATTGTCTGGTGTGGTCATCTTCCGTACATCAATTGACTCAGTATTTGTCTTGATCTTAAATCATTTATTTTGGCTGTTTTTTGTTCTTTTTTTTTTTCTTGCTCAATGAGGTATCTCCATGCGTATGGTCATTATTAGCGGAAACCGCTATAGATAACAAGACCATTTCGACAACAGTAAACGAAAAAGATCGATTTTAGAAAAAGCAGGCATATACAGCATTCCAACAAGAAATGTTTCAAGTGCAGAGAGAATAGATAAAACGAATAAAATATACATAGAAAGTACCAAAAGAAGATTTAAAACAAGACTAGGGGAACACATACCCAACTGGAATAAAAAAGAAAATAAGACGTAATTAATTCAACATTGTATTGATAATGAGACAATCCTAGATTGGCTGGAAGCCAAATTAATAACATCGCATAAAACAGAAGCCCAAATTTTAACATCAGAGGCAGTAATGATCGAAAAAACAAGAGATAAAAACTGTAATTACAATGACCCAGTCGACCTACCATACGCATGAAGATACCTCATTGAGCAAGAAAAGAAGAAAAGAACAAAAAAGAAAGAAAAAAAGAGCCAAAATAAATGATTTAAGATCAAGACAAATACTGAGTCGATTGACATACAGAAGATGGCGACACCAGACAATTTCAAATCGAGAACAAATTTGGACGTTCCAATCAAGAACTGACACGTGCATGACGTAAAATGCGCATTAAAACCAAGATTTGAATTAATAATCTAAAGCATTTTTTATGGGAATTTTACTAGGAAATTTTTTACAATAATAGCAAATTTTCGGAGAAAACTCTTCTCCTTCTTCAGGCTGTCTTGTTGTTGTCACTTTTTACTTGTCACTATCACGGTTACGGTTTACCTTGACGGTTACGGTTAACCTTGATGGTTTAGGTTATTTTTCAACAAATCCTGCCAGATGTTAGGCAGGGAAAATCCTTTGCAGTCATTGATGATGGAATTTTGATTTTTCTCAATCTCTATTCCTTCTTTCAGTTTTCTTTTTGGAAATTGCTTTGGAAACTGATTACTTTAAGGGAATTCCAATCCATGCTGTGCCCAGTTTCTCTAACATGCCTATCTAATCCAGTCTTGTTGGAGCAATTTTTTATAGCTGCTTTATGCTCAGCTACACGAGTTTCTAGTCTGCGACCTGTTTCACCTATGTAAGATAGTCCACAACTACAATTTACTTCATAAACTACTCCTTGCATTTTTAAAATATCTTCTTCTCTTTGAACTATTTTAGGGAAAAAATTTTTAACTTTGTTCTCTAAAGTTGGAGCTAGCCTAATATTGTATTTCTTACTAATTCTCTTTAAAGACTCAAATAAACCTTTGTGATAAGAAATTTTTCTAGTGAATTTTACTTGTTGCTTTTGTGGGTTCTTCGTACCATTAAAATTAAGAAGCTTCTCAATTTCTTCTTTAGGATAGTTATTCTCTGCAAGTATGACTTTAAGCTCTTCTTTATGGGCTTCTTTTTTATCTGCAGTAGAAACTATTTTATTAATTTTTTCTAAAAACTGACTTGCTACATTTTTCTTAATAGAAACTGGATGATAGGAATTGAAATCCAGTAGTCTTTTAGTATTCATTGGTTTTTTATACCAACTAGTGAGGAATTTTTCATCTTCATAATAGA
Organism: Macrothele yani; assembly: GCA_039090855.1. Taxonomy (NCBI): domain Eukaryota; kingdom Metazoa; phylum Arthropoda; class Arachnida; order Araneae; family Macrothelidae; genus Macrothele; species Macrothele yani. The sequence goes on along the minus strand of CM076990.1, from coordinate 65,568,630 downwards.
TAGTAATATCTAAGAAGTTTATTCTTCTTTTCTTTTTGAAGTTCAATAGTGAACTTAAGGGAATCATCTAATTCATTGAATGAGTCTAGAATTCTTTCTGGAACAATTTCTGAGCTATCTATTATAAATAAGATGTCATCCATGTATCTGCTATATAAGCAGAAGTATGTATGCTCTTATGGAAACAGCAACAAAATTAGCTGGGTCTAAGAACAAATTGCATGTGAATAAATTATCAGGAAAAACCAAAATGTTGATGCAAAAAGAAGAGTGATGAGGACAACTAAAGAAGATGTGACTTCCAAAGTGGAATATATAGAGCTATGCAAGACAGTACGAAAAAGTATCACTGAAGACGTAAGGAAATTCAACTGTGAACTAGTAAGGAAAGCAATTGAAAACAACCAAAGCCTAAAGATAGCAAAGGGACATCTCAGTAAGGGAAAAAAACAGATTATTGCACTGAGAAAAGAAGATGGTTCTGTAACAAGAAATAGAGGCAAAATTTTGACAAGAGTGAAAGATTTCTACTCCAAATTATATGAAAGGGATGATACATGTACTCCAGACATCATGAAAGGTACCAGTACCAGAGTTCTTCCAGTCCTTCCAGCAGAAGTTGCACATGCAATCAAGAACATGAAGCGGGGAAAAGCTCCAGGAGAAGATGGAATTACTGTAGACATCATACAAGAAGCAAGTGGAGAAATCGAAACAGTACTCGCCCAAATTTTCACTCGGTGCCTTAATGAATGGAAAATTCCCGAGGATTGGAACAACGCTACAATGATCTTGCTACATAAAAAAGGTGACATTGAGGATCTCAGGAACTACAGACCTATCAGCCTCCTATCAGTGGTTTATAAAATCTTCACTAAAGTTCTTTCACACCGCTTGAAGGTGACACTGGACATGGCTCAACTGAGAGAACAAGTTGGATTCAGGAGTGGCTACAGCACAATAGATCATATCCACGTACTGAGAGAACTAATTGAAAGAGCGAGGGAATATGAACTTCCATTGTGCATGGCTTTTATCGATTATGAAAAAGCCTTTGATTCGGTGAAACCATCAGCAGTTGCAATGGCTCTGAAATCCTGCGGTATTGAAGATGCATACATTAATATTATTAATAACATTTATGAAAATGCAAGTGCAAAGATTCGGCTGTTTGAAAATACAACACACATAAAAATTGGAAAAGGAGTGAGACAAGGTGACACCATATCTCCGAAGCTCTTTAATGCCACATTGGAAAATGTCTTTCAATCACTGAACTGGGAAAACAAAGGGATAAAGATTAATGGAGATTATCTAACCCACCTTCGTTTTGCTGATGACATAGTCATTTTTGCAACTACCCCATCAGAGCTACAGAGTATGATCCAGGAACTTGCTGACAAGAGTAAAGAAGTGGGATTAAAAATGAACTTTCAGAAGACAAAAGTGATGTACAATGCTTTTACAAGAAATGAAGATTTATCGATTGATGGAGAAAAGCTGGAGATAACAGACACATACGTTTATCTTGGACAGCAGATATCAAGTGAGGGTCACATTGATGAAGAAATTAATCGGCGTACAAAACTTGCCTGGAGAGCTTTTGGAAGAAACAGCATAATTTTCAAGAGCAATATGCCATTATGTCTTAAAAGAAAAGTGTTTGATCAATGCATCCTTCCAGTGCTTACGTATGGTGCAGAGACGTGGACCTTAGCTAAAAGAGACATACAAAGGCTGCAGACAACTCAAAGAAGCATGGAGAGGTGCATGCTTGGTGTAACCAGGAGAGATAAGAAGAGGAACACGTGGATCCGAAAAATGACAAGAGTGGAAGACATCATGATCAGAGTTAAATCGCTGAAATGGCAATGGGCTGGACATACTGCCAGAAGGACAGACCATCGATGGACAGCCGAAATTTTAGATTGGATTCCAAGGGACAGGAAAAGACCCAGAAGAAGACCACATGGAAGACGGGTGGATGAAATTCGAAAGTATGCGGGAGTGACATGGAGGAGACTGGCACAAGACAGACCGTTGTGGAGGAAACTTGGGGAGACCTTCGTCCAGCAGTGGATTGATAATGGTTGACAATGATGATGATGATGATGTGGGTTGTACTAGTATCTTTTCTTCTAGTTTTCCCACATAATAGTTAGCTAAGAGTGGGGAGAGTGGGGAGCCCATAGCTAGCCCCGATTTTTGAATGAAAAAAGTTTTCCCAAATTGAAAGTAGTTGTTCTGCAAAGAGAAAGTAAGCATTTCAAAAATTCCTACTAATATGTTTTTTTCCTTGTTGTGAAAAACTATTAGGTCTGCCAAGTCTTCCGCTATAAAGTCTATAAGTTGATCTATATTAATGTGAGTATACATAGACACTATATCTAAACTACCCATAATAGGAGAATCTAATTTAGGAAGAAGTTCTAGTTTTTCTTTTAGCTGCATTGAGTTTTTAATCAAGTTAGGTGGCTCTTTTAAAAGATTCTGAAGGTGTGACTTTAAAAAAATAGTTTAGATTTGAAAGAATATAGTTTTTTGAGTCTATTATTGGTCTAATTGGTTGGTGTTCTTTATGCAGTTTGACTATTCCATATATTTGAGGTAATCTGAACTGTAATTTTGAGAATTGTTTATAGTTTTCTAGAAGCTGGTTTTTCTTTTTTTGAAGTGAAATAAGCTTAGAGACTTTTTTAATCAAATCTGGTAGTGGGTTTTCTTTTACTTCTTCATACATAGGTTTTTTTAGTTCTTCTTCCATCTTTTCTAGATAATCTTTCTTATCCATAATAGTAATCAACTTACTTTTGTCTGTTTTCACAGCAACTACACTTTCATTTTTTCTGAAATCTTTAAGAGCTTTTAATTGACTATTATCAAAAATTTTTTTAGGTTTCCTTACTTGCTTCTGGAATTTTGTAAGGCTATTGTAGTAATCTTTTCTGAGGAGGTCTGCTTTAATTTGGTCCTCTTTTTCTAAAGTGCTGCAGATGCTTTCCAATTCAATTACCAATTTTTCTGGATTTATTTTTTTCTTTGGATAGATTGAAATTACTTCCTTTATTTATCACTTGTAATAATTCTTGGCTAACTCCAGTAGCAGTGTTGTCCTTTACATGACTAAGAACTGTAGTTTTTTCGTTTTTACTGGAATAGTTTTTCTTCAAAAATTTCTCTTCTTTAAGGTTCAGCTTTTTAACAAATTTCTTATTTTTGTTTCTTACTCCAATTTTTGGCCAGTCATCCAATTCTGCTTTTACTGTATCCCTTAAGATTCCAGAAATTTTCTTTTCATTTTCTACTTTTACTTTTTTATAATAAGCAACATTTTTATATTTTGCTTCAATACCTCTTTTTAACGTTTTTTGCTCTATTTTTCTAACGAAGTTGGCTGAAAGTAAATCTTTAAATGGTTTTCTAAGTCTAAATGAATTTGGAATAAAGTTAATTACCTTGCAATTTTTCAGGAACTTGATTTGAGCTATGGATCTTTCCATCTTCAATGTAGCATGTTGAACTTTCTTGATTGTTTGCCAAGTATCTGACCCATACTCTGTTCTAATTCTTTGAATAAAGCTCATGTTGAGAAATGGCTTCCTAGTTTAATTGAATTAATAATCTAAAGCATTTTTTATGACAGCCTGAAGAAGGAGAAGAGTTTTCTCCGAAAATTTGCTATTATTGTAAAAAATTTCCTAGTAAAATTCCGATATAAAAAATAAAGTTCTTAGTCATGTAAAGGACAACACTGCTACTGGAGTTAGCCAAGAATTATTACAAGTGATAAATAAAGGAAGTAATTTCAATCTATCCAAAGGAAAAATAAATCCAGAAAAATTGGTAATTGAATTGGAAAGCATCTGCAGCACTTTAGAAAAAGAGGACCAAATTAAAGCAGACCTCCTCAGAAAAGATTACTACAATAGCCTTACAAAATTCCAGAAGCAAGTAAGGAAACCTAAAAAAAATTTTGATAATAGTCAATTAAAAGCTCTTAAAAATTTCAGAAAAAATGAAAGTGTAGTTGCTGTGAAAACAGACAAAAGTAAGTTGATTACTATTATGGATAAGAAAGATTATCTAGAAAAGATGGAAGAAGAACTAAAAAAACCTATGTATGAAGAAGTAAAAGAAACCCACTACCAGATTTGATTAAAAAAGTCTCTAAGCTTATTTCACTTCAAAAAAAGAAAAACCAGCTTCCAGAAAACTATAAACAATTCTCAAAATTACAGTTCAGATTACCTCAAATATATGGAATAGTCAAACTGCATAAAGAACACCAACCAATTAGACCAATAATAGACTCAAAAAACTCTATTCTTTCAAATCTAAACTATTTTTTTAAAGTCACACCTTCAGAATCTTTTAAAAGAGCCACCTAACTTGATTAAAAACTCAATGCAGCTAAAAAAAAAAACTAGAACTTCTTCCTAAATTAGATTCTCCTATTATGGGTAGTTTAGATATAGTGTCTATGTATACTCACATTAATATAGATCAACTTATAGACTTTATAGCGGAAGACTTGGCAGACCTAATAGTTTTTCACAACAAGGAAAAAAACATATTAGTAGGAATTTTTGAAATGCTTACTTTCTCTTTGCAGAACAACTACTTTCAATTTGGGAAAACTTTTTTCATTCAAAAATCGGGGCTAGCTATGGGCTCCCCACTCTCCCCACTCTTAGCTAACTTTTATGTGGGAAAACTAGAAGAAAAGATACTAGTACAACCCACATACTTCTGCTTATATAGCAGATACATGGATGACATCTTATTTATAATAGATAGCTCAGAAATTGTTCCAGAAAGAATTCTAGACTCATTCAATGAAATAGATGATTCCCTTAAGTTCACTATTGAACTTCAAAAAGAAAGAAGAATAAACTTCTTAGATATTACTATCTATTATGAAGATAAAAAATTCCTCACTAGTTGGTATAAAAAACCAATGAATACTAAAAGACTACTGGATTTCAATTCCTATCATCCAGTTTCTATTAAGAAAAATGTAGCAAGTCAGTTTTTAGAAAAATTAATAAAATAGTTTCTACTGCAGATAAAAAAGAAGCCCATAAAGAAGAGCTTAAAGTCATACTTGCAGAGAATAACTATCCTAAAGAAGAAATTGAGAAGCTTCTTAATTTTAATGGTACGAAGAACCCACAAAAGCAACAAGTAAAATTCACTAGAAAAATTTCTTATCACAAAGGTTTATTTGAGTCTTTAAAGAGAATTAGTAAGAAATACAATATTAGGCTAGCTCCAAGTTTAGAGAACTAAGTTAAAAAATTTTCCCTAAAATATTTCAAAGAGAAGAAGATATTTTAAAAATGCAAGGAGTAGTTTATGAAGTAAATTGTAGTTGTGGACTATCTTACATAGGTGAAACAGGTCGCAGACTAGAAACTCGTGTAGCTGAGCATAAAGCAGCTATAAAAAATTGCTCCAACAAGACTGGATTAGATAGGTATGTTAGAGAAACTAGGCACAGCATGGATTGGAATTCCCTTAAAGTAATCAGTTTCCAAAGCAATTTCCAAAAAAGAAAACTGAAAGAAGGAAGAGAGATTCAGAAAAATCAAAATTCCATCATCAATGACTGCAAAGGATTTTCCCTGCCTAACATCTGGCAGGATTTGTTGAAAAATAACCTAAACCGTCAAGGTTAACCGTAACCGTCAAGGTAAACCGTAACCGTGATAGTGACAAGTAAAAAGTGACAACAACAAGACAGCCTGAAGAAGGAGAAGAGTTTTCTCTGAAAATTTGCTATTATTGTAAAAAATTTCCTAGTAAAATTCCCATAAAAAATGCTTTAGATTATTAATTCAATTAAACTAGGAAGCCATTTCTCAACATGAGCTTTATTCAAAAGATTTGAATGCGCAAAAGGTTCTGTCGTCGTGGAACTTTTGAGTCATGTTGCAGATTGTGAGATATTTGGCCGATGAACAACATGCACAATGAGAAACACGTCGTTTAACCCACAGATGAAGACTACGAGAATGATAGTCAAAACTAGTTTGGGAATATCAGTGCAGTGGGAAACGAAGTCTAAGCTATTGTCAAGACAGAATATTTTATCAGATCAACTTTCCCTTCGACTTGAAAGCTTGACCGTTCGCTATTTTATTATTTTAGATTATATTTTTATCGAATTATTTTATTGATTAGAATCAAGATTCATTAAGAATAATTGTTACCCACCTGTATCAACTTATCAAGTAGAATATCTTCATGAAGTGACTGCTGAAGGTGATAGATAACAAAAGGACTTCAAAGCAATTCATGCTTTTGCCAAGTAAAAGTTCAATATCCCAAAATATTCCAGGAAAAAGAAAATGTGAGTAACAACTTTCATTTATATAATATTTTACCTTAATTTTTAATATTCAGTAGCATTCAACTGTGATAACCCAATGTCAGACAAAGATGAATGTTTCCCGCGAGCACTCCGATATTCATGCAACATGAGAAACAGTACAAAATATTACAACTGTATAGTTGACAAATATGTACAATTAATTATCTTTAGTATCCAGTGAATGAGAAAATTAAGAATGACCCACCTGTTTAAAAATCAGATTTGTAGTGTTTCATCATTCAGTTATTGAGGATTAGTTTTAATTCAATTGTTGTGAGTTAAATGCACTGGTCATGTCTTATGATTCAGTTGTTGATGTTGCAAAATTATTTTCCTTTGGTATCATTATATTAACAGTGCTGTAAAGATGCTCTTTTCTGGACAGTATGTTTAATGTACCATGTGCACTCATGTATAAGCTGAAAGCTTTTGGAAGAAATCTGGCTTTCAAAATGAGGGGAGAAGTCGTCGGTTTACGTGCGGGTCAGTAAAAAATAGGGCTAGCCTTCCAAAGGGGTACTTGAATTCTATCACAGCATTTGCGGTTTGTTTGTTTAAATTTTTGACTATGGCTGTCCATGTGTCACTACGTGATAGTTTTCTGACTTTCTATCACTTATATCCACAGCTGGGTCCTAATATATTTTGGTGTGTGTGTGTGTGTGGGGGGGGGGGGTATAGCTTTGGTTAATAACTGGCAGGTATGATTCTTCTTCTCTCAAGACATCATAGAGACCAGCATTCCTTCTTTCAGCCAGTGGCATACATGCAGTGCAGGAGACGATTTCACACCAAAGTAAGAAGAAAATTGCGATTACAGAAACTTTTTTATATTCCATTCTATGTATTTTACTTGTGTTCATTAAAATATGTATGTGTATTAAAAATATGCAACCGTGTTTCGTATTTCATTTTGCATTTCATTATATTGTATAATGGAGAACTCTCCTGCAATCTCAAATGTAAAATAAGAGTAATTGCTGTTAACTGCCATTGGAGGATTCATGTAAAAGCATTTAGCATTTCTCAAAATAAGAAAAAAATTACAAAATTTTTTCATCCACAGTAGGATTTCTATGAAAATAGATGTGGCTAATATGATAAGTCCAAAACCTAATTTCATTTCAAATTGAGACCATGAAATTTCCTGCTTCCAAACGTGAAGGAATCCCCTCATTTTTTCCCCTGTGGTACTACACACATTAGAACAGGGCATGCTGTGAGTCAGACACCAGATAGATCACTTGGCTGTTGGGGAGGGACTCAACCAATCAGGCATCTCTCCTCTCCTGAGTTTTCACAGCAAGCATGGACACCTTCTAGCCTTTCTCCCATCAGTTGTGTCAATTTGGTCATTGGTATGGAAGAGCACAGACAAAATGTTTTACGAAAAGTGATAACCTGAAAAATGCCTACAATGGATTTGCTACTTTTGGGGTGAAAGAATTGTGGGACTCAATTTCACCAGAAATGATTATAAAGTCTTTTAAAATATGCTGCATAAGTAATGCCATGGATGTTACAGGAGTTATTTGGAAACCCCGATAGTGAATCAGGCTTTGATGTTTATTGCAGAAGATAATCTCAGAAATTTGCATAATTCATTTCAATAGATTTGTTTTCCAAAATTTTGAAATTTAAGGTCAGCTTTATATGTGAGTTAAGGTTTTTCACTAATTTTTAGTTTTTGAAGTAGTGGGGTGTGCTTATACATGAATACACTCAATGGACAAAACATTAGAGATGCCTACCTAATAGCATGTTGGTCCTCCTCTAACATGAATAACAGCCTGTACATGCCGAGGCATAGACTCCACCAGATTCCAGAGGTAATGCCTGCCATACCTGTTACAGCATTGTCCACAACTCTGTCCGAGACGTTGGTCCAGGATCCATGGATCTGATGTTCTGCTCCATGACATCCCAGAGCGTTTCCATAGGGTTTAGATTCGAGGACCTTGGGAGCCATTGGATGGTTCCAAACTCAGGTGAGTGTTCCTTGAGCCATGCCTTGGTGGCTGTGGCCTGGTGGGATGGGGCATTGTCCTGCTGAAACAGACAATTGGCCACAGGATGTGCAAAGGTCATGAAAGCATGTAGGTGATCAGCCAGCTCATGCTGGCTGCCCACAGTGGTTAAGGACTTCTTCAGACTAAGGGACCTAATGTGTCCCATGAGAAGGCTTCCCAAGCAATTACAGAGCCACCGCCGCTTTGAACAGAGCTGACCTGGCACGACGGGGCCACATCCTCATGCTGTCGACGCCACACCCGCACCCTCCCGTCAGCTGGGTACAGCTAAAAATGGGATTCGTATCTGATCACACAACATGGCCTCACTCCTCAGAGTTCCAGTTTTGATGTTTCCAGCACCAGGAGAGTAATTCCAGCAGTCAACAGTGCCACACAAATGAGGCATCAACTCCTGTAGTCTAGGGTATGCAGCATGTGCTGTACCGTTCACTTGCAGACTCTGCTTGAGCCTCTGACATTTAGCCTGAATGTGATTTGTGCTGCTGTTGCTAAGTGGTCAGTCTGTATGTACCTGGATAGTCTATTTTGACTCTGGTCGGCCACCACTTGATGTCTGGGTGCAAGTACATCAATCTATGGTATATTTACGGTATACCCTTGATATTGCTGCCATCTGAAACCCTAGGATTCTTACCACTTGGACAATAGAATGACCTACCTGTCTTGCACTGATAATGCATCCATGATCAAAGTCATTCAGATCACTATATTTACCGATGCTTGTCAGTTTTGATACTATGTTGGGAAGTCCTGGTGTCTGCCTATTTATTGCTTGCATTTGGTTTGGGTATGTTCTTCAGTGCATGGGGCAGCCCATGTCAACTGCTCATCACCCCAATTTCTAATGTTTTGTCTACTGAGTGTATATACAGTAAGTATAATTTAAAAAAAATTCATTGCAAATTCATGGTATTGAAAACAAAAAATGAAATTCATGTTCATAATTGTGGAATTACTATTGTAGAAGGATATAAAGAAAGAAAAAAGTCTGCCAACATTTTTTTTTTCTTATAGGACACACTGTAGTGTTATGAACATTTCAGGATATGCCATTGAAAGGTGACTGTTCTTGAATATGGTTCTTCACCCCCCCCCCCACCCCGAGCCGTTGCCAACAGCGTTTTCCAAGCATGGCATTTTTCCTGTTCGCATCCATTACTTGGAATTCCATCTGTAAAAGATTTTGGAACCACAGCAAATGCAATTTACTTCATTTCTGTGGTGTGGATTTGAAAGTTGCCATGTTCTGAAACATTCTACTACTGGGAAAAGTTAGAAAAACAATTTAATATCCACCTTTCATTTGCATATTGTAAAATACTAATAAAATAAATTAATAAATCCATTTGCCCTAGACAGTTTGGTTTTCCTCTTGCTGCACATGATTTCAGTATTTTTTATCTCCCCCCCCCCATTAAATCTTCATATGATCAGCATTTTTTTTACTCCTTTTCATTTCATGTGCTATCTAGTAACGCATACATGAAATGCATCATCTTTTTTAAACACATTGTTGGTCATTTTTATTACTATGAAAAAAAAATGTTTTTGACATAAAAGTTTTCTTTTCTATTTTTTTTTTAATAGTGATAATGGCTGTGTAGAAGGAATTATGTTACGATTGAGGATTTACAAAGATCCTGGTCTCTCCCATGAAGTGAAAGTAAGTCAAAATTCAGGGTAATTTTTTAGCCCAGGTCATAATGATTTAAATTTTTTGTTTTCCATATTATTAAGAAGTCACCCATATTAGTAAGTCACAGATGATTTTGATTCTGTTTAATTATTTTTTTTTTTGTTAAATACTTGCTAGCTTTCATTTTCCTGGTGATAACAAAATAAAGGTACTTATTTGTCATGTATTCAAAATTAGGAAGATCAAATATCAACAAGAATTTTGAGTTTCATTAGTTATAATAATTTGAATCATATTTAACTTCCTCAGATTAACATAAGAGAAAGAAAAAGTCGAATTATAAAAATAGAACAACCATGAACTAGTTTAAAGAATGAGTTGCAAGTCATCTTAAGGTACAGGAGCTGTCTTGGTCATTCTGCATCTACCACTTTCTTTTGTTGTATTAATAGAGGTGCAAGCCATGTTCCTGCTGTTTCTACCAGTGTGATGGGGTATGCCTAACACTTCATTTTTCTGTAGCATGAACACAGAAAGGAGAGTTATCATGCTTAGATGCTAAAAAAAAAAAAAATGAGGTGTTACCAAATACCAGAGGAAATTATTAAATCTCATTATTGAAAATACAAGGGCAAATCAAAAAATTAGTTACACTGTTGAATAAAAAAACAAAAACAAAGAGATATACTCAGGGTTTTCCATACCTGTACAGAAAAAGTCTCCTCCAGTTTGGTATAATCAGTTAAGGACCACAGTTTTTACAGCCTCATCCCAGCTGCTCGTGAATGATGGAATGCACAGTCCCATACGAAATGTCTAACGTACTGGCAATTTCCATGATTTTGATATGCCTCTTATCTCGTATCATGTCGTCAACGGTGGCAACATGCCCTGAATTGTTGGATATTGATGGTCTGCTTTTGCGGTATTCATCCATCAAATTTGTGAGACCCTTTCCAAAATGTTGGCACCACTTTACAATAGCTTGGCGAGACATGGCATTTTCCCCGTTTACAGCACAGATTTCACGATGGATGTCAGTGCAATTTAGGCGCTTAGCACACAAAAGTCGGATGGTTCCTCGCACTTCCATTTTTGGAGAAAAAATCCAGTTGATGCGCTATTACAAACTGCCTCTTGCACATGCCTTACGCAGTTACTGAACTGAAACACCTCCCATTGGCAGCTCTGATGTGCTGTCTACTTCGCTCCCAAGCACACACAGTTTGACTGCAATCCCACTCCAGATGGCGCAAAGTGTAACTTACTTTTTGATTCACCTATGTGTAGTATTCAAGAGGAGTGTTGCTACAATGTTAACTTTGCTGAAAAAAACCTTGTCAGCGAAGCTTTTTTTTTTTTTTTTTTTTTAAGCAGATAATTAGCAATTCAGAAAGTTCCAAACATAGAAGATGGGTTCCATTTCAACTCGTCAACTCGGGCAGGGTTGTACCATCATGGTCTCAGATTTCTCTAAAAAAATTAAGGGGTGTTCCTTAATTTTTTTCTTTCGGCAAGAAAAAATGTTTGCCTTCGAGATAGAGAGTTTCAAATCTTGCACCGTCAAACAAGCTCTCTAGAAAACGGTTATTTTTCCTAACTTCAGCGAGTCATTGCAGCGGAATTAAAAAACAAACATATCATGCTCTGGTATTTTTTATTACATTGTGTGTATAACGTATGATAATATAGGATGCTAATATTTTTTACACATCGTATGATTAAAATTTAACAAAAATCTTAAACTTTGTGATTTAAAAAAAAATTGAATTTTAAAAAAATTTTGAACAGGTTCGGAAACAGTTTTTCCTATTCTTGTTTTTTTTTTTTTTTTGTTAAAGACATACAAATGTGCACAGTATTTGCAATTTTTTATATGGCTGTAAAACTGCTAGTTTTCACATTTTGGCAGCATTAAAAACAGCCGATTTTGAAAAATCTCTAACTTTGCCAAGGATTTTCTCAAAAACCCCATTTTTTAAAATTCTGAAAATTAAGCCACTGTTTTATTGTCAACAGGAGAATATCTGTGTAAATTTTCATGTACCTAAAAACGTCCATTGCTGAGTTAGACGCATTTGAATTTGTTTTGAAAGCCTACGATTTCCCGTGTTCTAACGGCGCCAATTTGGAAAATTCTCAGGTGCAAAGTATTTATTCCCTTCCCCGAATGAGAATGTTGGATCAGTTGGCCCTGGTTGGTTGACCTCTCTGCGGGGCTCCGACCCCTTCCAAAAACCATCTACGATCTAAGTTAGGGTACCATGAGTTAGTATACCAAATTTGGTGGTTCTAAATTGAAAACTGTAGATTTTACAAATTTTTTTTTTATTGGGGACCCTTGACCCTGGGATCCGACAGACCCCAGTCCACGACCCCTTCTAAAAACCATCTTCGGTCTAAGTTAGGGTAGCATGAGATAGTATACCAAATTTGGTGGTTCTAAATTGAAAACTGTAGATTTTACGAAAATTTTGTGTGCTGGCCTCTTGACCCCGGGCTCCAACCCCTTCCAAAAATCATCTATGGTCTAAGTGAGAATACAGTGAGATAGTATACCAAATTTGGTGGTTCTAAACTGAAAACTGTAGATTTTACAGAAATTTTGTGTGTGGCCCCTTGACCCCGGGCTCCGACCCCTTCTGAAAACTGTCTACGGTCTAAGTTAGGGTACAATGAGATAGTACACCAAATTTGGTGGTTCTAAATTTAAAACTGTAGATTTGTATAGCGGACATACAAACAAACAAATATTCAGTTTTTTATATATAGATTTGTTATTCCCCCCCCCCCAAGACTGTTTTTTAGGCATGTTATTGCTGAGGGAAGGGTGAGATGGATGAATGCAACCAGGGCCAGCTAACGTTCTCATTCGGGGAAGGGAATACTTTGCGCCTGAGAATTTTCCAAAATGGCACCTTTAGAACACTGGAAATCGTAGGCTTTCAAACCAAATTCAAACGTGTCTAACTCGGAAACGGGCATGTTTTGGTACATGAAAATTTACACAGATATTCTCCTGTTGATAATAAAACAGTGACTTCATTTTCAGAATTAAAAATGTGGTTTTTGAGAAAATCGTTGGCAAAGTTAGAGATTTTTCAAAATTGGTTGTTTTTAACACTGCCGAAATGCGAAAACTAGCAGTTTCACAGCCATATAAAAAAATTGGAAATAACGTGCACATTTGTGTGTCTTTAACAAAAAAAAAAAATAACAAGAATAGGAAAAACTGTATCCGAACCTGTTAAAAAATATCTTAAAAAATTACATTTTTTTTTAAATCACAAAGTTTGCGATTTTTTAAAATTTTAATAATAGGATGTGTAAAAAATATTAGCCTCCTATATTATACGTTATTTTTAAAAAATACCGGAACATGATATGTTTTTAAGTTCCACTGCGATGACTCGCTGAAGTTAGAAAAAGTAACTGTTTTCTAGAGAGCTCGTTTGATGGTGCAAGATTTAAAACCTGCTATCTCGAAGGGAAAATTTTTTCTTGCTGAAAGAATAAATACGGGTCTCCTTATTTCAGTCAAGGAACACCCCCTTAATTTTTTTAGAGAAATCTGAGACCATGATGGTACGACTCTGCCTGAGTTGAAATGGAACCCATCAGAAAGAACAAAAGAAGGGCCAAGTTCCTATCACCTGTGCTGGCATTCAGTGTCTGGTGAGATGATTTGAGGAAACTGGAAGTTTGCTGGATCTTCCCCATCATGGGAGACAAGGGTTAAGGGAGTCCCATTTAAATGCTGTGGCCATCCTAAATGGATAAACTAGCATCTCAAATGACAATTGGAACAAACAAACAAACAGCTTGTGAAGCGGCAAGATGTTTCAGCATGCAAGTGCATCAATAAATCGTATCCTTCATGGTGTGTTAAATCTGTACCTATACAAACTGCAAACTTTACACCAGCTGAGACTGGCAGATACCACGCAGTGGGAGCAATTCGTCAAATGGACTTTGGCAAAGATAACTGTGAATACTGATGGTTATTAAATATGTTTGGACAGACAAAGCTCATTTTTTGTTACATGGGTCTTTCAACATGCAAAATTGTTGAAAGTGGGCACAGGATAACCGACATGCATAGACAGAGGAACAACTGCATTCACCACGAGTTACAGTTTAGTGTGGTTTCACTGCATCAGTTATTCTTGAGCCTTTTTTCTTTGAGGAACTGTTCCCCATAAGTGGTTGGAAGACTTGCTCAGTAAATGCCAAGCTCTACTTGAAATTGCTGCATGAAAATGCAATGCCATGTTTGCAAGAACTAAATCTGCTGCACACAGTCATGTTTATGCAGGATGGTGTACCAGCTTATGTCACATCTCCAGTAAAGTACTTACTTGTCACCACATTTGGTGCATGAAAGACTAATCAGCAGGTGCTGCAGTATCCTGTGGCCACCTTGGTCTCCAGATCTGACACTTACAGATTTCTGGTTATGGAATTATTTCAAGTCCAGAGAGTATCAGACAAGACTTTCCACAATGCCATAACTGAAGGAAGCCATTCACCACAAAGTATTTCATTTACCCGGACATGCCACAATCGACTGTCACTAGTGTTGTCACACACTTGAATAATGTAATACATTGTGGTGGATGATCTTTTGAATGATTATTATTGTTATGATAGTGTTGCAAATTAATGCAACATATGCATTAGCATTAATTTTCACTGTGTTTGCAAACTTTTTAGCCATTATCATCTCTGTTGGTGACTATTTGAACTAAAAGTTTTTTCCAATGCCAAACAAAATCCCTCAACTAGCTGATGCTTTTCAGGCCTGTGATACATGCATTTGTTTTTTTGGTATGAAGTTTTGAAATTTAGACAGTTTTTTTTGTTTTTTTTTTATCCACCTGGTATTAGGGCAGATGTTGATCCCAAGGTCAATACCAAAAACCACACTCCAATTTGCTCTTAATTGTAACATAACTCTATTGTGAAGATTTGGATTGTTCTAGTGGCAGCAAAACCTTTCATCTCAAATTGCAATACTTGCAGGGATTTTTTTATGTACTTTACCGTTTCACACACACAAAAAAAGCTCACCTCAGCACCGCCCTGAACTTTGTGACTGATGTGGCAACACTGCTGGCACTTCCATAAAGTCAGTCCCAACCTGTTATATGCACACACACACAGATACTGCAGACAACTGAAAGAAGTATGGTGCATGCTTGGTATAATCAGGAAAGATAGGAAGAGTTCGTGGATCAGGAAAATGACAGAGTTGATGACATCATGATCAAGGTAAAAACCATGAAATCACAAATGGGATTGACACACTTCTAGAAGAATTGACTACCAATGGACAACTGAAATACTAGACTGGATTCCATGGGGCAGGAAAAGGCCTGGAAGACCATGAGAGAGGTGATGGATGAAATTCGAAAGTATGCTGGAGTGACTTGGAGAATTGCTCAAGACAGCCGGTTGTTGAAGAGACTTGGAGAGATCTCCATCTAGCAGTGGATTGATAATGATTGCTGATGATGATATAGAAGAATGGAGAAAAAAATGATTTCACCAGGATGATTGTATGAAATGCTAAATATACACATAGATGCATGTAATCGGAATTGGGATCTTGTCATGAGTTATGTCAACTGAAGTAAGTGATGTGGGATTGAAACAAATGTAATTCATTTGAATAGGAATCAAAATATGCCCATGTGTTTATGTAGTCTGAATATTTTGTGTACCTTGTTCATGTATCCTATGATGCAGTGGTATAGGCAAGAGTTTTTAATAATTCTGAAGTGGCACAGATGAACAAAGATGACACAAAAAATTGTCTGTTGTTTTGTCTAATCTGTTCTTTATTTTAAATGAGGATTTTGATGTTCAGAAGTTTTGCAAAAACAGTAAAGATAAAAAGAAAAGCATGCATTTGTTTACTTTTCTGAAAAGAATTGGCAGGAAAACACGTAACACACAAAACATTAAAAGAATTCTTGAAAGCTTCATCACACACGTAAGTTACGTTGAAAATTATAAGCGGGACGTTTCGGTAGTGACTTCTACCTTCATCAGCCATGGAATGAGACACGTGGTAAAAGCATCAGTTGTTGCCATATTTCAAAATTGCTTTCCAAATAATAGGTATGTTAAAAGGTGTGTCAGTATTGCAGGTGTTAGGGGTAAGGTAGATTTCAATGCTTTCGCGGTACCTGAGGGCATGCCGATTGCTGAACGGGGCGATCCGCTTAACATTGTGCCAATCGGAAACTGCGGACATATCGCTGATGGGTAAAATTGAAAGGGAGGTGGGAGGGCTGCCTTTCTTAATATCACCGATATGCTCCATCAATCGCCGGTTTATGCTGTTGTAAGTACTACCAATACAGTGGGTAACGCCTGTGGAAGTGTTGATAGGGATAGAGTAGACACCTTGTAACTCTAGGGGTTTATTGAGATCTGTGTCATTAAGGATGAGGTTGAGAAGATGTGGAGGTGGTTTGACTGCAATCCTGTAGCCAAAAGACTTGAAAATAGAGCAAACTTTATTAGTGAAGGACAGGCTAAAGGGCAAAGTGCCAACAAACTGATAGGTGGTGGAAGGTTCAGGCAGTAAACTAGATCTGTTCTGTGATTCAAACCTCTTGATTAGTCTATGTACTAAGAGGGGTGGAAAGCCATGCAATTTGCCAATGTTGATGATGTTCTGATATTCTTGTTGAAGAGCAGAATGGCTGTTGTAAATAAGGTTGGCATGGTGAATGTATGACTTTAGAGCAGACAGTTTGTATTTTCCAAAGGTGCGAGAATGGTAAGGGATGATATTATGGGTGGCAGAAGGTTTCCTGTAAACAGAGAGGCCAAGAGAGAAGTCTGAGGTTGATATCCAGAAAACTAATATTATTGTCGATCTGTTCTTGAGAAGAAAATTTTATATGCAGGAATTTTGAAGTAATGGACGACATTAGTTCAAACAGAGAGTGTTTCTGGTGTGGCCAAATAATGAAGATGTCATCCACATACCTTAACCAAATGGTGGGCTTTAAGAGGGATGGGGCAACAATTAATGTTTCAATATTCTGCAAATAAATTTCAGCAAGTAAGGGGAAAGAAAAGAGCCCATAGGTTCACCTTGTTTTTGTTGGTTACCAACAAAAACAAGGTGAACCTATGGGCTCTTCTCTTTCCCCTTACCAACAAAAACAAGGCGTACCTATAAGCTCTCCTCTTTACCCCTTACCAAGTTTGCTCTATTTTCAAGTCTTTTGGCTACAGGATTGCAGTCAAACCACCTCCACATCTTCTCAACCTCATCCTTAATGACCGAGATCTCAATAAACCCCTAGAGTTACAAAGTGTTTACTCTATCCTTATCAACACTTCCACAGGCACTACCCACTGTATTGGTAGTACTTACAGCAGCATAAACCGGCGATTGATGGAGCATATTGCTGATGTTAAGAAAGGCAGCCCTCCCACCTCCCTTTCAATTTTAACCATTAGCGATATGTCCGCGGTTCCCGATTGGCACAATATTAAGCGGATCGCCCCGTTCAGTAATCGGCATGCCCTCAGGTACCGCGAAAGCATTGAAATCTACCTTACTCTTAACATCTGCAATACTGACGCACCTTTTAAAATCCCTATTATTTGGAAAGCGATTTTGAAATCTGGCAACAACTGACGCTTTTACCACGTGTCTCATTCCATGGCTGATGAAGGTAGAAGTCGCTACTGAAACATCCCGCTTATAATTTCCAACGCGTGTGATGACGATTCCAAGAATACTTTTAATGTTTACTTTTGATCTTTGACTCTACAGGGGTGTAACAAAATGTCGATTGTTCTGATTTTTTTTTGTTATTTGAAAGTTTTAGTTGGCTGCATTTCTCTATTAGACTATTTGTTTAACATGCTAAAATTATTTTTGAACTTTTGAATGTAAGCTGAAATATAAGACTTTAGTAACTGGAAAAATCAAAAGTTTCGAGGTGCCTTAGAATATTGACAAATTTTAAAATTTTGTGCTGTTCATAATGGACTGAAAGATAGCTATAGCATGTTTGTAAACACAAGACAATGAACTAATGTTTAGTGTTAAGTAATTTTCTCTTGTTTTATTATGTTTTGAGTGATGTAACATGATGTGTGGTAATGAATTCAGTAAACTAATTTGTTCTCCTTATTGCTTATCTAAATTTGAATTTTATTTGCAGTTCTTTGACATGAGGATGTTGTTTCTTCTTACAGCATTGTGTGCTGACACAAGGTACAGTGAAATTAAAACCAGTATCAAAGTTTAATTTAAACAAGTGAAATATTTATATATAAATTAGAAAAACTCACACCATCTTTTTAGATTGCATTCATTATACAAAATGATGTAAGACTAAGGGTGCCAGAACCAAAGTGGAACTTAGAATTACATGCGCCTCCAACATCAAAAACTTGGAAATATATGGCCTTCCCAACAGAAAAATATTGGAAGCATTTCCATCTCAAAATTTCCAAGAAAAGAATTAAAAATATTTTCCTATTTTTTTTACTTTGAAACTGTTAAAATATCTAATTCATATCCCACCCCCTTCCTTCCAAAATTTTTACACTTTGGTTCTGGGTGTGACTATAAAATAACATAGTGTATTTATTAGTAAATGTTGAACTTCTTATTGGACAATTATAAAAATTGTGGAATAGCTTTTTTACGGGTCTTATAGAGGTTATTTTTCATCAAAGTTTGTTGTCAAATTTTCGAACTAAAGCCTAGTTCATCATCAGGACTATGTCACTGGAGTAGTTGCTGCCACTCAATTGGAAGAGTCCATCCGCAATTATCGTTCATTGTGGTACTTCTTCTTCTTGCTATTTCGATCCCTTCTTCTAGTTTCCTCTTTACTAAGTTTGACTGGTGGGCGATTATTTTCACTGAGTCCCAATTTATGGAGTGTCCACTTGCTTGTATATGTCTGTCTAGCCCTGTTTTGTTCCCAATGTTCCTAATAGCTGCTTGGTGTTCTTTCATTCGGACCTTAATACTTCTCCCTGTTTCTCCTATATAGCTGAGTCCGCAGTTACAGTCGATGCAGTAAATTACTCCTTCCTGCAATTGGATGTCCAATTCTTTCTGCTTTAAAGCTGGCAGGAATTTCTTTATTTTGTTATTAAGATCTGGAGCTAGCCTGATATTATATTTTGCTCCGATCCTTTTCAGGTTCTCGAAAAGTCCCTTGTGGTACGTAATTTTGCTGGTGAATTTGAAGTTGGTTTTCTCCTGCTTCTTTTTTGGCACTTGTTTAAATATTTTCTCAACATATGGGGAGGGGTAATTGTTTTCTGCCAATATTTCCTTTAATTCTTCTTTGTGAAGATCTTTCTGAGTAGCTGAAGAGACCAGGATTTTAATCTTTTCCAAAAATTGTCTCGCCGTATTCGATTTAACATAATCAGGGTGGAATGAGCAGAAGTCTAACATCTTCCCTGTGTTGGTGGGTTTTCTAAAAAGCTGAGTGAATATTTTCCCTCTCTTGAGGTCAAGGTTAAATCTAGGTAATTGATGCTATGGTCTCTTTCCTGTTCTAGGGTGTACTGCAAGGTATTCTCTAGTAAGTTAAATTCTTCCAGAATCTGAGAGGGTAGAGATTGGTCCACAGTATCTACTATAATTAGGACATCATCCATGTACCTCACATAGAGAGCAAACAAGGAGGGTTGTATAAGGATTTTTGCCTCTAGTTTACTTATATAATAATTTGCTAGCAGAGGTGCTAGTGGAGAACCCATTGCAAGTCCTGAAGTTTGCCTGTAATATTTCTTTCCAAACTGGAAGAAATTATTCTTGAAGGAAAATAGGAGCAGTTCATATATGCCAAGTAGTATTTCTTTATTGTGATTATGGAATACTATTTTTTCCGCAAGGTCATCTGCAATGAATTCCAGTAGGAGGTCCAGGTTAATGTTGGTATACATAGAGATTATATCCAGGCTTGCCATTACTGGATGAATTAATTCTGGCAAGTTGTCCAGTTTTCCTTTTAGCTGCATGGAATTTTTTAGTAGGTAGGGAGGAGAAGGGAACATATCTCTGAGGTGACCAAGTAAATAATAATTAATGTTGGAGAGTGGCGAATTTCTAGTGTCTATTATAGGTCTTACTGGATGGCCTTCTTTGTGAACTTTTATCGTACCATAGATCTGTGGAATTCTTGACTGGATTTTGGAGAAGTTTTTGAAGAGCTCATTAAGCTGTTTTTTATTTCTTAAAGAGCTGATTAATTTCTTAAGATTTTTGACAGTTTGATCTATAGGGTTACCATTGAGTTCTTCATAATAAGGCTTGCTCAATTCAGCTTCCATTTTATTGTAATACTTCTCTTTTTCTATCAATACCAAAACTTTGCTCTTATCTGTTCTCAGTGCTACAACTTTATCATTGGCTTTGAATTTTTTAAGGTCAGCAATGGCATTTCTATTAAAATTGTAATCAACTTTTACTGGCTTTTTTACAAATTTTGAGATGCAGTCTGAGAATTCTTTCCTTAAAGTAACTGCTGTATTTTCATCTTCTCTTTCTACCTTACTACAGATGCTTTCTAAATCAATCAGTATATGTTTTTTATCAAGTGTTGCGGAGGAAAGGTTATAATTATATCCCTTATTGAGGAGATTAATCAGGTTTTCATCTACTCCTTCTTCAGAAATACTACTTGGCATATATGAACTGCTCCTATTTTCCTTCAAGAGTAATTTCTTCCAGTTTGGAAAGAAATATTACAGGCAAACTTCAGGACTTGCAATGGGTTCTCCACTAGCACCTCTGCTAGCAAATTATTATATAAGTAAACTAGAGGCAAAAATCCTTATACAACCCTCCTTGTTTGCTCTCTATGTGAGGTACATGGATGATGTCCTAATTATAGTAGATACTGTGGACCAATCTCTACCCTCTCAGATTCTGGAAGAATTTAACTTACTAGAGAATACCTTGCAGTACACCCTAGAACAGGAAAGAGACCATAGCATCAATTACCTAGATTTAACCTTGACCTCAAGAGAGGGGAAAATATTCACTCAGCTTTTTAGAAAACCCACCAACACAGGGAAGATGTTAGACTTCTGCTCATTCCACCCTGATTATGTTAAATCGAATACGGCGAGACAATTTTTGGAAAAGATTGAAATCCTGGTCTCTTCAGCTACTCAGAAAGATCTTCACAAAGAAGAATTAAAGGAAATATTGGCAGAAAACAATTACCCCTCCCCATATGTTGAGAAAATATTTAAACAAGTGCCAAAAAAGAAGCAGGAGAAAACCAACTTCAAATTCACCAGCAAAATTACGTACCACAAGGGACTTTTCGAGAACCTGAAAAGGATCGGAGCAAAATATAATATCAGGCTAGCTCCAGATCTTAATAACAAAATAAAGAAATTCCTGCCAGCTTTAAAGCAGAAAGAATTGGACATCCAATTGCAGGAAGGAGTAATTTACTGCATCGACTGTAACTGCGGACTCAGCTATATAGGAGAAACAGGGAGAAGTATTAAGGTCCGAATGAAAGAACACCAAGCAGCTATTAGGAACATTGGGAACAAAACAGGGCTAGACAGACATATACAAGCAAGTGGACACTCCATAAATTGGGACTCAGTGAAAATAATCGCCCACCAGTCAAACTTAGTAAAGAGGAAACTAGAAGAAGGGATCGAAATAGCAAGAAGAAGAAGTACCACAATGAACGATAATTGCGGATGGACTCTTCCAATTGAGTGGCAGCAACTACTCCAGTGACATAGTCCTGATGACGAACTAGGCTTTAGTTTCGAAAATTTGACAACAAACTTTGATGAAAAATAACCTCTATAAGACCCGTAAAAAAGCTATTCCACAATCACTATGAATAGAGGTGCCATAAATGCATTTACAACTAGAATTATAAAAATGTCTCACAGTATTTTTAACACATTCATAACATTACTCTGTGAAAGTTAAAATTTTTATTTTATATGACCATGGGAGTACATTATTCATCTTAATGCAGGTTAATAATGTGCATTTTACTATCTTGTAGAATTTTTTTTATGTACATTTGAGTTAAGAATGATTTAGTCTACACTTCTTGACCACTTGGTAATTTCCCGTTACTCCATTTCTGCAATGCTGCACATCGCAGGTGATATTCTTTTTCTTTATTTCTTTTTACCTTTTTACACATTCATAAAACTGATGAGAATCTTTTCTGAAGCAGAGGTTGGAGTTATCCTGAAATTCCTGATTTTTCTTTTTTATGTTCTGAAAGTTCTTAATTTTTACTATTTTGCCCAGAAATTCCTGAAATTTTGAAAGAATAATTCACGTTTGTGAAATTTGACTTTTTGTTTCTTTTTTTAATCGATAGCAGCTGCAATCAGTAATAGTGAGAATAATTAACTCTTCCTGAGTTAGAATGTTATTACTCCAGAGTGCAATCCTTCCTGCTCCCTTTCCGACATAAGTAACAACAGGCAACAGTAGCTCCTGCCACTGATCACGTTACAAGGCCAAAGACTGGTTGTCAGATTCAGTGGAACATTATTATTCCCGAAAGCATAATGGTGGTGTTTCTTGAAATGTGTGAATGAAATTTTTTATGCATAACTTAAAGTTTTAATTGGATTCAAGTGAAATTTGCAGGGTGATCTTATGTGACCAAGATACAGCATCTATAAACAAGAAAGATGACACCGAATTTTCGGGTGTAATAAGCACGTCTTTTGAATCCGTTCTGACGCAAATTAAATTTATCAAACCTATTCAAAGTCAATGGAACCGGTATGGAAAACAATAATATCTGACGGAAGAAAGAAGTTTTTCAATCAGGTTTTTAATTTCTCAGATATTGCTGTAAACGGAATCGTGAGCTTACGCCCTATGATTGCAGAGTTGTGCATTAAGAAAACATGAATCTATATGAGAAACATTTCACACCGGAAATGCTCTCCAAAATAGAAAGAATTTTTCAAATCGGACTCTTAGAAACAGAGATATCGACAAAAATAAGGTGTGACTTTACGTCCCCTGGTGGGAAAACCATGCATTATTTTAGGAAGAAAGTATTCCAAAAGGTTTTTCCATACGAGCGGTATTGGTCCAAGAAAAAAATTTTAGTCGAGTTTTCAGGAGCCCAGATTTTGCTACAAATACATCAGAAGCAGAAATTAACACTTAAGCCCCCTGGTGGCCAAGCCATTCTTTACCAAACATTAGAAATTATGTGAAAAATATTTTCTATCAGGTCTTGTATGCGATACAGAAAGAATTTTTCTAATCAGAGTTTTAGAAGCAGAAATAACGCAGAAAACGCACTTTACCTTTGTGTCCCCTAGCGGAAAGTCTATGATTTACTTGAAAATTTTGAATTTATAGGAAAAACATTTCGCATCGGAAACACTATATAACAAAAAAGGAATTTTTCAAATCGGTCTAGAAGTAGAGATATTGACAAAAATTTACTTAAGAGCAAAACTGAAGACTATGATATACATCTACGCCCCTGGCGTAGAAACCATGCATTATTTCAAGAAGAAAATGTTACTAAAACGTTTGTCGACATGAGTAGTATCAGTCAACAAACAACTTTTTTTTCAATCGAGATTTTGGAAGCTCATATTTTGCTGCAAATGCATCAGAAGCGGAAATCAAGACTTACGCCACCTGGTGACCAAACCATTTTGTACAAAAATTGTAAATCATATGCAAAGGATTTCTCATCAAGAGCTGTATCGGGTGCAGAAAGAATTTTTCAAATAGGAGATTTAGAAGCAGAGATGTAGGGGGAAAGCAATTTACCTTTACGCCCTAGCAGAAAGTCTACGAATTACTTGAAAATTCTGAAATTATATGAAAATTATGTCACACTGAATTCCTTCTTTTATCCATCAAAGAAGGAATTTTTCAAATTGGACTCCTAGAAGTAGAGATATTGACAAAAATAAGATATACATCTACGCCCCTGGCGTAGAAACCATGCATTATTTTAAGAAGAAAAAGTTTCTAAAAGGTTTGTTGACATGAGTACCATCGGTCTACAAACAACGTTTTTTTCAATCGAAAATTTAAAAGCTCATATTTTGCTGCAAATACATCAGAAGCGGAAATTAAGGTCTACGCCCCATGGCGGCCAAACTATTTTTTTAACAAAAATTAGAAATTATGTGCAAATGATTTCCCATCAGGAGCTGTATCCAGTGCAGAAAGAATTTTTCAAATCGGAGATTTAGAAGCAGAGATATAGGGGAAAACCCAATTTACCACTATGCCCCCTAGCGGAAAGTCTATGAATCACTTGAAAATTTTGAAATTATATGAAAAACGTGTCACCCTGAAAACACTATCCAACAAAGAAGGAATTTTTCAAATCGGACTCCTAGAAGTAGAGATATTGGCAAAAATAAAATATACATCTGCGCCCCCTGGCGGAGAAAGTGTGAAATATTTTCGAAGAAAATATTCCGAAAAGGTTTATCGATGTGAGTGACATCGGTCCACGAAAGAATTTTTTCAATCGATATTTTAGAAGCTCAGATTTTATGGCAAATATATCAGAAGCAAAAATTAACACTTACGCCCCTGGTGGCTAAAGTATTCTTTACCAAAAATCTGAAATTATATGCAAAAGAGTTTTCATCACGACGTGCATCAGCTGAAGCAAAAATGTTTCAAATCGGAGTTTTAGAAGAAGAGTTATCGGGAAAAATGTAATTTACTTTTATGCCCCCTAGCGTAAAATCTATGCGTAATTTGTAGAAGTAACTATATCTAAAATACTCTTCGACATAAATGAAATCGAAAGATAAAAGAATTTTTTCAATCGGATGTTTAGAAGCAAATATGTGGAATAAAACATATTTTTGAATTCGACATCATCTGCATTTATGCCCTCTAGCGGCAAAATTGTACATCGTAAAAAAATAAATAAATAAAGGATCATCATTTGCATATTTCAAGCTTCCCAATGCAAAAAGAAATTTTCAAATCGGACTAATAGTTGCAGAGATAGCGTGGGTACAGACAGACAGACGGACCGGTAACATAAGTACGATCTTTTTTTACAAAAGATGTGCTAAAAAAATGAGCTCTATTGAAACCTGAAAAAAAAAAAAAAATCTCTGTTTTTATCCTAGTTAGAGGACCTGAGTAGCAGGATGTGTGATGCAGAATGAAAAGGGGGTTGGGAAGTGGATGGAGCATCTGAGAGTGTGATCGACTTTATTTTTTTCATTTCGGGATTTTGTTTTTAAGCGATACAATCGTTATATTTTGCATGCTCAATACATCAGTTGATGTATCGACTAAATGCTCGATATAATATTTTTTACAGCTTTCAGTTTTTAAAAGTTGGTTATTGTTCTACAATTAGCTTGTGCAGTATATTAGATTGCTCTGTGAAATCATGATATGATACATGAGCTACATGTTTTACTTTATGTAATTTTTAATGAGAATTAGTAATTAAAATGCCACAGAAAACAAAATTTTATTCCATATGGTTGGAAGAGAAGGGCAGAAATGGTGCTGTGGTCAGTGATTGGTGTCGTGCTAACCCAAATGATGTGTTTTCAGCCACATGTTTGATGTGCAACAAAAATTTCAGTGTTTCTAATATGGGAGTTTTACAAGTACTTTCACATGTTGAGGGCATAAAACATAGAAAAGCAGTGAAAAGTTTGGTTAGCCAGGCTATTTTTAAATCGTTGAATAACACTCCAATGTTAGCACGTGGTACTGAAACTTCAAAGTGGGAGCCAACTGCACTGAGTGACAAGATTTTGAGATTAGAGGCACTGATAACATTAACAGCTGTGAAGAACAATTATTTGCTTGCATCTTGCAGTGATTTAGCAGAAATTAATTGAGTTGCATTTGATGATTCAGCTATAGCAAAAGGTTTAAAGCTATCAGATAAAAAGTTATGTTATGTCTTAAATTTTGGTTTAACTCCGTACCTTCGATCACAACTTTTCCATTATGTTATGGTCTTTATTTTTTGCTGTATATTGTGATGAAACCACCACTAAACAAGTAAAGAAACAACTTGACATTCACATAGCATATTGGTCTGAAAGTAGAATAAAATTGTTTTATCTTATTGTAATTCACAGTTCTTGGGAAATGCAGAAGCCCATAAAATTGTTAAATTAATTTTAGATTTCATCTCTTTAAATGGACTGAGTGTAGAAAAGTTATTGCAATGTTTAATGAATGGCCCCAATGTAAACTTGTCCATGTTAAAGAACTTGAATGAGAAATTGACCTTGAGGTCAATTCCACAGTTAATAGATCTTGGTGCCTGCAGTTTGCATATAATGCATGGTATGGTGCTTTGAGAAAAGGGTTCGAAAACTTCCTTTCATTGCTGATTCATTTGCCATTGGTATGTAAGAATGCTTTAAACTTTCTGCTACTTGATGGTGTATTCTCATATCCATACTTGATATGTTCTCGTATCCATTGAAGTAGGAAAAAATACACTCAAATAAAATAATTTTACATATGTAGAATTTCTGCATTCTGGATAATGACCATTTATGGCTCATATTGTATGTCCTGCAACAAACAACAGAAAAAAAAATCTTGTGAAATTAAAAAAAAATATCTTGTTCTGATTTTTTTTTCTTTTTTTTTTTGTCACTCCTAGCCCTGCTGAAGTTGTTAAATACAGTGTAAACTTTTGCAATAAAAATATAAATGATTGATATGAAAAGTAGGGGATTTTTCTACCTACATTGAGTGAACTGATTTATTGTGGAAGAATTTATAATATATTTTACACACACACACGGTTTTAACATTTTAACAAAGATCTTAGTTGCCTATATCAAAGAACAAGAAAAAAACAAAACAAAAAAACTTCAGTTTCCATAAAATGCTGTATTGCAGAAGTAATTGGGTGATTATGAAAGACAGAAAACATTAATTTGAAGTAAACCAAAGTACAAAGTATGCAGTTTTAAGATAAATGTGCATAGAATTCCTTTTGTTAAATGTAATAATTTGTCCATGTTTAGGGGAATAAGATACTCTTGCTTCCGAGAAAATTTACAAAATGTTCATATGAACTGAAAATCCTAATTTTCATAGAGTACGTACTGTTCTGAACTTATAATTTCAAATAAATGGTTCACTTCCAAGGTGGACTTAAACTATGTTCTTATTTCATCATTGATATTGCCATTGTTCAAAACATTTCAAGAATTTCTGTTTTGGAATGTCATTGAGATTCTGCATCATAGTCTCTTGAATTTTCTTAGTGATGGTATTCAAGGATTAAGATGAATAACTTTTTTTATGAAACAGCTAACCAATGTGTTAGGAGCCAAGCCTGGAAAATAAAGTGTGTGGTCAAATTGGATATGCAGTTTTTGTTCCAAAACTATTTGGCAGAAAATGTCCTGATGACTTTGTAATAACAAAACCAATATGCACTTCTGTCTGCCACAGCTACTTTCACATAGTCGAATCGGCAACTTTGAAAGTTCGGACACATGCCCAACACAAGCATATTCTCCACTTTTACCAGCTACAAAATAAGTCTGTTTTTCTTTTTCCAGATTTCTATTTTTCAGTTGAAAGTGGGGTATTCTGGGTTATGTAGTAATTAACATGCTTGGGCAGCAATAAAAAGAAATGTGAAGATTTGTTATTCATTTATCTCTATAATAGAATGAGTTTCATTACTTTGCACATTTCTCTGATTCCTTGATCTCTACAGAGGTAAAGTGTGCTAGTATCCAGTGTTACCAATGAAAACAATTTTAAATACATAGGAATAATGTACTGAAATAAGAAATGGTAATGCAGTGCAAATTATATATGAAGTAATTAATTCTATATTGGCCATTGAAGGATACAGTGCACTGGTTTGTTGTGTGAAGAAGCAAATTGTGAAGGCATTGGCAAGGGGCAATGTCTTCACAATTTGCTTTTCCAATAGTGATTACTAAACACTGAGTGTTCTGTTGACTGTGCCTGTATGCAAATCTGAAGAGAATGCAGAAGCTTTTCAGACCTTGCCCCCCACAGAGCATACTTTTGCTGACATCATCACTGTGTTTAGCTACACTGTGTTCTTAGGTTGTAAATATATATATTTTTTACTTTCATTTCAAAGCTTTTTAGTCTCATTAGTTTCAGTCTAGTCTCATTTGAGACATATGTTTTGTTTTTCACTTTTGGTTTTCTGTGTTCTACGAAGTTCAAAATTCTAAGTGGACAACACCCAAACTTTGATTTTACAGGGGTGCAGAATTTGTCCGAACTCGCGAACGAGGTTCGGGGGAAATTAAGGCAGCTCTGGGGAAATTTTTGCCTGCGGGTAAAATAATAATAGTAGTAATAATAATGAA
Organism: Macrothele yani; assembly: GCA_039090855.1. Lineage (NCBI taxonomy): Eukaryota > Metazoa > Arthropoda > Arachnida > Araneae > Macrothelidae > Macrothele > Macrothele yani. The sequence goes on along the minus strand of CM076990.1, from coordinate 65,540,228 downwards.
ACGAAAAATTGATTTATTAACAACGAGTATAACGTGAAAGATAAGAGTAATTTACTGCACGGTAATCAGGTAATCATTTTGAAAAATGTCATGTCGTTATAAATACAAGAGGTTATGAGCACAGTGACGTACTGCAGACTGCCGCTGGCATATGATTCACTGAACCCAAATGACTTTACTAATGCAAAGGCGTAGACAGCGTGGCACGAGTAATAAGTACGGTGCAACCACTAATCATGCTAATAAAATTTTTCCGAAACTAATGGCTGCTTATGTGTCGTAGGCGCCGATCTGAAAAATTATTAGGGGTTCCGCACATTTTAAAGCGAATGACCCATGCATTTTTCAAAGGATTTAAGTCTAATTTAAATTTCATTCAGTAAAATTATCTGGCACAATTATACGCCTGAAATGCTAGAATGAAATAAATTATAGTTAATTGCAGAATTTTTTTTAGCTGTTTATTTTTCAGCCTCTCTGCCCCACCCATGTTTTCACCTAGACCCAAAAATGTTTCAGACATTTTGAATCTAAAATAAATATTAGGTTTTTTTTTTTTTTTTTTTTTCAAATTTTTAAGTAATAGGCTTTAAGGATTAGTTCTTAATCATCAACATATAGATCTAATACTCGCTTAAACTTGTACGAAAGTCCGCTACAGTTTTGGGGGAAATTTCGGACAGAAAAAATTGCGTTCTGGGGAAATATTGGTCCCTGAATATTTTCTGCACCCCTGTCCTTTTAATGGAAGTTGTTGAATTTTGAAAAAGAATGGAAGTATTGTTTTCATAAGAATAAATCTAATATTTATATAAGGACTTTAAACTCTTAGCACTCAGTCAAGTATGACATCAAAGTGGAAGCTTCAATGTCTCTTCTTTTTACAAATCCATTCACCTTTTCGTTTTAGTTCTTATTTGTAATGTGCCATGTAATAATATGGATCTGTATCATACTGATACATGATTAAACCTTTGGTAATTATATAGCCATGAGGTGGGGCTAATATGTAAATAATTTAGTGATTAATTGTGATTGAATTTTACAAATTTCAACTCTTGTATAATTAGTGACTAATTAAGAATGGGAAATTATATCCTATATCTGTAATGTAAATTATTTTGTACGCATTGTGTTTAAAATTTTGAGCACAAATAAAAATGGCCCATAGCTAATATATGCCACAGTTATTATTCCGGAAAATTTGTTAGAATTTTTTTTAAATTCAATTTATCTGACTCGAAAGTACTCCAATTTGGTGCTAGATGGCGCAAGAAGTGAGCTTGGCAGTGTTTCTGTATGGAAGAAACGAAAGCTCTCATTTCTGTCTGATTTTTCTAATTAACTTGGCCAAATAGAAATAATTGAATTGGAGCAAACGTGAGATTGGAATATTTTCTTCTATAGATCATCTTAAATCCTACTGCACGTCATTTTTTGAAGAGAAAATGTGTACATTAGCAGAGAACACCTGAATTTGAGCTATGGAAACTTCTCCCACTTCCTGAACTCCACCCCCAAATAACATCATTGGTTAAAATGTAACAGCGCGTATTTTGTCTTTTCATTCTCACTGTGTTTCTTGACTGAAAACTAATTTTTATGAAAAATTATCGACCACTTTTGGTTTAAGTAGGTTTTTTTAACTGAAAAGTTCTTATCAGAACTCTCTCCTGGTCAAACTATTAGAGCAGTAAATGCCAACGTCGCAGGCAAACCCAATTTTCTTAGGGAGCCAGCTGTGATTTTCAGCATCATCTATCGGTAAAGTCGGATCCTCAGCAGCCCTGGACGTTCACCTTAAAAAATAGCAAAAGAGCAGAACACTAGAGAAAGTGTTTTAAGGGGGAAATAGAAGGCACTATTACAGACAGCCCATGATCTTAAAAGCTTTTAAGAGACCACACACGTAGTGCAGAATATGCTGACAGAATGTATGGCACGTGGCAAGGCACTGTCTCGGAGTAGTAAACAACCCCATAAATTTGTCACATGGCCAAATATAAGCATCAAAAAATGGGTTGTTAGCACCAAGAGTTGTGATTGTGGAGTTCAGAAGTCCCGTCTAGGGAACAAAATCTGACACAGATTGGGAAACCTCCTTGTATTTCATGAAACCCACTTGACGGTTGACAGAAAGCAGAAGGCTCTGTGAAGATCCACAAATGGCAATTGGAAAAAGAAGTCAATCGTGTCCAAATTCTCAAAGGAGAAAGGGTCATTTTGCTGGCCCTGGAAATTAGCAAAATCATTGATAGCAGTTGTCAGACTATACCGAAAGAGATATTTTATGAAAAGGATATACAGTATGGGACCCCAAATCCAGAAAGCTTCGGACCAAACGATTTCTGGATTTTGGGTCCTCATGCATCAAAGTACTGTATGTACATATGTATATGCTTTAGTTGCTGCCCTTTTTGATATGTGTGAAAAACTGAATAAACAACCAAGGTTAAAACAATCATTAAGATACTAACCACCTTAAGAAGCTAACCAGTCATTGCCAGCATTTAGAAGAAAGAAAAGTTGGAAGTGATAACGAACAGGACTTTTTGTTTTCCCTGCTCAGAGACCAATTTCACTGGGGGTGCTTGTGAGAGGGGGTGGGGGGTAGCTAAGTATGTATGTTACTATAATTTGATTTAAGGCATCTTAATGGTGGAAGGAGGAACAAGTTGGACAGGAGAAAACAGGAAGTGGTTTTGTTTTGCAGTGTAGCACCCCCTCCCCCAGCAGGGCAGGGAATTTAAGAAAGCTAGGAAGATAACACAGCAGGGGTCTCCCTTTCACTTCCCTGAGATGGATCCAGTCTTTACTGCTGACTACAAAAAGACACAGGTATAAGTAGGAGGGAGATTCTCCCCTTTGAAGCTCATTTTACTCTTTTCAAATAAACATGATGGTTTACTGAGTTCCTTCTCAGCTAGAAGCTAGGAAGACTTCTAACACTGGCACCAGTCTTTAGAAAGAATGTATAACCTTGCTAAACTCCCATATTAAGGGAACAATACATATTTACATAAGCTTGCTTTAAAGCATTTCAGTGTACAGTAGGTATTCCAATGTCAAGGTAATCTGGGATTTAGACTTGGGACACAATTTTTTTTCCTTCGGTCTTTTTTTTTTTTTCTTCATTAAAACAGCAAATGTAAATAAACAAAAATGCTAAAAACCATAAAATATGTGTCTAAAAAATACAGTATTAAAATCCCCCCCCCACCCAAAAAAACAGCAAAAAAAAATTGTTAGAAAAAAATTCCGGATTGCTGGTCCGGTACTGTATCTGCTAACCCGAAGCAAGAACCTTGATAAGTATTGGAAGAAAAGAACTAGTAGAAAGAGCCACTGTGAACCAAAACCAAAGTAAGCTTTCTTAAAAACCATAATAACAACGTGACGGACACCACATAGCCTCAGAAATCAGAGCATTGCAAGATAGGTGAAAGTGAAAGACACCACACCCTGAAAATGTCATCAATCCATATGCTGAGAAGGCAAAGCAATAGTCTTCACATGTGCCAACTGACTAGCAGCCGAAAGAGAGGAGAGAGAAAGTCAAACCCTCTTTGGGTCTTAATTATCTTGGTGCGAGAGACCTAACCCATTGGTGCAGGCCTCTTGCACCAAGATGATTTAAGAAAGTGAAAATATGCAAGTGACCAGCAAATGCTTGACAGGAGCATCCTTAAAAGTTTTTAATAGCATGACCAGCTGTATCACAGTTCCTCTGTGTGTGTGTGTGTGTGTGTGTGTGTGTGTGTGTGTGTGTGTGTGTGTGTGTGTGTGTGTTCAAGTCTTCCACATGCCCATTGATGTGAACCTAGTGATTTCTCCACAACAGTGCAGTATGGATACCTGATGTATCACCAGTTGTAAGTAAATGTATGATGTTCTTTGCATGGCGATTCACCATATTGGGGGGTGGGGGTGGGGGCATTTAGCTTGTTGTCTGAATTGATCAACAGTGAATCCTTTTATGTATCCGTAGCGTACCTGATAGGATAAAAGTTCACTCGTTCCATTTCTGGTGGACCATGGAAAACTTCCACTCTGAATGGTGTCAAGGAATGAATAAAGGTGGATTCAATACCCCTACATGCATTAAGTGCAGTAGCCAGTGCCCCCCTCCCAATGTTCATCAGTGTTTTTAGCAAATAAATGAATTTGTGATGTCTGAATTCAGCATTCCTTGCCAGGCTCAGAAAGTGATTAACACATTCCTGGCTCATATGCACCAGTAATCGCTTCACCACCCATTTCCATGAATAAGAGCTCATGCCTACTATTAAATTTATCTGAAGAAACTGCGTGATACATATCATATGGTTGCCACAGTGTAGGATAAGGCAGTGGTAACGAATAGTGGCAAGTGATGGAATAACCACTCAGTGATTGACAAGCACATAACAATATCATGTAATAATCTGTATCATATCATTTTAGTGACATGCAGTGTCTTAGTCTTTCTCACTGCCAGCAATAAATGCTATGGTTTAGTAGTTTCATAAAGTTTATCATTGTTTTAAATTCTTGAAAATGTCAAAGAAGAGGAAAATCAGTTCTGAGCATCAGATTTTAGTGAATGGTTAACTGACAAGTGTTTCTTCATTGGTGGTAATGATCTTATGTTTATTACATAAAATATTATGATATAATGGTGTTATGTTTTTTACATAAAGTTTTCAGGAATTCTGTATGAAATGACATTGATTGTAAACAGTCTCTTTACTGTGACTTAAATATCCCTTTAATGTATGCAAGTTTTTAGCACAAATATAGTGAGTAAGTACCACATATTGAAATATTGACATCTTTGAATGTTACTACTTAACAGATGCAAGAACATGTTGCTTTTTGTTTCTTTTCCTTGTATTTGTTTGCATCTCCTCCCAGTTTTGGTTATGGATGACATGAATGCTGATAGCTTTTTACATGACATGTAATCCTAAATACTGTGTACATCTAACAGGTGATGAAACTTGCATTAAAGAATTTTAAGTAGATATGAAAAATTAAAGTTAATATATTTTTTTCTTTTCTGAAGTACTTGTTTCAAGAAACAGAACATTTCTATAATTTGATGGAAATATGAACTTTGAAACAACAGGTGAAGTTATTGAGATAAAAAGAGAAAACAAAAGTACAACAGGAATTTTGCCTTTTAGTAACAAAAATAGCAAAATTTAATTTGATAGAATAAAAAATAGTATCATTTTAGTTTAAATGTAAATTTATGCAATCAAAGTTTTCAGCAATTAATTTAATCCTTTTTAAACATACTGTACATATAAAAGAAAATGACTTTAAACAGAATAAATGCGTGTTTGCTTCTGTTTACCACTTTTATTATATGTTATAACTTGTCCTTTGTACATTATTTGCATTTCTTCTGGTTTTATGACTGTTCTGTTTTGCTTTTTTCATTTGTAGGCCAAAGCTTCGTACCCAGTTGCATGGTTTGACATATCTCATGGAAGTCTTAGATTTGATACTGAAGGATAATGCTGAGCTTATAGCCAAGAACAATACTGGGAATCGCAAGAAGTTCAGCAAAGGTAGCAGAAAAGGCCGCAATGCACGGAGCGACACTGAAATAAGTTTTATTCCTTGCCTTGATGATAAAGAGGTGGAGATGGCCTGTGAAGTTCTGAAGGTTCTTTTCAACTTGACTGTCAATACAGATAAATGCAATCTGGAAGAGGTAAATTCATATTTATGTGCAGCAGTTGCTTTGGTGATGTATCATCATAGAGAAACATGCATGGATAGATTCTCATTCAGAAACACAGTGTGATTGATCTGTATTGATCCACATACCCAGTCCACATACATTTAGCACATTTTCATTAGGGAAAATCATAATCTATTCCTTAGTATAAGTTTTACTGTGGAGAGAACTATTCAGAATTATATCTCTCTTGAAGAATTGATTTCTTGAAGCTTACAGAATTTTATGAATTTTACCCTAAAATGCATCAGTATAAGAAACATATCAGCTTGGTGATTTGTTGGTGAGGTGATTTTAAGCAATGCTGAGTATCTTGAATACCAATGGTACTATTTATTTTTTCATTTGTAATTTAATTTCTTTATTGTTTAGTGAGCTTTATACACTAAAACTTTTCAATAACAGACGTCCTGGGACCTCAATATTTGTCTGATATTCAGGAGGTTAACTTATGATCCTGCCTTAAAATTCCAATTTTTCTTTCAATCCCAGCAAAAACAGTCTTGCTGGCCCAGCACTATGTTGCCGCCACCTAACTGTCAATGAAATGTCCGGGTGCCCACCACATGGGCCAGCAGTTCTGGTCAGCAGCGGGCCAACAGTTGTCATATACCCCTATCAGTTGTCATATGCCAGAACAGGGCCATTAGTTATCCATCACAGGCAGTAGCTGCCACAATTGGTCCCTCAGCGGCCCTGCAAGCACGTGACATAAATGATGGCTAGCTTAATGTTGTCCGCTAGTTTCCCGGCAGTGGCAGCCTGCAATCACGCGACATAACTCATATCTTGCTGAATCTTGTCCGCCAATTTCCCAGTAGTAGCCATAAAAAAATTAATAATATTAAAGGATAACCATGGTTTCCCAAAGCTACAACTACTTATTTTTTCGCCTTACGAAATTTCTGCATTACAGTACTGCACTGGGGAAATTTTCTCAACAGGTGCTGAAAAACGCCCATTTGGATCTGGGTGGAAAGAAACCAAGGACTGTCTGCATGGGAAGCAGGCACTCTACCAACAGGGCTTGGGAAGAAAGGGCTAGTCCTTAGCGTTTCACCCCCTGAGACACGCAGCCAAGGTTGATGACGTAGCTCAGCTAGCTCTGGCTCTTCTGAAGCCTACAGCCATGGGGAGCTGTATTCTAACGGAGCACCATAGGAAAGGCATTTTCAGTCAGTGTTATTACTGTATTTAACAGATTACGGTGTGTCATCTACTACAATGCTCACTCAGATATTAGAAATTGTCTTTTCGAAAACAAAAGTTGAGGATTTTCAGTCCTAACATCAGAAAACATTGATGAAATAGTATAAATGCAGTAATTTTAAATGAACAATTTCTATCATGCATGCTTCTTTGTCTTTAAAAAGTATTTTGCTTAATACACTAACTATATTTTTCTGATGTCAAAAACTCAAAAACAGCATATCTTACAAATTTTGAAGATGACAATCCGATTTTTGGCGTAAATGTGACAAGGATGGTAAGTCAAATAATATCCGAAAACTTGAAAATTTAAAAAAAAAAAAAAAAATTCAAGTTTTCGGATATTATTTGACTTACCATCCTTGTCACATTTACGCCAAAAATCGGATTGTCATCTTCAAAATTTGTATTATATGGCGTAATCCCGTATTTCTTTCAGCATACCTTTCCTTTTTTTTTTTTTTTTTGTGATTCCGTAGAAAAGGTTAGTGGTTTAAAACCTTTTTCTCTCTGTCACAAACATTAGTTGTTTAAAACTTTTAAGACACGGAAAGTTACTGAGTTCTGTAACTTAGCAAAAGTAGTTCAAACACACTGTTAATGTATAAAATAAAAATTATTTACTTTCATTTTACATCCATCATGATTTCTGAAGCTCACTGCATTTAAAAAGTGGTGAACAAAATGTACTTCATGAAATGAAGATACGTTCCTTTATTATTTTTTTTTTATTGGAAGTTTAGCGACTACCGTGAGCAACTCAATGGGCTATAAGCAGTCGCCCGTCACTAATTTAGGATCACTGGTTCCGGGAAGGGTGAGAGCCAGTGCCTTAAGACAAACACAACATCCACGCCTCACCAAGATTTGAACCCGGGCCCCTTTCGGACGAATGATCAGAGGCCATCGCTTAGACCACGGCGCCACCGGGACGGCCGTTCCTTATCGCACAGACTGAAACATGTCTTTTTCATTGCACAAAATGTTGAATTGTTCACTTCATTGCCCACATGAATTAAACAACAACAAAAACAACTTGTTTTTCTCACTGCATTTGAGTCAATCCATTTTTAATTTTCTGCAAAGCTTTCCTGCGTGGCATTAATAGTGAGTTTCTGTTCTGAAAACGACTTCGAATCAATTTTCGGATTCTGCAAAACAGACGAACAACATCTTTGTTGCCAGATGGAAAACTTTTTCTAGCTCATTTATGAGTTCCCGAATAATGGCTTTCCCTTTTCTAAATGTCCTGCCGTGAACTGCGCAGAAAATCTGTTCAAACCGTTTTACAATATCATCCAAAGAACATGATGGTACTGTCAAACAGCCAGCAGATACCAGCCTTACCCATTTATCTTGAACAGAATTAGTTTCGGGACAGTTTTTAACACTAGTTCCTAAAAAAGGATCTTTATCGCAACGCATTAAAGAACCTTCTTATAAACCCGAAAGAATGTGGAAAACAATGTCCCGTCCTTTCGTGTTTATATGCGTATTTTGGCACGTTGCATCGGCACATGTCATTTCGTTAAAAAAAAGAAAAGAAAAAAGACGGAAATAAAAATCAACACTCAGTGTACAATTTAAATAAAACACAACATGAAACAAATAGTATAAACCAAGAAAAGGAGCACGTGTGCAAAACCGTAACAGAGGAAAACCGGGTTTGTGGGGAAGTTGACAAATGAAGCTCGGGGAGCAGGCCAGCGCGATGACATAGAAACAAATGGCCAATTCTACCCACCCTTTCAGACACGAGTTGGCATTCAGTTCCTGAAAGGGATTGACTAGCCCTTTCCTCTGTAAAGCCCTGCTCTACCAGTGGAACTGATTTACCACGCATGAGCATTTGCTTGAAGCTGAGCCTCTTTCCTGTGGAATGTGTGAATGGTTCTCTTTTTAATTTTACAATATTGCGGGATATTTTTCATAAATGTCACTTTCATATAATTCATAAATTTAATTTTTCAATGTAACGATTGTTTTTGTTTTACCTTAAGGGAACTTCACTCATTTTCAACGAGTGTACCAACTTAAAGGCACTTTCCAAAGTTCTGTGCTGTCCTTGTCGTCTTGAAAGGCGATTGTTGAATTAATATATTTACCCGTTCATGTCACATTTTGTTACATTTTTATGTTGTATCATTCCTTTCCACTGTCCGAAGCCACATTTGTTTTAAAGAGGAAAGATACCTTATTTTACTTCTTGTTATTTTTAGAAGTGAATTCCCCCAATCTTGTGTATTCAACCCATGGATGAGTACATTATATCCACATAGCGTTGCTTTTTTTTTTTTTTAAATAATTGATAAATTTTGTATGCATATAATTCATTTTTTTCCCCAAGATAACGTTTTTAATGTTTTTCCAGGACTTTTGTTTCAACCTGTTTAATGTATGTTAAAACGAAAGATTACACAGAAATTATTTCTTTTTTTTTTATGGGAATGGGGTGGGTGTATTTCATGGCTTAATCTGATATCTTCGTGATTGTGGAATAACTTTTTACGGGTCTTTTAGAGGTTATTTTTAATGAAAGTTGGTTGTCAAATTTTCGAACTAAAGCCTAGTTCGTCATCAGGACTATGTCACTGGAGTAGTTGCTGCCACTCAATTGGAAGAGACCATCCGCAATTATCGTTAATTGTGGTACTTCTTCTTCTTGCTATTTCGATCCCTTCTTCTAGTTTTCTCTTTACTAAGTTTGACTGGTGGGCGATTATTTTCACTGAGTCCCAATTTATGGAGTGTCCACTTGCTTGTACATGTCTGTCTAGCCCTGTTTTGTTCCCAATGTTCCTAATAGCTGCTTGGTGTTCTTTCATTCGGACCTTAATACTTCTCCCTGTTTCTCCTATATAGCTGAGTCCGCAGTTACAGTCGATGCAGTAAATTACTCCTTCCTGCAATTGGATGTCCAATTCTTTCTGCTTTAAAGCTGCCAGCTTTAAAAAAAAGCTGCCAGCTTTAAAGCAGAAAGAATTGGACATCCAATTGCAGGAAGGAGTAATTTACTGCATCGACTGTAATGCGGACTCAGCTATATAGGAGAAACAGGGAGAAGTATTAAGGTCCGAATGAAAGAACACCAAGCAGCTATTAGGAACATTGGGAACAAAACAGGGCTAGACAGACATGTACAAGCAAGCGGACACTCCATAAATTGGGACTCAGTGAAAATAATCGCCCACCAGTCAAACTTAGTAAAGAGAAAACTAGAAGAAGGGATCAAATAGCAAGAAGAAGAAGTACCACAATTAACGATAATTGCGGATGGTCTCTTCCAATTGAGTGGCAGCAACTACTCCAGTGACATAGTCCTGATGACGAACTAGGCTTTAGTTCGAAAATTTGACAACCAACTTTCATTAAAAATAACCTCTAAAAGACCCGTAAAAAAGTTATTCCACAATCACTATGAATAGAGGTGCCATAAATGCATTTACAACTGATATTTTCGTCGACGTGGTGTTTCATTATATGAAGTGAATTCAACTCTCTACATATGTTTTTTTCTTAACATCCACTAAAATAACACAATGGTGATAGCGTCGTCTTCAACTAACTGGTGCCATCAGAGACACAGCACGTGTTGCTTCTGCGAATGCGCAGTCTCGTTGTTTCCACCTGGTGTTGGGGTTGCATCTGCTGCCAGCTACAGGCCACTAGTGGTACTTGCTTGGAGGCCCACAATTCATGGCAATGCTGCAGGACCATCAATGGCTGCCACCGACGGACCGCTACCGGGCTGTGAGTGGCAGATTTCAGCCAGCAGTGACCCACCACTGCCAGCTGGTGTCCAGTAGTTTCCTAACACTTGTGATTTTGCTGGATGTTAATCATGTTTTATTTGTCACCAAAGATATCCAAACAAAAATTGCATACATTCACTACAAGTTACGCAAGCACAAATTCACAGTGAAACTGAAAGAATAGTGGCAGTTGACAATAAATTGCTTTGAAAAGTGTGTGGTTGGCTACATGTAAATTTCATGTTCAAAGTCTCGTGCTGGTTCTCTAAGTGATGGGGAAAATTTTTGTAACAAAATGAACCACAGGGCTCTATCGGAAGTAGTTTTTCTGGCATTGAAGAAGAATAGTGGTTGATGCAGTGGGTTAAATCATCGTAGAATGCAGCAAAGGGGTTCAGGAAGAAGTATACTTCTTAAGCATCTTGGTAAGGCTTTTCTAATTCTTAAAGACATCGGTCCTATTTAAGCCACAGAGAAGTAGATTTATAATGGGAATCCTGAAGACAAAAAGTCACCTTTTTTTTTTTTCTTTCTTTCTGTCTTTTTTTCTTTCAAAGAAACTAAAGAAGTTTTTCACTGGAAAAATGTCTGCAAATTTTTTTGCAGATGTTTTCCCCTGAACTTTCATGTTTTTAATTGTTTTATGACCTCAATCATTTCTGTTATTCAGACATCCACTATTCAGATAACAATGTACAGAACTGCATATACTTTGGAACTAGGGATCACAAAACTGTCCACTAAATGGAAGTGTCCTCTAAAGGGAAGTTTTACTGTATATTGCAATTGCAACATTTCTGATATTGGTTTTATTGTTATAAGTAAGCCAGACATTGAGAGTTGCATAAATGTATCAGCATAAAAGCAAGGTTTACTATAACATGCAATAGAAAACAAGAACATTCTTACTTTCAAATTTTTTATCTGGAAATTTTTAAACCCCCAAATTTCTAAGATTATATACAAAATCATATATTGTGAAATCATTCACGTGTCGTTAGATTAAGACTGCCAACTGCAGCATCAGAGAAAAATACAGAGCAACATTTTTGTTTGAAGTTAGGGCAATATTCTTTTTATCATGTCTTTTGGTATAGTATGAATGAATGCATGTAAAAAATAAAAGTTTTGTATAATCACTGTCTGTTGATTCATATGTAGACACGATATCTCCACATCTTGGGTTAAAAAAAAAAAAAAGATCTGGAGCCATGATAATGATAACCCTGGCATTTCCAGCCCCACCTTTCAATGCACAGTTTTGCTACTAAAGGACATAAGCATATTTCTCCCTTTCACACATTATCTTCACTTCTAAATACCAAATCAGGAAATTTTCATTTGGTACATGAAACTAAGCAAAAGTCTCACTTTGAATGATGCTCAGGTTAATATTTTCAATTTTAGTCACTTGTACTCACGCAATTCTTAACATATGTGTAGTACGTTTTAACTTTGTCGACCACCCGCTCAGTAAATAAAACAATATTTACATATTAAGACCAAGTGACTAAAAAAATAGGAACCCTTGTTGTTTTCACCTATGATTGAGAACATTAAGCTAAAATATTAATTTAAAGGAGAATATGCATGTCTAAACAAATGCTAAAATACAGTTAACAACTACGGGAATGGTTGAAACTCAAACCTTATAAAGCAAGTGCTTTCTGAAGCCCGCCTCTATCATCAGGCAGACATCTGATCAAGTCAGCCTCTCATAAGAAGTGAACTTCTCACAAATGCACAGAATGAACCAAAAAACAGTGCATGGTCTCTGTCCTATTACAGATTTTCTAATCAGTAAGATTGCAGATCATTCATTATGCTGCCATCTACAGGACCAAATAGGAACACCACTGAAAAAGGTGCAAATTCGTCCTTTTAGACATTAAATTAATTATATATATTTTTATTTCCTTTGTTTTACATATCCACTCATAGGGTTTTTTTTTTTCTTTTTCTTTTTTTTTTTTTTTTTTTTTTTGCGTTTTTTACGTATCTGTTATGGTTTTCCATAAGTTATTAAAGCCTGCAGGATCTTGAATATTACAAATGTTTTCTTTATGTTTTTCAATCAATATGCTTTCAGAAAGTCTTAATCCTTTTTCATTTGAATGTGTTGGTAATTGTTTAATATCTTCAAATTTTGGAAATTTCCTGTTATTTACACAGTACTGTATTAAAGCAGTTTTTTCTTCTTTATTGCTCCAATTTCTAATATGTTGTTGTAATAATTTTTTTAAACGATTTTTAGTACTGCCTATATATGTTAATTTTGAAAGATTAGGACCTATTGGAATTTTTCCAGTGGTGTTCCTATTTGGTTCTATAGATGGCAGCACAGTGAATGATGTGTAATCTTACTGATTAGAACATATGTTAATAGGATAGAGACCACACCCTGTCTTTTGGTTCATTCCATGCATTCGCGAAAAGCTCACTTGTGAGAGGCTGACTTGACAGATGTCTGCCCAATCATAGAGGCTTCAGCCTCAGAAAGTGCTTGCTGTACCAGGTTTTGAGTTTCAACCATTCCCTTATTTATTAACTGTATTTTAGCATTAGTGTAGACATGCATATTCTCCTTTAAATTAATTAATGTTTTTGCTTAATGTTCTTAATCATAGGTCAATGCATCCTTCCAGTGCTTACGTATGGTGCAGAGACGTGGACCTTAACTAAAAGAGACATACAAAGGCTGCAGACAACTCAAAGAAGCATGGAGAGGTGCATGCTTGGTATAACCAGGAGAGATAAGAAGAGGAACTCGTGGATCCGAAAAATGACGAGAGTGGAAGACATCATGATCAGAGTTAAATCCCTGAAATGGCAATGGGCTGGGCATACTGCCAGAAGGACAGACCATAGATGGACAGCCGAAATTTTAGATTGGATTCCAAGGGACAGGAAAAGACCCAGAAAAAGACCACATGGGAGATGGGTGGATGAAATTCGTAAATATGCGGGAGTGACATGGAGGAGACTGGCACAAGATAGACCGTTGTGGAGGAAACTTGGGGAGACCTTCGTCCAGCAGTGGATTGATAATGGTTGACAATGATGATGATGATGATGTTTTTAGTCACTTGGTCTTAATATGTAAATATCATTTTATTTGCTGAGGGGGTGGTTGATTCAAAGTTTAAAAAATGTACTACACATGTGTTAAGAATTAGGTGAGTACAAGTGACTAACCTTGAAAATATTAATTTTACTAAATGTATGTTCTTACATAAGGAGAATATCAAGTATTTAGCTCATTATACAAAGCTCGTCCAGAAAGTAAATAGCCGTTATGAAATAAGGACAAAAGAAACCGATGTTGTCAGAGTTTTTGTATTTTCACTAATACTACATATGTATAATCACTTGTTTTCCTACATAATCACTGCCGGTGTTTGTCACTTGTCATATCATGACACCAGTTTCTGAATACCTTCATCATATCCAGAGTTGTATAAAAATAAAATGATTCTGCTTACACAACCATTGAAACAAAAAAACTTGCTGCAGACCCATGAAGCGAGAACAATAGAATAAGATAATTTAGAGAAAAATTAATAAAACAATAATTTTTTTTTTTTTTCAAAGAGGACAACATAAGTACATTACAATTGAATGTGTAGCAATGTGTGTGAAATTGACTTTTATGGCAAAATATTAGACTACCTCATAAAAACAAGAGACCAATTAAAGAAATCATTATATCTCATGTGATTCTATCATAAAGTTCACATACCATTACATGACCACAAGGTTCCTCAGGAAGACGCTTTGATGTCTGTAAGTTTTCTGTTTTACACGTTATGTAAAGTGGGTATATAATGATTTTAACTGGAATTTTTAAAGCTTTTTATTTTGTATGAACCTGACCTAACTTGAAGATTTCTTTGGTAATTCTACAAGAGTACAACATTGACGAAATAGCCCTAATGGCCAAGTACGACGTGGAACTTCAAGTGGTATGTAAATAGTAACTCTTCACTCAAGAATCTTTAATTGTTATCTGGAAACCTTTGCCCATTCAATATGATGTTGACACAGCCAGAACTGAGTTAACCCTAACAACTGGACATAATCGAAGTAGGGTACAACTTTTGACGAAATGGCTCTTGAGCTAACCCTAACAACTGGCCATATTGAAGCAAGATACAATTTTGGACAAAGAAACTCTCAATAACTACTGACGTCGAACTGAACACGCACTTCCGTGAGTAACATTTTTAGGACTTTTAACCGATTTACATCTTAATTGAATAATTTAATGCACCACCGCAGACTGTACCCACTTCACATAATGTGTAAAACAGAAAACTTACAGGTCAAAGCGTCTTCCTAAGAAGCAATTAAAGAAAGTTTTTATATAAAAAAAATAATAATAAATAAAATAAAACGGTTCCATTATTGAACCTTCAAAAATTATAAATAGCAATTTCAACAAGTTAATTCAAAAATACTGGACTTACAAAATACATAACAAAATGATTTTAATTTAATAAAGTCTGGCAACTGTAAGAGGAACCTGGCAATAAAATTTATATTCTTTCTGTGTAAACAAAACTTTTGATACAATTTCTATACATTGAGGACAAGCCTTGATAAAAGCTGGAGGCTAGAAACGTCTGTAAAAACAAAAGAACTTATAAGATTTGAAAAATATTTGAAAGTTCTTCAAGTTAGAATAGAATTAAGTAATATTAATCTGAATATAAGCCTGATAATTGCTGTAAATAACATTTTTACTTTATTTTTAATCTACAAGCAGAAACTATATGCAAAACATACATACATACATACATACATACCACTAAGCTGTTCTCTGAGATTCAGAGGTTAGCTCCAAAAAGAAATGCAAACTTCCAGATATTTTTACCTATTGTTGTCGTATCAAAGTTCGCCATTTACAGCGATCTTGACATACAACTCGTGCTTCACTGATATCCATTACACGCCGCACACAAGATCTTTTATACTTCGTACTCATAATCTTTTTCTCGTGCAGACACTCCTGAATCTGATCCACCCATGTCTTCCTTGGTCTTCCTCTGCCTTTCCTTCCTGCCACTTGGGCTGAAAATATTTTCTTAGTAAGCATTTCATCACTCATTCTTTCAACATTGCCAAACCACCCAAGCATATTGGTCTCCACCTTGCTAACAACATTTTGCTTTACATCACACAACTGCAATACATCTTCATTCCTCAAACAATCAGATCGTGTCTTGCCACAAACCCCACGTAAGTAACACATTTCTCCAGCACACAAACAACTACTATGTTTCTTCTGCAGTACCCAGGTTTCACTGCCATACATCAGAGTAGGAACAATTACTGTTTCATACACAGCCATGCGGGACTCTCTAGAGAACCCATCATTCCTGTGAAAACCTCCCAGAGCAGCTATGACTTTCAAAGAAGAATTCACTCTCCTACTGATTTCACCATCCAACTTGTTCTCTCTGTCAAACATGCTTCCTAAATACACAAACTCACTCACCTGGTCAATCACAGTGCCATTTATACTTACATTACATTCAGTGCTACCCATTCCTCTCTCAAACACCGTAACTTTGTTTTTTCCCTTATTTATACTCAGTTTGAATTTCATGCAAACTTCGTGCATCCGAGTCAACATACTCTGCAAATCACTTTTGCTCTCTGCCAACAGGACAGTGTCATCAGCATACAGCAATCTGCACACACGGATATCACCAAGACATAAACCACTATTATCTATTTTGGCCTCACCCATGCATGCGTCCATAAATATATTAAACAGCCATGGTGACATTACACAACCTTGTCTAACTCCTGCACCAATGGAAAACCATTTTGATAAAACACCATTCACTCGTACACAAGCTCTACTACCAGCATACATGGCTTTTACACTATTAAGTAGATTCCCAGTAACACCATATTCATTCAATACCTTTCACAAAAGTGTCCTATTGACTCGGTCGTAAGCTTTCTCTAAATCTATGAAGGCAGTAAAAACTTTCTTCCCAACAGCCAGATACTTTTCAATCATCATGCGTAATGCAAAAATCTGGTTATTGCAGCCTTTATCAGGCATAAAACCACTCTGAACATCCCACACTTTCTCTGATGTAAGACCCCATACTTTTTCAATAACAACCTTACCAAACACTTTCCCTGGCACACTCAGTAGGCTAATACCACGATTGTTCTTGCATTCAGTCTGATCACCTTTTCCCTTATACAAGGGAGCAATGATGGCATCCTTCCAATCCCGAGGGACCATTCCTAACTCCCAGCACAACTTGCAAATTTCAGTTAACCAGTCAATTATAGAGTCACTACCATACTTCAACATCTCTGCAGTTATGCCATCAACTCCTGAAGCCTTACCATTCTGAAGAGATTTTAGAGCTTTACACACTTCTTCTCTTGAGATCCCTCCTGTGCTTTCATCCCTCATATGCAAAAGCTGCTAATAATTTGGAAACTATCCACATATGTCTACATTCTGCTGCTCTGATCATATCCTCTGCTGCCATTCCCTGCAACTACTGTTGCACTCCATTTTCCAAATCATCGTCACTAGCGAATTGTTGTCCTCCCAAAAAGTCCTTCAATTTGGTGAATGAATGGTAATCACTGGAAGCCAAGTCCAGACTGTAGGGCAGATGATCCAGAGCCTCCCACTTGAAACCCTAAAGCAGGTGTTGGATCTGACTTGCCACATGAGATCTCGCATTGTTATGGAGAAACACCACACCCTTAGACAGCATGTTGCCCAACTTGTTTTGAATGGCTTTACACAGCCTCTGCAGTGTTCCACAATAGGCATCGACTTTGATGGTTGTGCCTCAGGGTCATGAATTCAGCCAAGAGAGACCTCTGCTGTCCCGAAACACTGTAGCCGTGATCTTTTTTACTGAAAGCGTTTGATTACACTTGCGTAGTTTCATCGGAGACAGAAAATAGTGCCACTCAAGCGACTGGCATTTGTTCTCTGGCGTGAAATGACTGACCCACATTTCATCTCTTGTCACTATGTGGTCAAGAAATTCATAGCCTGTTTGTACGTACTTGGTCAAAAACTCAAAGCTGCACCCATATGGTTCCCTTTGTGGTCGTCAGTCAACTTTTGTGGTACCCAACTCATGCAAAGTTTCCTGTAGCCAAGGTGTTCCATTATGATTTCAGGGAGCAGTACGCGAGAAACTTCTGGGAAATGGGCATGAAATTCATTGAGTTTGACGTAACGCTCATGCCTGATGACATCATTGACACATTCCTGGAGGTCCTATGTAATAAGCAATGGGCTGCCGGAGCACTGGTCCTCACACTTATTTGCTCTTCATGCATTAAACATCCAAACCCACTGCCGTACTGATGATTCATCCATCACCCCCTTCACCATAAACAGCCATTATCTGGTAATGAATGTCTTTCAGATGAACATTTTCAGCATTCAGAAAGGGAATCACAGAACGAACCTCTTGCTCTGCAGGATTTTCAATTGGCTTTACCATTTCAAACAAGCACAATGGTTCCAATCACTGCATTGACATGAAACTTGCCACGAGTCTCGCCAACATCTGGCTGAAGATGGGCGGCCTCTACTGTGCAGCATCTCTGTTTCACATGCCCTCTATGCGCAAGCGGGTATTACTTTTTGGACGACCTACATATTTATTAGATGCTGAGGTTTTCCATAAGGCCCTATGAATGTGTATTTTTATGAGGTGCAAATGTGTATGTTTCAGACAAATATGTTTACTTCTAAAACTCCAATTAAAAACACTAATTTTACATTAAGTAGCTAATTCTTGCATCCAAGGTATCCCATATGTATGTTTCTTATATCTTTCAAATGCAAACTTTTCTCTGCAGCTGGGGCAAATATAAATTTATAGTTTTATGATATTTTCAACTCTATGAAAAGAAAAACATTCTTTTAACATGAGCTAGGTGTAACCATGATCAGTATCATCCATATATTTCTTAATTTTTCAGATATGCAGTTTTGTTGTTGGGTGACCACAAGATTATGTTTGCATTATTTGTTTCCCATTACAAGAAAGTCTGATTCAAAAGATCTTTACGTCTGATTGTTGCAAATACAACTAATCTGCCATTCTATGCATTTTCTAGTTTTTCTTATATGTAAATTTTTCTAGCTGGTTTGCATAAATGATATTTAGTTTGGTGATATTTCTATTGTTAATCATCAGACTGAAAAACAATCAATAAGTTTGGCATAGGTCATATGTGCACAAATTTATAAAAGGCTAGACCAAAATATAGTTGCATGGAAAATAGACTTATAAAGAGTTTGAGACCTACTTTTTTATTCTATCATCAAACCAATTTTTAATTAAGTCATCATTTTAACTACAAAGGTTGTTTGGGTTCCTTGGATAATACTCACAGAAAATCACTGCCTTAACATCAGACTTTTTGGCAATGGTTTTTGATTCAGCCATTCAACATGAAGCCTCAACCTTGAGAATAACAAAACATCTGTACAACTGGAGCAACCCATCGATTAAATATTGTGAAATAAACCAAAAGTGAGCAAAAGGGTTTTAAAAATTACTTCTGCTATTCAAACATTAAGTACTTATAGCAATATATAGTTAATATATATGGCTAACTGGGGTGGTATTTAGCATGTTAATTCACAGAAAAATGTGATGAACACAATATTAAGGGCAAAAATAATGTTTTTGTCGCAACTCTATGAATAAAAGTCTTAACATTTGGTAGCTGCAGCCATATTATTCATATATTTTCTGTTTTTCAGAGGCACTGTTTCACTGATAGTTGTAACAACAGTATTCTTTTATTTGACACTAAAATTATGGTTTGAAAAATCTTTTTCAACCCAGATTTTTAGAATCCATGTATTTGTAAGTCATAGCTGAAAATTCTGATGTACTTTCAGATTTTTCTAGTGCAAACTTTTCCTTTTTACTCCCCATTTTCTTTAACAGTAATACCAATTCCCATGCAAATTAAGCATCATACTTTGTAGCAACAATTAAGAGGTTGTTAGTTTGGAAACAAAATAGAATTATGGCACCTTTTGTTGAAAAATTGAAGGTAACAGAATCAGGAATTTTAACAATTTGTGAAATGTTGCTACATGATTTGTCATGTTAAGAACTGTTAAAAGCAAAATGATTAAAAAAAATGAAAAAAAATGTTTTTTTTTTAATATGAAAAGCATGGCAAAATGATGTTTTGAATTTAGAAGAGAACTCAGCAACCATAAAGTTACATTGGATAGTAGTCAAAACAGAGACCATAAAAGAGTTATATTAGGCAGAACTCAGAGATCATAAAAGAGTTATATTAGGCAGAACTCAGACACCATAAAAGAGTTACTATGGATGGAACTCAGGAACCATAAAAGGGTTATATTAGATAAAACTCGGAGATTGTAAGAGTTATATTAGACAGAACTCAGGGACCATAAAGAAGTTATTGGGCAGAACTGAAAGGAATATGTAATATTCAGCTGCTAGTGGGAGAAAGTAACTATTTTATTTCTAAGTGTTTTGTTGACTGTAGAAATCCCATTGATTTTTTTTTATAGTGGGTTCCATTGATTATGAATAACTTTGAAATATTTTGTGCCAGAACTGAGTCAAAAGATATGCTCATTACAGCCGAAAATTGTGAAAAACACATATAATCTCAGATTAAATTGTAGTATTATAGCATCAGCTAGACTTTGATTGAAAGATGAACCTTAACTAATAAGAAATTCATTTATGAAATGCCTCAGTTTAGTGATGTTTTAAACATCAGTGAAAATCACATTGTTACCTCTAACTACACCTTTGACCCCCACCATCTTATGTTGATGATTAGGAATTATACATGATACTTGTGCTACACTTCATAGTTGATGGCCACAAAAAGGAAGGGGAGGGGGGCCCAAAAGCATGAAATTGAACTAAATGCTCTTTGATATTTGGTAATATTCATTGTGTTTTGAAAAGTTAGTTTTTGGTACTCAGTGGAACCTACTTTGTTTGTGTTGTTCTGAAATATATTATTTATGTAAAAATCATCTGTATATCTCTCATTTTATTGTATTTATTTGATGTTGTGTAATTTCTGATGAGATTTCATCACATATGTGCATGCTAAGAAACTCTGCACTGATGTAAATTTACTTAATTTGATGCAAATTGCATGTACTTGGGGGCAGCTCTAGTGTTGTGGAATGTTTAAAAAATGTTGTGTAACACATACTCTTCTGTTACAGGAAGAGGATGCTCATTATATGCGCCTTGTGAGTATTCTTCATGACATACTACTTTCAGACACAAAAGTTCCTGAAAAGAAGGATGATTTACAAAGGTTAGTACACACATACATATCATTAAGCTGTTCTCTGATATTCAGAGGTTAGTTCCTCAAAGAAAGACCATCTGACAAATAAACATTTAACAGATAATACAAACCACCAGATAAATTTTTAACTGATTATTTACTTACTGTTGCCATACAAACTTCTCCATTTACAGCGATCTTGACACACAACACGGGCTCAGTGACGTCCATCACACGGCATACACAAGACCTTCTATGCTTCATACTCATAATCTTTTTCTTATTCAGACACTCCTGAATCTGATCCTCCCATGACTTCCTTGGTCTTTCCTGCCACTTGGGCCAAATTTTTTTTTCTTAGTATGCATCTCATCACTCATTCTTTCAACATGGCCAAACCACCTATGTTTTTTTTTTTTACAAAGATTAGTGCTGATCTCCTATATTTTACCAAACAAAATCTTAATATATGTTCAAAGGAAGAACAAAAAGTAAAAAAAAAAAAAAGTGTTTGTTGTAAGAGTAACAGAATATCATATCACGCTGTCAAAGTCATCCTGTAAAGCAGCAAGCCAGCCACATTCTTCCTAGTCATCCAGAATTTTTGTTTTAAAAATGGATGAAGGAGATAACAATTTGACTTCCACTTTGTTATTTTTATTTGAGACAGGTGTTTTAGGCATCTTGGTGTGTATCTAGGCATGTCTTGAATGATGTGCAAAACCAATTTAAAAATGGGGAGCAGAGAAAGAAAAGTAGTTGCCAGATCCTCAAATGCATCATTTATAGAATTCTGATTTTTCATTGGACAGGGAACTGTGAAAAGATGACAAAAATACGACCATAGTAAAAGCTGCTTGTGATGAAATCATCAATAATGATACATTAATAATGAATCAAAAGACGTTATGGCAAAAAGAACATCATTTATAAAATTCAACTGACATGAAAAAAAAAATGTTACTTTGGACAAACAGATGCAAAACTGAAATTAGGAATTAGAGAACACTCTGTATCATTGGAAAACAGAGAGTACAGGATAATCCAGTTGTGAATTACATGACCAAATGGGTCATTCCATCTCAAGTGATCCAAAATTTTAACAATTCTTACCTTACCATCTTGGATTTTTTTTCAAATTTGGCTCACCTAATGTACTCCTAGAGATAGTAAAAAATCCAAATTTTTAGATTTTTTGTCTGCAGTAGTTTCAAAGTTATGGCCCTCTGAAATCTTAAAAAAAAACCCCGCAATTTTCAGCTGACATTTAATTCCTAAATAAATTATTACTCAAGATAGAAATGAGATAGAAGGTTGGGGTAAGAACCGTTTTGTAGCTTCTTTTATAAGCTTTCATATGATATGTCGCATTGCTAGTTTTGGACACTTTTTAATTTCAAGGTCATAGGGGCAAGCCTCCAACGACCCTATGAAGAACAAATTATGACACCATCACAACTGTTTGCATGGAGTCAGGCCAACATTGACTTCATTGAGTTCTTTTTTTTTTTAATAACGAACAACACTTAGAAGAAGAGAAAGTGCTTGAAGAGCGATTTCTGGTTGCAAAACCAATACCAGGCACCCAAAAGTTCCACAATTTTCTCCCTGTGTCAGATAAGTAATGCTGACCAAGGTATTTTTAAAGAGTGGGCAATCACACAAGTTTCCTTTGTCAGGAGATTTGAATCATAAGCTCTCACTATCAGAAGTTAAAGGATACGTAGCATGTGAGTATGACAAGAAATGATGGCTTGCTGTAGTTTTAAACAAAAACGAGACAACTGAGATGGTGGAAGTGAAGTTTCTACACCCTGAAGGTCCTACTCCATCCTTTACATACATACAGGACTTTGAAGATGAACTTGAAGTGCCTGTCTGCCAAATCCTGACCACGGTGGAACCCATGTGTCCCACTGGCCGCACTTACTACCTTCGCAAGGAAGAGATGGATGCCGCAACCATAATACTTCAAAACTACCTTGCAAGGGATTGTTGAAGTTGTTAATGTGGAAGGGATGATGACAATACTAAAAGGTATGTAATTAGTTATAATTTTCAATAAATTAGCTTGTCCAAAGGAATTAAAAATTGTGAATTAAAATTGAACAATTTTTCTTTCGCATCCCGATGGTTTTTCCTTTGCATAATATTTTTTAAAAATCCATGAAACCATGATCCCAATGCGATCCCATTATGAAACTTTCCACGAATGATGTTAAAATATAGAAGTTTGTGTTTGAGTTTTTTCAAAATTAAAAAAAATTGGTTTTTTTGAGAAATTCAAGGTCTAAAATTGTATCACGTGACCTTGAAATTAAAAAGTGTCCAAAACTAGCAGTGTTACAAATCATATGAAAGCTTATAAAAGAAGCTACAAAATGGTTCTTATCCCAACCTTCTATCTCATTTCTAGCTTGAGTAATAATTTATTTTGGAATTACATGTCAGCTGAAAAGTGCGTTTTTTTTTTTAAGATTTCAGAGGGCCATAACTATAAAACTACTGCAGATGAAAATCTAAAAATTTGGATTTTTTACTATCTCTACGGGTACATTAGGTGAGCCAAATTTGAAAAAATCCAAGATGGTAAGGTTTTTTCACTGTATCACTTGATGCGGAATGACCCAAATGTCTTTGTAGTCTCGTCTGGAATCAGATTGCATGTCAGGTCAGCAACTCGTTAAAAATGGTGCTGATAGATTGTAGAATTTTACTGATAGAACTGATTTTCTGATAAAGAAAGAAAAGTTTAGAAAAGATTTGTAATCCATTGTCTATATCTGATTCAGATGTAACCTTACAAACATTCAATCATCTGATTCTCAACTGAATTATTATATACTCTGTTTTCTGGTGCTATAGAATGTTCTCTAAATTTTGATTTCAGTTTCACAGCTGTTTGTCCAATGTAACAATTTTTTCATGTCAGTGGGATTGTATAAGTGTTGTACACTTTTTGCTATAATAACTTTTGATTCCTTTCAGTATTCTAAATATTTAACGGGCATTATCGAGGATAAATTTATTAAGGTATATTACCTCTCAAATTTTTGATCTAAACACTAGATCTTCGTCAGACTGAAGAAGATCTAGTGTTTAGATCGAAAATTTGAGAGGTAATATACCTTAATAAATTTATCTTCGATAATGCCCGTTAAATATTTAGAATACTGAAAGTAATAAGAGGAAGCCATGAAATCATTAATTTTGATTCCTTATTAATGTGTCTTTATTGAGGATTTCATCACTAGTATTTTAAGGCATGTGATTCTTCCGCTAATTAGGGAATTCCGTGAATTCACTTTTCAGAAAAAACAGAAATCCAATAAATTTGTCATTTGCGATCTTCGGCTTTTGACAAAAGTTTGTGATTGTTGATATGTTGGGGGGAAAAATCGGGACGAGTGAGAGAAATATTCCTTGGGTAGATGGCGATATTTCAGTTGTAAAGCATACTCTTTTGGCGCGGATGACTGGCAGCTCCGGGCTGACGCTGCTGCAGCTCAGCCAACAAGATAGCTTTGGGTGACCTCACTTCAAATGCCTCGGTTTGCTTTGAAGCCGGTTTTCTTAGGGGAACAGTCCGCTGTTAAGTTGAGAGACTGGGCGGAGCCCTGAGCCATTGTACGCAGCTGCAAGAGATCAACAAGAAAGAAAAGTTCTGTTCACATGCGATTGGACATTTACGTTACAAACCTTCTCTCTCACTGGCGGGCGAAAGTGTCATTTGTGTCCAGATCTGCCAGCCATTGTGGATTTCCCCCCAGATTTACGGAATTACGGGTGACTAAAGAAAAATTATGTAAATTCAGATGTTTGCTGATATTAAGAATGTTTGATTGGTTTTTTACGGATGACTGACAAAAAATTACGGAAATTCAGATTTGCGCTGTTATTAAGAATGTTTTACTGGTTTTATAATTAATCAATGTAAAAGCCTCTGAACAAAGTTCATGACATAGCTCTTTTTTCCTTTTTCCGAGAAGGAGGAATTCGTTTTGCTTGTTTGAAAGTTAAGTGAAAAGAAAGCACGGCGCTGGGCCGGGATTACGTCGGCCCAGCGCCGTGCGTCTTTCGCCATTCGTGATTACATCAGTCCAAAGCCTCTGAATAAAGATTGTGATGCAGCTCTTTCTTTTTTTCTTTTTTGTTTTTAGAGGAGGAATTTGTTTTGTTTGTTTGAAAGCTAAGTGGAAAGAAAGCATGCTGCTGGGCCGGGATTACGTCGGCCTGGCGCCGTGCGTCTTTCTCCGTTCGTGATTACTTCGGCCCAAAAAGCTCCTGAACAAAGTTCTTAACGCAGCTTTTTTTTTTTTTCCGAGGAGGAATTTGATCTGTTTGTTTGAAAGCTAAGTGGAAAAAATACATGGTGCCGGGTCATGATGATTGCCCGATTTGCACAGAATTGGGCCCTAGGCACAACACAAGGTGAAGTGCACCCCCCCCCCAACCCATCCACATTCTTGAAAGAGTAAGTACATTTGTCACTACTAAATATTGTCAATTAATTTAAAAGTTGATTTAATAAATGGGGTACTGCAAAGAAATAGGAAATGATGTATACTTTTGTTAAATCTTAATGTTAGCGAGGAAATTCGCACTTAAAAATGTAGACGAGTAAGTAAAACACTTTAACAGTTCAGTGTTGCTATTTTTGCATTTTATTTTACTTGCTTAAGCACTTAGGAACTAGCAAATAACATTAACAAGCAGTGTTGTGGTTAGAGAATGACCACTTTTTGTGGGATGCTATTGTTCTGAAGTTATGTTACTGAGCTGTGTGTATTTATATATACACTGTCGAGTCACATTATTGTGACCACCTCCTATGTTTGACGTCAACAGCACATAGCCAATGAAAGAAGTCACATGTCGTGAGCTGGCTTGGAGGGTATATAAGGCGTGTTGTAGGCATTCTGAAAACATATCACTCATTGCTGTCATGGATAAAAGGAGTGATTTGTCAGATTTGCAAAATGGGATGATTATCGGCTTTCGGGCCAAGGGTGGCAGTATTTCTGAAACAGCACAGTTTGTGAACTCTTCATGTGCTGCTGTGGTTAAAGTGTATCGTGATTGGAGAAAAGACACCATTGCAAATAAGCGATGTGGAAACTGCAGAGCACCACGTGCCATTGATGTGAGAGGTGAACATCGGCTGCATAGGTGCGTGAATGCTGATCGACATGCTACAGTGGAGTAACTCACTGGCTAGATGAACCAGGGAGCTACTGGAAGTGTGTCTAAAATGACAGTTCAGCGAACCCTGCTGTGTATGGGGCTCCGATGCAGACGGATGGTCACTGCACCTATGCTGACGAAGGTGCATCGGTAGAAAAGGCTTACATTTGCATGGCAGTATTGGAATTGGACCTCTGCTGATTGGCAAAAGATTGCCATTTCCGATGAGTCACATTTTCTGCTTCATTGAATGGATGGGGTTTGGCGTATAAAGCGAGAAACATCGGAGAACAAACGCTCTTCAACCATTGCTGGAAAAGCACAAGCTGCTTCGGGCAGCGTTATGGTCTGGGGAATGTTTTCGTGGCATTCTCTGGGTGCACTCCTACCTGTGGAAGGCACCATGGACCGATTGCATTATGAATCCATCCTTGCAGACCATGTGCACCCATACATGCTGTGGTTGTATTCCCTGGGGCGGATGGGATCTTCCAGCACGACACTGCAACATGTCACACAGCTAGAACTGTCAGAGAGTGGTTGGAAGAGCACGATGAAGACTTCAAAGTACTTTCCTGGCCTCCTAATTCCCAGACCCTCCAGCAGCTGTCAGCGTGGCTCCACATACCTGTGAACACCTTCCAGCACCTTATTGAGTCACTTCCAGCCAGCCTAGCTGCTGTCCGGTGGTTACTGTGGATATTAGCTGGTGGTAACAAAAATATGACTCAACCGTGTATATATAATAAAATTAGCGATAATTTTTTATTTATGCGTGTTACTTTTTTTTTTTTTTGTTATTTTTTATGTGTATCTTGGAACAGCTTTTGGTGTTTTCAGTTAATTGGATGCTTAGACAATCACATGCCTGTATCTTGTACTATAATGGTCATTTTTTTTACTTTTGCAGTCACTTATTAATTTTCTTGTTGAGATCTTTAATAAAAAATGCTGAAATCTGTTACATATTTCAGCTTTTGGAAAACTGGCTTCTTTATAGTTTCCTGTATGATGTTTCCTTTTAAAATTTTCATCATTTGAAGAGCAATACCATACATACATATCATTAAGATGTTCTCTGTGACTATAGAGAACATAATTTGGCAGATAAGCTCCCCAAACAAAACTCATCTGCCAGATTAAAGTTTAAAATTGATGTTGCTAGATTGTACTTACTGTTGATGTATTAAATGTCTTCATTTGCAACAATTTTCGCATGCAACTGGAATTGCACATCTCACATAAGACCTTTTGTACTTCATACTCATTATCCTTTTCTCATGCAGACACTCTTGAATCTGGTCTTGCCATGATTTCCTTTGCCTTCCTCTACATTTCTTTCTTGCCAAATGAGCTGAATAAATTCTTTTAGTAAGCATCTCACCACTCATTCTTTCAACATGGCCAAGTCACCTAAAAATAATTGTCTTCACCGTACTAACAAAATTTTGTTTAACATTACACATCTACAGCATATCTTTGTTCCTCACATAATAATGTGCCTTGCTGCATACTCCCCTTAAGTAGCACATCTCTCCAGCACACAACCAACTCCTATGTCTGTTCTGCAGTACCCAGGTTCCACTGTCATACATCAGAGTAGAAACAATTAACTTTAATACGCAGCCATTCAGGACCTTTTCTAGATCCATCATTCCTGTGAAGGCCTCCTAAGCCAGATATGACTTTCAAAGATGAATTCACTCACCTACTAATTTCACCATCTAATCTGTTTTATCGGTCAACAGGGCCAGATTATCCATGAGGCTGTAGAGGTTACTGCCTCAGGGTGCACGATTTGTAGGGACGCACATTTTTTTATCGTGCATAAAATATTATTTTGGCTGATATGCGTAAAACAATGTATCGTTCCCTGTACTTTGGTAAAGCATAGTAATGATGATGTAATGTATATTTAAACATTGTTATGCATGATCCCGTTTTCTTTCATCAACTGTCACCATCATCTGTGGGTTTATTGTTTGCCCGTGCCCACCCTCTTTGTTATTAAATTATCGACAATGTTCTGTTGGGGGCGACACCTGTTTTTAGATGCAATTTTGCTCACTTTGGTTTTATTGAATCAGAACTGTGCATAAAAAAAATGCAAAACGAACTTTTCAAAATTTTAACGAAACGAGCAGAAATTTTGATCAATACTGTTAATTGGTAATAAGAAGAGTCACTCAAAATTTCACCGGAATCGGTTAAAAACTTTTTAAAATAGGCATGGAATTTTTAATTCGTCGGTAAACAGAAATACACTGAGTGGCCACTTTATTATGACTACCTGACAGTTTTAAGCAAATGAGCTATGGCTGCACGCTGTTGCCGCCAGAGGGCGAGGCGAGTATAAAAAGGGAAAGCTTAGTGCTTGCGACAGTAGTAGAAGTGATTTTTGGGTGACGAGATGGATAAAAAATGTGATTTGGCGGACTTTCAACGTGGGATTATTGTAGGAGCTCAAAGCCATGGAGCGAGCATCACCAAAACCGCCGCATTCGTAAAATGTTCCAGAGCAGCTGTTGTTAAAGTGTTTAAAGACTGGACTGTCAGCCAAAAAACTGGGTCTCTACGTGCAACATGTGGTCGTCATCGACTAGTGACTGTCCAGACTGGTAACAGACAACAGAAGGGCAACAGTGCAGCAAATTACAGACCATCTTAATCAAGGTTCCCCTCAAATGATCTCTGCATGAACTGTTCGCCGTACACTGCATCGGATGGGATATGGCAGCCGAAGGCCTGTTCGAACACCTTTGCTGTCTGCAGTTAACAATAGAAAATGTCTCCAGTTTGCACGGGAGCACAAGAATTGGACAGTCAATAATTGGAAACAAATTACGTGGTCCGATGAATCACGTTTTCAGTTGCACCATGCCTCTGGCCGAGTGAGAATTTGGCAGAAACAGCACGAAAGCATGGGCCCCAAATGCATTGCTACGACCCTTCAAGCTAGTGGAGGCAATATCATGGTTTGGGGAATGTTTTCCTGGCATGCTTTGGGCCCTTTAATTCGTGTTGATCAACGTCTGACTGGCACATCATATCTAAACATTGTTGCGGACCAAGTGCATCCTGTCATGTGGATGGTTTGTCCCAATGGCGATGGCTACTTTCAACAAGATAATGCGTCCTACCATAGTGCTCGTATTGTACAGGATTGGTTTCAGGAACATGCCAGTGAGTTTACTTTGCTTAGGTGGCCCCCACAATCTCCAGATCTCAACCCCATTGATAATTTATGGGATGAAGTTGAACGAGCCATCAGACAGCTGGATCCACAACCCTGCAACTCCTGGAAAGTGCTATTCATCAAGCATGGTCTCAGATTCCACAAACCACCTATCAACATCTCGTGGAGTCCATGCCACGAAGAATCAACGCAGTATTAAAGGCAAAAGGTGGCTCAACGAAGTACTGAGGGGGTGGTCATAATAAAGTGGCCAGTCAGTGTATATATGCAGAAATGGTTAATAAAATTTTGACAGCTAATTTAAAAAGTTTTTTACTGATTCGGGCAAAATTTGGAGGTCATGTTCCTATTAGCGATTTATGGTGTTCATTAAAATTTCAGCCAGTTTCATAAAATATTTGCAAAGATACGTTTTTAACTTTTTTATCCAAGTGCAGTGGAAATCACCATCTGCCAGAGATTCGCCACCCACAGATGCGGTCGCCTTGACATCTAAAACTGACCGTGTGTTATTGTGCAACAATGCAGACGTTGCTTGCTGTGACATCATGCGTTCCTGACAAATCTGGCTCTTTATTATATCTGATAAGGTTTTGTTTGTGTCTTCCACTGTCCAGTGACCAGTGTGTGTTCATTTGCGGAAAACGAAAGAATGCTGAAGTAGATGTAACAGTGTCCGTAGACCGAAATGTGCCGAAAGGAAAGTGGTCACCAGGGTCGAAAATGTAGAGCTGAAAGTGAGGCTGCTCATACCAAACTGCTCGGAAAGGTTCCCAAGATGACCAAGTTTTACAAACCAGAAAGAAATGATGACTCCATAGCTACCGGGGCAGAATCAGTGGAGTCTGGTGCACAGGCACAGTCTCACTCCTCTGCGCATGTTACTGAAACTGAAGATCAACCATCAACATCCAAGGGTGTAGCAGCACCAGCAGTCTTCAAATTTGATAAAGATCGAGCTAACTGGAAATCTAATAATAAGGAAGAATTAATTGATCATCTTGCAGCAATAAAGTTTCTAGATAGAAACATAGCTGGTAAGTTTCCTGAATCAATGAGAGCATACCAAACTAAATGCAGCTAACTTTTCAAAGATTTGTTCTCTTTCATGACACTGAATGGAGAAAAGGTTGAACGAGCCTGGCTAATTTATTCCAAATCTACAGGAAACGTGTATTGCTTTCTATGCAAGCTTTTCACAATCGAAGAGTCACCATTTGTGAATGGTTTCAGTGACTGGAAAAATGCCACTCGTGGTGTGGAAATGCATGAAAACTGCATGCAGCATCGAAATTGTGCTCTTACTTGGTCGAGGAGATGTTCTCAAAAATGAGGAGTGTATGCTCATTTGCAAAGTCAGTGCGAAAAGTATCAGTATTGGAGAGAAGTTCTGAAGCGAGTCATTGAAGTGACAAAATTCTTATGTCAGCGAAGTTTGCCTTTTAGAGGAAACTACAAGTCCATTGGATCACCGCAAAATGGAAATTTCCTAGGAATAATTGCTGGCAAAGTTTGATCCATTCGTGGAAAAGCGCCTTGAATGATATGGCAATAAGGGCTGAGGAAATCCATCATATTTATCATCGACTGTGTATTAAGAACTCAATCAATTGCTCACTGCAATTGAATGAGTTTCTCAGGCTATAGTGGATGAAGTGAAAGCATCTAAGTATTATGCCATTAGCGTCGACTCTACGCCAGACATTTCACATATGTATATGGCATTTACATTGCTATATGTTAAAAAGTGTGGCAAAGCAGTGGAGCGCTTTGTAATTTTCATTCCGATTGAAAGTCACAAAGCACAAGATCTATTTACAGTTGATACTGAGATATTAAAACAATTAGACATTCCAATAGATTTTTGTAGAGGCCAGACATATGGCAATGCAAGCAATATGGTGGGGAAATATTCTGGTTTACAGCAGCAAATAAGGAATGTCAACCCGCTTTCCAGTTTCATCCCCTGTGCAGCACATTCCTTAAATCTAGTTGGGGTTAGTGCAGCTGAAAGTGCACTTTGAGCTGTGAAGTACTTTGATTTTTCTCAGAAGCTATTCAATTTCTTCTCAGCCAGAACTCATCGGTGGAACTGTCTTTTAAAATCTTTGAAAGATGGAGGTACAGTTCTTAGAAATCTCTCAGTAACTCGTTGGTCTGCACGTGCAGATGCAGCTCAATCACTTATGACAAGTTATCATGAAATTCAGCAGGCTCTTATGAAACTCGCAAATGATACTGGTCAGAAATCAGAAGCACTCGTAGAAGCTGAAAGTCTAGCATCAAAATTTGAAGTGCTTGAAGTTGCACTTATGGCAATATTGTGGGATAAAATACTACAATGTTTAAACAGAGCTAACTTATCACTTGAGACACCTGAAATCGACATTGGGACCGTAGTGAAGCTCTATGACTCGCTTGTAGGTTACATTGACACCCTTCATGATGAAAATATCTTTGCTGACACAGAGGGAAAAGCCATGCAGCTTGCAAATTGCAAAAGCTATAAAACATCCACATCACTGAAGAAAATAAGGAAAACGTATTTTGATGAAAATCCCGAAGAAGATCTGAGCCAATATCCTTCAGTCGAATTCCGTGTTAACAGCCATTACGTGATTCTAGATAATCTGAAGTCAGCATTGGCAATGCGGTCTACTGCTTATAAATAGTTTACCGACAAGTTTGGGTTTTTGAACAATGTAACCACACTTTCAGCAAATCAGATTCGTGAGGGTGCTAAGCATCTTATGAGAGAATATCCTTATCATATCACAAGTTCATTTGAAGATGAACTGGTTCATTTTGGAGAGTTCATGAAAACTTATGATGACCATAATCTACTGAACGTAATTGTGATAAGAAGCAGTGATGGTTTGCAGTCCACCTATCCCAACACTAATATTGTGCTGCATATTTTCCTATCAAATTTTGCAACCAACTGCATGGGAGAATGGCCATTTTCTAAATTTAAAAGGATCAAGAATGAGTTGCGTTCAAACATGGGTGATTCTCGATTGTCAGCTTTTACTTTACTGTCGATAGAGAATGACATTTTAGACCAATTATTATTTGATCATGTTGTAGCTGACTTTGCAGCAGCTAAGGCTAGAAAAAAGCTATTTTTAAAAGTCTAAGTGTCTCTGTCTAGCAGGATTTGACATTGAAACTTTGTACTTGGCATTAATAATTTGTAAATTGTAACTAAGCTGATAAATCAATGAATGATTATTGGTTTGCACCCAGGCTTCTGCAGTTATTTAATAATTAAAAGTGCAGTTTTATCAAAATTTGTGCAATAGGTTAATTTCATTTCAAGGATCCAGAAAAAGTAGGGGCGCTCAAACTTAGTTTGCCTCAGGGTGCACAGGGAGTTAATTTGGCCCTGTCTGTCAAACATGGTTCTTAAATGTGCTAATTCAGTTACCTGGTATGTATCATTTAGACTCTGTTCTTGCATTCAGCACTAACAGTTCCTCACTCAAAAACCATAACTTTGGTTTTTCCCTTATTTATACTCAGTTTGAATTTCATACAAACTTCTCACATTAGGACAACTTATTCCGCAACTCATTTTTGTTCTCTACCAACAGATCTATGTGATAAGCACATAGCAGTCTGCACACATGGATATTGCCAAGCCATAAACTAGTATTGTCTGTTTTGGCACCAGGCATGCATTCATAAATATATTAAACAGCCATGGTGACATTACACAACTTTGTATGACTCCTGTACCAGAAGATAACCATTGATAAAACATCATTCATGGTGCATGTTTGGTATTACCAGGAAAAACAGAAGAGGATATCATGTGTCAGAAAAATGACAAGAGTTGATGACATTATGATCTAGGTAAAAACCTGTAATGTCAATAGGCTTTAGAAGAACGAACCACTTTTGAACAGTTGGAATACTAGACTAGATTCCAAGGGACAGGAAAAGACCCAGAAGATGACCATGTGGGAGATGGCTGGATGAAATTCAAAAGCATGCTGGAGTGACATGGAGACTAGTTCAAGACAGAAGGTTGTGGAAGGCACTTGGTGAGACCATATATGATCTATGATTATTTCAGTGGAGATAAAAATATTTTGATTTATCAAAAAAAGAACAAAAACATAAAATTTATAATATAAATGTTATAATGTTAAAGGTACTAAAATAGTGGTTTGTTTCAGGAGTAAAATTCCTAGATATGTGTTTAATATTCTTAGACACATCATGAAAAATATACTGCAGATTTTCCCTAAGACTTTCATGTAATTTCTAGCTCATTATGATATTCAAGTCCACTTCCACTGAAATGCATGCTTGCTTTCTTGTCTGTGGCATAATTTATCCCTGTACAATTTTTATCTAAAACTGCACCCTTATTGAAAAAGTTCAAATGGAACATGTATATAAAAGTTGTTAAACTATGTGAAAAAATTGGTGCACTTTTGCATTCATACTTCTGGGTGTTTGTTCACTGGTTTTTAATAATGCTAATCAATGCTTGTTTTATCCTCCATTCTAGCTTGTCACGCTATTCAGATGCTGTCATGGTTTTCAGTTCCAACTGAAAGTTCATTAGTTTCTGTCCTAGCATTGTATTTGTGTTGTCCTCATGCATATGTATTTCATATAATATGTCTTTTTCATGGAACACTTGTTAATCCATTGAAAAAGAGAAATTTTGAAGGGTTTGTAGTCATAGGAAGCTGGAATGTCTTTTCACAATCTCTATTTGTATAAAATTCATGTTTTCTTGTGTTGCCATCTGCTGAGGAAGCTGTGTTAACATTGCAACCAGGTGTTAATATTTGACATAATTTTGTTTTTCTGCCTTTTTTTTATTACCTCATTTTGAAGTAATATTTTTTAAGGGTATAATGGTCCAACAGTATTGATTTTCTGATAGCCACACTTAAGTGTCATACATGAGGTTCTTCTGCGGATTCGTGGAATTCCCTTTTTCGTCATCTTTTGGGTCATTCTCGAGATCAATGCGAAACAGGATAAATTTTGGGGAAAGGATTAGTTTCCTGTCAGAAAACGATATTTCATCTTTTAAAACAGAAGTTAAACAGAGAAAAGATATTCCCCATTATCATAATTCCCTTTTCGTGCGATGTTTCTTCTGCTCAGTATTGTTGTTAAATATCATTTTATTCCATAAATGTATGTATTTTAGCTTGAAAATGAAGGAGAATTTTCCCAAAAACAGAAGTTAGATGGCACGAAAATTGCCCTATAATCTACAGGCATGAGATTTTTGGCAAATTCAAGGCATTTCATCATCATTTGTGTGGTTCTCAAGATCGATACATAACTGAACAGAATCTGGGGTAGGGTCGTTTTCCATCAGTGGACGGAAGTGCGACTTTTCAGATTGGAAGTTAGACGGAGTGAAGGTTTATCCCGTAATCGTAATTTTTTTTTGCAATATCCTTTTGCTCAGTGTTGTTGTTAAATATCATTTTTTTAAATAGATGTGTATTTCAGCTTGAAAATGGTGGAAAAATTTCCGTAAATGGAAGTCGGAGGGCGCAAAGATTTCGCCTGTAATCGTTAACACCCCCTCTGCGCAATGTTTCCTCTACCTTACGTTGTTAAACGTTAATAATTTTGTATTTTGGATAGAGTAATGTGGTCCAGTTTGATATTTACATAAATAAATTTAACGTAAACAATTTTGTCTTGCTCGTGCTGTGTTTTATTAACACTGTTTTGTCGTGCATTCTGATTTTTTACTCAGTTAAAAAGTTCAGATTTTTTTCTTCATCAGTCTCGTGTATGAAGTATGCTTGTATTTTTTCATCTGAATTCTATGTTTTAAATTTCCAGAAAGTCTCTGGTGATTAAAAATATAAGGATTAAAAAAAATATAAATTGCTACTGAAAATAAATGAGATCTACTAAAAACTGGGGTGGTGAAGTCATGAAATGCACTAGACTGTGATGATGATCAAGCAGGAATAACACAGCATACCGAGCCTGCCATAATTTTCTGACAAAAGCCAAGGGAAAGGAGATGAGGTAACTGATTCACGGAACATGTTATTGCCAAGATAAATTGCAAAAGGCAATGTGCCACGTGTAGTCCCCTTCCCTCTATGTAATATCATTCACTTCCTGGTGAAGTAATGGAAATTATATAGAAAATGACATCTACATGTTACTATGAAGTTCTAATTTTGAATGTAGTACAGAATTTCTTACTGAAGTTCAGTAAGAAGTCCTCAGTGGACCCTAGCATGGCATAAAGCTGGGAATAGTGGACCATCAGTATAAACATTCCAAAACAAAAAACTAAAGCATACAAAGTTCCTATTCTTCCCATCACCCCACAGTATAGGATCAATTACTTTTTTCTTCATGCCTGTCATTCCAGTTATTAATGTGTTGTGATATGTGATATAATTATATGCTGTGCTAACAATAATAACATGATATGTGCCACAGTGACTAGAGAATTTCATTTGTTTAAAAAAGTATATTTGATATAGATTTTTATTTATTTGCATTTTTGAACTTCACTTTTAGTTGGTAAAGTTCGATGAACACTTACCGCACGTAGGGCTTGGCTTTCAATTCATATGTCCGTTATGTGGATGCGGCACGGGGTTTTTCATTTGGCCACGGGTCCACTTCTTTTTTTTTCCGTTGGAATTTATTTTGCCTCATCACCAAATGAGTTTTTTTTTTTTTGCTGCATCCTCATTTACTTCAATACTTATTCATAACCCTAGTACTTTCGGTAATACTCCATTACTGTCTTCGAGGAGATGTTTTGCTCCGACTAGCACGGACCGTGTCATCTGGGCATTTCGGTGGTTCTCGCGGGATGCTTCTGTCATCGGCTATCGCTTCTTCTTGGGCGTTGTGGCGCCATCTCTTGTTGGTCAGTGATCTCATTTTCGAACTTTTTCATTTTTTTGCTCAATTTTAATTAAATTTCTCCAGCTGTTTCTCAAAATATTAGGGTCATTATGGTTGACCCTAATATTTTGAGAAACAGCTGGAGAAATTTAATTAAAATTGAGCAAAAAAATGAAAAAGTTCGAAAAATGAGATCACTGACCAACAAGAGATGGCGCCACAACGCCCAAGAAGAAGCGAAATGCCCAGCTGACACGGTCCGTGCTAGTCGGAGCAAAACATCCCTCGAAGACGGTAATGGAGTATTACCGAAAGTACTAGGGTTATGAATAAGTATTGAAGTAAATGAGGATGCAGCAAAGGAAAAAAACCTCATTTGGTGATGAGGCAAAATAAATTCCAACGGAAAAAAAAAAAAGAAGTGGACCCGTGGCCAAATGAAAAACCCCCATGCCGCATCCACATAACGGAAATATGAATTGAAAGCCAAGCCCCACGTGCGGTAAGTGTTCATCGAACTTTACCAACTAAAAGTGAAGTTCAAAAATGCAAATGCATTAATGCACGTTAAAAAATATAACCTCCAATATCGGAAGTAAACTGAAATTTTTATTTATGTTCATTGTTTGTTATAAGGCCATTTTTGTTCATTATGATTTTTAAAGTTTGGATGTTCTGTAAACTGCTATTTTATTTTTAGTACGCCTTTTTCTTTGTTTTGGAGTTTGTCATGTCCTGCAAATGTTTCATACCATTATTTTTTTCAAACTGTTGTTTTTATTTTCCATGCAGTCATACCATTGATCTTCTAACAAATATGCCAGCATCCAGTTATGAAGAGCTTCTTACTCCTGTGACAGAAAGTCCTGGTGGTAAAAAAGACAGTAGCAGAAAATCATATGATCTTCTGGAATTTGATGGAATGAATATGGAAGCTGTGAACGTACTACAAGACTTTTTAGAAAGAAGATTGGATAAGGTATTGTGACATCTTATTACAGAAGAGTAAATTCAGCTTTTGATACCATTGGCAAAATGATGAAGAGAAGGCCTCCCTATTAAGGATTGTAAAGATACTGAATGGTGTAGGGCGTGGGCTTCTCTTTCTAGCTCCTTTTACTGCTTGGCTTGCCCTCATTGCTCTTATAGCACTCACGGTTCTGCCCCTTCCTGTAACCATTAGCCCTAAAATTAGGGATGTACAAAGAATGGCTATTAAATAACAAGACTGATGCTGTAACTTTAGTTAAATAAGAAGCTTAGATTTTTACTTCTTATCACCTTCAATGTATAACCATCAACATGCTGCTGCATTCTTATCTTTCACTGGGCAAAGCAGTGCTGTAGCTCATCTGGTGTGATTGTTCCTTTGAGAAGCTTGGTCATTCCCTGCTTTGCCACAATAACTGACTCAAAACAAGTCCCCTTGAGTACAGATTTGACTTTAGGAAAAAGACAAAGTTGCATGGGGTTCAAATCTGGTGATTAGGCATGATGTTCAAGCACTGCGATATGTTTCTCAGCTAAAAACTGCTTCACTGAAAGTGCTGAATGAGCTGGCATGTTTTCCTTGTAAAGGATCAATCCATTTTTCCGTAAATCTGGCCTCTCCTTTTTTTTTTTTTTTTTTTTTTTTTGACTCACTCTTTCAAAGTCACTAGAACCTGTTTGTAGCAATGCTGGTTCACTGTTGCTCCAACACATCGGAAACCCTCTCTGTCAAAATTTCACCCTTAATTTTAAAGAAAACAGTTAACATGGCATTAAATTTGGACTTGTTTTCCCAGGCTATTTTCATTCTAGATAATGTTGGTGTTTTCCAATTCACTGACTGTTATTATTATTTTTTTTATCATATTGGAAGATCCAGGTTTTATCACAAGTGATAACACTTTCTAAAAGATAGGGTATCACTTGAATTTTCCCCTAGAATGCCAGTACTAATTCACTTGCAATGTTGTTGTTCAGGTGTGAGAAGCTTCGAAGCTATCTTGACACACCAACCTTTGCAGTGCTTGAAAAATACCATGCCTGAGATACCCGGGGCATATAAATTATTGGCCTGGGCAGACAAAAAAAAAAAAAAAAAAAATCTTGTTGCCCGGTGAGGGCAACATAATTTAAAAATAAAAAAGTTTGAAATAGAATTTCCTACTACAAGAAAAAAAGGTAGTCATTGTGTGTCATGTTTTGTTTCACTGCTAATCACCAGAAGTTGTATTATTGTTACAGAGATTGCCAAGGACACCAAGGACAGAATAATATCACTTCTGTAGGTCCGGAAACTGGAACCATATGTAGTTTTGCTCCAAATGTTGTTTATAGCCCCTGGTGTAACTAGCCTCCGCTGTTTGGCGGCAAAGGGCGAAAACTTAAATGAAAAATACCTGTCAGAATCACTAAATTTCTCAAATACCAGTTTCATTATCATAAATGAGTGGTAGGCAATGCACATAACTAACAAAGAAATTAAGAAGAAGGTAGTGTAGAACACGCAAAGTTATGTATAAAAAGTTTAAGGCAAATATATTTCAGCCATTACTATGGCCTTCATCAGTGCGACTACGATTGGTTTTAGTTGCCAGATTGGAAAGGTAATTTTTGTAATGGTAACTCCGGGTGACGTGATGCAATGAGGGATTTTCAGATGTAAGGAACGAAAATGGGGAGCTCAGAGTTGCAATTTTTGGAAAATAAAATTTCCAAACTTTCTCTAAACCTCAGAGCATACCGATTTTGGAAGGGAGCCAACTTGTTAGTATCGGACCAAAGTGAAATAGCAGAAGTGTCAGCCATAGTAAGAAGAGACAAGGAAGGTGGAGGTTTTCCAAATTTCACATCAGATTTGTGTTCCTGAAGTCTTCAGAGAATTTTCCGTAATGAACTTCCTATGTACGCGGTTAATTCAACGTTAGCCTTGATCGGAATTTTATACACTCCAGGCGAAGAAAGCGGAGGTCTTGGGTCTCTGTCATTACGGAGGATAACAGAAATTTAAGGGGAAGAACGAATGTCAAGTCTATATCCTTCTCTTTTGAAGATACTAATGAGTTTGTAGGCAGAAGGTTCGTGGTAAGGGATTGAGCCAGCAAACGTTAGTTCCTTTTTTGGTGGTTTTTTCACCTAAAAAGGAACTAACATCTCCTAGCTTCCTATTTTTAAGGGTTGTTTAACACCTGGGGTCAGACACTCCCTTCCTAAAATCCTCTATGTATGATCTCATCATCTGATTCTGATCTACAGGGCAATTCAAAATGATTGCCCCAATTACAAATGACAATAACGTGTTTATGAAGATAAATAGACAGCTGATATCCCTACACAAGAAAGAATGAAGTGGATAATTTTATTGGAATCTACTGCTGTGTTGCTATGGTGATGTAGGAAAGTGAGCTGGTTTACAAAACCAGTGGGAAGAAATGGCGACCACAGCAGAAAAATCGTTTTGCATACTGGACGACAAAGTTTTCTGCAAGTGGCCCCCCAGGAATCCAGACCTTACTTCTTGTGACTTTTTTTTATTGGGGTATGTCAAAGACCATGTGTATGTGCCACCTTTGCCGAAAACACTGCAAGAACTAAAGATGCGCATTCAGCTTGCACTGGCATCAGTGACTATGGACATGCTTCATATGTATGGCGTGAAATGGATTACCATTCAGATGTTGTCCGCGTGACCCAGGAGAGTCACATAGAACATTTGTAAGGTATGGAAACAAAATTCTAAACTTCCCTCTTTATTGTGCAACAATGTGATCTCTGTATCTATGTTCATAAACCAGGTATTGCCATTTGTAATTGGGGCAATCATTTTGAATTACCCTGTACTTCAGAATGAAATGCATTTTGAATTATCAAAGTGATATATGAGAATATATACTTTTTAATTATTTTGTATGCCTTTTAACTGAACAGTTTTTAAAAACCTCGCTAGCAAACTGCTCTTTACACTTTTCATGAAGGAAGGCTTTGTGAAAAAAATAGATAATGACAAACAGGATGTGCCAGGAACATTACTTGTCATTAGAATATAAGGTTGATGTGTTTTTCTTCTTCTGAAATATTTTTTTTCTATTTTATGATTTTAGGTTGATTTTAATTGATTAACTGCAAAAATTTTTATGGGATTGAAAAACAAGTCAAACTCAATCGGATATCCCTAACTTTTGTAAATAAAAAAATTCTTGTGGGGATTCACTGGTTTGAAATTCAATTTTTAACTATGAATTAATTTTCTTAAGCCCTATATGTTAATAATTTGGATTTAGAATTTTCAAAACTATTCCAAAATTCGTATAACTCTCTTAGAGTAAAATACCAACATGTGCTACTTGTATTGGAAGAAAGCCAAAGGTATGTACTACTTCATATTCACAATTTTGTAGTGTAGGAGCAGGCTGCTAGAGCCTCTGTTAAAAACCAATGAAATTAATGTTTTTATTCTCACAAATTTAGCATAGCTGCACTCAGATTTGCTAATACACTGGCAGAAAGTGAAAAAAGAACACCAAGAAGGAGACGTCTGATACCAACGAAATTTATACAGCATAATAACGGAATGCAGAGGATAACGTGATCAAAACATTATGGCAAAATACAGCTGTATTTGCTGGTAAACTGAAAAATAACATTTCCATGTAACATGGTTAGTACGAGGTTGAACTGCCATGAACTGTGTCACACTGCAATTCTGGCATGGAGTCTGTCGTACAGATGTTGGATGTAAGTTTGGGGTATTGAGTTCCAAGCATCCTCAACCCGGACGCGTAAATCGGGGATGGTCGTGACTGGCCGTGGAGACCGGATAAGTCGTTGTCCCATAAAATCCCACACGTGCTCAATAATGGGGGACAAATCCGGTGAACGTGCAGGCCATGGAAGTTGTCTCACACCCTGAAGTGCATGTTGCATTGCACGTGCCATGTGTGGGCGCACGTTATCTTGCTGAAAAACACCACGATGGACCGACCTTACAAATGGCACAACAACGGGCTGAATGATGTTGTTGATGTAGGAGGTGCTGTTTAACTTACCCGGTACAAACACTAGTTGTGTACAGGAGTGATAGCTGATCGCTCCCCACACCAGGAGACCAGGTGTAGGCCCTGTGTGTCGCTGGCGGATGCAAGAAGGGTGGAGACGCTCCCCTGTGCGTCTGCGAACATGTATACAGCCATCGGAGGCTCCCAAGCAGAATCTGCTTTCATCGCTGAACACGACAGATCGCCATTGCGTTCTGCAGTGCAGACGTTGGCGACACCACTGCAGCCGTTCCTGACGCTGGGCTGGAGTCAGAGGTACACATGCCAGAGGCACACGTGCACGTAGTCCTGCATCCAGTTGACGGTTGCGGATTGTTCACACAGTCACCTCAGGTGCAACAGGAGCTTGGATTTGCGTCGCAGTGGATGTTCTGCTTGACAACGCCGCTCTTCTTATGCGTCGATCGGTCCGCTCATCAGTCCGTCTGTGACTCCCAGTTCCACGTCTTGTCGTGTGGAAATGTTCCTTGGACCATCTACGCCACAATCGCACCACCATTGATACTTCCCGTCCAATTCGCTCCGCAATACGACGATACGACCATATGGCCTCGCGGAGTCCGACCAGACGACCTCGCTCAAAGTCCGATAACTGCTGAAATCTTACACGTTTTCCATGTCCAGGCATTGCAGCTTCTTCAGGGTCTTCGCACGTGTCCGTACGCTGACGACTGATTACATTCACTTCGCCGTACTCCTTGAATACCACCGCAGATAATTTGCATATTATGCTGTGCTGTGGCGTAAGCGCTCACCGGTTGGTCCCGAAATTAACATCACACCTACGTAAACTCGACCCCATTAACATATGTAAATTTCATGATCGTCCGCCAATTCCTTCTTGGTGTTCTTTTTTCACTTTCCGGCAGTGTATTATCTGAACTTCTTTTTTTTTTTTTCAAACAGAAACATCAAATTAGAAAAATATATATACAACTTTTTACATAGTCTTTAATTTGTTTCAACTTTGATAAATTTCCATGCGATATTTTAAATTGAATAAGTCAAAGAGCACAAACTATATAATTTGTATGTATTTACCATGTTTCAAGGAAGTTCCATGTCACATGCAAATTATTGACTCAACTTTCTGGTATTTGCAGAACAATAATCTTCTTGTTTGAATAACACTTAATTTCTATGCGAGCTGATGTATAAATTGACTCACAGAAATAAGTTTAAACCTAACACACGTACAATGTGTGTTTTCTTAAATGGAAGTTTTTGAAGATTTTGGCTTAATGTATGATAGAAAGTAGTGAATTTTTTCTTAATTTCGTTTATTTTAGGCTTTTCTTTTTCTTGGGAAAGCATTATTTAAGAGTGGTATTTTAAAAATATTTTTGTTGTCTACTTAGTGTGTTATCTCTGATAGGGAGGTGGTTAGTAGCCAACAAAAAGGGTAGACCTAAATTTGTTAATAAGTTCCTGTGTTGTTGTTTTTCATTCCTCCCAGTCCATTTTTTTTTTTCAGTTCATCCATCCACTTTCTTTTGCTTCAGTTTCTTGTTCTTTTCCCATTTTACTTCCCTCCAAAGTTAATTAAGGGGTCAAATATTTTGCTTCTTTTGGAATGTGTCCAGAATAAGCCATATTATCACTTGAAGTTGAAATTCAAGAATTTAGCGCATTTGTCGTTATTTATTGTGAACTTTTTCTATATTTTTTTTTCAATAAATATAGGTAAATAAAAGATTTTTTTGAGTTTTTTTTAAATATTTTTTTCCTTTTTGTGACTAAGGCAACACCGTGTTTTGCCATAATATTGTTGCATCAGAATCAAACTTTTATACTCCAGTTTTGGGTTTCATGAGTAAGGTACTTTGTTTTGTTCTGCATAGAGAGAAAGAGATATTGAAAGTTGCAGTAACACTAGGGGTGGGTGAGGGGAGATAAATAATTGGAGTGCATTTTTACTCCTAGTTTTCCCCCTATGTGTGCGTTCACATTCTTTCCATTTGCTCATAATTTATTTTTTAACCATGTAACAAAAGTCATTCACTGTGTAAAATACACATGACAGTGTCAACAAAAAAAAAAAATTAGGCTACAAATGACAGAAATAATTATCACTTATAATAAGTGGTATTATGAAAGCATCTATGATTATAATAGAGACTAATACTATATAGTGGAGCTTTGATAACGGCAGGTCTATGCTCCAAAATTCATGATCAGTTGTAAAGCTAATGTCTACAGCTAGTGAAATTTTCTACTTAATTGTAATTTTTTTATACAATTTTTATGCTTTTTACTTCATTATCAATATCAGTAACTATTCACATTATGCTGTTATATGATCAACAGTTCTTTGATCTGTTTTGTTTTAGTTGGTTTCAGCATGCTTAGATGGTGAAATCATTAGGTTGGTGAGTTCAGCTTTAAGAGTAATACCTGCTTTAGGAGGATTTCACAGGTCTGATGGGATCTCCAAAAGCTTAAGGGGCATCTTTGTATGAAAATGTAATTGTTCCTGCTGTGATGTGTGGCAGTGAAAACTGAATGCTGCAGAAGAGAAGAAATCATTTGTGTGTTAGATAGATGTGCTATGTTTAGGGGGTTTATGGCAAGACACATTCTGATCATATGAGGAACGAAGATGTGTTGCTGATGTATAACATGAAGCAAAATGTTTTGGGGAGGGTGGAAACTGATATTTTGTGGTGGTTTGGCCATGTTGAAAGAATGAGAATGATGATATGTTAACTGGGGTAATTTATTCTTCTCAAGAGCCGGAAAGAAAGGGAGTGGAAGGCTGAGGAATTCTTAGAAGGAGACCAGATTCAGTAATGCCTAGAAGAGAAAAGACAATGAATATGGAGTATAAAAGGCCTTGTGTGGGACATTTAATGTCAGTGAAGCTCAAGTTGTGTGCCGACATATCTGTAAGTGGAGTTGTTTGATGTATCAACAGTAAATAAAATCTAGCACCATTGGTTTCAAACTAGCACCATTGGTTTCAAATCTAGCACCATTGGTTTCAAACTAGCACCATTGGTTTCAAACTAGCACCATTGGTTTCAAATCTAGCACCATTTGTCAAAATTTCTGAATGCAGAATACATATATTTGGAAGGAAAATACTAAGGGAAATCTTTGGATTTAAAAGAGGTGAAACAGCAAATGAATGGAACTTTCTTCACAATGGAGGACTATGAAAAGCATGAAGACCTGATGATTATGGGCAAAACACGTAACAATATTAACAAAGAAAGGTAACTTGATCACGCTAGTTACGTTAACTAAAACTTTTACAAAAAGTTCGTAAG
Organism: Macrothele yani; assembly: GCA_039090855.1. Taxonomy (NCBI): domain Eukaryota; kingdom Metazoa; phylum Arthropoda; class Arachnida; order Araneae; family Macrothelidae; genus Macrothele; species Macrothele yani. Next base: position 65,495,667 of record CM076990.1, on the reverse strand, counting down.
TTGGAAGCTTTCGACCTTATCTTAGGTCTTCATCACGCCAATGGAGGACTAAAATTGTTGCCAGATTCTACATTTGAATTTTTCCTATTTTTGTTGCCAAAACTTAGAATTGATCTCCAGATCAACGGAATGTAGAGAGGAGATTCGGAGTTGCAAGTCATTGAGTTGAAAATAATTTCTATGCTTTCACGGTAACGGAGGGCAAAACGATTGTCAAACGAAGCAATTCGTTTTGCTTCGTTCCAGTGGGGAACTGCAGATGTGTCTTCCATTGTCAAAATAGACAAGGCAGTGTTGGGATTGCCTTTGAAACATCTTTTCTGTGTTCTAAAATTCTATGGCTAATGCTCCTGTATGTGCTTCCAATGTATAAGTTATCCCCAGTAGAAGAAGAGATAGGAATGCAGTAAACTCCTGGGAGGTTCAGGCTTTCAACTTTGTCCCTATCCCTTTGTACATTTAATGTCAGTGAAGCTCAAGTTGTGTGCCGACATATCTGTAAGTGGAGTTGTTTGATGTATCAACAGTAAATAAAATCTAGCACCATTGGTTTCAAACTAGCACCATTGGTTTCAAATCTAGCACCATTGGTTTCAAACTAGCACCATTGGTTTCAAACTAGCACCATTGGTTTCAATAATATATGAAAAATTCAAATGTAGAATCTGGCAACAATTTTAGTCCTCCATTGGCGTGATGAAGACCTAAGATAAGGTCGAAAGCTTCCAACTTACGAACTTTTTGTAAAAGTTTTAGTTAACGTAACTAGCGTGATCAAGTTACCTTTCTTTGTTAATCTTGCCATTAAATCTACCCCAAACATCTTGAAACTTCTACAAAGGGATAGGGACAAAGTTGAAAGCCTGAACCTCCCAGGAGTTTACTGCATTCCTATCTCTTCGTCTACTGGGGATAACTTATACATTGGAAGCACATACAGGAGCATTAGCCATAGAATTTTAGAACACAGAAAAGATGTTTCGAAAGGCAATCCCAACACTGCCTTGTCTATTTTGACAATGGAAGACACATCTGCAGTTCCCCACTGGAACGAAGCAAAACGAATTGCTTCGTTTGACAATCGTTGCCCTCCGTTACCGTGAAAGCATAGAAATTATTTTCAACTCAATGACTTGCAACTCCGAATCTCCTCTCTACATTCCGTTGATCTGGAGATCAATTCTAAGTTTTGGCAACAAAAAATAGGAAAAATTCAAATGTAGAATCTGGCAACAATTTTAGTCCTCCATTGGCGTGATGAAGACCTAAGATAAGGTCGAAAGCTTCCAACTTACGAACTTTTTGTAAAAGTTTTAGTTAACGTAACTAGCGTGATCAAGTTACCTTTCTTTGTTAATATTGTTACGTGTTTTGCCCATAATCGTCATGTTTCAAAGCTACGCAACTTCCGGGCATTTTATTTTGGACTGGACGAAAGATTGGATTTCCTTCCGGAAACTTCGGACTCAAGTCACTAATTCTCTTTGCAGCCTTCGTTTTTCTTGTTTCCTGCAAGACTTCTGGCATTCTTCCCCAAGCTTTTCAGATCTGCAAACCCATCTTCAAAGAGACGGTGCCGTGCGTTACTACAGCAAACCAGCCATAACCTCCTATCTGCCGCTATCCGTGACCTCGTTCCTCCATTGCTAAAACTGAACTTTCCTGCTACATTAGCTACCAATCACTGGCTGCTACCACTCATCCTGCTTTGCTTGATATTTTCATGGTTCTGCATCAACCAAACTCTCTCAACAATAGAAGTAAAAGAATATGCTCGCCATACAAAGAAATTCAATTTTCTACTCTCCAAGCAAAAAAGTCGAGCAACATCTCCGTCATCAGCCTCTACTGACAAGCCAAAGTATGTAAATCTTTCTTCTGTCACTATTCCTCCTAGCTTGGATAAATTCTTATCATTAGGCCCAAAATTTTCACCTGCTCTTCCTATCAATCTTCCACAAACTGTTTCTGTTATAGAATCAGCCATCCACAGAACTGAGACTGTTCAGCAGCCTATCCTTCGTGCCAACGCTGCTGTTATCTTATCCAAGCAAAATTCTGTGCCAATCAAGTACTCTTCCTCTTGTTTAAAAGAATTCAGGTCATTTATTCAAGAAAATGACCTAGCCGTATGCAAAGCAGATAAAGTTGGTTGCCCAGTCATCATTGGTAAAGAAACTCTAAACCAAAAAGTGCTTTCTTTTCTTACATCTGCTAACTGCATCCCTTTACAGTCAGACACCACCAACTCACTCAAAAACTCAGTTGACAGATTAGCTAAGAAAGAAACTCTTCAATCCTTCCTTGGTGATATATCACCCCCTCCTTACTTCAGAACTCCCAGGCTCTTCCTGCAAGTGAAACTGCATAAAGCTGGTAACCCCATCAGACCTTTAGTGGAATATTCGTTTTCTCCAGCTGTAAACCTTGAAAAGAGATTGGTCCACAAATGCAAATCCCTGGCAGCCAACCATCCTCATACAGTTGTCTCTACTTCAAACTTCATCCACAACCTTCCTAATTCCTTTCCCCCTTGTGATAATCTGTATACTCTTGATGTAGAATCTTTGTTTCCCTCTGTACCATATTTTGATTCCTACATGCTCCTCATGAAGAAATTGATTCTTCATTTTGAACCCCCGGTCCTCTTATCAAAGATCTTTATGATTGTTTCCACACTATTCATCAACACAGTTGTTTTGTTTTCAACAAAATTGTGTATAGGCAACAATCTGGTCTCCCCATGGGCTCACCTCTTTCCCCTCTGCTTGCTGAAATCTACATGCAACATATTGAAGTTTCCATAATTCCTCTACACCCTTTTCAACCTTCCCTATGGTTAAGATATGTAGACGACATTTTCATTAGCTGGCCACATTCCGAGTCTGAGCTACAGATACTGATCAACTCCATTACAGAAAAATTTCCTTCCATTAAGCTCACTATATCTAAGGAAGTAAATCACAAAATTGATTTCCTGGATGTATCTATCTGCAGAAACGCTGATCTCTCCATTACTCGTTCCGTCTATCGAAAACCTTCTGCAGCCACTAACATCATTCCCTACAAATCTTGCACCCTGCATCTCTACAAGCTTGCAGCATTGAAGTCCTACATCCACAGAGCTCATATCATTTGCAACAACCAACTCTCTCTTCAAGAAGAACTCTCCAAAATTTCTACAATAGCCCTCTCTCATGGTTTCCCTGCTGTTACAGTTAACTCCCTCATAAAGAAATATGAAAACCATTCGAAAATCGAATGCCTCCTTCCTCACAAGAAAGAAGACCTGAAATTCTGTGGTTCTGTTCATACCATCCTTCCTATGCTTATAAGTTACAGATCCTTTTTAGAAGTTTTGGTTACCATCTTGCCATTAAATCTACCCCAAACATCTTGAAACTTCTACAAAGGGGATAGGGACAAAGTTGAAAGCCTGAACCTCCCAGGAGTTTACTGCATTCCTATCTCTTCTTCTACTGGGGATAACTTATACATTGGAAGCACATACAGGAGCATTAGCCATAGAATTTTAGAACACAGAAAAGATGTTTCGAAAGGCAATCCCAACACTGCCTTGTCTATTTTGACAATGGAAGACACATCTGCAGTTCCCCACTGGAACGAAGCAAAACGAATTGCTTCGTTTGACAATCGTTTTGCCCTCCGTTACCGTGAAAGCATAGAAATTATTTTCAACTCAATGACTTGCAACTCCGAATCTCCTCTCTACATTCCGTTGATCTGGAGATCAATTCTAAGTTTTGGCAACAAAAATAGGAAAAATTCAAATGTAGAATCTGGCAACAATTTTAGTCCTCCATTGGCGTGATGAAGACCTAAGATAAGGTCGAAAGCTTCCAACTTACGAACTTTTTGTAAAAGTTTTAGTTAACGTAACTAGCGTGATCAAGTTACCTTTCTTTGGTAGCATGAAGACCCTGACATTATCAGAACTAGAAGACCGAGATGGGCAGGGTATGCCAATGGATCTGAACACTGTGTTGAAATGTATTAGTTTGTAACAGTTAGCCTTGAAGGAACAAACAAAGCCCCCACTGAAATGGGAGGTTGTTATGAAGAACCATTTACAAGCACTTGATGAGGTGGGGAAGAACCTCTGATATACAGAAGGGTAGAACAGAACAAATTGGCAGTCCTTTGTGAAGTTGGTCAAGTGCATATGTCACCTACAGTACAGTGAAGTGAGTAGTAATTTTGTATCTATCAGTAGAAATGTCTGCTGCTTCAGTGGATGGCATGTATTATTTTAACCAATTTTGTGAATTGTATCAGCCAATTTCTAATGAATGCAAGACAAAAAATCTGTTTAAATATATCAGGGCTGCCAGACGTGCGCAAGTGTGCCAGCCCACAGCAAAACGTTGTTCTTGCGCCATTCTGCTAAAGTATCGCGATTTTGATGAAATCTGCGCCAAAAGTTAAAATTTACAGGTCATCGATATTTTAGCGTAGTCTTACGACATTCGAAATTGATTCAGTGGTTAATTCGTACGCGAGATTCATTCGAGGAGTTCATCCCTTTTTTTTTTTTTTTTTGTCATTTTCGAGATCGATACAAAAGTGAAGAAATTTTCAGGGTATTGGTTAGGGGGGTCGTATTCCATCTGGGGGCGTTTTTGAAGGGTAATGGAAAGTAGTTAATAGTGGTTTAGTTTAATCTTACTAACCAACTAATCTACAGATGCACAGTGGAGAAAGTCATCAGTAATGATACCACATTGGATGGAAGACATTTTGAAGTGAATAAATCGATTGAAATGAAACTTACTTTATTAGTAATCCAATAGCACACACGCATTACAGCCTAGTGAAGTGGACAGAAGAAGAACACTTTTATATCCAATTGATATGTGGATGAGTTCACATGTATAAACAACTAAAAAGGAATAACATGGTGACTTTACCAAATAAACACACACACCGCGTAGATGAACAACAACAGCGCACGCGCAGCAAGAGAGACGACTGCACGAAGAAGAGAGTTCTTACAGGTACACTGTTTTTATGCGCATGCGCACCTCCATTCTCTCTCACAGGATCGCTTGATGCTTTAAGAGGCGGACATTGGAATGTTTCTCCGTCTGCAGAGCGCGAGGAAAAATTTAGTTTCCGTGCAGTGAATTTCCAACAGTTTTGTCTTTTTAAACGTTCGTAAACAGAGTACAGATTTTTCCCATAATCATACTTTTTTTCTCTCGTGGTGTTGCTTCTGTTCAGTATTATTGTTAAATATAATTTCATTGCATAATTTCCCATTGAAATTGTAGGCAACCATTTCCGAAAACGGAAGTTAGGCCGCTCGAAAATTTCCTCATAATCTTCGGCCATGAGATTCTTTCGCTGATTCGAGGAATTCCATCTTTTCTGTTATCATTTGGACCATTCACAAGATCGATGCACAACCGAGCTGAAATTTTGGGAGGATTAGCGGTGGTGGTGGTGGGGGTCGTTTTCTTCTTCGGAGAACGGAATTTTATCCTTTGAAAATGGAAAGTAGACGGAGGTAAGATTTCTCTTGTAATCGTAACTTTTTTTCTCGCAATGTTTCCTCTACCTAGTATTGTTAGATATCATTTTATTCCATAAATATTTGTATTTCAGCTTGAAAATGTTGGATAAATTTTTGAAGACGAAAGTCGGACGGAGTGAAGATTTCTTCCGTAATTGCATCCCCCCCCCCCCGCGATGTTCCCACTCCTATGTAGTTCTTAAACGTCATAACCCTCACAAATGTGTGTGCATTTTAGGTTGATAAGGAAGGGGAAAATTTCCAAAAACAGAAGTGACGAAGTTCTGAAATTTGTAAGAATTGATGCATGGTGTTCAAAAAAAAAAAAAAAAGTATTCATTCTCTGAAAATTACACCATTTTTCTAAAATAGTGAAAGCTCTGATATCAGAGTTCATGGTTCTCAGGCTGTAAGTTCTTTGAGCATGATGGATAAAATTGTCATCTGAGGGAATAAAAAAAAAACTGAAAAAGAAAGAAAAGTAACAAAGAAAAATGGTAAGGGAAAACTATCAGCAGAAAAAAATGCAAACAGTGGATGCTGTGCTATGGCAGAGTCAACAAAAGACAAATATGGCCGTGGAACTTACTGAGAAGAAAGTGGGGTTTGCTCGCAAGAGGAAACCAGAGCTAACTTTCTAGCAAGTACAAAAACAAAACCAGAAAAAAAAAACTGTTTGAAGCTATGTCTTTTAAAACCACCCTATTTTGTTTGGAATTCTGTAATTTTTTAATTGTGAATATAGTAATGTGATCTAGTTAAATATTTTCTTAAATAAATTACAGTGAACGATTCAGTTTTGTTTGTGCTGTGTAATATTCACACTTTCTCACTGCACAGTCTGATTTTTCACCAAATTAAAAAGTACAGCTTTGTTTTTTTTCTTCGTCAGTCTTGTGTGTGTTAAATAACATTGCTCACGTGCGCTATGGATAAATGAAAGAATTGTTTATATCACATAACTTGTAATCAATTATCAGGAATACCGATCTTTTGCTTCTTACTTAAAGTCTGAATTTTGCCCCATACATTCAGGGAGCAGAATTTTGAAGAGGTTTTCTTTTTCTCATTTTGGCCTACCTTGGGGACCATCTTCACCCTCACACTTTTCTTTTTCCAGATGGAAGGTGCGTTGAACCACTTACTAACTCGCAATCGTCTGCTTAATGTCCATGTCCATACATACAGGATCCCACGTATGCAAGAGCAGTGGCTCTTTCAGACAGCAACAACAAAAAAGTCATAAACTGATTCTACTACTACTACTGAAGGAGGGGGGATCCCATGCCAAAATGTCACTGCGCAAGTGTTAAGCGATGGAAGCAGCTTTTATCTAACCAACTTTACTAAATCTCACTGTTATCTTATAGTTTTGGTTCCAGTTGTAATTGTTCACAGCAATAACGAAAGTTTGACATTGATAATTACTGGATGTTTAAAAACATTGTATTAAGAGTGTCATGGCGCAACTGCTGAAAAGTGATTTTACAATTTTATTATTAAATGTTACATTAGTTTTCCTTTTATATCAAAGGTACACTTTCCTTCAGAAAGTGGTTTGTTTGTGATGCACACACAAACCACGTACGCATGGCTTGCCAGTTGGTTGGTTTCAGAAATAATGTATTTTCATCTGAATGCCACGAATCTCGAAAAATATGCTGCTAAAAATCAACCGAAACAACAAACAGTAATTACATATGATTTATTCTTCTTAAGTGTATATTTGTAAGCATTCAGTAACAATAGCAACAGTTCTTGGACGCGGTAGCATCCTATTCGTGTTACAGAGAAACAAATGCATTCAGAAGAAAATCTCTGATATTAAAGTGTTATGCTTAAAATATTGCAGGTCATGTAGTTTTCAATAAATCGTGGGCAGTATAATTGTTTTCCCATTTATCTCACTGTAGGAATGACAGAAATGCTAATTAACAGTCTTAAGAGCAAAATGTCAACAAACCTGAAATATAACATTTTTCATAGTTCATAAAGTAATGGTAATTCAGTATATAAACATAACTTAAAGCACAGCATGGACTTTAAACGATTAAAAATTCTATCATTAGCTGCTCCAAAACCTGAGTTCTGCTCTAAAATGAAAATTTTCTTGCTCCAAACCCCAACGTTTCTGCTCCAAATTGCATATTTTCCCGCTCCAAGAATTGCTCCGAAACATGGTAGGGGCACTAACACCCATGATATATGTTAAAGGCAGTAGTTTGATTCATGAATTGGAACTTTTATGTGTGCTCACATGATGTGTGTGCTGATCTTCAGCAATGTATTAGCATATTGATATGGAATGAATCCAAATGAAGAAATAACCACCGGCTGTTCGAACAGTAATGTTAACATTATTACTTGAATTTTTGTTTTCAAGAAAGACAATGTGTGAAAGTAGAACTTCTGTTTTCTAAAAGTAACTTCTGCATTTTATATGTTGTCTTTCTTAAAAATAACACTTGCTGTGGATAATTTGGGTACTATTTACTTTCATTAACAACCTTGTGTACATGAACCATGTTTTCCAACATATATTTTTAAAATTTATAAGGAAAAAGACTTCACCTTGAAAAGCTGATGTTTATTCTATATATTTTGTTTTTTGTAAATTGTCAGCATATGTTTTACCTGTAAATTTAGTAGCTGTGGCCTAGTTTTAACAATTACAATTTTTCTGTCATTCTAATTTATTCTTGTATGATTAACAATCCAATGTTAAAACATTTCTGTAGGTTGTCAGGAGTTTTATATGTGGAGTCACAAAAAAAGTAAGGAAATTCCATTTTCAAGTAGGCAGACATCTTTGATCATGACCCTAGGTCATATCTGTAAAGTTGTAACTTTATAGATATAGTCATTATCTGTAATAGCATTTTTAACTTATCCTTATATTTCCTGTTAGTAATGTATAGGCAGTTTGTTCCATTGCAAACATCTTTGGTAATCATTCTTATGATAAAATATACTTGGAATTTTGGTTTTTCAGATCTCTCTCTGGGGAGCAAAAAATGTTAATCAGATCAGATCAGTTCATATGTAGAGGATTTTAGGAAGGGAATGTCTGACCCCAGGTCTTAAACAACCCTTAGAAATAGGAAGCTAGGAGATTTGGGCTACAGTGCCCGATAGGAAAGTGGCACGGAAGCGAGGTAGAAAAGGAGAGGAAGACGCCCTTATTTATTACCGCGTACAGTACTGAGGGCCCGACGGCTTAATGTGCTCATCTGACGCATGGCGAATATTTAGTGGTTCGAGCGTTCGTACCTGCCTGGGATCAAACCTGAGGTCGACTTCTCCATAGCATTAATGAACGTTGACCATTAGGCCACCCGTGGCCCAAAACATGTTAATGACATCAGCTTTTGTACTACATGGTGCTATAATTACATAAATTGTGGAAATTATGGAAGAAATATTCTTCACAAATACATGGAACTACAAGATCATTAACACAGCAATCAGAATAACCTGAATTGTCTAGTTTACTGTTCAACATGTAACATTATATCAGAAAACTAATACATCTCCCTGGAATGGGATTGCTGTGTTAGTTATCCTGTAGTTGTTCCATGTCTTCATGAAGAATATTTCTTCCATAATTATTATGTTAAGGAAAAATATTCTCCTTATAAAACAATATTGTAATTTATAATTCTGTGAAAAGTGGGTTCCAGTGTACTGTGCATAGTGATTGAGACATATATTAGAATTTTGTTTATTATTCATACTAATATTTCACTGTATGTGTTTATTTAGTAATTTATGTAAAATACTTCAGTTTCATGTTGTGTATGCATGTAAAAAGTTGTTTTTCTTATTATTTGTGTCATGTGTGCTTTTTGGTGCAGACGCATTATGTTTTATAAGTGATAGAATTTTCCTCTGTTGTTTTTTCTTCATCATGATAGCCTAACAAAACCTATAAGGAAATACTTTCTCCTATTTTGACTACTCTGGGGGAAGCTGCACGTTCAAACAGCACAATTAGAAAATATCTACGTGCCAAGGTATTTTAATTTCTGGTTGTATTTAAATTTTCTTAATTTGAATTTTTGTCTCAGAACATTTTACAAAATCTTGTGTAATTTAATGAAACTGTGTTCTTATACATACTGAATATTTATTCATGTTTAAGATTCCTCTAAATCTATATGTACATCCTTGTGCATGCTGCCTTTAATTTACCACAAGAAGTGGTACTTGATTCACATATCAAAAGTCTTCATGATGCAGTCAGAGTAGTAGTTCCTGTCAATAGTTGCTGTCTAAGCGTGATTCTAGTTGGAATTAAAATCTATGACACAATTAAAACCCTTTAATGTTAAAATATATCACAGATAAAATATGAGATCTTTTGAACCTCACTTAGGGTTCGTCTTCAGATAAGCACTGCAAATTAAGCATGAGAATCAGCACCTTATATACATAAGAAGTTGCTCGTAATTTGACATGTGCATTAATTAGATTCCCACTGTATAAACAATGGGACTCTAGTGCGCATGCGTACTACGCAAATCAAATTACGTTCAGCTTCTTATGTATATAAGGTGCTGATTTTCGTGTTTAATGTACTATGCACATCAAATTACGTGCAACTTCTTACGTATATAATGTGCTGATTCTCATGTTTAATTTGCAGTGCTTATCTGAAGATGAGCCGTAAGTGAGGTTCAAAAGATCTCATATTTTATCTGTGATATATTTTAACATTAAAGGGTTTTAATCATGTCATATATTTTATTTCCAACTAGAATCATGCTTAGATAGCGTTTGATAGCAACTACTGGTACATGATTCCCAGTAAAGTTTGAAATTTTTTATTTATCTTTTGTTTGAAAGTTGTCCTCTTCTCTTAAATAACCCACAAAGTTTGATGATATGATATCTTGTTGAACTGAGGATCTGCTTTCCTGCACAATATCAATGCTCACTGGTGAAGGGAAAACAAAGTGAAATGGCAGAAATTTTTGTAATGTACAAGTCGTTGGCTGATGATTATTTGCAGGGGTGTTTTTTCTTCAGCCAGTATGTGCCAGTATGCATACCTGTAAACTTTTTCAAGAAAGGCACTGAAATTTCTGAAAATTTAGCGACACTAGAAAGTTAGCACTGCACACAACCCCACACTAATTGAACCAATCAAATGAATTTGATTGTAACACCAACAAAAGCATCAATACGCCAGAAAACTAAGTTCACTGAAGTTCATTAAGCTGGTCGGTCTTCCTCAACATATGGTTTGGTCTTATGTAAATTTCTGGTTCCTGAAAAGTAGGCATCTAGCAGCTGACCCTAAGAGCATGGCATGGATGCATGAAAATGACAATAATAATGCATTAAAGGCTTTTTGGAGTCTGCTCTGTTATAAGGTACACATATTTGTTTTTATTATTATTATTATTATTATTATTATTATTATTATTATTAAATAATTTGAATTTGTTAATAATAATAATAATGATAATAATTATTATTATTATTTTCTTTATTCGAAATATACGAATCACAGCCTATGACAAACAAAATAAATAGAAAATTATCATTGACTGGTATTGTTGAACTGATATAAGTTTCCACTGGAGACCTAGGTATCAGTCAAGAATCGGCATAAAATATATGATGTCCCAAGTAAAGCTGTCTTCTGCAGTTCTGTAGGTGGCATATCGGAAAGCTGCAATTTTTCAAAATGATTCATAAAATTTTTTGACATTGTTCGAAGTGCCCCGATGACAATGGGGACTACCGTTGTGTGTTTAGTTCATAACCGGGTAACTTCTATGGCCAGGTCTCTATATTTAGTCATTTTTTCCAATTCTTTTTCATTGACTCTGGCATCTCCAGGGATCGCTATATCAATTAGCCAGACTTTCCGATTGTCTGGTGTATTATGTTCTATGTGTCGATCGGTTTGAATTCTGAAATCCCACAAGATCTTGACTTCATTATTTTCTATGACTTCCTCAGCTTTATGTTCCCATGAGTTTTTCGATGCTGGCAGTTTGTGCTTTCTGCATAATGACCAGTGAATCAATTTTGCAACCCTGTCATTTCTAACTTTGTAATCTGTCTGGGCAATTTTGCTACATTCACATATTAGATGAGACACAGTTTCATCTTTTTCTTGACAAAGTCGACACTTTGGATTATCACTGACTTTCTGGATTTTAGCCTTCATAACATTTGTTTGCAATGCCTGTTCTTGTGCAGCAAAAATCAGACCTTCTCTTTCTTTCTTGGTGGAACCCGATTTCAGCCATGCCCAAGTCAAGTTGTCACTTTTTCCATCTGTATTCTTTAGAAATTGTCCATGCAGTGGCTTGTTCTTCCAGCCGTCTAATCTGCTTTCAAACTGTTTCTTCTTGTATTCAGCCTTATTTTCTGTTGTTTTTAAGATATTTTCATTATTCACTGCCTGAAGTAGCTTTTCTCTGCTTCTGTTGATGTAATCATTCAGGCTTCTTTTCTCTTCCTCTCCTACCTGTTGTACTTGTAGTAGCCCTCTGCTTCCAATCTTCCAAGGTAAATACAATCTGTCAACATCACTTTTTGGATGGAGTGCATGATGCATGTTCAATAACTTTCGAGTTTTCCGATCCAGTATTTCTAATTCACTTTGGGTCCAATCAATTATTCCAGCTGGGTATCTAATTACTGAAATGGCCCATGTATTTATGGCTTTGATTGTATTTCCACCATTTAGTTTTGATTTCAATATTTTTCTTACTCTCTTGATATACTCACTCTGAGTCAGACCTTTGACTTTTGTATGTAAGATGTTATCTGATTCAAGAATTCCAAGGTATTTATAATTTTCATTATCTGACAATGATTTCATTATATTACCATTTCCTAGTTCTATTCCATCTATATTCTGGACTTTTCCCCGGCGCATGTATAGTACTGCACATTTTTCCAGTCCAAATTCCATCTGTATATCATCACTAAATATTTACACTGTATGCAGCAATGTTTCAAGTTCGGCGGAACTTTTTGCATACAATTTAAGGTCATCCATGTACAGCAGATGGTTTATTTTTCCATGTTGGTCAGAAATGTGGTAGCCCATTTTTGTTTTGTTCAAAATCATTGACATTGGAATTAAAGAGATATTAAACAATAAAGGTGACAAAGAATCCCCTTGAAATATGCCTCTCTTGATATTAACTTCTCCGAGTTCTTCACCATATGCATGTAACACTGTTTTCCAGTTTTTCACATTTTCTTTGAGGAATCGGCAGATGTTCTTGCTAACTCCAAATAGTTCCAAACAAGTGTTAATCCAGCTGTAGGGCAATGAGTCAAAGGCCTTTTTATAATCTATCCATGCCATATTCAAATTCATTTTCCTTCTTTTGGAGTTTTTTAGTACCATTTTGTCAATTAGCACCTGGTCTTTTGTGCCTCTTGACCTATTGAAGTTCCCCTTCTGTTCTATTGGGTACAAATTGTTTCCCCATAAGTAGTCATATATTTATCTTGCTAGTATTCTTGTGAAAAGTTTGAATGTTGTTGGGAGGCATGTAATTGGACGATAGTTAGTAGGTTCATTTACTTTTTCTTGATCTTTCATTATAAGGAATGTGCGACCTGTTTTCATCCAATCTTCTGTGGCAGAATTCTGTAGCATTATATTGAATTGCATAGCTATTCGTTGATGAAGACTTGAAAGATACTTCAACCAAAATCCGTGCAATTCATCTGGCCCAGGTGCAGTCCAGGCTTTCACATTATTTACTTGTTGTGTAATCATATCAGTTGTTATCATCAGATTATCCATGTGTATTCCTTTCAAATCTTTACAAACATTGTTGATCCACAAGGCATTTTTATTATGTTTATTATTATTATTATTATTATTATTATCATCATCATCATTCACATTGTACTGGTGAAAACAATGGAGCTCCATATAAGGGGATGGGATGAGAGACTACCAGTAAACTTTATTTAGAAAAAAAAAAAGCACTGATTTTTTGTATGTTTTGAAGTGTATTTGTACACCACCACTCAATAATGATTATGAACGCATTATTGGTTCCCCACTATGAGTATCCATGTTGTGCTATGAAGCAGGCATATCAATCAGAGAAGATCTTTCATTATTATATTTTAAGGAATCATCTTAAGAAAAATAAAAAAAACAGCTTCTTGTCTCTGAGTGTGTGTGTGGGGGGGGGGGACTAAAACATGAAGCTTAACTTTGTACCAAAAATTGCACAGTTACTGATTGTTTATGAATTTATTGTGGTCATCTTATACAGGGTTATGAAAATGAAATATTTATTCAGGGTAAAGTTTAGGTCACATAAATATGAAAAAAAAATGACTAACAAAAAGAGCAACTCACAAAGTGTTTTTTGTGTCCTAAATGAGTTCAACAAGTGCACCGTTTGTAGATATCAAAACAGTATTGTTAGTATTAAATGCAAGATAATTTAAATGGCACACTTATTGACCAGGTAAATGAGTTTGCATATTTGGGAAGCTTGTTTGACAGTGAGAACAAATTAGATGGCGAAATTTGTAGGCAAGTGAATTCTTCATTGGAAGTCAAGGCTGCTTTGGGAAGTTCTCACAGTAATAATGGGTTCTCAAGACAGTCCCAAATGGCTGTCTATGAAAGTGTAATTGTTCCTACTCTAATGTGTGGCAGTGAAATCTGGGCACTACAGAAGAGACATAGGAGTCATTTGTGTGCTGGAGAGATGTGTTACTTACGGGGGTTTGTGAGAAGACACTTTCTGATTATGTGAGGAATGAAGATGTGTTGCAGTTGTGTGATGTTAAGACAAAATGCTGTTTGTAAGGTGGAGACTAATATTCTTAGGTGGTTTGGCCATGTTGAAAGAATGAGTGATGTCTAAGTAAACTTATTCAGCCCAAGTGGCAGGAAAAAAGGTAGAGGAAGGCTAAGGAAATCATGGGAGGACTAGGTTCAGGAATGTCTGCACGAAAAAAAGCTAATGAGCATGAAGTACAAAAGGTCTTGTGTGCGTCGTGTAATGGATGTTAGTGAAGCTCGAGCTGTGTGCTGTAAATGGAGACGTTTGATACAACAACAGTAAGTTATTTCTGTAAGGAGCTAACCTCTGAATATCAGAGAACAGTTTAGTGGTATGTATTCAATCTTATCCCAAACATTCTTCAACAGGGCCAAATGAATTATGGCAATTGCTTTTGCTATGCAAACCTTCAAGTTGTCAATGGATGTGTTAATGGTTGGCATAAACTTTATCTTTAATGAAGCTCCACAGGAAAAAATCATTGCTGCAAGTTATCACTGATTGACAGGAATGAAATTTAAGCACACAGAATACCTTTTCCCACTGACTCACCATTTTCCTTCCATGCTGCAAGCTAGGCCCACCTTCCAGATCTACGTTATTACAATGGAGGGGCAAAAAAACAACAAAGTTACTGTTTCACATGATATCGACAGTGTATGCAGGGTTCCCACAGTCCTTAGAAATCTTTAAAAGTCTTTAAAAAAATGCTTTTTCTTATTTTTTTGCCAAAAATGGCAAAGAGTACTTATTTTCCCTTACTGGCTGCATGAAATCCTGAAGTTATGATGTAGTGCGTGGAACTTCTGCTGCTGATTTGCTGTGCTGATGATTATGTCATGTGATGTCAGCTGAAAGCCCACAGGGCCGCCCCGGTGGCGCAGTGGTCTAAGGCGTTGGCCTCTGATCATTCGTCCGAAGGGGTCCGGGTTCGAATCCCGGTGAGGCATGGATGTTGTGTTTGTCTTACGGCACTGGCTCTCTCCCTTCCCTGGAACCAGTGACCCTAAATTAGGGACGGGCGACTGCTTATAGCCCATTGAGTTGCTCACGGTGGTCGTTAACCCTCCAATCAAAAAAAAAAAAAAAAAAAAAGAAAGCCCACAGGAGAGCACGGGGCAGTGTGAGAAAAGTAATTTGGTGGAGAAAGGACCATAGGCTAAATTAAACACATCCGGCAGATTCCACCCAGCAGGGCCCCACCACCATCTCTTAGTACTGATATTTCACTTCTGTATCCCCCCCCTTTTTTGTACATGCAAATAACAATTACTGTATCATAGCTGCCAATCCTTCTGATTTACCCGGAAAGCTTCCGATTTTGGGGCGTCTTTCCGATATTCCGATCGGAAAGTGATTTCTTTCGATTTTTCATTCTCATACCAAAAATCCCTATTTTTTTTCTCCCCATTTCAAGAGCAAAAAAAAAATCTTTATTCCACTTCAAAAAATCCTTAACACGAGATGATTAAAAAGAAAAAAATTCTCCTTATTTCTGCTCTGAAGAGAAAGTGCGAGCGGCACGGTTTTCTGCTTACGCGTGGACTTTTGGTTGGATCCCAGTACCTTCCCCTGCGCAAGCGGCCTAACGCTGGTGACAATTCCCATCAGGCTATGCAGCTGCGTAACGTAAGGTTACAATCACATTCTCTCTCTCTCTCGCTGTCCCCCCCCCCCCCCACTTTTCAGATAACGCATTGTTCGTCCCCGGGGTCGCAACTTCTCAGAGGCTAGTGTGGGTGTGTCTTGCATTCCAGCACTCCCAGTTCAAAATGCTATTTCAGAACGTAGTTATCGTAGAAAAAAATTCAAACGGATTTTAAATCTGTAGAATTTTTAAGCCCAGATCGATACCCAACATGACGAAATTAAGCAAAAGCTGCCAGTTTTGTGAAATTAAAAATGCATTAGGCATGGTTTCATAACTTCTTCTGGGGCAATAAATTTGACCTAACAAAAGAATGCTACTGTAAGAGGAAGTTGAAAAAAAAAAAAAAAGTCCAATGTTTATTCAAGCCTGTGCTTCTCCAGCAATGATTTATTTTGCTGGTCCATTAGTCAGTAAGGTTTCTACGCTTTTCAACCGTGCTTTTTTTTTTTTTGTTTGTCGCTCGATAACGTGCATAAAAATGTCTTGGCTTGATTCAACGAAATTAATATGTTGGGGTACTATTTTTTTCCTCTGCAAATTGCATCTCTTTAAGCTGTTACTGTTTTACTACAGCAGTTTTACTCGCATTTTTTTTTCAAGTGTCAATAAATTTAGTATTTGTGATTCGCTATGAGCAGCAATATGAAAAGGGGGAAAAAAGTACTATCAAACATTCCGTGATGCGTATTCTGCAGAATTCCAGTGTATTGCAAAATCTTCAAAAAATGAGAGATATGCATTTTTCGCTGCGTGTCATGTAATTTCAGCGTTTCACGTGGTGTAAGGAATGATATTACTAATCATATTTCTAGTACCCAGCACAAA
Organism: Macrothele yani; assembly: GCA_039090855.1. NCBI lineage: Eukaryota > Metazoa > Arthropoda > Arachnida > Araneae > Macrothelidae > Macrothele > Macrothele yani. The sequence goes on along the minus strand of CM076990.1, from coordinate 65,478,869 downwards.
TCTAATGTTGACTGCGTGGAAAAAAATACGAAATTAACTTCCTTTGTTAAAGGTTTTAATGAACTGGATGTGATTCGTGCAAAATGTTTGTTCATTTCATCTTTAGTTGAGCATAATTTACCAATTAGTGTCACTCATTTATTTCATTTTTTTATTTGACTGTCTCATCGTCTCTCTCTCTCCGTAAGATAATCCTAGCATGAAAATTGTTTTTTTCTTTAAACATTTTAGTTTGTTACGTGACGGTGTGGGATACGATCCTATTGGATTTAAGGGTCAAAGGGTGTGGAACATTCCATAAGTTATGCATTAGATGCAAGCTTCCATAAAAATACATTTTTATCTCTTTATAGATCATAATGAGCATAGTAATGAGAAATTCTGTATGGACAATCGAAATAAACGTGCCGATAAATTCAAACATCTGTAGTCATATCAATTAAAAGTTGATATTTGAGTTAGGTAACATATCGTTTTTTAATCGATATGTTTAGTACATTTAATCAATATGTGCGACAAGTAATTTCATTGGATATATCTATTATTTTTTTTACGATTTTCGGTTTCTGAAAGTTGGCAGGTACGCCTTATATACTCACATACAAACCAACCCCCTACTTCAAGAGCTAAAAAAATTTGAAAAACCTTGACCTGGAGTTTGGAAAAATATATTTATTGAAATGAATTATGCAAATTTCTGAGATTATCTTCTGTAAAAACCTTCAAAGTATGATTCACTATTGGAGTTCCCAAATAACTTCAGTAACAGCCATTACATTACTTATGCAGCATTTTTTGAGAGATTGTATAACCATTTCTGGTAAAATTGCATTCCACAGTTTTTGTTCTTTTACTCAAGAAGTAAAACAGCGAAGTCATATTTTTTTTTTTTTTTTCCAAATTTTACCAACTTTTGTAAAGCAGTGTTTCTTTGCTGTTTGATAGCACAAATTGCTTTTGCCAGCATGGAGTGGAAGACATGCGCGCCCACACTTGTCATGAAAACTTCAGAGAGTAGAGGGATGCCCGATTGGCTGTGGCCTACCCCAACAGCTAAGCGATTTATGCTGTGTCTGACTCACTGCATGTCGAGTTTGAAAGATGGTGTTATGCCATTGCGTATGGGAAATAATGAAGTATTCTATTCCATGTTTAGAAGCAAGAAATTTCTTGGTCGCAATTGGAAATGGAATTAGGTTTTTTGCTTATCATATTAGCAGCACTTATTCCTGTAGGAATTCTACTCTGGGTGGAAAAGTATTTCATAATTTTTATTATTAGTTTTTATTTTTTAGAAGTGCTTTTGAAGAGCACGTGAAAAGCTGTATTCAAAAACGGATTTGTTTACGTTTTTGACATGTGGAAAGTTGCAATCTGAAATGTAAACAAATCTGTTGGTGAATTCCATGGAAGAATTCACAGAAGTCTAGCCCTATTTTTTACTGACACGCGTATAAGCCAACTCCCCAACTTTGAAAGCAGGATTTCTTCCAAAAACTTGCAGCTTATATATGCGAGTATATATATATGGAATTATATATATATACTCGCATATATAATTATATATATATACTCTAAATAATAAAGGTAAGCAGCACTTGAAAATAATTATGGGAGATTTCAATGCAAAAATTGGGCAACGGCAACAGAATGAAACTTCAGTAGGTAAATTCGGTCATGGCAACAGAAACCAGCATGGAAATACACTCTCGTTGAGTTTGCAGAGGCAGAAGGGTTTTTCATCTTGAACTCCTTCTTCAAGAAAAAGCCACACAGGAAATGGACATGGAGACATCCAAATGGGACGACAAGTGAAATTGATTTTATTATGTGTAACAAAAAATTCGTCATAGAAGACTGCAGTGTGCTAAACAAGTTCAACACAGGTAGTGACCATAGATTGGTGAGATGTAAGATGCACCTTAACACTAAACTTGAACGTGGCAAGCTCATAAGACAAACCAAATCTATTGACATAACCAACCTTAAAAAACACCATAATACCTTCAAGTTAGAACTGAAGAACAGGTTCTCTGCTTTAGAAGGCCTAACATCGGAAGAAGTGGACATCTCTGAAGTTAACAGAAAAGTAACCAAAGCTCTTATGGAAACAGCAACAAAATTAGCTGGGTCTAAGAACAAGTTGCATGTGAACAAATTATCAGGAAAAACCAAAATGTTGATGCAAAAAGAAGAGAGATGAGGACAACTAAAGAAGATGTGACTTCCAAACTGGAATATATAGAGCTATGCAAGACAGTAAGAAAAAGTATCACTGAAGACTTAAGGAAATTCAACTGTGAACTAGTGAGGAAAGCAATTGAAAACAACCAAAGCCTAAAGATAGCAAAGGGACATCTCAGTAAGGGAAGAAAACAGATTATGGCACTGAGAAAAGAAGATGGTTCTGTAACAAGAAATGGAGGCGAAATTTTGACAAGAGTGAAAGATTTCTACTCCAAATTATATGAAAGGGATGATATATGCACTCCAGACATCATGAAAGATACCAGTACCAGAGTTCCTCCAGTCCTTCCAGCAGAAGTTGCACATGCAATCAAGAACATGAAGCGAGGAAAAGCTCCAGGAGAAGATGGAATTACTGTAGACATCATACAAGAAGCAAGTGGAGAAACCGAAACCGTACTCGCCCAAATTTTCACTCGATGCCTTAATGAAGGAAAGATTCCTGAGGATTGGAACACCGCTACAATGATCCTGCTACATAAGAAAGGTGACATTGAGGATCTCGGAAACTACAGACCTATCAGCCTCCTGTCAGTAGTTTATAAAATCTTCACTAAAGTTCTTTCACACCGCTTGAAGGTAACACTGGACATGGCTCAACCGAGAGAACAAGCTGGATTCAGGAGTGGCTACAGCACAATAGATCATATCCACGTGCTGAGAGAACTAATTGAATGAGCGAGGGAATATGAACTTCCATTGTGCATGGCTTTTATCGATTATGAAAAAGCCTTTGATTCGGTGAAACCATCAGCAGTTACAATGGCTCTGAAAACCTGCGGTATTGAAGATGCATACATTAATATTATTAATAACATCTATGAAAATGCAAGTGCAAAGATTAGGCTGTTTGAAAATACAACACACGTAAAAATTGGAAAGGGAGTGAGATAAGGTGACACCATATCTCCGAAGCTCTTTAATGCCACATTGGAGGGTGTTTTTCAGTCGCTGAGCTGGGAAAACAAGGGGATAAAGATTAATGGAGATTATCTAACCCACCTTCGTTTTGCTGATGACGTAGTCATTTTTGCAACTACCCCATCAGAGCTGCAGAGTATGATCCAGGAACTTGCTGACAAGAGTAAAGAAGTGGGATTAAAAATGAACTTTCAGAAGACAAAAGTGATGTGCAATGCTTTTACAAGAAATGAAGATTTATCGATTGATGGAGAAAAGCTGGAGATAACAGACACGTACGTTTATCTTGGACAGCAGATATCAAGTGAGGGTCACATTGATGAAGAAATTAATCGGCGTACAAAACTTGCCTGGAGAGCTTTTGGAAGAAACAGCATAATTTTCAAGAGCAATATGCCATTATGTCTTAAAAGAAAAGTGTTTGATCAATGCATCCTTCCAGTGCTTACGTATGGTGCAGAGACGTGGACCTTAACTAAAAGAGACATACAAAGGCTGCAGACAACTCAAAGCAGCATGGAGGGGTGCATGCTTGGTTAAACCAAGAGAGATAAGAAGAGGAACTCGTGGATCCGAAAAATGACAAGAGTGGAAGACATCATGATCAGAGTTAAATCCCTGAAATGGCAATGGGCTGGACATACTGCCAGAAGGACAGATCATCGATGGACAGCCGAAATTTTAGATTGGATTCCAAGGGACAGGAAAAGACCCAGAAGAAGACCACATGGGAGATGGGTGGATGAAATTCGAAAGTATGCAGGGGTGACATGGAGGAGTCTGGCACAAGACAGACCGTTGTGGAGGAAACTTGGGGAGACCTTCGTCCAGCAGTGGATTGATAATGGTTGACGATGATGATGATGATGATGATATATATGGTATTCAGTTATACCTTGAAAAAATTAAATTCAAAATGAAATCTTGAACACATACCAATTTATATTAAACATGCTGTCTGAGCATGATACTCATGAAAAACTCCAAGTGTTACTAAATAAAGGATGACATTTATTTACAGATTAAAAACCACTAAAGTGTTAAAAATTATGACAAGATCTTACAAGGCTTCCAAATCCCCATCTTCAGGTCGAGTGCACGAAATGATCACACATGGTTCATACGCATCCTGAAATCCTGGAAAAATCCTGCAATTCCATTTTTCCTGGAAAAGTTCTGGAAATGTCCTAAAATTCTGTTACATGTCCTGGAATTTTATTCATTCCTGCCGTTTTGTTCCAGCACGATGTTTCGTAGTTGAGGATTTTTCTACTGACATAATTTATGTCTGACAAATTTCCTTCCCACCCCTGCAAAATGCGCGGGGAGGGGGCTGTTTTTCTTGTCTGTTAGGAGGACTGAAGCTGCGTTATTAGTAGAGTTAGGATTCTTGCCTGCAAATTTTTACTAAATTGCATGCAAATTTTCTTTCTTATTGCGTGCGGTATTAAATGTAGATCTACACAATATTTTAATGTTCCCAATCTTTTAATGTAATAAAAATAAATGTCTTACCAGTTATTTCTATATCATTTTTTCCTTTTCAGTCCATACAAAGTAATTCTGTCACACAATACACATTTTTTCAATGTTCTGGAAAATCATATTCTGCCACTTGTCAGTCAAAAAGTCTTCGTACTGAGTGAAAGATCTCTCCACCTCTGCACTCACTAGAGGCGCAAACTTGGTCTTTGTGCTAATGTCAAGATCTTGGTTCTCACAGACGAAGGCAATGACGTCTGGGTTCTTCTGAAGATAATTTTGCATCTTTGTCTTGGCAAAGTCATCCACATAGCTTTCCACTTCCTTAAAAATCTTCCACTGTATTTGCATTTCTAGGTTCCGTTCTTCAAGCTTCTTGATGCTGTCTACAATGAACTTATACACTGCTGAACAATTGCTAAGGACGGATCATAAACGACTATATAGCGCATAAAAAGTAAGTGTGGTTGGATGCCAAGTGAAATAAAATAATGTCGGAATGCCAGGACATTACAAGAAAGACAATTTATTTTGCTCTGAAATCCAGTAGACTTTGGAATGTGTTCAAGGGACAAACAGGCCATTTTGTGCAGAATATGTAAACGTGAAAAAAATGCAATTACCGTCCGCAGGCGTTCCGGCGTGAGATGTCAATACGGGATATGGCCACCATGGAGGGCGATGCAAGATTCCACACGTCGTGTCATGCTTTGCACAACTTTATCAAGTAGCTGTTGGGATAATTTATCCCATTCCTCTGTCAGTGTACTGATGAGAGTGTCCTTGTTTATTGGAGGGCATTGGCGACCAGCAAGACTCCTCCCCAAAGCATCCCACACATTTTCAATGGGATTCAGATCTGGAGAACGTGCTGGCCATACGAGGCGTTGAATATCCTCGCTCTCAAGACACTCCTGGACAGCGACTGTTTGATGACGCGTTGCATTGTCGTCCATGAAAATGAATCTATCACCGACAGCACCACGGAACATGCGAACATGAGGTAGCAGAACATCATTAATGTATCGTTGGCCAGTCATAGTCCCAGTTGGAAGCACATAGAGGGACGTACGGCCATTGATCATGATGCCAGCCCATACCATGACACTACATGTCGGATATCGGTCCCTTTCCTGTATGTTTGCTGGACAATATGCAGCACCACTATCACGCCAGATCAGTTGTCGTCGACAATAAGACGGTAGACTGTATCTACTCTCATCTGAGAAGAGGACAGCAGACTAGTCGTTATCAGTCCAATTGCAATGTTGATGGCACTATTGCAAACGGGCGGTACGGTGACGTCTGGACAATGGGATGCACTTAGCAGGACGGCGGGCGTATAGTCCTCCTTCATGGAAACATCTGGCGACAGTTTTTCGAGAGATCCGCTTGCCAGTAGCAGCCATAAACTGATTAGATACCTCACTAGCTGTGCTGCGCCGGTGTCTTTTTGTTAATAGCACTATGTACCGATCTTCTGCAGGTGTCGTACTGCGAACACGACCTCCCCGTGACGTTTGCTACACTCTCCATTTGTTTGAAATGATTTCCAAAGCCTTGAAACAACACTGTGGCTGACGTCGAATTCCCTGGCAACATCTGTTATTTTTCGCCCTTCTTCAATCTTGTCAATAATACGGCCACGCGTAAAATCATCTAGGTGATGTCGGGAAGACATACTGAAAATTGCAAGTTCGTCAATTGATTCTTTCCCTTTCAACTTTGCGTTTGAACAACAACGGTCAATACGCGTCAAATCCTTTATATCTCTTATCAGCACTATGACGTCACGAACAAGTTCGGTAATCCAAAATTTGCATACGCACAACACGTCTTACTGTATACCGCACTTATGCTAATTTCCACATTTTCCTGCCTTCCATTTTATGGTTGCTATCGTTGCTATTGTCATCCGTCCTTAGCAATTGTCCGGCAGTGTAGTTGTATGCCTCATACAACTCTTTTTCCAGATCCTTACTGCCCACGAGACTCTTGATTTTTGTAACTGCTGCACTACCATCTTCTTCAAGTTGGGCAATGAAACCCTTGATCTTGGCAAATTTAGACAGTAGTATACCACAGCAGAGATCCAGGTGCTTCACCTGACGATCACACGCTCTGGAGGAAGGGCAAGTTAGGTGGTTTTTTGGAACATATTGATTCTTGCTGGAGCCTTAAGCAGCACTTTCTTCATTAATCCAATGAACTGGTTTGCAACTTCGTACTTTTCCCTCATGGCTTCACAAACTCTATGCAAGGGTGCACCAAGCAGGTAACAGTAACGTGGTGTAAGTTGGGATAGAGAGGCTTCAGGTGCGAAAGTGCTTTCAGCATGTAAGATGCCTGATCTGTGACCACCAACCATACCTTGTCATAATGAATTTCTGGCCACAACTTCGAACAAGCATCGTTGAATGCCTGCATTACAGTGCAGTTATTTGTTTTCTCCAAATGATACACTTTGAATAACATGAAGCGAGATGGTTCTTCGTTCAAAGAAGCAACAAGAATGGAAAGGACATATCTCTTTTGAGCATCTGTTGTTTCGTCCAGAATGAATGACACTGGAAAATTTCATATAATGCTTTTGATCTTAAGTGTAGTGCCGTCATAGTTCACATCTACGTAGTTCTTCCTCAGAGTGCTCTCATCAGGAATTTTCCTTTGCATGTATTTTTCTAGAAATTCTTTTATGGTTGACTTTAGACAAAATGATTCCTGATTCCATTAGAGCAGCGGCAATATCAACATTAAACTGGTTGACTTGATCGGCTTTCTTAGATGCTTGTCGAAAAGCGTCCGCAATGAATGGGCATTTTGTATGGCTTTCTTTGGTTTTTGTTCTAATTTCTTTGTTGTTGTTTTTTGTGAGTGACGGATTCCACGTGTCTCTTCAATAACAGCTTTTGGTGTTTATCATCCACCATGAATTTCTTGTCGCAATACGTACACAAAATCAGAGTACCGTCAGTTTCAAACCCCTCATTTTAAAAGTCCTTTAAAATACTGTAGAATTTAGATTTTCCGATTTTACTGATTTTTGCTTTGTGTCTATTTGCTGCTGAATTGAGAGAAAAAGAATGCTAACTAGCCCGTGCGTGCACTGCTTTTGTTCTTCTTCCTCCTTCTTCTGGACTGCGCCTATTTCATTGCACGGGGGAGAGAGGGAGAGAAATGAATGCACTTATCCATACTTCTGCAACTTTCCCTTCTTCGTGGTATCTCTCTCAGAGATACACATAAAAAAATGGTAGATTAACTGTAAATTTTACATAAAAAAAGTAAATTTTGCATTCATTTCGGGTGCAGATATTTGGTTTGCGTGCAAGATTCAGGATTGCGTTCAGAAAGGGCTTTTGCGTGCTAGAAAGTGCACATTATGGGTGTTAAAATAAGTGGATTTTACATGTTTATGATCAGATTTTGAATCTATATACGTGCCTGCATGAAATTTTGTACTGCGTGCTGAACGCAGAAATCCTATCTCTAGTTATTAGCATCATTTGCATCGTGCTTATGCTATCACTTTGTCTGTCCGGCCGGGGAGACCATATCTCTGCAATTATTAGTTTGATTTGTAAAATTCTTTTTGTATTAGGAAGCTTAAAAATGTGAAAATGATGATCCATTCGTTCTGTTTTTTTCTGATGCACAACTTCGCCGCTAGAGGGCGCAAATGGAGATCATATCAGATTTAAAATGTATTTTATTTCATATATTTGCTTCTAAATATCCAATTGAAAAAATTCTTTTTCCTTTCGATGACATTTATATCGAAGACTATTTTAGTTACAGTCCCATTTTCAAATAATGCATAAATTTTCCACTAGGGGACATAAAGGTAAATCACGATTTTCTCAATATCTCCGCTTCTAAAAGTCCGATTTGAAAAATTCTTCCTGCGTTGGATACAGCGCTTGAGGGGAAATGTTTTTAATATAAATTCTCATTTTTGGTAAAGAATGATTTGGCCACCTGGGGGCATAGTATTTATTTTTGCTTCTGATGTATTTGCAACAAAATCTGAGCTGGAAACTCAATTGAAAAAATTCTTCCGTGAACCAATACTGCTCACCTCGGAGGACTTTTCCCTGCTTAAATAGTGTGCAGTTTTTCCACCAGCGGGGTACACATATATCTTATTTTTGTGCATATCTGTTTCTAAGAGTTCAATTTGAAAAATTCTTTCTTTGTTGGAGAACATTTTCGGTGAGAAATGTTTCTCATACAAAGTCAAATATTTTTTAATGCACAAGTGCGCCACTAGAGGGCATAAGCTCACTTTTCCGTTTACAGCAATATCTGCGGGACTAAAAACCCAATTGAAAAATATTCTGTTTCGATCAGATACTGCTAAAGTCTATGAGAACTCCATCTGTGCATTTTCTTCCCAAAATAATACAAAATTTCGCTGCTAGGGGGTACAAATATTTAATCTATTTTTCTCAATAACTGTACTTCTAAATGTCTGATTTAAAAAAATATTTTAACACCAGATACCATTTACCTTATGGAACACTTTAGGCTTGTATTTGAGGAGGTTTGTGGTACACAATTCTGTCGCTAGATGGTGTTTGTGTACTTCGTTTGCAGCCTATCATCTCTGCCTCTAAAAAAACTATTGAGAAATTTCTTTTTTTACTGTATGCTATTCGCTATAATAAAGATGGAGAATGAATAAGAATTTTGCTACAATAAGAAGATTCTCTTCAAATAATGTACAACTTTCCACCTAGGGGTTGTAAAGGTCAAAACGTTTTTCTTCCTATCTCTGCTTCAGGGAGACGTATTTGGAAAGTTCTTTTTCCGTAGCATAGCTTTTGCTATGAAGAATACTTTTCGCCTGTTTTCAACTTTTCCATTTTAAAAAATTCTTCCGCTGAAAGGCATAGAGTTACATCATGTTTCCTTCTATATCTCTTCTTTTAACTGTTCAATTTGAAAATCTTTTTGTTTCTAATACCTTCCTTCTGCTATGAGAAACGTTTTTTGCGCCATTTGTTAATTTTTGTAACATGCTTTTTAGCCACTGGTGGAAGTAAATAGCTGATTATTTTATTTTTTTTGTGGGTTATTTTGACCTTTACTGAAAATTTCTAATGAAAAGTTTTCCATAAAACCAGATTGCTTTCTAATTTCAGAAACTTAAATTTAGTTGTTTGTTAGTATTTTCTGCATTGCATCTTCTATAATCAGTTTTCTAATCATGCCCAGTTAAATTGCCTTGATCACTAATGAATGCAGTTGTACACAGTCCTTGGACTTAAGGTTTTCCCGTTATTCTCTTTCATTTCATTTTGGAAAATTTGCTTGCTGGCGAGTACAAATTTAAAACATAGCTACAGCATCAATATTATGTTGAAATTCCTTCCCAAAATAAAATGTAACACAAATATTTGCTCCCATGATTTAGTGTTTAAGAAATAACAATCCCTTTGGTACTTTGAAAAAAGTTCCAAATATTTCACCTTCTTTCCTTACCCTTAAATTTCCAATGTAAGCATTATTTCAAAATAATTAAATATATTTGTATTTTATGTATTCATTGTGTGGTATATGAATGCATTTCAAGAGTAATGTCACATACCTATGTATGTTGGAGTTTTATGGGATTTTTTTATTCTGTAATTTGCTCCAATATATGAACTAAAGCCAAAGTAAAAAAATAATTTTTTCTCAATCAGTGTAAGTATAATGTATATAAAAGTTTAGTAGATATTAAACCTGGTCCCATTTTAAGTGACAGTTTTGGTATTTCAGTATTTATCTGTGATTCTAAGTTTCAGATTAGCTGCAGCAGACATCATTTTTAACATTCTGCATTCTGTTTGCCCAAGCATATAGAAAGTTGTTTGTTGTAGGTTATAGGTTGAACAGACCTATGGTTTCACTGTATTTTAAGTAAGAGCACGCAGATCATATGTCCTGGAAAAAAATTCAAAAGTCCTAGAATTTTGTGATTGAAAAAGCGTGTGAACCATGATCACAGAACATGGGCACATATACAGTGAAAGCTAACCACAATACTTTGTGGCTTTGGAAGCCACATGTTGCTGCCAAAGACCGTGTACAAGTTGAAAAGCTGTATAGCGCAAAAACTATCTCACACAAGCAATACGTCATCATCCTTGTGAAAAAAGTAATTCATTAGTGACCATTTCCATCTCAATTCAGGCAGGCATGACCAACATGTAAGTTGACCACCTCCAATTTTTTTGAAAAAAATTATGGTAGCTACTCCTAATAGAGGTACTGCAAAAGGATTTTTCATAAAAGAAGTTTTGGTTGAGCTCATTTTGAAAATAGGCAAAAAATACACTCGTGACGAAAATCATGTGAAACACCAAATTTTTATGTGCACACTGCTCCTGAACCATAACAGGTAGAGACTCGAATTTTTATTTTATTTTAAAGCTATTGAATTGGCCTTTCTTCAAAGTCACAGAAATTGGTCAAACGAATGTTGCCCGATGGCAAAAAAAAAAAAAAAAAAAATATGTATATATTACAAAAAGTTTTAATTTTCAACAAATTTAGGATTTTTTTTTTTTTTTTAAGAAAACGACTTATCAGGTGGGTAAGTGTGCCAACCTGCACCCTTACTAGGGTTGTCAACCTGCACCCTTACTAGGGTTGTTTTAGCAGTAATTTTATTTTTATCCTGTGATGCTTGTAACTCATAAAATTAATTTTTAAAATATACAAAATTTCAAAAAATTAACATTTTTGAATTGCAATATCTCAAAAACCCCATTTTTGAAAATTCTGAAATTTTGTCCAAATAATGTCCTAATAATAGGTAGTTTACTGGGGGAGTCAGGTTACTGGATTTTTGCCTTGAAATTTTCTTACATATTTTTGAAAATGACACTTTTTTTTTTTTTTCAATTTCTTTTTTTTCCAATTTTTGAAAAATGGCACTTTTTTTTCAGATTTTTGAATTCAGTGAAAAAATGAGAACTGTAAACATTATTTAGTAAATTTTTAATAGCAGGAGAACACAATTCCCTGCAGGGCTCGCACTAAGCATTCACCAAGTTGCCAAATGTGACTAAATCTGAAAATGGCAAGAAAAAATTAGTAACAGTGAAAATGGTGGTGAATGATTTTATGAAACTTAGGCAATTTTTGACTCATGAGTAAACTGCAATTTGCAATAATTTTTGGGCTAAACTGCAGCTGATATGATTTCAAAGTTTGATTTTCCAAAGCTGTGGCACTGAAAATGGTACTGCCCGGTGCAATTTTTATGGAATACTGTGAAACACCTATTAAGGCTGCTAGAGAGTCATTAGGGGAGTCAATAAAAATAAGAGCTAATGAAGGTGGGGGATATCAAGAGGGAAGAAACTCTTCTGTAATTTATAATGAGCAGATCCAGAGAAATGGTATAGCAGAGGTTAAACAGTCTGCAGCACATAGTCCAGTGTTAGTGTTGCACTTTCACTTTGCTCAAAACTGAACTGTTATTCTACCTGATGAAGTGCAAAGTTACTACTGGCAAACAATGTCCAGATATCACTTTTGTTACATGCATTGCGTACTTTCCAAATGAGACTGTCTTTTGTGGTAGCATGCGATGATATAAGCCATGACACAGCACATGCTCTGTGTGCCATTCTGCTCATAAAAAGTGAAATTGCTAAGATTTGTCCTTTGGAAGAATTTAAAACAATTGTTTACATCTCAGATGGAGCAGCCGGGCACTTTAAAAACAAATATCAGTTCTATAAACTTATGAAGGAGGACTCAAATATAACAAGGAAGTGGATCTTCTCAGCCACAGGCCAATGCAAGAGTGCATGTGATGGTGTGGGTGGCCTGTGCAAACATTTTGCTACTAAATTCAACTCACAGAAAGAAGCTTCACAAGCTATAAGAGATGCACCTTCATTTGTTGAAACTGTCTCCCCCTTGATCCCAAAGACTAAACTTCTACTCCTTGGAACTTGTGAAGTTCAATCCTATCGAACCAGCAAAGTAGAAGAGTGGGATACAGTAAAATCTGTTGTTGAAATACAGTCGCAGCATTCCTAGTTAGTACAAGGAAATAAACCATCAATGGCCAGATCAGTCTGGCACCCACATAAAGCAGTGCAGTTTTCAAGCCAACAAAAAAAGAATACATTTTCTGTGAATGATTTTCAAATAGGAGAATTTATAGGATGCATTTATGACGATAACTGGTGGATGGATGGGACAGATTACAAACATATCTAAATAATTTGAGGACATAACAGTATTTTTCATGCACCCTCATGGACCAGCCAGAGGTTTTTGGTGGCCAGAAGAATGTGGCAAGAAAACAGGTCAAGTGTCCAGTGCCCTTAAAAAATGTACTTCTAAAGGTGAAAGCCCCAACTCCTGTTGGACGTTCTGCACGATTTCATACCTTTGATAAGAAGGAAATCAATAAAATCCAGCAGCTTTTCTCAGTTTGAATAATTTATAGTTATGATGGTAAGCTCATAATTTTTTTTTTTTTTTTGAGGCCTTTTTCCTTATGTAAATAGAAATTGAATCTTAACTGCAACTGAGATAATGTATTGTATGTGTACAGACTATGGATTTAAAAAAAAATTTAACATGTACATAGATGACAATTATTAAAAATCATAAAAATAACTTTAAAATGTAGATTGACACTGCAATTTGGAATATATATTCAGTTAAACTTTTCAGAAATATCTTCAAAGTTTTTTTGTTTTGTTTTCAATAATAATAACCCAACCGTGAGGTTCAAACAGGAGAGAAGTGCATTTTCAAAAATTTGTAGGAAAATTTCAAAGCAAAAATCCAGTAACCTGATGCCCCCAGTTACCTACCTACCATTAGGACATTATTTGGACAAAATTTCAGAATTTAAAAAAATGGGGTTTTTGAGATATTGCAATTCAAAAATGTTGATTTTTGGAAATTTTGTATATTTAAAAAAATAAATTATGAGTTGCATGCATCACAGGATAAAAATAAAATTACTGCTAAGACAACCCTAGTAGGAGTGCAGGTTGGCACACTTACCCATCTGATAAGTCTTTTTCTTAAAAAAATAAATAAATCCCAAATTTGTGGAAAATAAATTTTTTTGTAATATAGACTTTTTTTTGCCATCTAGCAATATTCCTTTGATCAATTTCTGTGAGCATAAAGAAAGGCCAATTCAATAGCATCAAAAAAAGAAAAAAAAATCAAGTCTCTACCTGTTATAGTACAGGAGCAGTGTACATTTAAAATTTTGGTGTTTCACATTATTTTCATCACGAGTGTATTTTTTTGCCTATTTTCAAAATGCTGTAGCTCGACCAAAAAATGTTTTTGTGAAAAAATCCTTTTGCAGTACTTTATGGTACCTCTATTAGGAATAGCTAACATAATTTTTTCAAAAAAATTGGAGGTGGTCAACTGACACCCCCTGCCTGAATTGAGATGGAAAGGGTCTAGTGCTAGCCAAGATTGCGGGATGTATACAGGAAATTTGTCATTGCATCATGTTGAATAATATCTGTTAATACATAAACTCTCTGTAAAAAACAACGCATATTTATTAACCATGGAGGTAATGATTGAAGCTTGATCCCAATTGGGGTTGTGTTCTCCCTTGGCTATAGTTTGACTCAAGGCAGTACAGTTCAATCCTTTACTTATAGCATATTGATGCTCCGATAATCTCAGTCCAAGGTTGCGCGAAGTAGAACCAATATAACACAAATAATCAGCCCCTGGAACACTGGAGGAAAGAGGCACACGGTAAACTTCAATTTTTTTAATTGGGGCCACACTGTCTCGATCCTTTCAAACCAATGCAAAATTATTAACCATACGAACACCAAAGTCTAGTCCATGCTTTCCACAAAAGTTCTTTAAAACATTCACAACTGGTGGAAGAAAGTTGATTGCTCCCACAAAGTGAGTACATGGTATGTCACCTTGCAAAGTAGTGAACGCAAGTTGATTAAGGTCAGGAACCAAACCATAGATGTTATTGGCAGAGTAGCCAAACATTCGGGCTATATCCATAATCTTAGCAAATTTCTTATGTTGAAGATGGTTAGATGAGGAATGTGAATACGAGCAGCTTACTAAAAAGCTTAAAGTAGCTAGTTTTTGACTCCAGGGATGAGTGGAATCATATGGTATAATTGAAGGGCAAAAAGTAGGCTTATGATAAACAAAGTACCTGAGACCAACAGAAACGTGAATAAGCAAAAATTCCAGGAAAGGAAGGGATCCCTGTTCCTTCAGTTTGATCGTAAATTTAATTGTTGGAAATTGAGATGACATCAAATCAGCAAAAATGTAAAGTTGTTCAATAGAATATGACCAAAATAATAGGATGCCATCTACATAAATAAAAAGATGGTTTATATAAAGAAACTGAAAGGATATGCTTCTCTAACTCCTGTAAAATAAATTCTGCAAGGATGGGGAAAGGTGGGAGCCCATAGGCATTCCAGCTCTTTGTTGGTAGATGACACTGTCAAACAAAAACTAAGTGCATGGGGACACAAGCTTTAGAGCTAACATAATAGCCTCAGATTCCAAGAGAGAACACAACCCCAATTGGGATCAAGCTTTAATCATCATTACCTCCGCTGCTAATAAATATGCATTGTTATTTGCAGAGGTCAGGTGTAATAAATATGCATTGTTATTTGCAGAGGGATGTAAGGTCAGGTGATGCGTAACATCACAACCTCTCCTTGACAAATGTCAACCCCGCCTTCTCGTGGTGCATCCTGTTCCCACTAAAGGGGCTCTGACGACCGCCAATAGCGGTATAACTATACCATCGGGATCAGAGGAAATGCTATCCCACACTCACCAACCCGCTTGGCCAGCGTGGTGAGTTATGGCCAAACACCTCCAAAATGACTCTACAACTTAAATCTTGGCCCTCAGTCTCCGGCAGCTGGAATGTACCTGGCCAAGGCAGCGGCCAGTGCGACATGAAGGCAGAGGGTGCTAAGAATCCCCGGAGGACCGGACTAGGCTGCCATTTGATGCTGACCTTGGCTACCTATAACGGACGCTCCCTTTCTTCTGATTCAAGGCTTCTTGAATTGGAAGAGGAACTACAAAGGATCAAGTGGGACATCGTCGGGCTAAGTGAGGTAAGGAGAAAAGGAGAAGATCTCATTGAACTGAAAAGTGGACATCTCTTCTATTATCGTGGGACAGATACTGGCAGAACTAGTGGTGTTGGATTTATAATAAACAAGAAACTGAAGGATAAAGTGGTAGAAGTTGAAAGTTCCTCTGACAGAGCTGCACGACTCGTTATCCAACTATCGAGAAGATACCAGGCTCAGATTATTCAAACTTATGCACCCACCACAAGCCATCCTGAAGAAGAAATTGAAGAATTTTATGAGGAAATTCGTCATCTAAATAATAAAGGTAAGCAGCACTTGAAGATAATTATGGGAGATTTCAATGCAAAAATAGGGCAACGGCAACAGAATGAAACTTCAGTAGGTAAATTCGGTCACGGCAACAGAAACCAGCGTGGAAATACTCTCGTTGAGTTTGCAGAGGCAGAAGGATTTTTCATCTTGAACTCCTTTTTCAAGAAAAAGCCACACAGGAAATGGACATGGAGACATCCAATTGGGACGACAAGAGAAATTGATTTTATTATGTGTAACAAAAAATTTGTCATCGAAGACTGCAGTGTGCTGAACAAGTTCAACACAGGTAGTGACCATAGATTGGTGAGATGTAAGATGCACCTCAACACTAAACTGGAACGTGGCAAGCTCATAAGACAAACAAAATGTATTGACATAACCAACCTTAAAAAACACCATAATACTTTCAAGTTGGAACTGAAGAACAGATTCTCTGCTTTAGAAGGCCTAACATCGGAAGAAGTGGATATTTCGGAAGTTAACAGAAAAGTAACCAAAGCTCTAATGGAAACAGCAACAAAATTAGCTGGGTCTAAGAACAAGTTGCATGTGAACAAATTATCAGGAAAAACCAAAATGTTGATGCAAAAAAGAAGAGAGATGAGGACAACTAAAGTAGATGTGACTTCCAAAGTGGAATATATAGAGCTATGCAAGACAACACGAAAAAGTATCACTGAAGACGTAAGGAAATTCAACTGTGAGCTAGTGAGGAAAGCAATTGAAAACAACCAAAGCTTTAAGATAGCAAAGGGACATCTCAGTAAGGGAAGAAAACAGATTATGGCTCTGAGAAAAGAAGATGGTTCTATAACAAGAAATAGAGGCGAAATTTTGACAAGAGTGAAAGATTTCTACTCCAAATTATATGAAAGGGATGATACATGTACTCCAGACATCATGAAAGGTACCAGAGTTCTTCCAGTCCTCCCAGCAGAAGTTGCTCATGCAATCAAGAACATGAAGCGAGGGAAAGCTCCAGGAGAAGATGGAATTACTATAGACATCATACAAGAAGCAAGTGGAGAAATTGAAACAGTACTCGCCCAAATTTTCACTCGATGCCTTAATGAAGGGAAGATTCCTGAGGATTGGAACAATGCTACAATGATCCTGCTACATAAAAAAGGTGACATTGAGGATCTCAGGAACTACAGACCTATCAGCCTCCTATCAGTGGTTTATAAAATCTTCACTAAAGTTCTTTCACACCGCTTGAAGGTAACACTGGACATGGCTCAACCGAGAGAACAAGCTGGATTCAGGAGTGGCTACAGCACAATAGATCATATCCACGTACTGAGAGAACTGATTGAAAGAGCGAGGGAATATGAACTTCCATTGTGCATGGCTTTTATCGATTATGAAAAAGCCTTTGATTCGGTGAAACCATCAGCAGTTACCACGGCTCTGAAATCCTGCGGTATTGAAGATGCATACATTAATATTATTAATAACATCTATGAAAATGCAAGTGCAAAGATTCGGCTGTTTGAAAATACAACACACATAAAAATTGGAAAGGGAGTGAGACAAGGTGACACCATATCTCCGAAGCTCTTTAATGCCACATTGGAAAATGTCTTTCAATCACTGAACTGGGAAAACAAAGGGATAAAGATTAATGGAGATTATCTAACCCACCTTCGTTTTGCTGATGACGTAGTCATTTTTGCAACTACCCCATCAGAGCTGCAGAGTATGATCCAGGAACTTGCTGACAAGAGTAAAGAAGTGGGATTAAAAATGAACTTTCAGAAGACAAAAGTGATGTTCAATGCTTTTACAAGAAATGAAGATTTATCGATTGATGGAGAAAAACTGGAGATAACAGATACGTATGTTTATCTTGGACAGCAGATATCAAGTGAGGGTCACATTGATGAAGAAATTAATCGGCGTACAAAACTTGCCTGGAGAGCTTTTGGAAGAAACAGCATAATTTTCAAGAGCAATATGCCATTATGTCTTAAAAGAAAAGTGTTTGATCAATGCATCCTTCCAGTGCTTACGTATGGTGCAGAGACGTGGACCTTAACTAAAAGAGACATACAAAGGCTGCAGACAACTCAAAGAAGCATGGAGAGGTGCATGCTTGGTATAACCAGGAGAGATAAGAAGAGGAACTCGTGGATCCGAAAAATGACGAGAGTGGAAGACATCATGATCAGAGTTAAATCCCTGAAATGGCAATGGGCTGGACATACTGCCAGAAGGACAGACCATAGATGGACAGCCGAAATTTTAGATTGGATTCCAAGGGACAGGAAAAGACCCAGAAAAAGACCACATGGGAGATGGGTGGATGAAATTCGTAAATATGCGGGAGTGACATGGAGGAGACTGGCACAAGACAGACCGTTGTGGAGGAAACTTGGGGAGACCTTCGTCCAGCAGTGGATTGATAATGGTTGACAATGATGATGATGATGATTTGCAGAGAGTTTATGTATTAACAGATATTATTCAAATTGCTGCAATGACGAGTTTCCTGTATCCATCCCGCAACCTTGGCTAGCACTAATGAATTACTTTTCTCACAAGGATGATGATGTATTGCTACAAGGATGATGATGTATCACTGTTCTTGGTGGCAACATGTGGTCTCTGATGCCACAAAGTATTGTGGTTACTTTTGACTGTATATGTGCCCATGTTCTGTGATCATTTCGTGCACTTGACCTGAAGATCTTGTCGTAATTTTTAACTCCTTAGTGTTTTTAATCTGTAAATAAATGCCATCCTTTGTTTAGTAATACTTTGAGTTTTTCATAAGTATCGTGCTCAGACAGTGTGTTTAATATTAATATGTGGTATTACTCAGCATGAAAATTTTTTAACGTCATTTCTTGAACACATAATTTTGACTTTGGTTTTGCAATTTAAACTATGAGATGATTATGTGCAAAATTCAAATCTTGGAGCTCATTAACTAAGGTTTTGCAGTTCACATACTCTTTATTGCAAATGTGATTACTCTCTCAGATTGGAAAACTGATTTGACCAGCAGCACTAACTTTTAAATTGCATAAATTCAAATTTATTACATCATTAGGCGGTCGGTCGTAGTGAGCAATGGGTTTGCCTCCCCGGGGCGCTCCGTGGTTACAATGGCACACACAACAGCAACTAGAGCCTCTGTGAATCTTGGAGAGGTGCTAGCTAGTTCTGTGTGACATTGGCGAAAAGACCCCAATTCACTGGGTTTTTTTCCAGAATCCTTAGGTTGAATGACCAACTGGAGCCCTCAGCTGTGGGCTAATCCCCCGCACTGATGTACTTACCTGATTAAAAAGACAAAGAAATCAATATCCAGACTAAAATGTCGGATATAGTGAACTTACCACACTTGAGAAAAACGGTCCACCACTGAATCGACCTGGACTTTCTAAACGGCGTATGTGAAAGAAATCTTGGCTGAGGGAATGTAAGATTGGTGTATGGAATACTAGAGGTATAAATGGCAAGATGAATGAGGTGATTGAGGAGATGAAGTATAGACTGGATGTGCTGTGTGTAAGTGAAACCAAAAAGAAGGAAGTTTGGGTAGAAGAAGTGAATGGCACAGTGAGTGTGTGGTCTGGAGTATTGGATAATGTGAGAGGACAGGCTGGTGTAGGTGTGATTTTAAGTGAAAAGATGAAGAACAACTTGATTCACTATAGTTGCATAAGTGAGAGAATTCTCTGGATTTGTTTGAAAGTGAAACTTCAGAGAATCATAATTGTTGTAGTGTATGCTCCTTGTGACTCTGGACCTTCTGATAAGAAGGAAGATTTCTGGAATGAGCTAAAAGCTGTTTTGAGCCAGTTTAGTGCTAAAGAAAAAGTTATAATAGCAGGGGATTTCAATGCTAGCATAGGTGTACAGAATGCAATTTCTGACAATGTTCTAGGTAAGTTTAATGATCCTTGTGTGAATGATAACGGTGAAAGATTAATTGAACTCTGCATTGAGAATGGTTTGTGTGTATCTAATACATTTTTCAACTACAAGTATATCCACACATATACTTGGGAAAATCGTACTCTTGGTCAAAAGAGTGTGATGGATTTTGTTGTCTACAATCAGCGTCTGAAACACTTAGTTGTTGACACCCATGTGATTAGAGGTGTGGATGTTGGTTCTGATCATTACTTGGTAGTGTCATGAGTGAAACTTAACGTTGGTTGGAGGAAAAGAAATAGGAAGAGACCCAGGATAGAAAGAATAAAGGTTTATAGGCTCCTTAAAGATCATCAACGTTATTCTGACTTACTCAGAGAACGACTGAAGGAGCTGAAATCTGGTGAGAGGGATGTAGAAAAGAAGTGTGAATGTTTTAAGAACTCTGTTGCCACTGCTGCTAAAGAGGTCTGTGGCACCACAATAGTGGGTAATAATAGAAGTGATGCTTGGTGGAATAGTGGGATTGAAGAGAAAGAAGGAAGCCTATTTGGGGATGTTGCAAGGTAGAGTCTCTGTGAATAAATATCGCTCAAAAAAGCATGAAGCTGCTAAACTGGTTTGCCAGAGTAAGGCAAAAGATACGAAGGAGAAGGTGGAAAGGCATGAACTGGCTTTTTGGAAAGATAGGGAGTCTTTCTGGAAGTACATGAGACTCAGGAAAAATAGGGGAAACAAAGTTGTTAGTTGTGTGAAGAATGAGATTAGGGAAATGATATGGGAGCCCAATGAGTTAAGTGAAAGATGGGGTGAATATTTCTGTGAGTTATTAGATCAGGAAAGCAAAGCTGATTCTGAGACAGATGCAGATGGTGTCACAGTGGGGGATGGAAGCACAGGAGGGATCTCAAGAGAAGACGTGTGTAAAGCTCTAAAATCTCTTCAAAATGGCAAGGCTCTGGGAGTTGATGGCATAACTGCTGAGATGTTGAAATATCGTGGTGACTCTGTAATTGACTGGCTAACTGAAATTTGCCAGTTGTGCTGGGAGTTAGGAATGGTCCCTCAGTATTGGAAGGATGCTATTATTGTTCCCTTGTATAAGGGAAAAGGTGATCAGACTGAATGGAACTATCATGGTATTAGCCTACTAAGTGTGACAGGGAAAGTGTTTGGTAAGGTTGTTATTGAAAAAGTACAGGGTCTTACATCAGAGAAAGTGTGGGATGTTCAGAGTGGTTTTATGCCTGGTAGAGGCAGCACTAACCAGATTTTTGCATTACACATGATGATTGAAAAGTATCTGGCTGTTGGTAAGAAAGTTTTTGCTGCCTTCATAGATTTAGAGAAAGCTTATGACCGAGTAAATAGGACACTTTTGTGGAAGGTATTAAATGAATATGGTGTTACTGGGAATTTACTTAATAGTGTAAAAGCCATGTATGCTGGTAGTAGAGCTTGTGTACGAGTAAATGGTGTTTTATCAAAATGGTTTTCTGTTGGTGCAGGAGTTAGACAAGGTTGTGTAATGTCACCATGGCGGTTTATATATTTATGGACGTGTGCGTGCGTGTGTGATGCCAAAATAGATGATAGTGGTTTATGTCTTGGTGATATCCGTGTGTGCAGATTGCTGTATGCTTATGACACTGTCCTGTTGGCAGAGAGCAAAAGTGTTTTGCAGAGTATGTTGTCTCGGATGTACGAAGTTTGCATGAAATTCAAACTGAGTATAAATAAGGAAAAACCAAAGTTATGGTGTTTGAGAGAGGAACTGGTAGCACTGAATGTAATGTAAGTAAAAATGGCACTGTGATTAACCAGGTGAGTGAGTTTGTGTATTTAAGAAGCATGTTTGACAGAGAGAACAAATTGGATGGTGAAATTAGTATGCGAGTGAATTCTTCATTGAAAGTCATAATTGCTTTGGGAGGTTTTCACAGGAATGATGGGTTCTCTAGTGAGTTCTGCATAGCTGTGTATGAAAGTGTAATTGTTCCTACTCTGATGTATGGCAGTGAAACCTGTGGTACTGCAAAAGAAACATAGGAGTTGTTTGTGTGCTGGAGAAATGCGTTACTTATGGGGGGGGGGGCAGACACGGTCTGATTGTGTGAGGAATGAAGATGTGTTGCAGTTGTGTGATGTGAAGCAAAATGTTGTTAGCAAGGTGGAGATCAATATGCTACGGTAGTTTGGCCATGTTGAAAGAATGAGTGATAAGATGCTTGCTAAGAAAATCTTTTTAGCCGAAGTGGCAGAAAGGAAAGGCAGAGGAAGGCCAAGGATGACATGGGTGGATCAGATTCAGGAGTGTCTGCATGAGAAAAAGATTATGAGTATGAAGTATAAAAGATCTTGTGTACGGCGTGTAATGGATATCAGTGAAGCCCGAGTTGTATGTCAAGATCGCTGTAAATGGAGAAGTTTGATACGACAACAGTAAGTAAAAATATCTGGTAGTTAGTATTTCTTTTTGGAGCTAACCTCTGAATCTCAGAGAACAGCTTAGTCATATGTATGTATCAAACTTAGTTGGAAAGTATTGCAAACTCCATCAGCATATTTCTGTTTGCGTTGTCAAATCTTTGTGCAAAAGTATTAGCTATATAAATAAGTTTTGAGGGATTTGAGGTGAAGAAAACAAGTTGTTGGATAACAGAAACAATATTTTAATATTAATCAAAGTATGCTCTCTCTGAAGCTACAACTTTACCCCATCTTTCGGGCAGTGAACGTATGCCCCGAAGGAAGAATTCCGGTTCCTTGGAAGAGATCCTGTTGTCCAGCCAATTTTTGATGTCTTCATAAGAACTAAACCGGTCTCCAGAAAGTGCTGACTGCATCGACCAGAACAAATGGTAATCCGAATGCGCAATATCTGGCGAATATGGTGTGTGGTGTAGAGCTTCCCAGTTGGATCCTTTCGAAGTACTTTTTCACAGGTCGAGAAACATGTGGTCTTGCGTTGTCATGCTGTAAGATGACTTTGTTGTGTCTATTCTCCCATTTTGGCCGTTTTTGCGTGAGAGCTCATTTTAAACGCATTAATTGGGTTCGATACCGATCACCAATAATAGTTTCTGACGATTTCAGCAGTTCATAGTGGATCACACCCTTCTGGTCCCACCAGATGCACAGCATTACCTTTGAACCATGGATATTGCATTTTGGCATTGAAGGACCTGGTTCACCTGGCTTCACCCATGCTTTCTGCCGTTTAGGGTTATCGTACCATATCCATTTCTCGTCGGCAGTAATAATATGATGCAAAAAACCCTTTCTTTTTGCCTTTGAAGCAGCAATTCGCAAATGGTTTTTCGACGTTCAAGGTCTCTTTCCCGCAAAGCATGTGGAACCCAATTCCCTTCTTTTTGCACCATTCCCATGGCAGCTAAACATTGTGAAATGCATGGTTGACTAACATTTAATGCTGCTTCTAGTTTTTTTGGGTCTGGCACGGATCCTCGTCGAATAAAGCTTCCAATTCGGCATCAGCAATTTTTTTGGGTGGTCCAGAACGTTCTTTATCACTGAAATCGAAATCGTTTCTTTTGAATCGTCTAAACCAATACTCACATGTTTTTATGGATGGGGAATGTTCACCATAGATTTCTGACATTAAGCGATAGCTGTTGGCACCACTTTTCTGTTTAATAAAGTAATGCACTAGCACTTCCCGCAAATGCTGTTTTGTCGGGCCGAAAGTTGCCATTTTCCATCGAGTAAAACAAATACGTCTTCGCACCTCAATCGAACGTCGTATACTGACTCTGACAGCTGCCGTCTCTTACTGCGATATTGCAGTGTTGCCACCTTAAAATACATGCGAGCAGTAATAAGTATGACACCGAACGGAAATCCCTCAAAACTTATTTATATACCCAATATAATTGTGCACGTGTCATTGCTGCATATGCAGTTGGTAAGGTTCTTAAAAAGGGGGAAGTGCTTAAAAGTCCTTAAAAAGTGCATATTTTGTGTGAGGAAGAAAAGAATGAGAGCACTGATGTAGGCCAGCACCTTAATTGGTGATACCAAGCTGTTCTCCGAATTTTATACATGATACCAAGTTGTTTTCTAAACTTCAATAATAAGGTCCTCAAAGCATGATCAGCTATCAAATTGAAGTTACTGATGGTGTTAGGAGATCCAAGGAGCACTCTGGTGGGCAACAATACCATACATGACAGCAATCCCTTTGATTCTGATTTAAAAAAAAAACTCACATAAATTTCAATTTTTAATATTGTTGAGGTATCAGCTTGTCTGGAGTAACATTCGCTGAAAGATTCCAGCTCACTGGATTCTGTTCCAGAATCATTAGGTGGAATGACTACCTTGAACCCATTGACTGTGGGCTGATTCCCCATGATTTTCAAGACTCAAAAGTGAGATACCAAATAATCATATAAAGCAACAAATAATGATAATACATGTATATGCGTAGTCAGTGCTGTAGTCGTAAAAAAACACAGGGTATACGCTATGGTTTATAGGCAATGGGATGAAAAATTGGTGCAAAATATACAAATTGAGGGTATACGCCATACTTTAAAAGGAATGGGATAAAAAATTGTTGCAAAATATACAAATTAATATATTTATGCAAAGCAAAATATGCAGATTAGCATCCAGTGATATACAAACTTGAAAATCTCACTATATTAATATCACTGAGATAAAATGAAAATTATTAAAGGAAATGTTGAAAGAAAAATATTTAAACACATATAAAGTAGGACGTAATTTTATTTTATTTTACAAAATTTTAAAGCCTACCTCTATCGTTTTCATTGAAATATTTTCCAAACTGCTTGATGAGAGAAATCCATCTCTGTGTCTCTTTTTGTAGCACATACATACTCTTGATTTATTGTCAAGTGAAGAACGATGGTTTTTGGCCAACCAAGAACTTACAAATTTTTCCGGTTGAAAATGTTCTGTAGTTGGCCTGTTTGCATTTATAAATATTAGATTGGAGACGTTTGAAATCAATAAAGATGATCTCAAATTTGTTACTATGTTGTTCATTAAACTAAGCTGTGGAACATGGTATTATTTCAATTGTTCTTAAAAGAGGCTTTAATTTTTCTGGAACAACTTGTGCATTTTCATTGAAGTCTCTTAAGCCTTGAATAGTCGACATTTCATCTATACTAAAACGTCTACAGATCCTTTCTACCTCCGTCTCTCCATGGCGAATATCCCCTGTATTTATTTTTTCTGGATCAAGTACAGATATATCCTTAAGAACTTAGCAATTTTCTTCTTTAACATCCAAACAAAGTCTGGCTTGCATTCTATCGACAGTACTTTGAATGAACTGCTTTTGATTGATATGTACGATTTTGGAATTATGTGCCAAGGTGATATCTTTAAACAGCAACTTATCTTTTGCTTCTACAGCTATCTGCGTTTTTTCTCCCAGGGTGTCTTTAAAACTCTCGATGACCCTAATTGTCCTTTTATTAATTGTTCAGCCCATGGAAGAGTTGTTTTTCCGACTGGAGTTCAGCAGAAACCATAGATAATTCTTGTAGAATATCAAACATGAGGCCCAAATCCAAGACGAAATCTGGACTTCCCAATTTTTTTTCAACCCAGTCAATGTTGATTTTAAATTCAAATCTTCACTCTCTATTTCAGCGGTGTTTTTAAAATGGTGATAGAGTGCTTCATATGTGCGCCAAACAGCTTTTATTATTTTAAAACTGCTTGCAATCCAACGTGCGCTTAAAACTCGTCCTATTTTGCTGAACTGTAAGCCCAATCCACGGGAAACGTTCTCTAAATTCCGGCTGTTTTTTGGCGATCGACTATATACACAATACAGTTTGTCCATGAAAGAGTTAAAATGGTTAAATCCACGAACATTAATGGCATCATTTACAGACAATTCTAACCTGTGATTGAAGCAGTGCCACGTAAACAGCTTCGGATATTTTTGTCTTAGTCGAATTACAACTCCAGAATGCTGGGGAGCTGGGGACCACATACAGACGAGTGTAGCAAGTTGAAGAGAAGAGCAAGATTACCAGAAACTGAAGAACCAGTAGCCCCAAGCAAGTTGTTTGCTCGTTTTCCCCTGCTCCACCCTCCTTCTGAGTGTGACCACCTGTGGGTGGGGAATGATTGACAGTTTCACACCCTAGGTATTGTCCGAAGACTGGGATGTCTGAAGAATGAGAAGCCATGGAAAAATGTTAAGATGTATTTCCTAGGAAAAGCAAAGCGTATGCGTAGTTTTAAAAAAAGCAGAGAGTATACGGTATTTGCTTAAAAAAACCAAAGGGTACATGGCGTATACCGCTGTATACCCTCCACTACAGGCCTGTGCATAGTACAAATTACAACAGAGCTTTTTACACTCACTGTCAGCATTTACCTGAATGTAATGCTGGAAACATGAACTCTTTGCACGTTCACATTTGGAGTGAATTTGCTTATTGGCCTATAGGTGAGTCTGTATCGTGCTATCTCAGAGTGTAATGAAGTATAGAATATACATATACACGTATTCCATATGCCAGTTGCAATCTTCAAATCATATCACATTAACAAAGAGGAAGGGAACACCTGCTACTGTATGATAGTGGCCCATATAAGAAATGATACTGATCTATGTTAGTATATTATTAACTTTTATCAATATGCAGAATTAAGAATAGTATTTACAGGATGAAATGAGTACATTACTTACATTGGTAGTCGTGTGTTGCGACAGTCCTATAACTTGACACACGCACATATATTTCTCTGATATTCTCACAGTCCAAGAAATCCCAGTTTGGTCTTCACATTTATAGTTGTCTGTTGGCTTGTTATTCACTGAGTATATGAAGGTGAGGAAGGGGGGGGGAGGGAAGTGTCAGACAGCATTTCAGTGGTACCACTGGAAAGCTGTGACACCCCCCACCCCCACCCCCACCCCTTAAAGATAACTTTTCTGGGGTACCACTGGAAAGCTGTCTGACACCCCCACCCCACCCCTTCCTCACCTTCATATACTCAGTGAATAACAAGCCAACAGACAACTATAAATGTGAAGACCAAACTGGGATTTCTTGGACTGTGAGAATATCAGAGAAATATATGTGCGTGTGTCAAGTTATAGGACTGTCGCAACACAGGACTACCAATGTAAGTAATGTACTCGTTTCATCCTGTAAATACTATTGTTAATTCTGCAAATTGATAAAAGTTAATAATATGCTAACATAGGTCAGTATCTTATATGGGCCACTATTGTACAGTAGCAGGTGTTCCCTTCCTCTTCGTTAATGTGATATGATTTGAAGATTGCTACTGGCGTATGGGATATGTGTATATGTATACTTCATAACACTCGGAGATAGCATGATACGGACTCACCTATAGGCCGATAAGCAAATTCACTCCAGATGTGAATGTACAAAGAGTTCATGTTTCCAGCATTACATTCTGGTAAATGCTGACAGTGAGTGTACATTATAGCACGTTATTCAGTTCTATATATTTGTATGTAACTTAGAGCTTTTTATCTTGTTATTTGCAGTTGCTTGTTAACAGGGATTATCAGGTTTATTCCATCCTAAGCCGTATGAAATCACTCTACAGTACTGCAAATTTTATTCTTCATGAAAAAAGTCTTCTTTTTAAACTTTGATATGACAAAGTGAGAATTGTTGGAATTATGCTTACAGCTGGATTGCATTTATAAACTGATGTGTGTGTTTTTTATTCAATTTCTTCACCATAAGCAAGAACACATTGTCCAGTTCATTATTCTGTTTTTATCAGTCTTTATCGTGCAGTGTCATTTCTATTTATTTCTTTAAACTAAATATGCTGTTGGAGAAATTTTTTATGCCTCTGAACGTTTGTCTGGTCTGCAAATTTTTATGACTTTCCGATTATTAAAATGGTTGGACACACTGTGTCTTAATTACATAATTATATTAATGATTTGGGCATATCTTGTGGTAACAGTGTAGAAAATAAATTACAGTAAAACCTCTTTTAACTGACAGCTTCCATGTTAAGTGTTATTTATTTATTTATTGCAAGTTTCCATGCGCGTTCAAGCGTCAAGGTCATGTACCATTTTGATTTCCTTATTTCCCTCCTCAGCTGCACGGACGGCAACCAATCAGAAATCAGGAAGATAAGAAATGTCAGTCATCAGTAGGACGAAGCCGACAAACACTGAGCTCATTGTGTCTGTGTGTCTGCTTCTTTCTTGCTGTTGGTTTTTTTAGATTGAAAGGAGCTAAAGCAATCACAAAACTAGTGAGAAAGAATTTGATGCCAGTGTATCAGTTATCAGTGATACCAAGTGTGGTGCAGAAAAAATATAAAAAAGTTGCTTCATCAGTGGATACTAGTTGTGCAAAGTCATTGAAATTGGTAAAGTCAGCGGGTGATGAAGAATGGGACTGTACTTTACATAAATGGTTCATCCAGAAATGAAGTGAAGTGATGCCTCCATCTGAGCCAATGATCACGGAAACAGCACTTATGCTGAATTCAAAACTTTGTAGCTATAAAAATGTTAAAGCAAGCAGTAGTCAGTTAAAAAAATTCAAGCATTGCCTCAAAATCTGGAAACAGTATTGAGAGGAGAAAATCTTCCAACCTTGAGGATGCTAATGAATAAACGAATTTATATTACCTCAAATTCCCCTTTTTTGCTGACTAGTAACCAATACAGAGTGTTCTTGATTTTCCAGATTTTCTGATGACACCATGGTCCCAATTAGATCATGATATTTAAATGATATTTAACTGTATGTGTAAATTCTAAACAAATTTCATCTTTTGTTTTAAAATCATCTTGTCTCACATGTACTGAAAGGTTGTGCAAATAAATTTATCATTTTTAAGTAATGTAGCACCATAAGTGAGAACAAAAGGTTTATTATTGTTAAATGTTGTAATAATAATAAATCTTCATTAATCTTAGTATTACATGAAAATCCATTTGTTTAATATCAGGGGTGGTTTGTTTATTCCAAATTTGTAATGCCAACCTGAGCCAAGAGTGTGTAAATTTAGCAGTTGTTTTTTACTGTTTTTATCGGACATTAGTTTTTTTTTTCCATTTATTTTTCACTTACTAATAATTTTTTTAAGTCATTAGCAGAGAATATTTCACAATTCAGCTTGCACTTCATTGACAAAGCCCTTGCATGCTAAGTATGTAATACCATTACTATATGCGGTAGAGATAAGATAACAAAGTTCTGGTCAGTTTAAACATAACTTTACTATAGTCTGTTGACTGAAACTGCACTGCCAACATTTGTTGACTACTCAGACAAAATGATTGGTATTGGTATATTAAATGGTATTGGCATGATATCAAGTAAGATTGGTGAAGTGTCTTAGTGGTTCTTCTGGAATCACCACCATGACACTGAATGTACAGTTCTAGGTATGTTGTACTATAGTATGTTGACACTGATAACATTGAGTGTTTAAACACAGTAGCATCAGAGATGGCAGAAAGATTGTAATTATGATTAGGTGAATTTTACATTGTGAGGAAGTCAGCAAACTGAATGAATGCTATTCAAAAAAGTTGTAGGCCTATAACAGCGACTAATAAGAAGAAACAAATTAAGACTTATACAGGAAGCTATACAATTACATAAGGAAGTGCTGAAATTAATGGCTGTATTTCAACCATGTTCATAAGCTATCAGCTGAATATGATGATCACAAGATTTTTCAGGACAGAGAATGCCTGAATAGAGGAAAAGAGAGTATGTGAAATTGTCCTCTGCAGTCTTGAGGCAAATATGAATTCCGAGACTTCCATACATTTGTGGCATGTTGTGATTTACAAAGAGCATGGCTCTTTTAACTTAGTTTCAGGAAAAAATGTCAGAAATGTAAATGTTACTGAAAGTCACTACACGTCTTAAATTTCTGGAAAACTGCAGACTTGAAATTTTCTTTACATATAGTTCCAGCTGTGGCCTTTCTGCTGCCTTCGATCCATCTGAGCATTCTTCAAGGTTTTTGGCAACAAGCTTCAGAAACATTATGCCACTGCTCCTTCAAAGCCAATACCAGCACCGTGAAAGTGGGATAAACTGGTTTTACCATTATCTAGCATTCTTATTTATTGCAAAAGGGTGCTGGTCAGTTTATTTAAGGCACCTTATTGCACTCACACAATATGGATATAAGCCACACTCTGTGTCATGGAGTATTATGTTAGAAGCAGCTGAAACAATTTTTATAATATTGTTATACTGTTGGTTTTCTGTATCATTGCACAAAATGTTTAAATGGCATTGTAGAGGTGGGGAGTTTTGATTTGTGATTATTATGCATGGTGCACTCCCTCACCTCTAATCAGGTTCATGGTGAAATCAGTGATTCTCCTACCTCACCTTTTGGATGTAATATCTGGTAACGAGGTAGTATGCCAGAGTTCACACATCAGCAGCTCTGTCAGACATATTCTTTGAAATTTAACAGTTTATTATTCAACTAATTGCATTCCCTGTGATCTTTCTTTCACATTTATGACACAGTCCTTATGACCCCTCTAATTGTACTGGTCTGGTAAACAAAACAGGGAGACCTAAAGTCTTCACCTAGCTTCTTTGTACATCTAGAAGACTGGCTTGCTCCTGAACAAAAAACTCTCAAGCATCTGCGTGTGTTCAAACTTCCCTTCGCATTATCTTCTACTTATCAAATAGCAGCATCTAAGAAGTTACTGTATTGTCTCTATGGAAGATCAAATAGGAAATCATACACAAATATACAATACTTGTTGCAGCATAGTTGGCATTAGACAAATTTACTGCCATTCACAGTTGCAATCTCTGAACTTTTACTCATTACAGAATACTTTAAGAATAACAGGTATCTGGTATCCACTTCCATCCTGGCTTAGATGGTGTCCATTAAGATGAATATAAGTCATGCACTGTGAATACACTGGATGTTTTATCATCCATTTTTGGCACGAACATATTTTCCAAGTTTAAATATCATAGGAATTTCTTTTGTAAACACAGTTTCTTTTTCCAGTACCTGACACAAAGAGATTCAAATATAGTAAAATAATTAAAATGTCAATATACACGATATATATTGACATTTAATTATTGATACTATATAAATTGACATTTAATTATTTATACTATATATATTGACATTTAATGTATTTGATGGACTAATTTATTTGCCCCTACAATCATAGTAAAAATTTCAGGCAGAACAGTCAGCTGACCTTACATAGCTCAAAAGACAATCACACACCAAAGCACTTTTTTATCTCCAGACTGACTGAAATTCGAAGTGGATGTGAAATTCCTTCTTCAGAATTTATTAAAGTCTGTACTCACATGACAGCCATAGTACATACATACATACATACATACATACATACATACATACGTACGTACGTACGTACGTACATACATACATACATACATACATACATACATACATACATACATACATACATACATACATACATACATACATACATACATACATACATACATACATACATACATACATATCATTAAGCTGTTCTCTGAGATTCAGAGGTTAGCTCCTCAAAGAAAGGCCATGCTCCAAGTGCACATTTTACTGATAGAACTAGAATTTGCCTACAGTTCGTGCACTAAATGTCTCCATTTGCAACGATCTCTGTGCACAGCTTGAACTTCATTAACATCCATCACACGTCACACACAAGACCTTTTGTACTTCATACTCATAATCTTTTTCGTAAGCAGACATTTCTGAATCTGGTCCTCCCGTGATTTCCTTGGCCTTCCTCTACCTTTCTTTCCTGCCACTTGGGCTGAGAAAAAATCCTTTTAGTCAGTATCTCATCACTCATTCTTTCAACATGGCAAAATCACCTAAGAATATTAGTCTACACCTTACTAACAACATTTTGCCTCACATTACACATCTGCAACACATCTTAATTCCTCACATGATCAGCATGTGTCTTACCACAACCCCCCACCCCCACCCCCATAAGTAATGCATTTCCCCAGCACACAAACAACTCCTATGTCTTTTCTGCAGTACCCAGGTTTCACTGCTGTACATCAAAGTAGGAACAATTACACTTTCATACACAGCCATTTGGCAATTCCTTGAGAACCCATCATTCCTGTGAAATCTTCCTGAGGCAGCTATGACTTTCAATAAAAAATTCACTCACCTATTAATTTCGTCATCTAATTTGTTTTCTCTGTCAAACATACTTCCTAAATATACAAACTCATTCACCTGGCCAATCTCTGTGCCATTAAGGCTTATCTTGCATTCAGTATGAACAGTTCCTCACTCAAAAACCATGAGTTTATACATCTGGGACAGCAGATCAATCCTCACTCAAAAACCATGAGTTTATACATCTGGGACAGCACTTTCAATCATCATGCATAATGCAAAAATTTGGTTAGCGCAGCCTTTACCAGGCATAAAACCACTCTGAATATCCCCCACTTTCTCTGATGTAAGACCCCATACTTTTTCAATAACGATCTTACCAAATACTTTCCCTGGCACACTTAGTAGGCTAATACCACGATAGTTCTTGCATTCAGTCTGATCACCTTTTCCCTTATACAAGGGAACAATGATAGCATCCCTCCAATCCTGAGGGACCATTCCTAGCCCCCAACATAACTGGCAAATTTCAGTTAAGCAGTCAATCACAGAGTCACCATCATATTTTAGCATCTCAGTAGATGTGCCATCTACTCTTGAAGCCTTACCATTCTGAAGAGATTTTAGAGCTTTACACACCTCTTCTCTTGAGATCCCATCACTGCTTCCATCTCTCACTATGACATCATCTGCTTTTGCCTCAAAATCATCTTTGCTTTCATTACATACACATACATACATATCACTAAGCTGTTCTCTGAGATTCAGAGGTTAGCTCCAAAAAGAAATACAAACTTCCGAGTATTTTTTACTTATTGTTGTCATATCAAACTTCTCCATTTACAGCGATCTTGACATACAACTCGTGCTTCACTAATATCCATTACACACCGTACACAAGATCTTTTATACTTCATACTCATAATCTTTTCGCATGCAGACACTCCTGAATCTGATCCAACCATGTCTTCCTTGGCCTTCCTCTGCCCTTCCTTCCTGCCACTTGGGCTGAAAAGATTTTCTTAGTAAGCATTTCATTACTCATTCTTTCAACATGGCCAAACCATCGAAGCATATTCGTCTCCACCTTGCTAACAACATTTTGCTTCACATCACACAACTGCAATACATCTTCATTCCTCACACAATCATATCGTGTCTTGCCACAAACCCCACATAAGTAACGCATTTCTCCAGCACACAAACGACTCCTATGTTTCTTCTGCAGTACCCAGGTTTCACTGCCATACATCAGAGTAGGAACAATTACAGTTTCATACACAGCCATGCGGGACTCTCTAGAGAACCCATCATTCCTGTGAAAACCTCCCAGAGCAGCTATGACTTTCAAGGAAGAATTCACTCGCCTACTGATTTCACCATCCAACTTGTTCTCTCTGTCAAACATACTTCCTAAATACACAAACTCACTCACCTGGTCAATCACAGTGCCATTTATACTTACATTACATTCAGTGCTACCCGTTCCTCTCTCAAACACCATAACTTTGGTTTTTCCCTTATTTATACTCAGTTTGAATTTCATGCAAACTTTGTGCATCCGAGTCAACATACTCTGCAACTCACTTTTGCTCTCTGCCAACAGGACAGTGTCATCAGCATATAGCAATCTGCACACACGGATATCACCGAGACATAAACCACTATTATCTATTTTGGCATCACGCATGCATGCATCCATAAATATATTAAACAGCCATGGTGGCATTACACAACCTTGTCTAACTCCTGCACCAATGGAAAACCATTTTGATAAAACACCATTCACTCGTACACAAGCTCTACTACCAGCATGCATGGCTTTTACACTATTAAGTAAATTCCCAGTAACACCATATTCATTCAATACCTTCCATAAAAGTGTCCTATTCACTCGATCGTAAGCTTTCTCTAAATCTATGAAGGCAGTAAAAACTTTCTTCCCAACAGCCAGATACTTTTCAATCATCGTGCGTAATGCAAAAATCTAGTTAGTGCAGCCTTTACCAGGCATAAAACCACTCTGAACATCCCACACTTTCTCTGATGTAAGACCCCGTACTTTTTCAATAACAACCTTACCAAACACTTTCCCTGGCACACTCAGTAGGCTAATACCACGATAATTCTTGCATTCAGTCTGATCA
Source organism: Macrothele yani (assembly GCA_039090855.1). Classification (NCBI taxonomy): domain Eukaryota; kingdom Metazoa; phylum Arthropoda; class Arachnida; order Araneae; family Macrothelidae; genus Macrothele; species Macrothele yani. Next base: position 65,444,638 of record CM076990.1, on the reverse strand, counting down.
CCTTTTCCCTTATACAAGGGAACAATGATAGCATCCTTCCAATCCCGAGGGACCATTCCTAACTCCCAGCACAACTGGCAAATTTCAGTTAACCAGTCAATTATAGAGTCACCACCATATTTCAACATCTCTGCAGTTATGCCGTCAACTCCTGGAGCCTTGCCATTCTGAAGAGATTTTAGAGCTTTACACACTTCTTCTCTTGAGATCCCTCCTGTGCTTTCATCCCTCATTGTGACATCATCTGCATCTGTCTCAGAATCATCTTTGCTTTCCTGATCTAATAACTCACAGAAGTATTCACCCCATCTGTCACTTAACTCATTGGGCTCCCATATCATTTCCCCAATCTCATTCTTCACACAACTTAGAACTTTGTTTCCCCTATTTTTCCTGAGTCTCATGTACTTCCAGAAGGACTTCCTATCTTTCCAAAAAGCCATTGCATGCCTTTCCACTTTCTCCTTCCTATCTTTTGCCTTACTGTGGCGAACCAGCTTAGCAGCTTCACACTTCTTAAAGCGATATTCATCCACAGAGACTCTACCTTGCAACATCCCCAAATAGGCTTCCTTTTTTCTCTTTACTGCCTCTTCAATCTCACTATTCCACCAAGCATCACCTCTATTGTTACCCACTATTGTGGTGCCACAGACCTCTTTAGCAGCAGTGACAACACAGTTCTTAAAACATTCCCACTTCTTTTCTACATCCCTCTCTCACCAGACTTCAGATCCTTCAGTCGTTCTCTGAGTAAGTCAGAATACCGCTGATAATCTTCAAGGGGCCTATCAACCTTTATTCTTTCTATCCTGGGTCTCTTCCTATTTCTTTTCCTCCAACCAACATTAAGTTTCACTCGTGACACTACCAAGTAATGATCAGAACCAACATCCACACCTCTCATCACACGGGTGTCAACAACTAAGTGTTTCAAACGCTGATCGTAGACAACAAAATCTATCACACTCTTTTGACCAAGAGTACGATTTTCCCAAGTATATGTGTGGATATACTTGTGGTTGAAAAATGTATTAGATACACACAAACCATTCTCAATGCAGAGTTCAATTAATCTTTCACCGTTATCATTCACACAAGGATCATTAAACTTACCCAGAACATTGTCAGAAATTGCATTCTGCACACCTACTCTAGCATTGAAATCCCCTTCTATTATAACTTTTTCTTTAGCACCAAACTGGCTCAAAACAGCTTTTAGCTCATTCCAAAAATCTTTCTTTTTATCAGAAGGTTCCGAGTCACAAGGAGCATACACTACAACAATTACAATTCTTTGAAGTTTCACTTTCAAACGAATCCAGAGAATTCTCTCACTTACGCAACTATAGTGAATCAAGTTGTTCTTCATCTTTTCACTTAAAATCACACCTACACCAGCCTGTCCTCTCATATTATCCAATACCCCAGACCACACACTCACCGTGCCATTCACTTCTTCTACCCCAATTTCCTTCTTTTTGGTTTCACTTACACACAGCACATCCAGTCTATACTTATTCATCTCCTCAATCACCTCACTCATCTTGCCATTTATACCTCTAGTATTCCATACACCAATCTTACATTCTCTCAGCCAAGATCTCTTTCTCATACGCTGTTTAGAAAGTCCAGATCGATTCCGTGGTGGACCGTCCTTCTCAAGTGTGGTAGGTCCACCATATCCACACTTGAGTCATTCTTAATACTTCTTTTTTTCTTTCATGACCTAATAAATCATAGTAGTACTCACCCCATCTTTCACTTAGCTCATTTGGTTTCCATATCATTTTGCCGACCCTATTCTTTACACAATTTAGAATTTTATTTCCCCTATTTTTTCTAGGCAGCCATAGTGAAACACAATAAATCACAATTCTGTCATTTCTTCCATTGTTCCCAGTCCTGAGAACTAAACTAAGCGATGACGTCATTCCATGTGTGATGTGTAGCCTTATATACAAAAGCTTTTCATCAAAACCAAGACCATAAAATTATATATGAATAGCTGATGGCATACTTGATTTTACATTTGTGTATTTTGGACTTTTTAACATCTGATTTCAGTTTCTACGTGTGTGATTACTGTCTGGCTATTAGTGCTGTTCTTAGAATTGGCCATCTCTGTTTCTCAAATTTCACATCATGTGAAATAGTGAAAAATACAAAAATTATGAAATTTCTGTAATGTTTATCTTTTGCTGTAGCATTCTGATAGAGGTTTTCAGGAGAACTTGTACTGGTATTCTATCACTTGCATTATGAAATTATTATTTGCCATAAAATTGATCATTAATTTTAGATAATCAGAGGAATATGTAGAACATATATATATAATTGGTTCATTTAATATTTCTTTATTTGATTAAAAAAAAAAGAACTTTTGAAAATGGTAGAATATGCAATTGTAATAATTTTATTTATTTTATTTCAGGTTCTTCCACCACTAAGAGATGTCATGAATAGGCCTGAAGAAGGTTCAACTCTGAGAAATAGGTATATGCTTTGAATTATTATACCTGCAACACCATTGACAACTTCTTTGAGGATAGATTGTAGTAGCTTTTCTTATGTGTTTTTATTTGTGCATAAACTTCGGTAAATTTGGAAGTTATTCCAAGTAGAAAACCCTGATTCATTACAGGGTCACTTGTGAAATCTTTAAATATGAAATTCAAAATGGTATCTATAGAAAAGTTATTGAAAAGGGCATTTTAGTAATCTAAGATTTTTGTTTGGTACATGAAATTTTGTTTGATCTGACCTCTTAATTTTCTAGAACAGTTTTTAATGTGGATTTAAAATGGATTGGGCTTCCTGTAGGTGTGTTGGTAGCATTATTTCAGTTTATTCTGTGTTGCATTCATTTATGGTCCACTTCATTAACTATTGTACTTAATCATTCCTAAATGTGGTAAATATTATGGCAACTGTGATTTAATTTCCCAAGTATTGGTGACTCATAGAGAACTGTAATTATTGAACATGGCAGTTCCTTCAACAAATGCTATCCATGTCAAGAACTCCCTGGAAGATTTATTTTAACACAGGGCACTTGATGTGTTCTTGACTTGGGCTAACAGTTGCAGAAGGCATGCTATGCTAATGTAATTCTCGGTAAATGTTGTAGTTATCATACATACACATCACTAAGCTGATCTATGAGATTCAGAGGTTAACACCTCAAAGAAAGCTCGCCCACTAAATCAAAGTTTGAAGTTGATGGAACTAGATTTTACTTACTGTTGATATATCAAACATCTCCATTTACAGCAATCTTGGCACACAACTCAAGTTTCAGTGTCATCCATCACACATCTCGCAGAAGGTGTTTTGTACTTCATACTTGTTATCTTTTTCTCATGCAGACATTCCTGAATCAGGCCCTCCCGTGATTTCCTTGGCCATCCTCTACTTTTCTTTCCTGCCACTTGGGCTGAATAAATTATCTTAATAAACACCTCACCACTTATTCTCTTAACATGGCCAAACCACATAAGAATATTTGTCTGCTCCTTACTAACAACATTGTACTTCACATTACACATGTGCAGCACATCGTTATTTCTCAAATGATCAGAATGTGTATTGCCATGAACCCCCCATAGCACATCTCTGCAGCACACAAATGACTCCTTTGTCTCATCTACAGTACTCAGGTTTTACTGCTGTACATCAGAGTAGAAACAATTGCACTTTCATACACAGCCATTCAGGACTTTTTTGAGAACCCATCATTCCTGTGAAATCTTTCTAAAGCAGCTGTGACTTTCAAAGATAAATTTACTCACCTGTAATTTCACCATCTAATTTATTTTCTCTGTCAAACAGGCTTCCTAAGTATACAAATTCATTCACATGGTCTGCCTCTGTGCCATTTAGACTGATCGTGCATTCAGTACTAACAGTACCTTACTCAGAAACCGTAACTTTGGTTTTCCCCTTATTTATACTCAGTTTAAATTTTGTACATCCAGGACAACATACTCTGCAACTAAATTTTGCTGAAAGTGCTTTAAATTGGTCTGTCCTGATGCATAAGGTGTGCAACTTAATTCTCGGCCCCTAACCGCAAGCAATCATAGAAAATCTGCAAATAGCTGTGTGCGATAATGGCTGAATGCAGCACCATCCAACAGCTTTCCAGGCAACTGTAACCACTCACAGCTGTAGTGACAGAAGGGACGAAAATTGACTCAGAAAGCAACGTCTTTCGAGAAGCAACATTTGAGGCACTGCCTCCTGTTCTCGTTTCAGCTGAAAAAAAGTGCCGCGGAAGCCCAGCAAATGATCTGTGCTGCTTTGGGTGAGGCTGCTGTGTCTTACAGTATGGGTAAGAAGTGGTTCCAGTGCTTTAAGCAGGGAAATTTTATCTCCGTGATGCAGAACATCCGGAACAGCCACAGAAAGTTGAGGATGATGAACTGGAACAACTGTTGGACGCGGATCCCTGTCGCACACAGTCAGAGCTCGCCCAGGAACTCGGAGTAACACAGCAAGCCATTGCAAAGCGCCTGCACAAGCTTGGACGGATCTTCACAAGGAAGGCCATTCGGTGAACCACCAACTCACAGCTGCAAACAAGTCTAGGCGCTACGATGTTGCTGTGTCCTTGCTCTCCAGATTCAAGAAGAAGGATTTCCTGAACAAGATTTTAACTTGTGATGAGAAGTGGATCCTCTACGATAATCCTAAGTGGCACAAATCGTAGGTTTATCCAGGCCAGCCTACCACCAGTACTGCCAAACCGAATATCCATGCCAGGAAGTTGTTGCTGTGCATATGGTAGGATCAGCGCGGTGTTGTACACTATGAGTTGGTCAATGCTGAGCAATGTTGTCAGCAACTCATTCATGTGAGTGACACAATGAAGGCGAAAAGGCCATACACTGGCAAGGGCAAAAAGTTGGTCCTGTTGCTTCAGGATAACGCTCGAAGATAACGCTCGTCTTCACCCTGCAAAAACGACTTTAAACGCGATCACCGACCTGGGATAGGAGATTTTGTCCCACCCGGTGTATTCTCCAGACTTCGCCCCGTCAGATTGTCACCTCTTTCACTCCCTGAAACATCACCTGAGTGATACACTCTTCACTTCTGTCGAGGAGGTCCACACAAGTATTGATGGCTTTATCAACTCGAAACAGCCCTCTTTTTTTTGCAGTGGCATTCGGCAGCTCCCTGACCGATGGCTCAAATGTATCCAACACGACGGGGATTATTTCCTTGATTAGGTACATATTCGATTTGTTATAATTTGCTGTCAACGCATCGTGCCTGTGGCTGAGAATTAAGTTGTACAACTAATAATAAAAGAATTGTTAAAGAATTAGCAAACATAGCAAAAAGGAAGCTTTACTACAAAAGGAAAACTTTATTATTATTTTTTTTAATGTAATGCAGTTTGGTGTGTCCCTTCATGTTCCTGTTTTCTGATCTTCAAAAGCTAAATTAGAATTTGTGCTTTGTCTGTAAATTACATGGCTTGTCAGGATTTGTATTCTTCAAATGTTCTTTATGGCATCTCGTATTACCAAGAACAGGTGGTATTGGTGGAACAAAAACTGCACTTTTGATATTATTTAGAAAACACACACACACACACACGTGCGCGCGCCATGAAATGAACTCATCACATCCAGTTCAATAATTGAGTTTCTACTTGCAAGTAGACATGCCTCAGAAAACTTTAAAATTGCATCGTTCTGGAATGGGAATCTAACCTGCATCTCCCAATTTACGTTTGAGTATGTTACCATTACACCACCCTGAACAAAGAACCTCCAAGCAACTAAGAATGTGTTTTGGGACTCAGATGAAATGCTCTACCATGCACATATTGAAGCATATATGATCTTCCATCTTAGTTGCAAGTGAACAGAATCTTCATCTTGCATGCCACTAAGATGAAGGATTGTATACACTTCGATTTGGGCATAGCGGAGCATTTCATCTGAGTCCCAAAATACATCCTCAGTTACTTGGAGATTCCTTGTTTTGGGTGGTGGAACAGTAACATAATCAAACACAAAGCAGGAGATGTGGGTTAAATTTTTGTTCCAGGACAATATAAATTTCAAGTTTTTTGAGGCATGTCTACTTGCATGATTCATTTATCTGCCCATAACATCTATTTGACTGAGTTTGTACATCTCATTGTGAAAAATTTGATGTTACCCTTAGAGTGATTTGGTTGTGCTCCATCTGGTTTATTTAACAAAGCATTTAGGAAAACTGTTTTTAAAAAAGTAGCTTGCTTATATGTGAGTCAGTAAAAAAAAAAAAAAAAAAAGAAAAAGAAAAAAAGGGTGAAAAATAATGGAATATTTCTGTGTTCAACATACAATTCAAAGAAAAGAACCAAAAACCATTGCTTCCATGTTCTTTTTGAGAATGTGCATATTTAGATTTCTTCTTTGTTTTCCTAACACTTGACAATTTGTAGGGAGAATATTTGTCATTAACTGGGTAAGCATGAAGCATAACACATTTCAAAGGGTGATGTGAGGGAATTACACTTGGGCCGGTTGGGCATCATGAGCTTCATTGGAGGGATTTTGTCTTTTAACCAATGTTTGAATGAATTATTTAGTGGTTAGCTTGGGTCAAAAATATCAAACTAGAAGGAATTTGCAGGAACAAAGGGAAGTCTTCTATTTCCCAAAGCTGTAGTGGAAGCTTGCATGTCTAAAATGGGGAATTAAAACCTCTGTCTGCTTATGACTCATTGTACTGTATCTTATGCATTGAATGTCAGAGAATAACTTTTATTCATTTCCAAGAAACTTTTCTAATCAAGTTTTGCTGGAGATATGAGTCTTGGTGTTCATGGGATATTGGATCTTTTGCATATTTTTTAGCTGGATCAGTTTATGAATGAGTTTATGTACGATAAGTTTTTCCTGTATTGGTCTACATACTGAGTAATCTCAAGTGAATTCTTTTTGTGCAAAACTTTGTGGTTAACTAATTGCTATATGTAGTTATTATAAGAAATTTCATTATGAGGAAGAAATTTTGAGAGCTTCTGGCTTATATCTTCATTATGTTTGCTGTCAAGTACATAGTGATTCACTCAGGACTTTACTCCAAAAAAAAAGCTATAATTTTGAAAATGAAAAATGTTTCAAGCTGAAATTTGAAGACAATGTGCCGTATGTTCTGACATTCGCATCAATATCTGCACCATTTGACTCCTATGCCCAGATAGCGCAGCTTCTGGTGGGAACAGTTTTGTGCCATTCTCTTTGTCCGTTGGCTAGCATCGAGTATGATGGTGTTCACGATTAACGAGCTTGTGCTTATCGTTCGAAGTTATTGGAATTCCAACTCTTTCAAGGAGTTTCAGAAAAAGTTTAAGAAGAAATTTTCCGGTCGGGAACCACCTACGAAGCCAACCATTTCAAATCTTGTGAAGAAACTTGAGACGACAAGAAGCCTTGTTGATAGGCATTCAGGAGGATGACCCACAGTGTCAGAAAACACTGTGCAGTTTGTATACAAGAGTCTCCAAAGAAATCGTTAAGCAGGCTGTCGCAAGAAACAGGTCTGTCATATTCCACTTGACAGAGGGCTGCAAAAATGGGTAAACTGAAGCTATATCATGTTACAGCTGTTCATGAGCTGTTACCACTTAACCTACCAAAGCGAATGCATTACTCCCAGTGGTTTAAGGAATTTGCCAATCAAAATCCTGGTATATTAAACATTACGTGGTTCGCGAACAAAGCGTGGTTCCACCTTTCAGGCTATGTGAACTTGCAGAATACACTGGTATGGGCAAGTGAGAAAACCCAAGTCATTCACAAGGAAAGAATGCGTACCATAAAGATTGGCATATGGTGCACCATTTCATGGAACAGGATAATCGGTCCCATTTTCTCTGAACAGACTGCCAACACAAAAGTGTATCTCAATATCTTCATGCAGTTCGTGAACCAACTGGATGATACTGAACTGTAGAATGGCTTCTTCCAGCAGGATAGTGCGACTTGTCACACTTGCAATGCCAGCATGGCTAAGATTCAAAGTTTCTTCGGTGATCAGGTTATCTCCAAAGGTTTGTGTCAGACCAAGTCTCCAGATTTAACTCCACCCGACTACTTCTTATTTCTAATTTTTGTAAAAAAATGGTTTGGCCACCAGGGGACGCAAACCTTAATTTCCGCTTCTGATGTAATTGCAGCAAAATATGAGCTTCTAAATTCTCGATTGAAAAAATTCGTGGTTTGTAGACCGATAGTACTCATGTCGACAAACCTTTTGGAAACATTTTCTTCTTGAAATAATGCACGGTTTCTACGCCAGGGGACGTAGATGCATATGTTATTTTTGTCAATATCTCTACTTCTAGGAGTCCGATTTGAAAAATTCCTTCTTTGTTGGATAGTGTTTCCGATGCGAAATGTTTTTCCTATAAAATCAAAATTTTCTAGTAATCATAGACTTTCCGCTGGGGACAAAGGTAAATTGCATTTTCTGCGTTATTTCTGCTTCTAAAACTCCGATTTGAAAAATTATTCGTGTATCGCATACAAGACCTGATGGAAAATATTTTTCACATAATTTTTAATGTTTGGTAAAGAATGGTGAGGCCACCAGGGGGCATAAGTGTTAATTTCTGCTTCTGATGTATTTGTAGCAAAATCTGGGCTCCTGAAAACTCTACTAAATGGGTTTTTTTTTTTTTTTTTGGACCGATACCGCTCATAAGGAAAAACCTTTTGAGAATACTTTCTTCCTAAAATAATGCATGGTTTTCCCACCAGGGGACATAAAGTCACATGTTATTTTTGTCGATATCTCTGTTTCTAAGAGTCCGATTGAAAAACTTCTTTCTTCCGTCAGATATTATTGTTTTCCATACTGGTTCCATTGACTTTGAATAGCTTTGATAAATTTAATTTGTGTCAGAACAGATTCAAACGACGTGCTTATATCACCCAAAAATTCGGTGTCATCTTTCTTGTTCTTTATATAATTAAGGTGATCTGATTTATAATTTAAAATTTTTCCAGTATTTGTAGGCTTCTTGTATTATTCTGTGGTAAGATTTTTCCTTCCCACTTCAAAGTAATATCTAGGTAATTTCGAATACTGTCTCCATCACAAAGCGGCTTCCGTCGTCATCGTTCAGCTCCTGACCATCTCCTGCTCCTTGAGACGTCTGTTCGTGAGGCGTTCGTACGTAGGCAGCACCTGGTGTCTGTATTTTTTGACATCGAAAAGCTTACGATAGAGCGTGGCGTCCACGGTATCCTCCGTGACCTCCACGAGAGTGGGTTGCGGGGAAACCTGCCAACCTTCATTGCCAACTTTCTTCGTAACCGTGTGTTCCAGGTGCGCCTGGGTACAACGCTGTCCACCTTTTTCCATCAAGAACAAGGCGTTCCTCAAGGCAGCATTCTTTCGGTGACTCTGTTCATCCTCCGCATTAATTGTTTACTCAAAAATCTTCCTCCTACGGTTTCGGCTACCATTTATGTTGACGACCTTCACATCTTCTGTTCGTCATCCAGCATGCGTTTTCGTTGAAAGGCAGTTGCAGTCTGCAATTACCCAGATTGTTAAAGCCGCTAACAATAATGGGTTTGTTCTTTCTCCCGACAAGACAGCCTGTGTCCATTTCTGCCGGAGGCGTGGCCTCCATCCTGATCCAGAGCTCTATTTGGACCGTGCAGCCATTCCAGTTTTGCCGGAAACCAAGTTCCTTGGTTTGACCGCTGACCGTGCTCTCACCTTTCGCTCGCACGTTCGACGGCTAAGGACTTCCTGTCTGAGAGCCTTGTCAATCCTTAAGATCCTTGCCTCAGTCTCCTGGGGTGCAGACAGGACTTCTTTGTTCCGTCATTTACCATTCTCTCATTCGGTCTAAGCTGGATTATGGCTGTATGGTGTATGGCTCTGCGCGTCCTACCGTTCTCCGGCCGTTGGATACCATCCACCATCAAGCGCTGCGTCTTTGTACGGGAGCCTTTCGTACGTCACCCATTCCCAGCCTTTATGCCGACGCGAACGAACCGTCGCTTCATTTACGCCGTCTGCAGCTGTCTCTTCAGTTTTACCTGAAACTTAAATCACTCACAGACCATCCTTTATACGATGCAGTTTTTCATCCCCAGCATGCTCGTTTGTTCGAGATCCGTCCCTCGTGCATTCGAACCTTCGGTCTTCGTATGGCGGCCGTAGCTCGTGATGCAGGGCCTGACTTGTCACTCGTTGGAGAGACCAGGGGCTTTGAGGATCCCCCATGGCATCCTCTTGGTGTCATGGTTGATACCAGCTTTACATCTTTTGACAAGTCCTCAACCCCTGCGTCAGTGTACCAGCAGCTCTTCGCTGAACACCGTTACGTCAATGCAGACTTTATTCCTGTTTTCACCGATGGATCTAAGGCGGCTGGTGTAGTTGGATCCGCCGCCGTCTGCGTTGGACGAAGTTTCTGTTGCCCGCATTCCTCCTGAGGCCACGGTGTTTTCGGCGGAGATGCATGCTGTGTATCTTGCACTTGTTCACGTGCAGTCGAGCTCTCATCAGCGTGCTATTGTGTACACTGATTCGTTGAGTGTTGTGCAATCATTGTCATCTTTGGATTTCACTGGCCACCCCCTTCTTTTTACCGTACGGAGACTTCTTCGTTCTTTGTTCGAGGCTGATGTCCAGATTGGTTCTGCTGGATTCCTGGGCATGTTGGGATCCCAGGGAACGAGTCTGCTGATGCTGCTGCTAGATCTGCCTCCTCTTTGGTTGTCACACCGTTGCCACTGTTCCACCGTGATTTTCGCTTTCTTGTTCACGATCATATCAGACGAACGTGGCGGGGTCTGTGGGACCAACAGGTGGAGAATAAACTGCACCGTGTTAAACCCATCCTTGGAGTCTGGAAATCATCGTGTCGCCGGAACCGTAGGGAAGAAGTTGTTCTTGCGCGTCTCCGCATTGGGCATTGTCGCTTCACGCATAGCTATTTGCTGTGTGGCGACGCTGCCCCAATGTGTGGGGCGTGCGACTGTTTACTCACCATCTCTCATGTTTTATGTAGTTGTGTTCGGTTTTGTAATAATCGGTTTCACTATTTTCAATCTCATCTGCTGGACGAGGACGCAGCTACGCTTCAAAAACTTTTGGGCGACCACTGCGACACTTTCGCAGTATTTTCCTTTTTAAAACAGATTAACTTTTTAAAACTTATTTAATAAAAAAAAAAAAAAAAAAAAAAAAAAAAAAAAGTTATATAATAAATATAATAGTAAACTAATAAAGTTATATATAAACCTAATTAACTAACTAGTCTTCACATCTTTCATCATCCTCTTTTCTAACTTTTACTAAGCCCGTCTGCTCTTAATCATTCTCCACGCTTTTAAAAATCTTTAGCTGATAGTTCTGTGTCTGGCGCTCTTTGGCCAAACCTGGCCCTTGCGCCACTAAAATCAATTAACTAACTAACTAACTAACTAACTCTTTTTGCTCTTCTAAAGTGAATTTCAGGGATTCATCTTGGGAATTAAATCTTTCTAGAATTTTTTATGAGTATCCACTCGAATCTTGATCTATGATGAAAAGGATATCATCCATGTATCTAGTATACATGCAGAAAATAGAAGGCTTCAATAGGAAGGCCTCTTCTATTTTACTTACATAATAATTTGCTAGGAGAGGTGCTAATGAAGAGCCCATTGCTAGCCCACATCTTTGCTTATAAAAGCAGCCTTGGAATTGAAAAAAAAATGTTGTTTAGAGCAAACACTATGTTCATAAATGCTTATTGTTTCTTCTTTATTATAATCATGAAACACTACTAAGCCAGATAAGTCATCTGTAATGTAATCTATGAGTTTGTCCAGATTAATATTCGTATACATTGACACAACATCCAAACTTGCCATGGAAGGGTTTTCTAATTGTGGAAGTTTTTCTAGTTTTTTCAATAGCTCATCAGTGTTTTTTATCAGTGCCTTAGGTTTAGGAAGCAGTTTTGATAAATGAAACAGTTAGTAATAATGCAGATTAGACAGAGGAGAATATTTTCAGTCAACAATAGACCTGATAGGTTGCCCTTTTTTATGAAGTTTTAGTAAACCATACATCAGCGGAGTACAATGGGTAATTTTTGAATAATTTTTGAAGTTGTTACAAATCATATTCTTCTTCTTTAGTGATTAGAGCAATTTTTTATAATTTGTGATCATCGTTTCTAGTAGATTGCTCTCCAATTTTTCATATATTGATTTACTTAGTTCCATTTTTAGCAAATAATCTGCTTTTTTAATTAGGGTTATTTTACTAAAAACGCTGAAATCCGTTTTATTGGTGTAGTATTAGAAACACTAGTACAAACACGCTAGCTTTCACCACCACGGGTGGCTTCTTCAGGCATAAGTATTCCAATGCAAAAACAAAAACAAACAAAAAACAGAGTTTCAGTTATGAATTCAAAAATAGAAGTTTGTTATAGTTATTACAGAACGTGCGCGTCATACTCAAGATGTGTGATTAGGAGCGCGCGTATTAATGAGCGTGCGCCATACATGTGGGAGGTCCATTGAAGTTTCCTCGTTACATATCCCGTGACTGGATAGGATTTCTATAGTTTCTCTGAGGAGGGTGGCTCTGGCGGTTGTGTATCGTGCTATTTTCTTTATTTGTCCCCAAAGAGGTGTTGCCGAGTTGTTGGCTACTTCACGCGTTAGTGCCGTAGTGAGAAGTCCTCTTTTGACATCTCTTTGATGTTCCTGGAGTCTTAGCCTCAGAGACCTCTTGGTCATGCCCACATAGTTCTTGTTTGTTCCGTCCGGGTACAAGTGGGGTATAGTGTATACTCCCGCATATTCCAGGTCAACGCCGCCGTTTTTGTTGATGCGAGACAAGATGCTATTGTCCTAGGTGCGGTAATCCCTATGCCGAAACCAAGTTTTTTTAGGGAATTTTTAGGAAATATGTGAAGCCTGGTACATACTGGCATGAGCCTATATATTGTAGTTTTTGGGTGGGGCATATGGTGCCACAGGATGCGAGTTTAGACTTTGTCTGGTGTATGATCTGATCTACCATGCTGGGTGAGTGTCCTGCAGAAAAGGCTAAAGATCTTAGGGTGTCAAGCTCGGCGTGGAGTGCGGCGTTGTCTGATGAGTGGGTAAAAGCTCGCCTAGCCCTGTGTCGGAAAAGTGCTAGCTTTCTCTCCTTGGGGCACGATGAGGAAGGCAGTATGACATTAGGAACATAGGTAGGTTTGTAGTGGACACTAGTGCTGAGGTACCTGGATGGAGACTTCTTGACCAAAACATCCAGGAACGGTAGGGATGCATTTTTTTCTCTCTCCATAGTGAACTTTATTGCAGGGTGTTCCAAATTGATTGTGGTGAGAAACTGATTTAGTTCCTCCTCGGTGTTTTTCCAGATGAAGAAAACGTCATCCGCGTATCGTAGCCATGTACATGGGGTTGGTCCAGGTGCGCTGAGTATCCGGTCTTCTAGGGGTCGTAGGATTGCTTCGGCCAGTACTGCAGAGAGGGCGGAGCCCATTGGGACCCCTTTGGTCTGCTTGTAGGTATTGTCCTGGAAGCTAAAATAGTTAGCATCTGCAACTAGGTCAATGACTTTGGATATCTCCATCAGCGTATTTTCATTGTAAAGCGATGAATCGGTGAGTGCTTGCTTTAGGGTGTTTGTAGCTTCCTTAACAGGAATTGAGGGGTACAGTGAGATAATATCAAAACTCCCTAAGGTATGAGCAGGCACTACCTTTAGGCTTCTAATTCTTTCTATAAAGTCCTGAGACGACAACAGCACCACACTTGAATGCGGCAGGAAAGGAGACAAAAATGTAGCTAGCCCCTTCTCTAGATTGAAGGATGGAGCACACCTTCTTGAAACGATTGGTCGAATTGGGTTGTCTGGCTTATGATGCTTAAGCCTTGCAAAAATTGGTGGTATCTTTGGCCCTGGAGGTATCCTAGCCGCTTTCCTGATGGTGTCCGGAAGCGCTGTTTTCTTCGCCACCATCTTAACCTGCGCTATCCAACGGTTAAGTGGGGATTTGGTTTGGAGTGTTGACTGCGACTGTCGGATGAAGTCCAGGATCCCTTCATCATAGTCCGTCTTGTTCATCACTGCTAGCTGGCCAGATTTGTCTGTAAGGGTATAGATCACGCTAGGGTCACACTTTAGCTGCGCGATGGTCACCTTGTGCTCAGGATTTCTGTTAGAAGCAGTCGAGGAGAACTTCTGCACCTGATCCAGTTTGTTGACGCATTGATATCTAAGTGAGTCTCGATTATCTAGTGGGACTCTGCTAAGTAGGTTTTCTATGGCCGGAACTAGATCTTGAAAGCGCGGACGTGAAGTAAGGCAAAATTTCGGACCTTTCTCTAGTACGCTCAGCTCTCTTTGGGAGAAAGTCTTACTTGAGACGTTGATTATTGGTACCTTGAAAGGAGGAGCGGACGGCTTGCATTGAGCTCGCAAACTGGAGAGCTTTTTATCGTGGGTGGCTGACAGACATCTTCTTTGGCGTTGGACTAGCATGTCTAATCGGCGTAGAGAAGCGTCTAGCTCGAGGGGGATGGAGTTCATCGCAAGGTTCGAGTGCCAGCTGTAAAGACAGGATTCCATCTGACTTGTTTCCTTTTTAGTTGTATTAAGTGCGACAGTGTTTGGCGTTGAAAAATGGATTTTTTCTCATAAACCACGGCGCGTTAATGGTAGATTTGAAGCGCAGAAAGTTCGGAATGATACCTAGGAGTTTACAAGAGGTCAAGAAATGTAAGTGACATCGCTGCTCCTTCAGCTTGATTCGTAATTGCTGGAATTCTTTGAATTTATCAATGCGTCAACAAACTGGATCAGGTGCAGAAGTTCTCCTCGACCGCTTCTAACAGAAATCCTGAGCACAAGGTGACCATCGCGCAGCTAAAGTGTGACCCTAGCGTGATCTATACCCTTACAGACAAATCTGGCCAGCTTGCAGTGATGAACAAGACGGACTATGATGAAGGGATCCTGGACTTCATCCGACAGTCGCAGTCAACACTCCAAACCAAATCCCCACTTAACCGTTGGATAGCGCAGGTTAAGATGGTGGCGAAGAAAACAGCGCTTCCGGACACCATCAGGAAAGCGGCTAGGATACCTCCAGGGCCAAAGATACCACCAATTTTTGCAAGGCTTAAGCATCATAAGCCAGACAACCCAATTCGACCAATCGTTTCAAGAAGGTGTGCTCCATCCTTCAATCTAGAGAAGGGGCTAGCTACATTTTTGTCTCCTTTCCTGCCGCATTCAAGTGTGGTGCTGTTGTCGTCTCAGGACTTTATAGAAAGAATTAGAAGCCTAAAGGTAGTGCCTGCTCATACCTTAGGGAGTTTTGATATTATCTCACTGTACCCCTCAATTCCTGTTAAGGAAGCTACAAACACCCTAAAGCAAGCACTCGCCGATTCATCGCTTTACAATGAAAATATGCTGATGGAGATATCCAAAGTCATTGACCTAGTTGCAGATGCTAACTATTTTAGCTTCCAGGACAATACCTACAAGCAGACCAAAGGGGTCCCAATGGGCTCCGCCCTCTCTGCAGTACTGGCCGAAGCAATCCTACGACCCCTAGAAGACCGGATACTCAGCGCACCTGGACCAACCCCATGTACATGGCTACGATACGCGGATGACGTTTTCTTCATCTGGAAAAACACCGAGGAGGAACTAAATCAGTTTCTCACCACAGTCAATTTGGAACACCCTGCAATAAAGTTCACTATGGAGAGAGAAAAAAATGCATCCCTACCATTCCTGGATGTTTTGGTCAAGAAGTCTCCATCCAGGTACCTCAGCACTAGTGTCCACTACAAACCTACCTATGTTCCTAATGTCATACTGCCTTCCTCATCGTGCCCCAAGGAGAGAAAGCTAGCACTTTTCCGACACAGGGCTAGGCGAGCTTTTACCCACTCATCAGACAACGCCGCACTCCACGCTGAGCTTGACACCCTAAGATCTTTAGCCTTTTCTGCAGGACACTCACCCAGCATGGTAGATCAGATCATACACCAGACAAAGTCTAAACTCGCATCCCGTGGCACCATATGCCCCACCCAAAAACTACAATATATAGGCTCATGCCAGTATGTACCAGGCTTCACATATTTCCTAAAAAATTCCCTAAAAAAACTTGGTTTCGGCATAGGGATTACCGCACCTAGGACAATAGCATCTTGTCTCGCATCAACAAAAAACGGCGGCGTCGACCTGGAAGATGCGGGGGTATACACTATACCCCTCTTGTACCCGGACGGAACAAACAAGAACTATGTGGGCATGACCAAGAGGTCTCTGAGGCTAAGACTCCAGGAACATCAAAGAGATGTCAAAAGAGGACTTCTCACTACGGCACTAGCGCGTGAAGCAGTGGCGGCTCGTGGTGTAAAATGCTGATGAGGCGAACGGTCTTGATGTAAATGTAAAACAGTAAAACATATGTTATTGAAATATATATAAATTCGTATACCGTTATACGAACATATATACATTATAACGAAGTAAATTTCTCCGTCATTTTTGGTCTACGCCGGGATTCGAACCCGAGGCCGCTTATTCCGGAACAAGTCGCTCTACCAACTGAGCTACGCAGACGATTATTCTGATTCCTATCTGCCTTCATGTCGTGTCCGCCCTGCTGGCAGGTACGTCACATCCCCCCCCCCGAAAGAGGGCCGGGGGCATGGCCCACGGGTCAGCCGTGACCATGAATCGTTGCAGGCAGCCATCCACTGTAGAACGTGCACTTGAGAACTCCCAGTCAATCTGCTGTGTGGAATGCAACATCACACATTTTTATTTTTCGAAGCGCTGGAGAAGGAATTCTCTGATTTTTCCTGTCTCGCTGTGTGGAAATAACATCACACCAATACGAGATTTTGAATGGCCGGGTCATCCGGATAGTTCGGGCGCCATTATAACGAAGTAAATTTCTCCGTCATTTTTGGTCTACGCCGGGATTCGAACCCGAGGCCGCTTATTCCGGAACAAGTCGCTCTACCAACTGAGCTACGCAGACGATTATTCTGATTCCTATCTGCCTTTATGTCGTGTGCGTCCTGCTGGCAGGTACGTCACAACATATCAGTGGCGTAGCCGGGAGGTCGTGGTTTGCACCCCCTAAGTAGGCGAGACAGTTAGCTTTTTCTAAGTACGTTTTATAGATAATTTCCCTATTTAAATTCATTGATTTTTACATAACTTACAATGTAATACAAATAAATTACATTGATACATAATATCAATGTAATTTCTTGATAATAGAAGAGAAAGTAAAGCAAAGCGGCCAAAGAAGTTGCTTTATTAAATTTTTATTAAAACAACTATAATTTATTGCATTTTCTTCATTTTATTAAATTAGCTTCGTTTTGTATTAATGTTCAAGATGTGCGTACGTACCAATAGAAAAATATTTGTCGAAGCGCCCCCCCCAATTGTTACATGTACTTATACACAGTTATACAGCAGAAGTGCAGAACCCTTCCCCCCTCAAAAAGTTTCATGTCAAAGGCAGTATCACCCATCGGATATCTTTGAAGTCTGGGTTCGAGTCGGCTGAATCATTAAAATCCGCTGAGATTCGGAAGTCTCGTTAAGCCATTGGTCCCGGGTAGGCGCCTTGTTATAAACAGCTGTAAACCCCATTCCTTAGGACTTCAGCCCATGCCATTTAGCCCTTATATACAAATATTATTCAACAGTAATGGAATAAAATTATAGAAATATATGAAACACGGCGTGGGAGTCTTTCTTCACGAAAAAATCCAAAAATTTTAGAGGGAAAATGTTCATATACCACTATATATATATATATGTGTGTGTGTGTGTAATATACGCTACTTTTGCAACAATATTTTTATGAAAACAATTATTCGATAATTTTACAACAAAGAAAGAAATATTTCACCCGTATTCTTTCATGTAATACACTTGAGCAAAAATACGCAATTTGCGCGGTTTCTTTAGCTAGTCAATGCGTCACTCACATCCCAACGCCAGTCGGAGGTATTCTTTTATGTAATACACTTGAGCAAAAATACGCAATTTGCGCGGTTTCTTTAGCTAGTCAATGCGTCACTCACATCCCAACGCCAGTCGGAGATCCACTTCTTAAAAAATTCAAAGTAAATCATTTGAATAGAAATTGTTTTCTCACGAAATGTTTCTTGAGCTTGAATAAAAGTCACAGTTCGATTGGCATATTAGTGAAGGTGCATTTAGCACGGGTCACAAACTGAAGTTCAGGCTCGTGATAACTATGTACAGGAGAAGTCAAGTTAAGGAAGCACATTTCTATATAAAAAAAGTATTAGGTAATTTAAACCTTGAATTAAAAACAGAGGAATACGATATTAATTTGCTTTGGTCTCGAACAGAATGCTTTCAGTTTATGTTTTATAAATAAGTTCAATTCTGCGATCCTTTTTGGCTGCAAATTTGTCTATGATCAGATCATAAAATGGTTGAGTGGACATTAGATGGTTCAGCAATTCTTTCTCGATTGAAATTTTAGCGAGTGAAGACAAACGATCTTGTGCCGTTGTATTACGGAGGTAAGTCTTAATTCTCTTCAAACAAGAAAAAACTCCTTTCAGCAGAAGAACTTGTTGATGCCAGTGTCAATACAAGAGCAAATAATTTGTAGGCTTCTGGTAACACATCTTTCAGCTCGTTTTCTTTCATTGTTTTCAAGGTTTTCTGAACACTGAGTTCCCCCAAGTTGTGATCATTATATAAAAAACCTAATTCGTTTTTTAGTCGTTGTGTGTCTGTAAAAATGTTTAGATCATTTTTTTTTGAGAGTGTTAAGGGCACTGGATGGAAATGACTCTGAATTACTGTGGTATTTTGAGTTGTCACCTAGCTTCAGAAACTCGAGCTTCCCCATATCTTCAAATCTGGTATTTATTTGGACTATTATGCTGTCAACGGTTTCGTAAAACAAAATTTTGTAATAGTTTTCCACTTCTTCTTCAGTCAAGTGTTTCTTTTGGCGACATTTAGGACCTCCACTCAAACTAATTGCTTCACTGAAATGTTTCAAGTAAGTGGTTACATTCCTTTTCTTATTTATTCGTTCGCAACATTGTTTAATTTGTCTTTGGCAATAACTGATATCTAAAGTCTTTTTGTAAAACATCAAACAGTACATCCGTAATTCCAAAAATGTCATCAAAAATCAGTGATAAAAAAGCAAATTCGAAATTAGTGAAATTTTTCAAATATCCTATGGCTCCATTGATTGATTCTGCCGTTGATTCCGGGTCATTCATTATGTTTTCAAACACATTCTTTAGTTTGCCCCATTTGCTTACAATTAAACGCAAAATTTGCGAACGTGATGCCCAACGTGTTTCAGCTATTTGAGGAATCCGTTTCCCAACAACTGAATCTGCTACTTGGGTTCTCTTGGCAGATTTATGCAAAAATGAGGGCATGCTGGATACAGTTGCGAAATATATGCGACATTTTACAATACTTTTGCACCCCTGTTGTAGGACAAGGGTTAAGGCGGTGGGCGAAACAGTGAGTAAACAAAGCTTGCGGGGCTTCTAGCTTGACTCTTTTCTGCAGACTGCTCAACTCTCCAGCCATAACGCTTGCACCATCATAACACTGGCCTACTAACTTTGATTTAAAAATCAAACTCCTCCATAACCGAAGCTAGCAGATTATACAGTGCCACATCAGTCTTGTCAGTGCTGATATCATAAAAACCAAGGAAGCGCTCAACTACTACACAATTTGAGTCCAATATTTATCTGACAATTATTGAACACTGTGATTTTTGAGTAATATCAGTTGTATCATCAACTTGCACTGAAAAAAATGTGGAATCATTAATTTCGCTTTTAACACATTCGTTTATATATTCATGAATACACTCCAGTAAATCATTCTGTATCGTTTTAGATTGTCCAGAAAATAAGCTTCATATTTCTTTAAAATATGCTTAATTCTGGGGTGCTTCTACGAAGTAACAAATGGAACATCTCCTTGAAATTACCTTTATTTAATGAGGAAATAGATCCATCATGTCCTCGAAAAGGCAGTTCTTGCTTGCTTAGAACGACAACTAAATCGATTATATGTTCCATAAAAAGCCTATTTAGTCTGACCTTTTCATTAAACTTAGCTTTATGAAGAGCAGCATTTTCTTTGAGCATATCAGAAATAGTGTTTATATTTTTTTTCCATTCGTTTCAGACCTACGTGATTAGTTATATGCTCTTTAGAGCTTTCGTGCAATTTTGCACTACGAGAAAAGTTTTTCAGATCAAAATAACCCGTTGTATTCCACACATTTTTCTTATTGCTCAAAAGTAAACATGGCCAGCAAAAGAGAGTTTGCTTGTAATAGCTACCAGAAAGCCAGGGAAATTTTCGTACCATGACTTATTGAAAGACGTAAAAAACGATTTGCCGCACTTCTTATCTTTAGATATTGAACTTATTATAGGTGTCGGTCTTTCAGGTATGAGAACATCCCTTTTATCATAATCTTTCCAGTGTTTAAAAGGAATTTCTTCCAGAACACAAATCACGTCGTTTGTTGGGCCATTCATATTTTCCAACCAAAATCAAAATATGCTGTTTAGTAACAATAACAAAATAAAAAAGAAGAAAAACTCAACATTACTATGAACTAGCCAACACCCGCAGAAGAGAGGATTGAAAACACACTACAAAAAGTTAGACTCAAATACACTCTGACGAATAGTTAAAGCTACGTAGAAATCATCGTACTCCAAAGCGAATAGAGGCGAACGGCGTCATCGCCTGTAAAACCACTTTTTACCAAGGTCATCTGCTCATTTTCCCGCGCCCATTGGATACACAATCCTTGGGTTCTCCAATAACAACAGAGATGCGATTCCAGTTTAAGCGAAATGGAGGGTCGCCTCAGAAATTTCCTTTCTCTTACTGTAAGTCCGGCACCTCCTTAGGTAGACCTCGGACCGTGGGGGTGGGGGGTTCACTCTGTAGGGCTCTTCTCTGATCCCCAGTTCCCAAACCGGCTTCTCATCGAGACGATTCAGCTGGTCGCCTCTAAGCGCTTAAAACGTGCAGCTCCTTTGCAAAAATAATGATTCATTCCTCTTCTTGAAAGCCTTTCTTTAACCTAATTCATGAATCACAATGTGAATTTCAGTGTTTCATTTATCCTGCAAAGTTCTTATATCTTTGTTACTGACCGAAGTTTTTTTTTTCACTTCTCATTCTGCGGAATTTCAGGTGAGGCGGCGCCTCACTTGCCTCATCTGACGGGCGGCCACTGGCGTGAAGTAGCCAACAACTCTACAACACCTCTTTGAGGACAAATAAAGAAAATAGCACGATACACAACCGCCAGAGCCACCCTCCTCAGAGAAACTATAGAAATCCTATCCAGTCACGGGATATGTAACGAGGAAACTTCAATGGACCTCCCACATGTATGGCGCACGCTCATTAATACGCGCGCTCCTAATCACACATCTCGAGTATGACGCGCACGTTCTGTAATAACTATAACAAACTTCTATTTTTGAATTCATAACTGAAACTCTGTTTTTTGTTTGTTTTTGTTTTTGCATTGGAATACTTATGCCTGAAGAAGCCACCCGTGGTGGTGAAAGCTAGCGTGTTTGTACTAGTGTTTCTAATACTACACCAATAAAACGGATTTCAGCGTTTTTAGTATTACTGGTGTATGTCTACCCGATTCTTCCGTTAGGGTTATTTTCTTTATCTGCTCTTACTATTACTGTTTCTCAGATTTTTTGAAATTCTCCAGGGCTATTAATTCTTCTTTCAAAAGATTTTTTATCAGCATTCCGCTAAATGACCTTGAAATTCGTGAGGCAAGAATTATACTCTTTTCTTAGCGCTAATGCTGCTTCAGGATTTTGCCTTTCCAGAGAATAACTTATACATTCAAGTTTGAGAGGTAATGTACCTTAATAAATGTATCCTCTATTATTCCCGTTAAGTATTTATGGTACTGAAAGTAATTAGAGGAAGTCATGAAGTCATTAATTATAGTTGATCTGTGTTTGGATGCAAATGGCAGACATTTTCAATATCTTCTCTGATATCGATGTGATTGTGATAAGGTAAGGCACTTCGTCTTCAAATTTCAGCTTGAAATGTTTTCCCATTTCAAAATTATAGCGCTTTTTTGGGGTAAAGTCCTGAGTAATCACTCTGTACTTTTGCATATGCAATGATTATTAGACACTTTTATATTCAGTGTCATTGTTAAACACTTTTATGTTGACTGATTTCTGAAGCACTTTCTTCTTGCGAAAATGCTCAACTGACAAAATCATAGCCGGCCAGTTCAAATCCGTCCAATGAAATTGCTGCCATATCCTGGAATGTGGGAGAAGGGAGTGCTGCTTATGTGTTACAGTGGCACTTGCCACTTATAGAGGTGCACAGTGATTTTACAGAATTTGAGGAATGACCACCTGTGGTGGCAGTACAGTCATTATGGGAGTGATCCATGCTGTTATTTATACTTTTGGACCAGAGTAGTGTAAACATTTTGGATTTTCTGGGTAGATATGGATGCATCAATGACTCTCCGAAAGTTTGAGTGTTTGATGTACAAAGGTTATTCAAGAGAAATGTTGACTCGGGAGATAGCACTATTGCAGTTAGCATGCTATTGCTGGTAGCGGCACCACCGTATTCTGACAGATAAGAGCAATGTGCCACAGCAAATGGTTAGTATATGTTGAAACACAGCAGGAGAATGTAGCAGGCCTCTACTTGATGCTCACTATGACATAGATATGTCTCCAACAAGCCCAACGTGACATGGTCCAGTTTCTGTCCGAGAAAGGCACTAAGCCAGCCAAGATTTTTCAGTGTATATTGGTAATACATAGGGGAGACTGTTTGGAATGCAGGACTATGTTTAAATGGTGGAAAAATTTATTTTGAGGAGAACATCCAAGGACAGATAATGTTCCACAGCCGGGGCAGTGTCACCTCACTATCACACAGAAAATGATGGCAGTGGTGGACAATGAGGAGAAACTATAGGAAATGACCTTTTGACAGCACAAAACCTATGCATTAGCATGGGATTCCTCAGGAGTATCATCCATAATCACCTTGGGCATCAAAAGGCATGTACACAATGGGAATAATGTGTTAGCAGTACAGAAGGCTGAGAATAGTGATGTAGTGTTGGAGCACCTTACGTGCTGCCAGGAAACAGGAAATGAATTTGTGTAGTAAACCATCACCAGTCACAAAACTTGGTGTCACTATTTTAAGCCAGCAATAAACTCATGAGCATACAGTGGAAGAAGATTGCATCATCACCACCACCAAAGAAAACCTGTATCTCTACTAGTACAGGCAAGTTCATGTTAATATTCTTTTTTAATCAGCAACATTGTCCTTTGTATTTTAACTATATCACCTTGCAGTGAAGGCTGATAAACAAACACTGAAGTGCAGCCTCAGACCATGTTTCTTTTGAACAGCTGTCATAGTGTGGTTTTCCCATTACATTATTTGCCAGAGTGGGCAATCCTCATAAACTTATGGTTATACGTCAATTCATCGAGAGACAGTTCGTTGCCGACTCAGTTTATCGTGTGCAAATTCGTCACAGTTGCCAATTCATCGAATGCTCAATTCATTGTGGGCAAATTCATCGCGAGCAAATTCGTCGTGGACGAATTTGTCAAATTTTGACCCTCCTCAGTAAAATACTTTGGAGTTTGTAAGAGGTCTTTGAGCTCTCCAACGTAAACAAATCCTTTAGGAGGATAGTTGGGGATTACACTGCCATTACGATTTTGAATGTTGTGTAACTTGTGGATCTTTCATGTTCCATGTGACATGTCTCCTGCTTCCCAGGACATGGGTTAAGTCTTTTTGAGGGATCCAATTGTTCAGGAGGGTGGGGGCCCCTGTACCTTGGTTGCTCTTGTAGTATTAAACTTAACTCTTGTACATTGCATTGATTTATTTTTAGTGTACTTTACATTGTGTTGGAGGTCCATGGCACCTTGGGGAACCTCGGCATCTTCGGGCCCCTTGGGGATTGCAGGACGGAGATTTGTATAAGCCTAATGAAACTGAATTGTCCACATTTTTCATGTTTACTGTTGAATCGAATAGCAGATTCTACTTGTGGGCATGCCCTTTTCCCCCAGATCCTTGCTAAAGTCTGTAAGAGGCTTCTAAGATGCTAGGGTTGGAGGACTCTACCCCAACTTCCATAATTTTATACTTTGGACCACTAGAGTCGGTCAGTGTATACGGAATGTTCCCCCTGAAGCGTCTGCGAGCATCGTGGGGTGGGGGGACCTCCCACCAAAATGTTAAAATGGATGTACACTAGAGCTGTAAACATTGGTACCATGCTTTATATAATGATTCTGTACACGGCCATGAATTTTCAGGAAGGTGGGCTGAATTCACCCACCCTCCTGAAAATTCGTGTTCTTGTACAGAATCATTATACACTATCTACCAACAAGTAATTGGACACCCCTGCAATCGACGATATCTGCGGTCCTGATACACGTTACGGCAGCCGCCGTTAAATATCGTGTGGGAAACAACAGCGCAACCAGTCGCATGCAAGGTGCCACGCAGTTCGGAGCTCTCTGATTTTGAGAAAGGTGTAATTGTCGGGTATCACAGAAATGGTAGATCCATACGTGACATATCCAGCGAGTTAAAGTACCCAAATCGACAGTGGCCTACGTGATTGGCAAGTGGAAGATGAGAGGTGACTGTCGGAACATGCCCCAACCCGGCAGACCCACAAAACTGGGAGTTAGAGACCGATGGGTGCTGGCCAGAGAAATTCGGAAGAACCGCACCAAATCAATGGGCCACATCTGCGAGGAGTTTCAACAGGCATCCGGGAGTGTTCTTTCGATGAATACCATTCGTAAGGAAGCCCATCTGCTCGGTTATCATGGACGTGCTGCCGCCCACAAGCCTTTGATCACCAAGTCCAATAGCGCTGCTCGGCTAACGTGGTGCAAAGAACGTCGACAGTGGACCATTGAACAGTGGAAACAGGTTCTCTGTAGTTACGAATTAAAGTTCACCCTCTACCGTTCGGATGGCAGGGTCTGGGTTTGGCGTCTGCCTGGAGAACGCCTCCTGCCAGAATGTATTGTGCCAACTGTGACGTTCAGCGGCGGTGGAATTATGCTATGGGGGTGTTTCTCCTGGTATGGCACAGGACCCTTGGTCGCAATTCCCAGTAGACTCAACACCGAGACCTACTGCACCATTTTGGATGACCATGCGCTACCTACGTTGTGGCAGTTTTACGGGGTGGATCTATGTTACTTTCAGGATAACAATGCCACCTGTCATGTTGCGAGGTCCACCATGGCTTGGTATGGTGACAATGGGGTTAATCGAATGGACTGGCCTGCGCAGAGCCCGGGCCTTAACCCTATCGAGCACCTCTGGGACAAGTTGGAGCGTTGACTTAAGGGGTGCCCCCACCGTCCGAAATCGGTGAAGGAACTGACCTGTCTTTTCCAAGCCGAGTAGAAGATAATATCGCTAGCCGTCGTACAACGCCTGGTTGAGAGTATGCCCCAGAGGGTCGCAGCTGTAATTGTCGCTCGTGGAGGCTCCACCAACTATTGAAGGTGAATAAACTTCGTTTTCCTTTGCTATAACAGGTGTCCAATTACTTGTTGGTAGATAGTGTATAAAGCATGGTACCAATGTGTACAGCTCTATGTCCATTTTAACATTTTGGGGGGGAAGACCCCCTCTAAAGCTCGAGAGAGCTTCAGGGTTAGCATCCCGTATACACTGACTGACTCTAGTGGTCCAAAGTATAAAATTACGGAAGTTGGGGTAGAGTCCCCCAACCCAAGCATCTCAGCCTCTTACAGACTTTACCAAGGATCTGGGAGAAAAGGGCATGCCCACAAGTAGAGTCTGCTACTTGATTCAACAGTAAACACGAAAATACATACAAATCAGTTTCATTAGGCTTATACAAATCTTCGTCCTGCAATCCACGAGGAGCTCGAAGATACCGAGGTGCCATGGACCTGCCACATATTGTAAAGTACACTAAAAGTACATTGCATTGTAGAATAAATCAATTCAGTGTGCAAGAGTTAAATTTAATACTGCAAGAGCAACCGAGGGACAGGGGCCCCCACCCTCCTGAACCATTGGATCCCTCAAAAAACTTCACTGGTGCCCCGGGAAGCAGGAGACATGCCACATGGAATATGAAAAATCCACAAGTTATACAACATTCAAAATCATAATGGCACCCTACACCCCCAACCATCCTTCCAAAGGATTTGTTCAGGTACAAACTCCAAAGTATTTCTCTGAGGGGTCAAAATACGATGAATTGAGTAGTCGACAAACTTGCTCGCTTTGAATTGGTAACTGTGATGTATTTGCATGCGATGAAATGTCGCTCGATAAATTGGGCACCACGAATTGGCGCGACACCATGAACTATTATCCTGGAGGGTCCCACTTCTTGATTGTCACTCATTTTGGTATGTGCGAGTGCTAACAGTGTGGTACAGTTCCAACATTGTAGCAAATGTGTTTTCAACTGTGCTTGCCTTGTTCAGTCCTTCCTGCTACAATACATTAATTCTTATATACACTCAAGGTATGTCAGGTGGAATAAACATGGTGTTGTTGTACCCTAAGCACAACATATTCTTTCTACAGCTCAGAAACCACAACAAAACATCAAATACAATGGACTTTATGTCGTGATGTGTGCAAAGGAAAGTCAAAAATCAATTCCCAACATATGACAGTTTCAGAACGCATAGTGAAAGATGAATATTTGATGTGTTTTTAATGGCTTTATCCAACAAGTAGTAACAAATACTTGCTATTATGGCATTCCAAACATGCGATCTTTACTGTCTGGATTGATAGCTGAGCAGAGTAGCCAAGTACTTTGTTATCTCTGCTGTCATAGAATGTTATAACAACTGGTACTTATCACAAGATGACTCATACCCATGATTTATCTGTATCGTGCATAAGAGCAACATGTTTAAGTGTCACTTTGGATGCAACATTTGGGGACAAAAATTACAAAACTTTTCACTTTTCATCTTCATGGGCACAGACAGGGAAAATGTTGCATTTGGAATGTGTAATAGGTTTAATATCCTGTTCTTAAAAATATTGTTCAAAATATCCCATTCATTCATATTAAAAAAATGTTTTCAATATGCTTACAGCAATGCTATATCCAAATGATTTAAAATTGAAAAAAATGGTCAGGATTTTTGATTCTCTTGTTTCATGAATTTTTTTTATTTTGTGAAAACCCAAATATTTTCAAATACATTGTTTCATATACACTGCTGGACAATTGCTAAGGACGTATCATAAACGGATGTATAGCGCATAAAAAAAGTAAGTGTGGTTGGATGCCAAGTGAAATAAAATAATGTCAGGACATTACAAGAAAGACAATTTATTGTGCTCTGAAATCCAGAAGGCTTTGGAACGTGTTCAAGGGACAAACAGGCCATTTTGTGCAGAATACGTAAACGTGAAAAAAATGCAATTACCGTCCGCAGGCGTTCCGGCGTAAGATGTCAATAATACGGGATATGGCCACCATGGAGGGCGATGCAAGATTACACACGTCGTGTCATGCATTGCACAACGTTATCAAGCAGCTGTTGGGGTAATTTATCCCATTCCTCTGTCAGTGCACGGATGAGAGTGTCCTTGTTTATTGGAGGGCATTGGCGACCAGCAAGACTCCTCCCCAAAGCATCCCACACATTTTCAATGGGATTCAGATCTGGAGAACGTGCTGGCCATACGAGGCGTTGAATATCTTCGCTCTCAAGACACTCCTGGACAGCGATGTTCGATAACATGTTGCGTTGTCGTCCATGAGAATGAATCTATCACCGACAGCACCACGGAACATGCAAACATGAGGTAGCAGAACATCATTAATGTATCGTTGGCCAGTCATAGTCCCAGTTGGAAGCACATAGAGGGACGTACGGCCATTGATCATGATGCCAGCCCATACCATGACAATACATGTCGGATATCGGTCCCTTTCCTGTATGTTTGCTGGACAATATGCAGTACCACTATCACGCCAGATCAGTTGTCGTCGACAATCAGACGATAGACTGCATCTACTCTCATCTGAGAAGAGGACAGCAAACCAGTCGTTATCAGTCCAATTGCGATGTTGATGGCACCATTGCAAACGGGCGGTACGGTGACGTCTGGACAATGGGATGCACACAACAGGACGGCGGGCGTATAGTCCTCCTTCATGCAAACGTCTGGCGACAGTTTTTCGGGAGATCCGCTTGCCAGTAGCAGCCATAAACTGATTTGCTACCTCACTAGCTGTGCTGCGCCGGTGTCTTTTTGTTGATAGCACTATGTACCGATCTTCTGCAGGTGTCGTACTGCGAACACGACCTCCCCCGTGACGTTTCCTACACTCTCCATTTGTTTGAAATGATTTCCAAAGCCTTGAAACAACACTGTGGCTGACGTCGAACTCCCTGGCAACATCTGTTATTTTTTGCCCTTCTTCAATCTTGCCAATAATAAGGCCTCGCGTAAAATCATGTAGGTGATGTCGGGAAGACATACTGAAAATTGCAAGTTCGTCAATTGATTCTTTCCTTTTCAATTTTGCGTTTGAACAACAACGTTCAATATGCGCGTCAAATCCTTTATATCTCTTATCAGCGCTATGACGTCACGAACAAGTTCGGCAATCCAAAATTTGCATACGCACAACACGTCTTACTGTATCCCGCGCTTGTGCTAATTTCCACATTTTCCTGCCTTCCATTTTATGGTTGCTATCGTTGCTATTGTCATCCGTCCTTAGCAATTGTCTGGCAGTGTATATTGGAAATACTTAATTTTTGGTTTGAACTGTATAAATGTCTAGTGTGGATAACAACCATTGAAGACAGTATGCAGTAAAATAGTAACATAATATCAACTTCAATTTATCTTGCATATTCAGAATCACTGGATTTTGTTGTTTGGCAAAAGCATGTAGAATTTTAATTATTTGTAATGAAAATCTGTGGTTTTTTAAGTGTAACAATTAATGCAAATGAATAGCAACACAATTTTTGTGTTTTATAGGTTGGTTAAACTTATGACATCGCCTTGTTTCGACTTGAAGGAACTAGTTGCTGATTTCCTCTTTGTACTGTGTAAGGAGAATGGTGAGCACTTGTTGTTAAAAAAAAATCTTAAATTAGTACACCATTACTAAAATTTTATGTCTATGCCAGTGAAAGTAGTAATGCTTGAAATTTTTGTGTATCTTGGGACTGCCATAAGTAATTATACATCGATCTTTTCAGTTTTCTAAATAAACAAAAAAATGTCCAATATGCTGACTATTCATCAAATTTAAGCAAGGCATTTTTTTTTTTTTGTATAATACTGCCTTGTATTTATCACTTTCTCAATATTCTTTTAATCAAATCCATTGCCTACATACATTATCTTTAAAGTAGAAGTTTGTGGAAATCTTTTAAATTTGATAGCCAGCTATTTAAAATAAAATTGACAGAAAAGTTCTGCAGAAGAATGAAATTATGCCTTTTCAATTTGGATCCATCTATGCAAGAAATATCAGTGAAAATTTGTGATGTGAAAAAATGAAATTTGATGGATAGGTTTTTCCTTGTGTAAGACATTCTTAGCTTACTGCAATGCCGTTAACCTTACCTAGCAACTTTGCCATCAAACAGCATTACTGATGCACTTAAATTGAGTGAAAGAATTTTTTTTTATGATGTGAAGCATAAAATATTTTCACAGTTGTATACTTAGGTGCCTACAGTCTGGGTAAATCACTTTGCTTATATATGGGGAGGTGGATAACAAACGATGTCATCCCCCCAACTTCCCCAAAGTGTCTGTACATGCTTTATTTATTTATTTATTTGCATAAATAGTAAATGTAGTGCATTGAAGTCTTAAAATGATTTGTTTATTGATTGGAAAATGTTCTACTTGTACTGATTCATTCGTGGAAAGCCATCTACTGTTTTACTTATAAAATCTTCAATCTTATTCTTAAGCTTTGATATAACTTGGCAGTTGTTTGCAGTGTAACCTATGAAGAATTGTGTGAATTAATTACAGTAAATTTACCAAGGAGTTCTGGACTATTCTCAATGTCTTTCTTCATTTACTGAAAAATGTGATAATTTCAAACAGCAGCAAGTGGTTTGCCCAGTCCACGTTTTTTTTTTTTTTTTTTTTTTTTTTTTTTTAAAGTGCTGTTTTATCAACAGTGATTTCGGTAAAATGTTTAATTGGTAAACCAAAGTGACAAAACTGTGTTGGCTTCTTCCACATTATGTAAGTTTCAGGCTGTTGGTCCTCATATCTTGAAAGTGAGTTTCCATATTTATATATGCCCTAGATAAACTTTTAAGAATTCTTTTGGCCTTTTATGATAAATCTCGTTAATCAAGTAACCACTTTTATGTTTTATTCTTTGTGTTTGTTCATGATGCATTGTTTTCATGTGGTATACTTTTATTCTTTTGCTCTCACATTTGATTATCTGATAATCCATTTTTCTGATAAAATGAATATAGGAGTTTCTCAGAATAACTGATGAATGATGTTGTATAGTGAATCTCAAAAGAAATTGCAATGAGTCACTTAGTTGAAAAAAAAAACTTTTACAAAATCATTGTGAATACTATACATTCATGCCCATCTATAACGAAGTCCAAGGGATCTGGAGAAAGCTTCATTATACCTGTAACTTTGTTATAAAAAAAAGTACTGTACATATATGCAGTAACTATAATATTGATTAAATGCAGTATATATATAATATATACTAATACGGGATGTAAGGTCAGGTGATGCGTAACATCACAGCCTCTCCTTGACAAATGTCAACCCCGCCTTCTCGTGGTACATCCTGTTCCCACTAAAGGGGCTCTGACGACCGCCAATAGCGGTATAACTATACCATCGGGATTAGAGGAAATGCTATCCCACACTCACCAACCCGCTTGGCCAGCGTGGTGAGTTATGGCCAAACCCCTCCAAAATGATTCCACAACTTAAATCTTGGCCCTCAGTCTCCGGCAGCTGGAATGTACCTGGCCAAGGCAGCGGCCAGTGCGACATGAAGGCAGAGGGTGCTAAGAATCCCCGGAGGACCGGACTAGGCTGCCATCTGATGCTGACCTTGGCTACGTACAACGGACGCTCCCTATCTTCTGATTCAAGGCTTCTTGAGTTGGAAGAGGAACTACAAAGGATCAAGTGGGACATCGTGGGCCTAAGTGAGGTAAGGAGAAAAGGAGAAGATCTCATTGAACTGAAAAGTGGACATCTCTTCTACTATCGTGGGACAGATACTGGCAGAACTAGTGGTGTTGGATTTATAATAAACAAGAAACTGAAGGATAAAGTTGTAGAAGTTGAAAGTTCCTCTGACAGAGCTGCACGACTTGTTATCCAACTCTCGAAAAGATACCAGGCTCAGATTATTCAAACTTATGCACCCACCACAAGTCATCCTGAAGAAGAAATTGAAGAATTTTATGAGGAAATTCGTCATCTAAATAATAAAGGTAAGCAGCACTTGAAAATAATTATGGGAGATTTCAATGCAAAAATAGGGCAACGGCAACAGAATGAAACTTCAGTAGGTAAATTCGGTCACGGCAACAGAAACCAGCGTGGAAATACTCTCGTTGAGTTTGCAGAGGCAGAAGGGTTTTTCATCTTGAACTCCTTCTTCAAGAAAAAGCCACACAGGAAATGGACATGGAGACATCCAAATGGGACGACAAGTGAAATTGATTTTATTATGTGTAACAAAAAATTCGTCATAGAAGACTGCAGTGTGCTAAACAAGTTCAACACAGGTAGTGACCATAGATTGGTGAGATGTAAGATGCACCTCAACACCAAACTTGAATGTGGCAAGCTCATAAGACAAACAAAATCTATTGACATAACCAACCTTAAAAAACACCATAATACCTTCAAGTTGGAACTGAAGAACAGGTTCTCTGCTTTAGAAGGCCTAACATCGGAAGAAGTGGACATCTCTGAAGTTAACAGAAAAGTAACCAAAGCTCTTATGGAAACAGCAACAAAATTAGCTGGGTCTAAGAACAAGTTGCATGTAAACAAATTATCAGGAAAAACAAAAATGTTGATGCAAAAAGAAGAGAGATGAGGACAACTAAAGAAGATGTGACTTCCAAAGTGGAATATATAGAGCTATGCAAGACAGTAAGAAAAAGTATCACTGAAGACGTAAGAAAATTCAACTGTGAACTAGTGAGGAAAGCAATTGAAAACAACCAAAGCCTAAAGATAGCAAAGGGACATCTCAGTAAGGGAAGAAAACAGATTATGGCACTGAGAAAAGAAGATGGTTCTGTAACAAGAAATAGAGGCGAAATTTTGACAAGAGTGAAAGATTTCTACTCCAAATTATATGAAAGGGATGATACATGCACTCCAGACATCATGAAAGATACCAGTACCAGAGTTCCTCCAGTCCTTCCAGCAGAAGTTGCACATGCAATCAAGAACATGAAGCGGGGAAAAGCTCCAGGAGAAGATGGAATTACTGTAGACATCATACAAGAAACAAGTGGAGAAATTGAAACAGTACTCGCCCAAATTTTCACTCGATGCCTTAATGAAGGAAAGATTCCTGAGGATTGGAACACCGCTACAATGATCCTGCTACATAAGAAAGGTGACATTGAGGATCTCGGAAACTACAGACCTATCAGCCTCCTATCAGTAGTTTATAAAATCTTCACTAAAGTTCTTTCACACCGCTTGAAGGTAACACTGGACATGGCTCAACCGAGAGAACAAGCTGGATTCAGGAGTGGCTACAGCACAATAGATCATATCCACGTACTGAGAGAACTAATTGAAAGAGCGAGGGAATATGAACTTCCATTGTGTATGGCTTTTATCGATTATGAAAAAGCCTTTGATTCGGTGAAACCATCAGCAGTTACAATGGCTCTGAAAACCTGCGGTATTGAAGATGCATACATTAATATTATTAATAACATCTATGAAAATGCAAGTGCAAAGATTCGGCTGTTTGAAAATACAACACACATAAAAATTGGAAAGGGAGTGAGACAAGGTGACACCATATCTCCGAAGCTCTTTAATGCCACATTGGAGGGTGTTTTTCAGTTGCTGAGCTGGGAAAACAAGGGGATAAAGATTAATGGAGATTATCTAACCCACCTTCGTTTTGCTGATGACGTAGTCATTTTTGCAACTACCCCATCAGAGCTGCAGAGTATGATCCAGGAACTTGCTGACAAGAGTAAAGAAGTGGGATTAAAAATGAACTTTCAGAAGACAAAAGTGATGTTCAATGCTTTTACAAGAAATGAAGATTTATTGATTGATGGAGAAAAGCTGGAGATAACAGACACGTACGTTTATCTTGGACAGCAGATATCAAGTGAGGGTCACATTGATGAAGAAATTAATCGGCGTACAAAACTTGCCTGGAGAGCTTTTGGAAGAAACAGCATAATTTTCAAGAGCAATATGCCATTATGTCTTAAAAGAAAAGTGTTTGATCAATGCATCCTTCCAGTGCTTACGTATGGTGCAGAGACGTGGACCTTAACTAAAAGAGACATACAAAGGCTGCAGACAACTCAAAGAAGCATGGAGAGGTGCATGCTTCGTGTAACCAGGAGAGATAAGAAGAGGAACTCGTGGATCCGAAAAATGACAAGAGCGGAAGACATCATGATCAGAATTAAATCCCTGAAATGGCAATGGGCTGGACATACTGCCAGAAGGACAGATCATCGATGGACAGCCGAAATTTTAGATTGGATTCCAAAGGACAGGAAAAGACCCAGAAGAAGACCACATGGGAGATGGGTGGATGAAATTCGAAAGTATGCAGGAGTGACATGGAGGAGACTGGCACAAGACAGACCGTTGTGGAGGAAACTTGGGGAGACCTTCGTCCAGCAGTGGATTGATAATGGTTGACAATGATGATGATGATGATATATAATACGTAGTACGTATGTACATAGTTCATAAAGACAAGAAAACTTATTGTAGAGACACTATTTTAATATCCATGAATCTAAAGAACTTTGCTTCTTCTTTTTAGCACATGACACTATTAATTTTTCTATGGAACCTAGTTTTTCTGCTTCACTACTAGTGTACATGTTATGTGACAACAAAAATATAGCTACATTGTCCAATGAAGATACTGCAGATGCAGCCGATACTGTCTGTCCGGTAGTTACATCCTCTTCCTCAGTGTCAGAGCCCAAAGTGTCGGTTAACTTTCCTTAAATTCGATCCAGGATTTCAGCATCTGTTAGAAGTGGGCTTGCAACAACATCATCATCAGCAATACAAAAATCGTGGAGCGTTGCTCGTCATTCAGTTCCTTCTCCACATTGTTTTCCCACATTTTAATCAGTGCAGGATCTGTTTCCTCCATAGCTATTTCTTCATTGTAAGCTCTTGGGGAAAAGCCTGCTTTTTGTTAGCAATTTTGTATCGTCAGTTAGGTTACCATATTCCATACATGGCAAACAAAGTCAGTAGCCATTCGTATGTCGATTTTCATATTGGACCCTTTGTCCAAATTTAGGAGGAGGTGTTCAATGATATACTGCCTGTAAATGCTTTTAAAATTTCCAATTATGCCTTGGTCCAGAGGCTGCAATTTGGATGTTGTATTGGGAGGTAAAAATACCAATTTCACTGCTGTCAGTGCAGGTGCAACATTGTGTGCTGAACAATTGTCCACAAGCTACAGGATTTTCCGATGCTTTGCTGCCATATCGCTGCAAACGTGACAAGCCACTCAGGAAATAGTGTTTGGGTCATCCAAGCTTTTCTGTTGTTGCGGTACATGATAGGAAGTGATGACATATCCACTCTTTTAAAACATCTTGGCTTGACAGACTTGCCTATAATCAAAGGTTTTTGTTTGTCGCTACCATCCGTGTTAAATCAAAGCATCACTGTGATACATTGTTTACTTGCCTTTCCACCTTCCCACTTGTTTCCACGAATGCCCATTGTCTTAGATGGCAGCATCGGATTAAAAAGTCCTGTTTCATCAGCATTGTAAATGTCTGACCTTGCATAATCTGTAAGTATGTACATACATACATACATACCACTAAGCTGTTCTCTGAGATTCAAGGGTTAGCTCCAAAAAGAAATACAAACTACCAGATATTTTTACTTACTGTTGTCGTATCAAACTTCTCCATTTACAGCGATCTTGACATACAACTCGGGCTTCACTGATATCCATTACACGCCATACACATGATCTTTTATACTTCATACTCATAATCTTTTTCTCATGCAGACACTCCCGAATCTGATCCACCCATGTCTTCCTTGGCCTTCCTCTGCCTTTCCTTCCTGCCACTTGGGCTAAAAAGATTTTCTTAGTAAGCATCTCATCACTCATTCTTTCAACATGGTCAAACCAGCAAAGCATATTGGTCTCCACCTTGCTAACAACAGTTTGCTTCACATCACACAACTGCAACACATCTTCGTTCCTCACACAATCAGACCGTGTCTTGCCACAAACCCCAAGTAAGTAACGCATTTCTCCAGCACAGAAACGACTCCTATGTTTCTTCTGCAGTTCCCAGGTTTCACTGCCATTCATCAGCAGCGTAGGAACAATTACACTGTCATACACAGCCATGCGGGACTTTCTAGAGAACCCATCATTCCTGTGAAAACCTCCCAGAGCAGCTATGACTTTCAATAAAGAATTCACTTGCGTACTAATTTCACCATCCAATTTGTTCTCTCTGTCAAACATACTTCCTAAATACACAAACTCATTCACCTGGTCAATCACAGTGCCGTTTATACTTGCATTACATTCAGTGCTACCAGTTCCTGTCTCAAACACCATAACTTTGGTTTTTCCCTTGTTTATACTCAGTTTGAATTCCATGCAAACTTCGTACATCCGAAACAACATACTCTGCAAATCACTTTTGCTCTCTGCCAACAGGACAGTGTCATCAGCATACAGCAATCTGCACACACGGATATCACCAAGACATAAACCACTATCATCTATTTTGGCATCACGCATGCATGTGTCCATAAATATATTAAACAGCCATGGTGACATTACACAACCTTGTTTAACTCCTGCACCAATAGAAAATCATTTTGATAAAACACCATTCACTTGTACACAAGATCTACTACCAGCATACGTGGCTTTTACACTATTAAGAAGATTCCCAGTAACACCATATTCATTCAATACCTTCCACAAAAGTGTCCTATTTACTCGGTCGTAAGATTTCCCTAAATCTGTGAAGGCAGCAAAAACTTTCTTACCAATAGCCAGATACTTTTCAATCATCGTGCCTAATGCAAAAATCTGGTTAGTGCAGCCTTTACCAGACATAAAACCACTCTGAACATCCTACACTTTCTCTGATGTAAGACCCCGTACTTTTTCAATAACAACCTTACCAAACACTTTCCCTGGCACACTTAGTAGGCTAATACCACAATAGTTCTTGCAGTCAGTCTGATCACCTTTTCCCTTATACAAGGGAACAATAATAGCATCCTTCCAATCCCGAGGGACCATTCCTAACTCCTAGCACAACTGGCAAATTTCAGTTAACTAGTCAATCTGTAAGTATGTGGTCCATCTTATTTGTTATCCGGTCATTCATTGTGGCTACGCCTGCTTCTTCTGACTCTCCAATCGCAGCTTTGAAAGTAATGTTGTAATCGTTTTTAAATCTTTGTAACCAGCCAGTTCCCAGATTAAAGATATCGTACCCCAAAGCCAAGCCCAGATCTCTAGCTTTTCCTTGGATTATTGGGCCACTCACTGGCAAGTTTTGGGCCCTGGCAGCTGTAAACCAGTGAAATAGGGCATCTTCTACATCCGAGTAGAGAGCAGGGCGTATCTTCTTCTAATTTGGGGCACCTTCCGATTTCACTAACTCCTCTAAAACGTTTTTTCAGTTCTTTAAAATTGTTGATAAAGAACTTTGTGCTATCCCATATTCTTCGGCCACCTCTGTTTTCTTTTGGACTCCATCACATTTTCTTATTATCAACCCTCTCACCTCCGAAGTTAGCACTTTATGCTTTTGAGACATCCCAAAATTTCTCACATGATATGCTGTACTTTGAGTCAATTTAGCCAGTGGAGCGGGATTGCTGTAACAGCAACCTCGGAGAATGCAAGAGCGGCATGTATCATTCCTTGTGGGGAAGTCAAAGGTCACAACCAATAGGATGCAGTCACAGCTAGGATAATTGAACTTTGACCCCAGCTGCTGCTCCTGCTGTTGATTGGTTGTTTATTTGGCATCAGTTAGTTAGAGAGAGACTCATGAAGTGTGGGAAAACCCCACTACGTTTTTGTTTTTGTGTGAAATCTTCTTGTAAGGCCTTTTGCAAAAATCTGCTTTGTTTTAAAGGCATTTGTCAGTTTATTTTCCATTTTGGGAAGCACATTGAAGGATATGCAACACTTCATTATATCCGTAACTGGGAATTTTGAGTTCCTTATAAATAAATAACTTATCATGTGTTCTTCTACCTAAATCAAGGAGTACAGACGTTCCTTCACTATAACTGTAAATTAATTATTAATGACTTCATTACAAATGGGTGTGACTGTATTTCTGTTGTTACATATGGTTTCATATAGAATTTGTGCATTGTGTAATTGTTGGAATTTGTAATAAATTTAATCCACATGTATTTTGCCTGTTTTTTTGTCCCCCCCCCCACACACATTTGTGTTCCTACACTGGTGCCCAGAAATGATGGAACAAATCAATAAAACATCATAAGTAGTCCAAATCATCCATTCATGAGATTGTTAGTATACCCACAATTATGTGGGAAATATTGTATTTCACTATATTGTTAAAGAAAATGCATTGTTCATTGCCAGTGTATGAATTAAGGGAAAAATACATGTGACATGAAGGCAAACAAGTGGATGTCACAAATTATCTGCTGAATGCATTG
Organism: Macrothele yani; assembly: GCA_039090855.1. Classification (NCBI taxonomy): domain Eukaryota; kingdom Metazoa; phylum Arthropoda; class Arachnida; order Araneae; family Macrothelidae; genus Macrothele; species Macrothele yani. The sequence continues at coordinate 65,406,550 of CM076990.1, read as the reverse complement.
ATGAACTCCAATTTTAAGTATAATTTCCACTTGCTAAAATGCAGGCTAGATGTGATGTTGCCTTGTATTGAGAATCAAGTTATCTGCAAAATGTCACAGGCATCATACTATAATACGTTCACCAGACTAGTTTATGTCTAAGACATTTAGCAGTGTATGCCCATTCAACATTATGCCAGAGATTAGTGTATGGTCCCAGCAGACCAGTTTCATGTCTAAGACATGTAGCAATGTACATCCATTTCACATTATGCCACCCCTATACCAGAACAGTGCCAGTAAATTCTTTCAACAGTTAGTATTGGGTGGTATTGTGTTTCCCAGTCCCTGTAGCTGCATCTTTGGTAAGAATCTACTTGCAGGTAAAACCCAGACTTATCCATGACCAAAACAGTGCCACCAGTCAGGTAGGTATCCATTTATAGCAATGCCATGTATGGCTGTTTGATATACAAACCACTTTCATGTAGTCTTTTGCTCACTGTTTGTTTTGATACTCATCACTCCACTGCAGAGGTTATCCAATGGCTTCTGATAGGCATTCGTGGTGTTTTGTGATTTATACAGGTTTCAGTCAAATATTTGTCATGTTGTGTGAGGTTGTAGCCCTAGGTCTTTGAAATATAAAACTTTGTTTTGCAACATTCCCACTATTATGGAATTACCACTACAACCTACATTTGATATTCCTATCCATATTCAGTGACCTTGCATTATCAGCCCGAGTAAAACCATTATGCAGCATATTGGCACCACTCCATTTGTGCTCTTTAACTTAAACTTTGTGATCTGTATCGAATGTGATACTATGGACTAAACACATATAGGAACATCACAGGGACTCCAAAGGTATTATTCATAATCCGTAATTCCATCAACTCTGCATATAATCCAAACTCTGGTTTGTGTGAAGTATTCTTTCCTTTAGTTGCAGCAATTGTTGTACATTCAGTGCATGTCTCTTGTCATACTGAGTGGTGTTTTACCTCCGTAGCGTTGTCACATAAACTTTTAGATCTGGAAAGCCATATGTTTTTCTAGTTTTGAACAGTGGTGTATAGGCCACTGGACAGGTGGTCTGAGTTGTGGGAGCAGCCGGATTTATCAAAAACAAATTTGTCGAACGTGAATTCATCAAAAACAAATTTATTGAACAAACAGTTTACCGAAAGCCAACTTTTTTGAAAAAGTGAAACGAATTCGCCTAAGGCGAATTCATCAAAAACGAATATTGAAACCTTATGAATACAAGCACGATGGAATGAAAACTGTTAAAAAGGCCTAAGCTTAGGCCTAGGCAGATTAATTTATTTTTAGTGCGAAAGAAAAAGCGTAATGTTACTAACCTGTCTGGGAGTCCAAACCTTATAAATATGATCACGGCGGAGTAAAAACTGTTGAAAAGACCACTGCCTAGGCCATATCTTTAGAGGAGGTCTACGGGGAAAGTAGACACTATGAAATCAAAAGTCTGATTCTTGTTAGACTCCCTAACGGTTTTGTAATCATCCTACATGAAAGTGTAATCTAAGAAATAAAAAAATGCGATTTTTATATTTTCCCCAAACTCTTTTTTGGCCACTTAGCAAACTTTTTGACAAAAAACTTACCTTACCTGCAACAAGACAATGCACCGTGCCATTTCTCCCGAATTGTATCCGAATGGTTGGATGAACACTCCACCGACGTGATCTCGCTTCCTTGGCCAGCTAGGTCACCTGATCTCAATCCCATCAAGCACATCTGGGATGCCAACGAGAGAGATGTTCGCGGCTCTGACCCCCTCCATAAAATCTTTGTGAACTGTGGGAGCTTGTTCAGGGGTCGTGGATCCGTATGGCTTTCCAACGCTTCCGGTGTCATGTCAAGTCCATGCCAAGACGAATCGCCACCGTCATCAGGGCGAAAGGTGGTGCTACACGTTACTAGACAGGTATCTCTAATTCAATTGCTCTTCAGTGTATATTCAATTCATATTTCAATTCTAGGTCTGGGAGGGTATTACTTTTGTTTTGTAAAATGCATATGCCATTCAAAAAAACAATGTCTGTGAACATAACAGCAAAGGGTTGATATTTCAAGAGAGAGTGATAAATGTAGAATGTTACACTATTGTTTTTAATTGACTTAGTTTGCAGTGGTCTTGCAGTTCTGACCTGAAGTCATTGGGAGTTTTATTATTCAACAGTGATGTGTCATGATCCTGTTCTGTCATTTTTCACTGTTGTTTCCAGTTCCCTTTATGTAAATGTATAGCTGTATGTCACTAGTGCTGACATTAATGAGTAGGTCATGATAGGAATTTTTGGTGTAAAAAGAACTTAAAAAAGATCTAGTACCTTGTGATTTGTTTTTCTTTGCAATTTTTTGTCAATTAAATTTATGAATATATTGATTTATTTCCCCTAAATAAAATGATGGCTCCTCTAGTAATTGTAGTATTGTAGTTGATAAAATATGTTGGTGGTTTTGGTTGTAGTGCTTCGTCTCATCAAATACACTGGTTATGGAAATGCTGCTGGACTCTTAGCAAGCCGTGGGTTGATGCTTGGAGGACGAGGACGTGGCAATTACTCCAGTGATTCAGAGGACAGTGATACTGAAGAATACCTCCAGTACAAAGACAAGTAACTTTGTATTCATTATTTAGGTTTTTCTTGGCTATATGATACATAATATTTTTCAAAGGAATTTTAAAGTTTGTGGAAATTGATAAAAAATTATGCTTAAGTGCAATTAAATTAAAAAAAATATGCAATTTTTTGCATCAGAGAAAAATGTAATATAATGTGAAAAATGAACTAAGAATACTGAATTAGTATGAAATATGTAAAGAAAATAAAGATGCTTATGTTCTTGTGATGTAGTGAAGCCTCCAAATAACAGTTACTGCTCAGACCAGAAAAAATATGACCATTGTTTGGAGTTGATCATTGTTCTGAGGGTAGGCCTAAGTAAACATTGCTAATCCATTGCCTTTGTACAAAAGCAGAATAAGTGCATGAAGCTAATGCGCAAAGAAAAAGGTTGAAATGCTTTCTTAAAACTCTGAATGATAAATGAAACTCAGTATAATAAATAAATCATGTTACAAAGAATTTTAGAAAAGCAGTGTTTGACATCTGGTCCTAAAAAGCCGTAGGAATAAAAGAAGCTAAGAAATCAGAGCTATTGGAAAGAAACAAAAATGAAAAAAAAAATATTAGACAGTAAAGTGTTACTGTAGGTGTTACTGTGTAGCTGACCAGGTTCCTAAAAGTAGGAACAAAACCCACATGTACCAAACCAAAAGATACCTCGCCAGTGGGCAGCATTTCATGCACCAGCAACCACTCCCACCACCTCCAGAGTGCAGCTAAAGCATACATGGGAGTTTGGGTCATGTGAAACTAACCTTTAACTCTTTTCTTTCCACTTAAGCACACCATTGTACCTGCCAAAATCCAACCCATCCAACCTGAAGCACAGTTCCTTTAGCAGTATTCTTTCTTGCCAAAAATACTGAAGGAACTACATAAATCCTAAAGAACAAGGTGTCCTTTAGGACTGACTGGGGTGCACGTTAACTGCTGTTTAGAGGTTCCATTGTTTGGAGGTTATGCTAATTGTTAAACATACAGCAGCTGTTCAGTACCAGTCAAAACTTGTCATTGCATGGAGGTGTCCAATAATGTAGGCTTCACTGTAGTTACAAAATAGCTATACAAAGATACAATAACAAAATAAAAATTCCTCTTGCATCCTTTGGCATAAAGTAAAAAAAAAAAAAAAAAAACTTCTTTTTGTGCTCGCCAATCCTAATTTGTTGTTATACGAGTCTCCCAAATGAAAGTGAGACTCGTGTAATAGCATCATTGTATAATTATACAGAGCCATGCATTTGCACCGGTACATGGCGTAGCGTGCCAGGAAGCATGCTGTTATCGGTGGCACGTGTCAGAGTGCTGTTTTCACATGCGGAGGCAAGTTGACTACGTAGAGTCGTGACATGGATTCATCCAAACAGGCCCAGCAGGCAGTTATGCAATATTTGATGGCAGGGGATGTTAGTGGAGCCAAAATTTGTCACATGAAGAATGTGTATGGGAATGCGTGTCAGTCACGATGTACAGTGTTCCGCTGGAGCAGTGAATTTCGTAGAGGACGTGTAAGCACGGAGGACATGCCGATACCTGGGCAGACACACGTGGCCATCATCATGGAATCGATTGCTGCCATAGACAACCTTGTGAAGGAGAATCGCCGAATCACCACCCGCGAGCTTGTGGCAACTCTCCATCGCTGATTGGGATACAGCAAGGTTTGCACATAATGGATCCCCAAGCATCTCTAGGAGGAGCAGAAGACTTGGCGAATGGGTGCTTGCCTGGAGCATCTGTATTGTTACCATGCAGAGGGGGGACAGTTTCTTTCCAAGATTGTGGCCACAGATGAAACTTGGTGCCATCACTTCAATCTGGCCGCAAAACAGATGAGTATAGAATGGCTGCATCCCCAATTCTCCACTTCTAGAAAAAGCTAAGTCCTCCTTAAGAGCTGGAAAAGTGATGCTCATGGTTTTCTTCAATCAGAATGGCCCTTTGCTGTTGGATTGGCTGAACGCAGGCAGTACGGTCCATGCAACCACATACTGCAATGCGTTATGCAACCTCAAAATGGCCATCAAGCATAAGAAACCCGGTACGTTGTCAAATGGGGTCATTCTGCTGCACTACAACTCACACCCGCATGTGGTTACAGTGTTCCAAGATTTGCTGCGTAGCTTACTCTGGGAGGTCCTCGGTGCGAGGTCCTTATAACCCTGATCCTCTGGGAGGTCCTGATAACCCCGATCTATCGCTCTGCAACTACCACATCTTCAGGCCACTGAAAAAAGCTCTCAAGGGCCGCCAGTTCACTAACGATGCTGAGGTCCGGGATGCCTTTGAAGACTGGTTCCACAGCCAACCATGGACGTTCTTCGCTCAGGGTATCCACAATCTCGTGCAGCGCTGGGACACTTGCTTGAACCGACAAGGCGACTATGTGTAGTGGGTATGTAGCCCATGTATCACTCTTACTTCCTGTATGTTCACATATTCCAACCTATATACCCTTACAGCAAAAAACAGACACTCTCAGTTTCATTTGGGCGCAACCCTTATAATATTTTTTAATCAATAGAAAAAAGATTGTTTTGGTGAACAGTGTTTCTGATTGTTTGTTTTGACAACCTGTTCACATGTTAGTGTTTATAGAAAGAAGCTGCAGATTTTTTTTTTAATTTATTAGTGATTGTGGCAATATGCATATCTTAATGTCTTTTATTTCTTTATATTCAGCAAGTGTGTGTGTGTGTGTGTGTGTGTGTGTGTGTGTGTGTAAATGCTATAGATTTTTGTAAAGGGAAAATTAATTTTTATTTCTTTATATTCAGCAAGATGTGATCTGCGCAGTGTTGTCTAGGTTCCTGCATTTTGCGTGTAATCAAAGTTTTGCAGAAAATGAAAAAAATGCTCATATAAACTTGCTGCATTTGTTGTATGTGCATGGAAACACCAGATGTACCTGAAACTGATCCAAAATACTCCAATTCTTTTGCCCTGTTCATATAAATGGTCTTGTAGGAAAAACATTTTCTTTAGTAATAGGTTTCGCATTGGTTTCTATATAAATACACAAAGCAGTACTTCAGAATAATTGCATGTTAAATTTGTCAAATGGTTTTATCAAAAATGCTATTTTTGCACTAGCATTCTGTTTATCATGTTTTGTATTTCCATTGATTAATACATCACTCCTTTCAATATGTCCATATACAGTATATTAGTTATATATAGCAAAATATTAAAATCCTAAATAGCAGAATTAATTTTCATGTTTGCTTATTTCTATTATATTATTCTCTAAAGTTTGTTAGTTTGATGGTTCCAATTGTAATTGCCAGCTCTTACTTGAGTTGTGTTTCAGTGCAGAAAAATCACACCTGAAGTCCTGTCATAGAGCATCCACAGTTACCAGTGGGAGTTGATGGGCTCATACAGATCTTTGCAATTTGTACCACAAATTCTCAATGGGGTTGAGATATGGCAATTGAAAAGGCCATTCGAGTGTAGTAAACTCACTTGAATTTTTCTGGACCGGTTTGTTGCCACTCAAAAGTATGCAGTCTGGTGGTATCATGTTAAAAGATGGTGTCATGGTCTAAAAAGTTAATCATTATGAATAGGTGTAGATGGTCAGTAAAGTTGTTCACATACCTTATGCCAATGACAGAGGTCTTGACAAGTAGAAAAGGCCATGCAAGGAAGCCCATGTGAATGCACCCGAAATAGTTACACTGCGTCCACCTGCCTGGTTGACTGTAATTTGGCAAGCTGGGACCATCTCTTTGTGCAGTTTATGCCACACACACACACATGTGCACGCATGCTCGCGCCAGAAGTGCAGTAGTCGAAGTGCTGGCTTCCAACCATTTGTTCAAAATGGGTCCAGGTTCAAATCGTGGTGAAGCATGAATGGTGTGTTTGTCTTTCAGCACTGGCTGTCTCCCTTCCCTGGAACCACTGGCCCTAAATTAGGGATTGTCGACTGCTTACAGCCCATCAAGTTGTTCAGATGGACTGTAAGCAGCCCCTCAGAGGATCTGAATCAATTATTCATCAGACCAAATGACAAGTTTTCAGTCCTACATACTCCAGTTGCTATAGAACTTTGCAAACTGCAGCGTAATCTTTCATACCTTGCAGTCAATAAGAGGACATGATGTGGATGTCAACTGCCATAACCTATTTTTCTCCATGGTATGATGGATAGTCCTTGTGCATAAGTGTGTGGACACGTCCTCATTGGACTCCTATGTTATCTGCTCTGATGTTGCCATTCAATTCCTGTAATGATGCGGGATAGTCTGTGCTCATCTCGAGAGTCAGTTGCATGTTCACGGCCACATTTCTCCTGTTGGTTGAAAGTTTTGATGTATTTTGCATAGCCTTGGTAAGCACAGTTATTTCACATAGTCTTGGTAAACACATGTGACAGTCTTACATAGAAATTCAAATAGTTCAGCCATTGCAGTGATTGAACAGCTGGCCTTCTTGCAGCTACTCTCTGGCCATGGTCAGTGACAGTCTTACATCAAAATTCAAATAGTTCAGCCATTGCAGTGATTGAACAGCTGGCCTTCTTGCAGCTACTCTCTGGCCATGGTCAGTGACAGTCTTACATGGAAATTCAAATAGTTCAGCCATTGCAGTGATTGAACAGCTGGCCTTCTTGCAGCTACTCTCTGGCCATGGTCAAAATGACTTATGCCACTGCCTTTACCCATGATTATCTGGCCATGGCCATGGCCAAACTTACTTATGTCGCTGCCTTTACCCATGATGATCTGGTCATGGTCAAACTGATTTATATCGCTGCCTTTACCCACGATTACTTTTCTGTGACTGGTTCTAAAAGGTAGGGACCTTCTGTATTTATAAGCTGCCGATTTCAGCATACCACATGATTGAACATGATACTTATGCTTTGCATATTGTTATTGGGTTATATATAATTATTTGCCCTTTCAGTATGTATATAATTGCTATGCTTATTTTGGTTGTAGGAATTTTGTTTGTAATGTCAGCACACTTTGTGGCTGAGCTGATATCTGGTATATTTAACAGTTCTGTTCTCTAGTTCTTATCTGCTGTATATGCTGATCAGATGTTTTCTCTTTTGGATCAGTAGTAACTATGTTCCTTTTTATAATGCCAGAATAGTAGTGTTCCAGTCAGTAGTAACCATGATAAAGGGATGTACCTTTTTATAATGTGAAAATATCAGTGGTGCAGTCGGCAATAACCATGATGAGTGAATGTTCCTTTTTATAACATACGAGTATCAGTTTTGCAGTCAAAACTAACTGAAAAAGAAAGGTTCCCTTTTATACATGCGAGTATCAGTGTTGCAGTCAAAACTAACTGTGAAAAAGGAAGGTTCCTTTTTATAATATGAAAGTACCCAAGTAGCACAAAAACGTTTGTAAAACGTTTTAAAACCAGTTCGGCGAGACGTTGAAAAAACGTCACAATATTACGCTTATAAACGCTAATACGCCTCGTTGATTCAATGGTTTTTCAACCGTTGTTATAACGTTATAGCACTGTTTTTAAGACGCTTTAGATGACGTTATTTAAACGTCATATTCCTTTCATTATGACGCTTTAGAACGGTTTTAACAACCGCTTAGCAACGCTTGAATGACGTTATTTAACCGTCATATTCCTTCCCTTATTACGTTTAGAAACGGTTTTAACAACCGTTTAGCAACGCTTTGAATGACGTTATTTAAAAGTCATATTCCTTCCCTTATTACGTTGAGAAACGGTTTTAACAACCGTTTAGCAACGTTTGAATGACGTTATTTAAACGTCATATTCCTTCCATTATGACATTGAGAAACGTTTTTAAGAATGTTTAGCAACGTTTAAATGACGTTATTTAAACGTCATATTCCCTCTTTATTACGTTGAGAAACGGTTTTAACAGCCGTTTAGCGACGTTTTATTTTCGATTTTACAACGTATTTTTCCTTTCTGTATTACGTTTAGTAAATGTAACAGCAACGGTTAATCAACGTCTAAATTTCCTCTATTAAACGTTGCTGTCCTTTGTGTATTACGTCAAACATCGCAAAAAATGTTACCACAACCTTTTATCGAAGGTTATATTCCAGTTTCAAGACTTTTTTTTTTTTTTTTTTTTTTGGCTTTACGTGTGCCGTTGCAAAACGTTAGAACGTTTCTATTTCGTTCTTGGGTCATTCCGTATAGACTCAACACAACGACTTGACCATCTCAGATTTTAATGAAATTTCGTACATAGGTGGCCTCTATATAGATTAAGAAAAATACCAAATTTCATCGTCATATATCCACCGGTTTTGAAAATACAGCTATAAAAGCAGTAATTGAAATTACTTTTTAAAGTCTGTTTATTTTTTTTTGTATTGAATTGTGAATTATTACAAATTCTGAATAATGAAATTAATAAAATTTTTAAACCCATGTAGTCTCAGATTTTAAACAAATCAATTAAAAATAAAACATTGATTAAATAAATAGTTTTAAATAACAAAAATACTATATCTATTGTTATTAATGAAACTTTTTTGAGATTTAGCCCAAATTTATTTTCAGTTTAAATGTTTTTTTCATTTTTTTTTTCATTAAACTCTTGTGTTAGGCTAAATTTGAATATAGCTTTTTAAGTAAGCCCATTATCATCCCAAGTTACAACTCACATAATCAAATACCAAACACATAGATTGTTTTTAAAAAATTTCAAATTTTTTGGTGTCGCATTTTGAAAAATTCAAAATTTTAATTTTAAATTTTAATTTTTTTAAACTTAACCCCTATGGTGTTTGTTGTACATCAAATAAAAGAGCATAAAAAATACTACAAAAAGATACCTTTCCCATCTCTATCTTAATTAGGGGAGCTGCAATCATAATTTAAAAACATATCAATCTTATGATTTTGGGGTGTTTTTGGACATTTTATATAGCTGTATTTTCAAAACCGGTGGCTATATGACGATGAAATTTGATATTTTTCTTAATCTATACAGAGGCCACCTATGTACCAAATTTCATTAAAATCTGAGATGGTGAGATAAAAAATGCCTTCAAATTGTGTTGAGTTGATACGGAATCACTCTTCAAATCTTTTACTTTGCATATTACATTGAAAACAAACTTTTCCATAATGTAGCAAAACCGTTTAAACGACGTTTCCATAACGTAGCAAAACCGTTTTAGTAACGTTTGTGCTCTGTAAGAGGGACGTACGGTAATGCTTATCTTAAAGCTGCCATGATAATCTGTTGTATACAGTCTTGTTACCTAGTCTACAAAAATTTGGGGGTAAATAAATGAAGTTCTTAGCTAACCTAAAAAATCATTTTCATCATATCATAAAATATCATTTTCATCATATGAATGCCCCTTCACAAAACTTTTCTTGTTCCTAATAGTTATTTTACTATCACTTATTTTTGTTGAAGCTTTATAAGGGATGACTTTGTCAGGAAAGTAATGTTATAAAAAAGAAAGCATTTCTATCACAGTTACTAGTGCAACACAATCTCTCACCATTATACAGAGTGTCCAAGAATTATTAAACACATTACAAAATTATGTACAAAAAAAAACTATGAGCATTGTCTGTTTTTCTATGTCACATATTACTAACACGGTTCCTATATTTTTGTATTGCAGAATTGTTACTCCCAGAATCCAATAGATGGCGCTAGGTGTGGCCTGATGAGGAATTTATGAGAAATGCGCAATCAGTAGTCATGTCATCCATACAGCAGAAGGCGATGTGTGTGTTATGGTTTGCGGAATTAAAGTCTGTCATTAAAGTTAAAAGACGGTACCGTTTAGAGTATGGTTGTAATCCTCCGTCAACAAATTCAACTAAGCGGTGAATGAAACAGTTTAAAGAAACTGGCAATGTGGAACATCGCGGAGGAACCGGTAGGCCTAGCGTCAGAGGTGAGATGGTTGACCAAGCTATGAAAGTTTCCGACGAAGCCCCAGGAAATCCGTTCATAAAGCAAGCAGAGAACTGTGCATTCCAAAATAGACAGTTCATGATATCTTGCACAAGAAATTAGTTTCATGCTTATAAAATTCAAATAGTGCAAAAGATGCATGCAAATAATCACACTCTGCAATACGATTTTGCTGTGGATATGCTGAATCAAGTGGAAAACTATAAAAACTTTCTAAGTACTGTAATTTTTAGTGATTAATCCACATTTTATGTATGAGGTATTGTTTCACTTCGTAAACTATGTTTTGTTTGGATATGGGGCATTGAACCGCCTCATGCTGCTATTGAACTGGAACGTGATTCTCCAAAAGTTAATGTGTGGTGCGCCCTATAAAAAAGAGAAGTGATTGGCCCTTTCTTCTGTGAAAAAACCATAAATGGTGACATTTACTTGGATATGTTAGAAAATTTCCCTATACCCCAGATCAAAAGATATGACGTTTTCCAACAAGACTGCATGCCTTCGCATTGGTCAATGTGTGTACGTAAGTGCCTAAATGAGCATTTCCCCAACAGATGGATTGGGCGTGGTGGTCCCATTCCGTAGCTCCTCGCTCCCCAGATCTAACTCCATTGGATTATTTCATGTGGGGTTATGTGAAGGATCGTGCCTATCAGACACCTTGTACTGATTTGCAGGAACTGAAGCAGCATATCACAGCTGCTATTAATTCCATATCTTTTCAGATGCTTGGCAATACATGGCATGAAATCGAGTATCGCTTGGACGTACTACGAGCAACCAAGGGATCTTACATCGAAATTTATTAACATGTGTAGTTACATTGTAAGTTAGTACAGTCAGTTTCTTTCTATCTGTTTAATGTTTTGTTTTACATAATTTTGTACTGTGTCCAATAATTCTCGGACACCCTGTATATTTATTGTTCACAAGGTATACGACTTCACAAACTATGTTTTGACTCAAGTCCATTTCACTGGCTTCATTGTGGCTGTTGCAATTTTCTTGAAAATTCAGTTGCTCATATTTAACTGAACATAAAGTAGACATTTTAATACCACTAACATCTAAGTTATTGCAACATAAAACTGAGTCAGTTGTGTTGTTCATTTAAGAGTTTTTCGGACACATCTGAAATTTAGCTGATAGATTATTAGAAATGTGAGGTGAAATAATGCTGGGAGATAAATCAAGTAGTACTTTCACAGCTTTGTTTTTAATTTTTCTTTTAAGTGTAGCTAAAGGCTATCTGTGTTTCTGCTGCAGATCTGTGTATTTATATCTCAGTTTACGTTTCTTTATCATTTTTTCTGTATTTTTACAGAGCAGCCTTTTATTTTGGTATGTTAGTTGCTTTGTATTTTTTCAACCCATGTGTATTTGGTTCTTAATCTTTTTTTTCACTAGTTTGCGAATTTAGACTTAATTTTTGGTTATGTCTTAGTATTTCAGGAAGTTTGTTTAGTGTAATGTCCCTAGTTTATATCTTGTGCTTAGAAATGGCAATTTTTAGTTTCCGCTTGAGGGTTCTATTGTGTAACAAACAGTACGTAGCATATAAATAATTGTAAGAATCAATTGATTATGCATGTTAAAACACCTTTTTCAAAAATTTGTATGCAAATAAGATATGAAAACAGCCACCCAATCTAGTTTGTTCTGTCTTGGGTTAAATTCTGTTGCTACTTATATATACTCATTTCACGGTAACTCTTTGCATTGTTTGGCCAACCAGAAAAAATATTTTCTTCTATTGGTTGTTCATTAATGCCATTTGTTGTTGTACTCTGACATTGTGCTGTGCTCTTCTCTCTATTTCTGTACATAACATTAACTTCAAGTTCCTAAAATGTATAAGTTCTTTTTCTGTTTCAATTCATAGGTGGTCACAAAAAGTTATAATGAAACAAATGAACAATTTATGCATTCATTTCATTATTTTCATAGGCTTCAAACACAATTCATGTATTCTGAATCATAAGAAAATATATATATATATATACAGTACTCACAAAAAGTTTGGGATATTATGGTTTCAAAAGGGAAACATGGTGATATGCATATTTAGTGACTACAGGAGATAGGTTATCAGCATAAATTAGCATCATGATGACACATCATGGTGTGTGTGTGTGTGTGTGTGTGTGTGTGTGTGTGTGTGTGTGTGTGTGTGTGTGTGTGTGTGTGTGTGTGCGTGCGTGCGTGTGCAAGCTCCGATAAAAGTAGCTTCCGAGAAGTAGAAAACAGGTCATTTCACTGCTTGGACTACAAGTTTGCTGAATGCATTTCCTTCAGAGTAGGATTAACTTGAAAAGATGTCCAGACGACGTTTAAGTATTGACATCAGAAATAGGGCTGTTGACATGTTACATGCAGGTGTACGGCAGATTGATGCAGTTGCTGCTTTAGGAGTTTTGCAAGCTAGCTACACACAAAATTTCTACCGAATGGAAATGCTGCAGATCAAGCAGGATTCCACCCCCAATAAACAGGTGTGTGTGTGGGGGGGGGGTTACTTAAAAACCCCAAAAAACAACACCCACTGCAAACGGTTATTTTATTTTTTTCCCAAAGAAACACATGATTTCTTTTCTGGTTAATGCTCTTGTACGTTATGTTTTTGCTCCAAGTAATTCCCAAATATATTTTATGACTTCAATAGTTGGGCTGTAGAGATAGAATATTTTAAATAAGCAATGTTTATTCACAATTAAATATTTTATTTTAAGATTTTAAATCTACTGTAGTTTCACTGAGCATTTGGCTTGGCTTCATTAGGACAAATGGAGTGCAAACGTTCAAATCATCGTGACATCATCAGCATTCTGACAGTCACTGCTTTTGGCAAGTTGTTTCCACGTGTTTGAAAGAAATCTAGTAGATGTCATGTCGTTGACAAGCCATGAGCAGTTGCACTAGATGTGGAAAGCTTCTAATATATTAAGCTTGATAGTCAAATCAGGTTTATCAATAAGCGTAGCATTTAAAAAGAAAAATCTGGTTATTTTCATGACAATGTTGGGCTATAGACGACTTCTTCAGTTCCATACGTAAGTCATGTGTTCCTTCACATGAAAACTTAAAAGCTCTATGGATCTGTCCTATACATGAAAGTCCACATTCACAAGCGATGTGATAAATTCCCCAGTTATGTCTTCAACGTAGTCTTTTGATCCACAAAAATTTGCCTTGTTTATAGATTTCAAAATAACTTTGAAATTTAAACATTTGAAAGTTCCTAAATTTCTGGACAGCTTTGTCTACAACAAAAGGACAATCTATATCAATCTATATCCTGTGCGTGCCACAATTTCTTTAAAAAAAAAAACATAACTTTTTTATTTTTTTGTTTTTGTGTTTACTGACCATGGTGAGCAATTCAATGGGCTATTAGCAGTCGCCTGTCCCTAATTTAGGGTCACTGGTTCCAGAGAAGGAAGAGACCCACTGCCGTAAGACAAACACAACATCCATGCCTCACCGGGATTCGAACCCAACCCACTTGGAAGAACCGAACAGTCATAAGCCAGTGCTTAGACCACTGCGGCGGCAAAAATCTAGCTTTTTCTGCAAGGAATCCTCTGTAACGCATAGATGTACTGCACGATATACATGGGTAGAAAACACCAATTTGTTTCCATGACTTTTCTTTATGACTTGTCAACAACATGACACCTACTCGATTTCTTTCAATTGCATGGAGACAATTCACCAAAATCCATGATCATCAACTACCTGATGATGTCACATATGAATGTTTATGCTCCCTTTGTCCTGATGAAGCCGAGCTAAAGGCTCAACAAAACTATAGATCTTAAAATAAATTATTTAATTGTGAATAAATGTTGCTTATTTATTCTATAATTTCACACATGGTTTAATCCTTTAATTCCACTAATATTATATTTACCAACTTGGTGAAGTCACCAACTTGGTTTACTTTCACAGGGTGATCCAGTTGTACTCTACAGAGAGATCTACTGGTAGGAGGAGAAATACTGATCTGAGGGATATAAGCTCAAGTTTTAAAGCTACAGGAGGTTGTACTTAATTTACACTCATCTGTGTTTTGCATAACATCCCTAACTTTCCTAACTAGAGCCATGAATAACCATACCTGAGTAAAATTTAAAAAGAAAAAAAAATCATTTATGCAATTTCTTTATATAATTCAACTGTTTTGAATGCCCTATTATTTCTTAATGTAAATCACATTCAAAAGTTTGCCCTCATTAGTGCTGGTAAATTATGTTTATAAAATTTTATTATGAATTATGATATGCCCCCAAATTTTAATTTATCTTTATATATATTAAGAATCAAGCAAGAAGAAACAAAAAGGGAAGTAAACACTGAAAAACAAGTTACTAGTAAAGTGAAAAGCCAAAATGAGCACAAGCTGCAGTTACAATTAACTGGAATGAAAATTATTAAAAAAAAAAAAAGGAAGAGAAAAAAAGCTAAACCACTGAAGAAACCTATTGAAAGTGCTGTCATCATGGCATTCAACTTTTTCTGTTTTTTTTCCTGACAGCCAGAAAGACTCCTTTGATTCCCCCCCCCATCTTTTTTTTTTTTTTTTTGCAGTATGGACCCAAACACAGCAAATAGCTCTAATCTCAACTTCGCATGCTCAGTAGATATGTCACTATTATATGCTATGCTACAAATAAATAGTCCAATATAATAATGATAATTTTACTCACAAAATGACTGAATCATACATAGTTGTTTGTGTTATTTACATGAAACTTTCATGTCTGGCTTTACTTTGCAAAAACCTCTTTGCTTCAGAAATTTTTTTGGTGCAATATCGTTTTCAATAGAAATGATGGATAAAGCCGATAGCTGTTCCTGCATCGTTGTAGATCTCAAATAAGTCTTTATCAGCTTTAATTTATTAAAACTTCTTTTCCTGCTTTCTACAGACAGGAATTGCAATATTCGAAAGCAAATCCTACTGTTGGGATAACAATGAACCATATCATACTGGAATATGAAGTTTAGAGCTTCTATTGTAGTAGCTGAGCTGCATTTGCTCATAAGTGCTTGCAAATGCCTCAGCTCTTCAAACAGTTGCTCCCCATCGATATCTTTTTCTTCACTGTCAGCATCCTTAAGGAATTTTTCTAACTGAATACACTTTTCTTTTAAAGAATCCCCTGTCAGGCAATTTCTTCAAATTATAAAGGAAACCCGAAGCGCTGAAAAGTTTTTGCAACTGAGTAAATCTTTCCTGAATGGCAAACAATGCGCTATCAATGAGTGGATAGAAAACCATTGATATATATATGGTTCGCAATCTGTAGGAGCTTTGTGTTGCAGTTTTCATAATAAAAAGTGTTTTTTTCCCGCTTTACCCTAGGCTGTGGGAATTTGGGATTTATTTCCAAGATGTACATAACAAAAAGGCTTGTCACTCAAGCCTTATTGTTATACACTGAGTTGCCACTTTATTATTACCACCCCCTCAGTACTTCGTTGGGCCATCTTTTGCCTTTAATACTACGTCGATGTAGATTCTTCGTGGCATGGACTCCACGAGATGTTGATAGGTGGTTTTTTGAATCTAAGACCATGCTTGATGAATAGCACTTTCCAGGAGTGTGAAATTGCAGGGTTGTGTATCCAGCTGTTTGATGGCTTGTTCAACTTCATCCCACAAATTCTCAATGGGGTTGAGATCTGGAGATTGTGGGGGCCAGCTAAGCAAAGTAAACTAACCGGCATTTTCCTGAAACCAATCCTGTACAATACGAGTACTATGGCAAGACGCATCATCTCGTTGAAAGTAGCCATCGCCATTGGGATAAACCATCCACATGACAGGATGTACTTGGTCTGCAACGATGTTTAGATATGATGTGCCAGTCAGACGTTGATCAACATGAATTAAAGGGCCCAAATCATGCCAGAAAAACATTCCCCAAACCATAACGTTGCCTCCACCAGCTTGAAGGGTTGTAGCAATGCATTTGGGGTCCATGCTTTCGTGCTGTTTCCGCCAAATTTTCACTCGGCCATAGGCATGGTGCAACTGAAAACGTGATTCATCGGACCAAATAATTTTTTTCCAATTATCGACTGTCCAATCCTTATGCTCCTGTGCGAAGTGGAGACATTTTCTCTTGTTAACTGCAGACAGCAAAGGTGTTCGAACAGGCCTCCTCCTGCCATATCCCATCCGTGCCGTGTACGGCAAACAGTGCGTGCACAGATCATTTGAGGGATCCTTGATTAAGATGGTCTGTAATTGCTGCACTGTTACCTATTACCAGTCTGGACACTCCGGTCCGCCCGGAGAGAGCAGTCACTAGACGACCACACGTTGCACGTAGAGACCCAGTTTTTTGGCTGACAGTCCAGTCTTTAAACACTTTAACAACAGTGGCTCTGGAACATTTCATGAATGCGGCGGTTTCAGTGATACTCGCTCCATGGCTCCGAGCTCTTACAGTCGTCCCACGTTGAAAGTCCGTCAAATTGCATTTTTTACCCATCTCGTCACCCAAAAATCACTTCTACTACTGTCGCAAGCACTAAGCTTTCCCTTTTTATACTAGCCTCACCCTCTGGCGGCAACAGCGTGCAGCCTTAGCTCATTTGCTTAAAACTGTCAGGTAGTCATAATAAAGTGGCCACTCAGTGTATATAAAAATGTCAACAAACATCAGGAACGAACAAAAAAAAAAAAAAAAAAAAAAAAAAAAAAAAAGGTTCATTTTTTTCCCCCTGAAAACCCAAATGCGTAAAAAAGCAGCAGAGAAGAATTCTCAGAAAAAAAAAACGCACAAGAATTGAAAATGCTTCTTGTTGTTGGTGGTATATATATAGGAACTCTGCATGTGTCAGAGAAACAACAAAGGAGTATTCAGCTTTCATTTTTGTGGCAAATACAGACTAGCTCATAAAAGAAAAAAAGTTAGCGGATAATTTTACTATGTAAGAAAATTTATGGGCATCCTTTCCATTTGGTGGCTGCCTACCTGGCCGGTAAATATGTATATTAGCGTCCTAAATTATTTCGTCGGAAAAATGTCAGTACCTCGAAAAAGTGTGACGTAAAGATTTTAGAGTACGGAAATTAATGGCAAATGGTGCAGAAATTTCATATTTTAAATGTGTTTTAAAGATTTTCTATCATAATATTGAACTGTGAGTGATGCTGTGAAGAGACGCTGCGGTAGGCCTAATGCATCGCCAGAGGTGCATTCAAATAAAATGTGACTGCATACACAACCATTGAAACAGAAAACTTGCTGCAAACCCGCAAATCACGATAACAATGGAACGAGATAATTTAAAGAAAAATTAATATAACAGTAAATAATTATTAGAACATTACAGATTCCAGAGAGGGCAAAAGGACATTACGACTGAATCCGCAAAAATGTGTGTAAAATGGACCTTAAGGCCAAAACTTAAAAATTTTTGGACTATGAACCTCATAAAAACAAGAGACTAATTTTTATATCAAGAAAAGCAGTTCTGTTAATGAACCTTCAAAAATTATATAGCATCTTTAACAACTTAATTCAAAAATAGTACTTATAAAATATATAAGGAAAATATTTTATTTTAATAACTGGCAACTGCAAGAGTAACCTGGCAATAAAATAAAAAAAATCTTTCTGTGTAAATGAAACTTTTGTTACAGTTCCTATATATCGAGAACAGGCCTTGATAAAATCAAGAGGCCAGAAACTTCTGCAAAAACAAAATAACTATCGGAAGATGTGAAAAATAGTTGAACATTCTCATGTTAAGATAGAATTAAATATATTAATCTTAGTAAAACCTTAAGTGTTTTAATTGCTGTAATAACATTTTTATTTTTTTAATCTACAAGCAAAAACTATCTGCAAAATCTGCTAATAATTTGCAAACTATCCACATATGGCGTACGCGTGTACGTCTATATTGTGCGACTCTGTGCATCGCTACGGCGACGATGTGAAGCTTAGCTTCATTGAAAGGAAGATTCGCTGCAGCGTTTAATTCACGCGCGGACGACTACAAGTCCAAGCGCGTATTTTGTTACCACGAGAGCGAGCCGTGTTATACTCATACGCTACACAATATAGTTCGTTCATGTTTTGTCATTGTTTTTAAAGCGATGTTGAGAAATTTTTCGTTCTTTCGCATACTCGTGGTATGCGAAAGAACGTAGAAAAGCATGTTAGAAAGTACTAACATGCTTTTCTATGTTGTATAGGAAACTGGGGAACTATAACTTTCGGTTCTGGTTTGAACAGCTTCCATTCATAGCTGATTTGCTGTGTCACTGCACCTTTGGTTCTCCTGTGTTAATAGCTTGTTCGCAGGCCAGTTTCTATCTTACTCATACATATCTTTTGCAAATCGAAGAGTTTTTTTCCCAGTTTTTCCTGCCAACAACATACAGGATACAACAAAATAAAGGGTGGATGCTGTGGACCTATTTTCTGTAGCGTATCACTACATTTATCGCTCTCCTGCCAACAACATAACCTCTTTCTCTTGTACTCTTCCGCCCATCATTTTGGTACAGCAAGAAACCTTCCTTTTAAAGGACCAAAGCTTCATATTCTTTGCCGTAGCAATACATTAGGCCTACCGCAGCTTCTCTTCACAGCGTCAGACTCACAGGTCAATATTACGAAAAAAATATATCTTCAAAACACATTTAAAATATGCAATTTTTGCACCATTTGACATTAATTTCCATACACTAAAATCTGTACATCGCACTTTTTCCAGGTACTAAAATTTTTTCAATGAAATAATTTAGGACGCTAATCTACACATTTACCACCTGGCCTACCTACCCCTTGGACCGGCCCTGGCTGGAAAACCACAAGATCGAATCCTTACAGCTACCTCAGGTCTGACCTTAATACTACTAAGAAAATTTGGGAATCTATACAGCAACGTTTAGATAACCGCATTCCATACCCCAGTATACTGGCAGACCTCTGTAATGTGTTGACTAATATGGGACTAACTGCACCAAACACTAATCAATAATGTCACTGCAAGTATGCTTCGTAGGTGTCAAGACGTTCTTCGACACATAGGTAGTGTTACTGGATACTGAAATCCAGAGGTTTGGACATTCTCTGAATATACACTTTTGTCTATAATGTGGTACTACTTGTGAGCAGAAATTGCCCATTGAATTGTTTTTGCAAACACACTCTGGCGTTTGTTACGTGGCTTCACTTCATGCAATATCCCTAACTTTTTGTGACCAGTATATATATATACATACATACATTGCTGAAAAAAAATGTGTACAATCAAACTGTGACAGTTTGTACGGCTTTTCTACACAGCGTAGCTACGTGATCCAGCCTTTAATCTGTTGCCCTTAACGATCTGATAATAGAAGAGATCCATAATTCAGAGAAAGGCTAATTAGGAAGCACTGGCCTAGTCGGAAAAGTATTAATCCGACAGTGAATAGAAATATTGGTTTGTGGCTCTCTAATTTAATTGCTTAGAAAAGATTATTCATTCAGAGAAATCTGAAGATACAGACTCAACTAGCAAATACAAAAATTGGTCTATTACTCTTGCCATTTGGGAACAAACAGCTACAAAATTCAAAGTGAACATTAAATTCAAAACCAGTAGCACCAAAAGTAAACAGCTATCAAGATGGTTTTGAAGCATTACAGAAACAAAGGAGCAATGATATGTGTTCAAAAATAATATTGTCGAGAGAAAATTAATTCAAATTAGAAAAAAATTCTCATAAAACTATACTTCCAACCAAAGTAATAGAATGTAAAAGTATGTGCGCACGCCGATAGTTTTCAAATTATTAGCAGATTTTGCCAATATGGGCACATTTGGACGTTTGTGGCTTCTAGATTTTATCAAGGCCTGTTTCTCAGTACATAGGAACTGTATCAAGTTTCCTTTACACAGAAGGAATTTAAATTTTATTGCCAGGTTCCTCTTGCAGCAACTAGTTATTAAATTAAAATCTTTTCCTAAAGTAATTTGTAAGTCGACAGTATTTTTTTTTTTTTAATGGAGGTTTAACGACCACTGTGAGCAACTCAATGGGCTATAAGCAGTTGCCCGTCCCTAATTTAGGGTCACTGGTTCCAGGGAAGGGAGGGAGCCAGTGCTGTAAGACAAACACAACATCCATGCCTCACCGAGATTCGAACCCGGACCCCGTTCGGACGAATGATCAGAGGCCATCGCTTAGACCACTGCGCCACTGGGGGCAGCACAGTAATTTTTGAACTAAGCTGTTGAAAATACTATTTATAATTTTTAAAGGTTCATTAATGGAACTGTTTTCTGGGTATAAAATGTTTCTTTTAATTCTCTTGTTTTTATGAGGTTCATAATCCAATATTTTGCCATAAAGGTCAATTTCACACACATATTCAATTGTATTTTGCCGTCATCGGAATTTGTAATGTCCTAATAATTATTTTTTAATTGTTTATTTAAATTATCTTATATTGTCATCGTGATATGCAGGTTTGCAGCAAGTTTTGTTTCAATGGTTGTGTTCACAGATACATTTTATTTTTATACAACTCTGCTTCCAACTTTTCCCACCCCTGCATTCCTGAAATTTGAACAAAAATTTAGTAAACTGTAACTGGAAAAGCAAAGCAACTGGCCACCTTGCCTGTGACAGGTTCAATAGCATTCCTCTGCTTCATTATTTGATAGGCACAACTCTGATATGTGGAAGGGGGAGATGGGCACATTTGAATGTAAGTGTGTACTCCCACAGTCTAACAAAATGTTGCATTGGATATTTGTATATATTCCATTTGGATACAGATACATTATGATTTCAGTAAGCTTAATTCACATCTGGTATAAAACGTGCATTTTCAAAAAAAAAAAAAAAAAAAAAAAGTTAAATTTTTGAGTGCCTTACGTAGACTTTGAATTGTGACTGACAATATACTTCTTGGCCACAGGACTCTGTACAGGGTGGGTTTTGAATTTTTTTCAACCTTGAAGCTTTCTGGATTTAATAAGTATCTCTCCAACAGCTTATTCCATTTGTTACTCTATACACAATATATTTCTTGCAAAAAAAACTGGCTGAATGAGCCCTAAGAAATGCTGATCTAATATATGATAACAGTAATATAGAGTATCCTTTATAACTAACATACCAATAAGCTGTGTTTGTAACAATGTTTGCTACACGGAAGCACATTTGAGTAATTAAGTATAAATTCAATACTCTCTAAACATTTGAAGAATTAGAATTTCTTTTACAACTAGCTGCATTTGTTATTTAAAAATCTAACCAAATATTCAGTAGCTCATAAAAATGAAAAGGTCTAAAATTTCGTTTCCTTGAAATATATTTTTGTTACTCTTTCACGAAAATACAAAATTAAAAACGAATCAGCTGTGTTTAGATCCGAAAATCTAACAAATTCTTTACCACTCCTAGTTTAAAATGCAGTCGATGATATATATACCTGTTAAGAAAATACATGAATGTGTTCACGTGTTAAGCCTACCTCCACGTGTTACGAAACGAATACATGAATGTCTTCACGTGTTACGGGAATCTCCACGAGTTACGAAGCGAATACATGAATTGTTTTCGAAATCGAAGCCTATGAATTGAAACAGGAAAAGAACTTACCTTTTAAGAACGATAAAATCCATCGATTAGGCATGCAGTTCGGGACGATCGAGCTCAGCCTTGCCATAACTCACCGTCCGTAGTACAAGTGACGTAACAGCAGGTTAGAGAACGACGCAGCCGCAGACCAGAAGCTGCTTGAAAACCAATGGAATAAAATCTTCTAGTCGTATAAGCAAAAAAAAAAAAAAAGCGGAATTCAATAATCTTTATCAATTATACACAAGCTTACTGTTTTATCAACAGTATAATTTTGTTCTTTTTTGCCTGAATGTAATGTCACGCCAAAGATTAGCTGTGACCTTGCTAACATGACGAAAATGCAACGTTTAGCAAACGTAATGAATGTGACAAAATCGCAACGGTAACGGATGTAACATTTAACAAACGTTTATCAAACGTAGTCTTTGTACGGAAGACCAAATATAAACTTTTGCAACCGAAATGCGACGTCTTTTAAACGTCACGTGCTACTTGGGTATCAATGTTACAGTCAGTATTAACCTTGATAAATAAATGTTTCTTTTTATGGTATGAGAGTAACTGTGATGTAGCCAATATTACCTAACTGTAGATGCCATATATCTTATTTAGAATTCCTATAATTCTTGAATTAATTGTCTTCCAATTGTTGCTATTATTTAACCCCTGCTTAACAAACATTATTCAAGCTGGAATAGTGCACATTGCAAATATGGAATGAAATACCTTGCATTTAATTTCCTGCTTTCTGAGCCCCAGGCTTTTCTCTACAAGCTCTAAATGCTGTTTTTCATTTACCTCCTCTCTCTAGTCAGGCATTCTCAATTTCTGTATTTTGGATGCATTTTCTTGGTCTTCCACCAAATTTTGTTTTACATTAAGCTTTATGTCAAACATTTGTGTATGTATTTTCTTTATTCATGCACTCCACAATCCACATACATATATAATACACTGATGTCCATAAATTAAGGTGCAGAGGCAATATGCAAATTTGCAGATGTTGAAGTAGGTCTTTATTAGCAGAAAATCGCTTATGGTAGCAACTGATATAAGAGGCAGATACGACCAATTGGCTACCCATAATTTACATATGTGGAAACACTTGAGAGCACAAGATTGCTAAACAGTGATTAAAGCTAAAGCGACGGAGTTATCCTTATGAGTGTTAAACTGTTGGTTACTTGTTGTTGGTTATTTTTGTTATGGCGAGTGACATAAGATCACAAAGAACACATATCGATGATTTTACCCGTGGAAGAATTTTGGAGAAATTGGAAGCAGGACGTTCAACCCAAGATGTAGCCAGTGAGTTTGGAGTTGGCAAAAGCATAGTCGCAAGGCTGTGGAAACAATTTTCTGAAAGTGGAACAGTTACCAGACAGTACAGCAGTGGTCGACCATGCAAAAGAACCCCTGCTGATGATCGTTATATAACTGTAATGGTGAAAAGATGTCTCCACATAACTGCTTGCAGGATGGCTTGAGAGCTTCAGGCAAGCATGGGGACCACAATATTGTGCCAGACTGTGTCAATGTGATTGAATAGTGTTGGTTTGTATGCCCACAAACCGGTATGGTGTGTACCTTTGACCACATCATGCAAAGCACAGAGGTATCGATGGTGTCATGAATATGCCAACTGGACTGATGAGCAATGAGCCAATGTCCTGTTCTTGGACAAAAGTAGATTTTGTTTGTTGTCTGATTTGAGGCGCTAATATATCTGGCATGAACTACGCACTGCCTATTCTTCCACCAACATCGTGGAAGTTGACCATTACAGTGGTGGTGGGCTGATAGTCTGGGCCAGTATCATTACAAATGGACGTACTGAACTTTATGTGTTGCAAAGTGGAATCATGAATGCTCAGTGTTATTGTCAGGATGTTATCGTTCCTCATGTATGCAATTTTCATGGTGCTGTTGGAAATTCCTTCATCTTTATGGATGATAATGCCTGTTGTCATCACTTGAGCTGTGTTGATGACCTGCTCAACAGCAAAGGAATAGAGTGCGTGGAGTGGCCTGCATGCATACTCCCCTAACCTGAGTCCCATAGAGCATGTATGGGATGCTCTTAGGAAGTGCATGACAGAACACAATCCCCTACTGTATACCAAAAATGACCTAGTTATGGCACTGAAACAGGAGTGTTGCAACCTACCTGAAGATCTGCTGGACAATCTTGTCAAGAGTATGTGCAACCGAAGTCATGCTTGCATTGCAGTGAGGGGTGGACATATCCCTTATTAAACTTTGACAGGGGACAGTATCCAAAGTGTTATGACTGTTTTGCTTCTGCTTTGCCAAGGACCAAAAATGGTACGTTTTGTTCATGTACCCTATATTACCTGTACATTCACAAATGTCTGCTTCTTTATGCATATACATTTCTGTTAAGTCTGTCTGTATGTCATATTAACATATTTATCATCATCATCCTGTCAGAATTGTTTTTTCTCTAAAAATATAACTGCCCCTTAATTTATGGACATCAGTGTACATATCACTAAGCTGTTCTCTTGAGATTCAGAGGTTTGCTCCTCAAAGAAAGATAATTTATCTGCCAGACCAAAGTTACTGATATAGGTTTCACTTAGTGTTGATGCATCAAATGTCACAATTTGCAGTGATCTTGGCACACAACTTGAGCTTTACTGAGTTTCCATCACACTTCCAGCACAAGACCTTATATGTTTCACACTCATTTAAATTTTTTTCTTGCAGGCATTCCCTGAACCTAGTCCTGCTGTGATTCTATTGGCCTTCTATCTGTCTTTCCTGTCACATGGACTGAATAAATTATTTTAGTTAGCACCTCATCACTCATTCTTTCAACATGGCCATACCACTTCAAAGAATTTGTCTCACTCTTCTTACAACATGGTAATTAACACAGTAATCGGACATCGCCGAATTGACTGTAATTACTGTTTCACACGTGAATTAAATTACATCAGAAAACTTGAAAATTTCACCGCCGTGGAGCGGGAAATTTTTTCCCGCTCCACGGCGGTGAAATTTTCAAGTTTTCTGATGTAATTTAATTCACGTGTGAAACAGTAATTACAGTCAATTCGGCGATGTCCGATTGCTGTGTTAATTATCTTGACGTATTTACCACATATTATGAGAAGAATATTTCCTCAACTCTGAATACCTTCTCACAACATTTTATTTCTCATTACACGTTTGTAGCACATCTTTGTTCTTCACCTGATTAGAATGCATCATGCCACAAATCTCCTGTAAGTAATGCAGTTTACAAATGACTCATGAGTCTCTTCTGTAGTACCCATGTTTCAATACCATACATCATCAGGATAAGAACAATCACACTTTTGTACACTGCCATTTGGGATTTTTCAAGAACTCATCACTCTTGTGAAATCCTCCTATAGTAGTCATGACTTTCAAAGCTGAATTCACTTGTCTTCTGATTTTACCATCTAATCTGTTTCCTCTGTTAAACATGCTTCTTAAATACACAAGCTAATTCACCTGGTCTAACTTTGTGCCATTTAGAATTATTTCTTGCATTCAGTACTAACAGTTCCTTGCTCAAGACCATAACTTTGGTTTTTCTGTTATTTAAACTATAAGATTAAATTTCGTACAAAATTCGTACGTCCACGACAACATACTGTGCAACTCACTCTTGCACTCTGTCGACAAGACTGTGTCATCAGCATGCAGTACTAAGCTGTAAGTATTATGTTTTGAGATCTCTGTAAGCATATTTCATCTCCAACAGTTGTATTTTCAGGTCTTGGCTGTATTTGACAGTGGAACAAATAAATTAATACTGGTCAGCTAAAAGTTTATCCAACTTTTAGAGTTCATTGAGAGATCTTCTGCTGTCTTTTCAGACTGCAACCTTTGTTACTGAAAACTGCTTTTGTGTGTGTGTGTGTGTGTGTTGAATCCACCAAGTTTTAAGTCTTCTCTGGTTTTGAGTCATCTACCTTAGATTCTCATGCATGGAAACAGTCTTTCATCTTCTAAGTGAGATGATGAAACTATCTCTATTGACAAAATATCATACTTTGTAGAAGCATGTAGTCCAGATTTAATATTTACTAATTCTGTTATGCTTCCTGATCCATTTATTTTCCCCTGATATTGTTATCAGAGTTTAAATTCATGGTTTCTACATAATCTAGACATCAGAATAAAGTTTTTTAAGTTAGTGTACGAGGAGCATTCAGTAAAGATCTGTATTCACCCACGTACAATGGTGTCAGAAAGCTGAAACTCTGTAGATTGATTAATTCTTTGCTATGTAGTCCCCACCCAAAAAAACACACTTTTCCCAGTGAAAGATACACTTACAAATTCTGCTTTGTTCAGTGTCTCAGATTGCACTGTGAACCACAACTCTATTATGGAAATGATGGCATCATCGTCAAGAAAAGGTTGTCCTGTAGAAATGACTTGGAAAAATGAAGAAATCAGAAGATGCGAACAGAAGATGCGAAATCAGGTGAATAGCCAGTGCAGCAAAATATCAAAGCCATATTCACTGCCTTTTGTTTTGGCAGCAAGGGAGGTGTAAGCTGGTGCATTTTCTTGGAGCAGCAATATATCTTTCATTAGCATGTGTGCTTCTTCACATTTTCACACAATCTGCAAAGGAGGTTCACCTTATCACCATAACATGTTCTGGTGATTCCAGAGAACTTTTTGAAGGTAACTGGTGAAACGCACACCTCACTGGTCCCAAAAAGTGCTGAACACCACCTCCCAAGAAGGTGTTTGAACTCGTGGCTTTTTTGGGGGAGGTGGTGACTCTGCATGTTTCCATTGTTTGGAGCTTCCTTTGTTCCTGGGTAGAAAAGATATACTCAGCTTTCATCCATCATCACTAATCTGGAAGAGAATTCATTTGGGTCATCATTAGCCAAGCATTGGCATGAATGATCCACTGCTCCTCTTTTGCAAAAATGTGAAAAGGTATGGAATGTGTCTTGTCTCTACTTTACTCATGGACAAGTGGTTGTGAATGATGTTCTTCTGGGAGCCAACACTAATTTTGCCTTCATTAGCCAGCTAGACTCAGATTGAGGTGTGCCAATCTTTCACAATTAATGCCAGGTCTTTCATCACTGCCTCCTCCATCACAGCAGTTGTTAGCTTTTCTTTGCTGTGGATGCTTACTCATCCAGTGCTTTAATGTTATATACAACTTTGCTGCAACACTATAAAATGGGCACTCAGCCCCAAATACTGCACTCAGTTCCTCATAAATAATCTTCAGAATTTTGCCTTGGAGAAACAGGAAGTGGATTACTCCTCTGTTTTCAAACTTGTTCATACTTACACCACACCCAGCTGTATAGACCTGTAACAAGAAAATCAGTCATCACAATCTTACCATATTTTGTGCCACTACTACATTGATTATGAACTGTATACTGGGGAAAAAAAATGTACTATAATTTTTTTCTATGTGAACATCGATCTTTATTGAACATCCCTCATACATGCATTCATCTGATGTGCTTCATTATGTGCATAATATTTTGTGTTTTAAAATTGGAAGTTGCTACTGCAAAAGGAAGGCTCTTGCATGTGATCTTTGTTTGTAGGATTAATCCCATACTTGGCTGTTATCAAGAACCAAGTCCAAACCCAATGGAAGGCATGTCTGAAGAACAAAAGGAATATGAAGCCATGCAGTTGGTCAATATGATGGACAAGTTGGCCAGGTAGCCACAGCCTTTTAAGAGTTTGATTCTGTTAATTATGATTTGTTCTCGAGGTGTATCTATGATTTTCATATTACTGACGTTCATCCATTCTGTTTCTCGTTTTAACGTTATGAGCTGAGTATTTCACATGTTTACATTGTGTGTAAATAATATTTTAGAAGTGTGTTCCAAAATACCAGTTTCCAGAATATAATTCCCTGACCCCCACATCTTTCTCTCTCCTTTGAATTGTGCTTTCCTTTGGAAACTATACCATACATAAGACTTATTGAGTAAGAGTAACTTTTTTATTCATATCTTACTACTTATGAAAAAGAGAAGAAATGCTGATGCATTAACAAGAAAATATGGACAGTTTTTGACGTAAAGTTTGCAATTATTTTTCTGCAGGTAAAATATTGCTAAGAAAATATTAAAAAAAAAACATGTACAAAAACTAGCGGATAATGCTTACCTTGGCATTCCTTTCTAGCGACGGGAACATTTCATGCACGTGTTTTCCGGTCCTTTGTTGATGTTATTGTCCTAAAGTCCGTTGTATGCGATGACTGGCTTTACTTCTCACACTTTGAAATATCGCACGTAAAAGAGAATAGTACAATAATTAGAGCTATATAATAGTCAGAATTAGAACTACTAAGTGGAAAAAAAAACAGTTACATTTTGTAAAAAAAAAAAAGAAAAAGAAAAAAAGATAATTGTGTTCTCAAATGTTTTATCACATAAGTATAACAAATTGCTTTTACCAAGAAATGTAGAGCACAGACTTTCATTGTTCTCATAAAGAGTAGAAAAATCAGTGCAAAATTGTCACTTGTAGATTGAGAGGGGAAGAAAGGAGTTGAGCAAAGAACTGTTAATACTGAATGCAAAATGAGTATAAATCATACAGAGTTATACCAGGTAAATGTATTTGCATGTTTAGGAATCATGTTTGACCAAGATATCAGTAGATGCATGAATTCTGCTTTGAAAGCTGTAGCTCCTTTAAATGAATTTAACGGTACTGCTAAGTTCTTGAAAAGATCGTGAATGGCTCGGTATGAAAATGCAATTGTTCCTGCTCTGAGTATGGTACTGAAACATGGACACTACAGAAGAGACAGAGGAGTAAACCTGAAAATGAAATACGTTGGGTGAACAATAATGCTCAACCTTCAGTACATTAATTAATGTGCAGCATAGCACTAAACGCAAAACTATAGGATACTTACATTTAGTGAAGTACATTGTGCTAAATTCCTATTCCAAACATTCAATGTACATAGTTCAAGGTTATGAGCCAAGTTCCCTCTGTGGTAACATGCAGTTAACTTCTCAAAATTTACAGATAATTAATCAAAAAGCTTACAAACTCAATTATTTATCTCTTAATCTCCCACCCATGTAAAAAAAAAAAAAAACTTATTCACTAAAAAGAACTGTCATTATTAAAATGTCTCATTCACATAATCTCTTGCATTCGAAACACTAACTCATTTACATACTGTACTCATACAATTATCCTGGTTAGCAATTTTAAAAATTGAAGCATCTGAAAACGTTTAGAAAAAGCATATCACCGCATAGGGAGATGGCAAGTTTTAGCCTTCAATGTTTTCGCACTATTACATATAGGCATCTTCGGAAGGCAGATGTTCTTATTGCACTGCTGCCTGCAGCAAAGTGACAAGTTTAAGACCTAATGGCCTGGCCGTCCGGAGCTAAGTGATCGCCACACCCGTGCCATTTCGTGGAGAAAATCATAACACACTTCACTTCTTTTTCATTTTATGCTTGTTTCCCAATTTTATTAGTTCTTTCTATTAAGTAGAGAGGAAGTTTGGATCATTAAAATTGCAAATATTGCTCCTATTTTTTTCTATTAATATTGTTTCAGACTTCTCTATTTAAACTTTCCATCTCCCTATGTGGTGATATGCTTTTTAAACTGTTTTTAGGTGTTTCAATTTTTAGAACTGCTAGTTAATATTGCTAACGAGGATAATTGTGTTTGAGTGTAGTATGTAAATTAGTGAGTAAGTTAATTTTTTTGCATTGATGGGAGATTAAGGAGTTAATAATTCCGTGTGTAAGCTTTTTGATAAATTATCTGTAAATTTTGAGAAGTTAACTGCACACTACCGCAGAGAGAACTTGGCTCAGAACCTTGAACCTCATGCATTAAATGTTTGGAATTGGAATTAAACTTAATGTACTTCCCTAAATGTAAGTATCCTATACTTTTGCTTTTAGACAGAGGAATAATTTGGAGAGATGCATTATTTACAGGGACTTTGTGGAAAAAGGGGCATTCTGTTCATGTGAGGAATGAAAATGTGTTACAGTTGTTAATGTGAAGCAAAATGTTGTTGGCTGAACAGAGACAAATATTTTGAGGTGGTTTGGCCATGCTGAAAGAATGAGTGTTGAGGTGCCTAAGGAAATTCATTCAGCACAAGTGGCATAAAAGAAAGTTAGAGGAAGACTGAAGAAATCATGGGAGGACTAGATTTGGGAATGCCTGCAAGAGAAAAGGATGATGAGCGCAAAGTACAAAATGTCTTGTGTGAGACGTGATGGATGTCGACGAAGCTTGAGTTGTGTGCCGAAATCACTATAAAAGGTCACATTTTATACATCAACAGTAAGTGAAACCTAATGCCATCAGTAACTTTGATTTTGTAGATGATCTTGTTTTGAGGTACTAACTTCTGAATCTTGAAGAACAGCTTAGTGATATATAAGGGTGTCATTTCATATGAAATGTACACTGTGGCAATGCTGTGGAGTTGATGATGCCATCTCGAGAATGTTTGCATCAGTTGTAGTGCGGGTCTTGAAGAAGCGGCATGTGGCTGCATTACTCCCACAGTGCATGGTGTTGTGGATTGATGAGAGTTAGAAATAGCCCATGCAGATGTTTCAGGTGCTGTGACATGTGAAAATCAATGGCCATTCATCAAGATTGAAACTTTATGTGGAAAAAATCCAACAGACATTCACAGTGCTTTGCTTGAGGTTTGTGGTGATGAAACAGTAGACTGGAGTACAGTTTTCCTGCCAAGCTGCTCACTTTCATGAAGGATGTTTAAGCATGGGTCGGATGCATTATCAGTGTTAAATATACATAATATCTAAGGTATTGTTTACCTGATATTGTCAAAGTATTTCGCACGTTGTTGCTCTGTGAGGCACGTGCTCCCGGCCCGATAGGTCTTTTATGTTACGGGTTTTTGGTTAGTTATAAAGTTTTTCAGAAACAAAACAATTAGGTTATATAATTTCAGTTCAACATTCATTCATTCACACAATCAAACGTTTTAAATTTACTATTAATTAAAAGATTGTAGTAGAAAGAGTTATACTCTCGGGTTAGGAGACGTCTCACAAGGGATTTGTGGTCATGTTGTTACATCCAGCGCTTTCGGTAATGTCATACTACCATCGTCGAGCCTCTACTTCCAAACGAGTGTTCCTCGCATGTGTGTTGTCCTGGAGTTGCATGTCGGGAATCGAAGGGAAGGTTTGTGGCCTGTATGTGTTAGGTGATTTGTTTCTCATGTGTCGCCATCTATTGGATGAGTTGGTAGGTATCAGTTGTAAGTATAATTCATTTTTCATTTTTGTGTAGATATTTTTGGGCTATTATTATTTGTTTGTAAACAGATGTATTATTTTTAGTCCTTTATTTAATGTGTGATTTTTTGTAATGTATTTTTTTTTGTCTTTTTTTTTTTTTATGGATTTTTTTTTTTTTTTTTTTTTTGGTAAGTGATTTTGAGGCTGTGTCTAGTGTGGTATCTTGTAAGTTGCATATTTTATCAAGACTCCACCACACTAGACACCGCCTGGAAATCACTTATAAAAAAAGAAAAAATCCATAAAAAAAAGACAAAAAAAAAAAAAAGAACATTACAATAAATCACACTATTAAATAAAGGACTAAAAATAATACACCTGTTTCTACAAACAAATAATAATAGCCCAAAAATATCTACACAAAAATGAATTATACTTACAACTGATACCTACCAACTCATCCAATAGATGGCGACACATGAGAAACAAATCACCTAACACATACAGGCCACAAACCTTCCCTTCGATTCCCGACATGCAACTCCAGGACTACACACACGCGAGGAACCCTCGTTTGGAAGTAGAGGCCCGACGATGGTAGTATGACATTACCGAAAGCGCTCGCCGTAACAACGTGACCACGAACCCCTTGTGAGACATCTCCTAACCCAAGGAGTATAACTCTTTCTACTACAATCTTTTAATTAATAGTAAATTTAAAACGTTTGATTGTGCGAATGAATGAATGTTGAACTGAAAATATATAACCTAATTGTTTTATTTCTAAAAACTTTTATAACTAACCAAAAACCCGTAACATAAAAGACCTCTCGGGCCGGGAGCATGTGCCTCACAGAGCAACAACGTGTGAAATACTTTGACTATATCAGGTAAACAATACCTTAGATATTATGTATATTTAACATAAAGCATGTTTATGACATAAGACAACCCTTAAGGTTGCCTCATGAATTGCATGTTTCATAATTATCAGTGTTCCTGAATTTCGAAAAGTTTGTGCCAGGTGAGTACTGCATGTGCTGTTGTCTCATGAGATGAAGGCAGAATGTATGCAAATTTCATTTGAAGTCTTGGAACATCTCAAAAATGATAGTGAGAGTTTTCTGGTGGCCAGATTGTGACAAAAGAGGAAAGATGGTTACATCATTATGACCCAGAAAACAAAAAGCAGTCCATCATGGAATTTCACCATAAACAATATCCTAACAAAAGAAATGCAGAACTTGAGATGCAGTTGGAAAGGTCATGTCTGTTTCTCTTTTTTTTTTTTTTTTTTGTTGCTGTTTTTAATAGTAGTGAAGGATTCGCCATTTTTCTGGGTAAAGGAGCTGCGATAAATTCTGAACAAAACTTTGAGACTCAGAAGAAACTGAGAACTTGTATCTCAAGGAAAGCAGGGCAGAGTGGTCAGACATTTCTCCTACACAGCACTAGGCCTCACGCCAGTCCTGCCACATCCTCAGTATAGCCCAGATCATGCTCCTGCTGATTTCCATGTTTCCTAAACTAAAGGAATACTTGAGGGGCCATCACTTCACATCTGACAAAGAAGTGAAATCAGCAGTGCATCATTGGTTTCAGAAACAAAATCATGAATTTTTTAGGACAGTCTTTGAAAACTGTTATCACGTTGGAAGACATTTATTGAAGCAGGAGGTTGTTATGTTAATTATGCAGCCTTTTAAACAAAAGGTGAAGGTAAATTTTTGTTTTTGTATCATTGAAGGAACTTTTACCATTCATTTTTGTATTCAAGTGGGAGGCCAGACTTTTGAGCCCACCCTCATACTGTGATGCTGTCTTGTTGTATGGCTCTGATAATTTGGATTTGGATGCAAAACTGTCAGAACCTTGGATGTTCATGCTTAAATGAAGGGTTAGCCAAGGTCTTTGCTAGCATTTTCTTATTTGGCTTATTGTGTTGCTTTATTGAGAATGTGCTAACAACAGACAAGACTTTTAAGTGTTTTAAACAAGTTCTATAGGACTCTTCTGTGGAAGAAACTGAATAAATATGGTATTACTGGGAATCTACTTAATAGTGTGAAAGCCATGTATGCTGGCAGTACAGCATGTATGCGAGTGAATAGTGTTTTATTGAAATGGGTTTCTATTGGTGCAGGAGTCAGGCAAGGTTGTATAATGTCACCTTGGCTGTTTAATATATTTATGGATGCATGCATGATGTCAAAATGGATAATACTGGTTTGTGTCTTGGTAATATGTGTGTGTGTGCAGATTGTTCTATGCTGATGACACATTCCTGTTAGTAGAGAGCAAAAGTGAGTTGCAGAGTATGTTTTCCTGGATGTATGAAGTTTGTATGAAATTCAAACTGAGTTTAAATAAGGGAAAAACCAAAGTTATGGTTTTTGAGCAAGGAACTTTTAGTACTAAATACAAGATGTCATAATGACACAGAGATTGGACAGGTGAATGAGTTTGTATATTTAGGAAGCATGTTTGACATAGAGAACAAATTGGTTGGCTATTCTGTTTAAGAGCGGGAAGTCGCATGGTCACTATGTTTTGAGAACACCCAATTATACTTCGGGCAAACTTAACCTGATTACGGATTGAAGGTTACGAATGATTTTTATCCCATAATTTAAGGATATGCTGCTAAGTTCAAAAGTTTTTTTTTTTTTTGAGCTTAGCATTTTATTTTTATTTTTTTCAAGCATAGTCAAATGTAGTGATTTTTGTGGTAACGGAAGCCGTCACAGGGAAAGCATGGTTGGCTGCCCAACATGAAAGCGGAAATGTTGCTTCGGAGATCGTTCTGTATGATGACGTGACTTTGTCCTGAACTAATGTAAACTGTCAGATGTAGACTCGACTCCACGTTGTTGTTTTTTTCTTTTTTTTTTCTTGTTAAGTCGATTAGTTGTGGGGCGACGGGAATTGCTGTAGTTGTGAAGTGTGCTTCAGTGGCTTCCAGTT
This sequence comes from Macrothele yani, assembly GCA_039090855.1. Classification (NCBI taxonomy): domain Eukaryota; kingdom Metazoa; phylum Arthropoda; class Arachnida; order Araneae; family Macrothelidae; genus Macrothele; species Macrothele yani. Next base: position 65,372,158 of record CM076990.1, on the reverse strand, counting down.
CCAGTGGTGCGAAAAAATTGAAAAATTCACAGCAATACAAGGAATCTTATTCGTTGGAATTTCCATGTTTAAAGTGGTCGCGTGTTTCTGCGAATCACGTGTTTTGCAGCATGTGCAATTGTGATTTTTCGGTAGCTCATGGTGGAAGGGTCGATTACCAGAGGCATGTAATTTCAAAAGAAAAAACAAAAAAAAAAATGCGAACAAATATGGTTTATTGAAAGAGTATTGTCCCCCATCCAGATTAAAATGTTGCTGAAAATGTAGCAGTGTACTCTGGAAAATTGGGATGCTACCCTACAAATTTTAATGCTGTAACTTCACTTCACTTCACTTCACTTCACTTCACAACAGAGAAACTATGGGTGCCACGCATGTAGACTACTGATGACTTCCTTCAGATGTTGGCATCCCTGTGAAAGAATGAGTGAGGAGGTCCTGACTATGAGAATTTCGTCGGCCCAAGTGGCAAGAAAGAAAGGTAGGTGAAGGCCAAGAAAATCATGGGAGGACCAGATTCAGGAATGTCTGCTTAAGAAAAAGGTTATGAGTATGAAGTACAAAAGGTCTTGTGTGCAGCATGTGATGGATGTTAATGAAGCTTGAGCTGTGTACCGAGATCGTTATAAATAAAGGCATTTGATACACCAATAGTAAGTAAATTCTAGTTCTATCAGTTAAATGTGTACTTGGCACATGGTCTTTCTTTGAGGAGCTAACCTCTGAATCTCAGAGAACAACTTAGTGATATGTATGCATATATGTTTAAACAAATTCTTCAGCAGGTAGCTGTGCTCTGCTGTTATGACCATTCCAAACACAATGCATTTCCTGTAATGTCCACATCAGAGGGAGAACAAACTTATTTCCAATGTTTTATGCCCTGTGAAGGTACTGAGTAATATTTACTGATTGGTAAAATGTTCCCATATACAGTGCCAAGATCATCTGCCGATAAATGCTCTTGACATCACATACTGGCATCACACAAAGTGGAGAGTGTTTTAATTATTCCTCAGATGTGGACATGGGGAGGAGTACACCATGTTTGAATTTCATAATGGAAAGTGTAGTATTGCTTTACTTGCTGGTGAATTATTAAAAATATTTTCAAGATTTATCTTTCATGTGTGTGTTCTCAAATACTTATAAGAGCACAGTATACTTAATAAAGAGGGGAAGTTTTTTATTTGCCCTGAGGCATGTGATTGAATCAAAAACATTTGTTGTCTACTCCTTTTTTCTTTACAGGACTCCTTGTTTCAATTTGCTTCACACTTATGTTATTGAACAGTACAGAAATAGATTTATTTGATGTCAAAGTGGAGTTTACTTGCAAGGACGGAAACTATGGAAAATGGTGCATTTTCCACCGTGTACCTGTCCCTAATCAAAATCCTGAGTCAGTGAGCAGAGAACCTCATGTTGTTGCATGCTCGTAATTTTAACCCCACATTTTGATGCGTGTTAACACTGTCTTCCAGGCCCAATTTAAACAGCCCAAGATGCCAGATTTAGGGAAACACCAAGCTGGAAGATTTTTTTATACAAATGTACAATTTTTTTGTGCCGTGCAAAGGCACTAGGACCAAAGAAAATTTTTACTTAAATAATTTTAATACATTCTATTAATTTTTGAATTTGAAATCTATAATATTTGTAGTTCTCACTCCATAATGGTGGACAAAAAGCATGAGTTGCTGGCTGTGTTGAGGCTAATGAAAATATTAAAATAATTAATTGTTATATGGGCTGTAGTGTGACTTTGAAACTTATTATTTGCTGGTTCAGATGGATCCTGAGGGTTGCTCCGCTTCCTTGATGTCTAATAATATGCTAGTTTATAAGTAATATGTGAAAACAATTAGAATTACTGTTTATTTAGGGCACATTCTTAATTAATGTTTACTCAGCAGGCATGAGCAGGAGCTTCTCCTATTGTTTTTACTTTTTTTCTAAGATTTATAAAGCTGCTATTCAAAAACTTGACCATAAACAGTGAATGCAATATATAAATAATTCACCAAAGGGTGTGTATAATGAATGTCATAATAATACCTAGGAATTAACGTTTAGAATTTATTAATACAATCCATTTATTCTTTATAAAAATGGGCAGGGCCAGAAAATTTTCAAAATCATTACATGCCCAGTCGGGCATGTTGTCCAAAAAATACATGCCCAAACCAAAATTTTACATTCTTGATTATACACGCACATCTTGCACCTCAGAAATGATATAAGTAACAAAGTACTTTTACTGCAAGCATTCCATAAATTGCCCCCCCCCCCAGCAATGAAATTCGAATTATAACTCAACACACATGTTTATTAATATTTATACCACTTATAAGGCAAATAATACAAAAGAAAAAGCATCTGAATGAAAAAACTTTGATATTAGACTTGTTACAAAAATTTTAATCAGAATCACTGCTATCTTTGAAAGTAATGAAACAGACTAAAAAATTTAAAACAGCCAGACGTCTGGGTTCCTTAAAATGATGGCATTTGCCGATAATGCATGGTCATCGTCGCGATGAAATAATACCCTTTAACCAGCCCGACAAGACCACACATACACTAATAATTTTTATGGCCAACCTTCAGCCACAGAGTTCGGACGTCACCGGAAGTTTCATCATATTTTCTTGGAGCAGCTGCTGCTTAAACAGGTTGTGTCATGAAAGCAACTTAACGAGAGCAGACGCTTAGGCTTAACCTGGCAGCTCGTGTTTGCTACTGAAGCGAGTGAGGTTACTTTCGGGCATTTGAAAAAGGTAAATCAGGAGTCTTTCTCAATTTTTTTTTTTTTTTTTTTTTTTGTGCAAATCTTTCCGAAGAACTGAAAATTGTATTGATACCACTTTTAACAAGATCCATCAGAAAACAGAAGAGATATGCATTAGAGAAGTGTCTGCAGTTAGAGTAAAGTGATACCAAACTGTTAACATTTGGCAACGTCGGGATGCGTCGCACTCTGCAGGAGTATTGATTTTACCTAAGTTTAAATAAAAAGAAGTAGTATATGCGTTTAACGTGCTGGTAGAATTTCAGCCCTAAATTTTAGGAAAATAAGTGCGTGTTATACGTGAATAAATATGGTATAAATCTCTAGGACGTAATTTTGTGGCTCTACTATTTCGTGGTGTAGTAGAATAGAATCCCAAGTGTATTTCCCCAATATTCAACATTCTGGTTTCAAATGGATACACTCAGGATCCACAGAAAAAACAAAACAAAGAACTCTTAATCCATGAGTTCCATACTAAAGCACTGATCTGAGATTATTAGTTGCCCAGATTTCACTTAACCTAGAATCAGGATTTTTATAGACAGAATTGTCAAAAGAGAAATTTGATTTTCATGGGCTTTTTTTATCTTTGTGATGCGATGAAATGTATTATAATTTGTAACACTTTTTTTTTCTTTTGCAGCCAATTTGACTTTAAATAAATCATTATTAAGGAACATCTTATACTTTTTAAAAACATAAATGTTAATAATAGTATTTATCATTTCGAAATTTTGTTTATACATTTTTTTTACATTTATGTTTTTTAAGACCATCCCTTAGAAAAATGTATAACCAAGGTTTCACTGTGCTTTCTTTTCATTACTGATTAGGTTTTGTGGCATGAAGATGTATTTATTATGTAACATATTTGGTAGGTGTGGTGACTCAATGATTATTATTTTTTTTTTATGTGTATATACAGGGATGGCCTTGTTCAGCCAGTAAGAGTGGGTGATGATGGGAAGCCTTATGCAGTGAGTCATATCCTGGAGTTGCAGAGAGGTACTGGTATCAAGCCAATGCCTGCTGAGGATTCTGACTGAGTCAAAGACTGTGTTCAAGAGTTTAACATATTTTCAGATGTAATGGTATTAATCGTGTCTTGTGTACAAATTTCTTTGTCTTTAAACTCTGGTACTTTTTGTTGCTTGTGCCCATATAGCAGGCTTTGTAGTAAATATTCATTTTTATGGATGTTGAGTACTTCAGCAAGAAAGCCATCTTTTCTTTCACTGTAATTAGTAATTTTGGCATTTTAAACAATATTAAAATTAATAGTTTTTGTTTTAGTATGATCAAATCATATTCTGCTTGAACACCTTTGTTTCCAAGCAATGTCCAAGTTGAATTAATATTGAAAATTGCAAGCCTTGTTACTTGCTGTCATTTTACATTCTGTTGTCACATGTAAAATTCCAGTATCTGTTCCACTGATGCAAAGGCATCGTAATTCATTCAACATAGGAAGTTTCATGTTGAAATTCTGGGATGAACTTGTGGCCAATATAGAAGGTTTCCGATGTTAATATTTGAGAGTAAGCTGAAACTGTTTCTATCATTTTCTCTCTGTGACCCCAGAAAATAAGAAATTCATCATGAGTTTTAATGAGATGATTTAAAACTGTGTTGCTGAACAAAATGTATTTGATTTTTACTCAAGACTTGTAGGAGGGGAGATAAATAAATACCGATAAAAGGGTATCAGAATGTCTGAAGTTTTTGAGCTGGTTTATTATGTTATGTGCTTGTCATTGTTAAGTTCTTTTAAAGAACTTTCATCATTCATTTTAAGTTCTTGTATTGATTTTTTGTAAATTGACCATGGTGTTCCTTGGTTAGCTTAAATGTTTGTTTTTCTTGTTTTGTCGAGGAATTAGTTGTAAAATTTTGTACATGAGAGCAGAAGCAAAGATTGTTACTGGCATGATTCTTTTTTTCTGTACATTTTCATGTAATTATGTTAAAGTTATAGGAAATGGAATGGAAATTCTGTAGTATAGATTTGTAAGATGTCCTGTAATTCAGTATTTGGAACCCTCTTTAGTTTGAGTGTATGTATATAATGATTCAAATTGATTTACTTAAGAAATATAGATGTGGCATGATATATTTATTCAGCCTTCCTTGTAATTTTCTTGTGCATATAAGCATTAACTGCATGCTGAGTAAGTTAAGATTTCTGTCTTATATGTATAAGTATTTATTAATGCTGAGCAAGTTCAGATTTCTGTGGTAAGAGGATTACTGTATTAGTGGGGTCATCACAAAAGTTGTGTGTCCCCCTACCTAGAAATCGAGCAAAAAACATAGTACAGAAGAAGTACTAAAGTAATAATTCAAATTTGTGTTTTGTCTAATTCTGCTTTATTTTTTCTATTTGTTAACACAATCATCAGATGTATTTAAATTTTTAAATGTCAGCAGAGTGAAATTGATGTTTTATAAAGCTGGGGTCAAGCTACTAGCAGATATTCTTTTTCAAACACCAAATTTGGCAGAGGAAATGTGTTGTATTATTTGTTTTTCAGAAATGTTGATTCTGTATGTAAGCAGCAAGCAATGCTCCTGTTGTCTAGTAGCATTCAGCAGATTGTGTGTCCGGGTTTCATCTCTGCTAAGTAGATTTCAATGTGACATATGGTCAGTTGTCAAGTAGTGTGGTCTGTTGTCAAGTAGTATGTATTGGAAAGCATTTCACTGGTAACACAGCTCTGCAGCACACAGAATTATAAGATAAATACGGAATAGATAATTAGCATTTTGCACCTTCTTCCACACAAAAGCTCCCCCCCCTCCCATTCTTCTCCCCAATGGAAGCAAATTTTAAAGTGGAATCTATTCTTCAGTAGTTAAGCATTATTTATTTGAAAAGTAAAATTTGTTTGTGAAAAAACACTGTACCAATTATACGAGGGTTGTACCAAAAGTAATGCAAAAGTGGGCATAACTTTATTAACTGACAGAAGTTAAATATTGTGTAAGCTGTTAAGCCCGTTGCAGAACTATGTGGTAAAAAGTTAATAGTAAATTTTAAAGAACATATTGTTTTCTTATGAAATTTTCTGTTTCACACATTAGAATTTATGTCTGGAACCTTGGAAGGTTGCGTGTGAAGTTATGCTTGGGGGTCTTCTTAGAAAACTTTATACAACAATAATAAAAAACTGAAATGTTAAATAATTCTCACCTTCGGTTTTTTTTTCTTGGATTTCGCCAGGGTGCTCGTCTTTCGTGCAGTAAATATTGTGGAGTCGATTATATTGATGTAAACTGAATGAAACTATATCTTATATTTGATAAAAACTTTATGAAACCAACAAAGGAATGAAAAATACTTTAAAATTCTAATAAAAATTCGGAATACAATTGAGTTTTATTCGAGTAAAATCTGAACCAAATCATGTTAAAAAATCGAACCATAAAAACAGCAGTGATGAATCTTCTAAATGATGACGTGGAAGTAGGGCGTGACTTGGCAAGAGATCAACGTGACATAGATGACTAGGCAGTTGAGGCAAGAACATTGCCGACCACTGACGAAGACTACGACTTAGGTAGTTAAAACGCGCTTGTAACAACTGGAAGAGTGTGTGAACAACATGTGCATATTTGAAGGCTTATTTAGAAGATTCATCACTGCTGGTTTTATGGTTTGGTTTTTTAACATGATTTTGTTCAGATTTTATTCGAATAGAATTCAATTGTATTCCGAATTTTTATTAGAATTTTAAAGTATTTTTCATTCCTTTGTTGGTTTCATAACGTTTTTATCGAATATAGGATATAGTTTCGTTCAGTTTACATCAATATAATCAAATCAGCAATATTTACTGCATGAACGATGAGCACCCTGGCAAAATCCAAGAAAAAAAACGAAGGTGAGAATTATTTAGCATTTGAGTTTTTTATTAAATTTGTTGTATAAAGTTTTCTAAGAAGACCCCCAAGCACAACTTCACGACCTTCCAAGGTCGCAGACATTGAATTCTAACATGTGAAACAAAATTTCAGAAGAAAGCAATATATTCTTCAGAATTTACTATTAACTGACGGAAGTTGTTCAAATTGCACATGTTGGTAGAGTAACTCTTTCTCTATACAAAGGTACTGCTCAACATAGTCTCCATCACAAGGGATGCATTTGTGCCAGCATTGAACCTAAATCTCGAATCCTCTTTGAAAAAATTCAGGGGTGGACTGTTATACCCACCTTTTCACGGCCTCTTTGTCTGTGTCATCAAATCTTTGTCCTTGGAGACTGTCCTTCATTGGACCAAACAAGTGGAAGTCAGAGGGTTCCAGATCTGGACTGTACGGTGGATGGGAGACCACCGGTCATCTTAATTTGCTGATAGCCTGATTTCTTGCCAAAGATGTGTGTGGTCTTGCATTGTCATGGTGAATGTGGAGCCTTTTCAGATTCATGTTCGGTCTCTTCCTCCTTATGGCTTCTCTAAGCTTCTGGAGTGTCTCAATGTACCGCTTGCTGGTGATGGTGTGGCCACGTTCCAGAAAATGAAGGAGAATGACACCCCTGTCATCCCCAAAAACAGTCGTCATGACTTTCTGTGCTGATCGCTGGCTCTTGAACTTCTTAGGCCTTGGTGAAGAGGTGTGATGCAATTCCATAGATTGATTCTTTATTTCCAGATCGCAAAGATATGCCCACATTTTATTTCCTGTCACCAGATTGGGAAAAACCATGTCGTCATTGGCTTCAAATGCTTCCAGCAGATCAGAGGAGACTTTCACCCTTCTCTCCTTCAAATCGAGTGTCAACTGCTGAGATACCTACTTTGCATACACTTTCTGATACCCTAAGTCTTCCACCATCTTCTGTATGGCATTGTGACCACAGTCCAGTTGTGCAACAAGCTCACGGATTGCGACTCATTTCTCCGTGCGAATCAATTCATCCACTCGCTGACGATTCAAGTCAGTGATCGCAGATGATGGTCTCCCACTGTGTGGTTTGTCTTCAATGCTGGTTCCCCCTTCTTTAAACTCCTTCATCCATCTGTGCACATTGCTCTTGTCAATGGTGTCATCTCCGTAAACATTCTGTAGCCTTCTGTGGATGTCGAACAGCCTGCACCCTTCCTTCGTCAAGAACTCAATGATGGCATGTTGCTTTTGCTTGGAATCCATTATTTACCTTCAATGAAGAAGAAGGGTTACTATTGAGGAACAGTTACTCTACCAACATGTGCAATTTGAACGACCTCTGTCAGATTCTTCTGTCAGTTAATAAAAAGTTATGCCCACTTTTGCATTGCTTTCGGTACAACCTCGTATCACATCCTGTGGGCATGATTTTATTCAGCACCTTGTATTGTTATGAACATTTTAAAATATGCAAATCATTGATTAATATTTATTGTGTTTTGAATATTTTTTTCAGTGGGTGGGGCATGGAGTAACAATTTACTTTCTGTTACAGCTAGTGATAGACCATTTTTTTTTTTTTTTTATTAATTGGACGTTTGACGACCACCGTGAGCAACTCAATGGGCTATAAGCAGTCATCCGTCCCTAATTTAGGGCCACTGGTTCCAGGGAAGAGAGAGAGCCAGTGCCGCATAAGACAAACACAACATCCATGCCTCACTGGGATTCGAACCCGGACCCCATTCAGACGAATTTTTATACCACTGCGCCACCGGGGTGGCTAAGGACCATTCGTAAATGATTCGTTCACAACGAATGACGAATGGTTTGCTTTCACTACTGTGAATGATCATTCAGTCTGCCATTATTGCAACACACAACGAAGTTGCAGCAGCTGCCCCTGTGGCACTGTGGTCTAAGCACTGGCTTCTGACCATTCATCCAAGATGGGGCTGGGTTTTGAATCCCAGTGAAGCACGGATGTTATGTTTGTCTTACAGCACTGACTCTCTCCCTTCCCTGGAACCAGTGACCCTAAATTAGGAATGGGAAACTGCTTTTATAGTCCATCAAATTGCTCACATTGGTTATTAAACCCCGAAACAAAACGAAAGTTGCATGTTTAACTTTCTTCTGTCCCTATGAGTTTAGAAATGAATTCCCAATTAAAAAAAAGATCTGCTAAGAATTAATAAGTGTTAATTGTTATGTGAGTGAGCTATAAGCAGTCGGCTAGAAAATATGGCGAAATTTAAGAATGGGACTTATACGGGAATGATATTTAAATGGTGTGAGCGAATTGTTCACAAGAAACTGGCTCGTGACAAATTGTTCATCGTGTATGGTGGAGAGCTTGTGTTTATTTGAGCAGTTTGCAAATTTCCACTGTGGCCTTGGAAGTGCTTTGGTCGTACACTCGGGGTCCCTGTAATGAGTGTTTTATTTAGTGAGTGTAGTGACAACCTGTGGAAATTGAATGACCATTCTTGTGAATGATAATTTGTCAGTGACTTTGAATGACAAATTAACTTCCAAGAAGGGATGATTTATATTTCATCACTAGTTATGGTATTCTATCTGCGTATCTGCCAAGGTTTGCAGTTTACTCATAAAATTTACGGAAATTCTACTTGTTTCACTGATATTTTACGGACTACTATTTTACAGTTTTCCTTTTTTGTTGTTTTGTTTTCCTAAGATTAGTCCAATTTCAAGGAGAGAATAAGTGTCTTGAAAACCACAGTACCTATATATTCTGATTTATCTTATCACATTTACTCCTATTCACTTCTGAGTCCCCAATCATCTATGCTAGGTAAAAACACTAGGATTAGGATTGGCAATAACTTCTAAAAGAGAAAGGAAGAGAGAGGGAGATGGAGGGAGGGAGAGAGAAAATGAAAAATATCCACCTTACATATAAAAGTTAAAATTGTGTTTTCAAAGATATTCTAACATGTTACCTCGGTTGAAGTAAAAATTTACTGCAAGATCGCTGTAATTTTGCAATAACTAATGAAATTTTTATCTGCATATGTAGGCTAATGATAACGTACTAATGAGATAATTATGTATCGATTGCATTTTAATCGCTGTAAGCATTATATAATGCCAAATATCTTAATTATGACATATGGAATCAATTAAAATTAACAAATCATTTCCATAATAAAATGGCTTTTATAATTGTTGACATGGTTGATACAGTTAATTAATACATCGTCACTCAAGCATATCGATTAAATGTTCATGAATTTTTTTACGGATTACAATTCTTGAAAGTTGCAGGTCTGCTATATGTGGCATCTCTCCTGTTCATGTGACATTTTAGATCCAAAAAAAAACTTAATAGTGCCATGTCATGTCTCTGTTGTGGACACAGCAAGTGTAGTATTGCCCATCTTAATTGCTTACTTTTATGGTATTTCCGACTCAGTTTGATCCTTTACCACCTTCACTAAAGCACGCTGCTACAGAGGTATCATAGCCTAGGTATTTCCAGATTAGGTGCCAAACCCAAAGCTGGGGATGCCACGTATGTTAAGGGTCAACTTCATAGGAAACTATCCAATCCATACATTCATGTTGCGACCTCCTGGTAGTGTGTGGAACCCCCCGGAAAAACTGCAGACTGGAGCTCGAAAACACACCAGAGATGCCCACCTTCCACACTGCACACAGCATGTGTTAGCCAACCATGAAATGGTGGTGGTGGTGGTGTTGCCATCTGAAAAAAATGTCAAATGATAATATTTTAAGAATTCCTTTTTCATTTTGTATATTCTGAAACGTTTGTAACAAAATGTCAAACAAAAAGCATACTGACAAGGCATAATTTGGCCTTCTACGTTAGTGCTGGGTTATTGACTCACTTTTATGTATATCTAGTAAATTCTGAATGTGCTGAAAGTAAAATTTTCAGTATTTGAATCAGTTTACAGTTTCTCCTTGTCATTGTTTGTCAGTTTTACAAAGAGCAATATGTAACAGTTTGAGTTTTTCATCTACTTGGTTTCTCCTTCGACCTTTTACCTTTAGGACATCCATTCTAGCATTCTTTCCGTCTAATTTAATATCCACATATTTATTTCTGACTGTCTCTGACACCCTAATTCTTTTTATATTTTCTCATTTTTCATCTTGTTCATTTTCTTGCATTCTGCAAATGACTGTTGCAGAATGCATAAAAGTATGTGGTGTTGATTTTTAGAATTGGGAATACAGTTGCAAACAGAAATGCATACTGATACAACCTAGTGTCAAAACTGTGCACTATAAAAAATCCACGAAAAGTGGGTTATACATTTGCACTCTTAAAACGTAAAGTTGGTATTATTTTGAGCAGAAAATGCACATATAAAATGTTTCTGTAGTGAGTCATATCTTACTGGAAAGGAATCTTTACAGTCAGGTCTCTAGATACACAGATGTGGCTGCAGATATATTGCAAACAGAAATATGTACATATGACCCCTTGGTGACAAAACTGTTCATTGCAAAATATTCGAACTTGTATGTAAAATGTTCTGCATCACAAACTCTATCATACAAAAAGGAATTTTTCAGATTGGGCATTTAGAAGCAGAGATGTCGAGGAAAATACAATATACATTAATTCCCCAGCAGAAAAACTGCATTATTTGAAAATGAAATTGCCCCCAAAATATTTTTTCCCAATGGCAAAAAATATTTTCAAATAAGATTAATAGGTGGTGAGACTGTGTCCACCAACAAACTGGTGAACATAGTGATAACATAAGTATATAATTTTTTTATTCAAAAGATGTCATAAAAATTAATAGATAAAAACAACTTGTGCAGCTTTCTCATTCAAATCCCCCAGTGTTTTATGAATTTATTCGTTTATTTTTTGCTGATTGTATTTTGCATATGAGCATGGCTTAAAAAATATTAAATAAGGTATAAAATTTGTATTGCATCATGTGGGAATTTTGTCACAGCAGGTTAATATAAGCAATTGCTTGTTATTATAACTGTTTATGAATTTCGTATACTTCTTTAATATCTTTTAACATAGAAACTTGGAAGTGATTAGTGAGTTGGAATGCTTTGGAATTGTTGATAATTTTTGTCCTCAGCTTGTCTGAGCATTTTCCGTTTTGTAAATGTGAAATTATGTGTCCATATGGAATTAATTGAGTGTTACTCATAATAGTGTAGGTATTTGCATTTTTTGTTTTCTGACTTATTTCTTGTTTTTCAGTGCCTTTTTATACACTTGTGAGACACATCCATTTTAAGTTTTATTAAACTGTAATTTTTACAGTTGTCCCCATTTTTTGCCTTTTTTTACTGTTTTAGTAACACTTCATATGGCAAAATAATTTGTGATTGAAATTGGGTTTTTTACATTTTTCGTATGCAAACAGAAGTGCAATAATACATTTTCTTCGATTTTTGCATGCGCTTTCTTTTAGTTTTTGTAAATTTTGGATAAATAACTTATATTCAAAATTTGTAAAAAAATGTCCATATGTATGTACCAGTTGGTCATCATTATAAAGTAATTTTATCCATGAAACATCTCATGTGCAACTTGAACGAGATATTATGTTTTTCATTTTCCGATATCTGCATGTATGAATGAGCTTGTTTTATTTACGTTTTTTTTTTAATTAAAACGTTAATTAAGTACGGTAGAACCCGTTTATAATGAAGAGCTCAGGACCGATGGAAAGCCTCTTTAAATCTGGGCCCTTGCTAAATTATTTTTTGGGTGAGAATTGTTGGAAAATTGTAAACAAATAAAAATTTATATTTAAGATTTGCTTTCAGTAGTACGCAGCAACAGGGGCGCGCCAAGGGCTTTTGTTGCTCGGATGCAAGCGGAGATTTGCCATCCCTTGTTTGAGAATATTTTTCAATTTTTATTCATTTTTACCTAAAATAAATATCTTTAGCAACATTATTTTCTATTTCCCGTAAAGTAAAGATTTTCATAATATATATGTATATATGATGATGATGATATATATACATATATATAAGAGTATATAACATTGAAAATGACGGGCACCTGTTTAACTATTCTAACCTACTAACCAAAAAATCTCTCATATGGGTTTATATACAAGTAAGTTGTTTAAAACTAAATACAGAATTTGAAATAACTGGTTTTCATATTTAAATAAAAATATTTTTACATATAAAAATAAGTTGTATAAAACTAAAAATAGAATTTGAAATAACTAGTTTTCATATTAAAAATATTTTTTTCTCCAAACCTCGATACCCTTATTGCATTGATTCTCACCTTGTTTCAGATCACAGTTTTATCGCCAACGCTGGATGCTCTTTGTTTAAAATTTGCCAAAGGTAAAGTAATTCAGAAAAGAAAGCATATATTTCTTGAATAATGCTGAAAATTTCTAGAGAAATTTTTTCGTCATTATTTATGACCAGATTAAAAGTATGAGCCGCTCAAGGTACATAAAATGCATCAGAGTTTTAGATCGAAAAATTATGTTTTTTGAAGTCTGCTGTGTTTTTTCTTCATATTGGCCCCATTGTCATAGTGCTGGCCACGTATATCATGATACTAAAATCTTCAAGATTTTAAAAAACATTTAGAAAGAAATTGTTAGTCCTTTGCCCGCGGTACTCGTTACTGAACAAAATAATAAAAATCATTCTCTGATTTCAAGTCGTTCTCTATTGAATTATAAAATGAATATTTTTGCTAGAGAAATAAACGTGCCACGTAGCATTACGATTTCTCACAGTAAAACGTTTTCTTCTTCCACGTCACTGACATTAATTCGTCAACCATAAAATTTTATTGAGGCGTCCTGCTGCCCCCGGAAGCTGGTGCCTGGATGCTTCGCACCCATTGAACCCCCACTTGGTGCATCCCTGCACAGCAAGCCACCCTGCTTCTGTTTTGCATTGAGAAAAGTAGAAATCAAACTTTCCATTTAGTAAACCATTTAATTAGTTGTATTGTAGAAGGTATAAATAGCATCAGAAGATTTAAAACACAACGACATAACAATCTACTTCTCCTTAAGATGAACAAAGGAAAATGCACACACAGCGTAGACATGCAGTGCCATAACTAACTGAAGAAGTAAACAGAGCGGTATCTAGACAACACTCACTAGCAGCAAAACAAACAAAATAAAACATCGTGTGCAGCACCACCTTCAACTCGGTTAAACGGCCTCTAGTTCAAATGTCGTAGAATTCCAACAGGTATAGTTCTTATAAGAATTTCTAAAAAAATTCCCATCATGTAAAACATGCATATGTGATAATATGCATATATGTTTATATTACATATCCATAGCAATTAGATACACTTGAAAGATTTAACTAATTAACTACATTAGTATTATAGTTAGTTAATTAAATCTTTTAAGTATATTCAACTTGATGGCCACGTGTGACTGACCACTGTTTAACTACGCAATGTACACATGAAGCAAAAGCATCACCGATCTTCCCAATGAAATGCTCATTTGAAAGTTGAAAGGAGCACTATACACAATTCCAGGAGTTATCTCCTGCTTCTCCTCTGGTGACATCCCCCATTCTATTACTTCCTTATCTCTCCGTAATTGTCTCCCAGAAATCCACTTACATGTGCACAAGTTCCACCCTATTGTCTTATTGCTTAGGAGTAGATGACATGCTTTCAACTCTGCTAAAGTGATACACTCACGGCACAGCTCCTTAGAGTGGGTAGCAGAGAGGGCCTGTTGCACAACTTCCTTCTTGAGCATTTGATGTACTCCCTCCCCATTGCTTTTCTATCAGCATTCTTCCACTAGCACATAAGGATATCCCTACACTGTTGCAATAACATTATATATGCCACCAATTATACTTCTCCATTCCAGGACAGTGTGCAGCAAATTTTCTCTGCCTTGTTAGAGATGGAATTTCATTCAATTTTGTTACTTTTGTTGAAAGCGATCACCTCAGCTATTCTCTCCCTTGTTAAATCCGGGGACTTCATTAAATTTTGTTCGTTAAAAACAATCAAATTAGCTGTGAATTAACGTTATACCAAACAAAAGTTCCTGTTTTGTTCGCTAAATACGGTCTTGTCATATGCGTGTTCTGCTGTATTTAAATTCATAAGGTTTCAACTTCATTGTCATACATATCCCATGGTTTATTCTATGTAAACATAATTAAAAAATGTTCTCAATGTGGATTATCATGTTTCTGAAAATGCGTTCTATACTTCAGTTGCACTTTCTAATATCCAAATTCCATGTGTAATTCAATTGTTGGCACAAATATGCGTATTTTCACCGTTTCCATGTAGCAACTCTTTTCAGAAAATTACAGCACATTTGTGCCAACAATTACATTTGTATTACTTTCCATGTATTTGTGAAGAATCGTTTCTTCAGGGAGATTTGTTTCCCAATTATATGTATGATCAAATTTTATTTACTGCTTTGCTGTGTCTCTGAGTAAGACCAAATACTTTATTGGCATGCAGTGTGTAAGAATGTTTGGAGGTCAAAGTAAAGAAACAAAAATGCACCAGTTATTTAGTACTAGCTGAACTGTACACTGCCTGGGTCAAACTTTTAAAATGTATTCTATATATATTCTGATTTTAAGTGCAGCAAATGATTGAGTTCCTTTAATCTCCTCTAATTCAAGGAGCCTTAAATTAGTAGGTAGAGTTTGTCCATTGTAACAAGCCAGGGTTAGCACCAGATGGCAACCTAGTTCATACTTCCGGTGATTCTTTGGACCCTCTGCCTTCACATCACAATGGCCACTGCCTTGGCCAGAGACATTCCAGCCATGGAGACTGAAGGCCAATTTTCAGGTATAAATTTATGGAGGAAGGAGGGGGGGGGGTAGCATAACTTGCCATGTTAGCCAAGTGGGTTGTTGATTATGTGATAGCATTTCTTCTTAATCCTGATGGTGTAGTTATACCATTATTGGTCATTCATCAGACCCATCTCAGTGGTAAGAGGATGCACCATGAGAAGCCAGGGTTCACATTTCTCAAACAGAGGCTGCATATTGTACATCACTAGACCTTGTATCCCTTTCCACCCTTACACACACACACACACATCATCATCATCATTGTCAACCATTATCAATCCACTGCTGGACGAAGGTCTCCCCAAGTTTCCTCCACAACGGTCTGTCTTGTGCCAGTCTCCTCCATGTCACTCCCGCATACTTTCGAATTTCATCCACCCATCTTCCATGTGGTCTTCTTCTGGGTCTTTTCCTGTCCCTTGGAATCCAATCTAAAATTTCGGCTGTCCATCGATGGTCTGTCCTTCTGGCAGTATGCCCAGCCCATTGCCATTTCAGGGATTTAACTCTGATCATGATGTCTTCCACTCTTGTCATTTTTTGGATCCATGAGTTCCTCTTCTTATCTCTCCTGGTTACATCAAGCATGCCCCTCTCCATGCTGCTTTGAGTTGTCTGCAGCCTTTGTATGTCTCTTTTAGTTAAGGTCCATGTCTCTGCACCATACGTAAGCACTGGAAGGATGCATTGATCAAACACTTTTCTTTTAAGACATAATGGCATATTGCTCTTGAAAATTATGCTGTTTCTTCCAAAAGCTCTCCAGGCAAGTTTTGTACGCCAATTAATTTCTTCATCAATGTGACCCTCACTTGATATCTGCTGTCCAAGATAAAGGTACGTGTCTGTTATCTCCAGCTTTTCTCCATCAATCGATAACTCTTCATTTCGTGTAAAAGCATTGAGCATCACTTTTGTCTTCTGAAAGTTCATTTTTAATCCTACTTCTTTACTCTTGTCAGCAAGTTCCTGGATCATACTCTGTAGCTCTGATGGGGTAGTTGCAAAAATGACTACGTCTTCAGCAAAACAAAGGTGGGTTAGATAATCTCCATTAATCTTTATCCCTTTGTTTTCCCAGTTCAGTGATTGAAAGACATTTTCCAACGTGGCATTAAAGAGCTTTGGAGATATGGTGTCACCTTGTCTCGCTCCTTTTCCAATTTTTATGTGTGTTGTACTTTCAAACAGCCGAATCTTTGCACTTGCATTTTCATAGATGTTATTAATATATATATATCAACCAAAGTAATTGAGAATGTACTAATTTCTCAGGTCCTAAGAATTTCAAGAATTTGCAGCAACAATTTGGACTTCAATTACCTCATTAATATACTATTAGAAAGTTTTCTAGAGAACGAAATTCCTTCTTCTTTCATCAAAAGAACTTTAAGAAAAATTATTCTGAATAATAGAGTAAGGTTGGCAGATCTGCTTTAATTTTCTACACAGTTAATAATATGATTCTGACCAATCAAAGCCGTAAGGAAGTTGGCTAGAGGATGCCTATTAACTACCTAAAGGAACCTTAGTGCTATGGATATGACGGTCCTATTAAAACAAAAAATTAAATAATATAAACAAAATCACAAAAAAAGCTTAAAAATCTGTTTATAAAAGAAAATAAAAACAAATAAAAAAGAAAACTAGTTATTCATCACTAGGATAGCTATACTAAAAATAGTAAAACCAACATTAAAATTAATAAGATTCTGATTAATCTATAGAAGCTCACTAAGGTGATTTAATACATGCAAAGATTATTAAATAAACTGCTCGTGTATTTTATAATATTTCTCATGTATTCTGGAGAGTTAATTCTGCTCATTCTGATCATACAGATCCACGGTCTTAAGTTTATATATTTTTTTCTCTGGTTAAAATCTCCGCGCATTGGTTTCTTGCTGTATGAGGAGGCCATCAGCCCCACCCTCACTGCCCCCCAGCATCTAGGGAGTGGCGGAAGAGGTCAGCCATGTTCTCCTCTTGTGAGGAGAAAAGTTTTTGTAACTCAAGAGGTAAGCTCTCTTCCTTATTTTTGGGTTCTAGGTTTTATAAGTTCAATGTTTGTACTTCATGTACCTTTTCTCTGTCGTTTTTTAGCTTTTCAGCTTTTAAGCATTGGTTTGTCTGTTAACATTTATGCGGGTTTTAACTCTTACTTTTCTTTGTAACTTTGAGCGTCTTTTGTGGTACCTAGGAACAGAAGATGGCTAAGCTTGTTCCTTTTCTATGCGCTGTCTATGCGCTGTTTTTTCAAAGTAGTTAAGTTCTTAATAACTAATTAATTATGCACTTAAAGCACTGCTGAAATACTTTGTACATATTGCAACTAACTGTTTAAGGTATATAACTTTCACAAAGTTTTCTTTAGTTAATTATTATCTTTAATTTATTCTCGTTTTCGTGCTGTCATAAGTTGTAGAGTAGGGGGTTTTAGACTCAAGTTTTCTTTCAAAAATCTGTTCGTTATAAATTAACATTTCCTTTTTTAATTGCAATGTAAAATTTGTTTTTCAGGTTTAAATTCTCTCTCAAACGAACTTGGAATTTCGTTATAGCTGAAAATCATTTCTATTTATTATGTCACTCTCACAGCTTGAGTTCTCTTTAATCTTCTTCTCTCTGTTTAATAGTAACAGATGAAGAGCATGGGTCGGGCCATGAAGGTTAATGGATGCAAGCGAAATTGTTAACTAGTGCTAGGTCATGCTACTCTACGGAGGACAAGACTTATATATATATTTTTTAAACTATTTTAGGTGGGAATGTTACTTGCATCTATGGCCTTGCAGAAACCCATTTCCAACTAGGTCTTTGTGGAAGTGAGAAAATGCAGAGTTTTTGCTGGTCCTTGATAAAGCCAAGGCTCAGTATTCTCGACACCTTCTACATTCAGTTGTTTTATTTTATTTTTTTTTCTTTTTCTCCTTTTACTCACACAGGTAGATACATAACCTTTTCTATGTTGTACTAGGTGTGAGTCAAAATTATATATGTATTTTTTTGCTTAGGTATCTTTATAGTATGTGAATTCTGAATTTTCAAAACTGCTGCGTTGCGCGTTTTGATTTTCAGGTTATTTTGCACCCTTCGTTTTAAATTCTAAAATTTTTTCCTTAGTCTTCAGTTTTGCTCTTAAGTATATATATATATATATATATATATATATATATATATATGCATTTCACTATCAAAATGCAAAAAAAGCAGAAGAAATCTTTTGGGCACCAATTGTCTAAAAGTACATCATCTGTTTCTCTTAAAATATTTTTGTTTTTCATTTCATTGATGTTGCTTTCAACTTTCCAAATATTTGAAACACACTCAATGCTTTTGACCACTGGTACAAACAATCGTGCAGTAAGTGCTTTGCACAGAGTTAACGTGAAATTGTGTTATTTTCCCAAAGCTATAATATGTCAGTGTCGGTGAAGTTACATCTTGCTGTTATTGCTACAGCAATGCAGTTAATAAAATTTTACATCAGAACGGACCAAATGTTTGAAGTGGAATGCACATTACCAAACTGTAGACTCATTTTTCTTGAATGTAAGCTTCAGCAAAATGTTGTCAAAATAATTTTTAATTAATGTTTGGTTATTCTGGATGTACCTCTCTCTCAGTCCATTCTTGTGTCTATTGTTATTTTGTGAAATTTCTGTGAAGTTATATGCAGCAGTGATCTGTCTGCCTTGTTCTTTTTTTAGCAAAACTAGTCAATGTTTGTATTGTTGTATTTAGTATTTCAAAATGTAGGTGTAATTTTTATATTTTTATTGAGATGAGTTATGTTTCAGTGCCATACTAGGTATTTCAGTATTGTATTTTTGCTGTTCAGACTCCTATCCTATATTAAAAACTGCTTAACTGAATGAAGAAATCTCAATCAAATGATTGCATTGTGCATTGAACAACCTGGTTAGTCTAAATATGTTAGCAGTGAGCTTACCCACTCATAGAAGCTTGCATTCATCCTGGTATTGAGGTTACTGTTCTAGAAATCTTCACTCCATTTTGGGGATACAGTTGCTTGAAAATAAGTTGTTTGAGCTTTTGTGCAGCAACTAAGATGCAGAGGCAGAAAAAAGTGTGATGAGAGAATGCCTGTTCTAGGACAGTGCAATTTTAAAGTTTTCTGAGCAATTTCACAGCTGTTACCGAAGGCATTTTGTGTTGATTTTACTGCTCTCAAAACCACTGTGTGCTTGGAAAAATATATATTTTTTAGGATTTTCCTCATCCCAGGTATATTGGTGGTATCGTCAAGTCAAATCTGAGCACAACTCTTTTCTTACAACTTAAAGTTTCATTCATAGATTTTCTTCTTTCTTTCTGATATTGTACATGCATGTGGGTTGAAAGTCAAAGGTTATAATGTGGTTTGAAAGTCAAAGGTTACAATGTGGTTTGAAAGTCAAAGGTTATAATGATATAAATAATTTTTGTGGTATTTACCTTGGTTTTGCAATGAATGACAAAGGGTTGCTAACATGTTGGAACTCTGACTTGGCTGTCCTAGTGGTGCAGTGATCTTAAGAGCTGGCTTCTGCCTTTTCACCCAAGTGGGTATGAGTTCAAGTCATGGGTGAGGGAAGGGTGGTGTAATTAAATGTGTAATGGCACTGGCTGTCTCCCTTTAATTATTAAATTGACAGCATGTTGTAACTATCATGTAATTTTGTGAACAACTTGAACATAGAATATTGTTTCTAGGAAGTTCTGTTTACTGTTACATTTAAATTATCAGTATGTTGCATGAGGCAATGGAATGGTACTTTTATATTTGAAGTTTCTGCCCACCAGTCTCATACCTCTTCTTCTTTCTTCTTTGTTGTAAATGAATTCTTGAGTTGATTTTTTCTCATATAAATGCTAATGCCTAACTACTGCATGATAAGTGATCCATATTGCCTTATTTTACTTTACTAATGTATTCTCTGCCATTGTGGATAAATTACATAATAGCTGACATTTCCAGCTGTTATTTCATGCAGAGTATTATAAGCCTCTGCATTGCAAAGGTAATGTTTGAAATGTCTGGTATCTTTTGCTTTGTATATATATAAATCCCCACTACTACATGCATAGCAAGAAATTTTTGATAAGTGGAGTTATTTGTAATTAGTTTGTTTGACAGGATTTTTACAAGTTTATGCCATCAGTTCTTCTGATGAAATTAAATTTGCTTTTTGTAGTTTCTTGTGACGTATTTCACATGTTTCAGCATCATTTAACTTGAGTGAAAAAAATCGTGTTTTATTTATTGTTGTAGTTCCTCACAACTGTCATAATATTACATAACTGTGATGAATGAGCGAATTAGTTTTTCTCTGTGTTTTTATGTGTTTATTAAAAAACTGATGTGGTGTCCAAAGTTGGAATGAAAAATCGTGTGGGTAGTTTATGTAGCAATAGAATGATTCACCTTATGGAAACAAATGTTTCATTTTTTAAAGAGTAGCATTTAAAGAAAGAAAAAATATTTTTTTAATACTTGTTAAAGAGAAATACATAAAATTTGACTAATTAATAGTTTGGATAAACTAATTGGAAGTAATTTGATAAAAATACTTGCATACATAATTTTTCAGAAGGAAAAATATATTTTTATAGATTACAGTTTTTCCATAATTTTAAGTACTTGATTTAATAGTGATAGATTGATTTTTGAGTGATTTCTTGCCATATGAACATGTTGTTCAATTCCTTCCTTTTCTGCTAGTAACAGTTAGAGTTCCATTTTAAAAATTAAGGATATTTCTTGTCATCTGTCTATTGGTACAATAAATTTCGTGTACAATGAGTAATCACACAATATAATTTTTTTTTTGTCTGAACATTTGTCCCACTTTGGAGGTGCAGTGGGAAAAGCACTTGCCTGTTTTAATTGTAGCATTCCTGCCTCAACCAATATACTTTATTTTATTGTTGTAATGTTCATGAAACAAACTTTCACATTTGGACATCACAAAGAAAAAGGATACCTGGTTATTAAAAAATTACCCTACATATCTTGTTTTTTTTTCCGTCATTATTAATGGGCTTTCACCTAGTGACAACATAATGAGCTTGATAGTTGGGGAAATATATTTCTTTGGTCTTGTAAGATTATGGCTGTTTCAGTTCATACTATCCAGTGTTAGAATTAGAAGTAAATCTTTTACTGGCACAGTGGACCACTAGATTTTGCAAACCACTGGTCCACCAAAATGCCCAGTGGTCCATAAAAAAAAAAAAAAAACTTAGACATTTACAATATATGTATAAAATGAGGCATCATTTTAATGGAATTATCTCCAGTATTTTGTTTTTAAAACTAATTTGAAAATGCAACTCACAGAACAAAGAATGTTTCCAGAATAAGATTCCGATACATTGGTGATATAGCAGAGTAACAGCGCATTCCAAAAAAATATGTTTTTAATTAAAAAGGGAACGAGGAAACTTCAAAGCTACAAAAATGTACATACATTAGCAACTTTTTTTATATGTTTTATTGTTTAGGGTTTAGCTTCTTTTTCTGTGTTTTAGTTTTACTGCTTATCCCTCCTACTTTCTCATGAAGTTAGTTTCAGTCCTCCCATTAAACACTGTTTCATGTGAATTGCTCTTTTACAAAAATTACCTTTGTGCCTCATATTGATGTCCTCTGTTACTCTGTTTTCTTGGTGCAGAAACAAAGTTTGGTGTCAGTATCTGCTGCATTCACTAGGGTGGGTGAATCCAAGGAAGAGCAGGATTTTTATTGGGCTTACTTCTGCTCATTATGAATGATGGGGACGGAGGTAACAAAAAACAGCTGTTGCCGTTACAAGAGAAGGACTGGGAAACTGCCTTTCTGTATTTCTTGTTTCTTCCACTCTCTACAAATCATGAGGGATTAAAAGAAAAGCTGTTATCTAATAGCATTTCATGAACCTATCACTAGTTTGCAGCCTAAAGAGAAAACTGTACAGCAAGGTAAAAGAAATAGAAATTCATATTTTAACTTGTGACAAGTCAGAAAAAAAAAAAAAAACATAAAATATTACTATTTCAGTGGTCCGGCGGAAGTTTTACTGCCCAATGGCTAGCGGACCACTGTGTAATTCGAACGCTGCTATCAGAATTTGAATGGTTCTCAGTGTAGTACTGAAATGGAGAGGTATAAAAAAAAATCAGATTTAAGTAACATCTGTAGATTCATTGTTATGTGTTTTCATAATTAGTTTTAAAAACAATAAATTTAGGAAGAATGAATCTTCTCAAATACATGGCAGACTTATAAATACATTATTGTTGGGCAAATATGTGCCTTACGCATGGGCGTAGAATCATATGGAAACGGGGTGGGGACATGTTTCCTTCAACTTTTCACAATGTAGGAACTTACTATGCTCCCCCCCCTTCCTTTTTCAATTTCTGAAGATTGTCATTTCTAGAATTTATATTAAATTATTAATAATTGTGTACTACATTTTTCTAATACCAAATATATCGTAAGTTTAATTTTCACTAATGTGTGCGCGCAGTGTAATTACATGGGAATGGGATTTGCTGGTAGACATGGGTGGGCAGTGCTTGGTCTGAGCTCTGAGCCTCCACCCTCCAGCATAATACTGTCCCTAATCCTCCATTCTTTCTCTGGATATCTTGTGCCATCTCCTATTTAATGGCATGTCATTCAATTAACTCCTCCATGTGACGATGATCTCGCTGTTAACCACAGTGAGATTGACTGTAGGCAGCAGTGGTCAGGTTTCAAGTGTTCGCTTATTGTATTCTGTGTCTTTTACTTTGCGGTGTTTGTCATTTGATGGCCTCTGTTCTTTGATATTGAAATTGGTAATTGCTCTATAATTGAATAATGGGTTATTTAATAATTGGAGGTATATATATATATCATGAGATTCTTCTGTCAAATTCTGCCTTTTTTTGTCACCAATTAAGTCATTCTCAAGATTGATGCAAAACTGAAGAGAAACTTTGGAGGATTTTTTTTTTTTGGGGGGGGGGGGGGGGGTCGGTGTTTTCCATCTGGAGGCAGTAATTTGTGTTTTGAAACTTTCAGAAATGGAAATTAAATGATGGAATGAAAAATTTTCCCATGATCATAATTTATTTCTCACCATGTTGTCTCTGTCCTGTATTATTGTTCAGTATCATGTTATTGTGTAAATCAAAGCTTGTCCAACCTGCGGGCGGCCCAACAAAAAATCATAAACTTACTTAAAACATTATGAGATTTTTTTGCAATTTTTTGTAACTCGATTGTGCGATTCTCGAGCGTGTACTTTGTCGACAACAACGAAACAGAATTGAATAATCAGAGTATGTTACGTCCACAAATATCGGAGTATTATCCGTAATTTGCATTATAGTTGCAAACAGTTCAGGCAGATGAAACGAAAAACTGTTAAAACTAACTAATAAAATAAAGAGCGAGAGAACTCTGTTGTAATGTCGCGTAAAATGAATTGTTACAAAGAATTCAAGTGTGTATTCTGTACTAGGCATAACACCACCGCGCATTGTGCAGCTCGCTATTTGTACGCATGCGCAGCCTCACGGCGGTCTGTTGCTTCCAGTGTGTTATCTTCCAAGCGCAGACAGTCGAATTGACCCCATCAGACATTATGCGTGCTTGTGGCGGCTTGGCAAGTAAACCACAGGGATTAGATAAGTAAATTAGTATTTTTTTAAAATCCAACATGGATTCCACAGCATCTCAAAAGAAAACAGAACCCAAAAAACAAAACATTACGGATGAAGGAAGATTGTTCAACAAAAAGTGGACAGATGGCTAGCCTACTTCTTTGTCAAGGTTAATAATAAGGCACTGCATAATTTGTAGAGAATTTGTGCCAGTTTCCAAAGGCTATAATTTGAAAAGGCATTATATTAAAAAACATGCTGCCAAATTTGGCACGTATCAAGGAATGTGTTGTAAGGACAAACAGAAACTGAAAAAAAGTGTGTTATCAACAAAAATTTTTTTAGAAAGGTTGCAACTGAAATGGACTCTATTATAAAAGCTAGTTATGTGGTAGCAAATTTAATAGCAAAAAACTGAAACTATTTACTTATGGGGAGTTTATTAAGCAATATATTGAAAGCGTGGCAGATATAACTGGCCCTCATAAAAAAAAAGGGGGATATTTCTAAAATCAGTTTGTCTCACCAGACTAAATAGTCAGGTGAATTGAAGAAATTGAGAAATCTATCGAAAGAGGTTTGGAGCGTAAGGCTGCTAAGTTTACATTTTATGCTTTGGCGATGGATGGAAGCACTGATGCCCACATATGTGGCTCAACTTAGCATTTTTATTAAAGGTATTGATGACGAATATAATGTCACTGAAGAAATGGCTTCTTTAGTGCCATTAGAAGATACAACTAAATCAAGAGATTTATACAAAACAGTAAAAAATATGTTACAGCGATTTTCTTTGTCCATTGTAAACATATCTAGTATAGTTACTGATGATGCCCCAGTGATGGTAGGTAAAAGAGAGTGACTTGTAAAATTAAATTAATAGAAAATGATGCAATTGCCACCAGAAACTCACGTTTGATGAAGTATCATTGCATAGTACATCAAGAAAATGTATGCACAAAAGCTTTAAAAATGGATGACATCATGAAACTGTCATCAAGGCTGTGAATTTCATAAGGGCCAAGGGATTGAATTATTGCCAATTCCAGGAATTCCTTAAAAGTATGGATGCTGACTATGCCAACATCATTTACTTTTCGGAAGATAGCTAAGTTGAAGCAAAATGTTGAAAAGATTTTATGATTTGCGACATGAAATCAAGTCGTTTTATGGTATCAAAAACAAAACTTGTGCCAGAACATGACGATGAAACCTGGTTTACAGATTTAGCATTTCTAGTGGATTTGACCGCTCATTTAAATGTGTTAAACATCCGTCTTCAAGGTGAAAACCAACTTATCAATACAATGTTTCAGATTATTACAGCGTTCCAAATGAAATTGAAATTTTGGCAAGCTCAAATAAAGACAAACGATTTTATTCATTTTGACACGTTAGCTAAACACGATCCTATAAACAGTGAAAAAATATGCAGCCTTGCTTTTTGATTTGATACAGGAGTTTAAAACAGGTTTCAAGATTTCCTGAAAAATAATCAATATTTTGATATATTTGCTACTCCATTTTCAGTCGACATAAATATGTTATCTGCCAATTTTCAAACGGAATGCATAGAGCTGCAATCTGACATTCAACTTAAAGAAAAAGTTGATCATGGCACTTTACTGGACTTTTATAAGACCTATCTTCCCAAAGACAACTATCCCTTGCTTCACAATCACGCCTTATTCATGTTATGCTTTTTGGCAGCACCAACATTTATGAGCAACTATTTTCACAGATGAAACACATGAAGAGTAAAATGAGAACCAAAATATCTGATGAGCACCTTGAGAACTCACTGAGGATTGCAACTTACTACCTTCCATCGAACCAGATACTGATGCATTAATTTCTGAAAAACAATGTCAAATGTCCTACTAGTTTTATGTTGCCCTCTTTTCTTTTACTTTTATAAAAAAAATATAAAAAAAAAATGTATGAAGTTTTATTCTTTAGATTTAGTTATGTACATTTTCTGTATCACTGATCGCAAACTTGTGACCTTCTCGACGATTTTAAAAGACCCTTTTTTTTTTTTTCTTGCTCATCAGTTATCGTTAGTGTTAGTGTATTTTATGTGTGGCCCAAGACAATTCTTCTTCCAATGTGGCCCAAGGAAGCAAAAAGATTGGACATCCCTGGTGTAAATGTATGGTAGTCAACAATTTAAAAAAAAAGGAAGCTAAATGGGTGTGATAATTTCCCAGTAATCTTCAAGCATAAGATTCTTCCACGGATTCTAAGAATTCCTTCTTTTCCTTTATCATTTGGGTCATCGCGAGATCGATGCACAGCTGAACGGAATATTTTTGGTGGGATTGGTGTTTGTGTGAAGAAGATCTCCATCGGAGGACTGATTTCCATCTTTCGAAACTCAAAAACGAAAGATAGAGTGGAGATTTCTACCGTGATTGTCCCCCACCTGCACTGTTTGCACACCCTTGTGTCATCGTTAAATGTTATTTTTTTTTACATAAATGTGTGCACTTCAGCTTGACAAGTTAGGGGAAAATTTCTGAAAACGGAAGTGGCAAAGTTGGAAAATCTGTAAGAATTGTTGCGTGGTGTTCAAAAGTATTCATTCTCTGTAAGTTACACCATTTGTTAAAAATTGTAAAAGTTTCCATATCTTACCTTCAAGGTCATCAAGCTGAAAGTTCTCTCAGCATGATAGATGAAATTATTGTCAGCAAATGGCTTGAAAAAGAAAATAAAGAAGAGCAACAATGAAAAAAATGGGAAGGAAAAGATATCAGCAGAAAGAAAAATTTAAGCAATGGATGCTGTGTAATTGCGCAAAAGACGCTTTCTCAATCATGTATTTTAATTTTTCACCTGGTTGAAAAGTTCAGCCTTTTTTTCATCTGTCTCATGTATGACATACAGTTATATGACAGGCATTTGTAAATCCCTTAAAACTCAAAAGAAACCACAAGAGGATTGGAAATCTAAGCACAGTATAGAAGAAACCCACGTTCAACTATGTAGATCTCTATAGAAATGAGGGAAGTGGTTTGTGCTGGTCCTTGATAAAGCCACAAATAACTGCTCACAATATTTTCTGCAATTCTTCCAATTTAGAATATTCAAAGCAAACAATATAATTCTGAAATTTGCTTGTATCGCTGTCATCCATGTGACACCTCTCAGAAGATTGATGCATGGTGTTCAAAAGTATGACCAGTAAGTGGTACAAGCAAATTCAGAATTATATTCTGTTTGCTTTTAATATTCTATCAATACCCCATGTGTTATGAGGAATATTTCTTTTTTAATTCATTCTTCCAATTTGTTCCTGTCTAGTTTTAACAGGCTCTTTGGTATATTTTGTATGCCTAGCTTCTTTTGTGAGTTCGTGAAACTTCGTTTTTCCGTTTGTGTTGATTTGTGCTGTTATTAATTTTAAGCTTTTTAAATTTTAAGCTACAGATAATTGAAATATTTTGTTTAGTCATAACTGTTTCCCCAGCTTTTGAGACGAATCTACACCCGGGGCCTTACGATTGCATTTGAATAGTTCTGTTCAGAAATGAATTTTTTTGCCTTGAAAAAAGTAAAAATGGGATTTTTTTATCAGTTGTTGGCATTGGTTAATAAACATCAAACCGCTGTTTATCAACATTCATGCACATATGCATTGACAGTGAAGCGGACGTCTTGTGATTTTGTCCCTATACTTCCAGTGAAAAAAATTTCGATCCTATTTCCTCAGTGAAAGAAGATTTCCCATACATCAAAATTGGCCGACTGATAAAAACATCTTGTACAGTCGGTGTTTTTGCAAAAAACTTTCCTGAATTATATTAAAAATCAATAACTGCTTCGATGTAGTTATGTTTCTTGCTTACATGATTTCTGATTTCAGGTGGCGCTACTCTTCCTATAATTACATCGAAGTAAAGTTATTAATTTTTAATATAGTTCAGGAAAATTTCTTGAAAAAAAGAAAACGATTGTACAATCTAAGTTGGCAGGTTTTTTTTTTTTTTTTTTTTTATCAGTGGACCAATTTTGATGTATGGGAAATCTTTCTACACTTAGAAAATAGGGTCGAAATTTTTCCGTTGGAAGTATAGGGAGCAAGATCACTAGATGTCCATCTTAAAGGATGAAACTGTGCTTTTCCTTTTCTGTTACTCCTCATCTAATAGAAGTTCAATATTGAAACACGATGGAACAATGCCATGTATTTAAATTTTGGAAACATTTTATTTCATTTAACTTTGCAAGTTAATTTATGTGTGAAATACACATGTACTCACCTTACATTCATTGTAGGACTAACACTATTTTTATAGCTCGTTCCCCCTCCCCCCGATTCGTGATATAAAAAAACAAGTTAGTAAAATCATGCAATGCATTGATTATGATATGCTTTGCAACATATCAGAAATCATTACTCAAGTTATGAGGATAATGGCTGTGGAATAAATCTCGCTCCTGTGTCCTAACCTTTGACCCCATTTCGATTATATTCAACAGAACCGGTTCAGTATACCTCCGGAACAACATGATAAAGTTTTGTCGCAATCGAAGCATTTTTACGTAAGTTACGACGCATAAGAGCAATGGAATGGATCCCGCTCCGATGTCCTAACCTTTGACCCCATTTTGCCCATTTTCAATAGGGTTTGTCCCCAGGTGGTCCCCTACCACATACTAAAATGCCATCGAAATCGAACCATTTTTACGGCAGTTATCGCGCTGACGGACGGACAAAACTGGAGCATATACGCTTCTTCAACCTACGGTTAGAAAGCATAAAAAAACATGCTATAAAAATAGTGTTAGTTTTACACTGAAGGTAGGATGACTATACACAATGTATGCAAAGAATATCTAACTGATAAGAAGGTAAGGCTCAGCGAGACGTAACTAGCGCCACTATATTATGCGGCAAAGAATTACTACACAGAAGCCAACATTACAGGCTGATGCCGCAGGATGCCGAGCAGACTGAGTTAGACTGAGCATGCGTGTTTGTGTTCAAAGAATATAAACGCTTGTTTGTGTTGGCGTTTCGTTCAAAGGTTTTGTTGTTCTCATCTAGATCTGCGTTTATATTACAGCCATGAAATACACCCACTCCATTCCGATGAATAACAATTCATGGAATGGAGTGGATGAATAACAAGAACAAATTTGAAACCGTTTGAAACAAATATCCTGGAAAACCATTAAAACAACGTTTGCTGAAAAAAAAAGCTATCGTTACGTTGAAAAAATTAATTTATGAATTATATGAAACTGACTTTTATGAAAAATACCTCGTAATATTGTAAAATGAAAGAAGGAAGCATTCGATTTCACATTGCATACCAAAGAGACAGCTTTAAGGATGCACTCGAACGTGAGGAATTAGTCCGGTCGGTAGAGAGCTCAGCTATCACGCCAACGGCCCAGGTTCGAACCTACTCAGATACAAGCGAATGTTTTTCAGATCTGTTGAGAAAATTTCCCCAGCGCAGTGCGTTTAATTTACAAACTTCGGAAGGGTAGAAAAAAAAATTTTAGCTTTGGGAAACTGCGGTTGTCTTTGCTTTTTTTTTTTTTTTTTTTATTATTATGGCTACTACTGGGAAATTGGCGGACAGTGCTGGCCCAGCAAGACTGTTTTTGCTGGGTACCTAATGTTTACGTTTTGTGGGAACCCATTCCTTTGTTTTGCTACTGAAAATTCCATGCAAACAATTTTTAATACGAAGTACCACGAATCCCATGGAAATTCAAAACCAGCCTCAGCATTTTTGACATTTAAGGTATATTGTAAATGTGAAATTCATGCCAAGCAACCTGGTGTTACTACGGTGCTTAAAGTGAGAATAAAACTGCTAAAATTTCCTTAAAATAATATTAATTGCTAATGTATATATTTGTTTCACCAAAAGAAGGGACAGGAGGGATACTCAGAAAAGAACAAAAAAGAAAATGCTTTAGTAGACCCAATGAGACCGAAGGAAACAGTCGCAGATCAAAGCTTAGCTTCCTTTCCGTGAAATAGGCTTCCCGTCCCGTGTCTCCTACGCTTTTTGCGCCTGAATGTTAACTTTCCCGCAGAGCATCTGCGGCCGCATTACATGGTGGCGCTGCTGTCGCCTGTTTTACATTATCTCTACGAGAGTTGAGCTTCTTCACGCGAAGCGTTTATATTCTTTGATGTATGTGTATTTCACACAGAAATTTACTTGCAAAGTTAAATTCCTGTAGGAACATTAAATTAGCCTAAAAACCTATTTTTAGGTGTCTAACTTATTATCAAGGCAAAGACAACAGAGTCAATTTTTTTTTATTTCATGGTAGTAGATAGTTAATACTGTTTGTAGGAAAGTTTTTCAAGGTCTGTAATACTGGTAAATTGTTCCTTGTAATATTTCAAATTTAAGGCTTTTTGAAGTTTATTTCACTGGTACCTCTGCAAACTGTTTTGAATGTGTAAGTGAAGGAGTGCACTCAATAGTAAACAGATGAGTAACTGAATTAGAAATAGGCCATTATTATTTTTTTTATTGTGAAATGGTATTTCTGTTCCATATAAAAGTAGGATTTTACTGCCATATTTTGGACACCACTGCTGTACATAGCATTTATATTGTTATGAGATTTGTAAATTTGTATTGAAATGTATATGTGTTTGGCCCAAAATAATTTTATGCTGTGTGATAAACACTGTTTAATAAAGTGAATACATTTAGTTGGTGGATTGTGTGCTGTGATTTATTTCTAGTCTAGTGATAAGATAGTCAAAAGTAATTAAGTAGCAAATGGGTGCCACTCTAGAATTCTGATCTCATCTGTGGAAATTCACATTGCTTTTGTGCCACAGGTATGAACAACTGAAATTCATCAGTATTTTTAATTTTGTATGCTGTATAAAAAGTCATCAACTATCACTGGTAAACAAAGATGTTCCATGGATGGAACAAGTTGCACTTAATAGAACCAGCCCAGGCGCCAGTCCCCGCGATGCTTGGAGGGCCTCAAAAATAAATGATTTATATATATATATATATACCCAAGAGCAGAGTCAAAGACAAATGTTTACCAAAGAATTTAAAACTAAATTTGCTAAAAAACCTGAAGATCATGACGCACGACGCAGCAGTTATGAATATTCAGAATTCACATACTATTTAAGAAGAGACAGATGCAAAAAAAAAAAAAAAAAATATTTATCTGGTACTAAAACAACTAAGAAATACTCCAAAACCAACAGGTATGAGTAAAAGGAGATAAAGTAATAGCAACCTGAATGTAGAAAGTGTCGAGAATGCCGAGCCTTGGCTTTATCAAGGAAAAGCAAAACTCTGCATTTTCTCACTTCCACAAAGACCTAGTTGGAAATATGTTTCTGCAAAGCCATAGATGCAAGTTTAAAGCCCACAAAAATATTTTTTATAATTGTCATAACTTCCTCAGAGCTGCATGAGGAATCATTTAGTTAAAGTTTTTGCATGCATCTATAACTTTCCTGGCCCAACCCACGCTCTTCATCTGCCACAAAAAACAGAAAAACGATTACAAAAACCACAAGTTGTGAGTGTCTGAATAAGCCATCAGAATTATTCAGCAAAAAAAAAACATGTTGCCAAGCAACCTAGCCACCTAACAGAGATTTTAAACATGAATAACAATACCAAAGTACTACAAAGCCTTATGCTTTGTGGTGAAAAAAATCTTTATCCAAAATGCCATAAAATAAAAAACAAAAGAATAAAATTTTTTAATAATGAGATTCCTAAAAGTAAACAGGAATTTTGTACCCACAAC
Organism: Macrothele yani; assembly: GCA_039090855.1. Taxonomy (NCBI): domain Eukaryota; kingdom Metazoa; phylum Arthropoda; class Arachnida; order Araneae; family Macrothelidae; genus Macrothele; species Macrothele yani. The sequence continues at coordinate 65,340,246 of CM076990.1, read as the reverse complement.
ATTCTCAACAACTGACATCACAAGAAAAAATTAATAAAAAAAAAAATAAAAAAAAAATGTAATAAAATAAAAAAAATAAAATAATAAAATAAAATAAGATAATAAAAAAGAAAATAAAAAAATTAAAATTCTTTTGTTTTTTATTTTATGGCATTTTGGATAAAGCTTTTTTCACCACAAAGCATAAGGCTTTGTAGTACTTTGGTACTGTTATTCATGTTTAAAATCTCTCTTAGGTGGCTAGGTTGCTTGGCAATGTGTTTTTTTGCTGAATAATTCTGATGGCTTATTCAGACACTCTCACAACTTGTGGTTTTTGTAATCGTTTTTCTGTTTTTTGTGGCAGATGAAGAGCATGGGTTGGGCCAGGAAAGTTATAGATGCATGCAAAAACTTTAACTAAATGGTTCCTCATGCAGCTCTGAGGAAGTTATGATAATTATAAAAATATTTTTGTGGGCTTTAAACTTGCATCTATGGCTTTGCAGAAACCCATTTCCAACTAAGTCTTTGTGGAAGTGAGAAAATGCAGAGTTTTGCTGGTCCTTGATAAAGCCATGGCTCGGCATTCTCGACACTTTCTACATTCAGGTTGCTATTACTCATAGATGCCAACTAGTACGGATTTTTCGTAATTTTACGTATTTTTGGTTGCTGTTACGGAAGTACGGAAACACCGCTGAAATTACGGAAAATCGCCATTTGATTTAATTTTCTGAGATAGAAAGCAAATTTTCATTAACTTAAAAAATTTTGTTGGTTCTTCAAGTTTTTCTGGGGGAAAAAATTAAATGCTACATTCAGGGCTGCCAGACCTGCGCCAATTGCGCCAGCCCGCGCCAAAACGGTGTTCTTGCGCCATTCTGCTAAAAAATCGCCATTTCGACGAAATCTGCTCCAGAAGTTAAAATTTACCAGTCATCGATATTTTAGCGTTATCTTACGACATTCGAAATCGATTCAGCGATGAATTCGTACGTGAGATTCTTCTGCGGGTTCGCGGAGTCCCATCCGGTCTTTTTTTTTTTATTTTTTTTTTTCGAGATCGATGCAAAAGTGAAGAAATTTTCGGGATATTAGTTGGGGGAGGGGGGGGGGTCGTATTCCGTCTGAGGACGTTGTGTTGTCTTTTTAAACGTTCGGAAACGGAAGTTAAACGAAGTGCAGATTTTTCCCGTAATCGTATTTTTTTTCTCTCGCGATGTTGCTTCTGTTCAGTACTGTTAAATATAATTTCATTGCATAATTTCAGCTTGAAATTGTAAGCAACGATTTCCGAAAACGGAAGTTAGGCCGCCCGAAAATTTCCCCGTAATCTTCGGCGACGAGATTCTCACGCTGATTCGAGGAATTCAGTCTTTTTTTGTTATCATTTGCACCATGTACGAAATCGATGCATAACTGAACTTAAATTTTGGGAGGATTGGCGGCAGCGGAGGGGGGGGGGGGTCGTTTTCTACGTCGGAGGACGGAATTTCATCTTTCGAAAACGAAAAGTAGACGGAGATAAGATTTCTCTGGTAATCGTAATTTTTTTTTTCTCGCGATATTTCCTCTACCCCGTATTGTTAGATATCATTTTATTCCATAAATATTTGTATTTCAGCTTGAAAATGTTGGATAAATTTCCGAAAACTGAAGGCTTGAAAAACCGTTATTTCAAGCCATGTTTCCCGATTCAGCGATCGCAAAAAAAATATTCGTGTGGAAGAACCAAGGCTACTGCACTAATTCAGCACATGGCCAGTGTTTCTACAAGTAACATCGTATCTGAAGTTAAAAAAAAATCATTTTTCTCTATCTACGGACGGAAGTAATGATGCTCAAGCAAATAAACTGTATCCCATTACAATAACATATTTTGACAAAAAAATAGGGAAAAATTCAACTGTTTTGTTATCATTAGTTGAATCAAGTAATAATACAGGTGAAGGAATATTCAACGTTTTGAACAATGAGTTTGTTAAAAAAAATATCTAATGAAGCAACTGTGTGTCATTTTCCTGTGACAATGCTAACACTATCATAGGTCAAATAAAAGGTGGTGTTTCTCACATAAAGACGGTTCAGCCTGCAATCGTAGTGCAGCGATGTTCATGCCATTTAGTAAATTTAGCTGCACAGAAATCTGCTACTCAACTGAAAAGATTTAATGTTGAGCAGTTTCTGATACAGTTGTACTTTTTTTTTTTTTTTTTTTTGGAGAAAAGTTCAAAGAGGAAACACAATCTAAAACTGAGTCAAGCTGTTTGTGGTACTAAACCACACAAAATTCTAAAGCATGTCAATACTCGCTGGTTATCACTTTTGGAATCCATTGACAGAATTTTAGAACAGTGAGAGGCTCTAGAACATTATTTTAGTGACAATGAAGAAGCTAATTCACAGTATAAGAACCTTGCAAGTATGATTGGAAATCCTTCATCTAAACTTTATTGTCTTTTTTTATCTGCTACTCTTCCTTTGTTTACATCTGTTAACGTGTTCTTGCAGCAGGAAGCTCCGCTTGTGCATGTATTAAAAAGAAAACTTCATAGTCTGTTATCTGAATTGCTTGTACGATTTATCAAGCCATCGGCATTTGATGTGACAGCAACATCTCTTGCAGATGGAAATTTTGAAAGAAGGAGAAATCTAAAAGAAAACTGTGATCTCGTAATTGGGTCAAAAGCGAGATCTTATATAGGCACAACCGCAGATCTGAGTGAAGACACAGTGGCTACTTTTTATTCTGAGGTAAGGGAATTTTACAAGGCAGGCTGCAATTACATTTTAAGAAAATTTCCACTTAATGATGAATTTCTGAGTCATTCTGAAATTGCAGATGTAGCATTAAGGCAAAGTGTTTCTTTTGCATCAGTCCAACATATGTGTTCCCTGTTTCCAGTTTTGAAACCAAAAGAATCTGACAAGGTGGAATCTGAATTTGCTCACTACCAGTTTGAAAATTTTAACTGTACTGTTAAACACTTCTGGGAGAATGGATGAAGTGTGGCACAGAATTTCTTTAATGCAAAGTGAAAGTGGCCAGTTAAAGTATGAATCATTAAGCAAAATTATGAAAATGATTTTAATAGTCCCTCATGGCAATGCAAGTACAGAAAGAATTTTCAGTATTGTGAAAAAAAAACCCATGAATGATTCAGACCTAATTTAAGTAGTCATGTGCTGTCTTCTTTATTAGTAGAAAAAATAAACAGCATTGCACACAGTGAACTATGCTATCAGATGAAGCTTTCGCAAATTGAACTAAGGAAGGCCAAAATGGCAACTACAGCCAGTTTATCATAATAATTTGGCAACATTCCAAGGAATAATTTTTCTTCGTGTCTGGAGGTAATTTATTATATTTTTCTGGTAGACAGTATTTTAAATTTTCCCACTAGCAAATTATTTTTTATTGTATTACTATTATTATTATTATTATTATTATTATTATTATTATTTCGTTAATAGTTCTGACAGATTAAAATTTGTTGCAGTGTTAAATACCCAAATTTGCCGCTGTAGACTGGATTACTGAAAATTACTGAAAAAAAAAAAATTGTTACTGAAAATTACTGAAAAATGAACATGTTGGTTTCTGAAAACTACTTTTAGAGGTTGGCATCTATGTATTACTTTATCTCCTTTTTACTCATACCTGTTGGTTTTTGAGTATTTCTTAGTTGTTTTAGTACCAGATAAATATTGTTTTTTTTTTTTTTTTTTTTGCATCTGTCTCTTCTTAATAGTATATATATTTACATTAATTTTGCTTCTAAAAAGAGATAAAAGTCATAGTTGAGGGATGAATTCACTGTTGTGGGTATGTAAAGATTTGGAGGCATAATTCCGCCCAAAAGCGAAGTATGTCATCTACAAGTATGAATTTACTACCTTAAATGCAGGCTCACTAAATATAGTTTTAAAAGTAATATTACTTAATGCTACACTACAACTGAGCTTAGAAATTGGGGTGTTATTTCTGGCCAATTTTCTTAGAGTCATGGTTCGTACGCGTCCTGGAAAAGTTCTGGAATTCCATTTAAACCTGAATTAAATATACACAAATAAAAGTCAATTATCAACGGTATTAAAATATGTCGATACCTTCGGTGTCGCTTCTTTGACTCAGTCTGGCGAGTGAAAACCAACGGCATAACGCAAGCAGCTCTTCCAGTCTTTGCAGTTCTGATGGAAAAACTTTCCGTACAATCCCCTGCTAGCGTTTCCATGACAACATGAATGAGCTGGTAGAGGGGGAATGGGCCATTGTTTGGGAAACGGTTTGCTCAGAAAAAAGAAGAGTTAGACTATCTCAGGCATTCGCACACTCTCGCCCATGAGATTGTTTCGCGAGAGTTGTTTCTGTGAAGTGTCAATTAAAATCAGAGAGATTATATCTTAAATTCTTGGCTTTGTTAGATTCGAATTGTTTTGAAAATTTTTGTGAAAGCTTCCCTGAAAATCTGTCAGAACTTAATTCAAATTATGCTTCAAATTTTGATACAGCTCGACTAAAAAATGAATGGAAGGTGTTTTATTCCTTTGATGAGTGAAAAAACAAATCAGTAAGAGACATTACGTGTTACATAAAGTTGAATAAATTGGACATAGTGTTTAGTGAGCTGTACAAATTAGCAGACCTCATATTAAGCTTTTCATCAACAACTGCAATTGCCGAAAGAAGTTTTTCTGCATTAAAAAGAATCAAGATATATCTTAGATCCACACGAGGACATGCACATTCGAAAAACTTGGCTGTTTTGTCAGTAGAAAAAAACACTTTTGAAATATGAAAAAGTACTCGGAAGAAAATGTTTATGAAAACTTAGCACTCAAGTTCACACAAAAGGAGAAGAAGAATGGAGTTCTTGAACAAATAAAGTTTTCAGAAGAACAATGGAGTTCATGTACAAATAAGTGTTCAAATCCTAATCCTCGTAATCATTTGGTATCATGTTAGCAATGGCATGTACCTAAAATTTAGAAAAAAATTAGTTCTATTACTTAGCAATTAAAAATTAAACTTTGCAATTAAAAAAAAACAGTACTTGGGGTGGGGGTGGGGGAGATAGCCCAGGTCTCGGACCCAAGATACGCCACTGGTAGGATCGTGATATTAGTCTCAAACAATTCGTCTGGATGAGATCTATCTAAAAACCAATAATTCATAAACATTTGATAAGTACTTTATAAGTGATAAACGAAAAAATATTTGTGAGAAAATCAAAATGTCTAAATATTTGAAGCTAAAGTCCGACTCAAAATATTACAAACGTGTATCCGAAGAAAGAGAAATTCAAAAGGAATCGAATAAGCGCAAAACGACTAATGCAGAACGATGTAGGGCTTTATAGACCACACATTAAAATGAACAGAAACGCACCGAGTTTACGAATGTAATCGTTAGATGGCTCAGACCCATCATATGCAGTAATTGAAACTGAGCGCGACTCACCTAAACTCAATGTGTTCTGTGCGGTCTCTTGTACAAAGGTTTACGGCTCTTTCTTTCTCTAGGAGCAAACAGCACCATGACATTCGTATTTTGATATGTTGGAGATATGGCTACTTAAGCAATTAAATGAATATTCACACGACTACATCTTTCATCTCGATGAAACGCCGTCACACTGGATGTTCGACGTTAATTTAACGAACAGCTTCTTAACCGCTGGATTGCTCGCTGTGGACACGACGACAAGGCGCTCTACTAGTGTCCCGCCAGGTCAACGGACACATGACCCCTTGCGACTTTTTCTTATGAGAATATGTAAGAGTAATAATGTGTATGTGCCACTATTGCCCACAACGCTAGACTCATTCACATTCATAGTGCTCTGCAGTCGTTGACAACAGACATGCTTGATCACGTATGGCAGGAATTTGATTATCACCCCGACTTAGTTTGCATGACCAACGGAAGTCACATAGAACACTTATAAGGTATGAAAACAAACTTTGGACAGTTTTTTTCTTCCTCCTATGTGCATTTAACCGCTGTATATTTAGAAACACATAAAATACAGTCATTTGAAATGAGAAGAATAATTTTGAATTACCCTGTATAATGAGTGTTTCTCGCATTAGAAGCCATTATTTTTGGATACCTTTAGCGCGGACACCCTGTGGAAATAAGGAATTTTGAAAGTGGTGTATGTTTTCGCAACTGTAATAAAACTCAAGCTTCAAGGAATGGGGCAATATCCTGAACTGAGGACGTGCCTCTTGGCTATGCCTCTGCAAGCTGGTGACGGCACATTATGAGGAGTCTCAAGTTTAGTCGGGCTTGGGGCTTTCACAGTGTGCTGATTAGGCACTACTGTTAGCTCCTGCCCCCCCCCCCCCCTTCGTGAAAGAAATTCTGTGTAAGAAATAGAAATGATTGAGAAATTATTGTCCAGCAAAGTTTCAGCTTTAATGTGCGACCGTTATTCTCTATGTATGGTAAGATGTAACTATATGAGATCTCAACATTTCATGGAAGAAGTGAATGTGGTCATCCTGGTGGCCACATTCATTTCTTTGCCGCCCTGGTGGTGTTCTAAGCGATGACTTCTGACAGTTCGTCAGAAATAGTATAACGAAGAAAAAATTTCTCCTTCATTTTTGGTCCACGCCGGGGATCGAACCCAAGTCCTCTTTATCCGGAACAAGTCGCTCTACCAACTGAGCTACGCAGACGTTCGTTCTCGCTGCTATCTGCCTTTATGTCGTGTGAGTCCAGCGGGACCGGTAGGCACGTCACATCTTCGCGCCCCGAAAGAGGGCCGGGGGCATGGCCCTCGGGTCAGCCGTGACCATGAATTGCCATAGGCAGTCATCCGCTGAAGAACGTGCACTTGAGAACTCCCAGTCAATCTGGTGTGTGAAATGCAACATCACACACATTTATTTTTCGAAGTGCTGAAGAAGGGATTCTCTGATTTTTCCTATCTCGCGGTGTGGAAAGAACATCACACCATCGCGAGATCTTTAACGGCTGGGTCATCTGGGAAGTTCGGGCTCCATTATAGCGAAGTAAGTTTCTCCGTCATGTTTGGTCCATGCCGGGGATCGAACCCGAGTCCTCTTATTCCGGAACAAGTCGCTCTACCAACTGAGCTACGCAGACGTTCGTTATCGCTACTATGCGTCCTGTGGGGCAGGCACGTCACAATAAGTCTTTGCTCGAGACTCTGATGGGATAAGGCATGGATGGTTCGCGTCTTACTGCACTAGTCCCTCCCCCTTCCCTAGAACTAATGACCCCAAATTAGGGACGGGCGACCTCTTATAGCCCATAGAATTGCGTCTGCCACTCTATAAGCTATCAGCAGGTGGTCGTAAAACCCCGAAACCAGGGCCGTAGCCAGGGAGGGGTTTTGAGGGTTCAAACGCTCCCCGAAATGCCGTAATTAAATAAAGAGAAGGTATACTTGTGTAAGTAGTACAGCATAGAAGTCAGTATTTGAAAACTATGGGAATATTAAATAGAAGACTTCCGTATGGAAATGAAGTGTGACAGATCAAAAACTCTAAATATGTGTAACGATGTACAGTGAAAACGAATTTTTGAATTCATAACCCCTCCCGAAAATTCTTTCTGGTTACGGTCCTGCCCGAAACTGAAAAAAAAAAAGTGAATGTGTTACTACTGTCTTAAGTAAAATTCTGGTTTGCAACTGGTATAACGGTGGTACCGGTTGCAAGTTCTTCACGGGTGGGTACTGTGTATGACTTTCGAAATCAACTGCGTAATTAACAGAATAGTAAATTTAAATAGAAAATAGCATGCCGCCCCAGTGGCGGATGTTATTTTCCCGACCATTCGTCCGAGGGAGGTCTGGGTTCGAGTCTCTCTGAGGAAGTGGTGTTGTGTTTGTCTTACGGCACTGGCTACCTCCCTTCACTGAAACCATTGGTCCTAAATTAGGTACGGGCGCCCGTTGAGTTACTCACAGTGGTCGTTAACTATACCCCTCCAAAAAAAAAAACAAAAAAAACAACACACGATATCAAAAATTATGAACAAAATTAAATTTTATTTATACTTTTTTTTAATATTTGATAATTACAACCATTTCTTGTACAATGTCGTGCAAATACAAGGCATCGTTCCTTTCAAATTTTTATTTGGTTAAACTCAGTTAGTATTAATTACTCAGAATATGGATTCTATTTCACTCTTAAGTAAGAGTTTAAATAATAAAATCTTAGTTTTTTTTTTTTCTCGATGATTCCGTAGATGAAAGCTATTATATACAATATGACATGTTCGTTTTTAATGAAACACTTTAGCTATTCTTTAGGTCAAGGCCCTGAGCCAGCTTTTGGGCATATACTGCATCAACTTAAAGGCCCAACCTATGAAAGTCCACATGAGGAAGTTGGAAATGTTTGTCCTTGTTAACAATACGTGGATGAATCCAAAGGCACAAAGGCATTGGGCAGCGAATCCAGCATAATATAACCTAGAAAGGAAAAAAAAATTTACAACAGAAACTTAATGGTAAATATTTTGTTTTGTAAACATAAAACTACATCAGTGAATGAAAAAAATTATAATGCCAGGAATGTTGAAGACATTCAAACAAGTGCTATTCCGATTTGCTGCTTAATTACATTGCTCTGATCGTCCACCTGATCAGTGACTCATCATATTGATCCAAGTTATGACTCATCTTTAGAAGTAAGAAGTTTCAGTAGCTCAACAGCGGGATCTCCCTAGTGCGGCTCTCAAAGCTGTGTCAGTACAGTTGCCTTAGGACTTAGGCTCTTAAGGACAATACTTCGGTCATAGTTAACAGCTTCTCTGCTCTGCCAGTCCTGGTGGTTTACCACGCCACTGAAAAACGTTTTAAAGAGTTTGGGGGCAGACTCTGTTGTCTTCTCAACATGGTACGAGTCCCCCACGTTTCGAGTTGGAGTCCACCTAGGAGTATAGGTGTTCAGTTTCACCACCTGAATTTCCTTCAACTGAGTCATACTGTTTCTACCACACACCAGAGCTGCATATGTAATCCCTAGTCAAACTATCCTTTTATACAACATCACCTTGTGTTGAATCGTAGCGCTGACTATCTGTTTTCAACCCCAGGAGCTTGGTGGTAGCGACTCTGGGAATAGTCTCCAGGAAGATTCAGTTCCTTAACTCTCTGAAGAGTGCCAAAGAATAGCATATCACTGCTCGTAGACGCTTACGGGTGAGGCCGACACTTACATTGCCACCACACACCGGGGTTACATATGTAATCACCTGTCGAACTACGTTCTTATGCATCATAACTGCCCATCATGTGGGATGATGGGCATAACTGCCCGTCAAAAGGAATTGGGACGGAATCGGTGAAACAGCTCGTCAAAAAGCACGTTTGGTGTCAGATGTTATCAGTCGCAGTTTCTTGCGTTCTCTAAAGAATCGAGTCATACAACTACACTCGCGATGACTTAAACAGTAGGAAGTTTTACAGCATGTAAATCCCATATTTTCAAACGTAAAATTTTAAGAATTAAAACGCCATCACAAAGTGATACTTTCGTTACACACATACACAGAACAACTTTCTTAAAATACATAATTTTTGGGGGGTTGAACCACCACCTCGAGTTTTTCCGTGGGCTATAAGCAGTTGCCTGTCCCTCATTTAGGGCCACAATTTCCTGGGAGGGGAAAGGGGCAGTGACGTAGCGCAGGCGTAAAGCCATGCCTCACGCACAATTCGAACCCCGACCCATCTGAAACGAACGGTCAGCAGCTAACGCTTAGATCACTGCGCCGTCAGCGCGCTCCCCTTGAGTATCTAACTATGCTATAAGGAATTGCCCGTCCCTGATCTAGGGAAAGAACCAGCGCCGTAAGACAAACACACCATTCATACCTAATGCGGGACGGCCGACCCGGTGGCGTCGTGGTCTAAGCGCTGGCTTATGACCATTCGTTCGAGAAGGGTACGGGTACCAAACACGGTAAGGCATGGATGTTGTGTTTGTCTTACGACACTAGCTCCATCCCTTCCCTGGAACCAGTGACCCTAAATTAGGGACGGGCGACTGCTTATAGCCCATTGAGTTGCTCACAGAAGTCATTAAACCTTCAGTAAAAAAAAAATCCGAGACGCAATCCCGGGCCCAGCACGGCCGATTTTTCAGAAGCCCAGGCCTTTGATAACTCTGCCAACGGGAAGGCCAAAACTCCATTCTGGAGCTACAATTTAATAATAATAATAATAATAATAAGCTAAAGATGAGAGACATCAAACAAAGGTCTTCACTCTTTCCACGTTTATAATTGAGTCACGGAAAAATTCTCATTGGCCGCCACCGGGAATCGAACCCAGGGGCTTCCTGTTACGCGCCGGATATGCTTCCACTACACCACAGCGGCCTCGAATTCCTCCAGACTCACACACACTAACTGCCATTTTCCGTGACTCACTTATAAACGTGGAAAGAGTGAAGACCTTTGTTTGATGTTCCTGGTCCACGTCAAATGTCTGTATTAAAGATGAGAGAATGAACGGTGTTTAGGTGGCTCCATGGCAGGAAATCACTGTGTCGCTTACGATTGTTGTAAAAGACCCATTTTTTTTTGCGTTTTACGATCTGATGCAGGAATCCATACCTTCTGTACCAGAAAAGAAGAGAAATGCACATCTCCAGACGACGTGTTCTATTTTGTCGACGTATGGTGATTTCATTCGCAGTACCCTGCTCAAACGTCGTATATGTTTCGGGCCACCATACCAGCGGAATGTCCGAGTTTGAACTCATAAAGAAAAATTTAGTGCAACTGGCCTGTCTCCATAATCCACCTTGACCGAAACCTGCGCACGCGCAGTTGAACTTTGGCAGGAAATAAAGTACACAACACGCACACCAGATATACACCAACCTTGTTACGTTGCTGGGAGGCACCGTTCCGCTGGAGATGTCGAAAATATCCACCCGCTGAAAGCGGATATTTCATTTGCATCAACCCAAAACAATCTACGGCACATTCCAGAAGCTTGTGGACTATCAGTTACACGTACTTTTATTCATCAGTTATTGGTCAAGCAGTGGCGGCTTGTAGCTAAAATTAGTGGGGGTGCTCCTTCAGAAAATTTTTATCCATTGTTTTAATATTGTATAAAACGAAACAAACATATATGAAAAGAAAATTTATACATAAAAAAATATTTTTTACTTACTAATAGCCTAAATTGTTACAGTTCAAGCTTGATCCATTCATTTAAAACGAAATCCATTCTTCTTGTTTTAATTTGCGCGAAAATATTAATAATTTTCTCCATCTCTGGATGACTGTTGAGGAAATGTTTCTCCATTAAAAGCACTGCAAGTGCATTTAGTCTTTCAGGATTCATAGGGCTCCTTAGAAAAGTTTTTATTCTTTTCAGTGTTGAAAAGCAACGTTCTGGTTCTGCTGTTGTCATGGAAATTGTCAAGAGGATTTTTATCAGTTTCGTAATTTCACTAAGAACATCATCTAGATTATTTTCCAAGATAAATTTCACAAGGTCAATTAATTTGCAATATTCATGCATATCGGATCTACAATAGAATACTTTTAGTTCAGTTTCAAGCTTTTCTTTGTCAATCACGGGATATGCTTCAGTGGTCAGTACTATCTCTTCTGTAGGCAGTTCATTCTTAAAACTAGTGAAGCTTTTCTTGTTGAACAATTTAGCAGCTACTAAGTGTTTAGTGGAAGAATATCTGTTCATTATATCAACACATATACAGTCACACACTTCCTTAGCTTCTGCCATGAGTGTCTTTGAAGGATTCTCATAGTACTTCGAGTTTCTTATTTCTAAAATAGCTGTTTTGAAATCTGTTATATATTCATTGACTTTAAACACACTAATTTCTCGAGATTGCATTTGGTTGTAAATTACCTCAACATGAGGCATAATCTGATGAAAAAACTCTAACCAAAACATGAAATTATCATCATTCAAGTATTTTAAAATTTTTGTTGCTTCTGCAATGGTTCCATCTGCATTTGATGTTGACTGAATTTCAGTAAGGCAGCTTTTTAAAGGTTGTACATTTTCATGAACTCGTTTACGGTCCGTATGTTAAAGTTCCACCTTGTAGAGGATGGACGTGGAATGTTGACGTCCATATGCTTCTTGAGAATGGATACACGTTGCCGTGATCTTGAGAAGAATGATGGAATAGCCAAAATAATAAAGAAAAATATTCTTGCGTTCCGTGTAATACTTGCTGCATTTCTCATTATTAATTGATGCGCATAGCAGGGAATAAAATGTGCATTTCTATAAACTGCTTTTATTTTTGCTTGAACTCCTGCTTTTTTGCCTTTCATGACATTTGCACCATCAAATGTCTGAGCTACCAGTTGTTGTCCATTTCCTTGAAGGGTTATGTCTAATTGTTCTAGAATACGTTTCGATATGCCATCTGCAGTTTGATTTTCTGGAATAAAGAATCCCCCAAAACGCTCAAATATTTCTCCATTCAACACGTAACGTAGAACAAGGACCATTTGAGTGTGTTCCGATACATCTGTAGGGTCATCAGCCATGACAGCTACAAAGGAAGCTTCTCTAATTTCTGTCCTTATTTCCTCATGGTATATTTGTAGCAGGCAGTCAAGTATCTCATTCTGAATGGTTTTAGAAACACCTTTGAAGACCGTACTGGTTTCTAAGTGATTCTTCAAATCTGGATCTAATTTAGATGCAAAATTTATTAATCCTCTAAAAACCCCTGGATTTATTGAATCGTCTTTTTCATCATGTCCACGTAAAGGAGTTTCAAAGTATCCACAAAAGAAAATGCAGTATATTATTTTGGATAAAATTTCACAGTTCTTTTTAACCTTTATGTTATGCTCATTGATTGAAAGTATATATGCCTCACTAAGTTTCTCCATAATATTTACGTTCCCTAAAAGTGACAGTGAAACCACATTTTCAACGTGCTTCTTTGACTTCTCACGTTTTTCAGTTTAAAACCGTCTTTTGTCCACGGTACATCACCTCCAAACAGCAAACACGGGAAGCAAAACAATGCATTTTTTACTTCACAGCCGCAAAGCCAACTTTTCCGTTGGTACCATTCAGAATTAAAGCTACGAATGTACTTCTTGTTGTTGCTTATTCCTGGCTGAGATTGAATGTTATCGATAATATCGAGTGAAAATAGGGTGTGCTGCAGTTTCGTAGTGCCCATACAGGAGCCGCGCCTGAGGTCAAATTTGCTGATTCGTTGTTAATTTACTTAGATCTGTAAAAATATAATGTTGTTGTCAATCAGCTTCTGAACAAAATATGTAAAAAAAAATTATAAGATTTTAGTGTTTCACCATCCGTACATTTTAGTGATGACGGATATTAATTACTGAAACTTTTGAGACATTGGTAAGTAAATATCTTTATTAAAAGACAGCTAATCTTTTGAATGAAATATTACATGAAACGGAATGTTCTAATGCAAACCGAAAAACCAGCAGCGAAATTTTGACACAATGTTTTAGTAATGTTGAAGCAGACTGCAGAATTTTTTTATTTGGTTTTCGAGAAGGCATGATATCTACACGATTTTTCTGAAGAATTTCGGCGAGAGTTTTCTGCACTTCGTTAATTTTGAATACGCGGTTAGTCTAGGGCACACGTATCTCCACAGAAATATTAAAAGGGGCCGGGGTATTTAACCGATATTTTTGGCGAACAGGACAGCCACTTTATCACAGATTAAAAGTACTGCTTTGTTCGATGGTTCCCCACAAAGTGTTTGCTAAAAGCAGAGCTTGCTTCACCAGTGCCATTGAAAAACTAAAGAGCTTCCCTCACACCTAGGGTGACCAGATGACTTTTTGGAATGGGAGGACATTTTCATTAAAAATGGACAACACAATAAAATTGTACAAAAATAAATATGAAATACTCTGTATTCAAATTTTACAGTTTGAGTGTTTATACGTGTAAAACTTTAGAAGAGGAAGACAGATTTTAGTCTGTTGAATATTTTTACTAATATTTTTCGCTGGAAAAGATTTTCTTAAATAGATTAGGTTTCTTTAACAAAATATTTGTGAAATTCAGTGCATGACATGTCTTTAAAATTGTATTTAACTAACAGTAAACCCCTCACTAATTGATTAGAAAACCTGTTCCTTTCATCAGTCCACTGGAGACCTATTAATGAAAAAACTCTTTCTACACTAGAGTTGGAGCATAGTAATGAAAAAAAATTCACGAATCTTTAATAATTCTGAAAAACAGTCCAAGCTTAATGGCTTTTGAAATACTCCACCCATTATGATAGCAGCAACAGGTCAAAAAATCTTTCATTTGAGTTTCAAGAAGCTTCTTAAAACACTGAACTTGATCAAAAAGTTTGTCATCCTCAATTACAATACCTCTTTCTTTAAGGTAAGTAAGACTTTGGAGTAAGTTATCAAAATTTAAGGTTTATGACTCTTTTTGAAGAAATATCCATTCAAAGTAGTCAAATTCTTCTAAAGAAATTGTCCATTTCTTTAAATATTCAATGCAGGAGTACAAGAAAGTTTCCACAGCAAAGGCAGCTTTCCTCTAAGTAGGGACGTCGCCAAGGGAGTGCGAGGGTGGGCTCAAGCCCACCCTGCCGCACACCCAGTTCAAAGTGTGCCATTTTTCAATATATTTAACTCAAAATAGTATAACTATACTAACAATCCGAAATTTCTTGGCGTAGAATACAAATAAAACTTTCCAAGCTTTCGCACATCAACCAGATGGCTTTTTCAAGGAAAGTAGGCAGCTAACTGCAAACTGGACAATAGAACGTTTCAACAATTTGAACGCGATGACTTGACTAGACAATAAATGAATAGGCGCAAACGTGAAAATTCGAAGAAACGAGGTCACGTTAGTTGGGCACGCGGTACAATGGTAGATAACGCAGCATTATTTGAAGAATTGATTCCAACTACGTGGCAACTCCAGAGAGACGCTATTATTGCAAGCCTCACAGTTGGTCATGATTTCCAAGGTTTCGCGAATGGCAGTAGATTTGAGTGTGGAGTATGAAGCTAATTTCTTTACATCACACCATATAGGATCGGCGGACTTGAACTTGACTTCTCTTGAAAGGGCATGGTTATTTTTCCGTCTCTTGTATCCCTTTTATGTTCTTTGATTCTGATTCCAAACGAACGTTTGGTCATTACGATGTAGTATCGCCTGGAGCCGTCCTGATGTTGTAGTGGAATGACATAAACATCTTCCTCATTGAAAAGAGGGGGCTTGTCAATATTTCTCTTAAGCATCGAATACAAAGGTGCCGAAGACCTTATGCCGACACCAAAGTTAATCCCCCTGCGCGCGTTTTTGAGCTGATAGGAAACATTTGGTATGTAGGCAATAGAGCCCAGGTAGCGGAGTTGCGGCATAGAAATATTAGCACGGCTGGTTCTGGCTTTCTCGATAAAGTTATGCATCTGGTTTGACGTATATCCTGCCTGAGTGGCCTATTCGACGATGATTTTTAGTTTGGATTGTCTAGAACGGACGTCGGATGAGACAGCGAAGGCTCTTCTAATTCGAGAATGGTAGAAGGCCGTCCTGTAATCATATCATCGGGCAGAATGAACTGCGGAGCATTAGGTTGGAAACGGAAATAATAGACTGAGTTTATAGTAGACTTCCGTATGAAGGGGGTCGTCATGCGATTTGCTCACTGAGACATCCAGACAAGGAAAAGTACCTTTGTGTTCAAGCTCCATGGTGAAATTGATCGTAGGGTGCATGCAATTTATTTTATCGAGGAAAAACTGGAGAGCCTCTTTTCCGTGTGGCCATATGAAAAATACTTCATCGGCATATCGTAGCCTGGTGGTAGGCCTTGGGCTGATGTTGGCGAATATATGTTGCTCAGTGGGGCGAAGTATTGCTTCTGCGAGGACGGCTGAAAGCGAAGATCTCATCGGAGCGCCATTTACTTGTTTATAACTTTGCCCTCGGAAACTGAAGTAGCTGGAATTTGAGACCAAGTCCATTAATTTGAAGATGCTGAGACAAGACACCTTAGAGTAAATTGATGAATTGGATACAGCCTCTTTCAATGTTCTGGTGGCTTCCTGCACGAGGATCGATGGATAAAGGGAAACTACGTTGAAACTGCCGATAATGTCTCGTTGTTCAACAGTGAGCTGCTTGGTTTTCGTGATAAAATCTAAAGTGGAAGTTATTATAAAGTCCGACTCCGGTAGATGATTAGTCCAACTAAAGTCCAACCTGATGTTCCGCAGTTCATTCTGCCCTGATGATTACAAGACGGCCTTCTTCCATTCTCGAATTAGAAGAGCCTTCGCTGTCTCATCCGATGTCCATTCTAGACAATCCAAACTAAAAAACATCGTCGAATTGGCCACTCAGGCAGGATATACGTCAAACCAGATGCATAACTTTATCGAGAAAGCCAGAACCAGCCGTGCTAATATTTCAATGCCGCAACTTCGCTTCTGGGCTCTATTCCTTACATACCAAATGTTTTCTATCAACTCAAAAACGCGCTCAGGAGGATAAACTTCGGTGTCGGTATAAGGTCTCCGGCATCTTTGTATACGATGCTTAAGAGAAATATTGATAAGCCCCCTCTTTTCAATGAGGCAGGTGTTTATACCATCCCACTACAATATCCGGACGGCTCCAGGCGATACTACATCGGAATGGCCAAACGTTCGTTTGGAATTAGAATCAGAGAACATAAAAGGGATACAAGAGACGGAAAAATAACCACTGCCCTTTCAAGAAAAGTCAAGTTCAAGTCCGCCGATCCTATATGGAGTGATGTAAAGAAATTAGCTTCATACTCCACACTCAAATCTACTGCCATTCACGAAACCTTGGAAATCTTGACCAGCTGTGAGGCTTGCAATAATAGCGTCTCTCTGGAGTTGCCACGTAGTTGGAATCAATTCTTCAAATAATGCGTTTTCTATCATTGTACTAACGTGACCTTTTTTCTTCAAATTATCACGTTTGCGCCTATTAATTTATTTTCTAGTGAAGAAAATTGTTGAAGCGTTCTATTGTCCAGTTTACAGTTATAGCTGCCTACTCTCCTTGAAAAAGCCATCTGGTTGATGTGCGAAAGCTTGGAAAGTTTTATTTGTATTCTACGCCAAGAAATTTCTGATTTTTAGTATTGTTATACTATTTTGAGTACAATTTGGTATACAGTTCTTACTTATTGAATATATTTAACTTTAAATTATAATCTGTACTTTGCCAAGTATTAAGTCTTGTGTTTTATTTCATGTAACCTTACGTATTTTCCCCTAGGAAGTGCGTTGTTTACGTCTCCAAAAAAGGTTATCAAAATAACACCGCAGGGCTATGAAAACATGAAAATTCAGTTGTTTTCCACTCTTTCAATTCCTTAATTTCAGTCTCTTTTTCATGTTTGTATGGGCAGGGGCTAATGAGGAGAGTGTATAGGAATTCACTGAGGGGGTCACTACTAATTGTTCTGTTTGTTTTCTTTACAAAATGGAAGATTCCACGACGAAAAGTGAAGTCTAAAGCTACACTAGCATCCTTAAGACTGCCCCGGGACAGTGAAAGTGCAGAAAGTGGCTGACGACTGCTGTGAATGAGAGGAGTGCAAGGCCAAGTCGCTGGCTGGAAAAAGGAAGTTAAGGAGGGGTGAGGTATTGTGTCTGTCTTTCCACTGTTTCAATTCCTTAGTTTCAGTCTTTTTTTCATGTTTGTATGGGCAGGGGCTAATGAGGAGAGTGTATAGGAATTCACTGAGGGGGTCA
This sequence comes from Macrothele yani, assembly GCA_039090855.1. Classification (NCBI taxonomy): domain Eukaryota; kingdom Metazoa; phylum Arthropoda; class Arachnida; order Araneae; family Macrothelidae; genus Macrothele; species Macrothele yani. The sequence continues at coordinate 65,322,503 of CM076990.1, read as the reverse complement.
CTACTAATTGTTCTGTTTGTTTTCTTTACAAAATGGGAGATTCCACGACGAAAAGTGAAGTCTAAAGCTACACTAGCATCCTTAAGGCTGTCCCGGGACAGTGAAAGTGCAGAAAGTGGCTGACGACTGCTTTGAATGAGAGGAGTGCAAGGCCAAGTCGCTGGCTGGAAAGAAAGAAGTTAACGAGGGGTGAGGTATTGTGTCTGTCTTTCCACTGTTTCAATTCCTTAGATTTGATTTAGATCAACAAAAATTACATTTTTTTTTAAATTGTTCAAGTACAGTACTATTTTCGTAAGCAAAAATGTAAAATTTTGAAAAGAAATTTAAGACAATCCATCCAGAGCAAGCAAAACGTTGAAGGCGAAATTCCACCAACACTTGTATCTTACACCCGTGGCGTAACTAGTCAGGTCCATGTATGTATGCGTGTCCAGGTGGTGGAGGGTCGGAATTGCTCAAATTCTTTTGTAGCCGGTAGCGAAAAGCATTGAAACCGCCCTGGTGGCGCAATGGCCTAAGCACTGGCTTATGACCATTCGTCAAAGAAGTGAAAATCCTCCAAATACGTGGCGTCAGTGAATAAACAAAGACATCGCTCTTCCACGTTTTAGCAACATACAGCAACCGAAAAATTGTTATTCGGTCACCGCTGGGAAATCGAATCCCAGATCTCTCGATATCTAGCCGAGCGCGTTAGCCTTACACCACAGTGGCCAACAATCCACGGTGCTATGTAACGCGCTCGGATAGATATCGAGAGATTTGGGGTTTAATTCCCCAGCGGTGACCGAATAACAATTTTTCGGTTTGCTGTGTGTTGCTAAAACGTGTTTATCGTCAGAGAGTCTGGGTTCGAATCCCGTGAGGCATGGATGTTGTGTTTGTTTTACGGCACGGGCTCTGTCCCTTTCCTGGAAGCAGTGACCTTAAATTAGGGACGGGAGACTGCTTAGAGCCCATGAGTTGCTCAGGGTGGTCGCTTAACCTTCAATTAAAAGAAAAAAAAAGCATTAGAAATTTGTTCTTTCAGTGTTTCGTAGAAAAAGAAAAAGGTTGCTATGGAAGCTTGCCCCACCCAAAATAATGCTCGCCCACCCGTCGCCCATCTTGATTTCGAAGTCTAGCGTCACTGCCTCTAAGCCGTTTTCGTTATGGGAAAACGGGATATTTCTTACTTTCAAAGGAAGAAGAAAATGTTCTCCCTTAGTCTATCACAGGATTCCTGGAATAAACTGACCGGGGGGCGGAGGAAGGGCGTGAGCGAGAAGTCAGAATTTTTTTGATTGAAAGTTTAACGACCACAGTGAGCAACTCAATGGGCTATAAGCAGTCGCCCGTCCCTAATTTAGGGTCACTGGTTCCAGGCAAGGGAGAGAGCCAGTGCCGTAAGACAAACACAACATCCATGCCTCACCGGGATTCGAACCCTGACCCTTCTCGGACGACTGGTCATAAGCCAGCGCTTAGACAACTGCTCCTTGGCTAGAAATGAATGAATACATTTCAGCGGTGGTTTGATAGGATATGTGATTGCAACAGAAGAATTTGATGAAAATGTATTTGAATTATTCCTTATTGAAAGAGCCGGACCTTTGGGCTATTTCCCTTAATACCTGGAGGAACGAAGGACATAGTAAGAAAAGGAGGACATGTCCTCCAAAAGCCGGACGTCTGGTCATCCTGCTCACACTCCACCTCATCTTCATAAATGTCTTAAGAAATGTGCATTGGTTGGGTGCAGACTGAAATGGCATTCGCCAGCGTTTAGTGATCAGAGCCGTTTCTGTGAGGTGGACAACATCCAGGAGATGAAACGAAAATCAATATCAGTCTGTAAAAGGATGAAACACAAATCTCTTCCGGGTGAAATGTTTTGGGGAGCCGTCAGATTTAACGAAATGATATTTATGGAGGGCAATACATCATTATGTTATGAGACGTGCCTGCCCCGCAGGACGCACACGACATAAAGGCAGATAGCAGCGGTAACGAACGTCTGCGTAGCTCAGTTGGTAGAGCGACTTGTCCCGGAATAAGTGGACTCGGGTTCGATTCCCGGCGTGGACCAAAAATGACGGAGAAATTTACTTCGTTATGGTTAAAAATACGATAATGTGATCGTTCCGTTTTTTCAAGAGAATATGAATGTCATTTTCTCGCGTCTCAGTACCAGTATAGCTCTTCAGGACATGAATATTCTCTCATTCAGGGGCGCAGCCAGGATAGGGTTGCCTCCTCCCAGCCCCCCGAGCCGAGAGCACCTTTTTTTCGCATTCGCATTAGCAGTGCTTTGCTATCTCTATGTCTTTGTATTATCTTTATCTCGTTTTCCTCTCCACGAATGCTAAGACAAAAGTGTAAACGTTTTGCGTTCCCACATTGTCAAGCGTTCTATCCGTAATTGCACTACAACACAGACGACACAATTAATCGACTTTTCCCCACTGCCCATACATCCCATTAAGATAAAAAGTGAGGTAATCTTGTCCTTGTGAGGAACTCTAGGCAGGGTCAGGGCTGGTATAAACCCTTAGAGCAGGGATGGCATACCTTTTCCAACTAGTGTGCCACTTATAGTTTGCTTTACTGCTTTCAAGTGTCGAATGTGCCACCTCTTGTTTGCGTGTTTTTTTTAATTAACATTAATGTAAAACTTTTTGTTGAACGCTACTAGCCAAGGAAGGCATTCATGTTCAGTTCATAACCTATTGTCTTCATATTATGGGCACCATCAGTTGTCATAGATACTATTTTATTTAAGTCAATCCCCATTTTTTACTACATATTCCTGCTTCACTTCACTTCACGCATTATATCTTTTCCTGTGATTGTAGTTGGCAAACTCAGCAAAATCCAACCCCCCCCCCCCATTACACTTCCACAAGGAAATTTAACAAAAACATCTAACCTTGCTTGTGACGTCACATCATTGCTTTAATCAAGACATATTGAAAACATATTGGCGTTGTCCAAATAAATGAGGTTTAATACGATCTGTAACATCTTCACTCTTTCTTGTTATTCTACCTTTAAGAGAGTTCCTTCTGGCTGGCATTTCCTTAATTCTATTCACAATTTGTTGCTTGTTGGGAAAATCTTTCAATAATGTGTCAGACCTGGCTATGAAAGCCGCCTTCAAAAAATCACCATCACAAAGTGGCTTCCCACGCTGTGCAGTACAGCGAAATAGATGAAAACTAGCCACAGTGATATTATTCCTTGGCCTGGAAGAAAATACGGAACAATTTGATTGTTTTTCATATTGTTTCACTTTTTGTGAAACGTACTCCCTTCTTTCTTCATTTGACATGTAACAAACATTTTTATGATTCCTCTCAAAATGACGCTATACATTGACTTTGCGGAACACTACTGTTTCCGTACACAGGCAACAGAAAGCTTAATTGTTTTTCTTAATGACTCCGAACTCCGATGTCTACTGTTCTTGAAATACTCGGGCACTATCTTTGCTAAGTTTCTGTTGTTGTTTTTTGGTTTTTTTTTTTTTGTTTTTTTTTTTTTGGCACCGAAAACATGTTTGCATGGTCCGGATACAAAAAACACCAGCAAAAGAACAATTACAGTACACAAGAGAAATAAGCAGCAGCTACAGACAAATCAACCTTCTTTGACAAACTGAAGTTCTGGACTGGCGTCGCAGTGTTGCTAAGTTATAAATTTGAAATCTCTCCATTCATTGTTCAAGGTTACTTTCAGTTCTTATAGGAATTCGCTGTTTCACGCACGTCTTCCTATCAGATTGGTTTTCTCTCCCTCCTGCAAAGGTAAGGGAGAAGAAGGAGAGATGGGAGCTTGAGCGGAAGCAGGTGTGGACGTCTCGTGGTGGATGTCCGTAGGAGCAGAATGATAAAATAATGGTGTGCATGTGATGCTTAACTTTTGGGAATTAATGCATAAAGCGATTAAATGAGGTGAGGTTGATGTATTTACTACCCCTTCGGAGGACACTTCTTGGCTAGATTAATTTTCTTGTCAAAGATCAGTTATTTGCAAGAAAACACTACAGACATGCTGTTGAAAAATTATCTCTAAAAGAACTAAATTTTCATTTAATGTTTTCATGTTGGTGTGCCACCCAAAGCGTGTTCATGTGCCAACCAGTGGCACGCGTTCCATAGGTTCGCCATCCCTGCCTTAGAGTATGAAACCCTAATCTCAGCCGTTCTTCCCCTCTGGATAATGATACTCCACCCCTAGCTGTTCGAACCATCAGGGTCTAACCTCCTAGGGCGGGGTAGATAAATAAATACATCGCTCTTTCCACGTTCCAGAAACACATAGCAGCTGAAAACTTGTTTTCAGCCGCCGCCGGGGAATTGAATCCACGGAACTCTCGATAACGAGCTGAGCGCGTTAGCTTTACACCACGGTGACCAACAATCCACGGTGCTATTTGTATTTTTAAGTCAGCTTCTGACATCATAAATCTTACTGACGCCACGTATTTAAATAATTATAAATCATAATTATTTACTGACGCCACGTATTTGGAGGATTTTCACCTTGGATCTCGCCTTTTGGATTTAACTGCTATAATATATATAGCCAGTGCCGTTAATGCCCACCAGATGGTGACGTCTCAGTAGCTGAGCCCATCTTACGGATTTATGATGTCAGAAGCTGACTTAAAAATACACATAGCACTGTGGAATGTTGGTCACCGTGGTGTAAAGCTGACGCGCTCGGCTAGTTATCAAGAGATCCGTGGATTCAATTCCCCGGCGGCTGCTGAAAACAATTTTTCGGTTGCTATGTGTTTCTGGAACGTGGAAAGAACGATGAATTTATTTATTTACTGACGCCACGTATTTGGAGGACTTTCACCAGGGTGGGGTAGGATGAAGAGATTTTGGGGCTTCCTGTTACTGGCCGCTCGGTACTAAAATTCGTCCAGCAAAGTGAATGTCTGATCAAGCTTCCATGACCAGCATTCCCCTTTTTCTGAAAGTAATTGAGCATTCAATGAAATATACCATCAGAATAAATGAAAGTTCTTCACTCTATAGCCTTTTTAATAATAGACACATTTCTTCATTGTATCGCCTTTTTATTCTAGTCATGTTTGTGATAAAGTGCTTGCATTATTTTTATTTGATTATTCCCAATGGAATTTAATATTTCATTTTATTATAAATTACCTTGTTAATTTCTATACTTTAATTCGCTCAATAATGATACTTATTTCAGTAATACCAATTAAATATCTAGTCAAGGAATCGAAGTTCACAAACTGTTTTTGCACGATAAAAAAGGTAGTTAAAAGCTGATGATAAATTAAAAGACTTTACTAAGTACAATTAAAACATCACAGTTGAAAAACATAAGACCTTTCGGGGCCGCATCGGTCCCATCATCAGATGTAACACAATCACACAATACATGAAGGAACAATGATATAAATACATCAAGAAAATAGTCACATGATTAGGTGGCGTAGTTTGTATGCGCAGATGAACCGAGAAGAAAAGGCTTTATTGATGTTATTTAAAAATGTTCAAGTTCAGAATGGAGTTGTTCCTGGCTGTCGATGCGAGTTTCCATGCAATAGGAATAATAGAAGGGTAATCATCATTGTAGCATGTAGACCCAAATTCGTAAATAATTAAGCTTTCAGCAAACAGAGTATTAGGCTTCGAAGTTAGGGTGGTCAGAATGCGTGTTTCGTCCCAGCAAAGGCTGGTGAGACCCTTTCGAAGTAAGTCGAGATAGTGCAGTATTTTGGGAGCGCATTTTGACTGTGTATTTGTGTTCTTTCAATCCTGTCTGTAATGAGCGCATGGTAGATCCCACATAGACAGTGTTAGCAGGAGGTGAGCTCGTAGAAAATAATGTTTTAATTGTACTTAGTAAAGTCTTTTAATTTATCATCAGCTTTTAACTACCTTTTTTATCGTGCAAACACAGTTTGTGAACTTCGATTACTTGTCTTACTCAGCACGAATGTTTTCGATCTCTTAAATATCTAGTGATATTAATTGGTGCAAAATCTCTTTCTTAAAGTTATCAATAATATATCGATATTGAATGCAAATTATTGGCGTAACTTTCATATAGATTTAATTGATATCATAACCCTTCCAGAAAAAAATGTAGGTGCGAGCCTGCTCTCATTACTTTCTAGATCAGTGGTTCCCAACCTTTTTGCATTCGCGGATTAACAACGGTGGAACCATAGCTCGATAATCTTCTCAAGCCATGGTTCCAGCGTTGTTTCTGCAATGAACAGTGCAGCATTAATGTCCATTATTTTCCTGTACTTTATGTTCATTGTCGAAATGGCTGAAAAGGTTTTCTCGTAATAAATACGTACGTGGTAGAATAAGTTACTAATAATTTTAGAGCTTTCTCGCTGAGACTTTCTCGCTGAGACTTCTTTCTCCACAATACCCCAAAACTTCGTCAGAGATTTGGATCTGAATATCGATATCAGACTGTTATCAGAAGAAAGTTCAACAAAGCTTTCCTTTTCCTGGTGAGTTATGTATAACGAAGTAAATTTCTCCGTCATTTCTGTCCACGCCAGGATTCGAACCCGGATCCCATCATTCCGGAATAAGTTGCTCTACCAATTGAGCTACGCGGACGTTTTATTCTGATTCCTATCTGCCTTTATGTCGCGCGCGTCCTTCTGGCAGGTACGTCACATCTCCTGGTACGTTACATCATCTCCCCCTTAATTTTTTTTTTTTTTTTTTTTTCGAAGTGCTGGAGAAGGGATTCTCTTATTTTTCCTATCTCGCGGTGTGGAAAGAACATCACACCAATGCGAGATTTTGAACGGTCGGGTCATCCGGATAGTTCGGGCGCCATTATGACGAGGTAAATTTCTCCGTCATTTCTAGTCTACGCCGGGATTCGAACCCGGATCCCCTCATTCCGGAATAAGTCACTCTACCAATTGAGCTACGCGGACGTTTTATTCTGATTCCTATCTGCCTTTATGTCGTGTGCGTCCTTCTGGCAGGTACGTCACATCTCCTGGTACGTTACATCATCTCCCCTTATTTTTTTTTTTTTGTTTTTGTTTTGTTTTCGAAGTGCTGGAGAAGGGATTCTCTTATTTTTCCTATCTCGCGGTGTGGAAAGAACATCACACCATTGCGAGATTTTGAACGGTCGGGTCATCCGGATAGTTCGGGCGCCATTATAACGAAGTAAATTTCTCCGTCATTTTTATCCGCGCCGGGGCTCGAACCCGGATCCCCTCATTCCGGAATAAGTTACTCTACCAATTGAGCTACGCGGACGTTTTATTCTGATTCCTATCTGCCTTTATGTCGCGTGCGTCCTTCTGGCAGGTACGTCACATATCCTGGTACGTTACATATGTTGCAGGAGTTCAGATCTTCTGTGAAGAGATTAACGATCTAAGCTTCCTTTAATCTTCCGTCACAGGTGTTAAAAAAAAAGTTACTAAATTCATGCAATGCGTTGATTATGATACGCTTTCCAACATACCAGAAGTAATTACTCAAGTTATGAGGATAATGACTGTGGAATAAATCTCGCTCCTGTGCCCTGATCTTTAACCCCATTTCGATGATATTCGACAGAACCGGTTCAGCATACCTCCGGAACAACATACTAAAGTTTTGTCGCAATAGCAGCATTTTTAGTCAAATTATGAGGGTAATTGCTGTGGAATAAATCTCGCTCCTGTGCCCTGACCTTTGACACAATTTCGAAGATATTAAACAGAACCGCTTCAGTTCATCTCCGGAACAACATGATGAAGTTTTGTCGTAATCGAAGCATTTTTACGTAAGTTATGACGCATAAGGGCGATGGAATGGATCCGGCTCCTATGTCCTAACCTTTGACCCCATTTTGCTCATTTTCAATGAAGTTCTTTCCCAGGTTATCCCCTAACCACATACAAAATTTCATCGAAATCGAACCATTTTTACTCGAGTTATCGTGCGGAGGGACGGACAGACAAACGGACGGACAAAGCTGGAGCATATATGCTTCTTCAACTTACGGTTGGAAAGCGTAAATACGATTTCCTCTTACTTTGACTCCATTTCGATTCAAAAGAAAAATGAATAAATTCACCCATTTTTCGCGGACTGGCAGAAAAAAAACCTCACGGACCGGCGGTTGGGAAACACAGTTCTAGATCACCAAAGCTGTCTTAGGTGTGGGACATTATTTAAAGGCGTCTAACATGAAATTCAGCATCTATGATTTCGATTGCTCACTTGAGCACTAAGGTGTAACAAGCTTGGAATTACATAGGGTAGGATGGCATCCAAAATTTCTCCGATTGGATACAGCCAAAGCTTGTATACGTGATTGAAAAGTTACTGATAATCATCACGTATCGGGCACGTGCGGGTCATGCCTGATATTGATTTTCTGAAATGTAAGAATTATCAATGATTTTTCGGAATTTATTAGTATCATTTGAAAATTTAATAATTCGTTTCTGGAATTACTTTTTACCATATCTTAAACTCTCTGTATGTGGACAAAGCAGCTGGTATGCCACATAATGAAATACCATCACTGCGAAGTTGTATTGGGCCCTGTTTGTCGCCTAGCGGTTTCAGGTCGAATTTCTCGGGGAGCAATACAACTTGAGCTTCTCGATAGATTTGTAAAATTAAAAAAAATTGCAAATTGCATTCGACCGAGAAACAGCTCCACTTGTGGTAATAGTCTATCTACAACAACCATAAAAATCTCCTAAGACTTTGTTCTTTCTTCTGAAAACAAAGAAAAAAAATCTACTTTCTTTATCACCTGCTAAAGCAGACAAAACATTCGTCTTTAAGCTGTAAACCACACAGAAGATTCCTGTGCTTTGATAACGGTTAAAGTGTCTTTTGAAGGCACTTGAACAGAAACAGAATTCTTCGAAATACTTCGGTATTTCGAAGAATTCATATAAACAGAATATGTCAAATCATGAAATAAATACGGGATTACACCATGTAATACAAATTTTGAAGATGACAATCCGATTTTTGGTGGAAATGTGACAAGGATGTCAAATCAGATAATATCCGAAAACTTGAAAAATTCATCGCCCTGGAGCGGGACTCGAACCCGCGTCTCTCAGATAGCGCCCGGGTATGCTAACCACTACGTCACCCGGAACGACCAAGTCTCAAGTTTCCGATTAATTTGAATATAACCATCACAGGATTCGCTAGTCGAAGCAACCGGCATTCATGTTTAGCGAATCTGGAGTTTAAGAATCCTATCCCGTGATTGCCCGGAGAAGCAGATAAATCATAAAATAAATACGGGATTACACCATGTAATACAAATTTTGAAGATGACAATCCGATTTTTGGTGTAAATGTGACAAGGATGTTAAGTCAGATAATATCAGAAAATTTGAAAAATTAATTGTTCTGGAGCGGGACTCGAATTCGCGTCTCCCAGATAGCGCCCGGGTTTTTCATAGATTTATAGATAATATCCGAAAACTAGAACTTTTCAGGTTAACATCCTTGTCACATTTACACCAAAAATCAGATTGTCATCTTCAAAAAACTTCAAATTCAAAATATTTTTTTTATAAAATCCTTTATTTTGTATCGTGGTTTTAGACCAACCAAACATACCTTTTTAGACGTCTTCTCGCTGCTGGCAAAGTACATTCATTTTCCTTAAGTATGTATTTCCTCACGCCTAGCACATAATCTTCCAAATACGGAAGCCACTCAATAGGCCTGACGTCAAAGTTAAATACCTGAAAATGTAAATGCGATATAGGTTCAAGCCTATAGGTTAACTTGGATGTGCTTCATACTTATTTACTTTACTTTATACAGACAGCTACAGTTTAGAGCTATTTTCGAAATGCATCAACATGTAAGGAACTTCTTGATGGATTAATATACAGTATTACCGAAGTTACCATTAGCACAGAAAACACACTTCGGTTTCGTTAAAGGAATGAATAGCACTCACTTCCCTATCCGTGGGACATTGCAATTCCATCAGAGTAAGTAAGTTGTTACAAGAGAAATTCCATTCCTTTGTGGTGAAATATTCTAAGAAACCGGCTGCTCTTTCCATTCTGTTAACCATGCTGACAAACCTGTAAATAAATTTATTATTAATAGTCAAATTTTAATCCTGTAATGCTATGAAAGAAAGAAAATATACATCATGAGATCTTAAGTTCGTTGATTAGTACAATCATTTTCAAGATTGTTGTGAAAACACAAGTTTGTCCATATCCCCTCACTCCGGAGTAAGTCGCTCTCCCAACTGAGCTACGCAGACAGAATGTCTTGCCGGAGATTTGTCGTCTTGACACATGTTTTCACCTCTGCAATACGTCTCATTGTCCACGTACAATTTCAATAACTGGAACTTCTATATACGCATATCATTATTGTCAACCATTACCAATCCACTGCTGGACGAAGGTCTCCCCAAGTTTCCTTCACAACGGTCTGTCTTGTGCAAGTCTCCTTCATGTCACTCCTGCATACTTTCAAAGTTCATCCACCCACTTCCCATGTGGTCTTCTTCTGGGTCTTTTACTGTCCCTTGGAATCCAATCTAAAATTTCGGCTGTCCATCCATGGTCTGTCCTTCTGGCAGTATGTCCAGCCCATTGCCATTTCAGGGATTTAACTCTGATCATGATGTCTTCCACTCTTGTCATTTTTCGGATCCACGTGTTCCTCTTCTTATCTCTCCTGGTTACACCAAGCATGCACCTCTCCATGCTGCTTTGAGTTGTCTGCAGCCTTTGTATGTCTCTTTTAGTTAAGGTCCACGTCTCTGCTTTTCTTTTAAGACATAATGGCATATTGCTCTTGAAAATTATGCTATTTCTTCCAAAAGCTCTCCAGGCAAGTTTTGTACGCCGATTAATTTCTTCATCAATGTGACCCTCACTTGATATCTGCTGTCCAAGATCAAGGTACGTGTCTGTTATCTCCAGCTTTTCTCTATCAAGAGATAAATCTTCATTTCTTGAAAAAGCATTAAAAATCACTTTTGTCTTCTGAAAGTTCATTTTTAATCCCACTTCTTTACTCTTGTCAGCAAGTTCCTGGATCATACTCTGCAGCTCTGATGGAGTAGTTGCAAAAATGACTACGTCAACAGCAAAACGAAGGTGAGTTAGATAATCTCTATTAATCTTTATCCCCTTGTTTTTCCAGCTCAGCGACTGAAAGACACCCTCCAATATAGCATTAAATAGCTTCGGAGATATGGTGTCACCTTGTCTCACTCCCTTTCCTACTTTTATGTGTGCTGTATTCTCAAACAGCCGAATCATTGCACTTGCATTTTCATAGATGTTATTAATAATATTAATGTATGCATCTTCAATACCGCAGGATTTCAGAGTCATTGTAACTGCTGATGGTTTCACGGAATCAAAGGCTTTTTCATAATCGATAAAAGCCATGCACAATGGAAGTTCATATTCCCTTGCTGTTTCAATTAGTTCTCTCAGTACGTGGCTATGATCTATTGTACTGTAGCCACTCCTGAATATAGCTTGTTCTCTCGGTTGAGCCATGTCCACTGTCACCTTCAAGCGGTGTGAAAGAACTTTAGTGAAGATTTTATAAACCACTGATAAGAGGCTGATAGGTCGGTAGTTCCTGAGATCCTCAATGTCACCTTTTGTACGTAGCAGGATCATTGTAGTGTTGTTCCAATCCTCAGGAATCTTCCCTTCATTAAGGCATCGAGTAAAAATTTGGGCGAGTACTTATTTGATTTCTCCACTTGCTTCTTGTATGATGTCTACAGTAATTCCATCTTCTCCTGGAGCTTTTCCTCGCTTCATGTTCTTGATTGCATGTGCAACTTCTGCTGGGAGGACTGGAAGAACTCTGGTACCTTTCATGATGTCTGGAGTACATGTATCATCCCTTTCATATAATTTGGAGTAGAAATCTTTCACTCTTGTCAACATTTCACTTCTTTTTCAGTGCCATAATCTGTTTTCTTCCCTTACTAAGATGTCCCTTTGCTATCTTTAGGCTTTGGTTGTTTTCAATTGCTTTCCTCACTAGTTCACAGTTGAATTTCCTTACGTCTTCAGTGATACTTTTTCGTACTGTCTTGCATAGCTCTATATATTCCACTTTGGAAGTTAGATCTTCTTTAGTTGTCCTCATCTCTCTTCTTTTTTCATCAACATTTTGGTTTTTCCTGATAATTTGTTCACATGCAACTTGTTCTTAGACCCAGCTAATTTTGTCGCTGTTTCCATAAGAGCTTTGGTTACTTTTCTGTTAACTTCAGAAATATCCACTTCTTCCGATGTTAAGCTTTCTAAAGCGGAGAATCTGTTCTTCAGTTCCAACTTGAAGGTATTATGGTGTTTTTTAAAGTTGGTTATGTCAATACATTTTGTTTGTCTTATGAGCTTGCCACGTTCAAGTTTCGTGTTGAGATGCATCTTACATCTCACCAATCTATGGTCACTACCTGTGTTAAACTTGTTTAGCACACTAGTCTTCTATGACGAATTTTTTTTTACACATAATAAAATCAGTTTCACTTGTCGTTCCATTTGGATGTCTCCATGTTTATTTCCTGTGTGGCCTTTTCTTGAAAAAGGAGTTCAAGATGAAAAACCCTTCTGCCTCTGCAAACTCAACGAGAGTATTTCCACGCTGGTTTCTGTTGCCGTGACCGAATTTGCCTACTGAAGTTTCATTCTGTTGCCGTTGCCCTATTTTTGCATTGAAATCTCCCATAATTATGTTCAAATGCTGCTTATCTTTATTATTTAGATGACGAATTTCCTCATAAAGTTCTTCAATTTCTACTTCAGGATGACTTGTGGTGGGTGCATAAGTTTGAATTATCTGAGCCTGGTATCTTCTCGAGAGTTGGATAACGAGTCGTGCGACTCTGTCAGAGGAACTTTCAACTTCTACAACTTTATCCTTCAGTTTCTTGTTTATTATAAATCCAACACCACTAGTTCTGCCAGTATCTGTCCCACGATAGTAGAAGAGATGTCTACTTTTCCGTTCAATGAGATCTTCTCCTTTTCTCCTTACCTCACTTAGCCCGACGATGTCCCACTTGATCCTTTGTAGTTCCTCTTCCAATTCAAGAAGCCTTGAATCAGAAGATAGGGAGCGTCCGTTATACGTAGCCAAGGTCAACATCAGATGGCAGCCTAGTCCGGTCCTCCGGGGATTCTTAGCACCCTCTGCCTTCATGTCGCACTGGCCGCTGCCTTGGCCAGGTACATTTCAGCTGCCGGAGACTGAGGGCCAAGATTTAAGTTCTGGAGCCATTTTGGAGGGGTTTGGCCATAACTCACCACGCTGGCCAAGCGGGTTCGTGAGTGTGGGATAGCAATTCCTTTAATCCCGATGGTATAGTTATACCGCTATTGGCGGTCGTCAGAGCCCCTTTAGTGGGAACAGAATGCACCACAAGAAGGCGGGGTTGACATTTGTCAAGGAGAGGCTGTAATGTTACGCATCACCTGACCTTACATACCATATATATATATATATATATATATATATATATATATATATATATATATATATACATATTATTAATAACATCTATGAAAATGCAAGTGCGAAGATTCAGCTGTTTGAAAATACAACACACATAAAAATTGGAAAGGGAGTGAGACAAGGTGACACCATATCTCCGAAGCTCTTTAACGCCACATTGGAAAATGTCTTTCTATAACTGAACTGGGAAAACAAAGGGATAAAGATTAATGGAGATTATCTAACCCACCTTCGTTTTGCTGATGACATAGTCATTTTTGCAACTACCCCATCAGAGCTGCAGAGTATGATCCAGGAACTTGCTGACAAGAGTAAAGAAGTGGGATTAAAAATGAACTTTCAGAAGACAAAAGTGATGTTCAATGCTTTTACACGAAATGAAGATTTATCGATTGATGGAGAAAAGCTGGAGATAACAGACACGTACGTTTATCTTGGACAGCAGATATCAAGTGAGGGTCACATTGATGAAGAAATTAATCAGCGTACAAAACTTGCCTGGAGAGCTTTTGGAAGAAACAGCATAATTTTCAAGAGCAATATGCCATTATGTCTTAAAAGAAAAGTTTTTGATCAATGCATCCTTCCAGTGCTTACGTATGGTGCAGAGACGTGGACCTTAACTAAAAGAGACATACAAAAGCTTCAGACAACTCAAAGCAGCATGGAGAGGTGCATGCTTGGTGTACCCAGAAGAGATAAGAAGAGGAACTCGTGGATCCGAAAAATGACAAGAGTGGAAGACATCATGATCCGAGAGTTAAATCCCTGAAATGGCAATGGGCTGGGCATACTGCCAGAAGGACAGACCATAGATGGACAGCCGAAATTTTAGACTGGATTCCAAGGGACAGGAAAAGACCCAGAAGAAGGCCACATGGGAGGTGGGTGGATGAAATTCGAAAGTATGCGGGAGTGACATGGAGGAGACTGGCACAAGACAGACCTTTGTGGAGGAAACTTGGGGAGACCTTCGTCCAGCAGTGGATTGATAATGGTTGACAATGATGATGATGATGATGATGATGTACGATCATCATGATGATGGTACATCATCATCATCATCATAACCCAACATGCTCTACAGAGTGTCGACATGTTGCCGTGGCCTGCTAGATCACCAGATCTTTCACCAATAGAGCACGTATGGGACATCATTGGACGACAACTCCAGCGTCGCCCCCAACCAGCATTAACCGTCCCTGTATTGACCGACCAAGTGTAACAGGCGTGGAACTCCATCCCGCAAACTGACATCCAGCACCTGTACGACACAATGCATGAACGTTTGCGTGCTTGCATTCAACATTGTGGCGGTTACACCGGTTATTAATGTACCAGCATTTCACATTTAAAATGGCTCTTCTCGCGCTTACAATAAGCTGTGCTCTTGAAACCTTAATCGATTAAATATGTTACCTATACAAATGTATTGCCAATATTTCATTCCTCTACAACTATTTTTTCGTGGTGTTGGGATTTTTTTCCCGTCAGTGTATATATATATAGGGATGTAAGGTCAGGTGATGTGTAACATCACAGCCTCTCCTTGACAAATGTCAACCCCGCCTTCTCGTGGTGCATCCTGTTCCCACTAAAGGGGCTCTGACGACCGCCAATAGCGGTATAACTATACCAT
Organism: Macrothele yani; assembly: GCA_039090855.1. Lineage (NCBI taxonomy): Eukaryota > Metazoa > Arthropoda > Arachnida > Araneae > Macrothelidae > Macrothele > Macrothele yani. The sequence goes on along the minus strand of CM076990.1, from coordinate 65,307,362 downwards.
CGGGATTAGAGGAAATTCTATCCCACACTCACCAACCTGCTTGGCCAGCGTGGTGAGTTATGGCCAAACCCCTCCAAAATGACTCCACAACTTAAATCTTGGCCCTCAGTCTCCGGCAGCTGGAATGTACCTGGCCAAGGCAGCGGCCAGTGCGACATGAAGGCAGAGGGTGCTAAGAATCCCCGGAGGACCGGACTAGGCTGCCATCTGATGCTGACCTTGGCAACGTACAATGGACGCTCCCTATCTTCTGATTCAAGGCTTCTTGAATTGGAAGAGGAACTACAAAGGATCAAGTGGGACATCGTGGGGCTAAGTGAGGTAAGGAGAAAAGGAGAAGATCTCATCGAACTGAAAAGTGGACATCTCTTCTACTATCGTGGGACAGATACTGGCAGAACTAGTGGTGTTGGATTTATAATAAACAAGAAACTGAAGGATAAAGTTGTAGAAGTTGAAAGTTCCTCTGACAGAGCTGCACGGCTTGTTATCCAGCTCTCGAAAAGATACCAGGCTCAGATTATTCAAACTTATGCACCCACCACAAGTCATCCTGAAGAAGAAATTGAAGAATTTTATGAGGAAATTTGTCATCTAAATAATAAAGGTAAGCAGCACTTGAAAATAATTATGGGAGATTTCAATGCAAAAATAGGGCAACGGCAACAGAATGAAACTTCAGTAGGTAAATTCGGTCACGGCAACAGAAACCAGCGTGGAAATACTCTCGTTGAGTTTGCAGAGGCAGAAGGGTTTTTCATCTTGAACTCCTTCTTCAAGAAAAAGCCACACAGGAAATGGATATGGAGACATCCAAATGGGACGACAAGTGAAATTGATTTTATTATGTGTAACAAAAAATTCGTCATAGAAGACTGCAGTGTGCTAAACAAGTTCAACACAGGTAGTGACCATAGATTGGTGAGATGTAAGATGCACCTCAACACTAAACTTGAACGTGGCAAGCTCATAAGACAAACAAAATCTATTGACATAACCAACCTTAAAAAACACCATAATACCTTCAAGCTGGAACTGAAGAATAGGTTCTCTGCTTTAGAAGGCCTAACATCGGAAGAAGTGGACATCTCTGAAGTTAACAGAAAAGTAACCAAAGCTCTTATGGAAACAGCAACAAAATTAGCTGGGTCTAAGAACAAGTTGCATGTAAATAAATTATCAGGAAAAACGAAAATGTTGATGCAAAAAAGAAGAGAGATGAGGACAACTAAAGAAGATGTGACTTCCAAAGTGGAATATATAGAGCTATGCAAGACAGTACGAAAAAGTATCACTGAAGACGTAAGAAAATTCAACTGTGAACTAGTGAGGAAAGCAATTGAAAACAACCAAAGCCTAAAGATAGCAAAGGGACATCTTAGTAAGGGAAGAAAACAGATTATGGCACTGAGAAAAGAAGATGGTTCTGTAACAAGAAATAGAGGCGAAATTTTGACAAGAGTGAAAGATTTCTACTCCAAATTATATGAAAGGGATGATACATGCACTCCAGACATCATGAAAGATACCAGTACCAGAGTTCCTCCAGTCCTTCCAGCAGAAGTTGCACATGCAATCAAGAACATGAAGCTGGGAAAAGCTCCAGGAGAAGATGGAATTACTATAGACATCATACAAGAAACAAGTGGAGAAATCGAAACAGTACTTGCCCAAATTTTCACTCGATGCCTTAATGAAGGAAAGATTCCTAAGGATTGGAACACCGCTACAATGATCCTGCTACATAAGAAAGGTGACATTGAGGATCTCGAAAACTACAGACCTATCAGCCTCCTATCAGTGGTTTATAAAATCTTCACTAAAGTTCTTTCACACCGCTTGAAGGTAACACTGGACATGGCTCAACCGAGAGAACAAGCTGGATTCAGGAGTGGCTACAGCACAATAGATCATATCCACGTGCTGAGAGAACTAATTGAAAGAGCGAGGGAATATGAACTTCCATTGTGCATGGCTTTTATCGATTATGAAAAAGCCTTTGATTCGGTGAAACCATCAGCAGTTACAATGGCTCTGAAAACCTGCGGTATTGAAGATGCATACATTAATATTAATAATAACATCTATGAAAATGCAAGTGCAAAGATTAGGCTGTTTGAAAATACAACACACATAAAAATTGGAAAGGGAGTGAGACAAGGTGACACCATATCTCCGAAGCTCTTTAATGCCACATTGGAGGGTGTTTTTCAGTCACTGAGCTGGGAAAACAAGGGGATAAAGATTAATGGAGATTATCTAACCCACCTTCGTTTTGCTGATGACGTAGTCATTTTTGCAACTGGCCCATCAGAGCTGCAGATTATGATCCAGGAACTTGCTGACAAGAGTAAAGAAGTGGGATTAAAAATGAATTTTCAGAAGACAAAAGTGATGTTCAATGCTTTTACAACAAATGAAGATTTATCGATTGATGGAGAAAAGCTGGAGATAACAGACATGTACGTTTATCTTGGACAGCAGATATCAAGTGAGGGTCACATTGATGAAGAAATTAATCGGCGTACAAAACTTGCCTGGAGAGCTTTTGGAAGAAACAGCATAATTTTCAAGAGCAATATGCCATTATGTCTTAAAAGAAAAGTGTTTGATCAATGCATCCTTCCAGTGCTTACGTATGGTGCAGAGACGTGGACCTTAACTAAAAGAGACATACAAAGGCTGCAGATAACTCAAAGCCGCATGGAGAGGTGCATGCTTGGTGTAACCAGGAGAGATAAGAAGAGGAACTCGTGGATCCGAAAAATGACAAGAGTGGAAGACATCATGATCAGAGTTAAATCCCTGAAATGGCAATGGGCTGGACATACTGCCAGAAGGACAGATCATCGATGGACAGCCGAAATTTTAGATTGGATTCCAAGGGACAGGAAAAGACCCAGAAGAAGACCACATGGGAGATGGGTGGATGAAATTCGAAAGTATGCAGGGGTGACATGGAGGAGACTGGCACAAGACAGACCGTTGTGGAGGAAACTTGGGGAGACCTTCGTCCAGCAGTGGATTGATAATGTTTGACAATGATGATGATGATATATATATATTCATCCCAATAACTGCTCGATATTTAATAACTGAAATCCTTTTTCAATAATAATATTTGGTTACTTGTTAAATTTTAGTGCCATTTTTAGTGCCACTATTTTGCGTAATCCAGAAGTAATGGCTGACTATAACCGTGACCATGAATCATTATGTACGATTGCACAAATGTATTTTTTTTAATGTATTTAGACTGTTCACTCTTTCCACGCTTTGATGGGAGTGCACATACTTTCATATGGTCTGTTAGATTTTTGGTTCCATAATCCTTTAGTACACCGTCGACATCTTTCTTTGTAATTATACACTTTCCACGTTTTGAACAACAAGCAAGAGCAAAAGCAAAAACACGGAATTATTCACCGGTTCTTTAATGAGATTAAACAATTTCCAGCATTCACTCTTCCCCTAGTGATTATCAACAAGCACGTATTTGTTGGCCTCAAAGCCTATCTCAACCCCCTTAATATTAAATCTATTTATACTAACATAAGGAGTTAATTTCGACATCACATGTCATGGGAACGGGATGTTAGCACATCAATCGAAAACCTCTTAATGCTAAATGTAAAAGATGCGATGTGAAAAGTAACTCTTAGTCATAAAGTAAACTTCGCACGGAGAGAGTGAATCAGCTGAGAAGCAGGCGAATGGCGTTTGCCTGTACCTTGCCCTGGACGATCGCACTGTAAAAGAACGCAAAGAAAGTATCTTTTTACGATATGGTGTTGGTGTGTCTGACGTCGGTCGGTGTAAATCTTCGTTGCTTTAAGAAAGAGACGACAATATTTTTGCATGGCAAATCATTATTCACTCCGTGGGCACCACTATCGACTACAGAATTCCACAACTCGCATTTTTCTTTGGAATATATTTTTCTCTTTTTAAAAATAAAGCGGGAATAAAACCGGTTCAGGAACACCTTGACCCGACCCGTTTCCATCTCTGGTGAGAATTAATCTTGAGATATCCATCATCAATTCTCTTACGTCTTCACCAAAGACACTGTTATTTGGGTTACAAAAAAAAAAAAAAAAAAAAAAAAAGTACAACTAAACTTTCCAAAATTACTTCTCGTCTCAAATTCAAGTTATTTCAGCTTAAATTTTATCCTATTTAGAAAGCACGCACGAATACTAATGATTTTGATGTTGGAAAATGTTTGCTAATAGTGTTATAACAATTTGTTTGAAAAATTTGTCAGAAGAAAGTTGAACACTGTTTTTTTCTTCTCTTGTTGAAGGTGTTTATAATAAGCTGATACAGTATGTGGCAGGGCATTATCGTGAAAGAAACAATAACTGAAATATCACTTAGAAGCTCTTTTACATGAAGCATGAAAAATAAAGGATGATTCTTCAAATTCTTCTACTAGTTTAAAGAATCAGACTGAGTAGTGATTCTTCTATTGGGTAATAAAACTCATACTTACTCTGTCTTGTATCCGATTGTCCATGCTAGAAAGTCAACGATAGCTGCTGGTAACCTGTGTTCCAGCTTTACGGAAAGCGTGTTAAGAAATCGGCTGCCCTTGAAGCTACCTCCAGGGTAACGCACCACTTTGTTACTGGGATGACGTATGAGCAGGGGATAAGCTGTTCTCTCAACGTCAGACCATGTCACTCTATTCAGGTTTCCTGACGCACAGTTGTATACCTTGATTGAGTTTGGTCTGAAAGTAAAAGAAATAAAAATAAGAATGTTGTTACCAATTCGGTCTTTCGTTTTTAGCATAACCTTCGCCTACAACGACAAAACCAAAACATTTCGTGAAGAAACAGTTATCTCCATACATTAGTGCATTACAAGATGCTGTATTTGAAAAGTTCTAAGACAAAAATTGTAAAAAACTAAAAAAGACCGATATTGAAAAAAATATATATATATTGCGGATTTAACGACCACCGTGAGCAACTCAATGGGCTATAAGCAGTCGCTAGTCCCTAATTTAGGATCACTGGTTCCAGGGAAGGGAGAGAAGCAAAGCCGTAAGACAAACACAACATCCATGCCTCACCGGGATTCAAACCCGGACCTATCTTGTATGAATGGTCAGTAGCCATCGCTTAGACCACTGCGTCATCGGGACGGCATATTTTTATTCTTCAACATTAACTCCTCCTAAATTTACAAGCCGTCTCCGGTGGCGCAGTGGTCTAAGCGATGGCCTCTGATCATTCGCTCGAACGGGGTCCGGGTTCGAATCCCGGTGAGGCATGGATGTTGTGTTTGTCTTACGGCACTGACTCTCTCCCTTCCCTGGAACCAGTGACCCTAAATTAGGGACGAGCGACTGCTTATAACCCATTGAGTTTCTCACGGTGGTCGTTAAACCTCCAATCAAAAAAAAAAAAATAAAAAAATATATAAGCTTATTTGTATGTTCATACAATTTCTGCCTCCCTTCTGGAAAGATCTTTTTCGAAATGCTGTTCAAATCCTTTGTAACTGTATATCTTCAATTTGCGCATCTGAAAATGCCCGCTCTTCAGGGCAAATTTGAGTTTGGGGAAAGGAAAATAGTCTGCGAAGGGCTACATCAGGCGAGAAGGGTGTGCATTAATGTACAACAGCCTTCCTGCTAGCTAAAAAATCCTGCTTCTCAATCGCAGCATCATGCATTGTCGTGCAGCCGGAATCAGTCTTCCGATTGGCACACACTGCTGATTTCGGGCTAAATTTTAAGAGCCCGAGACCACCGGAGCTGAAGTATGTTAGCCTGAGCCAGCCGGAGCTGAAGTATGTTAGCCTGAGCCAGCCGGAGCTGAAGTATGTTAGCCTGAGCCCGCCTGAGCCCGCCTGGAGCCCAAAGCATGTCAGCTCGAGCCCGCCTGAGCCCGAATGGAGCCCAAAGCATGTCAGCCCGAGCCCGAATTTTGTACTGTAAAATAGAACCGAGTCTCGAACGAGCCCGAAAACGATGACTAACCTGTTTAAACATTTATATTAAAAATCTCGTCTTCCAGACTTCCACTCTCTTCCTTCTGTAATTAACCTGTGCTTTTTTCAATTGGGTAGAGGGAAAGAAAGGTCTTGCACACGTTTCTATAGTAGAGCCACAAGACTTTCTTTGATCATTTGTTTCCCCCTGAAATACACTGCTGGCCACCCAAAATGCAGCACCAAGAAGGAAGCATCCGATTGGCCTGAAATTCGCAGCATGCATCGCCCGCGAGAGGACATACAAACGATTAGCATTGCAGGGTATATGCAAATCATGTGCTTCTGGCACGCCACCGAGAAGCACTATAAGAAGGGTGCACAGAAGGTGGGGTGTAACTAGTGGAAGTGTGTTGTGCTGCCGGACCTGTGCACGGGAAGTTTCCTGGTGTCTCGTCGCAGAATACGGCGGTCATTCCAGCACGTTTCGGAGTTCGACAGATAACGAATAGTGGCGTATCGCGACAGCGGTTTTTCGTACCGAGACATCGGCGCCCGTGTGGGACGACATGCAGCCACAGTGAGGCGAGTATGGATCCGGTGGGTACAGGACGGACGGACAGACCGACGTGATCGATTGCCGCAGCCGCGGCACACCATCGAAGTAGAGGACCGGCATGTTGTGCGGCGGGCATTGACGGCTCGCACCGCCACATCACGAACGTTAGCGCACGAATTAGGGTGTGTTGCGCAACAACCTGTGTCAGCACGTACCGTTCGACGTCGTCTGCAGGAGCGGGGACTTGTCGCACGGCGCCCATTGCTGCGATTACCATTGACGTTACACCACCGGCGAATGCGGCGGCAGTGGGCTGTTGAACGCCGCACCTGGACTACGTAATGGCACGACATTGTTTTTTCCGACGAATCCCGCTTCTGCCTGCACCACCACGATGGTCGGATCCGCGTGTGGCGGCACCGCGGCAAGAGACTGTATAACGCCTGCATTATGTATCGCCATACCGGCCCGTCGCCTGGCGTTATGGTTTGGGGAGCAATTGAATATGACACCCGCACCCCTCTGGTACGCATCGCCGGTACACTCAACAGCCACCGCTACATCTCCGACGTTTTGGAGCCTGTAGTCCTCCCTTACCAGCAGGACCTGCCAGCGGCCACGTTTCAACAGGACAATGCGCGCCCGCACGTGGCACGCATCGTGCAACAATTCTTCACGGCCCACCAGGTGTCATGGGCAACATATCGGGAGAACAGAGAACGTGGTACGCCTGTTCTCCCGATATGTCGCCTATCGAACACATCTGGTCGCTGATCGGCAACCGAGTGGCCCGGCAAACACCACCCGCTGCTGCGCCTGATGAACTGTGGCAATGTGTGGAAGCAGCCTGGACCGAGATACCCCAAGCCCACATCCAAAGCCTCTTTCGTTCGGTGCCGCGGCGTGTAGCGGCTGTTATTGCCAGCCATGGGGGCCACACGAACTGTTGATGTCTGCGTGTCCCGCAAGTCGCACGAGCCTGTAAGCTCAATCGTTTCATCTTTGTATCTGTTGTTATGTGTCCGGTAAATCTGGCTTTGCTATCTGGTGTCCTTCTTGGTGTTGCATTTTGGGTGGCCAGCAGTGTACATCGGACGGCCGGATATCCGGAAAGATCGGGCGGCGCCGCAATCTACTTACGTTGCCCAATAGAATTAGCAGGAAGATGCCGCTTGGAAATACGGGGAGACATTTGTCGGCTTGCTATTACTATACTAACTGGTGCCCATAGTTCTTAAAGAAGTTTTCCCTACTCCCAGAAATCCACTAATGCGTGGCATACGTCATTTGTTACCCAAGCCCGTAATAAATAGCCCTCCAGAGTCCCCACTCCCTACTCAGACCCAGTTGCAGAAAAATTCTCTTTACCAACTAGGAAGTGTATAAAAAAGTGCCTCGCATGCTAAATCATACAAAATCACACATTAAGTCAAAAAAAAAAAAATCCTCCATCCTCTTTCTCTTGCAGAAGACTAGCCCTAACCCCAGTAAATATTACGCAATCCGAGCCCGCCCGAAACCGGTTCGAACCAAGGCCGTCTAGAAAACACAAGGCCATGATATTAGAGAGGTGAGTTCCCTCTCTTAGTGACGTCATGCAGAAAAAATCCTACGGCACTGGCTCTCTCCCTTCCCTGGAACCAGTAGCCCTAAATTAGGGACAGGCGACTGCTTATAGCACATTGAGTTGCTCACGGTGTTAACGTATACTCTAGATTCAGTTTCCTTTTGATTTTACTATCTCTTGTTATTTTATTTTCCTATGCAAATTATCTTCTCACTTAACGAGATGTTATTTCTCCCGCTGAATGATATGTGGCAACGAGTGTAAGTCATGACGTGGTGGTATGCAGTATATATAGGCGCGCTCAACTATACCAAGGAAGCTTCGTTTTATGTGATAGGTTCTTCTTAATTATTGTTATGCGATTCTACGAAAGTTCGGATATTCAGTAGTAGTGTGATTTGTTGAGAGTGTGTTTGATAATACCAGGAGTTCTCCAATAAAAGGTTTAAAGTGAGTACGTTTTCTCAGTTCATATTATTGTCAGACCTCTGTCTGGCCGTTAAGTCTCTTTCATTAAGTGTCTCCATTAAGTCCAGGGTATATTGTGTTTACCGCTCTAATAAGGAGCCTTCAAGGTACTAAAACCGAAGTTATAGTACTGATATTCAAGATAATGAGGAACGCTGAGTAAAAAGAAGTTCCATATTCAATGAATTTATTGCACGTGCGAGTCTTACCTAAACAAACTCTAGCACTTTGAAGATTAGGTACACTTTAGCTACGTCAAGTAACCTTCCAATAACCCTAACGTGACTTAACGTAAACTTCCCTGCACTACACGTCCAGGCGTAAAACTTACTTCGTTATAATGGCGCCCGAACTATCCGGATGACCCGACCGTTCAAAATCTCGCATTGGTGTGATGTTATTTCCACACCGCGAGATAGGAAAAATAAGAGAATCCCTTCTCCAGCACTTCGAAAAAAAAAATAAAAATAAGGGGGAGATGATGTAACGTACCAGGAGATGTGACGTACCTGCCAGAAGGACGCACACGACATAAAGGCAAATAGGAATCAGAATAAAACGTCCGCGTAGCTCAATTGGTAGAGTGACTTATTCCGGAATGAGGGGATCCGGGTTCGAATCCTGGCGTGGACAGAAATGACGGAGAAATTTACTTCGTTATAGGTGGTCTTTAAACGCAAATAATACAAGTAATAAAAAAAAATAACTTCTAACTGCCTTCGTGATTTTTGAATTTGTACGGCGTCTGCGGGAATATAGATGTCACTCTCAGTCACTACTCTTATCACTAAACAAAGAAGTGAACCAGGAGTTGATTTCTTCCTGGATTCAGTCTCATGACACCGCGTTTCTTCTCCGTGCAAGAATGAAGGTCAATGCATATTAATACTAGAGACCGGAAGTATCCTGTGGTGACTCAGTACTAATCCTTCTTTTGTTAACCTGTAAAAAGGAGAACAGAAATTCGAAAAGTAGCAAAAAGTAGTTTCCGGCATCATGGTTTCCTGGGTGGCACTCGATTTTACAACCCTGGTCATTTAAAGGTTAAATATCTGGAACACCGAGCATCGCTCGGTTAAACGGCATTTGAGGGCACAAAAAAATTTATATTTTGATATGTTATTTCCAAGTATTGAAATGCTAAGTCTAAACCATCAAGATTAATAATGATAGATGAATTAGAGACAAATTAATTTAAAATAAACATCAAAACAAAGATGAATGATAATTTTTTATTTGGTTTAGGGTAAGAAATTTTTATTGTTTTTATTATTTTCGAACATGAAACATTGTTTTTATTATTTCCGAACATGAAACACCAAACAATAAATGTTAACATGTGGTTCTCCATCGAATTATATTTTGTAGATACAGTATTTGGTTGAGGTGTTTATGTCCTCCATGTTGTCGGGTTAACTTCCACAGCTTTCTTCATAGTCAAGTTCCATAGGCGTTACATTCGGATGAACTTCCATGGTGTGAAACACTTGTTTCCATACAACATTACGGGTGTGACATGTATTCTCTGGTGGTAGCAGTACTTTCAAACTGTTTCGCCTCTTGACGCGGGAAAAGGCAACGTACAGCATTCCATGCATGAAGACGGATATCCGGAGATCGACGCCAACGAACTTGTGATGTACCTGCCAGCAGGACGCACACGACATAAAGGCAGATTGCAGTCAGAACAACCGTCCGCGTAGCTCAATTGGTAGAGTGACTTATTCCGGAATGAGGGGATCCGGGTTCGAATCCTGGCGTGGACAAAAATGACGGAGAAATTTACTTCGTTATAAACTCGAAGATTTGGCCTTGGGCTTTGTGCACGGTCATAGTGAACACTGGTTTTACCAGAAACTGCAGCATCCTTCTTTTCCGCCAGCTCGTTGATAAAGCGGGTGACTCCGGTGAATTGATCGGCGAGAATCTTCTTTTGGTTAACCTTGATCCATTAGATGCGGTCGCGTTCCACTCGAATGTAAGTACCGACGAGATACTGCTGGAAAAGTCGACCACCAAAATGCAAGGCGTTGAAGTTGGTTTGACGGAAATCGGGATCCATTACAGCTGTTTCTGGAGGAATGCGCTTGGCGAGTCCGGGTCGTAAAGCGATTCGGTATCGCGCCAATTCAAGTAGCGTGAGATGCCAACGGCTCGCGTAAGGTGTTCGTAGTTTCAGATCCACGGAATAGCCGAACGTTCCTTTTGGGTAGAACAGCGGGTAGGTGAAGGGTTCAACGTGTTTGTTGGTATTCCTCAAAATGACGATCTTTTTGTCTCTTTGATGCACCACAATTTCATTATCCGGAAAGCTTTGATCGGTGTTAAGCGTGAGGACGACACATGCTTCATTGGAAAAAGGAACGTTGAATCTTCTGTAGTCGGCACCTTCTAGCATTGTAAACAGGAGCCGAACATGCGGAGGCGCCATTCCTTCTGCAGCTGCACGCTGACTCACTTCTTCTTCCACTTCTCGCATCATCATGAAGGATTGCGCGAAATCGTTCTGTGATCGAATAATTTTCTCCAGCAATTCCATTAGAGCTCAGCTGATTCCATAGTCGAGAGGATGTTCGAGTCGCTCGGCAACACTATCATCGAAGTCCAGGAAGTACAATTGGCCATATTGAGGTCGTTCGAATTCACTTTTGGTGTTCTGCGTCGGATGAGCTGCCATATTCATTTTGTGGTAAACTTGTCCGCCAGCGATGAAGCTATTGATACTATGGCTGTTGATGGTTCGATCGTCGTCCACGTTGAATGAAGCTAGAGCGAAGCATGGGTACAAATTTCGGATCATTTTTAGGAATTCTTCGGCGAATGGATGACGTCGTAAAAAGAGGCGCACCAATTAATTCGGAAATTGTGGTGATTCCAGCTGAATTCGGCCATGCAAGCAGCAGTCTCCAAAGGAGTCGCAGTTAATTCGGTTGGATACACGTTCTTCTGGGAAATGGACAGCTCCGCAGTGAATGCACGCGACGTTGAAAGGAGAAATTTCCTTCGTTATAAACTCGAAGATATAAACTTATGTCGTGTGCGTCCTGCTGGCAGGTAGCTTTGGTAGGTTACATTGGCGTTAACAGCATACTTGTACGTCGGCAATCGATTCTGTTTCAAGGCTCTTCGGCGTATAGTATCACGACGGCGTTGTTCTTCCAAGCGCTGGTCACGCCGTTCTTTGGTTTCGTTGGCTAGGCGTTCAGTTGCACGTTGTCGGAAGTGTTCCAGTCGATGAACATGTTCATCCGCGGTTTCGTTTGCGATTCGCTGTCTATTTATTCTCCGGGACCTTTCCTGTTATCTGCCCGTCACTGTTTGCTTTTGTTCATTGTTACATAAAATGACACTATTTGCCTTCCGAATAAGAACGCTTTCAAACTGTTCCCGATTTTAACTGTATCGTTCCACTTTGTTTACATGGAACCTGATCACACCCAACATTAGAGAAAGTAGAGCACGATATTTATCATATTTATTTTTAATCTCCATCTCTTTCTTCCACTTAATGCCAATGTCATCATATAAAAGAGCAATTTCTTCGAGCATGTGAAACTCTTTTATCTAGAAGGAAACGTATGTCCAATTGCGGATTTGTAACCGTTGTCGATAAACCAAGAAAATTCATTTTGAAGACACGTAATTCCAAAGCAAAGACAATCGGTTAAAAGAACATTCCTTCCGAATGACCACGCATAATTTCAAAGCGCAGATAAACGATCAATAGAACGTGATCACTGCGCATAGGTGGTACGCATAGAGAAACACGTGATCATTGTGCATCTGTGGCCGAGGCTTTTAGGCTGAACTGGATCCTATCAGGCTGTAACATTACCGTTGAAGACAATAGACTTTTGGTGATTGGCCAGTGGGCGTTAGGGACGATTTCAGCCGTTAGATGGCACTGCGTCCCAAGGTATAAACACCTCAGTGTCTGCGTTGTTTGAATTGCGGGATTGTGTATGTTCGTCGTTTTTTCTTGTTTCTTTTAAAAAAACTTCTAGTTTTAATACCAAACTGTTGTTTTCACAACAAAATTTAACCCATTTTCAAAATGGTTTACTGCTGTGTGCCGATGTGCACATCTTCTAAGAAGAAAAACGTGGGATTTTCATTCCATGAGTTTCCCTCAAATCAGAACCTAAGCAACTGTTGCTGAAAGAAATATCTCGTCAGGATTTTGCTCCAAATGACAAGTTACCTTCAACTGTTGTTTGTGGTAAGCATTTTCATTCTGATAATTACGTACCTAATTCAATTTTAGAAAAAAACCTCAGCTATATAAACTCATATTAAGTAAAATAGTAGGTAAATGTGTAGATTTGCGTTTTAAATTATTTCGTCGGAAAAATATTAGTACTTCGGAAAAGTGCGACGTACAGGTTTTAGATTGTGAAAATTAATGGCAAATGGTGCACAAATTTTCTGTTTCAAATGTCTTTTAAAGATTTTTATCGTAACATTTTCCTGTACGTTCGATACGTTAGGCCTACGCAGCGTCTCTTCACAGCATCGAACTTGCAGGTAAATGTTACGATAAAAATCTTTAAAAGACATTTAAAATACGAAATTTCTGCACCATTTGCCATTAATTTCTATACTCTAAAATCTGTACGTCGCACTTTTTCCAGGTACTAACATTTATCCGACGAAATAGTTTAAGACGCTAATCTACACATTTACCAAGATCTCGGCCCTAGATCGTTGAAGAATAAAGAAGGAATGAGATTTACACATGAATTACACTAGTTCCTACAGAAAAATTATCTTGCCCAAGTACTACGAATTCAGAATACAAATATCCATCTGTTAATGTGAAAGTGAATATAAATAAAATCTCAAATGTAAATAATGATACGGAATCAGTTTGTTAATGCGAAAAACGTCAATAGACGGACGCAGTATTTGTAAGACGAAAGAGCTAAGCGCATTTGATCGTGGGAAAATTGTCGGGGCCCGACGAATGGGTCACTCCATCTTGGAAGTCGTGCAGGCACTGGGATTTTCACGAGCCACTGTGTCACGGGTGCACCGCGAGTGCATCGAATCCGGTAAAACCATCCCTGCAAGGGCCAACTGCCGTGGACAACAGCGTGTGGATGAGCGGGGTCATCGTCGGCTAACTTGCATTGTAACAGCGGATAGACGGGCCACAGTGCAAGAAATCAGTCGGCAATATAACGCTGGTGCACAAAACCGTGTAAGCAGCCACACCATCCAGAACCATTTGCTCGCTATGGGGTACAGAAGCCATCGTCCCACGAGGGTACCGCTGCTGACCACACATCGCAGGGTGCAAAGATTAGCATGGGCGCGGGAACATCGCCACTGCATCCTAGATATGTGGGAAAATGTTGCCTGGACTGATGAGTCGAGATTCACGTTGGTACATGCGGATGGCAGGATTTCGATACGGCGCAAACCACATGAAGCGATGGATCCTTCTTGCCAGCAGGGTACTCTTCAAGCTGGTGGGGGTGGCATTCTCGTCTAAGGACTGTTTACGTGAACTGAAATGGGACCCCTGGTACGTGTGACATCGTCCCTCAGAGGTCAACGTTACCGGGATATCCTGGACAACCATTTGCTCCCGTTTGTGCGTCTTCAACATCCCACTGGGGACCTCATCCTGCAACAAGACAATGCACCGTGCCATCGCTCCCTAATTGTATCCGAATGATTGGATGAACACTCCACCGACGTGACCTCGCTTATTTGGCCAGCTAGGTCACCTGACCTCAATCCCATCGAGCACATCTGGGATACCATCGAGAGAGAGATGTTCGAGGCTCTGACCCCCTCCATCAAATTTTCGTGAACTGTGGGAGCTTCTTCAGGGGTCGTGGATCCGTATGGCTTGCCAACGCTTCCGGTGTCTTATCGAATCCATGCCGAGACGAATTGCAGCGGGCTTCAGGGCAAAAAGTGTTGCTACACGTTACTAGACAGGTATCTCTAATTCAATTGCTCTTCAGTTTAGAGTCGTTGAGGGTTATAATAACGTCGGTCATTATTTCCATGCTCCTCACCTTAGCTGCTCGGAAGGGTATTTTTGTTGGCTGATCTTCTTCCAATGGAAGGTCATATGTTTCGAGACTGGAAAGTGATCGGAAACCATCGGCTCTTGAATGTTTAAGCTGTTCCATATTTACTTCTTCCCCTTGTTCTTGTTCTAACAGTGCCGTATTCTCATTAAAGTTGAAACGTCGACGTTTCTTAGGGGGTCAACCAGACATATTTTTTATAATGTTTTACCATCCACGTGACACTCTGTTAATAGTAATTAATGAAAATGAACTAATCATATTTTATCACAGCGGATACGCTCGTCATCAAGTGACTATTCAAAAATTTCACAAAAAAAAAAAAAAAAAAAATGCTGTATTAACAGTTTACGTTTTAAAGGGAAAAATGCACGAAATCAGCGTTCCGCTGCTTATACTGTATTACGTATCAACTCCAAGCAGCTGGCACAACTCACTTTTTGTTCTAGAAAATAGAAGTAATGCGTAATACGTTATACGCACACAACGCGTGGCGTAATAAGGCAGGTGGTCGCGAGAGTGTGGCGTCATAAAACTTTAATAGGATCACATACAACGCGTGACGTAATGACGCAGATGGCGTGACCGCGCGCCGACATCTCAATCGCGAGAGTGTGACGTCATAAGATTTCTTTCTTTCTTTTATTGGAGGTTTAACGACCACCGTGAGCAACTCAATGGGCTATAAGCAGTCGCCCGTCCCTAATTTAGGGTCACTGGTTCCAGGGAAGGGAGAGAGCCAGTGCCGTAAGACAAACACAATATCCATGCCTGACCGGGATTTGAACCCGGACCCCTTACGGACGAATGATCAGAGGCCAGCGCCTTAGACCACTGCGGCACCGGGGCGGCCATAAGATTTCTAAGCATGGGAAACATTAATAGGACGACGCCATGACACTATAAACGTGGTAACTCGGGGTGAGTATTTAACCCATTAAACGAATTTTTCCAAAGTCGAGATCAAGCTAAATCGATTTTTAGTACCAGAAAACGGTAGGTTAACCCTGTGGTTCCCAAAGTGCGCTCCCCGGCGCCCTGGGGAGCCGCGGCTTCCTCACAGGGGCGCCGCGAAATGTTACAAATTTTTCATAATTTTATTTCCATTTTCAATTCAATGTGATAGGACGCAACATCTAGTGGACCTGGTGCAAACCAGTAACTCACTTAGTAATAACTGTTTGCAGAAGACTCTGCAAATGGTTACTGGATGGCGCTCTACAATAATGTTACAAGTGTGATCTTTCCGCCCGTACGATTGCCGCCCAACGGGCGCTCGTGTGTGAGCCGCCGTGCTTCTGATAAACATTACCCTCTCGTTCTCCGAGCGTCTAGAAATGAGACACTCAGTCCAGATTTTTCGAGAATTTCTCCAGATCCTTTAAATATGCTCATCCGTTGTCATTTGAGACTCATTTAGCGGTTAGCAGTCTGTTAGGTTGACGCTCTGTCGCCGAGTTTCGGCGTTTGTAAGCTTTCGGCGTATCAACTGAATATTGTTGTGATTAAGTGAAGTGAAGTTTATGAAGTTTTTCTTCTCATATCTATTTTTAAAAATGGATCGGTTTTTACTAAAGAGTAATAAGCGTTGTGAAAGTGAAAATAAAGAGGGTACACCGTCAAATAGTGATAAGAGTGTGAAGAAGCGTAAATATCGGAAATATGATGACAGTTATTTGGACTTTGTTTTACGTCGACAGAAGATAATGGTGAAGAGAGGCCGCAGTGTGTACTGTGTATGAAAGTGTAGGCGCCAGAGTGCATGCTACCAAGTAAGTTGAAACGCCATTTAGAAACCAATCATTCCAACATGCTTAGTAAATCTTGTGATTGCTTTACGAGAAAGTTACAAGTGTTAAATCAACAAAAAAGTAGTTTTTATAAGCAGGCATCAATACCAAGAAATGCTTTGTTTAGCATCTTACCGGGTGGAGCATAGAATTTCAAAATATAAGAAGCCTCGTACCATCGTAGAAGAACTCAATATACCGGCTGCTGTAGATATGGTGAACATTATGATCGGCGAGTCTTCTGGGAAGCTGCTTTCAAATGTACCTTTGTCCAATAACGCCATCAGTCGCAGAATACAGCACATAACGGAGGACCTCAATGATCAATTAATTGAAAAAATGAAAGGTACGACATTTGAGTTGCAGTTGGATGAGGCCACAGATAATAATAATGATGCTCACTTGATTTGTTATGTACGGTTTATAAATGGTAATAACATTGTAGAAGACCTTCTCTATTGTAAAAGTATCACTTGTAGTGCTAAGGCTCAAGACTTGTTCGAGATCCTTGATACTTTTATATCCGAAAATAATTTGGAGTGGACTAAGTGCATTGGTGTCTTTACTGATGATGCTCGTTCTATGTCCAGCTGTTATGGAGGATTGCAGGCACTTATTCGAAGCAAAGCCCCTGATGCACTGTGGACCCATTGCGTTATTCACAGGGAAACACTCGCGTCAAAATATCTGAGTCCTACATTGAACCAGGTCTTAGAATATGTAGTGAATGTAGTAAACTTTATAAAAACTCGGCCGTTGAAGGCAAGGTTTTTCAAAAAACTGTGTGAGGATATGGGATCCGAGAACACGTCTTTGTTGTACTACAGAACTTCGCGATGGCTCTCTCGTGGTAATGTTTTGTCTCGTATGTTTGAACTGCAACAG
The DNA here is from genome assembly GCA_039090855.1 of Macrothele yani. Lineage (NCBI taxonomy): Eukaryota > Metazoa > Arthropoda > Arachnida > Araneae > Macrothelidae > Macrothele > Macrothele yani. The sequence goes on along the minus strand of CM076990.1, from coordinate 65,290,106 downwards.
GAAATTTATATTTTTCTTAAAGAGAAAGACTACAAGTATACCGAAAATTTCGTGAATGAAGATTTTTTGGTAAAAGTAGCATATTTATGTGATATTTTTGAAAAGATGAATGCTCTAAATCTCCCTGCAGGGAAGCAACATGCACCTTTTAAAGTCGATTGAGCCGCCCCGGTGGCGCAGTGGTCTAAGCGATGGTCTCTGATCATTCGTCTGAACGGGGTCCGGGTTCGAATCACGGTGAGGCATGGATGTTGTGTTTGTCTTACGGCACTGGCTCTCTCCCTTCCCGGGAAACCAGTGACCCTAAATTAGGGACGGGCGACTGCTTATAGCCCATTGAGTTACTCACGGTGGTCGTTAAACCTCCAATCAAAAAAAAAAAAAAAGTCGATTGAGAAAATTTCAGCATTTAAAAAAAAAAAAAAAAAACTATGGAAAAAAAAATGAATGAAGACGGAGTTAAAGAATGTTTCCCCTTGCTGCAACAGTTTTTGACCTCCAATGGAGTTGATTTCTCTCGAGGCATGAAATCCATTGTTGAAGAACACTTATCACAGCTAATCACCTGTTTTGAGAAATATTTTCAAAATTATGATACCGATAACTTTGTATGGATTCAAGATCCATTTCATGCCACTGCTCCATCTGAATTTACTGCTGCAGAAGAAGAGAATCTTATTGAGTTGTCTTGCGACAATACGTTGAAAACAAACTTTAGCAGCATGGAATTACCTGAATTTTGGATATCAGTAAAAGATGAATATCCCCTTCTTAGTAGTAAAGCTTAGAGAATTTTAATTCCATTTGCGACATCTTATTTGTGCGAAGCTGGGTTTTCGGCGGTCGCTGTGATAAAAACTAAGTATCGCGCGAAAATCAATGTGGAGAAGGAAATGAGGGTGGCAGCGTCCAGTTTCATTCCAAGATTTGAGAAATTGTGCAGTGATCAACAGGCTCATCCGTCTCACTAGTTGTAATTAGTAGAATTTTTTTCAATTACATTTTTTTGTGATCTTCAATAAGTGTTTTATTTATTTTTACCTAAGTGTACTTGTTAGAATTGTGTGACATAGGGAAAGTGTACTTGTTAGAATTTGACATAGGGCGCCTTGGGGAAAACCTGGATTCAGCAAGGACGCCCAGAATCGAAAAAATTTGGGAACCACTGGGTTAACCATTTTCATCAAAATCCTTAGAGCCGTTTCCAAAATAAAATTAACATATATATATATACAAGAATTGTTTCTTTAATTGGATAGGATATACCTCACTTCGCGCAGTCTATATTACACTTCGTGCTTGTTGCAATGATTTTAATTTTGGTAGTCTTCTTCAGTTTTGTTTTTGGAGGTTTAACGACCGCCGTGAACAACTTGATAGGCTATAAGCAGTCGCTCTTTCCTAATTTACGGCCACTGGTTCCAAGGAAGGGAGAGATTCAGTGCTGTAAGATAAACACAACATCCATGCCTCGCCGGGATTCGAACCCAGACCCATCTCGGACGAATGGTCAGGATCCACCGCCTATACCATTGCGTCACCAGAGTGGCTTGCAGGATATGAACAGAAAAGGAATATGAACACACGTAAATTTAATTTTATGAACACACGTAAATTTAATTTTATTCAAACGACGTGCAGCTGTTACTTCGCCACATCATAATTTCATTTCTGCAACTTTGAGCTACACATTTATGGCCTTCCTCTGAAGTTTTCTGGATCCGCTCTGAGTTATTTCAGATTTTCTATATGCCCTCCCGGTGGCGCAGTGCTCTAAGCGCTGGCTTCTGACCATTCGCCCGAGATGGGTCTGGGTTCTAATTCCCGTGAGGCATGGATGTTGCGTTTGTCTTAAGGTGCTGGCTCTCTCTCCCTTCCCTGGAACCATTGGTCCTAAATTAGGGATTAACGCCTGCTTGTAGCCCATTGAGGTTTTTTTTTTTTGGAATTTTAACGACCACCGTGAGCAACTCAATGGTATATAAGCAGTCGGCCGTCCCTAATTTAGGGTCACTGGTTCCAGGGAAGGGAGAGAGCCAGTGCCGTAAGACAAACACAACATCCATGCCTCCATGGGATTCGAACTCGGACCCCTTTCGGATGAATGATCAGAAGCCATCGCTTAGACCACTGCGCCACCGGGGCGGCTCCATTGAGTTGCTCGGGGTGGTCGTTAAACCCCTGAGCAAAACAACATCGCACCTTCCGAAAGAAATGACAGAAAGCACTTTAAAGGTTCAGCAATTATTTATGTATTAAAAAATGCTCACGACAGCGCCATATTTCAAGTAAAGCAAATATTGGCTTTTTGATGTACCATCTTTCAACGCACGTTTCTCTGAATCACGTGATTCACAGTGTTTCGCTACATCCATTCAACAGATGCCATTACCTAATGCGAATTCTCCGTGAAGAGCGAAGACGCCAATCAGAGAAGGGCTCGTTCTTATCACGATTTCTTTCGCAAGTTAAGGTCGTGCCTAGTAACTTATTTCTAGTAGTTTCTTGAATTTTTCTTAAAAACATGGAATATGTATGTCAGAGAAATTTTTGAAATCTAACTTAAATTTTTCGGATTCTCTGAAATCTAAATTCCAGGACGACAGAAGGCCTTAAATAACCTACATTCCATATCTGATAAAATAATTTTATAAGCATTCCGTACGAACTAAGGAAGATTACGGAACGAATTCCAAAAGTTCATTTTTTTTTCATTCATGAGTTTAGCTTTTTTCAAGAAATTTAAAGAAAAGTATATTAAAAAATCATGAAATATATATACAGATACATTTTCTACTTGCACATCCTGAAATAGGTCAACAAAAAATTTTTGATTTTGTCCTTATAATTAATCTGTATAAGTAAAACAAAGTGGGAAAATGCTAGTGTTTTCATTTGTTCGACCACTGCTAAATGACCTAGACTTCTGATAATCGGAATGCTGATAGAACTTAACTTCCGTATACCTAGAAAAGTCCGAAAACCAAAAAACAAACAAAATGGCGGCTTTTGGAACATTGGCTGTCTGAACTTTTCGTGCATTTTTCGACCACTTCTGAATGACTGGGAAATCTGAAAATTGGTATGCTGATAGGTCTTCAGGTTCGGATACCTGCAAAAGTCCGAAAATAAAAAAATAAAAAAATGGCGGCTTTGGGATATTGTCTGCTTGAATTTTTCTACCACTTCTACACCTAGAAAAATCTGAAAACCAAAAAAATTCAAAAGCGTGGCTTAACTTTAATGTTCAAAATGCTGATAGGTTTAAAGATAATTATGCTATAAATGTTGAAATGTTGTGAAAATTCCATGAAATTTCAATTTAAAATTAAGGAGCGCCAAAGCCTGCTCCGTTTTACGTCAAACTGTGTGCACTGACGTCACGACCCTGTTCTAATCCGTAAAACAGTAACGTTTCTTGAATTACTCTTCTTTTCTTTAATTACTTTTCCCTTTCTTTAATTTTATGTTCAAAAAATTATTTTATAGATTCACCGTTCGGTGAACGGGCATGGCTACTAGATGTTTCATAAATTACACATAAATTTTAGTCACTGGTATGCCTGCAAACTTTTACCTTTCGGATCCAATATGCCAAGCGACGGTGAGAAGTAGATTTGCTACGATATCTACTGGTACCCAGTCGACCACGGTGTCTTTGTACACCATCATTGTCCTCATAAGACCACGCCCAGTCTGAAAATCAAGTAAAACAGATATAATAGAAAAGCTAAAACTGTTAAAAAGTAATACATCTAAAATCATTTTCAGATCCACATAAATACATACCTCATATGTCTTCTTCTTCTTGGTTACTCAGTCCAAGGACTGGTTGTTCAGTAGATTACTCTGTCTCTCCATTCCTCTCTATTCTCTGCCGTTTTCTTCAAGTCATAGTATGTCCTAGTATTGGTGCCTTGAAGTAAATGTGCCACAAAACCATTCCTTGGCCGTTCTTTTCCTCTCTTGCCTTGAATTTTCCCTTCCAAAACTTTCAGAATCGGGCCTCCATGGCGCAACGTGTGTCCCATCCATAATATTCTTCTTCTTTTTAACATGTTGATCAGATTCCTGGGTTCTCACACTATCTCCAGGATTTCCTCATTAGTCTTTCTATCGAGCCAGCTTATTTTCTCCATTCTTCCACAGCTCCACATCTCAAATGCCTACAGCCTTTTCACTTCCCCCTTGGTCAATGTCCATGTCTCAGAACCATAGAGAGCTACTGGCCAAACATATGCCTTTAAAATTCCCTTCCTCAGTTTTAGATCTATATTTTTGGTTGTCAGTCTTTGATTCTCTCTAAAAGCCGATTTTGCCATCCCTAGTCTCACTCTAATTTCCTTTTCACATTTCGCATCTTCAGTAATAATTTGACCCAAATAGCGAAAAGATTTACCTTGTTCGATGTATTGTCCTTCAATTTTAAGGAAAACGTGTTTTGCATCCTTCCCTATCACCATTAGTTTTTGTTTATTTATCTTCATTCCATAGATATCCGAATTTTTGTGTATTTTGACATGTATAAAATTTATATGTATGCTATTGATAGTAAGCCAAGGATTTCACATCTGTGTACTCACGGGATTTAATATCAGAACGACGAGATCAACGATCAAATAACAGACATTAAGCTCCATTACGACCTCTGTATAAGAAGAATATGCCTATTATCGATTGATTTATTAATAGCACAGACATGCAGCATGCAAAAAATTCAATAAGGATAAACAGCAGCTGTTTTCAGAAAGATGAAAGCTTGAGTCTTTCAAATTATACAGTACTGGAGTGTGTAGTATTTAGATCAAGCAGAAGTAACAATTCACTTTTTTTTCGGAGTACAACGAAACAATTCTTAGAAATATAAGTGGTCTCTTGTCTCTAATTTGAGGCCACTGGCTTTAAGGAGGGATAGACAGCCAGTGATATGGGGCCGGCCCGACTTCCGTGATCTCTGGTGCCCGAATTTATGTGTAATTGATGGTAATCCAGTGAATTCAGGTCTGTGTTGCTTCTCCGAATTAATGTGGGAGTGATATCCTCGACAGCAAGCTACAGAAATTGCATAGATATCTGTTAAAAATGAAAAGATTTAACCTTTTAATTGCTTTCTGACAATTCTAACAACATGTAAAGCTAAATTTTATGCAATCACTAGCAGTAAATGTAATCACAAAATTCACTCTCAAATCATGTACTGTAAGTTCGACATTACAATTAAATTACGCAGTTGTTAGAAGTACGATAAAAGTTTTCAGGAGGATATTCAGTGAGTCATCTATATTAATTCAGATTTGTACAAAAGGACTACCTTACGTGGAACAAGTCGGGAGAGAAACTCAGATTTCAAACACGAAGAAACGTCATATAAACTTTTTTAAAAGTACAGTATTTAGTATTTACTTCCATAGAGCATCCAAATTCCTTTGGTTCCAACTCAATCTGTTTACTTATGAGTGTATTTATATTTTTCCTGTAAAAACACTCACGGGCTCTCACATATATGAAGGATATGTGGTCCTTGTCTCTGATCGTTTTGTGCGTTCTGGCCTTTTGCAAGACGACGAGGTCAGCAAACCTCAGTACTACCCACACTGGTCATTGAATTAGAAACCTTTGTGAAGGTGTACCTAAATGTCATCTACGCAGCATATATACAAAATACGTGTTCATGTGCGTCACCACATGATCTAGGTAACTATTTAAGAGCGCTGTTCATCAGTAGTATTGATCACAATGGGAAAAACAAAGAATCTTTCGCAGTTCGATAAAGGGCTTACTGTGAATGCCCGTGCAGCTGGAGCGACAATTTTGAAAACAGCAGAGCTGAGTGGTTTCGTAAAAGGTAAGATCTCCAGAGTCTTTAATTAATGAAAAAATAACCGACACTACTTGTATAAGAGGCTCAAACTTGGCGCGACCACAGTCTGGCAGGAACGACATCAACGTCGTCTGAGAACTCTTTTATGAAGAAACAGGACTTCCTGTGTGCAGCAGTTGAGTGAAGCATTCAACAAAGACAGCTCTCGACTCATATTTCAGCGAATTATGTGCAGGGAATTGAAGAGGATCTGTATTGGCAGTGGCGTGCCTATAGGAAAACCACTGATTTTTGCGAAGAACCGAAAAGTTCGTCTACAGTGGTGTCAGGAGCATCATGTTTGGACAATGGAAGACTGTGAAAAAGGTCATATGGTACGACCAGTCGTGATACACTTTGTTCTGTACCGACGGTAGGTAGAAAGTTTGGCCTGAGCTCCATGAAGCAATGGACCCAGTTTGCTTAGTAAACACAACTCAAGGTTCTGGAGGTGGTGAAATGGTGAGGGGCACGTTCTTTTGGTTTCGGAACGGGTCCATTGAGGTTGCTGGAAAGTTGTGTGTCCTTCAAGGATTAGCTGAACATTGTTGCTGATCAAGTCCATTCTACAATATTGACTTTTTATCCAGCAGGTGACTACTGTTTCATGGCCGACAATGCTACTGTGCATCGTGCAAAATGTTCTCAGCAGTGGTTTGCAAAAAAGTGACTTCCAGTGACTTCCAACATTTTTCCAGGCCACCACAAAGCCCGGATCTCCAGTGAAGATGTATGGAACATGTTAGAAAAACATATTCGGGAGCAAAGTCCTCTTCCGTAAAATCTGAGTCAGTTAAAGGACTGTCTGTTGAACGCTGGTAGGCTGTAGACGTTGATGCTCTCCAACTTCTTGAATCTATGCCAAATGTAGACGTAGATGCACTCCAACTTCTTGAATCTATGCCAAATGTAGACGTAGATGCACTCCAACTTCTTGAATCTATGCCAAATGTAGACGTAGATGCACTCTAACTTCTTGAATCTATGCCAAATGTAGACGTAGATACACTCCAACTCCTGAAATCTATGCCAAAATGCATACATACTGTAATTCGGCCTAAAGGAGGTCTAACCCGGTATTGAATGAAAGTTTCTAATTCAGTGGCCGGTATGTGTACCTTTACGCACGTATGCAGAAGAACGAGTCCTTCAGAACTCCTTAGACTTCGTCCTTCTGTAAGACGTGGATACCTTTTTTCTGTTTTAGTCTCATTTTCTGGAAAAATGTATTCCCAAGGTTGTTATGAAATGTGACTTTTGCAGGACATCTTAGACGTCGCCCTTTTGAAGGACGACGTGCTGCCAACGTATTCTTTTCCCCTGTCTCAATCTCTTTTTATGAAAAAACCTGTTAAGAGCGTCACATAGTGCAACTTCACAGGACGATAAAATAATACGGCCTTTCTGGACATGGTTCTACTATTCACCGTGCGTCAAAGAACTTTTAAGACTGGCGCTAGATTTCAGCCTACGGTGGCGCCACCAGTGTAGTCACGAATGCGTTATAAACCGTGACCATCGGCTTGCTTTCTGCCAAAAGTACTGCGCAGTTGTTAAAGTAACTCAAACGAAACGGCCGTTCATTAGAGAAGTAACATTTTTTTCATGTTGAATTATTAAGATGGAACAAAGGGCTGTTATTAAATTTAACGCAAAACTTGGTAAAAGTACCTCGGAAACGTACCAAATGATGAAACAAGTTTACGGTGAGTTTTGCTTAAGTAGATGAAATATTTTTCTGTGGCACAAACGTTTTTCGGATGGAAGAGGCACGCTAGAAGATGATAAGCATACCAGAAGACCAAGTTCATCTAGGACACCTGAGATTATTGAAAAAGTGCGTGATTTCGTGGCAAACAATCGATGTACGTCACTAAGAATGATGGAAGAGTCTTTAAGTATCAGCAAAGAAACGATTCGAACCATCCCGCAAAACAAAAGTCTGTACTAAATTTGTTCCACACACGTTAACCAATGAACAAAAATCAAGGAGAAGTGCAAATTGCAGAGACATCATTTCAGCCGCTGAAAATGATCCAAACTTCTTAAAATCGATTGTCACAGGTGATGAAACATGGTGTTTTCAATATGATCCTAAAACAAAGCGACAAAGTGCGGAATGGAAGTCAAAAAACTCACCACAAGCCCAAAAAACAAGAAAAGTTCCATGGAAAATCAAAACAATGCTCATTACATTCTTCGATAGTAAGGGTATTTATCCACAAAGAATTTGTTCCAAGTGGACAAACAATTACCGGTGAGTTTTATTTAAATGCTTTGAGGCGTTTGATGGGCAGAACTCGTCGCATTCGTCCAGAATATTAGGATGAAAACAGTTGGTGTTTGTTGCACGATAATGCACCCAGTCACACCTCACTTCTTGTTCGTAGATTTTTGGCGAAAAATAACGTCTGTGTGTTGAATCATCCACCATATTCGCCTGATTTAGCACCCTGCGATATTTCTTTATTCCCTAAACTTAAAATGACGTTAAGAGGGCATTATTTAGATGATATTTCGACCGTACAAACAGCTTCGACGCGTGCTTTGGAGGCAATTCCGCAAAGTGAACTGGAACAGGCATTCGAATCATTATTAAATCGCTGTAACAAGTGTATTGAAGCCGGAGGGACTTATTTTGAATAACAAACCAAAACAAATTATAATTTCTTGTAAAAAATCCTTGCCACACTGTGTATAGCGATGACATGCTAAAGAATGACTTAGACTATGTTCTTAGCGTAAGCTAAATTTACGTTGGGAAATCATGTTTTCTGATACTGGTAACAGATATTTTCTAATGAGCGAAAATTATAAAAAAACTATCATCTGAAAGGGTAAAAAATTACACTCCTTATAGAAGGCTAGCTGTGCCTGCTGAATATACAGTACACCAATCTGGCAGTGCTGGGTGTTTAACAGTGCCACATTGAATTTTAAAACTGAGGCTTGTTAATCAAAGATTCCTGGGAATATGCGGTTGTCAGTTTGTGAAGGTATTTTATTTTTCGCATATTACCTTAGTGAATCGAATAATCTGATTCTCCGAGTGGACCCAGGGAATCCAATTTTTCGATTCACTTAAGTAATATGAGGCATAGGCGGTGTAATTGTTTTGCGGCACTACCTCTCTTCATAGAACTAGTGGAACCTAAATTAGGGACGGTGACTGCATTTAGCCCTTAGAGTTGCTCAGGGTGGTGGTTAAACCCCAAAACCAAAAAAATATATATAGCTGATTCCTGACAGCTACCAATCATACATTGCCTGGTTCGTACGCCGGTTTTGCGTGTAATAGGGGCACCGTAATTTAAAACAACATAATCCGTAATACGATTTTATTGTCTCCTAAAAAACGGTTTATATACAGGAGTGATCTTCATCTGGTTCCCAAGGATGAAAAGATGTCGGAAAATACTCTTCACAGCTAAGGATATTTGTCAAACATATCTTACCCCGCGATTCCAACGCCACCGAACTAGTTATGTTATGTTAAACTAGTTTATTCGGTAATTACTTGTACATCAAAACATGAAGACAAACTTTGTCAGAATGTGAACTCGCTGTCTTCAATCGAGACAATCTCAATACAATGATCATATTCGTTCTACCAACAACAACAGCTCTTGTACATAAATCTCTACGCCGTACGGGTGGCGCAGCGGTCTAAGCGATGGCTTATGACCATTCGTCCGAGATGGGTTCGGGTTCGAATCCCATTGAGGCATAGATGTTGTGTTTGTCTTACTAAGGTACTGGCTCTCTCTCTCTCTCTCTCTCCCCTAGAACCAGTGACCCTAAATTAGGGACGGGCGACTGCTCATAGGCCATTGAGTTGCTCCCGCTCGCTGTGATTGTTAAAACCCCCATTAAGAAAAAAAAAGATACCTACACATACGGAGTAGGATCCAAAAGTTCAGAGACAGCGTTTGCCCCAGACAACGCCAGCATGTAGTTAAAGTTACGGCGTCTGAAATACATCCCGTCATCCAAAGGCATGTGCTTTGACAAACTCTACAGCAGCTGGAAGAAGTGTGTTATTGTAAGAGGGTCTTATATTAAAGGAGGGTGTGCTTCAGCTGTTGCAACTCTAGTATTGTAAGAGGGTCTTATTTTGAAGGAGGATGCGCTTCAGCTGTTGTAACTCTAACTATCTATAGACTTACGGACCCAGTCCTGGAACTTTTGAATCCTACTTCGTGGATCCAACATAAAATGAAAATTTTAGAACCCCAGATATCGAGAAGTCCAATGCATTTTTACTCCCCTACCGGAAAAACTGTTCGCTGTTAATTGGAAGAAGAAAATGTCGACACAGTTAAGGATATTTGTCCAAAAATGAATTTTTTCAATCGGCTTTTCAGAAGCGGAGATATTGTTGCAGGAAGAAATATACATTGAAGGCTTATGCAAAAATTAGAAAACATGCGCGCAAAATATTCTGTATAGTGATGGCTAGGCGACGGAGAAGAAATTTTTCAAATCCAATTTTTAGAAATAGCAAGAAAAATAAAGCATCCATTCACGCCCCTAAGCAGGAAAACTGCGCTTTATTGGAAGCAAAAGTTATGTGCAAAGTGGTCTTCATTATAAAAACTATCCAATAGGAGAAAAGAACTTTTTCAGTCGGATTTTTAGAAGCAATGATGTATAACGGAACATATTTTGAATTCGCCGCCCCTGTGGCGCAGTGGTTTAAACTCTGGCTTGTGACCATTCGTCTGAGAAAGGGTCCGAGTTCGAATCCCAGTGAAGCATGGATGCTGTGTTTGTCTTACGGCACTGCCTCTATCTCCTCCCTGGAACCAGTGGCCGTAAATTAGGGACAGGCGACTGCTTATAGCCCATCGAGTTGCTCACGCGGTGGTCGTTAAACGTGCAATAAAAAAAAATATATCGATATATTTTGAATTCAATAGCATCCGCATTTACGCCCCTTAGCGGCAATATTCTGAATTAATAGAACTTCGTTCTCACAGTTCAAGCTTATCAATATAAAAAGAACAGTCTTTAATCGGACAAGTAGGTTTAAAGATGTGGTGCCGACATGCGGATGAAAAGGCATAGTGATACTATGTTCGTCTTTCCATACACGAATCAACGGGCATCAGATCGGATCATGTGTAGAGGATTTTAGGAGGGGAGTGTCTGACCCCAGGTCTTAAACAACCTTTAGAAATAGGAGGCTAGGAGATTTGGGCTAGAGTGCCAGATAGGAAACTCACACGGAAGCGAGGCAGAAAGGGGGAGGAAGACGCCCTTCTTTATTACCGGGGGCTAATGCCTGGAGTCCGACGGCTTAACGTGCCCATCCGACGCACGGCAGGTATTTAGTGGTTCGTACGTTCGTACCTGCCCAGGATGGAACCTGAGGTTATCTCCATGGCAGTCACGAACGCTGACCACCAGGCCACCCGCGGCCCAATTGAATCTACGAGTATAATATCACTCTATTATTAACACGTTTTTTCAGAGATATGCTGGGAACAACCTAACATTCCAATCAAGCTTTGCGCTAAACCTTTGCGTTTTAAGTTAAGCAGAAAGTATGTTAATCTTCGTGAACACATTATCCAGTAAATTCAATCTACAGAAACTACACTGAAGGAAAATTTTACGGAATATTGCGATGTCAGCATAAAGTGACCAAAAAATCGACGAGCTGCAGTACTGTGGTGAAAGGTCAAACTCCGAGAGGCACATGCCAACAACAAGAAGTAGATCAAATGAGCAGCATTGACGCATTAGCGCACTTTCAGAGCAACCCTACTATAAGTATCGCGCTCGTTGGGTCGTTCTCATTCAGTAAGAAGTTGAAGCTGCAGGTGTATTTCAATTGAGCGACATCTCAGCAACACGATTCAAAATAGTGTTGCTGAGATGTCGTTCAATTAAAGCACACCTGCAACTGCAACTAAAAAAATACTTTCGGAATGTTAGACGTTGGCCAGACAAAGGTGATAGTGGCAAAAGCGGTTGGAATGTCTCATATCGTCATCAGTAGAGTGTGGAGGATTTTCCAGGAGACCGAAACAGTACGAAGAAAACCAGGGTAGGGTCGATCAACGTCACTGCACATCATCGGAAAGCCCACACAGAGTGCGTTGGATACTATACGTGGTTGAAGTCGCGAACACTGGCATTTTGTTCGCTGTTCATTCTGCAGTCCAATAATCGTTGCACCCTCCTTTGGTGTGAACTACGAACATGGAGTAACCTTCATGCAGGAAAGAGGTGCTTGCGGTGGTGGTGGGATCCTCGAGTGGGTGGGCATCAGCATTGGGGTCGTAGAGCTGTGCCTGCTGTTAGGAATCAATTTCGTCATCTAGAATGGATCCCTAACAACAGGCACAGCCTAGATAAGGAGACGCGATCATGAAACCTCTAATTGTGCACTATACCATAGCAGTTGGTTCCTCTTCATGGATAATAACGCATGCCCGAATCGAACCCAGCTGGTGGAAGACGTACTTTAGGAAGAGGGCATCAAGCGTTGGGACTTGCATTCGCGCTCTATATCCCAAAATTGAGCTTAAAAGTGGCATACTATGTATCAGTAATAACGACACCTGTCATACACAGCAATACAAGAAAGGTAAAGTAGCATAATAAAAATAATAAACTCACTTACCGCTACGATGAATGTAGAGGGTCCATTCAAACTATCCACCCATCCCTAAAAGATTTAAAAAAGCAAAGGAAAACAATTAGTACCCAACCGTCATTTCACATTAATCAACAATTATCGTTTTTAATCTGACATTGTATTACTATGGGCATTTTAGAATATAAAAATGGAAGGTAGGTAGGAGTGCACTTGTTCTGCAGACATTCCAAAAACAGATTCTGTTTTGTCGTGTCCGCACCAGCAGAACAGCGTAATGCTACGTAATTTTTATTATCATAAAATGTCACTCCAAGTGATATTCATTTATTGTCAGATGCCTTGCAAATATAGGTTTTCTTATTTTGAAAAACACAAATTATTTATCTGCGCTTCTGGAAAGTTTAAATACTTTTGGCAAAGTTTTGTATTAATATATCAGAAGATGGCATACTGATATTATCGTTTTGTCTCTGTGTCCGTCCGTCTTTTTTTGAGGACGTAATATAGTAGAACCAGCTTAGAACGAGTCCGAATTTAACGAGTTTCCAGATTCAAAGAGCAAAACAGGAACTTTTGTTTAATATAATGCTAATTCAAAGCTAATTTGATCATTTTTAACGAACAAGATTTAATGAATAACCTATACTTTGTGAAATAACTCAAGGCTGTCTCACGATTGATAAATATGTTCTTCGCGTTTAATATTAATTAGAATAGGCAGCCACAAGTTTCTGTGATATAAACGCACTGACTGGTATTAATGTTTACAAAGCTGATTAAATCAAGTTTTCATCACATACCATTGCTTGATGTTAAAATTCCCACTTCACATTGAAATCGTCGTCTTCAAAATCTTTATGGGGTCCGTAGTTTCTTGAGGGCTATTGAATAGTAGACCGTGTTCTGTGTATTGCAAGACTTAAGTTGAATAAAATTCCGAAAAAAGAAGGGACGGATACTCAGAACCTGATTTGAATTTCAGGACAAAAAAAAGGAATATTTAGAACCTAATTTGAATTTCCGGACATGTGAAACGACATAGATGTTTCAAAAACAAATAATAAGGAAAATGAAATGAAATTTAAAATACCTATACAGGATTGAGGTGAACAAGGTAAAAGCACAGGATATGAAACATTAAATTACACACCATTGGCTATGTTTGCACATCTAACATTCTCAGTTGTTAAAAACATCGATATCTTTAAGAACAAGAGATTGAGGAAACGAACAAAGTGAAGTTTAAAATAGTTGAACGCAGTAAAATTTCCTAAGGGTAGCACAAAATCCCTTATCACAGTTTCATGGCTATGCATTTCCCTAGATGCATTTCGCACCCTACGTTATCGCGATCATCGTCAGTAGCGCTCTACTCTATCGACGGTTGTGCCGAGCGCTTGTTGCTATAGCTTTTGAGGCTGACTTGCCTCTGGTCTCTTTTCTATGTCGTCTGTTTTGCTGTTATGTCCCCGAGCATGCGTGAGTTCGTCTGTTGTACTGTACTTAACATACTGCTGATCTTTCCTGTATTTGCTTCCCTGTTGCTGTCTTCTATCTGTTTCTTGTTGTATTACATATTTCCAGGCATGAGAAAGTTCATATGGTGTATTACACTTGTAGTCCCTGGTTTGTTCTATGGTTATGTCCTCTGCAATTAAGATTTGCCTATGGTTTTGATGACCACAGATTAGCTTGATTCTTCCCATGCAGGTGAGGTTTGATTTTCACAGCAATATAGTATAAGTTCGGTTCGCCTTCCTTTTTGGTTGCAATCTTTTAGGTGCTCTGCCATTCTGGTTTTTAATCTTCTCTTGGTGCTACCAATATGTGCACTTGTAGGTTGGTTATTTTGTGTCATTATCGGCAATTTATATACACCTTATCTGTCCAAAATCGAATTTGTGCTTAGGTTTTTTTGCTAAATTATCAGCGGTGTCTTGTACGTGATCTGCAAATGTTAGACCTGCTTGTTTACATTAACTTTTTAAAGTGTTAGATGTTGGGGAATAGAAAGGGTTTTTTCCACAGTATTTTAGTTGTCCTTTGTTATTATATGTAGGTGATTTATTTATATTTGGATGGATTTCTTGAGCTAAAGAGTCGATCAACTGTATGCTGTATCCATTTTTAGTTGCCAAAGTTTTAATCCATTTCTTTTCCTTTTTATATTGCGTTATATTAGATGAGTTTGTAAATGCTCTGCGAATATATGATCTAAATGCTGATATTTTATACTTTTTGAGGTGGTCTGATATTATATTTGGTATACATGTTGGCTTTCTGTACACTTCATAACCAATAGAATTTTTATTTTTATTATTTGTGAGTAATATATCAAGAACAGTTAGTTGGTTGTTTTTTCCAGTTCCTGTGTCAGCACAATAGATGGGTAGAGATCTGTATATCTTCCTGAAAACTTCATTAGGTCATCAATGGAATATTTCGATATTACAAGAAATGTCATCAACATATCTGATATAGATTCCTGGGCATTTATGCTGAGTATTCATTAATAGTTGTTTTCCAATTTCATATAGGACAGCTTCTGCTAATAGTCCAGAGATCGGAGATCCTGTTGGAGCTCCTCTAACTTGTTTGCAAATAGTTTTATCAAATGTAAAGAAGTTGGCCCCGATAACGTGGAGTGCGAAATGTACCTAGCGAAACGCGTAGCCATGGAACTGTGATAAGTGATTTTGTGCTTCCCTTATGAAATTTTACTGTGTTCAACTATTGGGTGTGCATAAGTTCTACCCGTTTTTGTAGGCTACAAAGAAAGGACGACAACACAACAAGTAACGTACCTAGGATTTCATATAATTGCCATCATTCCGTATGACCTCTTGCCATCTGTCTATGAGTAGGTGAATCCCATGCCGGAAAAACTCCTGTGTTTTAGAGTCAAAAAAGCCATCTAATGCCGTTTTCACATCGCCCACATCATTGAAGGCTTGGAGAGCGAAGGTGTTTCGTAATGATCGTAAAAGGTGGTAGTACCTATTTGCTAGGTCAGGGGATACACAGAGTGAGGCAACACTTCCCAACCAAAGTCCAGTAACTTTTGCAGAGTGATTAAAGCAGCATGAGATCTGGCGTTATCATGATGAAGGATCACGCCTTTGCGATTGACGAGCGCTGGCCGCTTCGATGTCAGTTGTCCTCGCAATCTGTCCAACTTTTGGCAGTAGAGGCCAGCATTCATCGTTCGGTTAGG
Organism: Macrothele yani; assembly: GCA_039090855.1. Taxonomy (NCBI): domain Eukaryota; kingdom Metazoa; phylum Arthropoda; class Arachnida; order Araneae; family Macrothelidae; genus Macrothele; species Macrothele yani. The sequence goes on along the minus strand of CM076990.1, from coordinate 65,274,425 downwards.
TGCCAACATCTCCCAGTGGATTATTCCCTGGACATCCCACCAAACACTCAACAAAACCTTTTTGGGAGGCAGTCCTTCTTTTGAGGTCGAAGGAGAAGGCTCCGCACCTTGACACACATTCCATCGACGCTTTACATTACGGTACAGTCCCCATTTCTCATCACCCGTTACAATTCGTCCCCAAGACGATTCATTTCTATGACGATAAAGCAAAATAACCATAGGTACGGATTCTCTCCTCTCGTTGCTTTGCAGAAAGCTGGAGCAGAACCCAGTTATCGAACTTTGTGATGAACCCAAACGCATGCATCCGTCTTTCGACTGTTGTTCTGTGTACCGACAACGTTTCCGCTAATTTCTGAACGGTTGGATATGGGTCATTTCTCATGGCTTGGTCCGCATCTTCGTCAGAAACCACAGATGGACGTCCAGCAAGTGGTTGACCTTTACAGCTTCTGTTTCCGTCCCGGAATTTCCGAAACCAATGGAGGCATGTGCTATTATCAACTGCATCCTCCCCATACACTTGACAGATGTTGTGGCAAGCCGCGGCTGCAATACTGTCTTTATCGAACTCGTACAGTAAATCATGTCAAATGTGCTCCTTTTCGCATGCCATGCTTCACCGTCCGTGATTTCCATTACGAATGACTTACTCGGACAAACCTAGTGCCTCTATATGCTCTCGGCATCGTAGCGTCATCTGTGACGTAACTACTTCGATCGCAATTACATCTATTACAAAAACAGGTTGAACTTTTGCACACACCCAATATTTAAAACTTCATTTTGTTCATTTCCTCAGTCTCTTGTTCTTAATGATATCGATGTTTTTAACAACATAGAATGTTAAATGGCAACTATAGCCAATGGTGTGGGATAATTTAATGCTTCATATCCTGCACTTTTACCTTGTTCACCTCAATCCTGTATTGGTATTTTAAATTTCATTTCATTTTCCTCACTATTTGTTTTTAGAACATCTATGTCGTTTCACATGACTGGAAATTCAAATCAGGCTCTGAGTAACCGTCCTTTATATCAAAATTTTTATTCTACTTAAACGTTTTGCAGTACACAGAACATCGTCTACTATCCGAGAACCCTCAAATAACTGCGGACACCCATGAAGATTTTGAAGACGACGATTGCAATGTTAAGTGGGAATTTTAACATCAAGCAATGGTATGTGATAAAAACTTGATGTAATAAGCTTTGTAAACATTAATACTAGTGCATATACACTATATTGACAAAAGTCACCAGACACCTCTTCAAAAGTAAATGAACGGATCCGCTGCGTTGTTAAGATGCGCGGTACACCTGCAAACGGTATAAAAACAAGACTGCAGCTGACCGCGATCATATCTCACTCTGAGGTTAAGTGAAAATGTCGCGGCGGAGAGGACTGACTTTGAGAAAGGAAGGATTGTTGTGTGTTATATTAGTAGGTTGTCCATAAGATAAACCGAGAGGTGTTTTAACATACCCAAGTCAACTGTTCTGGATTTACTGAATCAGTGGAAGACACATGGCGTTCCTGAAGCAGCAAAGCGTACCGGAAGACCAAAGAAAATCAGTGATACAGGACGTCGAAGCCTCAGGTGAGTCGTTATAGCTAATCGACGGAGAACTGCACAAGACCAAAGTGTACAGGTGAGTAAAAATGCTGGAACTTCGGTATGTACACGTACCATTCGCAGAGAACTTCATTCCATGGATTACTGTGGTCGTGCGGCTGCTCATAAGCCTTTCATCTCCACTCGAAATGCTACTCGTCGTTTAGCATGGAGTAAAGAACATTTATCGTGGACCGTAGATCAATGGAAACGGGTCCTATGGACTGATGAATCCAGATACACGATCCATCAGTATGATGGCCGTGTGTAGGTATGACGGCAGCCGGGGTAACACTATTTACCACAGTGTACTGTTCCTACGGTCAAGTTTGGAGCTGGTAGTGCACTCGTGTGGATGTGTTTTTCGTAGTATGGTCACGGCCCATTGGTTATCGTGGACAAACCTGTTAACCACCATATCTACCTCGATATTCCAGACAATTCTGCCCTACCAACTATGTGGCCATACTGTAGAACCGAGCCTTGTTGGTACCAGCAGGATAATGGCACCGAGCCATAAAGCAAGGACTGTTACGGCGTGGTTTGATGATAATTCCGTACCGTGTGTAGACTGGCCAGCACAGGGCCCTGATCGTAATCCCATAGAGCACCTATGGGATTAATTAGAGTGCCGCATAAGAAGTTTGGAACCAAGGCCTACTACTAAGCAGCATTTAGCTGCAGCATTATGTACTGAAAGGAAGCGCATACCTATCGTTGTTTTTTTTTTTTTTTTTTTTTTTTTTTGATTGAAGGTTTAACGACCACCGTGAGCAACTCAATGGGCTATAAGCAGTCGCCCGTCCCTAATTTAGGGTCACTGGTTCCAGGGAAGGGAAAGAGCCAGTGCCGTAAGACAAACACAACATCCATGCCTGACCGGGATTCGAACCCGGACCCCTTACGGACGAATGATCAGAGGCCAACGCCTTAGACCACTGCGCCACCGGGGCGGCACCTATCGTTGTGTTCCAAAACCTTGTCGAAAGCCTGTCTCGAAAGGTCAGTGCATACATTAAGGCCAAAGGTGGACCGGCCGCCCCGGTGGCGCAGTGGTCTAAGCGATGGCCTCTGATCATTCGTCCGAGCGGGGTCCGGGTTCGAATCCCGGTGTGGCATGGATGTTGTGTTTGTATTACGGCACTGGCTCTCTCCCTTCCCTGGAACCAGTGACCCTAAATTAGGGACGGGCGACTGCTTATAGCCCATTGAGTTGCTCACGGTGGTCGTTAAACCTCCAATCAAAAAAAAAAAAAAAAAAAAAAAAAAAAAAAAGGTGGACCGACACCGTACTAATGTATGTCAATGAATGCTATGTTATGTTTCTCTTCTAGGTGTCCGGTGACTATTGCCAATATAGTGTATATCACAGTAACTTGTGGTTGCGTATTCTATTTAATATGAAACGCGAGGAACAGAATTATCAATCATGAGACAACCTTGAGGTATTTCACAAAATATAGGTCATTCATCATACCTCGTAAATATATGTAGTATACATTAATGTAGCAGTGTTGCAATGGATGGTACTAAACATCTAATAAAAATGCAATGAAACCCCGGGATTCAACGAAAGAAAGAAAAGTTAAGATGATAAATTTTAAGAAGCAAAGCAACAAAATTGAATGAAATTCCATATTTTTTCAGGTAGAGGAAATCTAATGCGCACCGTTCTAGAATGAATAGAAATGGTGACATACAGTACGAAATTGCACCAGCGCAGGGGAATCCTTGTGTGCTAGAGAAAGAATGTTGATAATAATTACGAACGGGCGACTGACTTTGTTGTTGATGCTTCTTTGTAGGTTTAACGACCACCGTAAGCAACTCGAAGCGCTGTAAGCAGTCGCTCGTCCCTAATTTAAGGCCACTGGTCCCGGGAGGGGGGAATCCAGTGCCATAAGACAAATACAAAATCCAGGCTTTAACGGGATTCGAACCCAGTCGCATCTCGTAAGAATGGCCAGAAGCTGGTTCTTAAACCACTACGAGCCGCCCCGGTGGCGCAGTGGTCTAAGCGATGGCCTCTGATCATTTGTCCGAACGGGGTCCGGGTTAGAATCCCGGTGAGGCATGGATGTTGTGTTTGTCCTACGGCACTGTCTCTCTCCCTTCCCTGGAACCAGTGACCCTAAATTAGGGACGGGCGACTGCTTATAGCCCATTGAGTTGCTCACGGTGGTCGTTAAACCTCCAATCAAAAAAAAAAAAAACCACTACGACAGCGGGGCGACCGACTGAGTGTTTATTGACTTAAGAGTTGCTCACTGTAGTAGTAGAACCTCGAAACATCACAAAAAAAAAAAAAAAAAAAAAAAAACTTTGGGCATAAAACTTCCATTAGCCTGCATGGTGACCAAGTGGTTTGTGGCGCGGGCTTCGAACCAGTCGTCCGATACGTGACCTAGCTCGAGTTCCGCATCAGACAAGGTTGTCGTGCTTGTCGAGTGACGCTGTCTCTGTCCCTTTTTGCAACCAGTGGCTCTAAATTAGGGACAGGCGACTGCTTCATAGTTTTTTTGTTTGTTTTTTAAGATTTAACAACCACCCTGAGTAACTCAACGGGCTATAACCAGTCGCCCGTCCCTAATTAGGGTCACTGGTTTCAGGGAAGGGAGAGAGCCAGTGCCGTAAGACAAACACAAAATCCATTCATGCCTCCCCGGGATTTGAACCCGGACCCACCTGGATGAATGGTCACAACCCTGAGCCACCGGGGCTCCCTTTATAGACTATAGAGTTGCTCGTGATGGTCGTTAAACTGTGAAAAAAGAACTTCCCTAGACTATTCTTTCTAGCTGTATGCAAATTTTATTGTGTCTGGTAATTATGACAGCACTCTACGTTTCTGGGAGAGAATGAGGAACATTCTTAGTATCATTTGAACAGCACAGACGTACATAAAGTGGTGTTCTTTTTACAAGAGGCATCAGGAAGTTCGTGTTAGTTTCCGAACAATTATCGTATGACGTCCAACAATAGAATCTCAAATGTCAATCCTTCGACTAATACATTACTTACTGGTACTGGTTCTTTTACAGCAGCAGTGACGATAGACGGCCTCACGATGCCTATAGGTAAATTATCAGCATGCTGAAGGAGAAGATTTTCGGCTAAGGCTTTGGTATAATGATAAGTAGTCGGCCGTCCATCTAACAGCTTCGGTAGCATACTGTCTATCAAATCTTCGTCCATCCACCTAATGAAGAAACAAAAAGGGCTACTTTACAAATTGACTACTTCTCTTGACTTTAAAGAATTAAGTAAGAAATATTTACAGTAAGAAACACAATGAGAAGTGTGGTAAGCAAGATAAGTTTATATCAAGAAGCTTATTGCGATTTTTATGAATGTTTCACGAGCTAGAAAACGTTAGATGTTTCTAATATACGAATGCTGACTCCAGGGAAGATAAGAAAACAGGTTTATACTGAAGAGCAATTGAATTAGAGATACCTGTATAGTAACGTGTAGCACCACCTTTTGGCATGATGACGGCGGCGATTCGTCTTGGCATGGACTCGACAAGACACCGGAAGCGTTGGGAAGCCATACGGATTCACGACCCCTGAACAAGCTCCCACAGTACATATCTCTCGATGGCATCCCAGATGTGCTCGACGGGATTGAGGTCAGGTGACCTAGCTGGCCAAGGAAGCAAGGTCACGTCGGTGGAGTGTTCATCCAACCATTCAGATACAATTCGGGAGCGATGGCACGGTGCATTGTCTTGTTGCAGAATGAGGTCCCCAGTGGGACGTTAGACACACACAAACGGGAGCAAATGGTCGTCTAGGATATCATGGTAACGTTGACCTGTGAGGGACGATGTCACACGTACCAGGGGTCCCATTTCAGTCCACGTAAATAGTCCCCAGACGAGAATGCCACCTCCACCAGCTTGAATAGTACCCTGCTGGCAAGAAGGATCCATCGCTTCATGTGGTTTGCGCCGTACTCGTATCCTGCCATCCGCATGTACCAACGTGAATCTCGACTCATCAGTCCAGGCAACATTTTTCCACATGTCTAGGGTCCAGTGGCGATGTTCTCGCGCCCATGCTAATCTTTGCACCCTGTGATGTGCTGTCAGCAGCGGCACCATCGTGGGACGATGGCTTCTGTACCCCATAGCGAGGAGATGGCTCTGGATGGTGTGACTGCTTACACGTTGTTGTTCACCAGCATTAAATTGCCGAGTGATTTCTTGCACTGTGGCCCGTCTATCCGCTGTTACAATGCGAGCTAGCCGACGATGACCCCGCTCATCCACACGCTGTTGTCCACGGCAGTTGGCTCTTGCAGGGATGGTTTTACCGGATTCGATGTACTCACGGTGCCCCCGTGACACAGTGGCTCGTGAAAAATCCCAGTGCCTGCACGACTTCCGAGATGGAGTGACCCATTCGTCGGGGCCCTACAATTTTCCCACGATCAAATGCGCTTAGATCCTTCGCGTTACCCATACTGCGTCCGACTCTTACTGATTCCCGTCGCATCACTCCTTATATTGTCGGATCGCTGCATGCGTCACGTCGTTTCCGTTTACAGAGTCGCCTACAGCGCCACTTTTGCATAACGCCAGATGTCTCTAATTCAATTGTTCTTCAGTGTATGTAATTAGTATAGAAATCACACTCCAGAGACAAGGAAGAACAAGAACCACAAGAAACAAAAACAGCCTTAATCTTCTTCTTCTTGTTCAGAGAGTAGACACAGGGATTCCTAATTCATAAAAGCGAGGGTGGAAGAGACGAAACAAGCAAGCACTATCAATACTTCCACAGTAGCCGAACGATATGTGTGCGAGTTTCTAGTGCATCGCCTGAGATGGGCACAGGTTTGAGTATCGGAGGAACCATGAGTTTTGTACTTGTCGCTGGCTCTCTCCAATGGCCGTAAACTAAGGGCGGACAACTGTTTATAGCCCTTGATGGTTGGTAAACACCGAAACAAACAATACAACACTAGATGTGTTCTCAGAAAAGGAAGGAAACAAAATCAGAGGACAAGCATGTTCTCCGTGCTCTGGATATAACCACAGAACAATAAGATCACCTGTACTTTTGGATTATGAGAGAAAGAGGACTGTAAAGCAAACCTCCCCTTCATATTCATGAAAGGGAAAGAAACAGAACTATAGAACAAATATATCAAACATCAAGGGAGTTGAACAGAACCGCAGAATAAATACTCAATGGACAAAACACTGGAGATACCTACTTAACAGCGTGTTGGTCCTCCTCTAGCGTGAATAACAGCCTGTACACTCCAAGGCATCGACTCTACTAGATACCGAAGAATTTCCGGAGGTAATGGCAGTCATACCTGTTGCAGCGTTGTCCACAATTCCGCTCGAGACGTCTGTTTAGAATCCATGGATCTGATATTCCGCTCCACGGCATCACAGAGAGCTTCGACAGGGTTTCAATCCGGTGACCCTGGGGGTTCCTGAATGGTTTCAAACTTAGATGGGTATTCTTTGAGCCATGCATGGGGGTTGCGGCCCGGTGGAGCGTCCTACTGAAACAGACTATCGACCGCAGGATGCTCGAAGGCCATGAAAGCGTGTAGGTGATCACCCAGCACATATTGGTAGCGCGCAGCGGTTAATGACCTCTCCAGACCCACTAAGGGATTTTATGTGTCCCACGAGAAGGCTCCCTGAACCATCACAGAGCCACCACCGCCTTGAACAGAGATAACCTCGCACCACGGAAACATGGCTTCATGCTGTCGACGCCACACCCTTACCCTCCCGTGAGTTTGGCACAGTTGGAAACGGGATTCATCTGACCACACGACGCGGTGCTACTGTACAGATGTCCAGTTTTGATGTTCCCAGAACCAGACGAAATGGTCGATGACGAGCAGTCTACAGTGGCGCACGGGTAAGGCGTCGGCTCCCGTAGCCAAGGACATGAATGGTGCGCCGAACTGTTCACTCACTAATGTTACTTGGGCCTCCGACATTTAACCTGCATGTGATTTGTACCGCCGTTGCCAAGCAGCTGGTCTGTACGGGCCTGGATAATCTACGTCGATCTCGGTCATCAATGGCGTATGGTCGGCAATCCCTTGCTTTCTGGACGCTGGTGCATCTATCGATGGTATACTCACGGCATAAAGTAAGGATATATATAGAGTGGAAACAGACATAGAAGTCTGTGGAAACCATTCCATAGAACGTGGCGCCCCCATCGACCTGCAACATAAGCTAAATGTGACGTGACCTCGTCCCGTCGGCAATGGTTGCTATGGCAACCCATTTCTCGGGGGTGGTTGAGCATTAACTAACCCGATTGGCGTAACAAAACTAACATATCCGATTTGCGAAGTAATTATGTTACCGAGAAGGTAACAATCACGTGCTGTGAGTAGCTCGGCTGACTGTTCTTTACCAGAATTAAAGTCAACAAAAATACGCATGAGCAGTCTGCTCCGGCACCAGCCTGTATGTACGTAGGTTTCTGTGCACTGCATCTTGAATCTCAGGATATGTTGGCGCTAGTTACGTCTCGCCGAGCCTTAACTTCTTCTCGGTTAGGTCTCAGTCAGAGTAGCTACTCCTCTAACCTCTTCTCAGTTAGAGTAGCTACTCTGCGCCACCCTTTCGTTGTCCCTCCCCCACGACTTTTGTCCTCAACTCCTGTCAGAATCTAAGCCAAATGAGGCATCTGAAAGATGACAACAACGTAGTATAGACATCGAAGCCAAAAACGTATATATCAATATAGATGACAATGGAATACAAATCAGAATTTAAAGTAAAGCCCAGTCACAGCTTATTTTGTGAAGAAAACAATGACAAAATATGCGTGAACGAAATTTACAACAAAGACACGTTGAAACCTAAGTTATGGAATTTGCAAAGGAAAAGTTAACGACCAGTAAAGAATAAGAAAGAATAATGCCACTTATTAGACACCTATAGGAAACTGAAAGATGCAAACCAAAACGAATCCAGAAAATGATAGGTATATGACGTGTACGTCGTCTTCCATTCTGCTGGGAGGTCAACGCTCAAATGAACAAAATCATGTTGTTCGTGATGATTCCTGGGAAGCCCAGCTGTCAATCAACGGTAGTTCTGTTGTAGGTCGATGGTGCACTGCAGTCGACGTCATGAGTTTCAGCTTACTACATGATCATAATGATCATATGTAGAGGATTTTAGGAAGGGAGTGTCTGACCCCAGGTCTTAAACAACCCTTAGAAATAGGAAGCTAGGAGATTTGGGCTAGAGTGCCCGATAGGAAAGTGACACGGAAGCGAAGTAGAAAGGGGGAGGAAGACGCCCTTATTTATTACCGGGGACCAGTATCCGGGGTCCGACGGCTTAACATGCCCATCCGACGCATGGCGGATATTTAGTGGATCAAGCGTTCGTACCTGCCTGGGATCGAACCTGAGGTCCTTTCCGTGGCAGTCACGAACGTTGCCCACTAGGCCACCCGCGGCCCTCAGCTTACTACAGCTTGTGTCCTCTATATATATCCTTACTTTATGACTCACGTTACACCCTTAATACGGTTGCCCTTGGGAACCCTATTGTTCTTACCACTCGAGCAATAGAATGACCCACCTTTAATGCGCCGACAATGCATCCACGATCCAAGTCGGTCAGATCACCACGTTTCCCCATGTTCGTCGATTGCGAAACAGTTTTGGAAATCTCTGCTGTCAGCCTATTTATCGCGATGTTCGGTTTGGATATGTTCCACTCTGCTCAAGGGATGTCCATGTCAACTTATCGTCACCCCTATCTGTAATGTTTTGTCAGCTGAGTGTATATCATCAATGCAAGCTCAGGAAAACTTGAAATTCGCGTCCTTTCTACGGGTACAAGCCCAGGATGGCACCAGAGATAACGGGAAAGAATCGATTAGACGAAAGGTTTTACCAGAGATCAAAACGCGCAGTACAACACCCCAATATCTTTAGCATCAAAGGCGAGCTTGCCGTTGTAGTTCCAAGCACGTTCCGTGGGTTCGTCTGAGAAACACATTGGCCAGGAAGATCTGGCAATTAAAGTTCGGTTCCCTGATGTGCACTCAGACTCATGTTGTCTTGTTGTAAAACAGTATGTTTTTTTACAAACAGAGAGTCCAAAATCTTTGGAGTCAGTGTATAGCAGAATTCTCATGGAGTCCCCGAGGGTCCTAAACTGCAGGAGATCACGTGATGAATCCCAAAACTTCAGTCAGGATTAAAAGATCCAGATCGCAGTTTTGGGACATTTTTCCCGTTACACATCACGAATCGGAAATGTAACAACCATCTTGAATGAAAATCATGCGAATACTGATGAAGTCTGTCATCACATCACTCTAAGAAAAATAAAATAAATAAAAAAAAACAGAATTCATCTCTAAATATGATACAATATTTTAGATAGTCTATTTTCTCAGCGAATAATAATATATAAAAAAAAAGAAGAGAAGAGGAAGAAGAGAATTTTGCAAATAATAAGATATATATCAACTTAAAGAGGGATGTCTTTTCAAATAGGGATTGGAAAATTTGTTCTTACTCAGTCATTTCCATTATTCTGTGTGGAGGAACTTTTTCTGGATATACACATTCATCTATATTTTCTCGATTGCAGTAGCTGTATGCTGTCGATACATGAACCAGAGCCTGTAAAAAGAAAATCAGTGCAGTCGTTTAAGCATGCAAAAACGCATTATCCGAAATATTACGCATCTGCGCTTGCAGGAAATGCAATAAAAAACGAAAAGAATGAAAAGCAATGGTGCGACAACGCGGATTTTTCACATGTGAAAGAGCAAGCGGAAAGCAAAGGTTAATATCCAAAATACGTGCAAACTTTTATTTTATAAATATCTTTTTATAAATATTATAAATATATTGTATCTTTTTCTTTTTTTTAGCAATTCTTCGAAATATTCGTCTTTCATCTGCTGTTCTTAATGTCAGCCCGAAGAGGATTATTTTTCTCAGATATTTTCCCTATTTACTAAAACACTCGTTTAAAGAAAGGTAAATGCATGAGCGGCTCAATCCGAGTTGGTTGGCCGTGGCTTCAAGTTTTGACTTGATTTCTCGGTCCGAATGTCGTCACCAATTCCAAAGACCTCCGAGTACGTTTTTTTTTTCTAAAATTCATACGCAGGACATTTTCGTATATACGGGTATATGGGATTTATAATTCCATCATGATTGATGCGCATTTCCTTTTTGATTCAGAATGCTATTCACTTACATTCAGCACGACTAAAATTTGGTGGTTGGCTTCGCAATCAATGTTCATGAATGTCTGAATGTTAAAGCAAAAACATTTGCCTAAACAGGCAAGCAAAAATTAAAGCAAAAGCATTTATGATATTTCTACAGAAATCAGAGAGACAGCTGAGAATGCGTATATGACGTCGAGTATACATGCGCTTCCATTCATGCCTTCCTGAACATTTCCCTACCACGAGTGCATCTCGAGAAGCGAAAAAACTTACCTTATTTGGACATCGCTAGTGGTCAGATTTTTTTCTGGCGACGAGTGTATGTCGCTCTCACAATGCATGCAGTGCTTCAACACTGGTCTAGAGTTGGGTAAATTAGTTCATCTACGATTCGTAAAGGATTCTAGAAGGTATGTTTCTCAGAACTATTTTATTACATTCCTTCCGAAAGAAAAACTTTACAGAAGTAGAAGAAGTAAAGAGAAAAAGAAAAACAAAAAGCATTTTAGCACCAAATGGAAAGACGGTTAACGCAGTTTATGAGAACCGTCCCCCAGTGGCGCAGTGGTCTAAGCGCTGGCTTCTGACCATTCTTTCGAAATAGGTCTAGGTTCGAATCCCGGTGAGGAATGAATGATGTCTTTGTCTTACGGCACGTGCTTTGCCCCTATCAGTGGCCCTGAAGTAGGGACTGGCGACTGCTTATAGCCCATCGAGTTGCTCACGGAAGTCGTTAAACCCCCCAATACAAAAAATACAAGTTTATGAAAAGGTATTATGAACATATACGGGTATTTCTGTGATATTTTCCGTATTCCTGTATTCCAAAGTTATTGCTAGTATACTTGTAAAAGGGTATACAACATAAAGTGCGCATAAAAACCGAATATTTTTCGGAGTTAGTGGGTTCAGTAAGTGGTACTCACAACACAATTGTTCACTGCATTAGATATTCAAATATTAGGAATACAAATAAGTTTTAAAGCGTTTTAAGACAACGTAACATGTAATTTGAGAGAAAACAACAGTATCAAAATATGCGCCGTCATTATCTATCACCTTCCGCCATCAGTCGGGCAGCTGACGGATTCCAGCCATGAAGAATACTTCGTCGTATGACGCGATGAAGTCGTCAACCCCTTTTTGCACTTCGTCACATGTCCGGAACCGCACAGTAGACAAACCATGTTGCATCGATCGGTACAAATGATAGTCTAAAGGGGCTATGTCGGGACTATACGCCGGGTGCTCCAAAATTCCCAGCGAAGCGTGAATAACGTTTCCTTGACCGATTTCGCGACATGCAGTCTAGCGTTGGCATGTAGTAATTTCACGGGAAGCAATCCTTTTCCTGTGAATGGACATTTCCGACAGATTTCCTGGTTCAACCGCAGCAATTGTTGCTTGTAGCGATCAGCGGTAACAGTTTGACCCTGTTCCAATAGTTCATAATAGAGCAGACCCTTCATATCCCACCAGGTGCACAGCAGAACTTTCTTGGAGTGAATATTGCGTTTTGGTGTCGAAGTCTTTGCTTCACCGGGGTCTACACAGCGGTTCTTGCGTTTAGGATTGTCGTACCATATCCACTTTTCAATCCCCTTAACGATTTTACACAGGAAAGACTTTCTGTGTTGTTTATTCAACAGATTCAAACACTTCATGACACGTCCATTCTTGTTCTTCTCGCTCAGGTCAAGTGGCACACATTTTCCTTTCTTCTGATTCTTTCCCATTGCGCGTAAATGATTGGAAATGGTTTGTTGAGTTACCCACAGTTGCTCAGCTAGTTCTTTTTTGCGTTTGAGAATAATCTTCATCCAATGCTTGCGGTTCCTCAAGTGCAACCTTCTGCGGGGTGCTGCTACGTTCTCGATCGCTAACATCAAAATCACCTGCTTTAAAATCGTTTAAAGCAAAACTTGCTCGTGCTTTTCGATACATTATTCTCCCCAGAACAGAACAGATCGATGCACATGCTTTTGTAGCACCTTTTTCTTGATGAAATTCGTAACGAATGCAGTGTCGAATAAATGCAGTATCTGTTGGCCGCCCCGGTGGCGCAGTGGTCTAAGGCGCTGGCCTCTGATCATTTGTCCGTAAGGGGTCCGGGTTCGAATCCCGGTGAGGCATGGATGTTGTGCTTGTCTTACGGCACTGGCTCTCTCCCTTCCCTGGAACCAGTGACCCAAAATTAGGGACGGGTGACTGCTTATAGCCCATTGAGTTGCTCACGGTGGTCGTTAAACCTCCAATCAAAAAAAAAAAAAAAGTATCTGTTGCCATCTTTCACCAACCGATGTGCAAGTGCGTTTGACTTTTGGGCAAACTTGTGTGTCAGATTTTATACTCTGGACCAGTTGCGGTCACATATCAACAACGCGGGGAAATGTCGGATATGTAAATTAGCGGTATACGTCACACAAAAAACGCCTTAAAACTTATTTGTACACCTAATAGATAAATTGTATCTTAAATATTATACTCGGGTACAGTTTAGCTAGTTTGCAAATAAAATATTTTAATTTGCCCGAAATTCTCTTTAAGTCCTCTAATTAGAATAATGTAAAACCAAATACCATAATGCATACCTATTAGTAAAAATGACGAGAAAGCTTTGAAACACTGGATGAATAAATATATGTATATATATAGAGAGAGAATATTGTTTACGAACACACACAGAGAGAGAATTTCAATGGAGACAGAGAGGAAAAGATAAAATAATGTTAATGAACAGAGTGAATAACAACATCAAGGGAAAGAAAACAATGGTATCGAGAGAGAGAGAGAGAGAAGCACAATAATATATATAGTGAGAAGGAGAAAACATAATATACCATAAAAAGTTAAAAAGACAGCATAGCAAAATAATATCTATGGGTGAAAGAAGAGAAAAAAGCATTGATGGAATGGGAAAATAGGAGAGAGAGAGAGAGAGAGAGAGAGAGAGAGAGATATGGGATGGATAATAGCAATCAATGGATCAATGGAGAGGGAAAGTGAAAGAGAAGATTATCAATAGAGTGAGTGAGAGCAGCAGTACAAATGGGGAGAAAGATATAGAGATCAAAATATTATCAATGGGAGTGAGAAAGGGAGAGTAATAACGTTAATGGAGAGAGAGAGAGAGAGAGAGAGAGAGAGAGAGAGCGAAGGAAGGAGGGAGAAAATAATGAAACATTTTTTGCTGAAATTTGTCTTATTAGTTGTCTATGATCTCACATCGCGCGTTTTAGTATGGCCTGGATTCTGAACCTGAAGTGCACAATTGTAACGTGTACTCTTTTATAACTTTCCTTTGTAGTTTCTTCATCTATGTAAATTTGAGTTCGCTTCTCTTTAATATGTTTCTAACTTAACGACATATTTTCTCTCCCGATTGAATGTCTTTTGGCAACGACAAATGATGTCGGAGGTCGTGTGACGCATGTAAAAAGATGAGATAAGAAGGCTGTTTTCAATGAATGTTCGCTGGCTGACTTGCTTAAGAGCTGTGAAGCTGATATTCTTTAGGCTATCTTTCGAAAGATATACGCTGGTCACAAAGAGTTAGGGATATTGTGCCTTCAAAGGGAAAATGTGGTGATATGCAAATTCATCGACTACTGGAGATCGGTTATCAGCTTGGGTAGCTACGTCATATGTAAATTAGCATCATGACAACACAGCACGCGGTGTCCAAGCTCCCATAAAAGTACCCTGCGAGAAGTGGAAAACGGGTCTTCTCAGGGCTTGGTCTAGAAGTTTGATGAATGTATTGCCTTCAGTGTGGGAATAACTTGAAATGATGTGCAGACGACGTTTAAGCATTGACAACAGAAATTGGCATGTTACAGGAAGTTGAGCGGCAGATGTGGCTGCATAGTTGTTTCGCAAAATGTAGTAAGTCGGCTACACACAAGATTTCTACGGCATGGAAATGTTGCAGATCAACCCAGGAGTGGTCGCCCGAGGACAACCACCAGGAAGTAAGATCGCTACCTGAAAGTAAATGCTCGGAGAAGGCCTAGTAGCTAACTCCGGGGATCATTTCAAGCTGCTTTTGGTGTCGCAGTATGTACTCAAACTGTACGAAACCGTCTTCACGAGTACGGACTCAGAGCAAGGAGACCGCTCAGATGGGATATCAGCTCATCACATTGACATCAGCTCACCACATTGACATCAGCTCACTACATTGACATCAGCTCATCGTCGTCAAAGATGTACCTGGGTACAAAGTACATGCCATGTAATACAGAGTGCCACAATGTACTTTTCAAAGACGAATCCCATTTCTCTCTTTATGCTGATACTCGACGAGGACACGCGTGGAGAAGATCTGGCACACGAATGCAACCACACTACGAATGTGCAGTCCATCCACCCTTACCAGCGGCAGTCAGTTCTGGTCAGGGCAGGAGTGTGGTTTAATGGCCCGTACTTCCTTGTATGTTTGTCAAGGCAGCATGAATGTCTCAGTGTACCGAAAGGAGATCGTTGTGCCCATTGTAATATTATTTCACGCTGCCATTGGACATGCATTTCTTTTTCTCGATGACAATGCAACTAGTCACCTTGCCTGGAGCATGCTTCAGGAACTGGAAAATTAGGGGATTAAATAGTTGTACCTGCTTCCAATGTGTCCTGACGTTAATCCTATTGAGAACATTTGGGACGCTGTACAGTGACGTCTGGATAACCAAGTACGATATCCCAGTTCACTGACATCTAGATAACCAAGTACCAATATCCCAGTACATTGATGTCTGGATAACCAAGTACCATATCCCAGTACACTGATGTCTGGATAACCAAGGACCATATCCCAGTACACTGACGTCTGGATAGCCGAGTACCATATCCCAGTACACTGACGTCTGGATAACCGAGTATCATATCCCAGTACACTGACGTC
Organism: Macrothele yani; assembly: GCA_039090855.1. NCBI lineage: Eukaryota > Metazoa > Arthropoda > Arachnida > Araneae > Macrothelidae > Macrothele > Macrothele yani. The sequence continues at coordinate 65,258,706 of CM076990.1, read as the reverse complement.
TGGATAGCCGAGTACCATATCCCAGTACACTGACGTCTGGATAACCGAGTACCATATCCCAGTACACTGACGTCTGGATAACCAAGTACCATATCCCAATACACTGACGTCTGGATAACCAAGTATCATATCTCAGTACACTGACGTCTGGATAACCAAGTACCATATTCCAGTACACTAACGTCTGGATAACCAAGTACCATATCCCAGTACACTGACGTCTGGATAACCAAGTACCACACCCCAGTACACTGACAGACCTCCGTAGTGTGTTGCCTGTAAAATGGAACGACCTTTCGCAGACAGTCATAAGAAATGTCATTGCAAGTATGCCTCGTAGGTGTCAAAACGTTCTTCGCTACAGTGGGAGTCTTACTGGGTACTGAAATTCAGAGGTATGGACATTCTCCGAACTTACCATTTTGTCTGTCTTACTTTGTTGCGTTTAGAAATTTCACAATAAATTGTTTTTATAAGCACACTCATTATCGTTAGTGTTACGTAGTCTCACTGATGTTATTCTAGTGTGTTACTTGAGTCACATGCATACACGCTTCATTTCATTCAATATCCCTAACCTTTTGTGACCAGTATACTTGTTAACTGACGTTTGTTAAATTCAAGTTTTAGTTAGATACACTGTAAAAAATAAGTGGTGTGAATTCACGGAAAATTTCTGAAAATAACGTGCAGCAAAGTTGTCGGTAAGTGTCGGAGTTTTAACGAAATTTCCGTTTTTAAAAGTTTCTGTTTTATTTTTTAAGTTCCGTATTTCACAGATTTTCCGTAGTCAGTAATTCTGTTTATTTAAAAAAGACCGATTCAAGTTTTTCCGTATTTATACAGAAAATTCGCAAAATCGAAAACGCTGAATTTTTCAGCCGTTACGCCAGAGAATCCTTTTGCGCCGGTAGTGGATGGGGATCGAACCGAGGTCGTTTGGGTTAGGAACTGCGCGTCCGAACCACTGAGTCAGAATGTCTTCGGAACTACACTCACATTCAAGGTAAAACTAATTGCGCGATGATGAATTTCTTTCCCCAGTAATGCGAGTGAGAGATTCAGTCATTTTATTTCTGTAGGAGCTTATTATTTTTTCAATACGTGTGTAATATTTTTTTCTACAGAAAGGACTTATCACATATAAAGTATTATTTTTCATCGTGATTTTTCGAAGCAACAGAATGCTTTGGAACTTGAGATCTCGTTTTTTTACGCTTTCCAACCGTAGGTTGACGAAGCGTATATGCTCCAGCCTTGTCCGTCCGTCTGTATGTTGGCACGATAATTCGCGTTAAAATGGTTCGATTTCAATGAAATTTTAGTATGTGTTAGGGGACCACCTGAGGACGAACCCTGTTGAATATGGACGAAATGGGGTCAAAGGTCACGACATAGGAGCGGGATCCATTCCATTGCCCTTATGCGTCATAACTTGCGTAAATAAGGTTCGATGTCGATGAAATTTTTATATGTAGTAGGGGACCACCTGGGAAGGAACCCTATTCAAAATGAGTGAAGTGGGGTTAAAGGTCAGGATATAGGAGCGGGATGCATTCCATTGCTCTTATGCGTCATAACTTGCGTAAATATGGTTCGATTTCGATGAAATTGTAGTATGTCGCAGGGGGACACCTGGGGACGAAGCCGTCTGAAAATGGACGATGAGGTCAAAGGTCAGGACATAGGATCGGGATCCATTCCATCGCCCTTATCCCATACTATTAAAGGAGCACTTCTGGTATGTATGTAAATTTTATTTTGTAAACGGCTCTAAGGATTTTGTTGAAAGTCGTTAACCTACCGTTTTCTGGTACTAGAAATCGATTTAGCTTGATCTCGACTTTAGGAAAATTTGTTTAGGGGGTTAAATAACCACCCCGAATTATAATGTTTTTAATGTCATGGCGTCGTCCCATTAATGGTACCCATGCTTAGAAATCTTATGACGTCACAATCTCGCTATTGAGATGTTGGCGCGCGGTCACGCCATCTGTCTCATTACGTCACGCGTATTGTGTAGATCCTATTAAAGTTTTATGACATCACACTCTTTCGAGTAGATGGTCGCGATTCCCATCTGCCTTATTACGTCACGCGTTGTGTGCGTATGTCGTTCTGTGCGTATGTCCGTTCGCGTAAAAATCGTACGATTTCTTTGACATTTTAATATGTATTAGGGGAACACCTGGGAAGGATCCCTAATGAAAGTGAACGAAATGGGGTCAAACGTCAGGACATAGGAGCGGGATCCCTTCCACTGCTTTTATACGTCATAATTAACGTAAAAAAGGTTCGATTTCGATGAAATTTTAGTATGCGGTAGGGGACTACCTGGGAACAAACCCTAGTGAAAATGGGCAAAATGAGGTCAAAGGTCAGGACATAGGAGCGGAATCACTTTCATCGCCATTATGAGTCATAACTTACTTTAAAATGCTTTGATTTCGATGAAATGTTACTATGTTGTAGGGGTCTGCCTGGAAACGAATCCTATTGAAAATGGGCGAAATGGGGTCAAAGGTTCCGACACAGGAGCGGGATCTATTCCATAGCCCTTTTGCATCATAACTTACGTAAAAATGCTTCGATATTGCGACAAAACGTTATCATGTTATTTCGGAGGTATACTGAACCGGTTCTGTTGAATATAATCGAAATGGAATCAAAGGTCAGGGCACAGGACCGAGATTTATCCACAGCCATTACCCTCATAACTTGAGCAATGATTTCTGGTATGTTAGAAAGTGTATTATAATCAATGCATTGCATGATTTTACTAACTTGTTTAACTGACAATAACTTTCAATTATCTTTAAGAGACGGTGTAATGTACTGTTTTATGGTATTATTTCACAAAACTCCTAAATATAAAGTTGACTCTTGATAGCTACATAGCATTTGTCTTAAGGGGTCCAAAGACTGATACATAGACATCGTACAATCACCTGTACAATAAATTAAGTGCCCGGCTTCTTACGGCAACACAATATAAGCTGTTGCACAATATATATCCCGTGCCGCAGTAATCAAAATTCATGCGGTATACACAATATCCGACCTCATTACAGAACTTTAAAAGCAAATACTTCGACAGATATTGAAATTTAACAGTCAACCAAATGCCCAAGTATTCCAGTGAATCTCTCTTATTACGGGAAATTTTTCGTCATATGGATGCTGAAAAAGTGAGAACGGAGTTTTTGCGTTAGTATACGAAAGGAATGGCGGAAAAGTTTCTGAAAATTCGTAATTTTGTCTGGCGTACGAAAACTGAGCGAAATTCAAAGGGTTTTTTTTTCATAATTTCACGAAAAAAATTGTATCAGAAATATGCTTCGTTAATTCACGAGATGATTCACGGAAAGTGGCTCGTGAATTTCAGAAAATTTAGTGTGTTTCCTTCCGATTTTTGACTCGCAAAACATAGTGAATTATAAACAAGTTAGTAAAATCATGCAATGCATTGGTTATGATACGCTTTCCTACATACCAGAAATCATTATTTAAGTTATTACTCAAGTTATGAGGATAATGACTATGGAATAAATCTCACTCCTGTGCCCTGACGTTTGACCCCATTTCGATCATATTAAACAGAATTCGTTCAGTATACCTCCGGAGCAACATACTAAAATTTTGTCGCAATAGGAGTATCTTTAGTCAAGTTATGAGGATAATGGCTGTGGAATAAATATCACTCCTTTGCTCTGACCTTTGATCCCATTTTGATGACATTAAACAGAATTGGTTCAGTATACCTCCGGAACAAAATATTAAAGTTTTGTCGCAATTGAAGTATTTTTAGTCAAGTTGTGAGGATAATGGCTGTGGAATAAATCTTGCTCCTGTGCCCTGACCTTTGACCCCGTTTTGATGGTATTCAAGAGAATTGGTTCAGTTTACCTCCGGAACACCATACTAAAGTTTTGTCGCAACAGAAGTATTTTTAGTCAAGTTATGAGGATAATGGCTGTGAAATAAATTTCGCTCCTGTGCCCTGATCTTCGACCCCATTTTGATTATATTCAACAGAATTGGTTCAGTATACCTCCGGAACACCATACTAAAGTTTTGTTGCAATAGAAGCACTTTTAGTCAAGTTATGGGAACACAGAATTGGTTCAGTGGAATAAATCTCGCTCCTGCGCCATGCCCTTTGATCCCATTTCGATCATGTTCAAAGAACCGGTTCAGTATATCTTCGGAACAACATGATAAAGTTTTGTCGCAATCGTAGCATTTGTAAGTAAGTTATGACGCATAAGGGAGATGGAATGGATCCGGCTCCTATGTCCTGACTTTTGACCCCATTTCACCTGTTTTCAATACGGTTCGTCCCCAGGTTGTCCCCTACAACATACAAAAGTTTCATCGACATCAGACCATTTTCACGAGTTATCGTGCGGACAGGTAGGCAGACATACGGGCAAAACTGGAGCATGTACGCTTCTTCAACCTACGGTTGAAATGCTTAAAAAAGAAAAGAAAAAGTTCTATGAAGTAGGCTTTTCAGTGGCTTACCTCAAGCTGCGTCATCTTCTTGCAAAGGTCCAAAATTCTTTGTGTCCCGAGTAAATTAAGTTCGACGGATTTCCTAAAATGATGTACAAAACATAAATATTTAAATTGGTATGCTGTGTTAATATACATGATATACTAATACAACCGCACAGAAATACAGCTTTTGTACAATTTTAAGGGGAAAAGGCAGCCTGTTGCTCACTGTAAATATTTTTCTGCGGTAGAAAGTAGTACACTACATTTTGAGGATTTCTGCGAAAATAACTTAGAAGTTTTCATTATAATGAAAACATTTTAAAACAGTGCATTGCATTATTTTAAACAACATATTTATCGGTACATAAGTCGCTTTTCCAGCCGTAAACTGTAGTATATTATTTTCAAAGCAGTCTTATAAAGCTTGAGCGCATTAAATTATTTTAAACGCTTCTTTTCTAAAGTAGTCATTTTTCAACTGTTAAGTGCAATACTTAATTATGCTTATTTTATAAAGAAATTAAAGATACAATTTACATACAAATTACATTCTAATGGTTAAACGGTCTATTTTAATTTGGATGATGTCCGATAAAGAATTCACTGGAGTAATTTACATGGAACCTTCAATGAAAGCACAGTTCACTACCTTAGGTTAGTTCTGCGTAAATTAGTCATGAATGCTACTTGAAAAAGTCTTTCATCACTGAGCGCCAATTGTAGTGCTGTGGGCTACGTTTCAACAGATACACTGGCGTACAAAAATTAAGGACGAGACAGATTTCTGAATGTAACGTCGTGCAGAAGTGCTCCACATTGACTCAAATCATACCATAAGATCCCCAAGATGTAATAATATGGGACAAGTGAGCAAAACCGTCCAAACAAGGAATCCAAAGGATACAAAGGCACTTTATTGAAAAGGTAGCTTCGAGCACAACTGGATAGAAGACAGAAACTTTCATGTGACAGGCGGCTGCCAAGAAAAATCCAGTCTTTAGTAGGGGATATGATCACACACCTGACAGCGTTACATTATTTACAACGTCTGTACATGCTGAGGACGAGGTTGTCAAGGAGCTGTTGAGGCATCGCGGCTCATCCCTCTTGCAGCGCCAATCTCAGCTGCGGAATCGTTGCTGGCGGCTGGTGACGTGCTGCCAAGCGTCTCCCGAGAAGGTCCCACGCGTGTTCGATTGGTTTTGGATCCGGGGACCTTGCGGGCCAATCCATGCGTTGAATATCTTCACTCTCCAACAGCTCTACGACAGCCACTGTACGATGAGGTGTAGCGTTGTCGTCCATTAAGAGGAACTCAGGACCCACAGCACCTCTAAACAGACGCACGTGAGGCAGGAGAACCTCAGTACAATAGCGGATACCGGTGACTGGACCTCCTTGGAAGATGTGGAGGTCAGTACTGCTACCAAGCATGATACCGCTCCAAACGAGAACTCCGCCACCTCCAAACCGGTCCCTTTCGATGGTATTGGAGGTGTGATTGCGTGTTCCGTGCTCTCTCCAGATGTGTATACGTCCAGAATTGTTCCTCAGACTAAATCAGCTCTCATCCGTAAAGAGAACTCGACCCCATTGCTGATGTGTCCAGTTCTTGTGTTCCTGGCACCACAGAAACCGCCGTCTCTGATGAGCAGTCGTTAATGGCACACACCGTACTGGTCGTCGTGCAAATAGACCACCTTTGTGCAGCCTCCTGGCCGCGGTAAAATGCGATAATGGACGTCCAGTTGTCTGTTGCATGTGCCTTGCGATTTCTCCCTCTCACTGCCGTCTGTCTCTTCTCGCCTGTAGGACCATATACCGGTCATCCGCCGCCGTGGTTGCTCATGAACGACCACTCCTAAACTCTCGGACAGCTGTTCCTGTCGTTTGAAATGCTCTCCAAGCTCGTGAAACGATGCTGTGAGCGATCCCGAACTCCTCGGCCACACTAGTCGCACTTGGACCTTCTTCCAACTTCCCAATGACGCGACCTCGGGTAAAATCATCCAGATGTCGTCTACTGGATTGCCTGTTGGCCATATCACACGGTGGCAGCAACTCGGCGTCGTTCAAACCGATGTACACCGTGCAATAGCTTTCAGTGAATTGCTGAGCGTACACCGCCCGTGTGCTTTATGCCCTTCCGACACCCCCCCCCCATACGTCATGCTGCATATATGCGCATGCCCTACCGTACCGGACTCTAGTCTATCTCCTGAGTGGTCTTTCGGTCCGCTCTGCCTGCTCGTTCCGCTGTTATGCTAATTTCTCCTCTGCGTCCTTAATTTTTGCACACCAGTGTATAAGCTTCTCTGTAAGGAAATCATCTTTCAGTCGTGGAAAGTATCCCATCAGTTTAGCCTGCTCGTTCCGCTGTTATGCTAATTTCTCCTCTGCGTCCTTAATTTTTGCAGACCAGTGTATAAGCTTCTCTGTAAGGAAATCATCTTTCAGTCGTGGAAAGTATCCCATCAGTTTTGAACTTTCTGGCATGAACTTTACAGAGAAGCCGTTTTTCTTCGATAAAAAGCATTACTCTATTTTAGACGATTTCACCGTTAAGAATTCACAAATCCTTTTTATAGATCAATATCCTTTATCAAGGTTAAGCACACTATACTATTTCAGATAACTTAATTGTAAATAACCCACAGACATTATTCAAGAAGTATTCTTTCAATAAAATGGAGAAAAACACTTACTGTGAAAAGCATTTACTTTCCACTGATAAAGCAGCGTACCGTTCAACATGATTGTGCAAAACACTGGTAGGCGTTCTTTGAAAGGTAGTTTTATTAATGGTGAAATGCATTTCAATGCTTTTAGTATTCTGAATGACGAAATGGCATACGCTGTGTTACAAATTTTCTAAAAGAAAAAACAAAACAAAGAAAGCTAAATGGGGAAAAAAATCGTTTTTCATTTTCCGTCTCCAATTGGTATCTACAGGGTGGTCCGAAAGTCTTGTAACCCCTCGATAGACACAATACAATACACACATAGAATACATAATACATAGACTGTAATGGATACATATAATACACACAATATAATCAATGAAAGATCTGCCATGAGGGATGTTTAAACATCCAGAATGTCTGTATGAGCACCATCATGTTCGTGGCACACAATTATGCAGCGCCATGTTCTGTGTGATATTTTACTAAGCATAGCCTTGTTAGCACGACTTTTGTAAAATAAGATCGTGCTTATGTTAGCGGTTTGTCCGTCTGTCCGTCTGTAGACACCATATCTCTATAACTATTAGTCCGATTTGAAAAATTCTTTTTGCATTCGGAAGCTTGAAACATACGAATGGTGATCCTTTATTTCGTTTTTTTTACGATGTACAATTTCGCCGCTAGAGAGCGTAAACTCAGATGATGTCGAATTCAAAAAACATTTTATTCCATATATTCGCTTCTAAAGATCCGATTGAAAAAATTCTTTAATCTTTCGATTCCATTTATGACGAAGAGTATTTTAGGTATAGTTACGTCTTCAAGTTAGGCATAGATTTCCCGCTAGGGGGCGTAAAAGTAAATTATGTTTTCCACGATATCTCTTCTAAAACTCGGAAATCTTTTGCATGTATAATATCTAATTTTTGGTAAATAATACTTTGGCCACCAGGGGGGCGTAAGAGTTAATTTTTGTTTCTGATGTATTTGCCATAAAATTTGGGCTTCTAAAATCTCGATTGAAAAAACTAGTTCGTGGACCGATGCCACTCACGTCGAGAAACCTTTTCGGAATATTTTCTTCCTAAAATATTGCATGGTTTATCCGCCAGGGGGCGTAGACGTGTATCTTATTTTTTTCAATATATTTGCTTCTAATGGTCCGATTTGAAAATTTTTTTTTTTTTACTGGATAGTGTTTCCGGTGCAAAATGTTTTTCATATAACTTCAAAATTTTCAATTTATTTATAGATTTTCCTCTGGGGACCTGTAGGTAAATTGCGTATCCCCCGATATCTCTGCTTCCAAACCTGCGTTTTAAAAATTCTTTCTGCACCGGATACAGTTCCTGATGGGAAATCCTTTGCATATAATTTATAATTTTTGGTAAAAGTGGTTTGGCCTCCAGAGGGCGTAGGTCTTAATTTCATTTTCTGATGTATTTGCAGCAAAATCTAAGCTTCTAAAATCTTGACTGAAAAAAATTCGTTCGTGGACCGATACTACTTACGTCGGCAAACCTTTTAGGAATATTTTTGCCATAAAATACTGCGTGGTTTCTACGTCAGGGGGCGTAGATATGTATCGTATTTTAGTCAATATCTCTGCTTCTAAGAGTCCGATTTGAAAAATTCCTTCTTTGTTGGATAGCGTTACCAATGTGACATGTTTTTGATTTAATTTCAAAATTTTTAAATAATTTAAAGGCTTTCCGTTAGGGGGCGTTTAGGTATATTACGTTTCCTCCTATATTTCTGTTTCTAAAACTCCGATTTGAAAAATTCTTCCCGTATCGCATACAACTCCTGATGAGAAATGTTTTTCATGCAACTTCTAATATTTGGTAAGGAATCGTCTGGCCACCAGGGGGCATAAGTGTTAATTTCTGCTTCTGATGTATTTGCAGCAAAATCGTAGCTCCTGAAAACTCGACTGAAAAAATTCTTTCCTGGACTGATGCCGCTCACATCGAAAAACCTTTTGAGAATGCTTTTTTCTTAAAATAATGCATGTTTTTCCCGCCAGGAGACGTAGATGCATATTTTGTATTTTTCGATATCTCTGCTTCTAAGTGTCCGATTTGAAAAAAATCTTTCTTTGTTGGAGAGCGTTTTCGCTGCAAAATGTTTCGCATATAATTTAAAATTTTTCTTAACGCAAGTCTGCAACCAGAAGGCGTAAGCTCACGATTCCGTTTACAGAAATATCTGCGTTATTAGAAAACGTATTGAAAAACTTCTTTCTTCGGTCAGATACTACTGTTTTCCATCCCGGTTCCATTGACTTTAAATAGCTTTGATCAATTTAATTTGCGTCGGAACGTATTCAAAAGACGTGCTTATTACACCCGAAAATTCGGTGTCATCTTTTTTGTTGATTTGTGTAAAGGCATCTCTAACAGCTTTTTCAAGTCTTCGGTTAAATGGTATCTTTACCGTTATGCACGGTCCTTAATAATGCCGCATAGAGCGTTGTCACAAGACGAGAGATCAGGATTTCTGGGAGGCCAATCAGTGGGCGCTGGAAGATGTGCTGATCCTCGTCCTACCCACCTATGCTGAAACACTTCACTTAAGAATCCCCTGAAAGTGATGGCATAGCAGTGTGGTGCTCCATCCTTTGAAAAACCAGCAATGTCCTAGCAGGTCAACCTTTGAAGATCTGGCCAAACCAGTCCCTTAGCATGGTGAGATAGGAATGTTGATTGACAGGGCCATCAAAGAAATAGTGACCGATCAAGTGCCTGCTGGACATTGCGGCCCAGTTCATAACGTGGGGAGTTGTACTCGAGCTCTTCGTAATAATCCGAATTTTTCTTGCTCCAGAAATAGACATTCTTATTACGTGCACATTCATCAGAGAAAAACAGTTCACCATGCTGCGGAAGCGTTGGAAACAACTCTAGTAATCGTGCACATGCTGAACTTCTTTTCTCCATGTCATTATCACTTAGCTCGTTGACTGATGCTGGCCGAAAGGGTTTCATTGCAAGATCCTTTTGCATGTGTGGTAACATTGTGGTTTTGGGGATACCAAGTTCGGATGATCGTTTCCGCAGTAACTTTGTGGGAAATCTGAGCAGAGATGCTTCCACTGCCACACATGCTTCCTCTCGTGCAGATGGTCGTCCTGTCTTCGCTCTTCGGTTTATTCTTCATGGATCCAGTCAGAAACAGCTTGTGTTCCCACAGCAATAATGCCCTTTTAGGAGGGGCTGCTTTGTTAAATCGTCTCTGGAAGTCACATACCACGTCCTCCATGCTCTTCCCATTGTGTGGACGTTCATGGGCCCATGCACTTGCAATCAGCCGTTCTTCAACAGTGTAGGAGCTTGTGTCGGCCATCTGCAACAGAAGATAAAATGTAACTACAGCACTTCATTCAAACATATGGGGGTGACAAGGCATTCGGACCACCCTGTACGTCAAGAGCGTGTTGCTATCTTTGATCTCGAGGAATTATTTCTAGGAAAGATAGGAATAAAACACAACATTTGTAATTTACCTCCTCGTAATCGTGCAAAAGCCCCAGACGTGAATGGGTAATGTTTCAACGTACCCGACTACTGAAAAAGCTAATAAAAGTGATCATGTTTGAACTTATGAAATGGTCACAAGGTAAAACATTAGAACAGCTACATTTTAATACACTGGCATGCAAAACTTAAGGACCGTTCGATTTTTTCGCAGTAGCTTCGCAATGAAGCTGCCTAGATAGATGAATGTCACACCACAGAGACCTCAGTATGTTCCAAACGGAGGAATGTACAAAAATGAATACGAAAGTGTACACTGGGACTTTACTAAAAAATGACAGCAAAGCAGTACACATCCTGGTACAGAGCCATCGTTTCCACAGATGGATTACAGCAAAGAGGTGGTCGTCAGTAAGGAATATTATGTCCCCTAACAGCAATGGCTGAGTTGCAGCGTCTGGCTTAACACAAGGCTGTCGACGAGTTCTTGGGGCACATTTGCCCGTTCTTCTCGTAGTGCACGTTTCAACTGATGGACATTTCCCGCTGGAAGTGGGCGTGCCGCAAGACGTCTCTCCAGAACGTTCCACATATGTTCTATGGGATTTAGATCCGGGGAGAACGCAAGCCAATCCATACGAGTGATATCTTCACTTTCCAACAGCTCATCTACTGCACGTGTACTACGGGGTCTCGCTTTATCGTCCATAAACACGAACTCGGGACAAATGGCACCTCGGAATATGCGTACATGAGGAAGGAGCACCTTATCGCAGTAGCGGTTTGTAGTTACGGAACCTCCTTCGGAATTGTGGAGCTCAGTACGACCATTTAGCCTAATGCCTCTTCAGACGAGCACACCAACACTGCTATACCGATCTGTTTCGGTAATGTTAGCCGGTCGATAACGTGTTCCCACCTCTTTCCAGATCAGCTGACGTGCAGAACCGCTCGTGGTACTGAAACGACTCTCATTCGTGAAGAGTACCGTACCCCATTGCTCTATGGTCCAATCCTTGTGGTCCTTACACCATTGTAATCTATGTCTCCGATGAGTAGCCTTTAATGGGACGCAACGTTCAGGTTGTCGGGCAAATAGTCCACCTTTATGTAAACGTCAGGCAACGGTGAACCGTGATGCGGCGCGTCCTGTGGTCATTTGCAGTTGCTTTGCGATATTGCTCGCTGTCTGGCGTCGATCACGTTTGACCTGTTGGACCATATAACGGTCATCTCTTGCTGTTGTTTTCCGTGACCGACCAGCACCGACCTTTCTCACAGCTGTTCTTGTCGTTTGGAAGGTCTTCCACGCACGGGAAACAATGCTGTGGGTCACACCGAACTCGTCGGCGACACTCGTTACGGTTCGCCCCACCTCCAGCTTTCCGATTATTCGACCATGTGTAAAGTCATGTAAATGTCCCCGTGTGGACATTTTCTTGTCTGCGACACACTAACAAAACACTCGAACATCTTTAGAACGTCACGCACTTTCGCTCTCCGCTTCCTGCCTTGCTGCGAGATGCTCCTTATATCCATTTCAGCGCTGTCATGTGACCTACGACATCACATTTCGGAAATTTGCATACGCATCATCTTCCTACTGATCCGCTTGCTTTATACAAATCGCTACGAGCTTGTGTGTTTCTCTATGCGGCTATATTTTGCGGCACTAGTGTCCGTCCTTAAGTTTTGCACGCCAGTTTATCACAATGCCTTCTTCAGTTGGGGATCATGCCAACCCTGTGAACATTCTCTGCTTATCAAGACAACAAAGTTTCCCATATTTTCAGCCAACAATTTGGTTTACAAGATCGTAATTTAGAATGAGTACAGGGTGTCCACAATGTCTTGTTACCCCCCTGTAATAAGAAATGTAAGTGAGCTATGTATCTGTTGTATGATATATATGTTGAGACATCCTTAAACATACAGTGGATCCGTTTGGGCTCCGCCATTCTCGTGACAGAGAAAAATTTTACGCCATGTTCTGTGGGACATTTTCCGAAGCAGTTGCGGGGTGATACGAAAGAAAGCACATCTCACTGCTTGTTTAAGTTCATTAGTAGTTTGGTAGCGCTGCTGTGAAACCCCAAAGGGCATTAGCACACGTTGAGATATCTGGGCTTTGAGGTGGCCATTCAAGTGGAGCGGGCCACACTGCCGAACCTCGGCCGATCCAACGATCCCGAAAGACCTCACCAAGATATTCCCGAACAGCGATTGCGTAATGGGCTGGTGCTCCATCCTGTTGGAACCATACGTCATTCAGAATGCCAATATTTCCAAGTTGTGGCACAAACCAGGTTTGCAGCATGTCCAGAAAAGTTGTCTGATTCACTGGACCATCAAAGAAATACGGTCCAAACAGATGTCGACTATTCATTGCAACCCAAATCATGGCATGCGGAATATGATGTTCCAATTCTTCGACATAATGTGGGTTTTCCTTGGACCAAAACACAACGTTCCGTGATCGACAGCTGCAGTATATCGCACATTCATCACTGAAAATGACCTTTCTACGTTTTGGGATTGTGGCAAATGTCTAAAGCATCATTACACATGCATCCCGTCTGCGGTTTAAATCGATGTCTGATAACTCTTGAACGAACATCGGGCGATATGTGTGCAAATTCAGGCCATTCTTCATGTGCTTATGCAGTGTCGATCGTGGTATTCCAAGCTCCGCTGATCGTTTGCGGAGCGACTTCGTCGGTGACCTGATAACTGAATCCTCGACCGCTTGACACTGTTGCACTCTGGCTGATGGTCTTCCCGTTCGTGGTTTATCCTTGATGTTGCCTGCTTTGTTCCCACCGCAGAAGAGTCTGTTTTGGAAGGGCCTCTTTGTCGAATCGTTGTTGGAAATCGGCACGCACGTCACGCATTGTCTTCCCTGTGTGTGGACGTTCGTGTACCCAGACACTGACAACAATCCGCTGTTGCAGGGTGTATTCGCTGGTATCATACACGGTTCTGGTACCTAATCTGTGAATAAACACAATACAGACCATAACTCAACATGTACATCATACAGCAGATACATAGCTCACTTACATTTCTTATTACAGCCGGGGGGGCTAAGAAGACATTGTGGACACCCTGTACAATTGCTGAAGGCGAAGAATATAGATTGTGAGCACATTGGTGGACGATGAAGCTTATGTTGCTCTTTAAAGTTCACGCTCGGCGTGGCATTGGCTGGGGGGCGGAGCACACGGGTTACTCCTGACGTTACGATCTAGATTCGGCGTCCAGCTGTTAGGATCCTCACAAGAGTCTGGACTCGAAAAACGACACAATGACGTTGTCGGAGAGACTGGAACATTGATATTTTCGGAAGAATATCAGTTTTCATAGTTTCAGCTGTAATACTTTTGCATTAAGTTATTTAACAGGGAACGAGGCTTGTCACATAGTGGGGCATATTCACGCCCAAGGGCTGATTTTACGTCCAAAGCTTTTCTTGAAATGTAAAAAGTGACTTTTCTTGCTGAGAGATGGCATGAGCCTTGTTTATACATAAATACAGGGTGATTCATAAGTCTGGAACCACCCAAATATTTTCTAGACATTTAACAGCACATGAAAGTAACCATGTGCAATATACAGTACATTGGACCAAGTATGTAAGGTCAGGTGATGCGTAACATCACAGCCTCTCCTTGACAAATGTCAACCCCGCCTTCTCGTGGTGCATCCTGTTCCCACTAAAGGGGCTCTGACGACCGCAAATAGCGGTATAACTATACCATCGGGATCAGAGGAAATGCTATCCCACACTCACCAACCCGCTTGGCCAGCGTGGTGAGTTATGGCCAAACACCTCCAAAATGACTCTACAACTTAAATCTTGGCCCTCAGTCTCCGGCAGCTGGAATGTACCTGGCCAAGGCAGCGGCCAGTGCGACATGAAGGCAGAGGGTGCTAAGAATCCCCGGAGGACCGGACTAGGCTGCCATTTGATGCTGACCTTGGCTACCTACAACGGACGCTCCCTATCTTCTGATTCAAGGCTTCTTGAATTGGAAGAGGAACTACAAAGGATCAAGTGGGACATCGTCGGGCTAAGTGAGGTAAGGAGAAAAGGAGAAGATCTCATTGAACTGAAAAGTGGACATCTCTTCTATTATCGTGGGACAGATACTGGCAGAACTAGTGGTGTTGGATTTATAATAAACAAGAAACTGAAGGATAAAGTGGTAGAAGTTGAAAGTTCCTCTGACAGAGCTGCACGACTCGTTATCCAACTATCGAGAAGATACCAGGCTCAGATTATTCAAACTTATGCACCCACCACAAGTCATCCTGAAGAAGAAATTGAAGAATTTTAAGAGGAAATTCGTCATCTAAATAATAAAGGTAAGCAGCACTTGAAGATAATTATGGGAGATTTCAATGCAAAAATAGGGCACCGGCAACAGAATGAAACTTCAGTAGGTAAATTCGGTCACGGCAACAGAAACCAGCGTGGAAATACTCTTGTTGAGTTTGCAGAGGCAGAAGGATTTTTCATCTTGAATTCCTTTTTCAAGAAAAAGCCACACAGGAAATGGACATCGAGACATCCAATTGGGACGACAAGTGAAATTGATTTTATTATGTGTAACAAAAAATTCGTCATCGAAGACTGCAGTGTGCTGAACAAGTTCAACACAGGTAGTGACCATAGATTGGTGAGATGTAAGATGCACCTCAACACTAAACTGGAACGTGGCAAGCTCATAAGACAAACAAAATGTATTGACATAACCAACCTTAAAAAACACCATAATACTTTCAAGTTGGAACTGAAGAACAGATTCACTGCTTTAGAAGGCCTAACATCGGAAGAAGTGGATATTTCGGAAGTTAACAGAAAAGTAACCAAAGCTCTTATGGAAACAGCAACAAAATTAGCTGGGTCTAAGAACAAGTTGCATGTAAACAAATTATCAGGAAAAACCAAAATGTTGATGCAAAAAAGAAGAGAGATGAGGACAACTAAAGAAGATGTGACTTCCAAAGTGGAATATATAGAGCTATGCAAGACAGCACGAAAAAGTATCACTGAAGACGTAAGGAAATTCAACTGTGAGCTAGTGAGGAAAGCAATTGAAAACAACCAAAGCCTAAAGATAGCAAAGGGACATCTCAGTAAGGGAAGAAAACAGATTATGGCTCTGAGAAAAGAAGATGGTTCTATAACAAGAAATAGAGGCGAAATTTTGACAAGAGTGAAAGATTTCTACTCCAAATTATATGAAAGGGATGATACATGTACTCCAGACATCATGAAAGGTACCAGAGTTCTTCCAGTCCTCCCAGCAGAAGTTGCTCATGCAATCAAGAACATGAAGCGGAGGAAAGCTCCAGGAGAAGATGGAATTACTATAGACATCATACAAGAAGCAAGTGGAGAAATTGAAACAGTACTCGCCCAAATTTTCACTCGATGCCTTAATGAAGGGAAGATTCCTGAGGATTGGAACACCGCTACAATGATCCTGCTACATAAAAAAGGTGACATTGAGGATCTCAGGAACTACAGACCTATCAGCCTCCTATCAGTGGTTTATAAAATCTTCACTAAAGTTCTTTCACACCGTTTGAAGGTAACACTGGACATGGCTCAACCGAGAGAACAAGCTGGATTCAGGAGTGGCTACAGCACAATAGATCATATCCACGTACTGAGAGAACTAATTGAAAGAGCGAGGGAATATGAACTTCCATTGTGCATGGCTTTTATCGATTATGAAAAAGCCTTTGATTCGGTGAAACCATCAGCAGTTACCACGGCTCTGAAATCCTGCGGTATTGAAGATGCATACATTAATATTATTAATAACATCTATGAAAATGCAAGTGCAAAGATTCGGCTGTTTGAAAATACAACACACATAAAAATTGGAAAGGGAGTGAGACAAGGTGACACCATATCTCCGAAGCTCTTTAATGCCACATTGGAAAATGTCTTTCAATCACTGAACTGGGAAAACAAAGGGATAAAGATTAATGGAGATTTTCTAACCCACCTTCGTTTTGCTGATGACGTAGTCATTTTTGCAACTACCCCATCAGAGCTGCAGAGTATGATCCAGGAACTTGCTGACAAGAGTAAAGAAGTGGGATTAAAAATGAACTTTCAGAAGACAAAAGTGATGTTCAATGCTTTTACAAGAAATGAAGACTTATCGATTGATGGAGAAAAACTGGAGATAACAGATACGTATGTTTATCTTGGACAGCAGATATCAAGTGAGGGTCACATTGATGAAGAAATTAATCGGCGTACAAAACTTGCCTGGAGAGCTTTTGGAAGAAACAGCATAATTTTCAAGAGCAATATGCCATTATGTCTTAAAAGAAAAGTGTTTGATCAATGCATCCTTCCAGTGCTTACGTATGGTGCAGAGACGTGGACCTTAACTAAAAGAGACATACAAAGGCTGCAGACAACTCAAAGCAGCATGGAGAGGTGCATGCTTGGTATAACCAGGAGAGATAAGAAGAGGAACTCGTGGATCCGAAAAATGACGAGAGTGGAAGACATCATGATCAGAGTTAAATCCCTGAAATGGCAATGGGCTGGACATACTGCCAGAAGGACAGACCATAGATGGACAGCCGAAATTTTAGATTGGATTCCAAGGGACAGGAAAAGACCCAGGAAAAGACCACATGGGAGATGGGTGGATGAAATTCGTAAATATGCGGGAGTGACATGGAGGAGACTGGCACAAGACAGACCGTTGTGGAGGAAACTTGGGGAGACCTTCGTCCAGCAGTGGATTGATAATGGTTGACAATGATGATGATGATGATGGACCAAGTATTGCACCTCTGACAATTGTTACCCCACCCATTCGCCATCTTGGAATCCGCTATATTGTATTGAATTTTTCAATAGGGTCATACGACCACTCAAAGTTATGTGACATTTTCTCAGAAAACAGTGGTACCATTATTTTTTACATATCTTTATTAGTTTTCAAGTTATTGCATATTACATGCTCACTTGAGGTACGTACCGAACCACAAAAAATATTTCCTTGTCCAGCTACACACACATGCAAACGTCGTTTCCATTCCATACGAACACGGTTCACGCATGTCTGATGTAATGCTGTCACACGCATCAGTAATGTGCGCCTTCAACTGTTGTAAATGATGCAGATCTCTGATGTTGGGCGCATACACCACACCTTTCACATAACCCCACAGAAAGAAGTCCAGCGGACTTAAATCGGGGAAGCGTGCTAGCCACTCGACAGGCCCACGCCTTCTAACCCAACAATCAGGGAATAGCTCATCCAGATGCGCACAAACAGCTGCAGCGTAATGGAGAGGAGCACCGTCCTGTTGGAAGAAGCAGGGAAAACCACCATTTTCATCAAACAACATTGGGAGGATGGACTCTTGCAGCATGTGGAGGTACCTGTCGCCAGTCAATTTGCAGTCAATAAACAATGGACCAGTAATGCGTGTCTTCCATATTCTACACCACACCATATTTTTTATGCACCTTTTATTTTAAGTGGGTTCATCCAATGTGGATTGGTGTCTGACCAGTACCGGGTATTGTCACGATTAACCTTTCCATTGTGGTAGAAAATGGCCTCATCACTGAAAAGAATCTTTGATGCAAATGTGGGGTCATATTGAAGCTGCTGCAGGGCCTACTCACAAAATTGAAGACTACGATCAGGATTCTCACTCAAATAGGTTAACAGTTGCAGTTTATAAGGACTCAAATGGGTTAACAGTTGCAGTGTATAAGGACTCAAAGGGTTAACAGTTGCAGTTTATAAGGACTCAAATGGGTTAACAGTTGCAGTTTATAAGGATGCCATTGGTTTTTTAAAGGACACGCTCAATGGAGCTTTGACTGGTGCCACATTCGTCTGCTAAACATCATGTGCTCATCTGTGGGCTTTTGGCAAGCGCCGCCCAAATCATGTTTGTTGACTCCTCATTTGTTGTTGTTTTGGGCTGACCGCTTTTTGGCTTCTCAACACACTGCCAGTTTGCCTAAATTTCTATATTAGATTCACCACTGCATTATGCGCGATTGGCCGTCTTTCCGGGTGTCTGCGGTTGAAGTTAGCTGCAACCTCCCTTGAACTCCATCCACCATAATGCAAGATTATGTCAATACTCTCCTCCTTGGTCAATTCCATCACATTTCACTGCAAAACAAAGTCGAAATATTCATGCGTAACATGCATGAAAAACACCTATCATCGATTAATAGCATGCAATACTAATAAAGATATGTAAACACCAATGGTACCATTCCTTTTCTGAGAAAATTTCACATAACTTTGAGTGGTCACTTAACCCTATTGCCATTTTAAAAACTGAAGTTGAATCCAATATGGCGGATTCCAAGATGGCGAATGGGTGGGTTAACATGTGTCAGAGGTGCAATACTTGGTCCAATGTATATTGCACATAGTTACTTTCATGTTCCGTTAAATGTCAAAAAAATATTTGGGTGCTTCCAGACTTATGAATCACTCTGAGGCTCATTCTGTTTTTATTCTATTTATAAACAAAGCTTTTTATGAACAACGGTTGGCAAGGGCCCAAGTCAAGGAAATAATGGTGCCAGTTTGTACTGTCTTCTAGCATTTCATTTAAAGTAAAATTAGATTTGATTTTAACTCAAAGTTTTTCCAGCTACATGATATCTTCTACTAATGCTCTCACAGCTTCTTATACATGTACTTGTCGTTGTTCAACAGTGGACCTTCACTTTCAATCTCTGAGTGTCAATTTTCCTTTGGTTTACGAGCAATCAACAGAATCCTCATTAATGAGGTCACTGTGCTAAGAAAACAAGCCAATTTTGCAATCTGCTATCTGCTATTCATAGCAGCTTTAGCTATGCCTAAATACACTGGCGGAAAGTGAAAGAAGAACACCAAGAAGGAGACGTCTAATACCAACGAAATTTATACAGCATAATAACGGAATACAGAGGATAACGTGATCAAAACATTATGGCAAAATACAGCTGTATTTGCTGGTAAACTGAAAAATAACATTTCCATGTAACATGGTTAGTACGAGGTTGAACCGCCATGAACTACGTCACACTGTGCAATTCTGGCATGGAGTCTGTCGTACAGATGTTGGATGCAGGTTTGGGGTATTGAGTTCCAAGCATCCTCAACCTGGACGCGTAAATCGGGGATGATCGTGGCTGGCCGTGGAGACCGGATAAGTCGTTGTCTCATAAAATCCCACACATGCTCAATGGGGGACAAATCCGGTGAACGTGCAGGTCATGGAAGTTGTCTCACACCCTGAAGTGCATGTTGCGTTGCACGTGCCGTGTGTGGGCGTGCGTCATCTTGCTGGAAAACACCACGATGGACCGACCTTACAAAATGACACAACGACGAGCTGAATGATGTTGTTGATGTAAGAGGTGCTGTTTAACGTACCCGGTACAAACACTAGTTGTTTACGGGAGTGATAGCTGATCGCTCCCCACACCAGGAGACCAGGTGTAGGCCCTGTGTGTCACTGGCGGATGCAAGAAGGGTGAAGACGCTCCCCTGTGCGTCTGAGAGCAGGCATACGGCCATCGGAGGCTCCCAAGCAGAATCTGCTTTCATCGCTGAACAAGACAGATCGCCATTGCGTTCTCCAGTGCAGACGTTGGCGACACCACTGCAGCCGTTCCTGACGTTGGGCTGGAGTCAGAGTTACACATGCCAGAGGCACACGTGCACGTAGTCCTGCATCCAGTAGACGGTTGCGGATTGTTCGTACAGTCACCTCAGGTGCAACGGCAGCTCGGATTTGCGTCGCAGTGGATGTTCTGCTTGAAAACACCGCTCTTCTTATGCGTCGATCGGTCCGCTCATCAGTCCGTATGTGACTCCCGGTTCCACGTCTTCTCGTGTGGGAATGTTCCTCGGACCATCTACGCCACCATCGTACCACCACCGATACTTCCCGTCCAATTCGCTCCGCCATACGACGATACGACCACCCGGCCTCGCGGAATCCGACTAGACGACCTCGCTCAAAGTCCGATAACTGCTGAAATCGTACACGTTTTCCATGTCCAGGCATTGCAGCTTCTTCAGGGTCTTCGCACGTGTCCGTACGGCGACGACTGATTACATTCCCTTCGCCAAATTTGAATATTATGCCGTGCTGTGGGGTAAGCGCTCACCGGTTGGTCCCGAAATTAACATCACACCTGCGTAAACTCGACCCCATTAACATATGTAAATTTCATGATCGTCCGCCAATTCCTTCTTGGTGTTCTTTTTCACTTTCCGGCAGTGTAGTTTTGAATTCATTTTCTGTTTATCTTAACGCCACATAATTAATGTATTTCTTATTTTATCAGTTGCATATAAGAACAAATGATGTCTTGGCAAATCATTTATGACTTACTTCAGCGGGTCATCAAACCTCACTGTTGCTGCTGAATGAAACACCACAGATACATGTTTCAGAAGCACAGCGGTGTCTGATTGGCTGATACCAAGACCAGGAAGTGTAATGTCACCATTTATAGGGACTACTTTGGTGAGGACCATTGGCTGTTCTTTCTTGATTTTGTCGAAAACCTGCAATAAAAGCAGATATAATAGGAATTTGGATAAACCTGAAGTACTCTGAAAATACAAATGTTCAATGAACGTTTACGGGGTACTGCTACAATTTTCAAGAATTTTTGTTTTCCCCTTCAACAACAACGTTTGAAAACCCAGCTGTTACAATAGATACTGTAGCTAAGCAATGCTAATTGCTCACACAACAGAACTACTGTTTTTTTCTCATCTTTTACAAATTTAACAAAATTTACTCGATGTTCGTTTTCAGTAATCTTTGAAAGGTGAAAGTTCTAAACTCCAAAATAAGTACGATTTCTGTTGCTAGCCCCTAATGCTTATCTGTTACCAGAATTCTGTATACTGATACACAGTCGAGTCACATTATTGTCACCAAACACCTCCTACTTTTGACGTAAACAGTGCGTAGCCAATGAAAGAAGGCACGTGTCGTGAGCTGGCTTGGAGGGTATATAAAGTGTGTTGTAAGCATTCTGAAAACATATCACTCGTTGCTGTCAGTGATAAAAGGAGAGATTTATCAGATGTGCAAAAAGGGATGATTATCGGCTTTCGTGTGGCAGTATTTCTGAAACTGCGTAGTTTGTGAACTGTTCGCGTGCTGCTGTGGTTAAAATGTATCGTGACTGGAGAAATGGCACCATTGCGAACAAGCGAAGTCGAAACTGTGGAGCACCATGTGCCATTGATGTGAGAGGTGAACTTCGGCTTCGAAGGTGCATGAGGGCCTATCGACACGCTACAGTGGAGCAACTCACTGGCCGAATCAACCAGGGGGCTACCAGAAGTGTGCCTAAAACGACAGTTCAGCGAACCTTGCTGCGTATAGGGCTTCCGATGCAGACGGATGGTCACTGCATCTATGTCAACGAAGGTGCATCGGGCAGAAAAGGCTTAAATTTGCATTGCAGTATCGGAATTAGGCCGCTGATTGGCAAAGGATTGCCTTCTCCGATGAGTCACCTTTTCTGCTTCATTGAACGGATGGACGTTGGCGTATAAGGTGAGAAACACCCATACATGCTGATTATCTTTCCTGGGGCGGATGGGATCTTCCAGCACGACAATGCGACGTATCACACTGCTGGAAATGTCCGAAAGTGGTTACGAGAGCACAATGAAGACTTCAAAGTACTTCCCTGCTTCCCTAATTCCCCAGACTTAAACCCAATTGAGCATCTGTGAGACCACTTCGATCATGTTGTTCATTTTATGGATCTTCCAATACGCACCCTCCAGCAGCTGTCAGATGCACTGCAGTCAACATGACTCCACATACCTGTGAATACCTTACAGCACTTTACTGAGTCACTCCCAGCCCGTCTAGCTGCTGTCCGCGCTGCACACGGCGGTTACTCTGGATATAAGCTGGTGGTCACAATAATGTGACTCGACCGTGTATTTTCCTTATGTGTTTTTAAACGTTGACATCGAAGAGGAAAATTCTTCTGAACTATGAAAATACAACTTAAAATAACATATAGATTTTCTAATTAGAATATGTGAAACACTGCTCGCTTCACTGGTTGGTGCATCAAATTTGCATATTCAGTAACTGACGTTTGAAACTCGAAAAGTCCGGAAGAAGGTTACTGATCAGACCATGAGTAACTCTGAGATCCATAAGCAATCGCCAGTCCTTAATTTAGGGCCACTGGTTCCAGGAAAGGGAAAGAACCAGCGCTGTCGCACAAACACACCACCTATGACTCATTCGGAGATTTTTCAGTTAATCAAACATCAAGCATTCACACAAACCGTTCCTATTACCGGAAAGTTCTCGTCATATGGATACGAAAAAAGTGAGAACATAGTTTTTCTGTTAATATACGAAAGGAATTGCGAAAAGGTTTCTGAAAATTCAGAATTTTCCGTTAACACATCTTAAAAACGGCAATTTACCGTCAATACAGTATAGGAAAGGAATCGCGAAAGGTTTCCGAAAATTAAGAATTTTCCTGGCGTACGAAAAATTCGGGAAATTCAGGTTTCTTTCCGTCATTTCTCGAAAAAAGTTGTATCAGAAATACGCTTCGTTAATTCAGGAATCACGGAAAGATTTTTTTTTTTTTTTTACAGTGTGTGTAAAGAGTGTAAATTTTGTTGGTGCTCTGCTCTAATCCTTAATCTGTTCCACCTGTTTTACCATACCATTTGCGCTACGCAGATGGAACGGTGTGATTTGCAGCTTTGTCAATTTAAAATGAAATGTTGTAATAAATTAATTTGTAAGGTAATTAGACAACTCTGTGGGGGAAAATGGTTTCTGCGTGCTTTTCGGAAGACTGAAACATTGTTATCTAAAATACATGAAATGACTTATCTGCCATCCGTAGCAGCTTTTACTGTGCCAAGATAGTTTTGAATTCATTTTTTGTTTATCTTAACTCCACGTAATTAATGTATTACTTGTTTTATCGGTTACATTCGGATGTCCGCCTATGTGCACCAGTCGTACATTACACGGACATTACCTAACTTCGAACACTGTCGTCACATTCGGCTGACAGTTGTTGATCCCGATGTGTTTCCGAAGCGATGTGAATTAGGAACCAACCAGCCGGGCGTAGTCTATGATGAAGCCTCTAGTAAAGGTGTCCGTGTGAACGTAGGATACTCAATGACGTCATCCAGGCATTCTCACTCCTTACACGTGCCACTCCGATGCAGTTGCCTTCACGCCCAAGTGAGCACGACCAAACTTAGTTACACCAAGCTGTTTTGCTCTTTTTATCTCCCTCTCCCACAGAGTAGGAGAGATAGATCAGATCATATGTAGAGAATTTTAGGAAGGGAGTGTCTGACTTCAGGTCTTAAACAACCCTTAGAAATAGGAAGCTAAGAGATTTGGGCTAGAGTGCCCAATAGGAAAGTCACAGGGAAGCGAGGTGGAAAGGGGAGAAAGACGCCTTTATTTATTACCGGGGGGGCCAGTACCCGAGGTCCGACGGTTTAACGTACCCATCCGACGCACGGCGGATATTTAGTGGTTCGATCGTTCGAACCACTAAATATCTGGGATGAGGAGAGACAGAGGTCCAAATCTCGTGTTTAAGACAGAGCTCCAGTGGTCGGACATAAAACTACGATAGCGTATGTCACGTGATACTGTACCAGTAGCTATATCAGTAGCATGGAGGAGAGAATTGTAAAATCAAGGGAAAAAAAAAAGAACAGACAGACGGTTACGGTTCGGCGTTTTAGTTCCATGTCCGTCCACTGGCGCGCTGCTCTATTGAGACCTACGGAGTAGAATTGTTGTCATGTGTCTCTATGGAATATTAACCTCTGAGTCTCGTGCTTTGTGTCCTCACCTATCATGTGATTGGTTCGGAACTGAAGCAATTCAAATAACCCAACTGTCGATACATACCCACTAATTTGCATAGCGTTCAGACAAAACTTTCTGCAATGGCATTTTCTACTTCGAGCGCGTAATAACGAAGAAATTCTGAGTTTAAAGCCTTTACCCCCCCCCCTCCTCCAAAAAAGAAAAGAGAAATGTAGCACTCCAGTTCTTTAATAATGGGAAAAGCTATTTCTTGAGTTGAGCATGGTTTCGGGTATACTGCAGAATATGATTTTGTTGTTCCAGTTTTTTGTATATCAAAAGAAATTGTACGCTTTAAGCAGCATCTTTTTTTCTGTTTCACTTAACGACGGAAACTTGTGAGCAAGACATTCATGTTAAGCACTTACGGTAAAATAATTTTTGTTTTCCATTCTAATTACGTGCAAACCATTTATAAATGTATTTGGCTTTCTAGAATCGTTGGCGTTTGCGAGATTGTTTCCTGCTTAACGATGCAACATAAAGGAAAACCCTATTGTAAATATTTGGGGAATTCTGATTTTTCGTCCTTCGTGGTTCCCGGTTTTTTTTTTTTTTTTTTTGAATGTATCTTACACTTGAGATCGTGTCTTTTTTTCTTTTCGTCGAAATGGGTTCCACGTTCCCGGCAGGACCGGAGCAAGGTTTTATTTATCTGGAAGGGCGAGACTTGAAATTACGCCCCTCGTGTTTAAAAATTCCTAACTTCCTCTCAAATAGTGCGCAGTTTCTGCATTCTCATACCTCTATTATAGAAAAACATCATGATCGTTCAGAAATCTAACTTTCGGTTTTTGTCATAATTTTACTAAAATTGTGAAAACTGTCTACAACACAACAGCTCTCCACAGAAATGCAGAATAAAAAAACGAACCAGCACAGATCGAATGAGTACCGGAGAGTGAACGCAACAATAGGAAGATGTTTTCGCAGTAGGGTTTGGAAAACTTCCGTTGAAGGTTAAACACTCAGAAGAGCTTTCTACGACGGAGCACAGATGACTAATTAACTCTTCAGCCCTTCCGCGCATTCGAAAAGGACATGGAGGTTAGTCATATCCGCACATTGTTTTATATGCCTTCCACCGTTATTTTGGACAATTCCTTTCGCGTGTATATGAATGGTTCACACCTGATAAAGTAGGTTACTCTGTAGGCTGGTTAGCTACGCTGTATGCTGCATGAAATTTATTCATATGTACGTTATGCATTACTATTTTCACGTCTGTGAGAGCCTGAATTTACGCCTTTAGTATGACCATTCTGGGAAGGCAACTGGCCCTCCTGCCCTCCGGGAACTGCGGCCCTGGTTCCCGGATTTCCGTAAACTGTAGTTGAAACCTCATGCAAAATCATTTCGTCGGGTGTCAATATTGCATGTGCTGAAGGTATCAGGGCCACTACGGTGGTAGGGTGTAAGAGGCGTTCTGGCTAATCGTCTGAGTTGGAGTTACAGATGAGGCATGGGTGATGTGCTTGTATTACTGCGCTAGCTCTTTCTCTTCCCTGGAACCAGTGTTTCTAAATTACTATAATTACTATAGCGATATTTCACATCAGCAATAAATTCGAACTGTCAATTGCAAGGCGTTGTTCAAATCGCGAAGACTGCACATTAAGATAAACACTTAAACAACACAGATTTAAAAACATCCCAAAACAGATCGACTACGAGGATACTTTCGGCAGAGCACAAAACAGATTAATAAATGGTACAAATAGTCTTGATCATTACTCTTAAAATCATAAATTGGAGCTTTGAGACATTTGATTGGTCCTTGGGACCGACATTTCAATGGGTCAATCAATTTTTATGCCTGATTGAGAGTTCCGCAAAGTTAATTAATTTTTCAAATCGATTCATTTGTCCAGTCTAAACCAGCGGAAACAGTTCAGAGCGTATCGACTCTAAACACATCACAAAAAATAGGTTATATTTACAGTTTATTTCCTTTGGTTTAGGTAATTCGCTCATCTATTAGCACACCATCACTAAATAACATAAAAAAATGACTTCAAAGTGATTGCATTGGGTAATTGACAGTCTCGTAAGAGTCAAGCACTGTGTATTTTAAGTTATAAGTATCTGAACACTGCTTAGTTACTTAATTATAAGCTCTTTGTTAATACCATTTAGGAGCTGTCTCTCAGGTCCTTAAGGTCCCTCCTGTTTGTGTCAGGGTGAATGACTGACGCTGCTGGACACCTCTCGTGGTTCGTTTGGCCGGAAACTTGCGCGCATGTTCTTTTACGGTCCTCCTTCGACGGGGCTTACCTTTCCTCAGGTAGCGAGTGCCCCTGTCACTCTTTGCGGACGTCTTTCCTTATAGAACGGCAATACCTAAAGCAGCCGTCCCGGTGGCGCAGTGCTCTAAGCGATGGCTTCTGACCATTCATCCGAGATGGGTCCGGGCTCGAATCCCGATAAGACATGGATGTTGTGTTTGTCTTACGGCACTGGCTCTCTCCCTTCCCTGGAACCAGTGACCCTAAATTAGAGACGGGCGACTGCTTATAGCCCATTGAGTTGCTCACGGTGGTCGTTAAACCTCCAAGAAAAAAAACCTAGCGCAACATTTTGCTGTCGTTCTTTTTTTACAGGCAGTAAGTATCTCACCGGCTATGTTTTTCGAGTTGCTTCGTGCGCTATCCAAATGCAGGGGAACGCTCTTTCCTTTTTCTCGAAGCGATTGCCCCCTCTTTAAGTCTTCCTTGAGCCTATTCCAATGCGTAACCGTCTTTCCCATTCTTTCTACTTTTAACTCTGTCACGTGCCGTGTTTCTGGGACCCAGCCGCACACACCCAGGGTATTGGTACTTAACATTTCATTAAAAGACAAATTAATGGGTATTTGCGATCTTTTGCTCCATTTCAATCAAATTATTTGTAAGTGGCGGGTAATGGCGTCGATTTGCATCATACCAGCTCTCAACTAAGTTGTTTGGTCTGGCAGCTACGTACGACACGGAATCACGGAAATTTATTACCTCAGTGTTTTTGCTAAAAATCGACCGCCCATTCATCTCTTTGTTTTTCCTCTGTTTCCATATGAATAAATTTTCTCAGCTCTTTTCATTTTCAACCCAGACAAAGCCCGGAGCCTTCAACCATGCCTATTTGATTCGAAAATTAATGACAGTTAGATCGTTACCTTACGGTGGAGCGACTGCGTATGGACCTTAGATATGCTCATGGTGGTCATGAATCCCCGAAATGGTAATAATAAAAAAAGTTTGGGAGACAGATTATTAACCTATGGATTTTTACCAAAAATAATTATATCACCTAAAATAATATGTTTTCCGAGCTGTTGTACTAGTGGGCAAATTTGGTCGCTCACCGAACCGGGAAGTAATTTCTTGTTACCTTACCTGTGATGCAAACAATTCGTCCAAACGCTTCCTTGGGTCTTGTCCATCTTTTGCTCTCAGCAGAACATACACTGTTCGCACTGCGCTGCATGCTCTCAGAAGCTTTTCGAGAAGAACCTGAAAACGAAGCACACGTATGAGGCATGACAAAGTTTAAGATAAGTCGAAGCTAAGCACTACAGCATTTAAGAACGTGAATCGAAACGAAAAGCGACACATCAGAGGAGGGTTTAAACATTACAGAGCAATGGGCAAAGAAAAATCAGAAGCCTCAGGTAAACGTATTTTAATGCAAAAAATTTACTTCCAATTTATATTTCATATTTAAATCCTATATGGCATTTTAATCACAAAAAGAATCAGCATATTCCCAAGAAAACAAAATAGAATTTTTCTCACATGTGTTATTTAATATTGGGCATTGAAATAGGAATTTTAAATGAAGTTTCATTTGCACAATTTTAAAACTTTATTTAGCCGTCAGTTTTTATTATTATAAATGAAATTACTTGATTTTAAAATACTTATAAAAAATTTGCCAGCAAATTTTGCATTTAAGTTTTCAACGAAAGCAACACTATTTTTAGGATGTTTTTATAACTATAATGCTGCTACGAATGTTCACTGCAAATTGATTGAATGACTGAGAGAAAGTGCAAATGAATGAATGACTACTAAAAACTTTCCTTTTCTGGATTTCTTTGTTGCAAAAAAAATATTCTTCTATATAATTAAATGTCAGTGTTTGACATTTATTTTGAGTAACAAAGCTGTAAATGCACTCGTTCTTTCCTTATAACTAAATGTCCTCAATAATTATGAATGGTTTTCAAAAGTGAAAATCTTCGTCTCTCCAAATACGTTATTGGTAGGCTGTGTCGTTACTTGCATTTTCATGTGACTTGTGCAAGGTTTCATTTTTGGGACCCTTAATTTTGGGGAGGGGTGAATAATAAAACAAATACTATATAACAATTGTTCATAAATAATTTTTGTGTACCCAAGATATATACAAGATCATTCACATGCATTTATAGCAGCAGAGGCGTAACTATAGGTATTTCTGCGCCAGGGGCAAACCACAAAATATTGCGCCTCTTCCCGTCTATATAAACACGGTCGAGTCACATTATTGTGACCAAGGGCCACGTGTGGTATAGTAAGCAACGTTCGTGACTGCCACGGAAAGGACCTCAGGTTCGATCCCAGGCAGGTACAAACGCTCGACCCACTAAATATCCGCCGTGCGTCGGATGGGCTCGTTAAGCCATCGGACCCCGGGTACTGGCCTCCCGGTAATAAATAAGGGCGTCTTCCTCCCCCTTTCTACTTCACTTCCGTGTAACTTTCCTATCGGGCACTCTAGCCCAAATCTTCTAGCTTCCTATTTCTGAGGGTTGTTTAAGATTTGGGGTCAGACACTCCCTTCCTAAAATCCTCTACATATGATCTGATCTGATCTGATTATTGTGACCACCAGCTAATATCCAGACTTACCGCCATGTGCAGTGCGGACAGCAGCTAGACGGGCTAGGAGTGACTCAATAAGGGGCTGGGAGTGACTCAATAAGGGGCTGGGAGTGACTCAATAAGGGGCTGGGAGTGACTCAATAAGGGGCTGGGAGTGACTCAATAAGGGGCTGGGAGTGACTCAATAAGGGGCTGGGAGTGACTCAATAAGGGGCTGGAAGGTGTCCACAGGTATGTAGAGCCATGCTGACTGCATTGCATCTGATAGCTGCTGGAGGGTGCGTGGTGGAGGATCCATAGAGCGAACAACACGATCGAGATGGTCCCACGGATGCTCAATTGGCTATACGTCTGGGGAATAATGGGGCCAGGGAAGTACTTTGAAGTCTTTGTTCTTCTCTTCCAAGCACTCTCGGACATTTCAAGCTGTGTTACACATCGCATTGTCGTGCTGGAATACCCCATCCGCCCCAGGGAAGATAATCAGCATGTATGGGTGGTCTGCAAGGACGGATTCATAACGAATTTGGTCCATAGTGCCTTCCACAGGCATGAGTGGACCCAGGGAATGCCACGAAAACATTCCCCAGACCACCACCAGCAGCTTGTGTTCTGCCAGCAATTGTTGAAGAGTGTTTGTTCTCCGATGTTTCTCGCCTTATACGCTAACGTCCATCCGTTCGATAAAGCGGAAAAGGTGACTTATCGGAGAAGGCAATCCTTTGCTAATCAGCGGAGATCCAATTCCGTTACGGCAGTACAAATGCAAGCCTTTTCTGCCGATGCACCTGCATCGCCCCATACACTTCCGGTAGCCACCCATACACAGCAGAAGTTCACTGAAGCCCCATACACATCAGAGTTCGCTGAACTTAGGTTTTAGACATACTTCCGGTAGCCCCCTGGTTCATCCGGCCAGTGAGTTGCTCCACTGTGGTGTGTCGGTCGGCCCTCACGCACTTACGAAGCCGACGTTCACCTCTCATATCAATGGCACGTGGTGCTTCGCAGTTTCCACTTCGCTTATTCGCAATGGTGTTATTTGTCCAATCACGATACACTTTAACTTCAGCAGCACGCGAACAGTTCACAAACTGCGCTGTTTCAGAAATACTGCCACCGTTGGCCCGAAAGCCGATAATAATCCCTTTTTGCAAATCTGATAAATAGCTCCTTTTATGCATCATAGCAACGAGTGATAAGTTTTCAAAGTGCCTACAGCACACCTTATATACCCTCCAAGCCAGCTCACGACACGTGCCTTCTTTCACTGACTACGCGCTGTTGACGTCAAAAGTAGGAGGAGGTCAAAATAATGTGACTCGACTGTGTATGTACTTAAGTCCAGCCAATGTCTTCTGCCAGCTCTATGAGGGAGACAAATCAAACTGATTGACTGTACAGCTTTACCCAATAGCTTTGGAGTTTGGACCTTCGGTAATATGATAAGCTGACTGAATGCAGCGGGCAGTCGTGGCACGTAGTCACAGTAATGATTAAATAGTCCCAGAGAATCTTTAGCAATGTAAACGACATACTTATTTTACGACACAACGTATAACCTAACCTAGCCTTAATTTCTGAATGTAAGCAGGTAACATCACCTGAACATTTTGTGGAAGAAATGAGAATTTTAAGTTGCCAAAGCTACCAAAACTGGCGAATTATGTTATACTAAAATTCTGTAAATCGACAAATGACAAAGTATGGCGCATAAAAACTGCTCGACAAACTGCTGCAAAAGGTTTGATCCAGTTCTAATCAAATTGTAAGCAGTGATTGTTGCAAATTGTAAGGAGTGATTGTTGCAAATTGTAAGCAGTGATTGTTGCAAATTGTAAGGAGTGATTGTTGCAAATTGTAAGCAGTGATTGTTGCGTCCTGTCTTGAGCTACGCACGGGACAGCAGCTGCAGGGTTGCATTCAGAGTTTTTCCGGGGGGATTACAAATTTTGAGGGAGCTGAAAATTGTTGACTGATTATATAAATATAGTTACAATTTTGTTATATATATATATAAATTTTAAATAGCATATAAAGAATTTCTTATGCTTATGTATCGCAAATGCGGATTCCAAGAAATCTACACATACAAGTGATTAAAAATGTAAACATGTTACACCTTTGCCTTAATTCAGTAATGCACCACGGATTTAAACCATGGAGTGGTATAAAATATTCAGGATGTTAGTAAGATAACGCTGTGCTGGAAATATGCCCCCAAAATATTAAGAATCCTCACTTAATTACAAGCGTATTCCTGGTTATTAAGGAATCATTACAGCGTTACCTAAAAGCGTATGATGTAAACCATTCCCCTCCTATTTGGTTTCAGCCCCTTTAGATTATTTAGATTACAACATAGAAGTAAAAAAATACTAACTGTTTGGATGCCGGTTTGAGGTGCCTCGTTTTTTTTTTTTTTTTTTTTTTTTCCCAGAGTGTAAACCTTCCACCTCAAGGGAAAAAAAAAACTTTTCAATATGTGAACAATATCTAACAATTTGCTATTTGTAAAAATTAGGTAACAAATATTTTGTTGTGTTGGAAGCCCCAGAGTCTCGTTAGCTACACTGAGGCTTAACCGTATACATGGAAAGTCGGCATCCAGAAGACTGAAACAAAGCTGAATGCCAGCTTCCAAAATATGATGATGTATTGCAGTGCAAGCATCTCTACTATGTGGAATTAGGTTTTTATTGCGGCAGCCCGAGTTGTCAGTGCTTGAAAAATTGCCACTCCAACGAGAACAATTAAATGTTTTATTGAAGGATGATAGAAATTTTGAAGTCCATGTGGATGTTTTTTTTTTTTTTTTTTTTTTATTATTATTATTATATTTTACCTTATTTTCTTAAGTTTTTTAAATTAATTTCTCCAAATATTCAGCTTAAACGAAAACAGTTAGACTAAATATAAGAGAAGATCGCCCAAACACGTACGAGGGAGAGGATTCATGGATATTCGGGGGGGGGGGGGGCTACGCAGCCCCGAGAAGAAGTCTGAATGCATTACTGGGCAGCTGCCCCACCCTAGTTACGCCTCTAATAGGAGTACTAGAAGTGGCCTTTTGCTCAGGCCCTTCGTCTTCTGACGTTTCTGTTTTCAGCCATTTAACAAATTGCTACGATATTGATTTGTATTCTTCTAATTTTCGCTTGTTTTTTTTTTTTTTTGTGCACCCGACAGTTGCTTGGACATTTTTGGATTAGAAAAAAAACAAAACAAAAAAAAACATACGTATCTGTGCATTAGAAAGTACTGTATTGAATGAATCGGAATTCTGCTTCCTAAAAGCTCCAAAACTCGAATAAAGTTTGTTGCTCCAACCAGAGTGTTAACAGCATTAGTATAACAACTTTTACTCTGTGGCGCCAACTGGTCGATGATTGTGCAATACACAATGTGCATGCAGGGCTAGCTCATCGACGTAATCCCTGTGCCTCCCCTGCTGATTGACGTCACAGGTACTGGTGCTTAACCATCATCAACAACAACAACAACAAGCATTATCAATTCACTGCTGGATGCAGGTCTCCCGAAGTTTCTTCCACGACGGTCTATCTTGCGCCAGTCTTTTCCATGTCACCCCGGCATGTTTTCGAATTTCATCCACCCATCTCTTATGTGGTTTTCTAGGTCTTTTCCTGTCTCTTGGAATCCAGTCTAGAATTTCGGTTGTCCATCGGTGGTCCGTTCTTCTATAGCAACATGTCCTGCCCATTGCCATTTCAGAGATTTTATTCTGATCATCATGTCTTTCACTCTTGTCATTTCCCTTATCCATGAGTTCCTCTTCTTATCTCTCCTGGTTACACCAAGCATGCATCTCTCCATGCTTGCTGAACCATAAAACCACATAAAACAGCCGACAAAGTGCAGTGGTGCGTGCGCGCCGAAACCTTGAAAGAAGCTCTGGGCACGTGAGGAAAGGAGAAGCTTGATCTTTTGACGAGCCCTCCCTTCCTCACGTGACCGGAGGCGCATCTTTGAAAAGAAGCTTTAAGCGTCATTTAAAAAAAAAAAAGGCACATCTGATCATGACTGGCTGATACAAGACTACATAATAGCAAACATTTTTATGCCGCCCCGGTGGCGCAGTGGTCTAAGCGATGGCCTCTGATCATTCGTCAAAAAGGGGGCCGGGTGCGAATCCCGGTTAGGCATGGATGTTGTGTTTGTCTTACAGCACTGGCTCTCTCCCTTCCCTGGAACCAGTGACCCTAAATTAGGAACGGGCGACTGCTTATAGCCCATTGAGTTGCTCAAGGTGGTCGTTAAACCTCTAATAAAAAAAAGCATTTTTAACTAGACACAATTAAAAAACCGTCTTATTTCATCTACTGCTGACGAAATTTTTTTTATTCCGTCTCTTACGCATTTTCACCAGATAATTTTTTTCGTCAGTTCCATTTCAAAGCCCCTTTTGTCCTGGGCACCTGTTGCACTTGTCTAGTTATGGCATTGCTGGTAGGTATGCATAGATAAATCCTTATGGTAGCATCACTTTTCGGAAAAGTTAAACGTATTCTTTTTTTATTAATAAATATTGCAACATATTCGCAACAAGAACCCTTGAATATCTCACTGGCATATCGAAATTATGACAAAATTTCTGAAAAGGCAGATATTCTTGTTCGAATTCAGAAAAATAATTCAGCTGGGACTGTACGCTGCAGAATGTACTGTGTAACCAGAGCGGTCTTCTTACCTATTACCCACACTGCCCTGAAGGCCTTGACGTTGTAGAAATATGCTTCATGGAGAAAAGCCTTCCGAGAGAGAATCCGGGCTTCCCGTCGTCACTCTCAAATTTGTAAAATGCCTTGTAAAAATTATCCGCTCCACCATCCAAGCCTCCCACCCATTCTCGGCTGTCAGCGGGCTCCGTTAAAGAAATGCCCTCCCTCTGTCACTGACTTTGGAGTTCTGAGTTTGACCTTGCCAGAAAAAAGTAAATTTGTTGGCTTACTGAACTCACCTTATCCCATAACTCTTGTCGTCCTTGATTCGATATCAATTGATATTTTTAATAATTAAATAAATTTAATGAGTACTAATACACAATTGTAATATTAGTTAAGTAGTACTAGTACAATGTATTAAGTAATGCTATTTTATTGCAAGGTTTTTTTTGTTGTTGTTGTTGTTTGTTTCCGTATTAAGGTACAACGGCATTTGTCGTACGTATTCCCAAAATTTTGATGCCCCGCAATATGCATATGGCCCAATGGTAAACCAAGCCCTAGACACAATTAATCATGTGATTCTAAAAAGTTAAAAACAAAGAAAAACTAAATAAAAAAATGTTCTCAATTCACCAAAGAGAAAAGAGTTCCCATGTCATTAAATCACAGAAAGTCAGATAAATTCTTCGTGAGAATTTGAGAAACTAAGCACAATAGAACGAAGGAAAAAAGCATAATCAAAAAGTTCAGCAAAGCGACTGAACAAAATAAAAACAGTTAAGCACAACAGAAACAGAAGTGACTCCTCATAAAAGTGAAGAATGTTAAACACAAGAAGCATTATGCACCGTCATGAAATTTTCGAAAGTTTAGATTCAAAGAAATCCAGACGTGTCCTCAGATAATTCAAAAGAAATTAAGCACAACAAAAAACGAGATACGTTTTCATAAGATTAAAAATGTTTAACACGCGAGAAAGAGAAACGAGTCAAGAAAGTTAAAACAGGATAGGTCCTAATAAAGTTCATAGAAGTAATCGAGGTCTTCAATGCACGATCTTAATAACAAGAGTCACTCACAATACAAATTTAAATTCGTTGGCTGAATTTAAAGATTTTATTGTATAAGAACTTTCGGGTTTCCCTAGAACCCATCATCAGGTACAGAAGAAGGAATAAGTTTAAATAAAGTGTTACGTGAACATAATATAGATATCAGATATTAATATGACATAATGTCACGTGGCATCAAATTGTTAAACGACGTGGCATGTATCATGAAATAAAGAAAATAAAGAAAATAGAATGCAATTTAACATAAAATACTGCATCGTAAAAATAAATTATTTTATGCATACCTGCATTCTATTTTCTTTATTTTATTTATTTCATGATACATGCCACGTCGTTTGACAATTTGATGCCACGTCGTTTGACAATTTGATGCCACGTGACATTATGTCATATTAATATCTGATATCTATGTTATGTTCACGTAACACTTTATTTAAACTTATTCCTTCTTCTGTATCTGATGATGGGTTCTAGGAAACCCGAAAGTTCTTATACAATAAAATCTTTAAATTCAGCGAACGAATTTAAATTTGTATTGTGAGTGACTCTTGTTATTAAGATCGTGCATTGAAGGCAACTACTTCGATTACTTTGGACTATTTCTGCACGAATTTGAATTCTCCTAAAAGTTCATAGAAGTTAAATACAGCAGAAAAAGACATCAGTTTCGACTACAATTAAGAAGGTTAAGTACAGAAATAAGGGAGATGAGATTCTTCGCTGCAGCCAAAACAGGTGAGCAAAGCAGAAAGAAAAAGAGTAATCCGAAAGAGACCGAAGGATCTTTTTTCTTCGAGCGATGTTCGTTAATGATCATGATGAGCATGAACTCATTAACACTCTCTCTCTCTTTGAATAATAACAAGAAAGTTTAACAAAACGATTGTGAAATCAAAGCACAGCAGACGGCAAAATACAAAGAAACGATTCTTCATGCTTGAATGAGCTGCGGGTTCATGATTTAAATGTTTCAGGAAGCGAAAGAGTCAGTACCATAGGAACAAACATACATTTCTCAGCATAGAAATCGCATTACCGAGAAGGCGCTGGTGTATGGTTGGGAAAATCGTTGGATGCAAAGAGATCTTGGTGTGCAAAATTACGGCTAAGACATACAAATCAAAAATGAAATGTGAGGAGGTAATATATCTGCTTTTATTCAAGGCTACGGAATTGGTCCACCTTGGAAAGTTACACAGCAGGGACATCGGTAGACTTCGAAATCAGGATGGGCGAGCATTATTTTTGGTGGGACAAGCTCGATATAAACTTTTTTTTCTTTTTTTTTTTTTACGAAACACTGAATGAACGAATTTGTAATGCTTTTTTTTCTTTTGATTGAAGGTTTAACGACCATCGTGAGCAATCGCCTGTCCCTGATTTAAACTCACTGGTTCCAGGGAAGGGAGAGGCCCCGTATCGTAAGAAACACACAATATCCATACCTCACCGGGATTCAAACCCGAACTCTTTTTGGATGAATTGCCATAAGCCAACGCTTAGACCACTGCGCCACCGGGGCTGCTTTCATGCTTTTCACTACCGGCTACAAAGTAATTCGTGCAATCTCCACCCCCTCCACCTGAACACACATACATACACGGATCTAACTAGTTACGCCACTGGTGTAAGAAACAAGTGTTGATAGAATGTCCCCTTCAACTTTTTGCTTGCTCTCAATGCGTTGTCTTAAGTTGATTTTCAAAAGTCTGCATTTTTGCTTACGAAAATAGTGCTGTACTTGAACAATTTATTTAAAAGAAAATATTTTTGGTTGTCTAAATCTAATTTTAACGTCGTGCCACGCAGACGCAATACCTAGCCCCTCCTTAACTTCCTTCCTTCCAGCGAGCTACTTTGCCTTGCACTCCCCTCTTACAAAATAGTTGTCAGCCACTTTCTGCACTTTCACTTTCCCGGAGCAGTCTTAAGAGCGCTAGTGTAGATTCACGTGTGATTAACTGCCAAACTACATGGCAGGTTGCTTCATGGAGCCCCGCACAGTGCCGGGGATTCTCCAATGATAGAAAGTAGCAACTGAACAAATAACTAGGAGGCGAATGGATAATTAACCTTCAATATCCGTTCACTAGAGCTTACTGAATACCGCGTCAGTGAGAGAGGCGATTCTCATCGCCATGGCGACGCTTTGGAGAACAGTAATGAACGTGCAGATGCACGTTGAACTGCGCATACCTTAAACTATATTTCAGAGCTGGTCGCTTTTCTGTTTAACAATAGCAATTTTGCTTTCGCGTCGTCTGATAGTGAGCGGCTGATTCTCATTTGTGGGTTTACGCTATAAGGTTCGCTCGTGTAAGTAAAAGGAACAAAGTGGACTTCGCCCTTTTAGTTTATTAAGGAATTAAAAAAGGAAACCTTGAAGACTTCGGCCACGCGGCTAAATATTTCCTTGTTGCAAAAACATAAGAATCAGTTTAGAACTTTTAATGTGGAGTGGTATAGCAAAATATCCTGGTTAACTGGAAGCGGAAGCAAACATACTTTGTTTACTTTCTACTGTTTTTTTTTGTTTTTTTTTTTTGTTATACAGCACTGCATATATATACACTATATTGACAAAAGTCACTGGAAACCTAGAAGAGAAATACAACATACCATTTATTGACATACATTAGTATGGTGTCGGTTCACCTTTGGCCTTAATGCATGCACTGACCCTTCGAGACATGCTTTCGACAAGATTTTGGAACACAGCGATAGGTATGAGCTTCCATTCTGTACATAATGCTGCCGCTAACTGCTGCTTAGTAGTAGGCCTTGGTTCCAAACCTCTTACGCGGCGCTCTAATTTATCCCATAGGTGCTCTATGGGATTAAGATCAAGGCTCTGTGCTGGCCAGTCCACACACGATACGGAATTATCGTCAAACCACGCCGTAACAGTTCTTGCTTAATGGTTCGGTGAATTATCCTGCTGCTACCAACAAGGCTCGGTTACATAGTATTGCCACAGAGTTGGTAGGGCATAATTGTCCAGAATATCGAGGTAGACGTGATGGTTAACTGGTTTGTCTACGATAACAAATGGGCCTGGACCATACCACGAAAATCACCCTTACACGAGTACACTGCCAGCTCCAAACTTGACCGTAGGAACAGTACACTGCCAGCTCCAAACTTGACCGTAGGAACAGTACACTGCCAGCTCCAAACTTGACCGTAGGAACAGTACACTGTGGTAAATAGCGTTCCCCCGACTGCCGCCATACCCACACACGGCCATCAGAGTGATGGATCGTGTATCTGGATTCATCAGTCCATAAGACCCGTTTCCATTGATCTACGGTCCGCGATAAAAAATTTACACCATGCTAAACGACGAGTAGCATTCCGAGTGGAGATGAAAGGCTTATGAGCAGCCGCACGTCCACAGTAACCCATGGAATGAAGTTATCTGCGAATGGTGCGTGTACATACCGAGGTTCCAGCATTTTTACTCACCTGTACACTTAGATCTTGTGCAGTACTCCGTCGATTAGCTGTAACGACTCTCCTCAGGCTTCGACGTCTTCTATCACCGATTTTCTTTGGTCTGCCGGTACGTTTTGCTGCTTCAGGCACGCTATGTGTCTTCCATTTATTCAGTGCGTCCAGAACAGTTGACTTAGGTATGTTTAAACGCCTCTCGGTTTCTCTTATGGACAACCCACTAATATAACACACAACAATATTTTTTTCTCAAAGTCAGTTCTCTCCCGCCGCGACATTTTTACTCAACCTCACAGTGCGCTATGATAGCGGTCAGCTGCAGACTTGTTTTTATACCGTTTGCAGCCGTAGCGCGCATCTTAACAACGCAGCGGATCAGTTCATTGGCTTTTGAAGAGGTGTCCGGTGAGTTTTGTCAATACATTGTATATAAATAAAATTTCTACCTCATTCCAAGTGGTTAAGTATGGTTTCAGCACATGGCGTTTGGAAACCTCACAATCCACTGAAATTGTATTTCACAGTAAGGAAGAAGGTTGAGAGCAATTTTAAAAAATATTTAAACCCGAATACATTTCAAGTCATCCTCCACTGCAATAAAAGCTCGATGGGTTAAACTTTCGGTGGTATTTTGCTGCCATAAAGCAATGTGCATGTTCTGAAGACTGTCTCTTGTAACTTGAGCAATTTGCCGGCAGGTGTTTTCTCGATACAGTATGATTCCCCGGCTTGGCCTCAAGTACAAGTTGTGTCACGGGATTGCTGTTAACATATAGATGTAGCTTCTCGTCATCAAGAATATGGAAAAGAGATCTCCCAAATAAACTACGCCAGCAGGTTTATCGATGCTGCTTCATCGCCGATTTGATTTATGCGTGACCTCAGTAATACGTTATCTACGTCCTGTCACGTAATACGTTACACAAGGTATCACGAAACTCGTAAATGTAAAATTTCGTCTTGACAGCTATAATAGTTTTTGAGTGTTGGCGGCAACGCGGCAACACACCGCACAGACGTTTGTATGTCTGTATTTTAATTCATAGCACTGCCTTAATTGACACTAAAGTTGTATGCACCACCGTAGAAATAGTCAAATGGTGTTCGACGGAACCCAAAATGCATATTTCTGTTGAAATCTTGAGTTCGATTTTTTTTTCTACTACAATACTTTCTCATACATTAGAACAAGAATGCAAAAGTAAAGGGGTCCAAAAAGAATGCAAAAGAATTCAAAACCAATGCTGTGCACAGGGCACCGGTAGCTCTAAATCCGCCACTGATCATGCTACTACTGAATCTTTACGAGTGAATTTGCAGTGCCGACAAATGAATTTTGATCAGGAAAGCAAAACTAATCTTTCGGTGACGACTTTCTTTACAGACTGATCAACGGAATCAAATATAAAAAGAAATCAGAACTGCTCACTCCAAGATTTTTTTTTTTGACTGGGAGTTCAAACGACCACCGTGAGCAACTCAGTGGGATATAAGCAGTCGCCCGTCCCTAATTTAGATCCACTAGCTCCAGGGAAGGGAAAGAGCCAGTGACGTAAGAAAAACACAACATACGTGTCTCATTGGGATTCGAACCCGGACCCTTCACGCCCGAATGGTCATAAGTCAGCGCTTAGACCACTGCGTCACCGAGGCGGACAAGATCATTTCACTGTATTTTGAAAGTCGCCTGCAGTTGGTGGGTGAGAAAATACAGAAGTTGAGTCGAAAGTTTTGCAATATTTGCATAAACGCTTGCGCTGCGGCGGGTATGTCACGTGTTTAAACTAGTTCAAGTTGCGCACTGCAGTCAATCGAAAGAGATATAAAGTGGTAGTCGTTGTTGTGAACAGCATGTTCATGTCACCGTTTTGTCTGTAGTTGGGAAGCCGAAAAGATGAACAGTCACAACCGGCTAATTATGGAACTTTAGCTTTACGAGTTGGAACTCGGCCATAACGCTGCTCAAACAACACGAAACGTTTGTCATGCGAAAGGGGAAGGTTCCGTGGACCATAGCATTGCAACCAGATGGTTCAAGAAATTTCGCTCAGGTGACAGAAATCTCGACGATCAGCCAAGGTCAGGTATAGGTAGCAAACCGGGGATTCGGAGGCCGTGCGCCAGGCAGTAGAGGCAAATCCGACAACCAGCACTCTGAGATTATCAGGCGAGCTGCGCATATCAGAGACCATCGTGGTTCGTCACCTTCAAGACCTCAGCGAGGTCTACAGGAGCTGCCGCATTTCCCCTTAAAACTGACGCCAGCTGAAGCAAACTGCCGAGTGGAAGTCTATGGGAAACTCCTAGAAAACCCACGCGTTGTGCATTTTATTAAAAGAATTGTTACGTGCGATGAAAAGTGGGTCTATTTCCGTAATCCTAACACACAACGGAAGAGGTTGAGCCCGGGCCAGCTTCCTGAGCCTCTTGCCAAACGTGGGCGCTTCGAGCATAAGGTGATGCCTTGCGTCTGGTGGAATTTCGAGTGGATTATCCATTACGGATTTGTTTCAGATGGTCGGACTATCAACGCCAGCTTCTACTCTGGACAGCTGGAGCGGATGTATGCCGTTTTGGAGGAGAAGTGCCCGTCACTGGTAAACAGAAAGCGCGCTCTCCTACAGCAGAACAACGCTAGGTCTCATACCGCGCGAACGACCCGGGTAAAACTCCAGGAACTTCAGGGCACCGAACTGATGCCACACCCAGCATATAGTCTGGACCTTGCCCCTTCGTATTATTACTTGTTCTGGTCCAGAACCCACTTCCTTTGCTGGCAGTACTTCAAAAACCAGGAGGATATGGCAGCTGGAGTGAAGGAGTTCTTCGCCCTTGAAGGACAAGAACTGGTACCGCCGAAGAATCGAAGAACTGGCAGACAGATGGCTAAAGACGGTGCAACACGATGGCTTATACTTTGAATGCTAGTCAGCTTTCATCGTAAAGGTACGTATGAAGACATAAAGTGATCCAGATATCGCAAAAATTTCGACTCATCCTCTGTAAACAGTACTCAGCAGGGTTTGTTCACACTTTATGAAACGAAAATTATAAACAGTTCCTGCTTCGGGCGCAGAAGCGCCATGTCGCTCTGGAAGCGTCAACCCGGAACGGAAATCAAAGAACTTTTTATTTTTGAGGGAACAATGACCACCATGAGCTACAAGTAGTTGCCCTTCCCTAATTTAGGACAGCTAGCTTCAGGGTAGGCAGGTAGTCAGTGCCGTAAGACAAATACAACATTTATGCTTCGCTGCGATTTGAACCCCATACCCACTTTGACGAACATTTGTAAGCTGAAGCTTAGACCTATGCGCCACTAGGACGCCAGGAAATTCTTTCTAATCAAAGACGTGAACGTGACTTTTGATTAACTTTTTGAATCCGCTGGTCGTTTAATTGCAGTCGTTACTTTAATAACTGGCGGCGTTCATGTCCTATCAGTAGGGCAGTAATTTTATCACGGGGGAAAAAAAGGCAAAATTCGAGGGTCGGTCGCGGGATAAATTATGAAACTTTGCGAAAAGTTCGCGGCCGATGATATATACTAAAGTGACAGAAAAACTGGTACACCAGTCTAATCCTTGGTAGATCCCCCACGGGAGCGTAGGACTGCAGAAATACCACTGAGCATGGACTCCACTAGCTTCTGGAAATATACTGTAGGTAATGCACACCATACTTCCTGCAGAGCGTTCTACAATTCGATTGTATTCCGAGGTCTCGGATTCCTATGTTCGATAGCGCGTTGCATGGCATCCCAAATGTGTTCTATCACGTTCATATCTGGGGACTTGGGTGGGATGGCAACATCCCAAACTCAGATGAATGCTTCTCTAACTATAATGTGGCGTCCCGACACTTGTGTGCAGGTGCATTGTCCTGTTGGAACAGGCCCAACCCACCAGCATGAATGAAGGACATGAACGGGTGTACCTCGTCAGAAAGGATGCGCACATAGCGTTGGCTGGTAACAGACGTTTGTAGACGTACCAGGGGTCCGAGTGAAGTCCAGCTAAACACTCCCTATACCATTACGGACCCTCCACCAGCCGGTACAGTTCTCTGTTGACAGGCGGGATCCATGGCTTCATGGGGTTTGCGCCACACACGAATCCTTCCATCTTCCCGATACCGTTAGAAACGCGACTCGTCAGACCAGGCTACTTCTTTTCAGTCATCAAGTGTCTAGAAGCGGTGTTGCCGTGCCCAGTCGAGGCGCAAAGCTCTGTGTCGTGCACCCATCAAGGGGACTCGAGTTGGGCGTCCATATCGTGCAGGGTACTTTGCACAGTCCGGACGCTGATGCTTGTTAAGGCTCCAGCATTGTATTCCGATTATAACTGCCAGAGTGTTGCACGCCTATCGCGTGAAACGATTCTTGACAGCCGACGATGGTCACGTTTACCCAGTGTCTTTTTACGGCCACACTGGTATCGTAGGTTGGAAATTTTGCCGGAATTCTTGTAGTCACGGTACACCCTCTTACAATGGTCATACGTGGAAATTCGAACTTCGTTTCGACCTCCGAAATACTATGGCCCATCGCACGAGCGCCAACTATATGACACCGCGTTGAAAATCGCCTAAATCGTTATTACTTGTCATTCTCATGCCGAAAACAGCTCCAATAGCTGGCAAGGAAGTCTATCGCGTTATATACGCATGTACTGGCGGACGCAATCGAGTACGCGCATAGGTGACGTTGCTATGTATAAGCTCGTCTGTACCAGTTTTTCTGGCACTTCAGTGTACACTAACATTTCCAAAAAAAAAGCCTACCAAGTTACGCAGCAGTTAAATAAATGACTAGTACGTAACTTAATAAGCATTATAAGTTCATGAGTTTTTAAAATTGATACTTAACATTTATAAACCATTCAAATTCTGGCAATGTTTTCAACGCTGTAACACGAGATCAAGATTTCTATTTAAGTGGACGACATTTTGATGCATTATATTGTACATACACAGATTTTCTTCTCTAATGTTGTGTTTGTTGTCATGTAACACGATTTTAAATTTAGAAAAGGATCGTTCAGCAGCGACACTCTTTGTGGGTAATGACAGTCAACGGATGGCGACCTTATGTAGCTTAGGAAAACGGCCTTTTTTCGTATTCCAGAAGTCCAACAAACCTTCGCTGATACGAAATTCTTTTACATTCGCTTTAACTGAAGTATTGCCTCGCTGACTGCTTTAAAATTTACGGATTTCAAAGTGATGCACTGAAGGATGATTGCATTCAAAGAGGTTTCATCATTGCAGCTTTCAACATTCGGTTCAGCTGACGGAACAGCAAGAATATTCAAAATGTATCTACCTTCTGATTCAGTTGTTTCGTCTGCTACGATGCTTACACTGGATACTGATTTTAAAAAATCCTTCACGTGTTGTTTGTGAATATCATATATTTTCGGGAAATAACATTTTTGCATCCAATTTGCATTTGGAATAACACCAATATCTTTCAACGAGTTTTCCAAGTAATGTTTTTAATATAGGGTTATCCAGTTTGGAATTTGGGATGTTAGTTGCACAAAAGGCACCAGTTAATTTCGGAAATTCCTTTGAGCGATGCTGTTTTTGTGCAGTTCTTTTCTCAATTAATTCATCAACACATTTCTGCGTTATTTTTGGTTCACTGTTCAGACACACCTTTTTTTTCTTTTTATGCAGCTTAAATGCTTTTCACAACTGTCCTTTCTTGAAAAATCCACTGATATGTTGCAACACAAAAATAACAATAGATTTTTGTTCACATGAAACGTTCTCTTGCTGTTCTGCTTGCATCTTTCAGATGCACTCAGTTTACTCACGTGGCTCATTCTCAAAATTAA
The DNA here is from genome assembly GCA_039090855.1 of Macrothele yani. NCBI lineage: Eukaryota > Metazoa > Arthropoda > Arachnida > Araneae > Macrothelidae > Macrothele > Macrothele yani. Next base: position 65,214,234 of record CM076990.1, on the reverse strand, counting down.
AAAACAATATCTAGAAACTTCATAAACTACTCACACGAAAGCACAAATTTTCTAAGCTAAGCGTCTACGAAACGCTCTTTTCTGTGAGCTGCTTTTCCAGCTTAAAAAACTAACACCACGGAAGACATCCAGTTTACGGTTTACTAGTCCGGCAAGTCACAAAGGTCATTCAACAGTAGCAGGGGGAAATCACGAAAGACCACGTGTGCACTCTTCAGCAGAGCGCATGTGACCTTGAATTACCCGTCAAGCTTGTTCGAAAAGAGTATCTTCGTAACGAACAATCTTGAGAGGTAAATGAAGATTTAAAGCTCTGGTTTGGACTTTCGAGTAGGATTACTTTGGGGTATATTTTTCGCGTAAATTCTAACGAAGGTAGTATTAAAATTATTTAATTATGAAATATACAGTAATCAAAAAATTAGAATATGAATTAGGCAAAAATAGGTAAAGAATCTGAAATTCGCGAATATATTTGATATTCGCGAAATTACAGAAAAACCCATAAAATTCATGAAAAAAAATCGCGGAATTGGCGCCGCGACAGAATTACTGCCCTACCTATCAGTGCAGAAATTCGTGAATGAAACACTTGCAAACATTAATATAGTACTCAGCTTCAGAGTTTAGGGCAAATGACTTGCAATAAGTGATTCACGATGATTGATAGGTCTTAACGACATCTAGAAGCTGTAGTCGGCATCTGAATTGTCACGGGCGCGGGCTTCTAGCTGACGGCCTCAGACCGAGCTCCGGATGGGCTGTGAGAGACGCATCTTTCTCACGAAGTTGGGCCCTTTCTTTCCCTGGAACCAGGAGGCCCAAGGAGGCCCCGAATCCACAGCATTAGATTCCAATGGTTGTTCTTAAACTTTCTCTAAATTAAAAACCTTTGGTGACTTACCTAGCCATGCAGTAGCTTCACAAAATCGAACATAAAGTTATTTGCTGCATTTTCACAATGTTTCTGGGAGCAGTGATTCCTTTTAATGGGCTGGAAAGCATTAGCTCGGGGTTAGCAAAGTATACCGAAATCAACTCGAACAAATATAGTATATTCACTGTCTAAGGACTGAGCCGAATGCGACTGGAATTAGTGAAAACGCGCATCTGAAAGCATTGCTTCCCCTCTTAGCTTTGTTATTCAAAGTTGTCATTTAGAGGATGTTGACACTAATCCTTTTTGACTTATTACCTGGTAAAGGAGCTACAACACGAACCTATGAAAGGAGAGAGAAGATGTTTGAGTCTCTACCCAATAGCATGACGTCTTAGGTCACGGAGCAGAGAATAAAGGACTAGAAGAGAGTGCGTATCACTAATAACAGGTTTATGGTAGGTACTACTGAAATAGAGGGGGAAAGTAACTGTTTTGCCCATAAAACCCGGCCTCTATGTGAACGCAGATAGTTTTGGGCACCATTTGTTGTACATCGGCCTCTTAAATAGTTAAACTTCATTTTTCTGTTAAAACTCTACATAGCTGGAGAGCTGTAATAATCAGGCAGTCATAGTGTGCTCTTTCAAATTTCGTCATGCTATTTTCATTCTGTTTACGAATCTCTCAATGAGTGCACGACATTGTACTGAACCTCCCCCCCCTCCCTTTACACACACACACACACATACACAGAGGGTTCAATATTTACCTTTCCTACAAATCCAGTAGCTCCTGTTATGAAAACGCTCCGCTCAGTGAAATACTGTGAGATATTTGAGACATTGTCTTGTGATGAGCTTCCATCCTGCACTGTGTCGTTAGATGATGTCTCTTGTCCTTTCATTCTAAAGAAGTCCTTTTATTTGATTCGCTAGAACAAAAATGAAATGAGTAAAACAGAATAAAGGTCTAGAAAGGTATACAAAATGATATTACAGATAGATTTCAATTCTTAAGCAAATTAAAATTTTAAGATATAGCTTTCCTGTGTGTCTTCCTATTTTGTCGAAGTTTGCGATGCTAAAAAGCTATCTACGTATACCTCTAATTTAAGCTTCCTTTTGAATTTCAGTTTTCTTATCTAACTTGCTTTAATTCTCGGTTAAAGATTTTCTTACTGAACTACACATTACTTCCTCGAATAGGTTCTACGTTTTGGCAACGCTGACAGTGAGTCATAAGAAAATAAATACATATTCAACGAGGAATGAGATATGGGTGGATTATTAAAGTAAGGAAGAAATGAAAAGCTCGTTGTAGATTTATGAGGATAAATGGATAACGTGTTGTAACTGTATCGTGGAGATTTCTAAGTTTATGCATGCAATATCTATATTACCGCCCCGCTGATGCAGTGGTGTTTGCGCTGGCTTCTGACTATTCGTCCGAAATGGGTCCGGGTTCGAATCCCGGTGAGGCATGAATATTTGTTCTTTTAGCACTGGTTCTCTTCCTTCCCTGGTACTAGTGACCCTAAAAATTAAGGATGGGAGACTGTTTATAGCCCATCGAGTTGCTCAAGGTGGTCGTAAAACCCTCGAACAAAAAAAATAAATAAATAAAAAAATAAAAAAAATGGCTATATTAAATGTCACTTGATGAATTGCGACCTGAGACTAAAGGGTATTAGTGACTGAAACTTCTTGCACGTTACACTTCGTGGAACGTAAACAACCAGTTAATGTTCGTCAGCTGAAAACGGGATTCATCTGACCACACGACGCGGCGACACTTTGAAGAGGTCCTGGTTTGATGTTCCCAGCACCAGGCGAGGCGTAATTTCCGATGACGAGAAGTTAGCAGTGCCACACGAGTAGGACATCGGCTACCGTAGCCCAGGGTATGCAGTAGGACATTGGCTTTCGTAGCCCAGGGTATGCAGTAGGGCATTGGCTCCCGTAGCCCAGGGTATGCAATAGGACATCGACTCCCGTAGCCCAGGGTATGCAGTAGGGCATCGGCTCCCGTAGCCCAGGGTATGCAGTAGGACATCGGCTCCCGTAGCCCAGGGTATGCAGTAGGACATCGGCTCCCGTAGCCCAGGGTATGGAGTAGAACATCGGCTTCCGTAGCCCAGAGTATGCAGTAGGACATCGGCTCCCGTAGCCCAGGGTATGCAGAAGGACATCGGCTCCCGTAGCCTAGGGTATGCAGTAGGACATCGGCTCCCGTAGCCCAGGGTATGCAGCAGGACATCGGCTCTCGTAGCCCAGGGTATGCAGTAGGACATCGGCTCCCGTAGCCCAGGGTATGCAATAGGACATCGGATCCGTAGCCCAGGGTATGGAGTAGGACATCGGCTCCGTAGCCCAGGGTATGCAGTAGGACATCGGCTCCGTAGCCCAGGGTATGGAGTAGGACATCGGCTCCCGTAGCCCAGGGTATGGAGTAGGACATCGGCTCCCGTAGCCCAGGGTATGCAGCAGGACATCGGCTCTCGTAGCCCAGGGTATGCAGTAGGACATCGGCTCCCGTAGCCTAGGGTATGCAGTAGGACATCGGCTCCCGTAGCCCAGGGTATGCAGCAGGACATCGGCTCCCGTAGCCCAGGGTATGCAGTTGGACATCGGCTCCCGTAGCCCAGGGTATGCAGTAGGACATCGGCTCCCGTAGCCCAGGGTATGCAGTATGCGCTGTACCATTCGGTCGGTGACGATGCTTGGGGCTCTAACATTTAATCTGATGTGATTTGCCGTCGTTGCCAAGCGGTCAGTCTGTACGGGCCAGGATAGTCCACGTCGACCCCAATCATCAATGGCGTGTGGTCGGTCACCGCTTGCACTCTGGGCGCTTGTATGTACATCGTTGGAATACACGTCACGTGGTACACGCTTGCCCTCTTGGATCCTACGGTTCTTCCTACTTGGGCGATAGAATGACCCATTTGTCTTGCGCCAACAACGCGTCCCCGATCAAAGTCTCTCAGATCAACACGTTTACCCATGTTCGTCGATTGCGATACACTGTTGGGAAGCCCTGCCGTCCGCCTATTTATCGCCTGCGTTTTGGTTCTACTCCACGGGAAAGATGTTCATGTCAACTGACCATCACCCCTATATTTAGAGTCTTGTTAGTGCATATTTAGAGCCTACTGAGTGTATGTTCAACGAGTTAACTACGTGGTGAATCAAAAATTAAGTTACACTTAGCGCCATCTGGAGTGGGATTGCAGTCAGATCGTGTGTGTGTTTGGGAGCGAAGTAGACAGTGCGTCAGAGCTGCCGACGGAAGGTATAGTTCAGTTACTGCGTTAAGGTGTGTGCATGAGGCAGTTCGTCATGGCGCGTCAACTGGATTCTTACCGTAAATTGGAAGTGCAAAGAGGAACCATTCGATTTTTGTGGGTTAAGCGCCTAAATTGCACTGACATCCATCGTGTAATATGTGCTGCGTACGTGGAAAATGCCATGTATCGCCCGGCCATTGTAAAGTGGTGCCAACAATTTGAAAAGGGTCGCACAAATTTATTTGACGGACGAATACCAAGAAGGCCGACCATCAATATCCAGCACTCCGGAGCATGTTGCAGCCATTGACTACATGATACGGATAACAGGCGTATCAGAGCCAAGAAAATTGCCAGTACGTTAGACATTTCATACGAGACTGTGCGGTAAAATGAAACAGGATCTCGGTGGATAATGATTGCAAACCGATGAGGCTGTGAAAACAGCAGGTCGCCACCTCGGTAGCGTAGTGGTCTAAGCTATGGCTTCTGATCATTCGTCCGTGATGGGTCCGGGTTCGAATCCAGTTGAGGCATGGGTGTTGTGCTTGTATTACAGCACTGGCGCCCTAAATTAGGGACGGGCGACAACTCATAGCCCATTGAGTTGCTCACGGTAGTAGTTAAACCCAAGGAGGTTATATTACTGGAGACACTACTGGTTCTGCCGCCATAGGTCACAGCTAATCTGTGGTGTGACGTCACAAGCAGGCAAAAATGAACTAAATTTTACCGTTGAGGAAACAGTAAGCTTGTGTATCATTGATAAAGATTATTGAATTACTCATTTTATCTGTTTATACGCTTAGAAGCTTTTGTTCCATTGGTTTCAAAGCAGCTTCTTTACTGCGGCTGCGTCATGCCTGCTCATGACGTCATTTGCAGCACGGACGGTGACTTGTAGCGGCCAATGCTACGTGGATAGGAGTGGTGTCTCCAGTAATATAACCTCCTTGGTTAAACACCCAATAAAAAACAACAAAAAAAAATTGCAGTCCTTAACTGGTTGCACCAAACTGGAGGAGACGTTTCCTGTACAGGTATGGTAAAACTTAATCCCACGTTCTGATAAAGGTTTACAGTCCTTAGGCGACTATGTCAGAAAATTAATAAATGTTGTACTTTAAACCAACGTACATCCCCTGAGTATATCTCTTTATTTTTTTATTCTTTATTTTATTTAACACTAACTAACTTTTTGATCCGCCCTCTTAATGATACTAGTTAATCAATTAATCAACAACTATTAATAAAAACATTGCAAGCAAATAAAAGCTCTACAAGCTGCTTCTATGTATAAGGACTACAAAAAACGGAAATTGCTGTAACCCCAACAGTGCTGCAGTTATATCTGAAAAAGAACTGGGGCGGTGAGTAACGATGAGTGTTTTAAGAATAGCATTTCTCGGTTTACTGCACAGATACACGATCCGGGCATCAAGACTGACAGCTCGGCCATTTTCTTTATGGGTATTTTCCAAGACCCCTTCGATCTTCCTTATAATCAACTGAATGTGCTTTCAGTTCTGTTCAAAATTAATGCGAAAGGAAATGAGAGCACAGCAGCTGAGACGCCTCCAGTTTTCAGGAAAAGCAGCGGGGCGGTTTCTCATCGCATCCTCCCCCGTCTGCAGCCGAGACGCCTCCAGTTTTCAGGAAAAGCAGCGGGGCGGTTTCTCATCGCATCCTCCCCCGTCTGCAGCCCAGAGCACCAATTCAGTTGACGCCCTGTTTTCCAGAAACACATATAGTCTGTATTATGTGCATGAGCGTCGCTAGATCTTGAAATCAGGGTGGGCTAGGGGTGGGCGAGTATTATTTATACTGGGGACAGGTTTGATAGCAACTTTATTAACACAATATCGAAAGAAATTTTTAATGCATTTTACTACAGGTTGCAAAGAAATTCGTGCAATGCCCCCTTCCCAATGTATAAATACAGGGTGATTCTTAAAGAAGTATACAGTTTCAAAGCACTATAAAACAAGAACAATGTAAGATATTTTATGTTACCTGTAACAGAATTGTAGGGGAATGTTTCAAGTTTTTTTAGAGGCAGTCACAGATGTTCTATGTGTACATCCTTAGTCACACGACACACATCGAGCCGGTAATCCATTTCCGCCCAAACGCAAGGTAAGATATCTGAATCATTTGCAGTAATAGTGGCTGTGATACGCTGTTTCAGCTCCGCTAGATCAACAGAAAGAGGAGGAGCGAATACCGCTGTGGATCGAGAAATGCTGGATGTTCGCACAACTTCAGAAATTTAATGCCCCATCTTTCTGGGTCCCACTACCATGCCTCGTTCAAACTCCGATAATTCACGTCGACTTGCATAAATCCTACTGACGGTTGTTCAACCTGACTGACGAGATTATACGTCGCAACTGATAAAACTCATGGCGTGCGTCGAAGACTTTATACGACGGCAGCGCCAGTTAAATATTTGCATACCGCTATCCCATGACTTTTGGGACTTCAGTGTAAATTCCCATTTATCACAAAACAAATTTCAACCCTCCATCCTTTAACCCTTCCATACAGTAGCGTTAGAAACTTAAGCTAAATTTCGCGTGATTTTGTTTCTCCGTACGCCGTTTTAAGGTTGATAACTAGTGAACTGATAAGGTGCGTCGCATAAATATAGAGACAGTCGACTTTGCGCCGTGGACGCAATGCGAATATAGGTAGGAAGCTGAAGTGGTACCTAATTAGACATAACCCTACAACAAACGTTTCGATCCGTTGAGATGACCGGATTGTGTGAAAAGAACACCACAAAGTGAAATAGTGTAATTTTAGGTGTCTCATAAATATAAAGACAACTATGTAAAGTAGCCACATGCAAATGAGATGTACAAATTGGCATGTTTTGCGCACGCGCATGGGCCGTAATTCGGTCCAGCCTTCAAAAGACAGCGGACCTGCCGTCAGACATTCATTTGCCGAAATGCCACGTAACAGTCAACTTTCTGGTGAGGAGGTGCAGAAGATTTCGACACAGAGCAAAAGGATTGCCTGTAGCGAAAATTTGTAAAGCCATGGGGAGGAGTAGGGCAGTCATTTATAAGACTTTATCGAAACGCGGTGCGTTAACTGCCAGAAAACGGCCTGGAAGGCCACAAATAACAACCAAAACGAGATGATCGTGCCATCATGCGTTTAGTTTCATCCCAAAGGTTATCACTACGTGAAGTTTCTCGGACTGTTGGTGTCACCGTCTCAAATGACACAGTTCATCGACGAATCAAGGAAAGTCGCAACATTGTGCTACGTAAAATGCGCCGTCTGCCACACCTCAAGCGGCGCCACAATGAAGTTAGATTGTTATGGGCAAGCAGCCACATGCACTGGACGGACGAGTGGATCACAACTATTTTCTCCGATGAGAAAAAGTTCAACCTGGACGGCCTTGACGGTTGGAACTGCTATTGGCATGATTTACGACTCGAGCTACACACCTTCTTCAGCAGACAGAAAGGAGGGGGATCTGTGATGGTCTGGGGAGCTTTTGCGTTCAATGGGACAACCGATATCGCTTTCCTGCAAGGCAGGCAAAACTCCGAAATGTATCAGGACATACACAGTAGCCACCTTCTACCGTTTGCCGAGACTCTAGCGTATGTTGATTATCTGATCCAGCAAGACAATGCCTCTATCCATCTGTCTGCATCAACGAAAAGATGGTTTAACACTCATCATGTGACCATAACGGATTGGCCAGCACTCAGTCCAGATCTGAACGCTATCGGGAACCTCTGGGGTATCATAGCTCGTGATGTGTATGCGAATGGACGGCAGTTCTCAAGTGTGGTGGCATTGAAAGAGCAGATTGAACGAAGTTGGTACGCAGTCCGTCCAGAACACTTACATCACTTGGTGGACAGCATGCCCCCATCGGGTTTTCAGTGTTATTCGGAACAACGGCTCCAATATTCGTACCGGAGATGCTCATAACTAGTAAGTCTTTATATTTTTGAGACAGCGTATTTCTGCTTGTTTCTTGTACTTGGCGTTGGAATTGTTATGTTTCCGTTAAACTATTGTGCAGCTGCGTGTCCTATGCTATTTTTGCTGTCAGCTCGTTGTTGTTTCTTTTTTATTCGAGAATTTGTTCTGTATATTTGTGCGACGCACTATAATAATAGTAATGACTTCAGCCCCGCATTCCGTAGCTGACGGTCAGAGCTAACGGACGAATGTGATAAACCGAAATAAAGTGGATTTGAAATTTATTTATTTATTTATTAGACAAAAAAAATTTGGTGACGAAAATTTAGAAATGCCGTGAAAATCCAGGGGAAATTACAATAAAAACCGACGAAAGTTGAGAAAACAGTTAGAGGAGAACGAGAGGAATTTGAAAAGACCCGCTAAGTCATCAACCGAAAGGTCACGGGATGTAGGGAGCGTCAAAAGTCCGCGCTCCAAGAAGCGCTTCACCCGAGTTCGACTCTAGAACCCCAACCTTCCATTTCAACAGCGCAAATTCAGTCTGAACAGCAAGAACAGTCGGAGATTGATGTCATCGATCCAAATTTTCATACCGAGCATGGAATACTAATGTACATCGCCAGTCTTCACAACTTCGCTGGGTAATGAATGTATTACGTCTCGAACCTTTACGCCGCCGATGCGTTCTGAATATAGACAAGAACAAGAGCAACAACAAGAAGAGTACATTAGGCCCCAGACGTAACGCCAGATTTATGACAAGGCAACTAAGGAGTTTGAAATATTGTTTCTGAAAAACGATTTCTTCCGAAACAAATTTAGCAGTAATTACTGCCAACGATGACACTACGCCTTCTACTTCTAACAACATTAATTTATAATCAGCATAGGTTACTATGAATTGTACAATCGTGGCCAAAAGTCTTGCACCAGTATACTGAAAGTCAAATTTTTGATGTTTGAAGTCAACTTATACAGCGTAATAGTGAAGTCAGGAATGCGTATTATATACATCATTTCAAAGGAAATTTTATGCTGAATTCAAATAGTTTTATAGAATGTTATTACCAGTAATAGAAGTGAAGTTACAAACAAAAGTACAGCGTCTAGTCATAAAAAGCAAAAAAATAGTGGAATTTGTGAAATTAGTGTACAATGCATTTAACATAAAATTTCTGTACAGCACATTATTGGCACTTGCAGGACACTTGAAATAACTGAACAACAAGCAAAATACGCTTTAGTATTTAATTGGATAACCGCGGTTACTTAGTAACAAAGTGCACCTTCTTGGAATGGAACTAATGAGCTTCTCTAGTTGTCTATTGGTGATAACACGGTGCCATGCAACCCTTACAGACTCAATTAAAAACATAGTTCCATGCCAAGAAGGTGCACTTTTTTAGTAAGTAACTGTAGTTATCCAAATAAATATTAAAGCGTATTTTGCTTGTTGGTCAGTTATTTCAAGTGTATTGCAAATGTCAATAATGTACTGTACATTTATTTTACGTTAAATGCATTGTACACTAATTTCACAAATTCCACTATTTGTTACTTTTTATGACTACACTGAGGAAAACGTTTTGTTAATTCAACAAAAAATTTGTTGAATCAACAAAATATTTTGCCGATTACAGTCAAAAAAATTTTTTGTTCAATTTGCAAAATTATTTTGTTGAAAATTATTGTTGATTTAACAAAATTTATTGTTATCACGACAAAACGTTTTGTTCATTTAACAAAATGATTAGTTGTTTGATCTAACAAAACAGTGTTATCATGACAAAATGTTTTGTTGCTGCAACAAAACATATTGTCATCGTGATACAATAAGTTTTGTTGCTATAACAATATGTTTTGTTGCAGCAACAAAACATTTTGTCATGATAACAATATATTTTGTTAGATCAAACAAATTCCCAAAAATCGACCTAATCATTTTGTTAAATGAACAAAACGTTTTGTCGTGATAACAATAAATTTTGTTAAATCAACAATAATTTTCAACAAAATATTTTGTTGACTGTATATCGACAAAGTTTTTTGTTGAATTAACAAAACGTTTTTCTCAGTGTACACGCTGTACTTTTGCTTGTAACTTCATTTCTATTACTGGTAACAACTTTCTATAAAATTGTTTGAATTCAGTATAAAATTTCCTTTAAAATGATGTATAATATGTATTCCTGACTTTACCATTACGCTGTATAAGTTGACTTCAGACATCTAAAATTTCAATTTCGGTCTACTGGTGCAGATTGTATAATACATATACAGTATATAGCATAAGTTGATTTTAAGTAAATAAAGTAAAACATATCTTTCCTTTCATTTATTAAAAATTTTATATCTGGAAAAATCTAAGAGGCACACTAGCTTCTGTGCCGCAACCTACAACTTAGGGCTGCGTCAATTGTCCTTCGCTGAATACTTTAAAGACGTAGAACTAGTTAGACAGTACCATGAAATAGTGACAGTTGACGTAGTTTTACGTTGTAGGTTGCGGCACAGTTGTTACTACGTCCCTTTGATGTTTTGCCTAGGAGAAGAGTCCGAAAGCAAATGATTTCCTGATTTGGATTGAGAGGAAGTGAGGATACGCAGACACAACGCCTCCTTTTTTTTTTTTTTTTTTTTTTTTTGGTTGGAGGTTTAACGACCACCGTGAGCAACTCAATGGGCTATAAGCAGTCGCCCGTCCCTAATTTAGGGTCACTGGTTCCAGGGAAGGGAGAGAGCCAGTGCCATAAGACAAACACAACATCCATGCCTGACCGGGATTCGAACCCGGACCCCTTACGGACGAATGATCAGAGGCCAGCGCCTTAGACCACTGCGCCACCGGGGCGGCCAACGCCTCCTTAACTCCCTTCCTTCAAGCCAGTTACTTTTTTTTTTTTTTTTTTTTGTTTTTTTGTTGTTTTTTATTGGAGGTTTAACGACCACCGTGAGCAACTCAATGGGCTATAAGCAGTCACCCGTCCCTAATTTAGGGCCACTGGTTCCAGGGAAGGGAGAGAAACAGTGCCGTTTGCCAAACACAACATCCATGCCTCACTGGGATTCGAACCCGGACCCCTTTTGGGCGAATGATCAGAGGTCATCGCTTAGACCACTGTGGCCACCGAAGCGGCCCAGCTACTTTGTCCTGTTCACATCTTATAAAGCAGTCGTCGACCACGACCTGCTCGCCCACTACCACGAAACAGACCAAAGAGTGCTGGTATGGCTTTAGATTTCACTTTCCGTGTTGGAGTATCCTACTTAGTAGCACAAACAAACAGCAGAGGCTGCAGAGCAATTAGTAATGACCTCCTCATTTGCCCCTGGCTTACTAACATAAAAAAGAAAAAAAGGTTAAGTTAAGGATTTGGAAAAGTGGAAAACAACTGAATTTTCATAGCCCCCACCACGGAATTTTTTAATTTTTCAGACACCATTCGTTTGTACCACGTATGAACCAGAATGAACTCGTTTTTTTTCGTTTGAACTGCAATAGTTTTGGAGATATTTAAAAAACAAAGTGGGGGGGGGGGGCTGCTGAAACGATACCCCCCCCCACCACCACCACCACCACCACGGAATTTTTAATTTTTTTATTTTGCACCATTCGTTTGTACCACGTATGAACCGGAATGAACTCAATTTTTTCGTTTGAACCGCAATAGTTTTTGAGTTATTTAAAAAACAAAGTGGGGGCGCTGGTGAAATGGTACCCCCAAAAAATAGAAATTTCAAATTTCAGCATAGTCATTCGTTAATAAATCGTATGAACCGGAATGAACTCCATTTTCATCGTTTGAACCGCAATAGTTTTTGAGATATTTAACAAATAATATTGAGAATTTACATATAAATATAGGAGGCCGACCATTTCACCAGCCCCGCCCCCTCCCCCACCATGGAAATTCAAAATTTCAAAATAGCCATTCGTTAGTAAATCGTATGAACCGGAATGAACTCCATTTTTATCGTTTGAACCGCAATAGTTTTTGAGATATTTAAAAAATAATATTGGGAATTTGCATATATACAGAGAGACCGACTATTTCACCAGCCCCCCCCCCCATGGAAATTCAAAATTTCAAAATAGCCATTCGTTAGCAAATTGTATGAACCGAAAAGAACTCCATTTTCATCGTTTGAGCCGCAATAGTTTTTGAGATATTTAAAAAATAATGTTACAGGCCTACCATTTCCCCCCCTCCTCCCCCCTCATCATGGAAATTCAAAATTCCGAAATAGCCATTCATTAGTAAATCGTATGAACAGGAATGAACTCCATTTTTATCGTTTGAACCGCAATAGTTTTTGAAATATTTAGTAAATAATAGAACTGAAAAGGATTCCATTTTCATCGTTTGAACGGCAATAGTTTTTGAGATTTTTAAAAAGAATGTTACAGGCCTACCATCTCACCCCCCCCCCTTCACCATGGAAATTCCAAATTCCAAAATAGCCATTCATTAGTACATCGTATGAACAGGTATGAACTCCATTTTTATCGTTTGAACCGCAACAGTTTTTGAGATATTTAAAAAATAATATTGAGAATTTGCGTATATACAGAGAGACCGACCATTTCAACCCCCCCATGGAAATTCAAAATTTCAAAATAGCCATTCGTTAGCAAATCGTATGAACCGAAAAGAACTATATTTTCATCGTTTGAACCGCAATAGTTTTTGAGATTTTTAAAAAAGAATGTTACAGGCCTACCATCTTACCCCCCCCCGCCCCTTCACCATGGAAATTCCGAATTCCAAAATAGCCATTCATTAGTACATCGTATGAACAGGTATGAACTCCATTTTTATCGTTTGAACCGCAATAGTTTTTGAGATATTTAAAAAAAAATATTGAGAATTTGCGTATATACAGAGAGACCGACCATTTCACCCCCCCCCCCCCCATGGAAATTCAAAATTTCAAAATAGCCATTCCTTAGCAAATCGTATAAACCGAAAAGAACTCCATTTTCATCGTTTGAACCGCAATTGTTTTTGAGGTATTTAAATTTCACCCCACCCCCTCCCCCTCATCATGTAAATTCAAAATTTCAAGATAGTCATTCGTTAGTAAATGGTGTGAAATCGGAATAAACGCCATTTTCATAGTTTGAATAGCAATAGTTTTGGAGATGTTTAAAAAAGAATGTTAGTAGCCCACGATTTCGCCTGCCTCCCCCCTTTCCCCAACCTGGACATTTCCTATTTCAGCATAGCTATTCGTTAGCATGGTGTGAAACGGAAAGACCTCCTTTTTGATCTTCGAATCTTGATAGTTTTTGAGATATTTGTAATAAGGGTAATGGAGGATAATGAAGAAGTAATTTGTTTTGCACAAAGTCTTTAATTCGTTCCTGTCATTAGCTGAAAGAACTCCCCGTTTCTAGCTTTGAACCGCAGCAGTTGAAAAGACATTCCAAAAACAACGTGACGTTGCTTTATTAGGTATCGAGGACTAGTACACAGGAGAACGGAAAATACATGGCATGATAAAACAATAAGAATAACGGTACTGGACGAGCAGCACAAAGCAGTTTGTAAAAGTCAATCAGAACATACAAAGACAAACGAAGGTGAACGAGCAGCACAAGGCAATCTGTGATAGGCGAAGCACACTGGAACAGTCACTGAGCAGAAGGAACGACGGACATGGAGATGGAGAATACATCGAACTGGAGGCTGCTTTTCATGCTCCGGGGCGCAGCATGAAAAGCAGAAAACGAGGTGCAACAGATAACACTTGCAAAGATAGCATGGTGTAGGTAATAGCACGGTGAAATCAATTAGCATGAGGCAAAGCAATAACGGTAAGTATCGGACGAGATGAGTCACACTGGATGAGCAAGTAACGTAGCACAACAGTAGAAGGTATGCTGAGGCACATGACATGACATAAGACAAATACTCGACGAGACAGGAAAAACAAACCCACGGAGCACCTGAAAAAACTAACTGGGTGCGAACAGCAACATCGGGATTTTCTTTTTTGTCCTGAAAAAACAACGTGGCAATCCAGGACAGTGACGAAAGGTATAAGAGGAGAATCGCGCATAACAATGCACACAGGAAGAAGCTCTGTGAACAAAACGATGTGACGGGTTCACGGAAGTAGGTACCGGGCGGATGTTTGAAAGAACCGAGATGAGGAGAAAACATGGCGGTACATAGGATACAACGGAAAGAAAAAGGTTGGGTACAACGCATACCAGAAACATGCAAAGGAGTAAGACGGAACAGCAGCAAGGCAAAGACGGCAGGAAGCGAAACATCATGTAAGAGCAGACAGAAGCTAATCGGTCAGAACCAGATCAATGAGGCGATTTTGAGCATCACCAAGGTAGCAATTAAGAAAACTGTAATAACGGAATATCTCAGGGGTAAGATCTCGTGAGGTCAACGAAAACTTGGAGGAAGCAGCGAATATCTTCGATCATATTTGAGTAATCAGCTGGATCATGTGAGTCAAGAAGGTGATCCAAAGCAGCGTCACAAGAAGAGGCAAAGAACAAGGGTTGGCAGCATCTGGGAAGAGAATCTTCGAATACCCAGGGACAGCTTGGGGCGAGCGACAATTGCAGTGGAAACGGAGGGAGTACCAATAAGGTCGGCGAAAGCAGCAACAGTAGAATCAGGAGCGGAACCTGAAGAACGATGAAGAGAAGGCTGAGCGACCGCGTTTCTCTTAGTGCGAGTCTTTCGATTAGAGCGACGACGGCGCTTCTTATTAGAAGCAGTACCAACAGGGACGTGGTGATGAAGAAGGAGTAACCGACAGCGAGTGAGAAGTCTGACAAGGAAGATCTGGATCATCTGCGGATAACGCAAGCAAAGAGGCAACTGATGGGGCAACAGGAGCTGGTGAAGGTGAGGCTTCACAGAAATCCAGAAGAGTAACTGTGCTGGAAAGCGGGGACCGATCACGGGACCTGAAATCGAAAGGAAGGCAACAACACTAGAGGCATCAGAAGAGCTCGGAGAAGGTGAAACGGGCGGAGAGCACACCGGAGTACTGGAACGGCTGAAGAAAGGATGAGCGTCTGAGGGTAGCGAAACTGACGTACACAGCGAAGATGATGAAGCAGAAAATCCCGGGGTTGGGAATGACGAGGTGACGTGCGAAAACAAAGAAGGCAGCACCTGAACAGGCGGAGAAAGGTCAGCAACGGGATGGGACAAAGCACAGACAACAGACGACGAAGAAGAAAGCAAGACAGACGAAGGCACCAAAGCAGGAGCAGTAGATCCAGATGTATCCGCAGCAGGCGACGCTAGTGGAGAAGGAAAAAGACCTACAGAGGAAAACAACGACAATCGAGATGGAGACTAAGAAGGTGGAAGCGAAACAAGCGCAGGCGTGGTGACCGGAAGTGAAGAAGGGGGTTCTGTGATTGGCACTTGAGCAGCCGTTGAGGAAGAACAAGAAGAGGTGATTGGACACTGCGAGCGATGAAGACCAGGCGTTGTACATGAGAAGCAATGATACGCAGTGAACACGTTTATAACGACGTTGTGATGAACACAAAGCACCTGGAAAGCAGTGGGGCAGGAAGTAATGAAGTCCATATCAGGGAAGAGAACTAAGGCTTGGCGTCGGAAGCCTAAATAAGGACGATCACCTTGATCGGCGGGGAGCGTGCGAATAACACCAACAATGCGCCCACACCGAGAAAGAAATGCATGTAAAACCGTCGTCGGGGATTACGTTCGCAAACGGAGGACTTTGCTATGACATTTGGTACAGTTCAAACTGTGGTTACGAAGACGCTGCAATATCGGAAAGTGTGTTTACAATTAATCCCGAGGATGCTGACTGACCACCATAAGGAAGAATGTATGGGTTGGAGTTTGAATCACTTGCTGCGTTACAAAGCAGAGTGTGATGCATTTATATCGCGCATAGTGGCAGGTGACGAATCGCGATGCCACCACTTTGAGCCATCCAGCAAACCAGCGAGCATGCAATGGAAACATCCCGGATCACCAAAACACATAAAATTCAAGTCACGGGACTCCGCCGGTGAGGTTATGCTGACAGTATTTTTTGACCATGAAGGGCTTTTGTTGGTGGACTTTAAAGAGCCTCGCGTGAACAGCAATGCCAACCAATACATCGACACAGTGGACAAGCTGCATAAAGCCATCAAGAATGGGTGACCTGGCATGCTTTCGCGTGGTGTGATTCTGTTGCACACATTATGCAGGATGCATTAGCACGGAAAGGGTGAGAGGTTCTGCACCACCCAGCCTATAGCCCGGATCTGTCGACATGTGACTTTCATGTTGACAGATCCAAATGGTTCAAGGAGAAACTAAAGTTCTTCTTCGCAGACGGTATGCGTCGCCTTTCCAAACAATGGGATGCGTGTTAATTCTGCCACACCTGCGGATGTAACTCTTCGTTCGTTTATATATATATATCATCATTGTCAACTGTTATGAATCCACTACTGGATGAAGGTCTCCCCAAATTTCTTCCACAATTGTCTGTCTTGAGCGTGTCTCCTCGATGACACACCGGCATGCTTTCGAATTTCATCCATCAATCTCCCATAGGGTCTTCTTCTGGGCCTTTTCCTGCCCCTCGAAATTCATTCAAAAATTTCGGTTTTCCGTCGGTGGTCCGTTCTTCCAGCAACATGTCATGCCCTTACCATTTCAGTGATTTCATTGTGGTCATGATGTCGTCAACTCCTGTCGTTTTCCTTATCCATGAGTTCCTCTGCTTATCTTTCCTGGTTACACCAAGCATGATTCTCTCCTGGGTTTTTTTGCGTTGTCTGCAATCTTTGTTTGTCTTTTTTACGCTTTCCAACCGTAGGTTGAAGAAGCGTGTATGCTTCAGCTTTTTCCGTCCGTCCGTCTGTCCGTCCGTCCGTCCGTCCGTCGGCACGATAACTCTCGTAGAAATGGTTCGATTTCGATGAAATTTTAGTATGTGGTAGGGGACCACTGGGGACAAACCCTATAAAAAATGGACAAAATGTGGTCAAAGGTTAGGACACAGGAGCGGGATCTATTCCATAGCCCTTATGCATCATAACTTACGTAAAAAAGGCTTCGATTGCGACAAAACTTTATTATGTTATTTCGGAGGTATACCAAACCGGTTCTGTTGAATATCATCGAAATGGGATCAAAGGTCAGGGCACAGGACCGAGATTTATTACACAGCCATTATTCGCATAACTTGAATAATTATTTCTGGTATGTTGGAAAGCGTATCATATTCAATGTATTGCATGATTTTACTAACTTGTTTAGTTAAGGTCCATGTCTCTGCTCCATTCGTAAGCACTGGCAGGAATAAACCCTTATCTTTTAAGACATAATGGCATACCTTTCGTAAAAATTGTACTGTTTCTTCCAAAAGTTATCCATCCAAGTTTTACACGCTGATTAATTTCTTCATCAATGTGACCCTTACTTCATATCTGCTGCCCAAGATAAATGTAGGTATCGGTTGTCTCAAGCTTTTCACCATCAATAAATAAATCTTCGTTTCTTGTAAAAGCAATATACGTCACTTTTGCCTTCTGAAAGTTCATTTTTAATTCCACTTCTTTACTCTTGTCAGCAAGTTCTTGGATCGTATTCTGCGGTTCAGAAGTCGTAGTTGCAAAAATGACAAGGTCATCAGCAAAACGAACGTGATTTGAATTCTCTGCATAAATCTTTTTCTCTTTGTCCCATTTCAGTGATTAAAAAATATTTTCCAATGTGGGATTAAAGAGTTTGGGAGATATGATTTCACCTTGTCACACTAGCCTTCCAATTTTTATTAGTGCTGCATCCTCAAATATCCAAACTTTTGCAGTTGCATTTTCATAGATACTATTAATAATGCTAATGTATGCATCTGCAATACCGCAATATTTCAAAGCAGTTGTAACTGCTGATGGTTTTACGGAATCGAAGGCCTTTTCATAATCAATAAAAGCCTTGCATAATGGGAGTTCATATTTTCTTGTTCTTTCAGTTAGTTCTCTAAGTACATGGACATGATCTTCAGTGCTGTAGATACTATTGAATTCAGCTTCTTCTCTTGCCTGAGCCATGTCCAGTTTTATCTTCATGCGATGTGAAGGAACCAAAGTGAAAATTTTATAAACAACTGATAGGAGGCTGATGAGCCTGTAGGTCCTGAGATCCTCAACGTCACCTTTTTATGTAGAAGGATCATTGTAGCATTATCCCAATGCTCAGGAATCTTACCTTCGTTGAGACAGCTGGTGAAAACTTGGGCGAGTGAAGTTTCAATTTTTCCACTTGCTTCTTGTACTCTCGTGGACAAGAAATTTGCACACCTAGAAGAAAACATGCCACAACCGCGAAACTTTGCAAATAGCTAGGGTGCGTTTGGTGCGAGTCCGCATAACCGCACACCTTGTGGCGGCGCTGCTAGCACGAACCGGCAGCCTTATAAACCGGAGTGTAGTCGATGCCCCATGAAAGAGAAAAGCACCGGCCGGCGCAAGCTAGATTATACAGAGTGACAAGAATGCCGGGTAGACAGCAGAGACGTCGATGTACGCAACTTACGGGCTTTGAGAGAGGCTTGTTCATCGGGCTGAAAACAGCAGGTTGGTCGGCGCGCCGTATAACCCACCACGTGAATCGTTCTGACCATACTGTCCGACTGTGTTGGGAGCAGTGGGCACGTGACGGCACTGCCACACGGCGGGTGTATCCGAACGAACCAGGAGGATCACCCGTAGAGAGGACCGACAGATCGTGCGGCAGGCACGAATGGATCCCTCGGGAACATTGTCCACTCTACCGGCAAATGTAGCGGCTCTTGTGTGCCAACGAGCCATTTCCTGAAGCCTCGCGGAAGCGAATCTGCGATCCCAGCGCCTCTTACGTGTTCTGCCATTAACACCGGAACATCGCCGGCTCCGTTTGCAATGGTGCCAGGCGAAAGCGACGTGGAACGCCCCATACTGGCGACGTGTGGTGTTCAGCGATTACTGTCGGTTCGTTTTGGGGACAGTTGATCATCGTGTCCGGGTGTGGAGGTCCCGGGGTCAACGGCACAATTCCCACCCTGCTATCGAGCGTCCCACCTACCCCACTGCAGGCATTATGGTCTGGGGAGCCTTTATGGTCTATTGCCTACGATAGCCGATCAGCTCTATTAGTGGTACATAGATCATTGTCGGGCCAGCGGTATGTGGATGAGATCATACGGCCCCATGTGCTCCCACTCCTAGGCGGAATTCTAGGTGCGCTATACCAGCTGGGTAATGCCATCCCGCACACGGCTCGGGTTTTCCAGGACTGACTACGTCATGTTCATACAGTTCCATGGCCTGCCCGCTCCCCGAACATGTCCCCTATCCAGCATGTGTGGGACCAGTTGAAACGCCGATTGACTCTGTGCCGCACTATCCGGTATTTGGAGCACACCGTCCAACAAGGGTGGACCCTCTTCAGCAGGACATCAGGCTCTTGTTCGCCTCTATGCTGGACCATATTGCAACATGTATCACCGCACGAAGCGGTGCGGTGATACATGTTGTGTGTATTAATGCAGGACAACTACAGATGCCTCTGTAATTGTCCTGCATTAATACATACAATTGACGTGGATTAGGAACATCAAACAGAAGTCATTTCTCTTTCCACGTTTTTAAGTGAGTCACGGAAAAATTATCATCGGCCGCCACCGGGAATTGAACCCAGGTCTTCCAGTTACGCGCTGGACATGCTACCATTTCACCACAGCGGCTTTGAATTCTCCAGACTCACATGTGATTAATTGCCAAACCACATGGCTGGTTGCTTCTTGGAGACCCGCACAATGGTGGGGATTTCCCAAAGATGGTAAGAAGCAACTGGTGCAGTGGTAGCATGTCCAGCGAGTAACTGGAAGACCCTGGGTTTGATTTCGTTGGCGGCCGATGATAATTTTTGCCACCCTCAGACGCTCATCTTTCCTCCACCGGTTCCAGTAGTCCGGTGTGCTCTCCGCTCTTTTCGCCTTCTCGGGGCTCTTCTGATGCCTCTAGTGCCGTTGCCTTTGTTTCACCTTCTTCTGGTTGCCATGATCGGTCCTCGCTCTTTCGCACAGCTCCTTTTCTAGATTCGTTTGAAACCCCACCCTCTCCGGCTTCTGTTGTTCCTGCAGTTACCTCCTTACATATGCCATCCGATTTTGCACCCTATTCACCTCACCAGATTCCCGAGACGCCGCTTGTTCTTTCTACGTCGTCTCGTCCTGTTCGTCAACATTTTCCTACTGGTATTGCCCCTAATAAGAAGCGTCGTCATCGGTCTAATCGCAAGACTCGCGCTAAGTGTGCCGCTGTGGTTATGTCTCCTCATCGTTCTTCGCCAGGCTCCGCTCCTGATCCTGTTGCCGTCACTTTTGCTCGCCTTCTTGACAGTCCCTCTGTTGTGCCTGATCTTGTTGCTCGCCTTCAAGTTGTTCCCGAGTTTACTCAGACTCTTTCTTTAGATGCCGCTTTCCCATTGTTCTTTGACTCTTCTCACGATGCTCCACTTAATCACTTTATTGCTTCCAACGATCCGGCAGTTTACTCATCTCTGGTTGACAATCTTAGCGCTTTTTACTTTGCATTTTTTCACCTTTCGGGCTCTTACCCGGCAGTTGAACGTTACTATGGATTGTCTTGACGACTTCATTTATCATGCTCAACATTGTCTTCTTCGGTGTCCACCTGATTAGCTCCTGTGTGGTTTTGTTTGATGATTGATTTCTGTTGTGTTTTCTTAGCTATGTTTCTCCCTGCCTCTTTCAGCCCTTGTTGTTTCGTTCTCCTCTTTGTTAAGTATTTTCTCTCGTGCCTGGTTTTTTTTTTCTCATCATTCTGCTTTGTGAGCTTTTTTTGTGTGTTTTGTCTTACGATGTCATGCCTGCATCCGCTTTACATGACCATCATCAACTACCTCGCACCGTTCGTTCTGCTTCTGTTTTTCTGTGGTTCAACCATGCCCCCTGCTCGATTTTCCCGGAGTGCCTACCAGTGTGTTGCTTCCTACCCTGCTATGTTTTGTATAGTATGTCTAACTGCTATGCCACTGTTAGACAGAAAATGCCAATTTTAAAGAAAGTAATAGTTTTTCCTTAATGTCGTGTTTCTTTTCAAAGTGGCATTAGTATCATTATTTCTCTTTTTGTCGGAGGATGGAGCCCAATAACCACAGATGGACAGCAATAATTTCGCACCAATAATTTCGTTTTTTCCTTAAAAGGAAGAAGGAATAGTTCCTCGGTTTTCTACTCATCATGTTGCTCCCTGGTTCCAGGTATGGTGCTTTCTCTATTTGCTGGCTCAGCCGTTCCTCTGCTCAGTGACTGTTCCCTGTGTGCTTCACCTCGTGTTGTATCTGCCACCGACTACTTCGCATGTTTGTAACACACTGCTTTGTGCCTCTGCCATGCTCCGTTTCTTTCTGTGATGCCTTGCATGTTTACTACATACTGCCTTGCGTCGTTTGTTTCCGCTCCGAGATTTTTGCTGTTTTACTATGCCATGCATTTTCCTGTTCTCTTGTGTACTGTTCCTTGAGACACACTGAAGAGATGTTGAAACCGTCACGCTGTTTTTGGAATGTCTTTTCAACTGCTACATTTCAAAGCTAGAAACGGAGAGATCTTTAAGATAATGACAGGGACGAATGCAAGACTTTTTGAAAATAAATTACTTCTTCATTATCCTCCATTACCCTTTATACAAATATCTCAAAAACTATCCAGATTCGAAAGATAAAGATGTACTAATTCCGGTTCACGCGATGCTAACGAATAGCTATTCTGAAACAGGAAATGTTCGGGGCAGCTGAAATCGTGGGACATTTTTAAACACCTCAAAAACTATTGGGGTTCAAAAGATAAAAATGGAGTTCTTCTCGGTTCATACGATTTACTAACGAATGGCTATTTTGAAATTTTGAATTTCCATGGCGGGGGTTGAAATGGTCGGCCCCGAATTTTCTCAATCCTTTTTTTTTTTTTTTACTACCTCAAAAAATATTGCGGTTCAAACGATAAAAATGCAGTTCATTCCGGTTCATACGATTTACTAACGAATGGCTATTTTGGAATTTGGAATTTGAATAATGGCGGGTGGCTGGGGAAATGGTTGACTCCGAATTTTCTTCATCCTTTTTTCTTAAATATCTCAAAAACTCCTACGGCTCAAACGATAAAAATGGAGTTCATTCCACTTCATACGATTTAGAAATTTTGAATTTCCGTGGGGGGGGGGGCGGTGTAATGGTCGGTCTCTGTCTGTATATGTAAATTCTCAAAATTATTTTTTATATATCTCAAAAACTATTGCGGTTCAAACGATGAAAATGGAGTTCTCGGTTCATACGATTTACTAACGAATGGCTATTTTGAAATTTTGAATTTCCATGGCGGGAGTGGGGGTGGGGGGCTGGTGAAATGGTCGGTCTCTGTATATGTAATTTCTCAATATTATTTTTTTAATATCTAAAAAGCAATTGCGGTTCAAACGGTGAAACTGGAGTTCTCCTCGGATCATGCGATTTACTAACGAATGGCTATTTTGAAATTTTGAAATTCCATGGGAGGGGGGTGAAATTGTCGGCTTCAAATTTTCTGAATCCTTTTTTCTTTAGATATGTCAAAAACTATTGCGGTTCAAACAATAAAAATGGAGTTCATTCCTGTTCATACTATTTACTAACAAATGGCTATTTCGGAATTTTGAATTTCCATGATGAGGGGGCGGGCGTGAAATGGTAGGCCTGTAACATTCTTTTTAAATACCTCTAAAGCTATTGCGGTTCGAACGATGAAAATGGAGTTCTTTTCGGTTCATACTATTTGCTAACGAATGGCTATTTTGAAATTTTGAATTTCCATGGTGGGGGGCGGGGGTGGGGGCTGGTGAAATGGTGGGTCTCTCTGTATATATGCAAATTCTCAATATTATTTTTTAAATATCTCAAAAACTATTACGGTTCAAACGATAAAAATGGAGTTCATTCCTGTTCATACGATTTACTAACGAATGGCTATTTCGGAATTTTGAATTTCCGTGATGGAGGGGGGGGGGCGGGATGGTAGGCCTGTGACATTCTTTTTTAAATACCTCAAAAATTATTGCGGTTCAAACGATGAAAATGGTGTTCTTTTCGGTTCATACGATTTGCTAACGAATGGCTATTTTGAAATTTTGAATTTCCATGGTGGGGGTAGTTTTTGAGATATTTAAAAAATAATTCTCAATTTTATTTTTTAAATATCTTAAAAACTATTGTGGTTCAAACAATAAAAATGGAGTTCATTCCGGTTCATACGATTTACTAATGAACGGCTATTTTGGAATTTGGAATTTCCATGGTGAAGGGGGGGTATTGAAATGGTAGGTCTGTAACATTCTTTTTTAAATATCTCAAAAACTATTGCGGTTTAAACGATGAAAATGGAGTTCTTTTCAGTTCATACGATTTACTAGCGAATGGCTATTTTGAAATTTTGAATTTCTATGGTGGGGGGGGGCTGGTGAAATGGTCGGTCTCTGTGCGTATATGTAAATTCTATTATTTATTAAATATCTCAAAAACTATTGCGGTTCAAACGATACAAATGGAGTTCATTCCTGTTCATACGATTTGCTAACGAATGGCTATTTCGGAATTTTGAATTTCCATGATGAGGGGGGGGAGGTGGGAAATGGTAGTCCTGTAACATTCTTTTTTAAATATCTCAAAAACTATTGCAGTTCAAACGATCAAAATGGAGTTCTTTTCGGTTCATACGATTTGCTAACGAATGGCTATTTTGAAATTTTAAATTTCCATTGGGGGGGGGACTGGTGAAATGGTCGGTCTCTCTGTATATATGCAAATTCCCAATATTATTTTTTAAATATCTCAAAAACTATTGCGGTTCAAACGATAAAAATATAGTTCATTCCGGTTCATACGATTTACTAACGAATGGCTATTTAGAAATTTTGAATTTCCATGGTGGGGGAGGGGGGGGGGCTGGTGAAATGGTCGGCCTCCCATATTTATATGTAAATATTCAATATTATTTGTTAAATATCTCAAAAACTATTGCGGTTCAAACGATGAAAATGGAGTTCATTCCGGTTCATACGATTTATTAACGAATGGCTATGCTGAAATTTGAAATTTCTATTTTTTGGGGATACCATTTCACCAACCCCCCCCCCCCCCCTCCACTTTGTTTTTTAAATAACTCAAAAACTATTGCGGTTCAAACGAAAAAAATTGAGTTCATTCCGGTTCATTCGTGGTACAAACGAATGGTGCAAAAAAAAATTAAAAATTCAGTGGTGGTGGGGCTGTCGTTTCACTCCCCCCCCCCACTTTGTTTTTTAAATATCTCCAAAACTATTGCGGTTCAAACGAAAAAAACCGAGTTCATTCCGGTTCATACGTGATACAAATGAATGGTGACTGAAAAATTAAAAAAATCCGTGGTGTGGGGGCTGGTGAAATGCACCTAATTTTCATTGCCCTTCGGATGCTGTTTTAATAACCTGTGACGTATATTGTAGATTAACTTTCCTTTTTTAGTTTCTTTCCCTATGTAAATCTTGAGTTTATTCTCAGTATTCTTCACGCTTAACGAAATATCTTTTCCCTCAAACGAATATGTTTGGGCCGCCCCGGTGGCGCAGTGGTCTAAGCGATGGCCTCTGATTATTCGTCCGAACGGGGTCCGGGTTTGAATCCCGGTGAGGCATGGATGTTGTGTTTGTCTTACGGCACTGGCTCTCTCCCTTCCCTGGAACCAGTGACCCTAAATTAGGGACGGGCGACTGCTTATAGCCCATTGAGTTGCTCACGGTGGTCGTTAAACCTCCAATAAAAAAAAAAAATACGTTTGGCAACACAATTGAGGTTGAATGCACGTGACGTATGCCTGATCGTGATAAGAACAAGAGATAAAAACGACGACTGATCGATTGCTTAAGAGCGTTGTGAGAGAGCGATTATTAAAAGCGTTGGATTGTAAACTGATTATTGAAAGGAGTGTTGGGATCATGTGTGGTGTGTGGAGTACATTGTGATGTTATCGTTCAGTTATGGAAGTGTTTTCTACAGCCTGAATAAAGCTTTTCCGTAAGTTGACTTCTGTTGTTTCGTATGGACGTTAAGGCTTTCTTTCATTTAGGAACTATTTCTTAGTATATTGATGTGTTAAAACAGCGTTGAAGTACAAAAGACTTTTACGCTACAAACCTATCTACGGAAAAGTAAACAAGGTACTTTCTTTTTTTCTTTGATTGGAGGTTTAATGACCACCGTGAGCAACTCAATGGGCTATAAGCAGTCGCCCGTCCCTAATTTAGGGCCACCGATTTCAGGGAAAGGAGAGAGAGAGAGAGCCAGTACCGTAAGACAAACACAGCATCCATGACTCATCGGGATTCGAACCCGAACTCATCTCGGACGAATGATCAGAAGCCATTGCTTAGACCACTGCGCCACAACGTGCTTGGTAGGAGAAAATATTTAGAGCTACAGGACGAAAAACATGAGACTCATTTTTACTTGGCAAAGCCCAAATTGCATTATAATGTCAAAAAAAAAAAAAAAAAATGAAAAAAGGAACATCTTGAACTGAGTGGGCCGCAGGGTGGTCAAGAAAAGAGCCTGACCTCGCACTCCCTTGGCGACGTCTCATGCGGAACTTATTCTATTGTCCATATGTGAGTGCTTCATTTTTAAACATTTATTTTCTACTAATAAATTCCTCACTTTAAAACCATATTTGCACATCACGAAGCTGCGACAATACTAAGTAACGTGGCCTTGTTCGTCAAGGATTTTGTTCTACGTTTTTATAGGCACCAAAACGCAAATACATATAACGAGCAAGAAGTTGCTTTTCTTTTTTCTTTTTCTTTTAATTAAAGGTCATAGCTTTCGTGTGCTTGTGTTTTCCATGAGAATTTCAAACACTACTTAGTGATAGTGCATTAGCATTTTGTTGACTTTGCTCTTTTGGCATAATTAACATTCACAGTTGCACCATTTTTTAATTTACTTGTGTGCAAATCACAAAAGTCAATATCACCTCTGTTTGCTTTCACTTCAAGCTCTCCAAAGAGGACTTTCGTTTTTATTTTAATATTTGCACGTGATCTCAGTAAGGACACAAAGAACCAGTTTCAAAATTTTATGCGCTACTTTTCCTTTAACTTTTAGTGTCAATAGCAAGACAAACGAAGACCTCCATTTTTGCAAGGCCAATGGAACAATGTCATGTACGGGAGGTTTTGGTTTGCCCGTGTTATTTGTCCGTGAGACAGAAAGAATGAAAATTTATCGCCGCAGACCGGACCTGATAGTCGGTTCACTTAGCTAAATGTGCTGTCTAAGGCTTTTAACAAACGATTAGTCTTCGAAAGGTTTTCGAAACCAATTGTTTATTCAGACTTACAGAGGAGTCACGACAGAAAAAGAAAGCACACTGTAAAAAATAAGTGGTGTGAATTCACGGAAAATTTCTAAAAATAACGTGAGCAAAGTTGCCTGTAGGTGTCCGTCTTTTTCAGAAATTTCCGTTTTTAAAACAGCCCGTTTATTTTAACTTCCGTATTTTTACAGATTTTCCGTAGTCAGAAATTCCGTTTATTTCAGAAAAATTCCATTTCAGGTTCTTCCATATTTAAACTGAAATTCCGCAAAACCGACGGACCAACATTTCTCAGCCCTTGCCACAGAGCTCTTCCGTTGCGTTAGGATCGAACCCCCGTCGTTGTTTGGGTTGTTTTAATAGTTAACCAACGCCTTTAACCATTGAGTCGCACACGATCAAAGATTTGAGCCACGTACTGCATAAAACAAATTGGGCGATGATGATTTTTTTTTTTTTTGGCATTAATGCAAGTGATTTGGTCATTTTATTTTCGGTTGGAGCTTATTATTTTTCTGAATAGATTTGCAATATGTTTGTTATTTTTCGGTAGGAGGACTTTTCACAAATTAAGCATTTTTTCATCGTGATTTTTCGAAGCAACAAATGCTTTGCAACTTGATCTTTTTTAAATTGACAATGACTTTCAGTTATCTTTAAACAAGTTAGTAAAATCATGCAATGCATTGATTATGATACGCTTTCTAACATACCAGAAATCATTACTCAAGTTATCAGGATAATGGCTATGGAATAAATCCCGCTCTTGTGTCCTGACCTTTGACCCCATTTCGATAATATTCAACACAACCGGTTCAGTATACCTCCGGAACAACATACTAAAGTTTTGTCGCAGTACAAGCATTGTTAGTCAAGTTATGAGGATAATGGCTGTGAACAAATTTCGCTCCTGCGTCCTGACCTTTGACCCCATTTCAATGATATTAAACAGAACCGGTTCAGTACATCTCCGGAACAACATTATAAAGTTTTGTCTCAATGGAAGCATTTTCACGTAAGTTATGACGCATAAGAGCAATGGAATGGATCCCCGCGCCTATGTCCTGACCTTTGACTCCATTTCGCCCATTTTCAAACGGAGGCGTCCCCAGGTGGTCCCCTCCCATATACTAAAATTTC
This sequence comes from Macrothele yani, assembly GCA_039090855.1. NCBI lineage: Eukaryota > Metazoa > Arthropoda > Arachnida > Araneae > Macrothelidae > Macrothele > Macrothele yani. The sequence goes on along the minus strand of CM076990.1, from coordinate 65,186,569 downwards.
ATCGAAATCGAACCATTTTTACGCGAGTTATCGTGCGGACGGAAGAACGGACAGGCGGACAAAGCTGGAGCACATACGCTTCTTCAACCTACGGTTGGAAAGCGTAAACAAGTTAGTGAAATCATGCAATGCATTGATTATTATACGCTTTCTAATATACCAGAAATCATTACTCAAGTTATGAGGATAATAGCTGTACAATAAATCTCACTCCTATGACCTGACCTTTGACCCCATTTTGATGATATTCAACAGAACCGGTAATAACATAATAAAATTTTGTCTCAATCGAAGCATTTTTACGTAAGTTATAACGCATAAGGACGATGGAACAGATCCCGATCCTATGTCCTGATCTTTGACCCCATTTCACCCATTTTCAATAGGGTTCGTCCCCATGCGGTCCCCTACTACATACTAAAATTTCATTGAAATAGAACTATTTTTACGCGAGTTATCGCGCGGACAGACGGACAAAGCTGGAGCATATACGCTTCTTCAACCTACGGTTGGAAAGCGTAAAAACGGTGCAATGTACTCTTTTATAATATTATTTCACAAAAAAGAACCTCCTAAATATAAAATTTACTCTTCATAGCTAAAATAGCTTTTGTCTAAAGACTGATACATAGACATCGTATAATCACCTGTACAATAAATTAAGTAGTCGGTTTCTTACCGTAACACAATACAGAATAAATAGCTGGTGCACGAAATAGGGGACAGCAGAAGAAATATCCTGTGCCACAATGAACAAAATTCATGCGATATGCTATTCACAATATCTGATCTCGCTTCGGAACTTCAAAATTCGACGGATGATTGAAATTTAAAAGTTAATCAAACCTCAAGTATTCTCACCAATCGCTCCTATTACCGGAAATTTCTCGTCATACGAATACAGAAAAAGTGAGAACGTAGTTTTTCCGTTAATATACGAAAGGAATAGCGGAAAGGTTTCTGAATATTCAGAATTTTCCGTTAACACATCTCTAAACGGTACTTTACCGTCAAGGGCGGAAAGGTTTCTCTAAACGGTACTTTACCGTCGTAGGCGGAAAGGTTTCTGAAAATTCAGAATTTTCCCGTGGAACGAAAAATCCGTGAAATTCAGGTTTCTTTCCGTCATTTCACAGAAAAGGTTGTATCAGAAATATGCTTCGTTAATTAACGAAAGAAATAACGGAAAATAACTCGTGAATATCAGAATTTTTTTTTACAGTGTACTCTATTATATTAAGCTTTGCTGATTTTCCATGGAGGCCCGAAAAGACTAATATGCTCTATTTTTTTCTGGAGCATAAAGTTCTCGATAGAATATAGTATTGCAAGACGAAACCGTAAAAAGCACAAGATGGTGTGTCTTCTGGGCACGATATCTCCGTGCTTGAGTTTCAGTTATTACGAAATATTACGGAACATTTTTTTATTTGTTTGTGTGTTTTTTATCAAGAGAAGTTTTCACCGCACCAGAGTCTTGGAGATGACGTCATTCTTGTTCTTTCTCATGTTTTGTAACTCCTTGGCTGTTTTGACACATAAAACATGCCGGTGAAGTGTTAATGTACTTCATTTCTGCAGCTTTTAAAATTTTGTAACACAGCGACGAGCCAGTGAAATAACTACTCATCGCTTCCCGATGTCTGCTCAGCGTGAATGAAGCACAAGAATTTTTTCCCCTGAAGGTGTTCGAGATTCCTCCTCGGTTCAATAGGGCAGTTGTCTTCCTCCTCAAGAGGTCAATGGCCGTTTGCGCAATCGAGGGAGGTTTTCGTCTTTTGAAAATCGTATGAGCACTTGATTTCTAAGCAGATATAAAAAAAAAAAAAAAAGAAAGAAAGATTAACGAACATAACCAACCCAATCTAAATATATCCCGCACGAATGGTTAACGCTCTCAAAGAAGGCTTGAAATGTTCTGCTTTCCCCCAAAAAACTTTGAATGCAGGGTGGAATTTGAATTATCAGGGCGGATTTCAATTTGTTTTCGAGATTACGCGTCAACGACAATGCAGGGTGAAGACGGCATTCCCATAGGTGGACCGCTTGAAGAGTGAAAGGCCGTAGATAATTAAATTCAATGAAATAGATACAACGCTGAAATTCGGGTCACACTTTAAAACGCCTTACCATGTTATATAGGGGTAATTATCATTTGGAACAGCATACACGGAGGGTTAAATAAGTTTTAATCCAGAGTGTCATGGAGTAAAGCATGGACGTCAATGCTTGTCAGTAATGCAACGTCTTTCAGGGCCTTCCAGATGACGCAGTGATCTAAGCGCTGGGTCCGGGTTCGAATCTCGGTAAGACATGAATGTTGTGTTTGTCTTAAGGCACTGGCTCTCTCGCTTCCCTGAAACCAGTGGCCCTAAATTAGGGACGGGTGACTGATTATATAGCCCATCAAGTTGCTCACGGTGGTCGTTAAACCAACACTCAAAAAAACGATAAAGATGACACCGAATTTTCGGTTCTAATGAGCACGTCTTTTGAATCTGTTCTGACGCGAATTAAATTTATCAAAGCTATTCAAAATCAATGGAACTGGTATGGAAAACAGTAGTATCTGACAAAACAAAGAAGTTTTTTAATCGAGGTTTTAGTTCCAAAGATATTGCTGTAAACAGAAACGTGTACTTACGCCCTCTGGTGGCAGACTTCTGCATTAAGAAAAATTTGAAATTATATGAGGTACATTTCACAGCACTCTCCAACAAAGAAAGAATTTTTCAAATCGGGATTCACAGAAGCAAAAATATCGACAAATATAAGATATGAATCTACGTCTCTGGCGGGGAAAATATGCATTATTGTGAAAAAAGTATTCTCAAAAGATTTTCCGACGTGAGCGGCATCGGTCCACGAAAGAATTTTGCAATCGAATTTTCAGGAGCTCAGATTTTGCTGTAAATACATCAGAAGCAGAAATTAACACTTACTCCCCCAGATGACCAAACCATTCTTTACCAAATATTAGAAAATATATGCAAAACGTTTTCCAACAGGAGCTATGTGTGATACAGGAAGATTTTTCAAATCGGAGTTATGGAAGCAGAGATATCGGAGAAAACGCAATTTACCATAACGCCCCCTAGCGGAAAGTCTAGGAATTACTTGAAAATTTTGAATTTATATGAAAAACATTTTGCACCGGAAACGCTATCCAACAAAGAAGGAATTTTTCAAATCGGGTTCTTAGAAGTAGAGATATTGACAAAAATAAGATATACATCTGTGCCCTCTGGCGGGGAAACCATGCATTATTTTAAGAAGAAAATATGCCGAAAAGGTTTATCTACGTGATTAGCACCGGTCTAGGAAAGAATTATTTCATTCGAGATTTCAGAAACTCAGATTTTGCTGAAAATAAATCAGAAGCAGAAATTAGCATTTACGCTTTTTGGTGACCAAACCATTTTTTTACTAGAAATTAGAAAATCATGCAAAGGTTTGCTCCTCAGGAACTGTATCCGCCACAGAAAGAATTTTTCAAATCGGAGGTTTAGAAGCAGAGATATCGGGGAAAACGCACTTTATTTGTAGGCCCCCTACCGAAAAATCTACGCGTAACTTGAAAAAGTGACTATACCTAAAATATTCTTCGACATAAATGGAAATCGAAAGGTAGAAAAATTTTTTTTTTCAATCGGATGTTTAGAAACAAATATATGGAATAAAATGTATTTTGAATTTGATATCACCTGCACTTTACGCCCACTAGCGGAGAAATTATGCATCGTAAAAACAAAAAAAACTAAATGAAGGATGATCATTCGCACATTTCAAGCTTCCCAATGCAAAAAGAAGTCTTCAAATCGGGCTAATATTTGTAGAGATGTGGTGTCCACAGAGGGAAGGATGGACAACCCGGTAATATAAGCACGATCTTTTATACAAAAGACGTGCAAAAAATTGCTTTGTTAATGAGGCGGAAATAATAAGAATTATCTGAATGTAAAACGTAGGGAAAATAACTGAATTTCTACACTGTAAATAATAAGTAGTGTGAATTCACGGAAAATTACAACGGGCAGCAAAGTTGTGGGCAGCGGCGGATCCAGAAGTTTACTCAAGCGGGGTGGGGGGGGTATAAAAAGAGGAGAGAAGACATTATGGAAGTTTTTTTTTTAGGTATACATGATACATATTGGCGGTGCCGTTCCTACCTGGCGTTCCTTTGCAAGGTTTTTAAAACAATTTCACTTGCTTCAGGAATGTTAAATCGTTAAATACCTGAACGAGAGCCTTACCCTGTTTCGAGATGTTACAAACGCTAGACAATATGACAATAGCAAAGAACTAATGAAGAATACCCCCATGCTTTTCCCCCGCTGTCAATGACTTCCCTTTATCTTTTGCGCTCTCTCTCTCTCTCTCTCTCTCTATCTCTTTCTCTTTATTCTATTCCCTTCTCTTTCTTTTGTTAGCGAAGCTAAATCAATACAATACGTATTTTAAATCCAATTCTATAGTAAGTCTAATTCTTAAACTGAAAAAATATGCAAAGTTAATCATTCACGATCTTCGCTACTTTAAACGTAAAAACTTCGTTAGGGTGGGTGAGGGGAGACGATCGTCCCAGTCGCTACCCGCTGGATCCGCCACTGGTTGTGGATAGGTCTCCGACTTTTAACGAAAATTTCCATTTTGAAAAGTCTGCGTTTCTAATAACGGAAACTATTGGGTATGTGTATAAGTTTTACCTGTGTTCGTAGGCTACAAAGAGAGGAGAACACAACAAATAGGGATTTCACATAATTGTCATCATTCTGTATGACCTCTTGCCATCTATCTATGAGTAGGTGAATACTACGCCGGAAAAACTCCTGTGTTTTAAAAGTCATGTAATGCCGTTTTCACATCGTTTACATCATTGAAGGTTTGGAGAGCGAAGGCGTTCTGTAACGATCGAAAAAAGTGGTAGTCCGTAGGTGCCAGGCCAGGGGAATACGCCTAGGTGAGGCAATACTTCCCGACCAAAGTCCAGTCATTTTTTGCCGAGTGATTAAAGCAGCATGAGGTCTGGCGTTATCATGATGAAGGATCACGCCTTTGCGATTGACGTGTGCTGGCCGCTTCGATGTTACTTGTCCTCGCAATCTGTCCAACTGTTGGCAGTAGAGGTCAGCATTTATTGTTCATTTAGGTGCCAATACCTTCCAATGGATTATTCCCTGGACATCCCACTAAACACTCAACAAAACCTTTTTGTGATGTAGTCCTCCTTTTGAGGTCGATGGAGCAGGCTCTGCACCTTGGCACACAGTCCGTCGAAGCTTTACATTACGGTACAGTACCCATTTCTCAACACCCGTTACAATTCGTCCCAAAAAACGATTCATTTCTGTGACGAGAAAGCAAAGAAACACAGGTACAGATTCTCTCCTCTCGTTGCTTTGCAGAAAGCTGGTGCGGAACCCAGTTATCGAACTTGGTGATGAACCCAAGCGTATGCATCCGTCTTTCGACTGTTGTTCTGTGTACAGACAACGTTTCCGCTAATTCCTGGACGGCTGGATGTTGGTCATTTCTCATGGCTTGGTCCACATCCTCGTCAGAAACCACGGATGGACGTCCAGGACGTGTTTAATCTTTACAGCTTCTGTCTCAGCCCCGGAAATTCCGAAACCAACGGCGACACGTGCTATCATTAACTGCATCCTCCACATACACTTGACAGATGTTGCGACAAGCCGCGGCTGTAGTACTGCCTTTATCGAACTCGTACAGTAAACAATGTCTAATGTGCTCCTTATCACATGCCATGCTACACCGTCCGTGATTTCCGTTACGAATGACTTACTCGGACAAACCTAGTGCCACTATATGCTCTACTGCTCCACGCTTTATTGGCCGAACAATTTGGCATCGCGGCGTCATCTGTGACGTAACGACTCCGATCGCTATTCGTCATCTGTGACGTAACTAAGTACGATCGCTATTTGTATCTATTACAAAAACGAGTAGAACTTTTGCACACACCCAATAATTCTGTTTTTTTTTTTTTTTTGGTTTTTTTTTACAGAAATAACAGCTTTTTCCGTTTTTATACGGAAATTTCCGAGCTTCTAAAATCTTCGATTTTAACCTTTTCAATTCCCTATGCGGAAGAAAGCTTCACTCCCACATTCCTTTTTCCAGCCTATTTGAATAATGTACAGTCCAACCTGCTGTTAATGCAGCGGACGCAGTGCAGGACTGACGAAGTGAAGAAAGCCCTTCTCTTCGCTGAGGCTCAAGCACACTTTAGTTTGAACCAATCGGACAATTACTACCAGAACACGTTTAAGGTAGAAACGAAGCGGACTTGAGTAGCGCGATGATGAAATGTTTTTCGCTATGAATGCGGGTTAATTAGTCATTTGCGTTTCCGTAATAGCTCATTATTTTTCTGAATAGGTTTATAATACGTAGGTAATTTCAAAGATTTTTCACACTGCGTAGGCGCTGCCCGTAGAATGATGCAGTCTTTCCAATCGTTGCGCCAGTTGTGAGTCAGACTTCAGTATACAAAGTTGTATCCACATTTGCTGGCTAATTTGTTCCTGATCTGAAAAATTCTGCCTAGAAATGGGGAAAGAAAGTGAGTCAGGTCAGATCTCGCTTAGCGACCAGCGATCCTACATTAAAATTGAAATTTTGCAAGGAAAATCCACTACCGAAATTCATAAAGCTTTGTATGAAGTTTGTGGAGTTAGTGTAGTGGATCGTAACACAGTGTCACGGTGGGCTTCTCGTTTCCGCCAAAGTCGGAAAAGCATCGAAGACGACCCAAGACGCGGCCAGCCATCTGATGCAACGGACGACACTTCTGTGGTTATTGTCAAAAGAATTTTGGAAAAAGATCGACAGAAAGCATGTGAAGAGATTGCATGTGAGGCAAACATGTCTACCGCTTCGGTTTTCAGAATCTTAACTGAAAAATTAGAGAACAGAAAAGTGGCGGCCTAATTCGCCAAAGAAGGCCGACATGCTCGAAGTTAGTGTCATCATTTTGCACGACAACGCGAGACCGCATGTTGCACTTACAGTAAGATATATTCTGGGAAGGGGTATCGTTCACTTGATCGAAAGGTCACTTCACAGAAAATCACTTCGCCGAAAACCACTTGATCGAAAGGTACATTTCACCGAAGGGTCATTTGACCGAAAAGTTCATTTCACCGAAAGGTCACTTCACCTAAAACTTTATTTAATCGAAAGGACATTTGATCGAAAAGTTCATTTCACCGAAGTATTACTTTACCTAAAAGTTCATTATATCGAAAGATCATTTCACCGAATGGTCAGTTTATCGAAAACTTAGAATTTTGTCGTTAGCTAAAGATCTGTTGGAGTGTGGTGCGGGTTTGATAAACTGACAACCGAAACGTTAGGGAATTGTATAAAAATTGCGCTTTTAATTTCTATGAAACACCTCCCCATGAGTAGGTTTTTCGAAATATAAAATTAATTATAAAGCCTAGATATGTGCCTTTTTGTCAAATTTTAATCCTCCGAGCTCATATTCATAAAAGTTACATAGCAAATCAAGTTAATAATGTTCCACTTTTACTCAACCACAAAACATTAATTTTTTGATACAGGACATTTTAACAGATTTTAACCCTACTCATATTTATAAGCATTACATAAAATGTAAAGTAACTTTTTAAGTAAACTTTATGAACACGAACACGCACTTTAAAATTTGCTAAAAAGGCCTAAGCCGATACCTAGGGCAATAAAATTGATTCTTTTTGCCTTAAAATGTGCAACATTATAAAGTTGACTTTTTATGAAAATCTTATGAATATGAGCACGCGCGTTTAAAATTTGCTAAAAAGGCCTAAGCCGAAACCTAGGGCAATAAAAGTGTGATTCTTTTTGCCTGAAAAAATGTGCAACATTATTAATTTTACTTTTTATGTAAACCTTATAAACATGACTTATGTAAACCGTATGAACATGATTGAAATTTTCTGAAAAAGGCCTATTGTCTTAAAAAATAAAAAAAAGATTTGTCTTAAAACTAAATCTTTGCGTTCTCTGTGACACGGCGAAATCAAAAGTGCAATTTCAGTATGATTCCCTCAAGTTTTAGTGGTCTGTCTGCCGAACTTGCACCATGCTTCAACAGATCCTGTAATGAAATCCAAAGTTTTCGTTAAACTGACCCTTCGGTAAAATGACCTTTCGATGAAATGAAGTTTTAGGTAAAGAGACCTTTCGGTGAAATGAACTTTTCGATTAATTGACCCTTCGGTGAAATGTACCTTTCGATCAAGTGACCCTTCGGTGAAATGAACTTTTCGATCAAGTGATCTTTCGGTGAAACAATTTTTTCGGTGAAATGATTTTCGGTCAAGTGACCCTTCGGTGAAGTCAACGTCGGGAAAATGAACCAGACTCTCTGGAAAGGTATGGATGTGAACTGTTCCCCAATCTCCATACAGTCCTGACATGATTTCGGTGAAGTGATTATCGGTCAAGTGACCCTTCGGTGAAGTCAACGTCGGGCAAATGAACCAGACCCCCTGGAAAGGTATGGATGAGAACTGCTTCCCCAATCTCCATACAGTCCTGACATGAGCCCACCAGACTATGACTTGTTCCCAAAGCTGAAGAAGCCACTTCGTGGGAAACGATTCAGGATGTTTCTAATGAGGTGACCCGAGTAATCCGACAATTCAACAATGGGGGTGTCCTGAGAGGAATACAGGACTTGTCCAAACGTTAGGCCCCTGTCATAAAGAAACATGTAGATTACTTCGAAGACCTGTACAGGTATGTTGGGAAATAAATTCGTTTTTAAGAGATAACCTCCATTGTGCAAAACTTTTTGAAATGACCCTCGTAATTTTATTTTTTTCTGTAGGAGGACTTATCACATATAATTAATACATACATTTGACGTGGACCAAAAACATCAAACAGAGGTCATCGCTTTTTCCACGTTTATAAGTGAGTCACGGAAAAGTTCTCATTGGCCGCCACCGGGAATCGAACCCAGGGCCTTCCAGTTACGCGCCGGATATGCTTCAACTGCACCACAGCGGCCACGAATTCCTCCAGACTCAGACACACTAACTGTCAAGCCAATTTGGCAGGTTGCTTCTTGGCGCCCCGCACAATGCTGGGGATTCACCAAAGATGCTAAGCAGCAACTGAACAAATAATTAGAAGGCGCGTAACTGTAAGACTCTGGGTTCGATTCCCTGTGGCGGCCAAATGAGAATTTTTCCGTGACTCACTTATAAACGTGGAAAAAGCGATGATCTCTGCTTGATGTTATTACATATAACCTTTTATTATTATTATTATTATTATGATTTTTCAAAGCAACAGAATGTTTTGGAACTCGAGATTTTTTTAACCTGAAAGTGACTTGTAATTATGCTTAAGAAAAGGTGAAATGTATTACTTCATACTAAAAGGTGTCCCACTCGCTACCGAACCCGGCATTTCTTTAAAATTATTAACACCAATGAAGATATTGCAACGAAATTTGAAGTGGACTTACCTCATTTCCTGCGAAATGTGATGACATCACAACATGTGCTGGAAGTGGCCACCATTTGCGTCCAGACAGCATTGAACACGGTGCTGTCCGCCAGCCAGCCGAAGTGCTCCTTAATGGCAGATACATTATTAAGCGTGGCGCCATTGAGGAGCAGTCCGACAGTCAGCCAGATGCACCTCTCTGCTGCTTTGTTATGCCATTTCTGTGAGCGTGTCTACGCATTACGGTTGTTGACAGCGAGTGCTCGTGCTCGTGGCTATCAGTTCGCGTACGTGTGAAAATGTACAGGTATACTATGGAGGAGCGAATGTTTATTGTTCGCCCTTTTTGGAAAACAGAATGGATGAAGTCTTGTCAACAGCAATTCCTGGAGAGGTTTGCAGGCAGACATCCGCCGAGCAAGTTCACCATTTGGGCATTGTCGAAGAAATTTTAAACCAAGGTGGCTTTATTAGACGACCATGCAGGAGGTCTTCCACAAATGCCCGAAGAAACGATCCAGAATGTAAAGGGCCGACTACTTGTGTCTCCCAGGAAGTGACTTCACCGACTGTCACAGGAAACAGGGTGTTCCAAAAGCACTTGCCAACGTGCTGTGAAAAAAACCGAAGCTTCATGCGTACCGTATCTCCGTGGTCCACGAACTGAAACAGCCTGACCACGTGACACGAGTGGCATACTGTCGATGGTTTCAGACATTTCTTCAGGAAAATCCGGGCATTCTGGACTACACGTGGTTCTCGGACGAGGCGTGATTTTACCTGTCCGGATAGGTCTATACTCAAAATTTCCGTATTTGAGCCAGTGAAAATCCCAACGCGATACATGAAGAACCCTTTCATTCACAGAAAATTGGTGTTTGGTGTGGGATGACCCGGCGACGCGTAATTGGTCCCATATTCTTCGATACAACCATCACAACAGCTGCATATATGGAAATCTTCAACACCTTTGTAAATCAAGTGGACTACGAAGAACTCTCCATTGGATATTACCAGCATGATGGAGCCACATCACACACCAGTTTGGCCGAAATTCAGTCCATTTTCGGTGAACGCGTCATTTCGAAGGGTCTATGGCCACCGCGCTCGCCCTATCTGACGCCTCCTGATTACTTTTTATGGGTATATCTAAACGGAAGAGTTTACCAAAAGAAACCGCGAACCATAGATGCCATGAAGGCAAACATCACCGAAGAAATTCAGGCAATGACGGTGGACGTACTGGCAAAGATTTTCCATAATGTGGTGCTCCGGGTTCAATGCTGTCTGGACGCAAATGGTGGCCACTTCCAGCACATGTTGTGATGTCATCACATTTCGCACGAAACGAGGTAAGTCCTCTTCAAATTTCGTTGCAATATCGTCATTGGTGTTAATAATATTAAAGAAATGCCGGGTTCGGTAGCGAGTGGGATACCCTGTATTATTTCACAAAACCCTTAAATAGAATATCAAACAGAAGTCATCGCTCTTTTCACGTTTATAAGTGAGCCACGGAAAAATTATCATCGGCAGCCACCGGGAATCGAACCCTAGGTGTCGCACTCACTTCCAGTTACGCGCCGGACATGCTACCATTGCACCACAGCGGCCTCGAATTCTCTAGACTCACGTACGACTAACTGTCAAACCACATGGCATGTTGCTTCTTGGAGCCCTGCTGGGGATTCACCAAAGATGGTAAACAGCAACTGAACAAATAACTAGGAGGCGAATGAATAATTAATACACACAATTGACGTGGACTAAGAACATCAAACAGAAGTCATCCCTCTTTTCGCGTTTATAAGTGAGTCCCGGAAATATTCTGATCGGCCTCCACCGGGAATCGAACCTAGGTCTTCAGGTTACGCGCTGGACCACTGCACCACAGCGACCTCGAATGTAGCCTGTCCAGCGCGTAACTGGAAGACCTGGGTTCGATTCCCGGTGGCGGCCGATGGGGATTTTTCCGTGACTCACTTATAAACGTGGAAAGAGCGATGACTTCTGTTTGATGTTCCTAGTCCACGTCAGTTGTGTGTATTAACCTTTAAACAGAAATCTTTTCTCTTGATAGCTAAAACAGCTTTTGTGTTAAAGTGTCCACAGACTGATTACAAAGACATCATACAATCACCAGTACAAACTTCAAGTACCAGGTTTTTACGGTAACACAATGTACAATAGCAAGTGTTAGTGCACCAACTGGAAGGGGAGATATCCGTTGCCAACAATAACCTTAATACACTGAGTGGCCACTTTATTATGACCACCCCCTCAGTACTTCGTTGGGCCACCTTTTGCCTTTAATACTGCGTCGATTCTTCGTGGCATGGACTCCACGAGATGTTGATAGGTGGTTTGTGGAATCTGAGACCATGCTTGATGAATAGCACTTTCCAGGAGTGTGAGATTGCAGGGTTGTGGATCCAGCTGTCTGATGGTTCGTTCAACTTCATCCCACAAATTCTCAATGGGGTTGAGATCTGGAGATTGTGGGGGCCACCTAAGCAAAGTAAACTCACTGGCATGTTCGTGAAACCAATCCTGTACAATACGAGCACTATGGCAGGACGCATTATCTTGTTGAAAGTAGCCATCGCCATTGGGATAAACCATCCACATGATAGGATGCACTTGGTCCGCAACGATGTTTAAATATGATGTGCCAGTCAGACGTTGATCAACACGAATTAAAGGGCCCAAAGCATGCCAGGAAAACATTCCCCAAACCATAACGTTGCCTCCACCAGCTTGAAGGGTTGTAGCAATGCATTTGGGGTCCATGCTTTCGTGCTGTTTCCGCCGAATTCTCACGCGGCCATCGGCATGGTACAACTGAAAACGTGATTCATCGGACCACATAATTTGTTTCCAATTATCGACTGTCCAATCCTTGTGCTCCTGTGCGAACTGGAGACGTTTACTTTTGTTAACTGCAGAAAGCAAAGGTATTCGAACAGGCCTTCGGCTGCTATATCCCATCCGATGCAGTGTACGGCGAACAGTGCGTGCAGAGATCATTTGAGGGGATCCTTGATTAAGATGGTCTGTAATTTGCTGCACTGTTGCCCTTCTGTTGTCTGTTACCAGTCTGGCCACTCTCCGTTCCGCCCGAGCAGTCACTAGTCGATGACGACCACACGTTGCACGTAGAGACCCAGCGTTTTGGCTGACAGTCCAGTCTTTAAACACTTTAACAACAGCTGCTCTGGAGCATTTCACGAATGCGGCGGTTTCGGTTTTACTCGCTCCATGGCTCCGAGCTCCTACAATCATCCCACTTTGAAAGTCCGTCAAATCGCATTTTTTACCCATCTCGTCACCCAAAAATCACTTCTACTACTGTCGCAAGCACTAAGCTTTCTCTTTTTATACTAGCCTCGCCCTCAGGCGTCTACAACGTGCAGCCATAGCTCATTTGCTTAAAACTGTCAGGTGGTCATAATAAAGTGGTTACTCAGTGTATAATGCAATATTCGCTATCGCTACAGAGCCTCAAAGTCTCGTCTGCCAACAGACTATTAAAATTTAATAGTTTATCAAACCTCAATTATTCCTGCGAACCGCTCTTGCTACCGGCAATTTCCCGTCATATGGATAGGGGGAAAAATAAGAACAGATTTTGGGGGGAAGGCGGAATCTGGGAATGGTTCTCTGAAAACTCAAGATTTTCCGATAACATCTCTTAAAAATTATTATTTCTCGTTATTAGCAGGAGAAAGATTAACGTAAGTATTTCGGTTAATTCACGTATGAAAAATTCGTATAATTCAAGGTTTCTTCTCGTTATTTTAAGGAAAACGTTGAAGAAGGAACATGCTTCATTAATTCACGAAAGAAATCGCCGAAAATGGCTCCAGAATTTCAGGAATAATTTTACGGTGAAGCGATATGGATAGGTTGTTGTAATCAATGTTACTTCATTTTTCATTTTCGATTTTTGTTTAACTTTTGTTTACTTTTTTGCTTATCGTTAACTGGTGTAAAACGTGAAAAAATAAATGATGCTTGTATTTTTGTAGTTGTATTTTGTAGAAAAAATAAGTTGTATTTTTGTAGTTGCATTTTGGTAGAAAAAATAAATGACTCTTGTATCACACTGTAGTTTTTACCTCTGTTCACAACTACTCTTACCAACAAATATCAAGTCAGCAAATCGGCACGCGGAAAGAATACAAACAACTGTTTGTGAAAATTTCAACACCATGAAGGAATGATGGCAATCACGTGAAACTTACAGGATACGCAGAGCAAGGTAGGACATGCAAATGATTAGAAGTGCAGAGTCATTGCCCATATCTGGGACCGGCAGCGCCTTCTGGACAGTCCAAGGAAGGGTATAAAGACAGGGCTATTTAGGATACACACCGGTACTGTGAGCCGCGAATGGCTTAGTGGTTAGCGAGTCAGACTACTGATGGAGGGCCCCCAAGTTCAAACCTGGGCCGATCTTCCAGAGGTGCTGGGATTTGCTAACAGTCCCTGCATATCCGCCGTGCATCAGACGAGTACTTTAAATGACGGACCGTGGTTACGTAGGGTGGACCCCTGGTTACGTAGGTACTCCCTCCCCCTTTACTCTCCTTCAGCCCTCTATGAGCAATATGATACTTGTATGGTGGCGCCATCTACTGTGCTCTCTCTCATTCACTCACAAACTGTTCTGCCAAAGTCGCTAGATTTGATGTCACTCCTTCCGTATCGTGCCCTGCCCAAAAGGCGAACCCGCTGTAGGTGGTTTGGGCCTAAACTTCCTCTGTCTCAGCTAGGACATTTTCATGTCCTACATGAAAATGCCTAGCTGAGTCTGGTATACACACCATTAGTGCATCGCGGACAGCGAATTGTGAAAGGGTGTCTGCAGGATTCCATAATGCCTCGGTGACGACAAAGGGCGCAATATCACCATACGACAGAGTTTGAACGGCGACGAATGATTGGTCTGCGTGAAGGTGCGTCTTCGTACCGCGACACTGCGGCTCGGACGGGACATAACGCCACGGCAGTGATGCGCATGCGTGGCGTCAGTGGACCGAGGGGAACCAGGTGCATCGACAATCCGGCAGTGGATCGAGAAATCTGACGTCATCACAGGATGACCGACACCTCGTCCGCACGGTAGTGACGAACCGTTCGGCATCTTCGCAAGTGTTAGCACAACAGTGGAGCAATGCAACAGGTGTGGCATTGTCTGCTTCCACAGTTCGATGCCGTCTGCTGAACAGAGGACTGGTTGCACGCATTCCTTTGCGGCGGATTGCTTTGACCCTGAACCATGGACGATTCAGGCTAGAATGGGGTTTTCAATAGAGACAATAGCGGTTGGAACTCCGTATGCCTGATGGATGTTTTTCGAACGTGCTCTTTTCTGGCACTAGGAGTGGAATGCGGCCCTAGGTTCCATTGCAAATATTGTTCGTCTTGATGTGTACTATCACCCTTCTTGTTTTGTTGAAGGAGTTTACTATCACCCTGTATATCACAAACTCAAAAGCAGCATTTTTTTTTTTATTCATGGTTTAACGACCACAATGAGCAACTCGTTGGGCTATATATAGGCAGTCGCCCATCTCTAATTTAGGGCAACTGGTTCCAGGGAAGGGAGACTTCCTGTGCCATAAGACAAACACAACATTCACGACTCACCGTGATCCGAACTCGGACCCTTCTTGGACGAATGGTAATAAGCCAGCGCTTAGCCCACTGCGCCACCAAGGCGGCATGCCATATTTGGAGAATGTATTTATGTTAACGGACACAAGAACTTCACAATTTTCGTCTCATTATAAAATAAATTGAATCATGCTATTATACTTTATAAAGAATTGGTTTCCTTCTGTTTTTAATTCCTGCTATTGTTCCTTTATGATGATTTAGTTTAAATAGCTGTAAGTTCAAATTTACGTGCCTAACTACACGTGTCTCTGCTATTTCGTAGTGAACTCGTTGCACATAAATCACATATTGTTAACAAGAAAGATGACATGGAATTTTCGATTGTAATGAGCACGTCTTTTGAATCCTTTCTGACGCGAATTAAATTTATCAAAGCTATTTAAAAACAATGAAACCGGTTAGGAAAACACATGTAGAGGGAAACATGATATACCTGTAAGCCTTCTAGCGGAAGAATTTGCATAATGAAAAAGCAGAAAGTAGACGAAAAATATTCTTCATGAAAAAAGCTATGCTAAGGAAAAAAAGAACTTTTCAAATACGTCTCCAGGAAGCTGAGATAGCGAAAAATAGGTTTCGACCTTTACGCAGCTAGTGGGAAATCGTTGCACTATTTAAAGAGGATAATGCTCCACATCCCTATTGGAGTGAACAGCATACAGTAAATAAGAAATTTCTCAATAGCATTTTTAGAAGCGGAGATATACTAAAGTACACAAACACCACCTAGCGACAGAACTGTGAACTATAAAACTCCTCACATATTAATCTAAAGTGTTCTACAAGGTAAATGGCATTCGGTGTTGAAAGAATTTTTTAAATCGCACATATAAAAGTACATATATTGAGAAAAACTGCATTTGCACCACCTAGCGGCGAAATTGTGTATTATTTTCGGACGGAAATACACATACAGAGTTTGCATAGTTAGTATTATCTGACCGAAAAATATTTTCCATCGCGTTTTATTCTCGCAGATATTGCTGTAAACGATTTATATTCACGTTCATAGCGGAAAATCTGTGCGCAACTTGAAAAATTAACTGTACCTAAAACAGTGCTCGATATAAATGGAATCGAAAGGTAGAAGAATTTTTTAATCGGATATTTAGAAGCAAATATATGGAATAAAATGCATTTTGAATTCGATATCATCTGCATTTATGCCGTCTAGCGGCGAAATTATGCGTCGTAAAAAGAACTGAATACAAGTATCATCATTCTCACATTTCAATCTTCCCAATGAAGAAGGAATTTTTCAAATCGGACTAATAGTTGCAGATAGATGATAACCACAGACGGGCGGAAAGACAAACCTGTAACATGTGAAAGATCTTTTTAACAAAGCAAGTGCTAAAATTACAGTGGTCACATAAAGTTAGGGATATTGCGGTTTCAAAAGGAAAACGTGGGTACATGCAAATTTATCGACTACTGGAAATCGGTTATCAGCGTGGGTAGCTACGTCATATGTAAATTAACATCATGACATCACAGCACGTGGTGTTCAAGCTCTGATAAAAGTACCTGCGAGAAGTGGAAAACGGGTCGTTGCGCAGCTTAGTCTGGAAGTTTGCCTTCAATGAGGTATTGATCTGAAATGAGGCCCAGACGACGCTTAGGCATTGACAATAGAAATCGGGCTGTTGGCATGTATAACGAAGTAAATTTCTCCGTCATTTTTGTCCACGCCGGGCATCGAACCCGGTCCCCTCATTCCGGAATAAGTCGCTCTCCCAACTGAGCTACGCTGACGTATGCTCTCGCTGCTATCTGCCTTTATTTCATGTGCGTCCTGATGTGCAGGCGCGGCACACATGTTACAGGTAGATGCACGGCAGATCGATGTGGCTGCTGCTTTAGGAGTTTTGCAAAGTGTAGCAAATCGGCTACACCCAAGATTTGTACGGCATGGAAATGTTGCAGATCAACCCAGGAGTGGTTGCCTGGGGATAACTACCAAGAAGCAAAATTGCTACATGACAGCATGTGCTCGGAGAAGGCCTAGCATAACAAGTAGCCAAGTCTCGGAATCACATGGAGCTGCTTCCGGTGTCACAGTATGTATTCAATCGGTACGAAACCGTCTTTACGAGTACGGACTAAGAGCGCATACTGAGATGTATAGCAATGACATCAGCTCACCGACATCAAAGATATACCTGAGTCCTACAGTACATGTCATGGAATACATAGTGGCGCCATATACTTTTCACAGCCGAATCCAGTTTCGCTCTTTATCCTGATACTCGACGGAAACACGTGTGGTGGAGATATGGCACACGAATGCAACCACACTATGTCCAGTCTGTCCACCCTTACCAGCGGCAGTAAGTTCCGCTCTTGGCAGGAGTGTGTTTTAATGGCCGTACTTCTTTGTATGTTTGCCAAGGCAACATGAATGCCCAATGTACCGAAACGAGATCATTGTGCGCACTGCGACACTGTTTCATGCTGTTATTTTCGGACATGCATTCCGTCTTCTCGATGACAATGCAACCAGTCACCGTGCCTGGAGCATGCTTTTGGAGCTGGAAAATCACGGGATTGAATCGTTGCAGATGCCTTCCGCGACTCCTGACCTTTTAATCCTGATTCAGAACATTTGGGACGCCGACGTCTGGATGACTAGTTCCATACCCCAGTACACTGGCATATCTCCGTAACTTCCTGCTTCTAATATGGGACAAGCGGCTCCCAGACACTCATCAATAATGACATTGTAAGTATGTCTCGTAAGTGTCAAGACGATATTCGACACGCAGGTAGTCATACCGGGAACTGAAATCCTGAGGTATGGGCATTCTCCGAATTTACCAGTTTGTCTGCATTGCAGTGCTACTTTGTTGTGTGAAGAAATTGCACAACGAATTGTTTTTGTAGACGCACTGTTTGTAGCCTCACTGATGTTATTTCAGTGCATGGTACTTGAGTCAGATGTATACAGTGGTCAGAAAAGCTTATTTGCACCTTTACGTTATTTTGAATAAATAAACGTGGAAAGCAATTGAGATGAAATATTTTTGACCATTGGATTACTTTTTACAACACACACACACACACACACACACACACACACACACACACACACACACACACACACACACACACACACACGTGTTTCTTTATTTTTACTAATCACAAGAAATATACTCATCGTCAAAAAATTAGTTGCAGCCAGAAAGACGTGTCGGATTGCAATGCTATTCTGGAGGAAGGTAAAGGTTACCAGGAACAGTAAGTGATTAAACATTGACGCATATCGGCAATATTTACTGAGCTACAAGCCAATAAGAAGTGTCTCTCAGTATGGCGTTGGGCCGCCAGTTTGCTCACACAACATGTTAGACGTCTCGGCATGGAGTTGTACAGGTTCCTAATGGTGCCCTGCGATAAGACATCCCATGCAGCTTGAATCTTCTCAAGCAGTTTTTGCAGATTGTGCTGTAGCGGTGGAGTGTGGATAGCGCGCCCAATAGCATCCCACACATTTTCAATCGGCGATAGGTCTGGCGATGCGGCTGGCTATGGCAGAGTGTCAGGGCATTGAAGGCAAGCTCTCGAAACAGCAGCAGTATGCTTACGAGCCTTGTCCTGTTGGAAAATCGCACCGGAGTGAGCGTTCAGAAAAGGCAGAGCCACTGGTTGCTGGAACTCATTAACATAACGTTGGGCTGTCAAAATGACTGTAATGAACACCAAAAGGGATCTGGCATCGTAGGCAACTGAACCTCACACCATGACACCAGGCCTTCTAGACGTGTGACACTCAACAACAAACCTCTCATCTTGGCACTGATCACGGTGCCTCCACACATGAATTCGGTGGTCGTCTCCTCCAAAACAAAAGTGGGATTCGTCACTGAAGATCACCCGCAGCCATTCTGAGAGGCTCCATGACAGTACGGCCCGACACCATTGTAGTATTTACAGACGATGCAATGGTGTTAAGGGCAGTTGTCGTACTGGTCTCCGTGCGTGCAGTCCTACGTCGTGCAGCCGTCTGCCAGTGGTGTTGGCACTAATCGGACGATACACGGAGGGCACCATTCCTCGCTGAATATCTGCAACCGTTGCTGTTGGGTCTCTCCGCGCATGTCGGACAACTCGTCGGTCCTCTCTCTCTCTCTCTCTCTCTCTCTCTCTCTCTCTCCGTGGTTCGTCTAGAACTCCAGGTCTCACAGACCCTTTCTGTCGCTTCTGCGTGCCTTGTTCTATCCATTGCGGTCAACAGCATGCTATGGTAAAATCCGCATGACCGGTATGGCGCGCCCTTCTCGTGTGCATCCTGTTCCCACTAAAGGGGCTCTGACGACCGCCAATAGCAGTATAACTATACCATCGGGATTAGAAGAAATGCTATCCCACACTCACCAACCCGCTTCGCCAGCGCGGTGAGTTACGGCCAAACCCCTCCAAAATGACTCCACAACTTAAATCTTAGCCCTCAGTCTCCGGCAGCAGGAATGTACCTGACCAAGGCAGCAGCCAGTGCGACATGAAGGCAGAGGGTGCTAAGAATCCCCGGAGGACCGTACTAGGTTGCCATTTGATGCTGATCTTGGCTACTTACAACGGACGCTCCCTATCTTCTGATTCAAGGCTTCTTGAATTGGAAGAGGAACTACAAAGGATCAAGTGGGACATCGTCGGGCTAAGTGAGGTGAGGAGAAAAGGGGAAGATTTCATTGAACTGAAAAGTGGACATCTCTTCAACTATCGTGGGACTGATACTGGCAGAACTAGTGGTGTTGGATTTATAATAAACAAGAAACTGAAGGATGATGTTATAGAAGTTGAAAGTTCCTCTGACAGAACTGCACGACGCGTTGCCCAACTCGAGAAGATACCAGGCCCAAATTATTCAAACTTATGCACCAACCACAAGTCACCCTGAAGAAGAAATTGAAGAATTTTACGAGGAAATGCGGAATCTAAATAGCAAAGGCAAACATCATTTCAAGATCATTATGGGTGGTTTCAATGCAAAAGTAGGGCAACAGAATGAAACTTCGGTTGGTAAATTCGGTTACGGGAACAGAAATCAACGTGGAAATACTCTCGTAGAATTTGCAGAAGCAGAAAGGTTTTTCATTATGAACTCTTTCTTCAAGAAAAAGCCACACAGGAAATGGACATGGAGACATCCGAATGGGACGACAAGTGAAATTGATTTTATTATGTGTAACAAAAAATTAGTCATCGAAGACTGCAGTGTGCTAAACAAGTTCAACACAGGTAGTGACCATAGATTGGTGAGATGTAAGATGCACTTCAACACTAAACAAGAACGAGGCAAGCTCATAAAGCAAGCATAATGTATTGACATAACCAACCTTAAAAAACACCATAATACCTTCAAGTTGGAACTGAGGAATAGATTCTCTGTTTTAGTAGGCCTAACATCGGAAGAAGTGGATATTTCTGAACTTAACAGAGAACTCACCAAGGCTCTAATGAAAGCAGCAACAAAAATAGGTGGTACTAAGAACAAGTTACATATAAAGAAAATTTCAGGAAAAACAAAAATGTTGATGCAAAACAGAAGGGAAATGAGGACAAATAGAGACGTAACTTTCAAAGTGGAATATATAGAGCTATGCAAGACAGTGAGTAAAACTATATCACTGAAGACAAAGGAAATTCAATTGTGAACTAGTGAGGAAAGCAGTTGAAAAAAAACCAGAGCCTGAAGACAGCAAACGGACATCTCAGTAAGGCAACAAAATAGATTATGGCTCAGAGAAAAGAAGATGGTACTGTAACAAGAAATAGAAGCGAAATTTTACAAGGGTGAAAGATTTCCATTCAAAACTATATGAAAGGGATGATACATCGTTCCAGATATTACGACAGATCCTCCCTGCAGAAGTTACATATGCAATTAAGAACATGAAACGGGGAAGAGCTCCAAGAGAAGTTGGAATTACCGTGGACATTATACAAAAACCAAGTGGAGAAATTGAAATTACACTCGCCCAAATTTTCACCAGATGTCTTAATAAATGGAAGATTCCTGAGGATTGGAACAATGCTACAATGATCTTGCTCTGTAAAAAAGATGACGTTGAGGATTTTAGGAACTACAGGCTCATCAGCCTCCTTTCAGTGGTTTATAAAATCTTCACTTAAGTTCTTTCACATCGCTTGAAAGTAACACTAGATATGGCCCAACCAAGAGAACAAGCTGGATTCAGGAGTGGCTACAGCGCTATAGATCATATCCATGTACTGAGAGAACAAATTGAAAAAGCGAGGGAATATGAACTTCCATTATGCATGGCTTTTATTGACTAGGTAAAGGCCTTTGATTCGGTGAAACCATCAGCAGTTACAATGGCTTTGAAATCCTGCAGTACTGAAGATGCAGAAATTAATAACATCTGTGAAAATGCAAGTGCAAGATTTGGCTATTTGAGAATACAGCACCCATAAAGATTGAAAGGAGTGAGACATAGTGACACTATATCTCCCAATCTCTTTAACGCCACAGTTCAAAATGGCTTTCAATCATTGAACTGGAAAAACAAATGGATAAATATTAATGGAGATTACTTAACTCACCGTTTTTCTTTTGATGTAGTAATATTTGCAACTACTTTTTCAGAGCTGCAGAACATGATCCAAGAACTTGCTGACAACAGTAAAGAAGTGGGGATTAAAAATGAACTTTCAGAAGACAAAAGTGATGTACAATGCTTTAACAAGAAACGAAGATTTATCGATTGATGGAGAAAAGTTTCTTGAGACAACGGACTCCTACATTTATCTTGGGCAGCAGATATCGAGTGAGGGTCACATTGATGAAGAAATTAATCGGCGTATAAAACTTGGATGGAGAGCTTTTGAAGAAACAGTACAATTTTTTAAGAGCAGTATGCCATTATGTCTCAACAGAAAAGTGTTTAATCAATGCATCCTTCCAGTGCTTACGTATGGAACACAGACATGGACCTTAACTAAAAAAGATATACAAAGACTGCAGAAAACTAAAACAAGCATGCAGCGGTGCATGCTTGGTGTTACCAGGAAAGGTAAGAAGAGGAACTTGTGCATAAGGAAAATGACAGGAGTGGAAGACATCATGACCAGAGTTAAATCACTGAAATGGCAATGGGCTGGTCATGTTGCCAGAAGAACGGACCACCGATGGACAACCGAAATTTTAGACTGGATTCAGAGGGACAGGAAAAGACCCAGAAGAAAACTCCAGGGAGATGGAATGATGAAATTCGAAAGTATGCGGCAGTGACATGGAGGAGACTGGCCCAAGACAGACAATTGTGGAAGAAATTTGGAGAGACCTTTATCCAGCAGTGGATTAGTAATGGTTGATGATGATGATGATGATGATGATGATGATGATGATTATATATACTGTATATATATATCATCATTGTCAGCCATTATCAATCCACTGCTGGACGAAGGTCTCCCAAGTTTCCTTCACAACGGTCTGTCTTGTGCCAGTCTCCTCCATGCCACTCCCGCATACTTTCGAATTTCATCCACCCATCTCCCATGTGGTCTTCTTCTGGGTCTTTTCCTGTTCCTTGAAATGCAATCTAAAATTTCGGCTGTCCATCGATGGTCTGTCCTTCTGGCAGTATGCCCAGCCCATTGCCATTTCAGGGATTTAACTCTGATAATGATGTCTTCCATTCTTGTCATTTTTCGGATCCACGAGTTCCTCTTCTTATCTCTCCTGGTTACACCAAGCATGCACCTCTCCATGCTACTTTGAGTTGTCTGCAGCCTTTGTATGTCTCTTTTAGTTAAGGTCCGCGTCTCTGCACCATACGTAAGCACTGGAAGGATGTATTGATCAAACACTTTTCTTTTAAGACATAATGGCATATTGCTCTTGAAAATTATGCTGTTTCTTCCAAAAGCTCTCCAGGCAAGTTTTGTACGCCGATTAATTTCTTCATCAATGTGACTCTCACTTGATATCTACTGTCCAAGATAAATGTAGGTCTTGGTTATCTCCAGCTTTTCCCCATCAATCGATAAATCTTCATTTCTTGTAAAAGTATTGTACATCACTTGTGTCTTCTGAAATTTCATTTTTAATCCCACTTGTTTACTCTTGTCAGCAAGTTCCTGGGTCATACTCTGCAGCTCTGATGAGGTAGTTGCAAAAATGACTATGTCATCCGCAAAACGAAAGTGGGTTAGATAATCTCCATTAATCTTTATCCCTTTGTTTTCCCAGTTCAGTGATTGAAAGACATTTTTCAATGTGGCGTTAAAGAGCTTCGAGATATGGTGTCACCTTGTCTCACTCCTATTCCAATTTTTATGTGTGTTGTATTTTCAAACAGCCGAATCTTCGCACTTGCATTTTCATAGATGTTATTAATAATATTAATGTATGCATCTTCAATACCGCAGGATTTCAGAGCCATTGCAACTGCTGATGGTTTCACCGAATCAAAGGCTTTTTCATAATCAATAACAGCCATGCATAATGGAAGTTCATATTCCCTCGCTCTTGCAATTAGCTCTCTCAGTATGTGGGTATGATCTATTGTGCTGTAGCCACTCCTGAATCCAGCTTGTTCTCTCGGTTGAGCCATGTCCAGTGTCACCTTCAAGCGGTGTGAAAGAACTTTAGTGAAGATTTTATAAACCACTGATAGGAGGCTAATAGGTCTGTAGTTCCTGAGATCCTCAATGTCACTTTTTTATGTAGCAGGATCATTATAGCGTATAACGAAGTGAATTTCTCCGTCATTTTTATCCGCGCCAGGATTCGAACCCGGGTCCACTCATTCCGGAATAATTTGCTCTACCAATTGAGCTACGCGGACATTTTATTCTGATTCCTATCTGCCTTTATGTCGTGTGCGTCCTTCTGGCAGGTACGTCACATCTCCTGGTACGTTACATCATCTCTCCCCCCCCCCTTTTTTTTTTTTTTTCCCGAAGTGCTGCTTTTATTTTTCCTATCTCGCGGTGTGGAAATAACATCACCCCATTGCGAGATTGAGAACGGT
Source organism: Macrothele yani (assembly GCA_039090855.1). Classification (NCBI taxonomy): domain Eukaryota; kingdom Metazoa; phylum Arthropoda; class Arachnida; order Araneae; family Macrothelidae; genus Macrothele; species Macrothele yani. The sequence continues at coordinate 65,162,402 of CM076990.1, read as the reverse complement.
CGGGTCATCCGGATAGTTCGGGCGCCATTATAACGAAGTGAATTTCTCCGTCATTTTTATCCGCGCCAGGATTCGAACCCGGGTCCACTCATTCCGGAATAAGTTGCTCTACCAATTGAGCTACGCGGACATTTTATTCTGATTCCTATCTGCCTTTATGTCGTGTGCGTCCTTCTGGCAGGTACGTCACATCTCCTGGTACGTTACAAGCGTTGTTCCAATCCTCAGGAATCTTCCCTTCATTAAGGCATTTTCTTCACTTGCTTCTTGTTTGATGTCTACAGTAATTCCATCTTCTCCTGGAGCTTTCCCCCGCTTCATGTTCTTGATTGCATGTGCAACTTCTGCTGGGAGGACTGGAGGAACTCTGGTACTGGTACCTTCCATGATGTCAGGAGTACATGCATCATCCCTTTCATATAACTTGGAGTAGAAATCCTTCACTCTTGTCAAAATTTCGCCTCTATTTCTTGTTACAAAACCATTTTCTTTTCTCAGTGCCATAATCTGTTTTCTTCCCTAACTGAGATGTCCCTTTTCTATGTTTAGGCTTTGGTTGTTTTCAATTGCTTTCCTCACTAGTTCACAGTTGAATTTCCTTACGTCTTCAGTGATACTTTTCCGTACTGTCTTGCATAGCTCTATATATTCTACTTTGGAAGTCACATCTTCTTTAGTTGTCCTCATCTCTCTTCTTTTTGCATCAACATTTTGGTTTTTCCTGATAATTTGTTCACATGCAACTTGTTCTTAGACCCAACTAATAGTGTTGCTGTTTCCATAAGAGCTTCGGTTACTTTTCTGTTAACTTCAGAAATATCCACTTCTTCCGATGTTAGGCCTTCTAAAGCAGAGAATCTGTTCTTCAGTTCCAACTTGAAGGTATTATGGTGTTTTTTAAGGTTAGTTATGTCAATACATTTTGTTTGTCTTATGAGCTTGCCACGTTCGAGTTTAGTGTTGGGGTGCATCTTACATTCACCAATCTATGGTCACTACCTGTGTTGAACTTGTTCAGCACACTGCAGTCTTCTATGGCGAATTTTTTGTTACACATAATAAAATCAATTTCACTTGTCGTCCCATTTGGATGTCTCCATGTCCATTTCCTGTGTGGCTTTTTCTTGAAAAAGGAGTTCAAGATGAAAAACCCTTCTGCCTCTGCAAACTCAACGAGAGTATTTCCACGCTGGTTTCTGTTGCCGTGACCGAATTTACCTACTGGAGTTTCATTCTGTTGCCGTTGCCCTATTTTTGCATTGAAATCTCCCATAATTATCTTCAAGTGTTGCTTACCTTTATTATTTAGATGACGAATTTCCTCATAAAATTCTTCAATTTCTTCTTCAGGATGACTTGTGGTGGGTGCATTAGTTTGAATAATCTGTGCCTTGTATCTTCTCGAGAGTTGGATAACGAGTCGTGCAGCTCTGTCAGAGGAACTTTCAACTTTTACAACTTTATCCTTCAGTTTCTTGTTTATTATAAATCCAACACCTCTAGTTCTGCCAATATCTTGTATCTGAGCCTTGTTTCTTCTCGAGAGTTGGATAATGAGTCGTGCAGCTCCGCCAGAGGAACTTTCAACTTCTACAACTTTATCCTTCAGTTTCTTGTTTAATATAAATCCAACACCACTACTTCTGCCAGTATCTGTCCCACGATAGTAGAAGAGATGCCCACTTTTCAGTTCAATGAGATCCTCTCCTTTTCTCCTTACCTCACTTAGCCCGACGATGTCCCACTTGATCCTTTGTAGTTCCTCTTCCAATTCAAGAAGCCTTGAATCAGAAGATAAGTGCGTCCATTATACGTAGCCAAGGTCAGCATCAGATGGCAGCCTAGTGCGGTCCTCCGGGAGATTCTTAGCACCCTCTGCCTTCATGTCGCACTGGCCGCTGCCTTGGCCAGGTACATTCCAGTTGCCGGAGACTGAGGGCCAAGATTTAAGTTGTGGAGTCATTTTGGAGGGGTTTGGCCATAACTGACCACGCTGGCCAAGCGGGTTGGTGAGTGTGGGATAGCATTTCCTCTAATCCCGATGGTATAGTTATACCGCTATTGGCGGTCGTCAGAGCTCCTTTAGTGGGAACAGGATGCACCACGAGAAGGCGGGGTTGACATTTGTCAAGGAGAGGCTGTGATGTTACGCCTCACCTGACCTTACATCCCATATATATATATATATATATATATATATATATGGGAACTGTGAAAACACAAGTTTTACTGTTACTGTGAAAACACAAGTTTGTCCGCTCACTCCGCTGTACGTTGCTCTCACAACTAAGCTACACGGTCGGAATGTCTCGCTGCATGTTTGTCGTCAACATGTTCTTTACCTCTGTAGTACGTCATATCATCTTCCTCTTAATTTTTTTTTCTTTTTGAAGAGAAGAACGAATTTTTATTAATTCTAGATGATGTGTGGAACAATCATCACGCATTTTTCGAAAGAACCCAACGGCCAGTACGTCCATTTTTACGTTCGGGCGCCAATGTGAAAACACAAGTTTGTCCGTGACGGGTATCGAACACGCGTCCCCTCACTCCGGAGTAAGTTGCTCTCTCAACTAAGCGACATGAACGAAATGTACCGGTGCAGATTTGTCGTCTTGACACTTGCTTTACCTCTGTAGTACGTCACATCACAGGAAATGAAGACCTTCTGATTGATGTGGAAAAGGTCGTGATAACCGATGCCTACATTTACCTTAGACAACAGATATCAAGCAAAGGTCACATTGATGAGGAGATCAATCGGCGTATAAAACTTGGCTGGAGAGTTTTGGGAAGAATCAGTACAATTTTCAAGAGCAATATGCCATTATGTCTTAAAAGAAAAGTGTTTAAGACATGGACGTTAACTAAAAAAGTAAGAACTGGAAGGATGCATCCTTTCAGTTCTTACATATGGAGCAGAGACATGGACCTTAACTGAAAAATACATACGAAGGCTGCAGACAATTGAAAGAAGCATGGAGAGATGTATGCTTGGTGTAACCAGGAAAGATAAGATGAGGTCCTCGTGGATAAGGAAAATGACAAGAGTGGAAGATATCATGATCAGAGTAAAATCCCTGAAGTGAACATGTTGCCAGAAGAAGGGATCACCGATGGACAATCGAAATTTTAGACTGGGTACCAAGGGACAGAAAAAGACCCAAAATAAGACCACATAGCAAATGGATTGATGAAATTCGAAAGCATGCCGGAGTAACATGGAAGAGATTGACTTAAGATACATAGTTGTGAGGAAACTTGGGGAGACCTGTACCCAGCAATGGATTAATAACGGTCGACAATGGCCATTACAATTTGGCGTTTGTCAAAATCGCTTTAGTTCGCTGCCTTTCCCACTTTTCCTCGCTTAAGTCATCTGGGTTCAGTTATTCATGTGCAGGAAACCGTGATTAATACCTTCAAAAAGTGGCCCGAGAAGTGAAACCACGAACCTCCGGCATGGTGTGAGGAGAACACGGCTCGTCGATGCTAGAGGTGATCGAAGGCTTTACCGTATGGTACAAGCCAACAGAAGAGATACTGTGGCACAGCTAGCCGGTAATTTGAAAGCAATGTGTCACAACACAGTGTACATTAAAACCTGCTGAAATGGGGCTGCGTAGCCTAAGGCTCCTTCGAGAGCCCATGCTAACCTCGGTTCTGTTAGTGATTTAATACTCTATAATGATCACTCAATAACGCTTTGCGTATTGATCTCAAATGGCGACTAACGAAAGAACTGGAATTTTCCAATTCGCTGAACGGAAGACCGAAGAGAGAGAGTGTGTGTGTACTTACCACCAGTCATTAAGTAATCCAAAATTTTATTCACATGAAGTTGACTCACAACACCATTATCGTTCACCGATAACTGCAGGTTGATTTAACACACACATACGTTTATATTGTTTTTCCAATAAGACAAGCACACACACCGCCATTTTAATTATTTTATTGCCGGCGAGAGAGGAGACCAATTGAAGCTTCACTTCTCCTGTAAAAGTGAGCGAGATAGTTTCGCCCAGTGCGGCAGCGCCATCTATCGTCCGCCCTCTTGAACTGCGACAGACACATCTTGGTAATTCTTGTAACAGGTTCACAGTCGAAAGCGACTACGATGAGCATGCGAGCATCAAAACTGGATCTTGAATGATTGGATGAATTTCGTCTGGTCCGATGAATATCGTTTCCTGTTGAACCATGTAGACGGCCGGGTACGTGTGCGTTGTTTACTTGGAGAAGTGTTGGTACCAAGATGCACCGTGCAACGAAAACAAGCTGGGATAGGAAGTGTAATACTTTGGGCAATGTTCTTCTGGAAAACCCTGGGTTCAGTCATATGACGTCTACCATCTACCTAAACCTCACTGCAGACCAGGTACATCTTTTTAAGGCAACGGTATTCCCCTCTAGTAGTGTCTTCTTTCAGAAGGATAATGCGCCATGCCATACTGTCCGGATTGTTCGAGAATGTTTCATGGAACATGAGGAAGACTTCGAGGTATTGTCCTGGCCTCCGAATTCCCCACTCATCAATCTAATCGAGCATCTGTGGTTTGTATTGGAAACAGCAAATCCGATCTGCGGCTGTTCAGCCACGCAACTTAGAAGAGTTAAAGGATCTGCTGGTAAGGTGTTGGTACCAGATACCACAAAACACCTTTAGAAGTATTGTAGCATTCATTTCTCGCCGGGTAAGAGCTGTTTTGGAGGCACGCAACATCATATTAGGCAGGTGATCATAATGTTTTGGCTCTTCGGTGTATGTTCCACAGGATGATCGTAACACTAAAAAGAGTTTTACAGGGAAGATATTCTTCCACAATGCTTCAGTTCTCAATTACCAGTTTGAGTATTTGCTCTTTGGCAGGGGAGGATTGGCCCACCGAGATACCGGAACATTTCCAGGTGAACCATTCGAGATCTTTTCCGCGTGGATTACTTGTAAAGAACGAATAATTATTTTGGTACCTATGTAATGGTAAACTTCATCAGAGCTTCATTTCTATCTGAAAGGTTATTTATATAAAAAAACAAGTTAGTAAAATCATGCAAAGCATTGATTATGATACGCTTTCCAACTTACGAGGAATCATTACTCAAGTTATGAGGATAATGGCTGTAGAATAAATCTCGCTCCTATAACCCGACCTTTGACCCCATTTCGATGATATTCAACAGAACCAGTAAAGTATGCTTACGGAACAACATGAAAAGTTTTGTCTCAATTGAAGCATTTTACGTAAGGGATAACGCACAAGGGCAATGGAATGGATCCCGATCCTATGTCCTGACCTATGACCCCACTTCCCCCATTTTCAATAGGGTTCGTCCCCAGGTGGTCCTCTACGACATACTATAATTTCATCGAAATCGAACCATATTTACTCAAGTTATGACGCATAAGGGAAACGGAATGCATCCCGCTATGTCCTGACCTTTGACCCCACTTCACCCATTTTCAACCATTTTCAATAGGGTTCGTCCCCAGGTGGCCCTCTACGACATACTAAAATTTCATCGAAATCGAGCCATATTTACGCAAGTTAGGACGCATAAGGGCAAAGAAATGCATCCCGCTCCTTTGTCCTGATCTTTGATCCCATTTCGCCCATTTTCAATAGGATTCGTCCCCAGTGATCCCCTATCATATACTAAAATTTAATCGAAATCGAACCATTTTTACGTGAGTTATCGGACGGACGGACGGACAGACAGACGTACGGACGGACCGACGGACAGACAGACATACGGACGGACAAAGCTGGAGCATATCCGCTTCTTCAACCTACAGTTGGAAAGCGTAAAAAAACAACAAAAAAAACCAACTTTTTCTTTTATTTATGTTGTGTGTTGGCTGAAAAACAAAATAGCAAAATTCTCTGCACGTCTATGAGAAAAGTACCTCTTGCCGGAGAAAGCTGTCATAAATTAATTAAGTTAAGGCTAACTACAGTTAGACGTAGGTTGCTGGATTTCGGAACCCAGGGTCATTGGTGTGCCCTACCCTCATGTGATAGTTTATCGTTCCCACACACTTATCCATTGACTGATACAGAGAATGCTTCTCCGGCAGAGATATTCCGAAATATGTGTCCCTCACACATGTATCTTAAAAGAAACAGCAGTTTACCAGTTCTAACTCAGGGGTCAAAATAATGGGTAGCCTTGGAAAAGGCCTCTACTTGAGGAGGAGATACCAATACAATTGCACAGTAAGAGATCAGAAGACAAATAAATATGAAACTTAATTGTGCAGGGAAATTGTTTTGTTGCATGCGCACATTTTAACATTCAGAATGATCTTCATAGTGATTTAGCTCGAAACGAAGTGTTCAAGAGACTCGATTTTGTTCTTGTCAAAATCAAGTTTCTTTTAAAGGAAATTAATAATCTGGCACAACACCCAGTTTTGAGCTTGGTTTGAAGCTATTAATACATTCAATCACGAAAGAATTTTTAAAATTGTTTCACCGTTAAATTGTTAAAATTTGTTCACAAATGAATTTGTTTTACGAAGCACATTTCAACAGTTCTACTTCATCCACGATGTAACAGAATTTTTTTCATGAGTGAAGGTATAACCCTGTATTGTTAGAGTGGACTGCAAGACTAAAATTCCCGGCCTGGTTTGGTCGCCCCAATCCGTCCCTCCCCTTTGGCAACAATTTCTATCATACGGAAAAAGAAATTAACTATTAGAAGAAGACTGAGTGCTTATTTTTATGGAATAACCACGTCTCCGATTGTCTTGCGCTGAAATCAAACGGGTTTAACAACTTGAGATGCACTTCTTTCTATTTGCGCCAGTACCTTATTGGCTTGTTGTGTATTGGCCACTGGTTAAAGAGTAAAATGTATCAGAGCTGCTCTGTTAGCGTCAAAACCGTCGTCATTCGGAATGCATACCCCCCCTCAAACCCCCAATCTCCCACAGATGGCACCACACGACTTTTGCCACGTGCAGAGGTGAAGGACAAACATCACTCGGGTTTTTCACATTGCAATGTAAGCCCACTATTGCCTACACGTTGCGAAGCATTTTCATGACTCTCTTCCTTAATTTATTTTGTAAACACAATACAAAGGCACTTAAAAGTTCTGAAACTTCCTTAAAAAAATATATGTGACTAATTGTTGTGTTTTACATATGTTCTGTTTTAAAGAAGCCCCTCTTCATCAGAATACGCTGATATCTCTGATGTTGCCCCGTTTCGAACACGAAATCTATTCCATAAAGTGAAAGCCATTTTCAAGTCGTCTTCTACGGTTTTTACCATCTCTTTATATGACAAAAAACACTTAATTTAAATTTCTTTTTCATTTCCGAGAACAGCTAGATGTCATAAGGTCTGGAGTGTACGGTAAATGAAGAAATAAATATGTCTTCTCTTCTAAAGATGGCAGCACACTACGTCGGAACGGAAACAAACTGCGTCGAAACAGAAACGAAGGGAAAAAATTGGTAATTATAATTTCCAATGGAGTCTCGTGCATTTTATCCGAACGGGTCGGAATAGAACGGAATCGACCTTTCCGTTCGGAATCGAACGGAACGTACCGAAGCCATGCGAAGCGATGACCTTTCCGTTCGGAATCGAACGGAACGTAATCGAATGCGTACCGAAGTGATGCGCATGCGTTAAATCGAGGTAGCCTACATCAGTTGTTTATTTTATCGCATCATCAGATAACAAGTTCTTAGCGTGAACTGTTTTTCGCGCGTTCACTGCTTCTGCTATGAAGTTATTCATTCAATTATTGTTTTGGAAAAGTCTGTTGACGAAAAATTAATCAACGCCGTGCGAACAAATACTCTACTATTTTGCAGGACATCTGTCACAAATATTACTTTAATATACACGGTCGAGTCACATTATTGTGACCACCAGCAAATATCCAGAGTAACCGCCGTGTGCAGCGCGGACAGCAGTTAGACGGGCTGGGAGTGTCTCAATAAGGTGTTGTTAGGTGTTCACAGGTATGTGGAGCCATGCTGACTGCAGTGCATCTAACAGCTGCTGGAGGGTGCGTGGTGGAGGATCCATAGAGCAAACAACACGATCGAGGTGGTCCCACAGATGCTCAATTGGGTTTAAGTCTGAAGAACTGGGGGGGTCTGAAAAGTTCTTTGAAGTCTTCATCGTGCTCTTCCAATCACTCTCGGACATTTCTAGCTGTGTGACACGTCGTACTGTCGTGCTGAGAGATCCCATTCGCCTCTGGGAAGACAATTAGAATGTGTGGGTGTATATGGTCTGCAAGGATGGATTCATAACTAATTTGGTCCATAGTGCCTTCCACAGGTATAAGTGGACCCAGGAAATGCCACAAAAACATTCCATAGACCATAACGCTGCTCCCACCAGCTTGTGTTCCCCCAGCAATGGTTGAATAGTGTTTGTTCTCCGACGTTTCTCGCCTTATACGCCAATGTCCATCTGTTCGATGAAGCAGAAAACGTGACTCATCGGAGAAGGCAATCCTTTGCCAATCAGCGAAGGTCCAATTCCAATACTGCCGTGCAAATGTAAGCCTTTTCTGTCTATGCACTTTGGTTAGCATAGGTGCAGTGACCATCCGTCTGCATCGGAGCCCCATACGCAACAGGGTTCTCTGAACGGTCGTTTTAGACACACTTCTGGTAGCCCCCTGGTTCATTCGGCCAGTGAGTTGCTCCACTGTAGCGTGTCGATCGGCCCTCACGCACCTTCGCAGCCGATGTTCACCTCACACATCAACGGCACGATACACTTTAACCACAGCAGCACGCGAATAGTTCACAAACTGCGCTGTTTCAGGAATACTGCCACCCTTGGCCCAAAAGCCGATAATCATAACTTTTTGCAAATCTGATAAATTGCTCGTTTTATCCATGACAGCAACGAGTGATATGTTTTCAGATGATCAAATGTAGAGGATTTTAGGAAGGGAGTGTCTGACCCCAGGTCTTAAACAACCCTTAGAAATAGGAAGCTAGGAGATTTGGGCTAGAGTGCCCTTTAGGAAAGTGACACGGAAGCGAAGTACAAAGGGGAGGAAGACGCCCTTATTTATTACCGGGGGTCAGTACCCGGGGTCCGACGGCTTGACGTGCCCATCCGACACACGGCGGATATTTAGTGGATCGCGCGTTCGTACCTGCCTGGGATCGAGCCTGAGGTCCTTTCCGCGGCAGTCACGAACGTTGCCCACTAGGCAACCTGCGACCCATGCTTTCAGAGTTCCTACAAGACACCTTATATACCCTCCAAGCCAACTCACGACACTGCCTTCTTTCATTGGCTACACGCTATCGACGTCAAATGTAGGAGGTGGTCACAATAATGTGACTCGACTGTGTATATATATACAATAGAAAGATAACGTGTGGGATGAAATATCAGAATACCTCACTAAAACAGCTAAGTGAATTATAACTTTTTTCATTCTTTTCGCATTTAATAAAAATATGTCTAGTTCGAAAGAAATACATGCACAACAAAAATAACATCTGTAAGTTATAACTTTTAAAGCCCAGATGTTCAAACAAAGTGCTTATTTTGCCATATTTTCGCATACACACTGAAAATTTTCTAGAAAATCACTTTTGATAAAAGATATTATAATTTTGTAGACTTAACTTGGTACCAAGAGGCTCACGGAGGAAAGTTGGTAGACACAGAGGGACACCCAGGAGTTCCAGTCTACTTATGAGCGTACCCGACATGACTGACACCACATGACGTCGACGCATTCACTGGGAGTGGAAAAAGAGAGTTTAACTTGTCCACCCAACGCACGCCGGATACTTAGCGGTTCGAACGCTTCTATAACCTACGTGAGATCGAGCAGGGGACCTCACTATCAATATGTAGAAGTGCTGACCACTAGGCCATCCGCGGCCCTGAGACTGAGCCTGTTGAAAACGGTTGAAACCGATTGAATATCTCGAACGTAGGAGAGAGATTCGTTCACTGACAGTTTCCCAGTTAAGTGGGAGATAAAACGACGTCGTATCATCTTCAGCGACGAATTTCGCTTTTGTCTAGGGGTCCGATGATCTCCGGGTTCATGTATGGAGATATGGAAGAGCGGACCAATTCAATAGTAGTTGTCCAGCGACATACAGCGCGGCCATAGTCTGGGGTGTAATAAGCTATGGCAGTCGAGCGTCTGTATTATTTCTGACGGGCAGTTTAACATCTTGGAGGAACATGGAGTACATTCTAGACGTATCCAATAAATGCCTAGGCGCATAATGGAAAGGCCAGCAAAATTCTCGGATTTGTCCCCAGTGGAACATGTATGGTACATAGTTGGACGTCATCCCTACACTCACCCATAACGAGAGCAGACAATGGCCGCCCTACAAAATTAGGTTCAAGAAGCATGAATGGGGAGTGCAGCAGGAAATCATCAGACATTTCTATGATTCAATACCGGTAAGCCTTGCTGAGTGTATTGCCAACAGTAGTTTTACCTATTACTGATGTGCCTTATTTTTCAGGTAACAAAATAACTCATTAGTTTTCAAAACGTGTGTTTCTAAGTTTCCATGCTGTTCTATCAGAGAACATCAGTCGAATTTTTCCAGCGCTTCGGGACGATGCAATTTCAAAGTTACAGAGTATAAAAGACAAAACTTACAGAGTATATTGCCGTGGTGATTTTTCTCTTACATTTAAACCTGGAACTACGTAAAAGCAGCTTATAACGAAGTAAATTTCTCCGTCATTTTTGGTCCACGCCGGAGATCGAACCCGAGTCCATTTATTCCGGAACAAGTCGCCCTACCAACTGAACTACGCGGACGTTCGTTCTTGCTGCTATCTGCTTTTATGTCGTGTGCGTCCTGCGGGGCAGGCACGTCACATATCCCACCCCCGAAAGGCCATGTCTCACGAGTCAGTCGGAACCATGAATCATTGCAGGCATCCATCCGCTGTAGAACGTGCACTTGAGAACTCCCAGTCAATCTGGTGAGTGGAATGCAACATCACACACATTTTTTTTATTTTTCGAAGAGCTGAAGAAGGGATTCTCTTATTTTTCCTATCTCGCGGTGTGGAAAAAACATCTCACCAACGCGAGATCTTTAACGGCTGGAGCATCCGGGAAGTTTGGGCGCCATTATAACAAAGTAAATTTCTCCGCCCTTTTTGGTCCACGCCGGGGATCGAACCCGAGTCTACTTATTCCGGAACAAGTCGCTCTACCAACTGACCTACGCGGACGTTCGTTCTTGTTGCTATCTGCCTTTATGTCGTGTGCGTCCTGCGGTCAGGCACGTCACAAGCTTATTTGCCCTTAAGTTTAATACTCGAAGTTTGAGACTTTCGGGAAAGAAAGAAAGCATTCCACAGTTTCTCGACGTAAAATATCGTTTGTGTAGCACATAGCTAGCTGGACACAAAATTCATGCCATTTCATTAAATTTCGTGTAATGTGATAGAAAATTGCAAGACAATGGCTGACAGCTCTTGAGAGAAATGACACTGAAAATAACGGCGAAAGACACAGAGATTCCTCTATCTGCTTGTAAAGAGAAATTGTGAAGATCGCTTGTTATTCAGGCCAACTACTGTCATGAATTTGTGAATATTCTGATATCAAAAACTGTTCGGAAAAAACAATGGAATAAATGTGGCGTGCCAAGACAAGTCAGAGGAAATATTCAGATTCAGGATATACACTGAAGAATTTGTTTAAGGTTCGCTTGACACGGCAACAGGGAAGAAATTTGATATCTTTTGCTGCTTACACTAAGAGACTGGACTTAAAGAGATAATTTTTGCTCCGTCAAATCACAAGAAAAAATAGCTTTATCAATGGAGCTCAAGAAGGGGGGAACATTATAGCGCAATCGTTATGTTCATTAGTTCCATGTGAACTTTACTGACACGGGATTAATGTCACCAACAAAAATGTGAATTGGATTACTTACATGGGGAATATTTTCAACTAAAAATAACACCAGTAATTTGTGTTGTGAAAATTGCATTTACAAGCTGGAATTCATAATCAGTATCGCCCTCTAAGAAGAACTTTTTACTAAAAAAAGCAAGACAATAAAGGAAAGAACATTCGGAATTTTTATGCTGGCATCCACCACATTTTTTTTTTACTTGCTCATAAATTACTGAAAATAACTTTAAATAGATTACAAAATCATGGAAAATTTACTTCAAAGTAAGCAATTATTTCAGATACCTGTCCAAACGTTTTACGACATTACTTGTCGAAGCTCTTACATTGATGGCTAAGAGATTACAAAATTTTGGAGTGCGGCACTTATGCCGGTGCGGCTGTTACAACTAATTTGTTTCCTAAACCGCAATTTTTGTCAAGGGCGGCTTTTCACCGATGCGGCGCTTAACCGGAAAATTACGGTATTGTCCCGTTGGTTCCAAATGAAATTTGTGTCCATATGATTACACATATATACACTATATTGAAAAAGGTCCCCGGACACCTAGAGGAGAAACGCAACATAGCATTTATTGATATACATTAGTACGGTGTCGGTCCACTTTTGGCTATAATGCATGCACTGACCCTTTCGAGACATGCTTCCGACAGGGTTTTGGAACCCAGCGATAGGTATGAGCTTCCATTCAGTACATAATGCTGCCGCTAACTGTTGCTTAGTAGTAGGCCTTGGTTCCAAACTTCTTATGGCCATCAGACTGATGGATCGTGTATCTGGATTCATCAGTCCATAGGACCCGTTTCCATTGATCTACGGTCCACGATCATGTACATGTTCTCTACACCATGCTAAACGATGAGTAGCATTCCTACTGGAGATGAAAGGCTTATGAGCAGCCGCACGACTACGGTAACCCATGGAATGAAGTTATCTGCGAATGGTACGTATACATACCGAGGTTCCAGCATTTTTACTCACCTGTACACTGAGGTCTTGTGCAGCACTCCGACGATTAGCTGTAACAACTCTCCGGAGGCTTCGACGTCCTCTATCACTGATTTTCTTTGGTCTGCCGGTACGTTTTGCTGCTTCAGGCATGCCATGTGTCTTCCACCTATTCAGTACATCCAAAACAGTTGACTTGGGTATATTTAAAGGCTTCTCGGTTTCTCTGATGGGCAACCCACTAATATAACACCCACCAATCTTTCCTTTCTCAAAGTCAGTTCTCTCACGCCGCGACATTTTCGCTCAACCTCACAGTGCGATATGATCGCGGTCAGCTGCAGGCTTGTTCTTATACCATTTGCAGCTGTATCGCTCATCTTAACAATGCAGCTGATCCGTTCCTTTGCTTTTGAAGGGATGTCCGGTGACTCTAATCATCATACGCAGGGGACACAAATTTTGAATTACTTGCCGGAAATGTTGGCAAAAAATTCCGTTTATGCAGATTTTATCACATACTGATGAAGCTATTCCCCTGTAAAAAATGTTTTGTTGTACATACTGTGCGTAGTATTTATTCAACGAATGTAGTACTGGGAATCATGGATAAGAACTTCAATGGCCTTTAACAAGTTAATATTTCTTTCGAAGCAATTTTAGCTTACTTGCGACGTTTTTTTTTTTTTTTTATTAAATCTTTTTTTTATATTTGCTGTCATAAGGTTGTTTATGAATTTTAGTTTGTAAACTGACAAGGAATATGTATTACTCTCTGTCTCATCTTTTTAAACTCTAATTACAAAAATAGTGTCTTTTTACTACTCTCTAGAGGATTCCCTCCATTTCTACGAAGTGCAAACACTAAATTTCACCAAAAATTCATTTATGCAACAAAATTCTTGTGGGTTCAAAAAGTTCACTTACTTTCATCCAAGTTCCTTAAAATCTTAGATGGCAGCACTCGCCATTTTTTCCAACTGCTTAAATATTTTGGAGGGGCTAAAGGGTGGGCTCAAAGAAAGTCCCCCATCTTTAGCGTTGCGCATGTTTCAATGGTTTGTCCCCTTTCTCCACCACTGAATGCTCCAGTACCAGCGCCAGATTTAGCGTTCACGGTAATCCGTGCCATACATTTGTTGACGTTCTCCTCCCCCCGCTGTTTTTGTGTGTGATGGACTGTATGAATTAATCAGTCACGTATGAAAGATATCCGATGAAAATTAATAGTTGATCCCAAAGTCAATCCCCAAAACAACACTCCTTTTGCGTTTGATTGTTTGATTGTAATATGGTGGCGATTTGGATTATGCCAGTGACAGAGAGACCTTTCATCATCTCCATACATCGTCGTCCCGAATTACCTTTTATATATATATATATATATATATATATATATATATATCATCATCATTGTCAACCATTATCAATCCACTGCTGGACGAAGGTCTCCCCAAGTTTCCTCCACAACGGTCTGTCTTGTGCCAGTCTCCTCCATGTCACTCACGCATACTTTCGAATTTCATCCACCTATCTTCCATGTGGTCTTCTTCTGGGTCTCTTCCTGTCCCTTGGAATCCAATCTAAAATTTCGGCTGTCCATCGATGGTCTGTCCTTCTGGCAGTATGTCCAGCCCATTGCCATTTCAGGGATTTAACTCTGATCATGATGTCTTCCACTCTTGTCATTTTTCGGATCCACGTGTTCCTCTTCTTATCTCTCCTGGTTACACCAAGCATGCACCTCTCCATGCTACTTTGAGTTGTCTGCAGCTTTTGTATGTCTCTTTTAGCTAAGGTCCACGTCTCTGCACCATACGTAAGCACTGGAAGGATGCATTGATCAAACACTTTTCTTTTAAGACATAATGGCATATTGCTCTTGAAAATTATGCTGTTTCTTCCAAAAGCTCTCCAGGTAAGTTTTGTACGCCTATTAATTTCTTCATCAATGTGACCCTCACTTGATATTTGCTGTCCAAGATAAATGTAGGTATCGGTTATCTCCAGCTTTTCCCCATCAATCGATAAATCTTCATTTCGTGTAAAAGCATTGTACATCACTTTTGTCTTCTGAAAGTTCATTTTTAATCCCACTTCCTTACTCTTGTCAGCAAGTTCCTGGATCATACTCTGTAGCTCTGATGGGGTAGTTGCAAAAATGACTATGTCATCAGCAAAACGAAGGTGGGTTAGATAATCTCCATTAATCTTTATCCCTTTGTTTTCCCAGTTCAGTGATTGAAAGACATTTTCCAATGTGGCATTAAAGAGCTTCGGAGATATGGTGTCACCCTGTCTCACTCCTCTTCCAATTTTTATGTGTGTTGTATTTTCAAACAGCCGAATCTTTGCACTTGCATTTTCATAGATGTTATTAATAATATTAATGTATGCATCTTCAATACCGCAGGATTTCAGAGCCATTGCAACTGCTGATGGTTTCACCGAATCAAAGGCTTTTTCATAATCGATAAAAGCCATGCACAGTGGAAGTTCATATTCCCTCGCTCTTTCAATTAGTTCTCTCAGTACGTGGATATGATCTATTGTGCTGTAGCCACTCCTGAATCCAGCTTGTTCTCTCGGTTGAGCCATGTCCAGTGTCACCTTCCAGCGGTGTGAAAGAACTTTAGTGAAGATTTTATAAACCACTGATAGGAGGCTGATAGGTCTGTAGTTCCTGAGATCCTCAATGTCACTTTTTTTATGTAGCAAGATCATTGTAGCGTTGTTCCAATCCTCAGGAATTTTCCCTTCATTAAGGCATCGAGTGAAAATTTGGGCGAGTACTGTTTCGATTTCTCCACTTGCTTCTTGTATGATGTCTACAGTAATTCCATCTTCTCCTGGAGCTTTTCCCCGCTTCATGTTCTTGATTGCATGTGCAACTTCTGTTGGAAGGACTGGAAGAACTCTGGTACCTTTCATGATGTCTGGAGTACATGTATCATCCCTTTCATATAATTTGGAGTAGAAATCTTTCACTCTTGTCAAAATTTCGCCTCTATTTCTTGTTACAGAACCATCTCCTTTTCTCAGTGCCATAATCTGTTTTTTCCCTTACTGAGATGTCCCTTTGCTATCTTTAGGCTTTGGTTGTTTTCAATTGCTTTCCTTACTAGTTCACAGTTGAATTTCCTTACGTCTTCAGTGATACTTTTTCGTACTGTCTTGCATAGCTCTATATATTCCACTTTGGAAGTCACATCTTCTTTAGTTGTCCTCATCACTCTTCTTTTTTGCATCAACATTTTGGTTTTTCCTGATAATTTGTTCACATGCAATTTGTTCTTAGACCCAGCTAATTTTGTTGCTGTTTCCATAAGAGCTTTGGTTACTTTTCTGTTAACTTCAGAAATATCCACTTCTTCCGATGTTAGGCCTTCTAAAGCAGAGAACCTGTTCTTCAGTTCCAATTTGAAGGTATTATGGTGTTTTTTAAGGTTGGTTATGTCAATAGATTTTGTTTGTCTTATGAGCTTGCTACGTTCGAGTTTAGTGTTGAGGTGCATCTTATATCTCCCCAATCTATGGTTACTGCCTGTGTTGAACTTGTTTAGCACATTGCAGTCTTCTATGAAGAATTTTTTCTTACACATAATAAAATCAATTTCACTTGTCGTCCCATTTGGATGTCTCCATGTCCATTTCCTGTGTGGCTTTTTCTTGAAAAAGGAGTTCAAGATGAAAAACCCTTCTGCCTCTGCAAACTCTACGAGAGTATTTCCACGCTGGTTTCTGTTGCCGTGACCAAATTTACCTACTGAAGTTTCATTCTGTTGCCGTTGCCCTATTTTTGGCATTGAAATCTCCCATAATTATCTTCAAGTGCTGCTTACCTTTATTATTTAGATCACGAATTTCCTCATAAAATTCTTCAATTTCATCTTCAGCATGACTTGTGGTGGGTGCATAAGTTTGAATAATCTGAGCCTGGTATCTTCTCGAGAGTTGGATAACGAGTCGTGCAGCTCTGTCAGAGGAACTTTCAACTTCTACAACTTTATCCTTCAGTTTCTTGTTTATTATAAATCCAACACCACTAGTTCTGCCAGTATCTGTCCCACGATAGTAGAAGAGATGTCCACTTTTCAGTTCAATGAGATCTTCTCCTTTTCTCCTTACCTCACTTAGCCCGACGATGTCCCACTTGATCCTTTGTAGTTCCTCTTCCAATTCAAGAAGCCTTGAATCAGAAGATATGGAGCGTCCGTTATACGTAGCCAAGGTCAGCATCAGATGGCAGCCTAGTGCGGTCCTCCGGTGATTCTTAGCACCCTCTGCCTTCATGTCGCACTGGCCGCTGCCTTGGCCAGGTGCATTCCAGCTGCCGGAGACTGAGGGCCAAGATTTAAGTTGTGGAGTCATTTTGGAGGGGTTTGGCCATAACTGACCACGCTGGCCAAGCGGGTTGGTGAGTGTGGGATAGCATTTCCTCTAATCCCGATGGTATAGTTATACCGCTATTGGCGGTCGTCAGAGCCCCTTTAGTGGGAACAGGATGTACCACGAGAAGGCGGGGTTGACATTTGTCAAGGAGAGGCTGTGATGTTACGCATCACCTGACCTTACATCCCATATATATATATACATATATGTTTTTTAAGGTTGGTTATGTCAATACATTTTGTTTGTCTTATGAGCTTGCTACGTTCTAGTATAGTGTTGAGGGGCATCTTACATCTCACCAATCTATGGTCAACACAGGCAGTGACCATAGATTGGTGAGATGTAAGATGCCCCTCAACACTATACTCGAACGTAGCAAGCTCATAAGACAAACAAAATGTATTGACATAACCAACCTTAAAAAACACCATAATACCTTCAAATTGGAACTGAAGAACAGGTTCTCTGCTTTAGAAGGCCTAACATCGGAAGAAGTGGATATTTCTGAAGTTAACAGAAAAGTAACCAAAGCTCTTATGGAAACAGCAACAAAATTAGCTGGGTCTAAGAACAAATTGCATGTGAACAAATTATCAGGAAAAACCAAAATGTTGATGCAAAAAAGAAGAGTGATGAGGACAACTAAAGAAGATGTGACTTCCAAAGTGGAGTATATAGAGCTATGCAAGACAGTACGAAAAAGTATCACTGAAGACGTAAGGAAATTCAACTGTGAACTAGTAAGGAAAGCAATTGAAAACAACCAAAGCCTAAAGATAGCAAAGGGACATCTCAGTAAGGGAAAAAAACAGATTATGGCACTGAGAGAAGAAGATGGTTCTGTAACAAGAAATAGAGGCGAAATTTTGACAAGAGTGAAAGATTTCTACTCCAAATTATATGAAAGGGATGATACATGTACTCCAGACATCATGAAAGGTACCAGTACCAGAGTTCTTCCAGTCCTTCCAGCAGAAGTTGCACATGCAATCAAGAACATGAAGCGGGGAAAAGCTCCAGGAGAAGATGGAATTACTGTAGACATCATACAAGAAGCAAGTGGAGAAATCGAAACAGTACTCGCCCAAATTTTCACTCGATGCCTTAATGAAGGGAAAATTCCTGAGGATTGAAACAACGCTACAATGATCTTGCTACATAAAAAAGGTGACATTGAGGATCTCAGGAACTACAGACCTATCAGCCTCCTATCAGTGGTTTATAAAATCTTCACTAAAGTTCTTTCACACCGCTTGAAGGTGACACTGGACATGGCGCAACCGAGAGAGCAAGCTGGATTCAGGAGTGGCTACAGCACAATAGATCATATCCACGTACTGAGAGAATTAATTGAAAGAGCGAGGGAATATGAACTTCCATTGTGCATGGCTTTTATCGATTATGAAAAAGCCTATGATTCGGTGAAACCATCAGCAGTTCCAATGGCTCTGAAATCCTGCGGTATTGAAGATGCATACATTAATATTATTAATAACATCTATGAAAATGCAAGTGCAAAGATTAGGCTGTTTGAAAATACAACACACATAAAAATTGGAAAAGGAGTGAGACAAGGTGACACCATATCTCCGAAGCTCTTTAATGCCCCATTGGAAAATGTCTTTCAATCACTGAGCTGGGAAAACAAAGGGATAAAGATTAATGGAGATTATCTAACCCACCTTCGTTTTGCTGATGACATAGTCATTTTTGCAACTACTCCATCAGAGCTACAGAGTATGATCCAGGAACTTGCTGACAAGAGTAAAGAAGTGGGATTAAAAATGAACTTTCAGAAGACAAAAGTGATGTACAATGCTTTTACAAAAAATGAAGATTTATCGATTGATGGAGAAAAGCTGGAGATAACAGACACGTACGTTTATCTTGGACAGCAGATATCAAGTGAGGGTCACATTGATGAAGAAATTAATCGGCGTACAAAACTTGCCTGGAGAGCTTTTGGAAGAAACAGCATAATTTTCAAGAGCAATATGCCATTATGTCTTAAAAGAAATGTGTTTGAGCAATGCATCCTTCCAGTGCTTACGTATGGTGCAGAGACGTGGACCTTAGCTAAAAGAGACATACAAAGGCTGCAGACAACTCAAAGAAGCATGGAGAGGTGCATGCTTGGTGTAACCAGGAGAGATAAGAAGAGGAACACGTGGATCCGAAAAATGACAAGAATGGAAGACATCATGATCAGAGTTAAATCCCTGAAATGGCAATGGGCTGGACATACTGCCAGAAGGACAGACCATCGATGGACAGCCGAAATTTTAGATTGGATTCCAAGGTACAGGAAAAGACCCAGAAGAAGACCACATGGAAGATGGGTGGATGAAATTCGAAAGTATGCGGGAGTGACATGGAGGAGACTGGCACAAGACAGACCGTTGTGGAGGAAACTTGGGGAGACCTTCGTCCAGCAGTGGATTGATAATGGTTGACAATGATGATGATGATGATGATGATGATATATATATATACCCTCTACCATTTCAAAAAAAAAAAAAAAAAAAAGAAAAAAGATTCAGTTCGTCGCCTCTCTGAATTTGGAGCTCGGTGCGGAGGCCTTCACGCAGCCTTAAACCCGGCCCTGTCTGGTACACTGGCTTGCAAAAATTAAAGACGAGACGGTTTTTCGAATGTAACGTCGTGCAGAAGTGCTACGCATCGACTCAAATCATACCATAAGATCCCCAAGATGTAAGAATATGGTACAAGAGAGCAAAACCGTCCAAACAAGGAATCCAATGGATACAAAGGCACTTTATTGAAAATGTAGCTTCGAGCACAACTGGACAGAAGACAGAAACGTCCATGTGACAGGCAGCTGCCAAGAAAAATCCAGTCTTTAGTAGGGGATATGATCACCCCTGACTGCGTTGCAGGATTTACAACGTCTGTCCATGCTGAGGACGGGGTTGTCAAGGAGCTGTTGAGGCATCGCGGCTCATTCCTCTTGTAGCGCCAATCGCGGCTGCGGAATCGTTGCTGGCGGCTGGTGACGTGCTGTCAAGCGTCTCCCGAGAAGGTCCCACACGTGTTCGATTGGAGGTCCGGGGACCTTGCAGGCCAATCCATGCGTTCAATATCTTCACTCTCCAACAGCTCTGCGACAGCCACTGTACAATGAGGTGTAGCGTTGTCGTCCATGAAGAGGAACTCAGGACCCAAAGCACCGCTAAACAGACGCACGTGAGGCAGGAGAAACTCGGTACAATAGCGGACACCAGTGACTGAACCTCCTTGGAAGATGTGGAGGTCAGTACGGCTACCAAGCATGATACAGCCCCAAACGAGAACTCCGCCACCTCCAAACCGGTCCCTTTCGATGATGTTGGAGGTGTGATTGCATGTTCCCTGCTCTCTCCAGATGTGTATATGTCCAGAATCGCTCGTCAGACTAAATCGGCTCTCATCCGTAAAGAGAACTCGACCTCATTGCTGTTGTGTCCAGTTCTTGAGTTCCTGGCACCACAGAATCCGCCGTCACCGATGACCAGGCGTTAATGGCACACACCGTACTGGTCGTCGTGCAAATAGACCACCTTTGTGCAGCCTCCTGGCCACGGTAAAACGCGATAACGGACGTCCAGTTGTCTGTTGCACGTGCCTTACGATTTCTCCCGCTGTCTGCCGTCTGTCTCTTCTCGGCTGTAGGACAATATACCGGTCGTCCGCCGCCGTGGTTGCTCGTGGAAAACCACTGCTAAACTCTCGGACGGCTGTTCCTGTCGTTTGAAATGCTCTCCAAGCTCGTGAAACGATGCTGTGAGCGATCCCGAACTCCTCGGCCACACTAGTCACACTTCGACCTTCTTCCTCGGGTAAAGTCGTCCAGATGTCGTCTACTGGATTGCCTGTTGGCCATATCACACGGTCGCAGCAACTCGACGTCGTTCAAACCAATGTACATCGTGCAATAGCTTTCACCGAATTGATTAGCATGATCATATGATCATATGTAGAGGATTTAAGGAAGGGAGTGTCTGACCCCAGGTCTTAAACAACCCTTAGAAAGAGGAAACTAGGAGATTTGGGCTAGAGTGCCCGATAGGAAAGCGACACAGAAGCGAAGTAGAAAGGGGAGGAAGACGCCCTTATTTATTACCGAGGGGCCAATACCCGGGGTCCGACAGCTTAACGTGCCCATCCGACGCACGGCGGATATTCAGTGGTTCGAGCGTTCGTATCTGCTGGGATCGAACCTGAGGTCCTTTCCGCTGCAGTCACGAACGCTGCCCACTAGGCCACCCGCGGCCCCGAATTGCTTAGCGTACACCGCCCGTGTGATTTATACCCTTCCGACACTCCCCTCCCCCTACGTCATGCTGCATATATGCGCATGCCCTACCGTACCGGACCCTAGTCTATCTCCTGAGTGGTCTTTCTGTCCGTTCTGCCTGCTCGTTCCGCTGTGATGCTAATTTCTTCTCTTCGTCCTTAATTTTTGCACACCAGTGTACTTATTGGAAGTAAACAGATATGCCAGCTTGTCACGTAGATTTAGCAAAAATTTATATTTTTCTTAACATCGAATTTTGCTCAAATTGTGTTCATCGCTACAGCAGAGCTCCAATAATTTCAGTGGAATTTCTGCACCACCAGGGCCTCCTATAGTGCCTTGATGCCACCTTCAGGACTCCTCCGTTGATGCACAGGTATTTTGCTTCGTGTTGTTTCTTGACTACTGTGTGCACATTTTAGTTCTGTATTATTACGCTTGTGTTCCGCCTATGTTTTGTGCCTGTCAATAAAAATTAGTGCTCCTTTCCAGCGCCGTGCTTTTGTCGTGCCTCTTCTATGCTGTCTAGTGTGCCCCGCCATATTTTGTTGTTTTACCGTGCCCCGTTTCTCCGCGTTCTTCTTTGTAATGGTCCCTGAGACCCATTAAAGCGATACTGAAAGCAATCATTTCAGTGTCTCATTAGCGTGACATGCGAAATAGAGTTTGAAGAAAAACGAAAATTCCAGAACTGGAAATTCAAATTTTGCTTGACCAGAATGAAAAGTGAGAACAAGCTAGGACACAGAGAAAAAGAAATGCTGACCAAGATAATAACAGGTCACCCACATGGAAGACTGAATGCGTAGACTGCAGTTTCATGAGTCGTGATGCGATAAAAAATCTTTTTTCTTAGCTAACAATTCCACTTTTCATATTTATAAATGAACATAAATTCAGTAAGACACCTGAGAACCCGCATTGAATACATCACTATGTTATAAACAATCGAGTCGTATCAGTACTTTTGGCTACATCCAAATTGTATGTAAAGATTGCAAAAGTGCGTGGATTCTCTATCTACATTTACAATAACGACACATTTACATTATTTAGGATTAAATTACTACAAATTTTTGTTGAGACAGTATTTATTCTTAATTATTTATTTTGCAATGTGTTTTATATATTGGTTTCTCCGCTGTATTATATCGAAAAGTTGACTAACAGCAGCATTATCAATGAGCATAATTACAACAGTGCGGAAAATATGAACAACTTTTTGAATCTTTTATAAAACAACTCAATTTAACGAAGTGAATTTCTCAGTCATTTTTATCCGCGCCAGGATTCGAACCCGGGTCCACTCATTCTGGAATAAGTTGCTCTACCAATTGAGCTACGCGGACGTTTTATTCTGATTCCTATCTGCCTTTATGTCGTGTGCGTCCTTCTGGCAGGTACGTCACATCTCCTGGTACGTTACATCATCTCCCCTCTTTTTTTTTTTTTTTTTTTTTTCTTTTTTTTTGAAGTGCTGGAGAAGGGATTCTCTTATTTTTCCTATCTCGCGGTGTGGAAATAACATCACACCATTGCGAGATTTTGAACGGTCGGGTCATCCGGATAGTTCGGGCGCCATTATAACGAAGTGAATTTCTCAGTCATTTTTATCCGCGCCAGGATTCGAACCCGGGTCCACTCATTCCGGAATAAGTTGCTCTACCAATTGAGCTACGCGGACATTTTATTCTGATTCCTGTCTGCCTTTATGTCGTGTGCGTCCTTCTGGCAGGTACGTCACATCTCCTGGTACGTTACAGAGTATGTGCTAGACCTGTACGTTCAGTTTCCGTGGAATCGAATATCGTGCTATATCGGTACAAGTGGATTACAAACTTCTGAGGAAGTGCAGGTTCCCTACAGGTATTGTAAGGAGGATCAATGAAGGAAGAAATATTCCTCAAATACATAGGAAGTCGATAGAATATTCAAAGCAAATAGAATATAAATTCTGAATTTGCTTGTACCACTTACTGGTCATCCATGTAACACCTCTCGAAAAACTTGAAAACGGCATTGCCTTGGAGCGGGAATCGAACCCGCATCTCCCGATTTCCGTTCGAGTATGCTAACCGTTACACCACCCAGGACAGTGAAGTTCCAAGCAACTGAGGCTAAGCAAACTTGTCTTAGGAATCTGAACACCCTTAGTTTTTCGCTAGTCGAAGCATCCATGCTTTCTAATAGCAGCATCCTCTATGTATCAAGAAGCATCCTCTTCCTCACTGTCGTGGCTAGTGTAACTGTTAACACACTCGAACGGAAATCGGGATATACGGGTTCGATTCCCGCTCCAGGGCGATGAAATTTACAAGTTTTCTGAGAGGTCATCAAACAGGAGTCATCGCCCTTTCGACGTTTATAAGTGACTCACGGAAAAATTCTCATTGGCCGCCACCTGGGTGGTGCGTGGTACCATATCCGGCGCGTAACTGGAAGGTCTGGGTTCGATTCCCGTTGGCGGCCAATCGAAATTTTTCCGTGACTCACTTATAAACGTGGAAAGAGCGGTGCCTTCTGTTTGATGTTTCTAGTCCACGTCAATTGTGTGTATTAATTATTCATTCGCCTTCTAGTTATTGGCTCAGTTGGTGCTTTCCATCTTTTGTGAATCCCCAGCATTGTGCGGGGCTCCAAGAAGCAGCCTGCCATGTGGTTTGGCAGTTAGTCATGTGTGAATCTGGAAAATTCGAGGCCACTGTGGTGCAGTGGTAGCATGTTCGGCGCGTAACTGGAAGATCCTTGGTTCGATTCCCGGTGGCGGCCAATGGAAATTTTTCCGTGACTCACTTATAAACGTGGAAAGAGCGATGACTTCTGTTTGATGTTCTCAGTCCACGTCATTTGTGTGTATTAATTATTTATTCGCCTCCTAATTATTTGTTCAGTTGTTGCTTTCTAAATCTTTGGTGAATCCCCATCATTGTGCGGGGCTCCAAGAAGCAACCTACCATGTGGTTTGGCAGTTAGTCGTATGTGAGTCTGGAGAATTTGAGGCCATTGTGGTGCAGTGGTAGCATGTCCGGCGCGTAACTGGAAGATCCTGGGTTTGATTCCCGGTGGCGGTCAATGAGAATTTTTCCGTGACTCACTTATAAACGTGGAAGGAGCGATGCCTTCTGTTTGATGTTCCTAGTCCACGTCAATTGTGTGTATTAATTTCCGAGAGTTGTTACATGGATGACCAGTAAGTGTTACAAGCAAATTCAGAGTTTCTATTCTGTTTGCTTTGAATATTGTATCGATTTCCCATGTATTATGAGGAATATTTCTTCCTTCAGTGATTTATCTGTGGTACTGGTGATTTCCGATTCACATCCGTTTCTGGATGGGGAAGCAACGATGCTTCGACTTGCAAAAATCTGAGGATGTTCAGATTCCTAAGCTTAATTTGCTTTGTCTCAGTTGCTTGGAACTTCACTGTCCTGGGTGGTGTAACGGTTAGCATACTCGGAACGGAAATCGAGAGATGCGGGTTCGATTCTCGCAGTGAAATTTTCAAGTTTTCTGAGGGGTGTTACATGGATGACTAGTAAGCGGTACAAGCAAATTCAGAATTTATATTCTGTTTGCTTTGAATATTGTACCTAGGAGTTATACAAGGAATGCGCCTGTGATGAGTATGCAAAGGCAAGCGATACATATTCCTATATATAAAGAAAATGCGCATATATTCCTGTAGAGAAATGCGCCTACAGGTTTGTGTCATTAAAGTGTTCATCGGGACAATATATATATATATATATATTTATTTTTCATTTCTAGCAAAGAGACGCTCTCATCCTAAAATCCAATATATTTTGTGTTTATTCTATTAGTATCAGTTAGATCTGCATTGATATTCTTATATGAACTAATAGCGTATAACTGATAATATCAGATATACAACATTGCCCCTCCTCCTAAATCAGCTGGGGCCGCCCCAGTGGCGCAGTAGCCTAAGCGATGGCGTATCACCAATCGTGTCCGTGAAGGGCCCGGGTTCGAATCCCGGTGAGGCATGGATGTTGTGTTTGTCTTACGGCATGGGCTCTCTCCCTTTCCTGGAACCAGTGGGCCTAAATTAGGGACGGGCACTTATAGCCCATTGAGTTGCTCATGGTGGTCGTTAAACCTTCGATCAAACAAACAAAAAACATCAGTTGGTTATAAATGATCTGCTCGTACATTAGAAAAAAATGTATCCACTTGTTCGGAAATGAAACGGTATTAAACGTCTACGAAAATCCCACGTGAAGATCTAGGACAACACACAATTAAACGACTGGCAAATATCTTATGGAATCTACGTCTATTTTCCCTCTAAATCATTGGATACGCCGAAATCTAACCATCTCACACACATTTGTGCTTGCTATTTGACCGTTCAGCATTCCCACTCATGAGTATTTTCCCAACGTGTCACGTCTGGCGTAATTTTTTTATACTTCACGGAAAATTTTTATACGTAGTTAATTTTAATGTTAACATCACCAGGAGGAGCAGATCGTTGTTGGATATTAAAATTCAGAAATGTTTATTTTTCGACCTGCTGTGACATCTGATCGAAATGCGCAATTAAAAATTAGTAAAATAACCTAAAGAAAATAACCATGAAAGTGCCCTTACCTGGATTTGATTTCACGTCATCCACGAGAAGCGGGTTGTAGAGGTAAAGGAGATTTCGGACATGGAAGCATCCAAGTTGTTGAGCTGCCCACGAGGGAATGAATGAGATTTCCTTAGAAATGTCGGGAAGCATTCTACGGGTGGACCAAGTACAGGTTTTGGTGGCCTCGCAACCTGTTGTCTGCTACGTCATAAGTGAGTGACGACCCGTGACCGGAATTGCCCCGTAACTGACGGCACGAAAAGTAAAAAAACCAGGTGGTTAAAAAATATGGTCTTCCTGCGCCTTTTTTTTATCCTGTTCATAGTTATGAGACGTTATGGAATAATGCGTCGAATCACTTTCAATTTCTCTTGCGGATGTAACTTACATCATTCGGAAAACAGAAAATCACTCATCACATAAGATGTGTTTTTATCTATTGATCATTTCTATTGTATCAACGTCTTGAATTCTGGCAATATTTACTTTGCAGTGTTAATTTGAATTCATTCAGCACCAGGTTCAATGAACTTTTGTTTTTAGGTGATATGTGAAAATTATTTTGGCATTTCGTTATAAGTAAAAATACTTTACCTGTCTTATTCACGTACACCACTTTTTATAAAACATGCAAAATTGAAATGATACAGAACAGATAACTCAAAAATTGTGTGTGTTTAAGATTCTTAAGATCCATTACAATAACATCAGCAGCCACTGAAAGATCATTCAGCACATTCAGATGCATCCACAGTAAAAAAGAAAATCGCTTGACATCAGAAAAGGCTGCAAAATTATCCTATTTGGCATACAAACTGGAAATTGTGAAGTCCAAAACAGATTTCCAAACCAGGTTTAGATGAGCATGAGTCCAATGAAAGTGCCATGTCTATGATGTTTAGCTTGTTAGAAGACCAGGAAAATCCAAAGATGGAAAGGAAACAGCAAAATAGAAAAGTAGATTCAGGAACAGAAGAATTTCTAAATTTTTTTTTTTTGATTGAAGGTTTAACGACCACCATGAGCAAGTCAATGAGCTAAAGGCCACCGGTAGCCTAGTGGTCAACGTTCTATAACGAAGTAAATTTCTCCGTCATTTCTGTCCACGCCAGGATTCGAACCCGGATCCCCTCATTCCGGAATAAGTCACTCTACCAGTTGAGCTACGCGGACGTTTATTCTGATTGCTATGTGCCTTTATGTCGTGTGCGTCCTGCTGGAAGGTACGTCACATCTCCTGGTACGTTACATCATCTCCCCTTATTTTTTTTTTATTTTTTTTTATTTTTATTTTTTTTTTATTTATTTTTTTTTCGAAGTGCTGGAGAAGGGATTCTCTTATTTTTCCTATCTCGCGGTGTGGAAATAACATCACACCATTGCGAGATTTCGAACGGTCGGGTCATCCGGATAGTTCGGGCGCCATTATAACGAAGTAAATTTCTCCGTCATTTCTGTCCACGCCAGGATTCGAACCCGGATCCCCTCATTCCGGAATAAGTCACTCTACCATTTGAGCTACGCGGACGTTTATTCTGATTGCTATGTGCCTTTATGTCGTGTGCGTCCTGCTGGAAGGTACGTCACATCTCCTGGTACGTTACAGTTCGTGACTGCCACGGAGAAGATCTCGGGTTCGATCCCAGGCAGGTACGAACGCTCGAACCACGAAATATCCGCCGTGCGTCGGATGGGCACGTTAAGCCGTCGGGCCCCGGGTACTGGCCCCCGCTAATAAATAAGGACGGCTCCTTCCCCCTTTCTACCTCGCTCCCGTGTCACTTTCCTATCGGGCACTCTAGCCCAAATTTCCTTGCTTCCTTTTTCAAAGGGTTGTTTAAGACCTGGGGTCAGACACTCCCATCCTAAAATTCCCTACTGAAGATTATAGATCTTCATCAAAGGGCTATAAGCAGTCGCCCGTCCCTAATTTAGGGCCACTGGTTCCAGTGAAGGGAGAGAACCAGTGCCGTAAGACAAACACAACATACATGCCTCACCGGGATTCGAACCCGGACTCTTCGCGGACGAACGGTCATAAGCCAGCGCTTAGACCACTGCGCCACCGGGCGGCGAATTTCAAAACGAACCAAGCTCCAGTGATTCTAACTATGATGAGTCTGAATCACTTTCCTATTCAGACGAATAGAACATTAACATGATAAAATACTGAGGTGCTGTGATATATCCTTAATATTGTAAGTTAATGAGTAAAGAAGACTATTTTGATTTAAAATAAAGATGTAATTGTTATTGTTTTCCTTCCCCATAAGAAATTTATACACAGATAAGAAATGTCTATGCTAGAAAAGAAGTAATTATTGTATTTTTTTTACTTGAATTGTAGTACTGGTATTGTTTTTAAATCACATTTAATGGGTTTAGATTGCGAAACTACACTGAAGAGCAATTGAATTAGAGACAGCTGGCGTTATGCAAATATGGCGCTGTGGGCGGCCCTGCAAACGGAAACGACATGACGTATGCAGCGATTCGACAATATAAGGAGTGATGCGACGGGAATCAAAAGGAGTCGGACGCAGTATAGGTAAGACGAAGGATCTAAGCGCATTTGATCATGGGCAAATTGTCGGGGCCCGACGAAGGGGTCACTCCATCTCGGAAATCGTGCAAGCACTGGGATTTTCACGAGCCACTGTGTCACGGGTGCACCGTGAGTACATTGAATCCGGTAAAGCCATCCCTGCAAGAGCCAACTGCCGTGGACAACAGCGTGTGGATGAGCGGGGTCATCGTCGGCTAGCTCGGATAGACGGGCCACAGTGCAAGACATCAGTCGGCAACTTAACGCTGGTGCACAAAAACGTGTAAGCAGCCACACCATCCAGAACCATCTCCTCGCTATGGGGTACAGAAACCATCGTCCTACGAGTGTACCGCTACTGACCGCACATCACAGGGTGCAAAGATTAGCATGGGCGCGGGAACATCGCCACTGGACCCTAGACATGTGGGAAAATGTTGCCTGGACTGATGAGTCGAGATTCACGTTGGTACATGCGGATGGCAGGATACGAATACTGCGCCAAACCACATGAAGCGATGGATCCTTCTTGCCAGCAGGGTACTCTTCAAGCTGGTGGGGTTAGCATTCTCGTCTGGGGACTGTTTACGTGAACTGAAATGGGACCCCTGGTACGTGTGACATCGTCCCTCACAGGTCAACGTTACCGAAATATCCTGGACGACCATTTGCTCCCGTTTGTGCGTTTTCAATATCCCACTGGGGACCTCATCCTGCAACAAGACAATGCAGCTCCCGAATTGTATCCGAATGGTTGGATGAACACTCCATCGACGTGACTTCGCTTCCTTGGCCAGCTAGGTCACCTGACCTCAATCCCATCGAGCACATCTGGGATGCCATCGAGAGAGATGTATTAGGCTCTGACCCCCTCCATCAAATCTTCGTGAACTGTGGGAGCTTGTTCAGGAGTCGTGGATCCGTATGGCTTCCCAATGCTTCCGGTGTCTTATCGAGTCCATGCCGAGACGAAACGCCGCCGTCATCAGGGCGAAAGGTGGTGCTGCACGGTACTAGACAGGTATCTGTAATTCAATTGCTCTTCAGTGTATTCTACTAGTCATCTTGAAATACTGACTTTTTAAGATAATGAGCTAAATTGTTACTTTTCCATATTAATCTCTTTCATACTATTCAGTTTAGTCATCATATGCCATGAATAAACTGTTTACGTGGATAAATAAGCAGTTAAACCTAAAGAAAAACTATAAATACCCACTAAAGTACCCATTTTGGGTTAATACCCCGGTTTTTACTCTGGGTATTTACCCGAAAAAATAAATATCCAGGTATTTTACATCACTGGTTGCGATACCTGAGAAAGCACATGTTGTCGTTGCAACATGCGGTGGGGCATTGTTCTGGTGAAATATGGTCCCAGGAATGTCCTGCAGTTACGGAATGGTGACCGGCGGTAGATTGTCATTGACATACCGGGCATTTGTTATGGTCGTACGAACTCTCACGAAAGGAGATATGCCTGCTGCGAATACACTCTTCCCGATGTTTCTCCCCTCGTCGTCGGCTGACACAGATGCGGTCAACATTGTCGCCTAAACAGAAGCGCGTTTCGTTCGAGAACACGATATTGTGCCATTCATCACGAGTTTTCTTTTGTTCGACGCGCCGTTGCAGCCTGGCAGTCCAGTTTTGCGGCGTCAAAGGTAGCCTGAGGAAGGGCCGACGAGCCTGCAATCCGTCCGAACTGTAATAACCGGCGACGTAATGTTACAGCTGACATGGAGGAAAGCGTCACAGTTCGCCAATTGTCGTTGATGATGAAAAACGGTCATTCAAAGACTCCTCATGAGATGATGGTTGCCCCTCGGCGTTGTCTGTGTACGACATCCAGAATTTTCTCTTCATATCCTACGCCCTTTCTTCTTACCATTCCTTGCACACTCTTGTTACGATCAGGGCCGGTTCAACCATTAGGCAGCTGCCTAGGGCGCTAAAATTTCAGGAGCGCAGAGATTTGGATTTGATAAAATCAAATAAGTTAATAAATGAGAAGAAGAAAGTAAAAACAAAGACATTTTTATTTTTTGTTGTCCATTCGATATAACTTGCGAATTCTTATTCATTGAGAAACGGAGACCTGTTCTTATAGAATGGATAAGTCAGCTTGCCACGAAAGCGCGCATCTGTCGAAAAACTGCCATAAACCGGGCTCGTCCCTATGCGGCAGGGAAGTCAGGCGACGCCTGGGAGTGGCACGAGATTTTTTTGAAGAAAATGGATTCTGTGGTATCCGGCTTTCCATGGAAATATCTATTCTAGACCGTCCACTTCTTCCGTCATAAATAGTGGCAATGCTCAACGTCTATGGTTCTTTGGGACGGGAGGGAGGAGGGATTAACGACCAGCGTGAGCAACTCGACGGCTATAAGCAGTCGGCCGTCCCTAATTTAGGACTACTGGTTCCAGGGAAGTGGGACAGCCAGTGCCGTAAGACAAACACAACATCCACGCCTCTTCGGGATTCGAACCCGGACCCATCTCGGACGAATCGTCAAAAGCCAGCGTTTAGACCACTGCGTTACCGGAGCGTCTTGCCTAAAAGTTACTAATTGTCTCACTCAGGCTATTTTCTAGTAAGAACAGGAGCAAGAGTAAGAGAGGCTCCGCTTTTATATTCATTTCACTAGAATTCTTTTCTCATTTTCTACTAGAATTCTTTTCTCATTTTCTACTAGAATTCTTCTCTCTTTTTCCACTAGAATACTTCTCTCTCTTTTCCTTTCTCTCTCTCTTTCTCTCTCTATCGGGGGATGCAGGAAAAAACCTTGTTGGGTTATATGCATTGTCGATCGAACAAAAAATGCCCGTGACATAGATTTGAAGACACTTGTTGGTAATTTTGTGAAAAATATAGCAGGCAAAATGAAATTTTAATTCAATTTTCACTTTCATTGGGCCAGTAAGTAAATGGATGTAGTTTCCATTAGTTTCTTTCTATTTAGTTTACATTGTATTTTTGCATCTTGAAATAATTTTTGAATAAATGCAGTGTATTTGGTCACACAAAGAATAATAAATTTTTGGAGGCGCAAGGCGGATGGACTGCCTAGGGCGCCAAACACCCTATAGAGTGTTCGTTTTCTCAGTGTAGGTAACCAAACACCCTATATATAGTTACCAAACACCCTATATATTAGGGTGTTTGGCGCCCTATAGGGTGTTCGTTTTCTCAGTGTAGGTAACCAAACACCCTATATATAGTTACCAAACACCCTATATATTTGTTACCAGTAGGGTGTGTAGGTAGCCAAACACCCTATAGGGTGTTTGGCGCCCTATAGGGTGTTAGTTTTCTCACTGTAGGTAGCCAAACACCCTATATATTGGGTGTTTGGCTACCTACACTGAGAAAAACGTTTTGTTAATTCAAAAAAAATTTTGTCGATATACAGTTAACAAAAAATGTTGTTGAATTTGCAAAATTATTTTGTTGAAAATTATTGTTGATTTAACAAGATTTTTTGTTATCACGACAAAAAGTTTTGTTCATTTAACAAAATGAATTAGGTCAATTTTTGGGAATTTGTTTGATCCAACAAAACATTTTGTTATCATGACAAACTGTTTTGTTGCTGCAACAGAACATATTGTGTCACGATAACAATATGTTCTGTTGGAGCAACAAAACATTTTGTCATGATAAAAAAATGTTTTGTTGGATCAAACAAATTCCCCAAAATCGACCTAATCCTTTTGTTAAATGAACAAAACGTTTTGTCGTGATAACAATAAATTTTGTTAAATCAACAATAATTTTCAACAAAATAATTTTGCAAATTCAACAAAAAAATTTGTTGACTGTATATCGACAAAATTTTTTGTTGAATTAACAAAACGTTTTTCTCAGTGTAGCACCGGCACTGGTCACGACAGACAGACACACTGCGACCTACACGATCGGCAATCTCCCTGACGAAAGCATTGCAGTTTGTCATGCTGATAATGCAATCTCTGTCGAACTCGGTGATGTGACTGTATGACTGTCTTATACGACGACGAGGCATGCTTATCCACTGTTGACTAAGTACTGACATACCGACCGAGCCACGCGGGGCTTATAACAGAAGAACTTCCGGTTTCCGGTCTGTGACGTTGCGCAATCTGATTTGCTTAGGCGCGGTATGCATGAACTTACGATGGCAAAATGCTAATCATTTCTACGATATTGCCTGATTAGCATATCCTGTAAAAAATCAAAGTCGTAGCTGGACTCCTTTTAGGTGTTCTGTTTTTTATGAACATGAGTGTACATCTCATGTTCGTAAAAGACAGCATCGGCATGGTCGGCATGTCAGTACAGAGAGCAAAAGTGAGTTGCAGAGTATGTTGTCCCAGATGTACGAAGTTTGCACGAAATTCAAACTGAGTATAAATAAGGGAAAAACCAAAGTTATGGTTTTTGAGAGATGAACCGGTAGCCCTGAATGTAATGTAAGTGTAAATGACACAGTGATTGACCAGGTGAGTAAGTTTGTATATTTAGGAAGCATGTTTGACAGAGAGAACAAATTGGATGGTGAAATTAGTAAGCGAGTGAGTTCTTCATTGAAAATCATAGCTGCTCTGGGAGGTTTTCACAGGAATGATGAGTTCTCAAGAAAGTCCCGCATGACTGTGCATGAGAGTGTAATTGTTCCTACTCTGATGTATGGCAGTGAAACCTGGGTACTACAGAAGAAACATAGGAGTCGTTTGTGTGCTGGAGAAATGCGTTACTTACGGAAGGTTTGTGGCAAGACACGTTCTGATTGTGTGAGGAATGAAAATGTGTTGTGAAGCAAAATGTTGTTAGCGTGGTGGAGACTAATATGCTTCGGTTGTTTGGCCATGTTGAAAGAATGGGTGATGAGATGCTTACTAAGAAAAATATTTTAGCCCAAGTGGCAGGAAAGAAAGGCAAAGGAAGGCCAAGGAAGTCATGGGAGGATCAGATTCAGGAGTGTCTGCATGAGAAACAAATTATGAGTATGTAGTATAGAAGATCTTGTGTACGGCGTGTAATGAATGTCAGTGAAGCCCGAGTTGTATGTCAAGATCGCTGTAAATGGAGAAGTTTGATACGGCAACAGTAAATAAAATCTATCTGGTAGTTTGTATTTTCTTTTGGAGCTAACCTCTGAATCTCAGAGAACAGCTTAGTGATATGTATGTATGTATGTATGAGTGTACATCTTGTGCTTAAAATTTGATGATGATTTATTTAGCCGTTCCATAGTTATTTAAGGCTCATCACTACGTGTGTTGCTGAGCTCTACTAACAGACGCTTGGTAACAAAAAAATAATAATGCTGTTCCGACTAATTATTATCAAGGACATGTATGAGTTTTCCTGTAAAAATTAGATTGACACCCAGACGAAGACTTTATATCTTTTACTGAGAGAATGTGTCACTTGCTTTAAAATTTATGATTCCATTAATTAAAGAGATGACCATTTTCATTTGGTAAAATGAACATTTTGTGTATGTGTATTACCTCTTTAACTTTGACGTCCAAGAAGTATCAACACATATCCATCTTTAAAGTTACACAAACAAGCTTTACCCATGAATGCAGAAGGTGTCATGAGAGGCATTATTGAACAGGAAAGTAATTATTGACAGCCGTTTCTTCTATTGAGGAACCACGAAGGAAAATGCCCTTACGCCATCATCTTCTAAAACGTTTTCTTGTAATCAAAGGGAAGACCAGCTGTTCACAATTGCGTAAAGACCGTAGATCGAGAAGTTGAAAAGCCTTTAGGTGGGACTTGAAGCTAATGTAACCAACACGGTGTACAGAAAATTGCACCACAAGGAACTTGAAATTGTGCAACATGTACGTCAAAACGTAAGACCATTTCTTGATGGGGTGGAATTTGATTTGCCATATGTCTAACCATAATACTACGTGTGCTGGGTGGCGTATTTCAGCCCATAAAAGCGCAGGTTTCTTCTACAAGGTCTGTCCGGAAAGTAATGAAACTCATTCAATAACCGATGTTTAATTAAAGTTATACTTACATAACATTAAAATTTCTCGAAATAACATCCTTGAACATCAATACACCACTGCCAGCGGTTCTGCCACGCCGCGTAGCTTGCCTGGATGTCGGGAACAGGGATCGCTTTCAAAGCACTCGTCGCTGCAGTTTTCACGTTTTCAACAGTCCCAAAATGGTGTCCTTTCAGGCTCGATTTGAGCCGGGGAAACAAAAAGAAGTCAGCCGGGGCCAAGTCCGGGCTGTAGGGAGGTTGGAGCAGCGTTGCCGCGTTGTGTTTCGCCAGAAACTCTCTCACTCTCAGCGACGCATGGCTCGGCGCACTATTGTGGTGAAGAACTCAAGTGTTGATGACCTCCGGGCGGACGCGCGCAACTCTGTTCTTCCGCCGTTGAAGCACTTCCATGTAAAATGCAGCGTTGACCGTTTGTCCGCGTGGTACTAATTCCTTATGGACAACACCTTTACAGTCAAAGAAGACAATGAGCATCGATTTCATCTTCGATTTGCACATTCGAGCCTTCTTTGGACCAGGAGACTCGGGAGTGTGCCGCTCTGAGCTCTGTCTTTTCGTCTCCGGATTGTACTCATAGACCCACGTTTCATTACCTGTTATCACTTTCTCCAAAAAACCAGGTTCAATCCTCACACGGTCCACAAGATCACGAGAAATCGATACACGATTGTTCCTCTGTTCATCGGTCAAAACCTTAGGAACCAATTTGGGTATCTGCAATTCTTGCGTGATGATTTCATGCACAATGGATTTCGCGCGTCCCACGTGCTCTGCTACCAATCTAACACAGAGAAATCGGTCAGAGTCCAAAACCGCTTTCACCTTTTCCACATTGTCCGAAGTGTGAGACGTTGAAGAGCGCCCTGGGCGTGGCTCATTCTCGACGGTCTCTCTTCCCTCTGTGAACGTTTTGTGCCACCGAAACACTTGTGCTTTCGATAAAGCATCCTTTCCGTAGGCTTTCTGTATCATAGCAAGCGTCTCCGTCGTGGATTTTTTAAGTTTAACATAAAACTTTACCGCGTATCGCTGTTCGACACTCTCCT
The DNA here is from genome assembly GCA_039090855.1 of Macrothele yani. Lineage (NCBI taxonomy): Eukaryota > Metazoa > Arthropoda > Arachnida > Araneae > Macrothelidae > Macrothele > Macrothele yani. Next base: position 65,126,655 of record CM076990.1, on the reverse strand, counting down.
GCATTTTGACCGTTACGCGACGCTCACACAGCTGTCCACTTTGCAAGCGATCCTCACTCTGTAAAAGCTCAGAGCCAACTGACGAGACATTGATCATTTATCTAACATACCCCGCCATCCGTCACGCCCGGAGACTCCTCCCTCCAGCTCTTCTGATTGGCCCAGGAAAAGTGGTCTCCTTACTTTCCGGACAAACCTTGTATTCCGATTGCACTTCACGATGAGGCAATCAGGTTTGTTTCAAGTGTTCTTGACTTTGTCGCTGTTCTTCGGCGTTACCCTGTGCTTAAAGGTAAGTTCTTACATTGTAATTTTTTTCTACCCAGGAATGCCGCTCAGAACACTACTTCCGATTGGTTAACTTCATGTTCTGAGTTATTTGCTAAATTTCGAATTGTTATTTCACGCTTTCTGTTATTGGTGTCTGGTGTGGTTCAATACCTTTCTTCGCATTTACCGCACGGAAACTATACAAAACATTAGCTGCATAGAAATATATCCCTTAGGATTTCAGGGCCGCGTCTTATCGCGCGTAGTACTGAATCTACTATTCACTGCACTTCGCCAAATACGTTCTGAGGAAGCCACTTTTAGGGTTGGTTCGAAACCTATGATCAGGGCCTGAAATATGGGAGGGCATTCAGGGCAGGTGCCCAGGGCCCCGACCTTTGAGGGGCACCCCAAAATGTAGTTGTATATTACTTGCTTTGCATCAAACTGACTCCGAATCGGGAAGAAACTGAAATTAATGCTGGATTTACACCTCAGCATCAAGCGACACGACTAGAGAGAAACAACCAATTATAACGAAGTAAATTTCTCCGTCATTTCTGTCCACGCTAGGATTCGAACCCGGATCCCCTCATTCCGGAATAAGTCACTCTACCAGTTGAGCTACGCGGACATTTTATTCTGATTCCTATCTGCCTTTATGTCGTGTACGTCCTTCTGGCAGGTACGTCACATCTCCTGGTACGTTACACAATAATCAAATAACTGACTCCGATCGTGATTGGTTGATCATCCACTTTGCTTTACGTCGCGTCAGTTGACGCTGAGGTGTAAGCTAGGCTGATGACTATACTTGTTCCCTCGAAATACCGACTCTGCTGTGTATGCGGGACTCTCTCAAAATTTGATAGTGAAGGCGTTGCGCGAGCAATCTTGCCAGTATACGGCAAATCTTTTACCCGGATAGGATCGGTCTAGGGACCGGCTGAAGTCTGCTGCCTCCACAGGACCACCACTACCCACCCCCTTTGCCATAGGCCGCGCGTGCGACGTGCTAATACAGTCAAACCTCGATTTAATGAACTTCAAGAGACCAACAGTCTTGTACGTTGGTCTCTTGAAGTTCTTAATCGCGGAATTCGCTAAATCGAGGAAGCCTTTCGAATGAAACATTCAAATTAAGCTCGTGTTCATAATAGAATACGTAAGCAGCTATGTTCTCTTCCTTTCAGTGACATTTAAATTATGTATAGTACTTTTAATTACGAATTTATTATCAAAATGTTATAATACGCAAACATTTACTTTGCCTATTAAATACATAATTCGTAGATATTAGACTTCAACATGTAGCATTAAAATTTAAGCGTACTTTAAAATTGCGAGAAAAATCCGATAGTTGATTTTTTCCCAAGCATTTAGCTTCTTAAATAATGCTTTCAGTATCCTAAACTGCATGAAACAGAACATCTATTAGTATTAACTTGCAAAAACAGAATGTGTTGATTACGTTTTTACACTGTAGAAAAGAAATGCTTTGGAGAAGATTGTTCATGTTTTTTCTGAACGTTTAGCTTTATAAATTGCAGCTTCAATTTTATGAAGTGCATGAAAAACATCATCATTAATATCGAAGGGCATCAAGTACTTTTTAGCACATTCTATACTGTTACCAGCATCTTTAAAGCAGCTAACTTTCAGTTCTGCTTAATCAGAAACTGATGCATTTAGTCCAATCTGTTCATCGAAAACGTCCTCAAGGGATTGCATTTGGGCAAACTTTTAACGTGAAAATGCTGGTTAACATAGTTTTGTGGTATAAAAAAATAAAAAATGTTCGCTAAATTGAGGAAATGCGTTCGTTAAATCGAGAAACGACAAGCATTAATTTCAATGTGGTTCCGTCGGGACCATAAAAAATGTACGTAAAATCGGGGAATTCATTAAATAGCATCCGTTAAATAGGGGCGACTGTATGTCGGGGTTCTTAATTTTGCGACTGGCTGGGAGATTTATTCGCCAGCGCGATATTTGGGACCAAAGTAATTTATTGTGTCTAGGCTAAGAAAAGAGATACACGCACATTATTTACACTGAGGGTCTCATGCATTGGGAAGTCAATCCTTTATTTTCATGAGTCCTTTTACAGAGATGAAAAAATGAGATTGCTTTTCGTGTAAATCGAGCCTAACGCTTTTGTGAAATTATTTCACACAGAATTTACACTTTCTTCTGATCGGCATCAAACCGATTCGGAAATAAACCGCAAAAAGCTCAGACTAAGACTCCTGAGACTATCTTCAGTCATACATGCATGCATATAACACGGGAAGAGTGCCGGGGTGGGGGGCCTGAAAGCCTCTTGCCCAGAGATCCAAACTCTCTAAGTCGGTTCCTGCCTGTGATGTAAGATGTAAGAATCATTTTACGAAGTAATTTCGGATAATAAAATTGAGCACTAGAGTTGTTTAATAATCATGAAAAGGACAAATAAACACTTTCATCCGCGAGTGCATTAGGAGAACAAAAGTTTCGTGTTCCGACCGAAAAAGAGGCTTTCGTCTGAAACTTTCCACTGCCTGCGTGCCCGTTGTATTTTACCATCGAATCTGGACTGTATTCTACACTGAACTTTGGGATTGTTTGTAGGACTTATCTGATTTTTAGGTAAATAACTTCAATGTGTCTGTTCTCGGTCGCCATGATCTATGGTCTGCGATTTATTGTCGGTTCTTTTATGCTTTCCCTTTGTCTCAGATCAGATTCTGGTGTACGGTTTACCCTATCTTGAGGTCTAGTGAGCAAATTATCTTCGTCAGCAGCTCGGATTCTAATCTGTCATTTTCCTCCACTTGCGAGTTGGATTTTAATCTGCTGTTTGCAGTTTGTCTTCGTCTGTGTCTATAGACATAACCGGAAATTTACTACTGTCTTCGCTTGGGCCTAATTTAAAACTTCATGTTGAGTCATCATCTTCAGTTTACCTTTGATTGCAGGTTGGTTCTATTACGCCTTTATCTGAAAGTCAGGTTCCAGTATGATATTCGTTAATACGTCTTTCGTGTTTTGATCAACAACTTTTCATTACCCATAGCTCGATACTGATATTTAAATAGAGGTGCCTGGTTACTAAGATAAACCTACGCGCTTGACTATTTTTTTGTTCTTTTTTGTTTTTCTTTTTGGAACTTCTCGTCTAGAGTTGAGCTTTCATTCAACTCCAAAGACAACAGCTTTTTTCTGAACTTAAGCTTAGATTTCATATCTAGTTATCCATTTGCGACCAGTTTATGTATTTTTTCTTCTGGTGCAAGCTTAGATTTCATATGTAGTTATCCATTTGCGACCAGTTTATGTATTGTTTCTTCTGGTGCAAGCTTAGATTTCATATCTAGTTATCCATTTGCGACCAGTTTATGTGTTTTTTCTTCTGGTGCAATACCTGGAAGGAAAAAGAGAAGGTGTTAATTTGTATTAGGGTATGCTGAATTCCACTTTCTCAACACGCAGAAAACCCAACAGCATGAACGAATTACGTATCACAAGGCAATAAGGTGGCAATAAGGTTACTACACTATCGCCCAGTAGCCAAATGATTTAGTGTGAGACTTTCAGCTTCTTCATGCATTACTGAGTTTGAGTTCCATTCATGAATAGATCTTGTGCTTGGAGTTTAGATAGCCACACGCACTTTAAGAGCTATATAAATACAGTAGGTGCTCCATTTATGCGAGAGTTACGTTCTGCTAAAACCTGGCATATATTGAATGCAGTGACATACAGAGGAAATGGAGTGTGTACAAAAATGTAAAATGTAGTGTCTCAAATGGATTTTAACCACACTGAAATTTACGTAATGCATCAGAAGTATGAACATACACTGAAGAGCAATTGAATTAGAGATACCTGTCTAGTAAGGTTATAACGAAGTGAATTTCTCCGTCATTTTTATCCGCGCCAGGATTCGAACCCGGGTCCACTCATTCCGGAATAAGTTGCTCTACCAGTTGAGCTACGCGGACATTTTATTCTGATTCCTATCTGCCTTTATGTCGTGTGCGTCCTTCTGGCAGGTACGTCACATCTCCTGATACGTTACATCATCTCCCCCTTATGTTTATTTATTTTTTTTTTTTTTTCGAAGTGCTGCTCTTATTTTTCCTATCTCGCGGTGTGGAAATAACATCACACCATTGCGAGATTTTGAACGGTTGGGTCATCCGGATAGTTCGGGCGCCATTATAACGAAGTGAATTTCTCAGTCATTTTTATCCGCGCCGGGGTTCGAACCCGGGTCCACTCATTCCGGAATAAGTTGCTCTACCAGTTGAGCTACGCGGACATTTTATTCTGATTCCTATCTGCCTTTATGTCGTGTGCGTCCTTCTGGCAGGTACGTCACATCTCCTGGTACGTTACAAGTTGTAGCACCACCTTTCGCCCTGATGACGGCGGCGATTCGTCTCGGCATGGACTCGACAAGACACCGGAAGCGTTGGGAAGCCATACAGATCCACGACCCCTGAACAAGCTCCCACAGTTCACGAAGATTTGATGGAAGGGGGTCATCTCTCTCGATGACATCCCAGATGTACTCAATGGGATTGAGGTCAGGTGACCTAACTGGCCAAGGAAGCGAAGTCACGTCGGTGGAGTGTTCATCCAACCATTCGGATACAATTCGGGAGCTGCATTGTCATGTTGCAGGATGAGGTCCCCAGTTGGATGTTGAAGACGCACAAACGGGAGCAAATGGTCGTCCAGGATATCTCGGTAACGTTTACCTGTGAAGGACGATGTCACACGTACCAGGGGTCCCATTTCAGTTCACGTAAACAGTCCCCAGACGAGAATGCTAACCCCACCAGCTTGAAGAGTACCCTGCTGGCAAGAAGGATCCATCGCTTCATGTGGTTGGCGCAGTACTCGTATCCTGCCATCCGCATGTACCAACGTGAATCTCGACTCATCAGTCCAGGCAACATTTTCCCACATGTCTAGGGTCCAGTGGCGATGTTCCCGCGCCCATGCTATTCTTTGCACCCTGTGATGTGCGGTCAGCAGCGGTACCCTCGTGGGACGATGGCTTCTGTACCCCATAGCGAGGAGATGGTTTTGGATGGTGTGGCTGCTTACACGTTTATGTGCACCAGCGTTATATTGCCGAGTGATTTCTTTCACTGTGGCCCGTCTATCCGCTGTTACAATGCCAGCTAGCCGACGATGACCCCGCTCATCCACACGCTATTGTCCACGACAGTTGGCCCTTGCAGGGATGGTTTTACCGGATTCGATGTACTCACGGTGCACCCGTGAGACAGTAGCTCGTGAAAATCCCAGTGCCTGCACGACTTCCGAGATGGAGTGACCCCTTCGTCGGGCCCCGGCAATTTGCCCACGATCAAATGCGCTTAGATCCTTCGTCTTACTCATACTGCGTCCGACTCTTACTGATTCCCGTCGCATCACTCCTTGTATTGTCGGATCGCTGCATATGTCATGTCATTTCCGTTTACAGGGCCGCCCACAGCGCCACATTTGCATAACGCCAGCTGTCCCTAATTCAATTGCTCTTCAGTGTAAACATTGACAGAAACATTATTTTTACTAAAATGATTCAACACTCGTCAAGATAAGCGGCCAGTCCGGTACGAGCGGGAGAGCTGACATTGTGGTTGTGGTGGTAGATGTTTACATATCGGAAGAAGTGCGTGTAAAGTTATCTGCGTCAGCTTCATTCAAATCATTCAGGATTACATCGACCGTACAAACTTTTTCTATGGGGTAGTTAGCAACAGACAGCATCAGTAACAAAAAGTGAAGTTCATCCAAGTTCACTTGTAGGAAGGGGGTTGACGTTGATGTTGCTGGTGCTGGTTCAGAAGCATTTAGAGCAGAAAATATTGTGTTCTACTGGCCTGCCGTGCCAGCTTTTGTTTCTGAGCACAGATTTCTTTGTAAAGAAATCAACAGTTACGCATTTCCGTTTGCGTAACTGTCAATAATGTGCAACTGTCAAAACTTAAGTTCTGATCTATGTAACTGTCAATCATGTATGCGTCATACATCCTTAGGCGCCGACTTTTCATGAATGCCACGGGGGCAAACCAAAAAAATCACGAGAAAATAGCATTCACTTTTAAAATTGATCGTCGTTTAACCACACACATATACAGTACAAGCACATGCGCACTAAAGCAATAACATATAGTACAAGAATAATAATATATTTCAACTTCCTGTTCGATGGAATTTTAAATTCCCAGATTAATTATACTTTATTGCTCATTGTCAAATTCTTAAATTACAGCAAAAGTGTTTGCACGAACAGAATATTTATGGATAAAGTCATTACCAATATTTACTAAATTTAAAGACTCTGACACAGTATCATAGCAGTTACGTACTGCCAAATGATTTAAACGTGGTTGGGACATCGTACTTCGCAAGTATGTTTTCACTCTTCCTAACGTGGAAAATGAGCGTTAACAACCTCATGTTGTTAACTGTGCCATTAACAACATGAGGTGCATGTTGTTAATGGCACAGTTAAAAGCAGTCGCACAAGTTTTTGCAGCTCTGTTAAGTACACATCAAGGTGCTGTTTCGTCTTGCATATTTCCACGGCAGAACACGATACAGTTAACTCTTGCCCTTTAAATGTGTCGTGGAGCATGTCCCTATGTAGTTTTAAGGTATCAGAGTTCAAATCATCCTTAAAAAAAAAGTTAGTAAAATCATGCAATGCATTGATTATAATACGCTTTCCAACATACCAGAAATCATTACTCAAGTTATCACTCAAGTTATGAGTATAATGGCTGTGGAATAAATATCGGTCCTGTGACCTGACCTTTGATCCCATTTCGATTATATTCAACAGAACCAGTTCAGTGTATCTCCCAAATAACATGATAACGTTTTGTCGGAATGGAAACATTTTTACGTAAGTTATGATGCATAAGGGCTATGGAATAGATTCCGCTCCTGTGTCCTAACCTTTGACCCCATTTCGCCCATTTTCAATAGGATTCGCTGGCCCAATTTCGCCCATTTTATAGGCAGGCCCCTACAACATACTAACTTTTCATCCAAATCCAAGAATTTTTACGTACGTTATGACGCATAATGGCGATAGAAGATGTTCCGCTCCTATGTCCTGACCTTTGATTTTCAATAGGGTTTGTCCCCAGGTCGTACCTTACTGCATACTAAATTTTAATCGAAATCGAACCTTTTTTTCGTTAGTTATGACGCATAAGAGCAGTGGAATGTATCCCGCTCCTATATTCTAACCTTTGATCCCATTTCGTTCACTTTCAATAGGGTTTCTTCCCAGGTGATCCCTTCCACATACTAAAAGTTCATCGAAATCGAACGATTTTTACGCGAGTTATCGTGCGACCGGACATACGCACACAACGCGTGACGTAATGAAGCAGATGGGAATCGCGACCATCTGCTCGAAAGAGTGTGACGTCATAAAACTTTAATATGATCCACACACAACGCGTGACGTAATGAGACAGATAGCGTGACCGCGCGCCAACATCTCAATAGCGAGATTGTGACGTCATAAGATTTCTAAGCATGGGTAACATTAATGGGACGACGCCATGACAGTAAAAACGTAGTAATTCGGGGTGGTTATTTAACCCACTAAACGAATTTTCCTAAAGTCGAGATCAAGTTAAATCGATTTCTAGTACCAGAAAACGGTAGGTTAACGACTTTCATTAAAATCGTTGGAGCTGTTTTCAAAATAAAATTTACATACATACAAGAATTGCTCCTTTTAATAGCATGGGATAAGGGCGATGGAATGGATCCCGATCCTATGTTATAACCTTTGAACCCATTTCGTCCATTTTCAATAGGGTTCGTCCCCAGGTGGTCCCCTACCACATACTAAAATTTCATCGAAATAGAACCATTTTTACGCACGTTACGACGCATAAGGGCAATGGAATGCATCCCGCTCCTATATCCTGACCTTTGACCCGACTTCACTCATTTTCAGTAGGGTTCATTCCCAGGTGATCCCCTGCAATATACTAAAATTTCATCGACATCGAACCATATTTACACAAGTTATGACGCATAAGGGCAATGGAATGCGTCCCGCTCCTATATCCTGAACTTTTACCCCGCTTTACTCATTTTCAATAAGGCTCATTCCCAGGTGGTCCCCTACAATATACTAAAATTTCATCGACATCGAATCATATTTACGCAAGTTATGACGCATAAGAGCAATGGAATGGATCCCGCTCCTATACCGTGACCTTTGACCCCATTTCGTCCATTTTCAATAGGGTTCGTCCCCAGTTGGTCCCCTACCACATACTAAAATTTCATCGAAATGGAACCATTTTTACGCGAGTTATCGTGCCGACAGGCGGACGGACAAAGCTGGAGCATATACGCTTCTTCAACCTGCGGTTGGGAAGCGTAAAAAAATTGCAAACAGTTTGGGACGAAACGCTTGTATCAATTAAGAAGTTTTTAGCGTATCGTAAAAACTCTTTGGCTTCAGTACTGAATCTGGTTTGTAAACCAGTTAGCACAGGATCAATAATTTGTGTATAAATTCTGTTATAGCGATCTTTCGCTGTGAAGACATTCGATCCCGGTGACTGCTATTTGCAATTTCGCAACCGAAAGTAGATTGAGGTGGTCGCTCGAGCACCCCAGTATCTCCCCTTCTCTCTTTGTAGAAAGAACACAGTTAAAAACTAAAAGAACAAACTCAGCATTGTTAGACAAAATTAAAATGCTGATACAAAACCAACATATTTAAAAATTTAAAAGCATGCATTACCAGAGGAGACCGCGGTCTAATTACTGAGGGGGAGATCGCCCCCGTTTCCCCTGCGTATTCGGCGCCTATGCATATATCCATCCGTCCGTTCCTCATCACCATAACCTCAATAAAAAAGTTCGGTTTCGATGAAATTTCGGTATGTTATTGAGGACGCAGAGAGTCGACCATTCCTATTAATAATGGTTGAAATCGGGATCAGTTAAATTGTTAAGACACAGGAGAGGCCTCCATTGGTATTCGTGCGTATTTTCCCGCGATATTTCCAGCACGAGATTACCTGTTTGCGATTTTGATTAGATTTTTTCACTAACGTTTCGTTTAATGTCAAAATATATTGCCGCCCCGGTGGCGCAGTGGTCTAAGGCGCTGGCCTCTGATCATTCGTCCGTAAGGGGTCCGGGTTCGAATCCCGGTCTGGCATGGATGTTGTGTTTGTCTTACGGCGCTGGCTCTCTCCCTTCCCTGGAACCAGTGACCCTAAATTCGGGACGGGCGACTGCTTATAGCCCATTGAGTTGCTCACGGTGGTCGTTAAACCTGCAATCAAAAAAAAAATGTCAAAATATCACGAACATTCTTTGCTGAATCACATTGAAACTTTAGAAAGCGGTTGATAATCTATGCCCTACATGGTTTTCCAAAGCCATTTTAATCAAGTTGTTTGTCACGGTATGAAATCCATTTACTTTATAATTACAGACTCACGACTCAGGGTGAAATTAAAGGTTAGCATTTTTAATGCTATTATTGGTTTGTAAACAGCAGTGTTCGTCGGAATTCTTGGTGAGTGTGTATCTGTGTGTGTTGGGGGGTTGCCTAAACTTTTTTATTATCATGGCCGAAAATTACCGTTTGTTGCTATTCATCGTCGAAATCAGAGAGTTTGTACGTGTTCATATAGTTTGTGCATTTTTGTATTGAATTTGTACAATTTACGCCAGTTTGTAGAATTTCGTAGAACAGTTTGCACACGCGTTGTGCAGAAGTGAGTACTGCAGAATCTCCTTCTGTGTGTCTTGATTGTTGAACTGGTTTTTATTGCTTTCAAGAGAGTTGTTCGCAGGGCCGTAGCTAGCAAGGGGCTGGAGTGCCCCCCCCCCCCGCTACAAGGCAAGCAAGCCCTTCCTAGAAGATCAACGTGTTTGTAAATTCTCTGAACTTTTTTATTTTCGGTAGTTTATGAAAATTACTCTTGCATTTCATTATAAGCATAAATACCTTATTTATTTTGTATTGAACTTTTTTGAAAAGCGAAATAGTGATGATACAGCACGAGCGATGGATAACTCAAAAGAAATTACTTCTTTGAATGAATCAGTAGGAATGGTTTTAGGGTGTATATATGTGTGTGCGCTAAAAGAAGTTTGTTATTGTGAATATGAGGGATCTTAGTTTTTGAGTTGGGAAGGGAAGAAGCTTGACTGTTGATCACAATAAGAAGCGACTACCGCCAAGCACCAGAAAAGAAGAACTCATAATTAAAAGTGTAGAAAGAATGGAACCGAAGAATTGGTTCAGAAAGAGTAAAAAAAAAAACCTTCAACAATAACTCTTCGATTATATTGCGCAGATCCATAGAAAGAGAGCAGAATAGTAAACTAAAGATAAAATAATTTATCCATCAATAAAAAATCTGCAACTCAGTTATAATCAAGTAAATTCAGAGAACTTGATTTTTTTGCATATATTTCATATAGTTTAGTTTTCTTTCACACCTAGATTTACATATTTTGTATTTTGACTGTTTTTACGTTTTGGCATGGAGAAATTATTCGTTGATGAAGCAAATCAGCAAAGGGAACGAAAAAACAAAGAAAAACTTCCATATATATTCGAGGAAAACGTTAGTTTGTAGTTGAACACCGAGCTCCCACCCTAGGTAAACACTTCAGCCCTTCCTGGGTATGGGACTTAGCTACGGACTTGCATGGACCAACGGAAAGGAACCGGATTTGTAAAATAAAAAAAATAAATAGTTTATTCATGCTAGCTGGAAGTTATCTTTTCTCCAGCAATAATGGCCCTTGCAACTGAGCCACCGTCAAACAAATTCTGATAAAGTGATTTATTTTTTTATATTTCAAAAGAGTTCAGTTAATCCCCTCCCTCCTGTTTTTCATATTTTTAATTAATTTTTTGTTACTGTTTGTTCACCATGGAGAAATTGTTTACTAGTGAAGTGAATTAACAAAACGAACAAAAAAAAAAATCAAAACTTACATTTGTATTCGTGGATTAATATAATTGGTCGTTGAACACAGAGCCCCCCCCCCCCCCCCGAGATGAGTTCGACACCCTCTCGTTCTGAGACCTAGCTACGGCCCTGGTTGTTTCCCTTGTTTTTCGAAACAGAACGTAAAATTTCGTCCAAATCGAACTAGACTACTCAAAATATAGTTCGGATAGATATACGAACTAAGTAAGAACACATACGTAAATGCATTTTTAGCCAATTCTAGAAAAGAATCAAAATCAAACAATACATAGACAAGAGAACAGAACATAAATTTCAGGTTCACGGATTTTTACGCTTTCTAAAGTACCCTGATTTTTGTTCTTCTGTCTATCCGTCTGTCTGTCCATACGATAACTTCGCAAAAATTTGGTTCAAATTCGACGAGAATTTAACATACTAATAGAAAGTATTCGGATATCAACCCTTTCAAAAATTTTCGAAACAGTGTCAGGCGTTCTGATGTTCTGGAATATGCTCTGGCCCATAGGCGCCGACTATATGGGGGCAAGCTGAATCTTGCCCCTCCAATTATTGTATTCGGGGGCAGTGCCCACCCAATATTTTTGTTTCCGTTTAATTAAATAATCGCTTCAGCCTCATAAGATGGACCAAGCTCCACCTTATGAGCAGCCGAAGCGATTTATTTCCAAAATATTAATAAATAACAAAATAAATAAAAAATTTCCTATTCTCAGCATTGCTCATATGATAAGAAACTGGATTGCCAGGCCCGTATTTGATAAGAAACTGGATTGCCAGGACCAAGCTCCACCTTAAGAGGCCAAAGCAATTTATTTCCAAAATATTAATAAATAACAAAATAAATAACATTTTTCCTATTCTCAGCATTGCTCATAGATAAGAAACTGGATTGCCAGGCTGATAAGAAACTGGATTGCCAGGACCAAGCTCCACCGTATGCCACCTTATGAGGCCAAAGCGATTTATTTCCAAAATATTAATAAATAACAAAATAAATAACATTTTTCCAATTCTCAGCATTGCTCATATGATAACAAACTGGATTGCCAGGACCAAGCTCCACCTTATGAGGCCAAACGATTTATTTCCAAAATATTAATAAATGACAAAATAAATAACATTTTTCCTATTTTCAGCATTGCTCATATGATAAGAAACTGGATTGACAAACCCGTATTTGATAAAAAAACTGGATTGCCAGGACCAAGCTCCACCTTAAGAGACCAAAGCGATTTATTTCCAAAATATTAATAAATAACAAAATAAATAACATTTTCCCCATTCTCAGCATTGCTCATATGATAAGAAAGTGGATTGCCAGGCCCGTATTAATAGTGTTTAACATGTTCTCAGGATATGTGGTAAATAATTAAAACAATTTTATCATAAATAAAATACAGAAACGTATAATCTAGCACCTTTATTTAACTATTTATTTTTTGCGCTTCTTTTTTTTTTTTTTTTTTAGTAACTCAGCTAATTTCTCATATTTTTTACTAAATTTTGTAAACAAAATCTGTCTGGATATTTTTATAAAATTACAGGTCGAATTTCATTTTTAAAAATATTAATATTCAGAGAAAGAATATTTCTGTTTCGTTGTTCATTTGCTGATGAGCAATTACAATTGCGTTTTAAAATATACGACGAATCTCATAGTTAATCTTTTTGCACCCCCCTTTTTTTTTATTTTCCTCCTGATAATGGAAGAGACATGCCCCACCTACGTCTTATCTCTTCCCGCCTACCTCCGCCCCAATAATTTGGAGAAATCGTCGCCCCTGCTCTGGCCAACCCTTTAACATTACTCCATTCGTTAAGTTGTGTCTGGTTGAGTGACTGAAGCACCGTTCGTTTTGGAAATTCTTTTGTTTGTGCTATATCAAAACACTCCTGCGCGTCCTCAGTCTACTAAAACTAGCTATAATAAAATGAAATAATTAACTGAAAATACACAGTTCCTTTCACCAAATTAGATTCTATTCGTCTTTGTTTTTTTTTGGAAATCTAAATACTGTGTTTTTTGTTTTAATCTGTACAAGCAATAAGAAACTGAAGAGGTTTTTGTTTTGTTTTGTTGTTTTTACAGGCACTGGATTCTGTTTCTCCATTCAACTATGATAAGTGGCGTTTTGTGGATGCAGTCTTTACTAGAAAATTTAATTTGATCTTATGGTTTCGACTACGAATGAATAGAATCGTTACATTAGTTTTACATGTCACATGTTAGCCAAAATTCTTATTCTCAGAGAGAACGCAGATGTTTAGAGAAATGATTGTTGCGGAAAAAATACTTTCTGAAATAATACACCGAACAAAAAAAAAAAAAAAAAAAAAAAGGCAAGATCATGACAGTTCAAAATGCTAGAGTAAACCGAAAAATAGTCAACCTTTCTTATTCGAATTGTTATCTGTTGTGAAGATTTCCGAAAATGTAAAGGAAAGATTTATTTTTAATGCGTTTACTTTTGTGGCTGGTGGCAACATATACTTGCTGTTTTAACCTTTAACATTCGTAAAGAATCTGCGGCCTATGTGTGCGCCAAAGGAACAACGAGGTTTGCGATTTTTACGGTTTCTATCTGTTCTGTCCTCTCAAACATATGTGAAAAACTCAATTGTTATTTAGTTTTTCACTTTATCTATTTAAAAGTATTTATTCATGGTGGCGCAGTGGTCTAAGCTATGGCTTATGACTATTCGTCCAGAAGGGGTCCTGGGTCCGGGTTCAAATCCCGGTGAGGCATGGATGTTGTGTTTGTGTTACGGCACTGGCTTTCTCCCTACCCTGGAACCAGTGACCCCAAATTAGGGACGGGCGACTGCTTATAGCCCATTGAGTTGCTCACGGTATTTCTTAAGCCTCCAATCAAAATATATATATATATATATATATAAAATGATCCCACAGATTTTCAATAGGATTTAAATCTGGGGATTTGTCGGGCCAGTCACGGTGAGATAGAGTTGCTGATTGTTCGTCGTGTCACTCAGATACAGTTTTAGCCCTGTGCACACGGCAATTGTCGTCTTGGAAGACAGGAGTGGTAATATGATGCTGCTCCTGGAGATGTATAGGACAAAGGGCAACACTTTGTCATTCAGAATGCAGAGGTACGCATGCTGGTTTAAATTTATTGTCACTGCAATGAAGGGACCCATTTCGGGGTACGAAAAGCATCTCCAAAATATCACAGAACCCCTTCTAGCTAGAACAACACCTCCGACACAATCAGGATTAAAGGCTTCATTGGAACTGCGATGCACTCGTCGGTCTCCTATCATTGAAGTACAAACAAAAACTGGACTCATCAGGCGAAATTACTAGTTTCCATTCCTCCACAGTAAAGTTTTGGTGCCTCTGAGCCCATTAATAACGTGCGACTTAGTGACTTGCTCTTAAGAAAGGTCTCTTCCGTGGTACTCTGCTCCAGAAGACTATCGTATGCAGTTCTCGTCGCAATGTTCTTTCGGAAATCGATTGGAGTGGACTTTCATTGACTGTTTGGAGCAATTGTTGCCTGGTTTGAAACCGATTTGCTGTTACTAGGCGTGAAACATGGCGACAATCCCTGTTGGTGAGAATCGTTTTCCGGCCACTGTTACGTCGCCGTTTTTCAATTGACTGCGAACTACACCACTGTTTGTAGACCCGCTGGACAGTACGCTTCGACACACCAACAAATTGGGCGACTTCATTCACTTTGTGTCCGTGGGCACGGCCAAACACGTTGGCTCCTTTTTGCCACTCACTAACGTCTATCTTACGACCCATATTGCAGACTAAATTCAACACACACGTTGCTCTTCACCACTGCACGAGACAGAATAGACCACGACAGTGCTGTGTATCTCCCAAGAACGCTATCATGACTCCCTCTGTTCAACTGGTAACTTCCTACTGTCATTTCTGTTAGGAGTGACTAATTTTTTGTCCGGTATGCTTAATATTACTTAATACTACACTACAACTGAGCTCAGAAATTGGGGTGTTATCTCTGGCAGATTTGTTTAAAATGTAACGATCATTTTGCTCTTTAATTTTATATTTAGTACAACCGCACATCTATCCTTTAATCCCCCCCCCCAGTGAGTAGATTTTAAAGAGATGTGACGTGCCTGCCCAGCTACAAATGCCCGATAGTAGTTGGAAGAGCATGATGAAGACCTCAAAGTTCTTCCCTGGCCCCCGAATTCCCCAGACATAAAGCTAATCGAGCATCTGAGCGCCTCGATCGTGTTGTTCGCTCTATGGATCATCCACCATGCACCCTCCAGCACCTGTCAGATGCTCTGCAGTCAGCATAGCTCCACATACCTGTGAGCACCTTCCAGCACCTTACTGAGTCACTCAGCGAATATCCAGAGTAACTGCACACGGCAGTTACTCTGGATATTCGCTGGTGGTCAGAATAATGTGACTCGACCGTGTATATAAATTGAAGTTCCAGAAAAAGTGGTACAGACGAGCTTATTCAAAATACATAGCAACGTCACCTATGCGCGTACTCGGTTGCGTCCGCCAGTGCGTATATAAAGCGATAGACAGCCTTGCTAGCTGTCAGGGCTCTTTTCGGCAAGAGAATGACAAGTAATAACGATTTAAGCGATTTTCAACGCGGTGTCATAGTTGGCGCTCGTGAGATAGGCCATAGTACAATATTTCGGATGCAGAAACGAAGTTCGGATTTTTACGGACGACCACTGCAAGTGTGTACCGTGACTACAAGAATTCCGACAAAACCTACAACCTACGATACCAGTGTGGCCGTAAAAAGACATTGGGTGAACGTGACCATCGTCGGCTGTCAGGAATCGTTTCACGCGACAGGCGTGCAACACTCTCGCAGGTATCATCGGAATTCAATGCTGGAGCCTCCACAAGCATCAGCGTCCGGACTGTGCAACTTACCCTGCACGATATGGGCTTTGGGAGCCGACGCCTAACTCGAGTTCTCTTGATGGATGCCACGCCTCGCTTGGGCACGGCAACACTACCACCGGACACTTGATGACTGAAAACAAGTTGCCTGGTCTAACGAGTGGCATTTCCAACTGTATCGGACAGATGGAAGAATTCGTGTGTGGCGCAAACCCCATGAAGCTATAGATCCCGCCTGACAACAGGGAACTACAGTCCCCTGTTGACAGGGGTCCGTAATGGTATGGGGTGTGGCTGGTGAGAGGTCCGTAATGGTATGGGGTGTGTTTAGCTGGACTTCACTGGGACCGCTGGTACGTCTACAAACGTCTGTGACCGGCAAACGCTATGTGCGCATCCTTTCTGACGAGGTACACCCGTTCATGTCCTGCATTCATGCTGATGGGTTGGGCCTGCTGCAACAGGACAATGCACCTCCACACAAGTGTCGGGACGCCACATTATGGTTATAAAAGCATTCATCTGAGTTTGGGGTGTTGCTATTCCCACCCAAGTCCCCAGATCTGAACGTGATAGAAAACATTTGGGATGCCATGCAACGCGCTATCGAACACAGGAATCCGAGTCCTCGGAATACACCCGAATTGTGGAAAGCTCTGCAGAACGTATGGTAAGCATTGCCTACATCATATTTCCAGAAGCTAGTGGAGTCCTTGCCCCGTGGTATTTCTGCAGTCCTGCGCTACCGTGGGGGACCTACCAAGTATTAGAATGCTGTACCAGTTTTTCTGGCACTTCAGTGTATATTGTATGTCATCATCATCATCATTGTCAACCATTATCAATCCACTGCTGGACGAAGGTCTCCCCAAGTTTCCTCCACAACGGTCTGTCTTGTGCCAGTCTCCTCCATGTCACCCCTGCATACTTTCGAATTTCATCCACCCATCTCCCATGTGGTCTTCTTCTGGGTCTTTTCCTGTCCCTTGGAATCCAATCTAAAATTTCGGCTGTCCATCGATGATCTGTCCTTCTGGCAGCATGTCCAGCCCATTGCCATTTCAGGGATTTAACTCTGATCATGATGTCTTCCACTCTTGTCATTTTTCGGATCCACGAGTTCCTCTTCTTATCTCTCCTGGTTACAACAAGTATGCACCTCTCCATGCTACTTTGAGTTGTCTGCAGCCTTTGTATGTCTCTTTTAGTTAAGGTCCACGTCTCTGCACCATACGTAAGCACTGGAAGGATGCATTGATCAAACACTTTTCTTTTAAGACATAATGGCATATTGCTCTTGAAAATTATGCTGTTTCTTCCAAAAGCTCTCCAGGCAAGTTTTGTACGCCGATTAATTTCTTCATCAATGTGACCCTAACTTGATATCTGCTGTCCAAGATAAACGTACGTGTCTGTTATCTCCAGCTTTTCTCCATCAATCGATAAATCTTCATTTCTTGTAAAAGCATTGAACATCACTTTTGTCTTCTGAAAGTTCATTTTTAATCCCACTTCTTTACTCTTGTCAGCAAGTTCCTGGATCATACTCTGCAGCTGTGATGGGGTAGTTGCAAAAATGACTACGTCATCAGCAAAACGAAGGTGGGTTAGATAATCTCCATTAATCTTTATCCCCTTGTTTTCCCAGCTCAGCGACTGAAAAACACCCTCCAATGTGGCATTAAAGAGCTTCGGAGATATGGTGTCACCTTGTCTCACTCCCTTTCCAATTTTTACGTGTGTTGTATTTTCAAACAGCCTAATCTTTGCACTTGCATTTTCATAGATGTTATTAATAATATTAATGTATGCATCTTCAATACCGCAGGTTTTCAGAGCCATTGTAACTGCTGATGGTTTCACCGAATCAAAGGCTTTTTCATAATCGATAAAAGCCATGCACAATGGAAGTTCATATTCCCTCGCTCTTTCAATCAGTTCTCTCAGCACGTGGATATGATCTATTGTGCTGTAGCCACTCCTGAATCCAGCTTGTTCTCTCGGTTGAGCCATGTCCAGTGTTACCTTCAAGCGGTGTGAAAGAACTTTAGTGAAGATTTTATAAACTACTGATAGGAGGCTGATAGGTCTGTAGTTTCCGAGATCCTCAATGTCACCTTTCTTATGTAGCAGGATCATTGTAGCGGTGTTCCAATCCTCATTAATCTTTCCTTCATTAAGGCATCGAGTGAAAATTTGGGCGAGTACTGTTTCGATTTCTCCACTTGCTTCTTGTATGATGTCTACAGTAATTCCATCTTCTCCTGGAGCTTTTCCTCGCTTCATGTTCTTGATTGCATGTGCAACTTCTGCTGGAAGGACTGGAGGAACTCTGGTACTGGTATCTTTCATGATGTCTGGAGTGCATATATCATCCCTTTCATATAATTTGGAGTAGAAATCTTTCACTCTTGTCAAAATTTCGCCTCTATTTCTTGTTACAGAACCATCTTCTTTTCTCAGTGCCATAATCTGTTTTCTTCCCTTACTGAGATGTCCCTTTGCTATCTTTAGGCTTTGGTTGTTTTCAATTGCTTTCCTCACTAGTTCACAGTTGAATTTCCTTACGTCTTCAGTGATACTTTTTCTTACTGTCTTGCATAGCTCTATATATTCCACTTTGGAAGTCGCATCTTCTTTAGTTGTCCTCATCTCTCTTCTTTTTTGCATCAACATTTTGGTTTTTCCTGATAATTTGTTCACATGCAACTTGTTCTTAGACCCAGCTAATTTTGTTGCTGTTTCCATAAGAGCTTTGGTTACTTTTCTGTTAACTTCAGAGATGTCCACTTCTTCCGATGTTAGGCCTTCTAAAGCAGAGAACCTGTTCTTCAGTTCTAACTTGAAGGTATTATGGTGTTTTTTAAGGTTGGTTATGTCAATAGATTTTGTTTGTCTTATGAGCTTGCCACGTTCAAGTTTACTGTTGAGGTGCATCTTACATCTCACCAATCTATGGTCACTACCTGTGTTGAACTTGTTTAGCACACTGCAGTCTTCTCTGACGAATTTTTTGTTACACATAATAAAATCAATTTCACTTGTCGTCCCATTTGGATGTCTCCATGTCCATTTCCTGTATGGCTTTTTCTTGAAGAAGGAGTTCAAGATGAAAAACCCTTCTGCCTCTGCAAACTCAACGAGAGTATTTCCACGCTGGTTTCTGTTGCCATGACCGAATTTACCTACTGAAGTTTCATTCTGTTGCCGTTGCCCTATTTTTGCATTGAAATCTCCCATAATTATTTTCAAGTGCTGCTTACCTTTATTATTTAGATGACAAATTTCCTCATAAAATTCTTCAATTTCTTCTTCAGGATGACTTGTGGTGGGTGCATAAGTTTGAATAATCTGAGCCTGGTATCTTTTCGAGAGTTGGATAACAAGTCGTGCAACTCTGTCAGAGGAACTTTCAACTTCTACAACTTTATCCTTCAGTTTCTTGTTTATTATAAATCCAACACCACTAGTTCTGCCAGTATCTGTCCCACGATAGTAGAAGAGATGTCCACTTTTCAGTTCGATGAGATCTTCTCCTTTTCTCCTTACCTCACTTAGCCCCACGATGTCCCACTTGATCCTTTGTAGTTCCTCTTCCAATTCAAGAAGCCTTGATTCAGAAGATAGGGAGCGTCCATTGTAAGTAGCCAAGGTCAGCATCAGATGGCAACCTAGTCCGGTCCTCCGGGGATTCTTAGCACCCTCTGCCTTCATGTCGCACTGGCCGCTGCCTAGGCCAGGTACATTCCAGCTGCCGGAGACTGAGGGCCAAGATTTAAGTTGTGGAATCATTTTGGAGGGGTTTGGCCATAACTCACCACGCTGGCCAAGCGGGTTGGTGAGTGTGGGATAGAATTTCCTCTAATCCCGATGGTATAGTTATACCGCTATGGGCGGTCGTCAGAGCCCCTTTAGTGGGAACAGGATGCACCACGAGAAGGCGGGGTTGACATTTGTGAAGGAGAGGCTGTGATGTTACGCATCACCTGACCTTACATCCCATATTGTATGTATACATACGTATATGCATATGTATCTATATACATGTATATATACATATATACTATGTGCGTATACACACATACCTACATACACATCTAGCCTCCCCCCCCCACACACACACAGGAATTCCTCGGTGCGCTACTGGTCTCTTAACCGAGAACCCCCAAAGTGTGGGAATTTTGATTTGTTTAAATGATAGCCATGTAGTTTCAACTGCGTGTATCTTTGGAACCATGGTTTTTAGTAGCAGAAATCGTGTTAATATCAAACCGGAATGTTTTATACCTCCTACACGAGTGAAGTTTTCAATTTTAATGTTATGTTTCGTTTGAATTCGCCCTAACGTTCGTGTATTTCAATTTAAAATAAAAATGGGGAAGTGCCTCAGAATATATAGTATGTAATTAACAATTTTATAAATCCAGCATTTTTTCACACATCGGCAGCAAGTTACGATACAAAATTGGAAACATCTGCGACGAAAGAATGTGATTTGGCCAACACAAAATGCATTGCAATAGCCTTCAAAACCACCAGCTTTCGTACACTTGGAATGCCGTCTCTAGCGGTTATAGGCTTCACGCTAAGTGGTAGTACTCCATTTATAAGGGCATTTCCAGATATTCTAACCTCCTTAGTTACAATACGAGTGAAATGACATTGGAAGAGCTGGTTTTACGAGACGCGCTGATGGACTTTACCCTTGTTCTGTCCTTTTCAGGGAACTGTCAGTGGGGCGGAATCTGATGACAGGCGACAACAAGATCCACACCGCACGTAACATAAAAGTCAGTGCGGTACTTCAATCGGCATCTTTGTATAAAGTTCCGACTCGTTTTCCTTGATAAAGGCTTTCCCATTTGTGTTCTGCTATTTCTTCCCCAAGCGAATATGAAACAAACCTAAATATTAAATTTCCTCTTGTCAGATATAATACTTTTTGTGTTACTGCGGCAACAAGACACACACACACGCACGCACGTACATATCACTGTGAAAATAGCGAAATCATTTCCCAAAATGTGTATTTTTGCTACAATGTCGAAGTAGGTTTTTTTTTTTTTTTTTTTTTTTTTTGGCATTACAATACTTTCTCATACATTAGAATGCAAAAGTAAATATGGAAGGGGGGGGGATGCGGCAACGAAAAATCGCAGGCAAAGTGAGAGGTCCCCGAACTGATGCTATGCGCAAGGCCCCGGTAACTCTTAATCCACCACCGATCTGATCAAAAGTATTGTGACGTGCCTGCCCAGCAGGATGCACACGACATAAAGGCAGATAGCAGCGATAACGAACGACCGCGTAGCTCAATTGGTAGAGCGACTTATTCCGGAATGAGGGGACCCGGGTTCGAGCCCCGGCGTGGACAAAAATGACGGAGAAATTTACTTCGTTATAGTATCCAAACACTTTCCAATCCAGAAACTCCTTGCAATAGGGAAGGAATTAATATCAAGTTGGTTCATCTTTTGCTGCTATCAGATTCTTCACTCCGCTGGAAAGGCTTTTCACTAGACTTTGGTACCTCGCTTTGGGAATTTCCTTCCATTCTAACACAACAACGTTAGTCATGACGGTCACAGATGTCGAGCGGTTCGGCCTAGCTCGCAATCGGTATTCCAATTTATCCCAAAGATGTTCTATCGGGGTGAGATCGAGGGTTTTGTGCAGAACAATCAAGTTTTTCTACACCCATCTCATCAAACCATTCATGTCCGCATTTCGCTTTGTAGACATCGTGTTGTTGGTA
Source organism: Macrothele yani (assembly GCA_039090855.1). NCBI lineage: Eukaryota > Metazoa > Arthropoda > Arachnida > Araneae > Macrothelidae > Macrothele > Macrothele yani. The sequence continues at coordinate 65,104,745 of CM076990.1, read as the reverse complement.
AAGGAAAAGGTCTTTCACCGAACTGGTACCATAATGTTGGGAGCACAGGATTGTTGTGAATGCCATCATGGGCCGCAGCGATAAGATCGCCGGGCCCTCAAACTAACAAACCATGAAAAACAGCACCAGAGCATGACGCTTCCTCCACCAAACATCACAGTTGGAACAACACAGTCGGGCAGGTGACGTTCGCCAAGCATCTTCCACAACCCAGACTCGTCCGTCGTACTGACCGATGCTGATACGTAATTCATCACTCCAGATAAAGTACACTCATTGACATAGAAATCCGCGCACTAAGAAAAAAACGTGCGATTGAAGCGAAACACAGCGAATAGCTACGGGGAGGGAAGACGTGAAAATGATTAAAGTCTCGTGCGATTCCGCATGCTCGCGCGTCCAAGACCGGCGCTGCAATCGCAATCCTTGGGCTTATAAGGCGCCGGGCAGGGGACTCCACATTCGTGCCGAAGTGCACAGTAACAGTCAGGTGAGATCCCTGAGCGATAGACATGTCGAGGAGCCTTCGTAGTTGTGCGTACGGGAAGGAGCTAGAACGAGGCCATATCGTCGGGATAGAGAGGCAAAGTGGCAGGCGCGCCGAATCGGCAGCCATTTGGGCCGGTCGGACAGTATGGTGCAATCGTGTTGGGAGCAATGGACACGAGGAGGCACCGAGACACGGCGGATTGGCTTTGGACTACCCAGACACACCACCAGCAGAGAGGACCGTGTGATCGTGAAAACGGCACCCACAGATGCAACGATGTCCTTGTCCAATATCCAGATACATGTGGCGGCTGTACAAGGAACACCTGCGTCCTCCAGAACCATTTTCATACCCCTGACAGAGGCGAATCTGCACTCTCGACGACCCTTACATTTTCCGCAATTAACACCTGATCATCGTCGGCGTCGATTGCACTGGTGTCAGCAGCGAGCAACGTGGAATGCTACGGACTGGCGACGTATAGTATTCAGCGACGAATCCCGCTTCTGTTTGGAAACGTACAACCGCCGCATCAGAGTGTGGAGGACCGCAGGTGAGTGCTACAATCCCAACCTCACTGTACAGCGGCACACATCCCGAACTGCAGGCGTGATGGTCTGGGAAGACATCGCATATGACAGCCGCATACTTCTCTCGCAGTGATGCGAGGGTCGTTGACAGCCCAGCGCTACGTACAGGAGATCCTGCGGCCCCATGTGCTGCTGTTCCTGACGGGGTGGCCCGGATCCATTTTCCAACAAGATAACGCCCGTCCGAACACGGCTTGGGTTTCCTCAGGACTGTCTACTTCATGCTTCGACGCTTCCGTGGCCTGCCAGATCACCTAATCTCTCTCTCATCGAGAACGTGTGGGACCAGATGGGAAGCTAGCTTTCTCCATGTCCCAGTGTTCGGGATTTAAAGCGTCAGTTTGCAAGAAGTGTGGGCCAATCTGTCCCAGGATAACATACGCCGTCTCTATGACTCCATGCCGGACCGCATCATCGTATGTATCCGAGCAAGAGGCGGTCCGACGTGGGGCTAACTCTGACCAGAATGTGTACCGTATGTCCGCGGGAAATCGTCCTGCTGCTGTGATATTGTAATCACTTCTGTCCCTGGTATGTACTATTTCACTACTGAAATATCATTTCAACCCAACGCCTCCTTCTTGGTGCGCGATTTTTATTACAATGAGTGTATTTCCACTTCTCTGGAGTCTCGTGGCGCCAAGCTTTACATCACTCCAACTGATGTTTAGCGATTTTTATGACAATGAGTGTATTTCCACTTCTCTGGAGTCTCGTGGCGCCAAGCTTTACACCATCCAACTTATGTTTAGCGATTTTTATGACAATGAGTGCATTTCCACTTCTCTGGAGTCTCGTGGCGCCAAGCTTTACACCACTCCAACTGATATTTAGCTATTTTTATGACAATGAGTGTATTTCCACTTCTCTGGAATCTCGTGGCGTCAAGCTTCACACCACTCCAACTGATGTTTAGGGATTTTTATGACAATGAGTGTATTTCCACTTCTCTGGAGTCTCGTGGCGCCAAGCTTTAGACCACTCTAACTGATGTTTAGCGATTTTTATGACAATGAGTGTATTTCCACTTCTCTGGAGTCTCGTGGTGCCAAGCTTTACACCACTCTAACTGATGTTTAGCGATTTTTATGACAATGAGTGTATTTCCACTTATCTGGAGTCTCGTGGTGCCAAGCTTTACACCACTCTAACTGACGTTTAGCGATTTTTATGACAATGAGTGTATTTCCACTTCTCTGGAGTCTCGTGGTGCCAAGCTTTACACCACTCTAACTGATGTTTAGCTATTTTTATTACAATGAGTGTATTTCCACTTCTCTGGAGTCTCGTGGCACCAAGCTTTACACCACTCCAACTGATGTTTACCGATTTTTATGACAATGAGTGCATTTCCACTTCTCTGGAGTCTCGTGGCGCCAAGCTTTACACCACTCCAACTGATGTTTAGCGATTTTTATGACAATGAGTGTATTTCCACTTCTCTGGAGTCTCGTGGCGCCAAGCTTTACACCACTCCAACTGATGTTTAGCGATTTTTATGACAATGAGTGTACTTCCACTTCTCTGGAGTCTCGTAGCGCCAAGCTTTACACCACTCCAACTGATGTTTAGCATTTATTTTAGTGACGTTAGTCTTGTGTGCGGTTGCTCGGCTATGGAAACCCATTTGCTTCAGCTCCTGACGAACCGCTTTGATAGTGGAGTTGCTTCCAGAGGCATTTTGGAACTCAGTGGTGAGTGTTGCAACGGAGTACAGGCGATTTTGTCGCACCACCCGCTTCAGCCCTAGTCGGCCTCGCTCTGTCATTTTACGGGGGTACGAGGCTGTGATTGCGATGTTGTTTCTCTTAGGCGTTTCACTTCACAATAACGTCACTTACTGTTGATCGGGGCAACTGCAGCAGGAATAAAATTTCTGGAACTGACTTGTTACTAAGATGGCATCACATGACCTTGCCACTTTGAAAGTCAGTAAGCTCTGCCATACGGTCTGTTCTACTGCTCATGCTTATGTATGATGTTTTCCAGGCCTTTTACGTAGTTTTGTACCTGTATGGAACATGGCTGTGACATGTGTGTGATAATCCACTATTCAAAATGGTATCAGGATAATTTTGATCGCACAGTGTATATCTGCTACCTTCGAATTACACTCACGGACAATGAAATTTGCGCACCTGAAAACATGCTACAACCGCGAAATTTTGCAAATAGCTAGAATGCGTGCTGGTATGTAAATGACTCACGTTTGGTGCGAGTGCGCATGACCACATACCCTGTAGTGGCGCTGCAAGCACGAACCGGCAGCCTTATAAACCGGCGTGTACTGGATGCAGCATGAAAGCGAAAAGCACCGGCCAACGCAAGCAAGAGTACAGAGTGACAAGAATGCCGGGTACACGCCAGAGACGTCGATTAACGCAACTTACGGACTTTGAGAGAGGCCTGATCTACGAGCTGTAAACCGCAGGGTGATCGGTGTGCCGTATAGCCCGCCATGTGAATCGTTCTGACCATACCGTCCGACTGTGTTGGGAGCAGTGGACACGTGACGGCACTGCCACACCGCGAAGCGGCTCCGGACGGACCAGGAGGACCGCCGGTAGGGAGGACCAACGGATCGTGCGCCAGGCACGAACGGATCTCACGGGGACCCGGTCCACTATACAGGCAGATGTAGCGGCTCCTATGTGCGTACGAACCATTTCTCGAACCTACGCGGGAGCGATGCTGCGATCCCAGCGCCTCTTACGTGTGCTACCATTAACACCGGAGCATCGCTGGCTCTGTTTGCAGTGGTGCCAGGCCAGAGCGACGTGGAACGCCACTGAACTGGCTACGTGTGGTGTTCAGCGATGAGTTCCGCTTCGTTTTGGTGACAGATGATCATCGTGTCCGGTGTGGAGGTCCTCGGGTCAACGGCATAATTCCAACCTCGCTATCAAGTGCCATACCTCCCCCACTGCAGGCATTATGGTCTGGGGAGCCATTGCCTACGATAGCCGATCAGCCCTAGTATTGGTACGTGGATCATTTACAGGCCAGCAGTATGTGGATGAGATCCTAAGGCCCCATGTGCTCCCATTCCTGGCCGGGATTCCAGGTGCGCTATACCATCAGGATAATGCCCGCCAGCACACTGTTTGGGTTGCCCAGGACTGCCTACGTCATGTCCAGACACTTCCATGGTCTGCCCTCTCCCCGGACATGTCCCCTATCGAGCATGTGTGGGACCAGTTGAAACGCCAGCTGCCGCCGTGCTGCACTACCGGGATTTTGAGTGCACTGTCCAACATATATGGGCCAGTCTGCCTCAGGACAACATCAGACGTCTGTTCGCCTCCATGCCGCACCATATTGCAGCATGTATCGCTGCACGAGGCGGTGCGACGCGCTATTAAAGATGACAGGACTGCGTGCCACAGATCCCTCTGCAGCTCTGTTTTTGCCATCATGTGTATCATTCATCTGTATCATTACGTCCATAAAATTTCAGTTCAATCCGATCCTTCCTTCTTGGTGCGCTAATTTCATTGTCCGTGAGTGTACATTGAAATTTAATTGGTTCGTAGTTTTTAACAGATAATATTTTCAACGTTAGTTAGTTTTATTCCGTTGTCTGTCAACTTTTACAAAATTCAAAACTGTTTTTGTTGTTGTTGTTTTAAATGAATCTCGTGCCGAAAGTGAAAGAATTATAGGAGGGCAGTTCCCTGCAGAAGGACAATTTCCATGGACGGTAAGTGGAACCGTAAATTCATGTTTTCATCCTTATCTGACTTTTACAAAGCGTAATGATTTGAATGAAATGAATGAAGCTAATCATTTGGCTTTTGGCTATGACATAATACAGTTTAAAGTGTTGTTTCAGAATATCGGATAATGTTTAGTTAAAAGGTATTATCCCAGGCTGTCCCGTAACTCCATGTACGAAATAATTTCTTTCTTTACCTTCAGGCGGCGCTGCATTTCCAAGGACAGTTTGCTTGTACTGTATCTATAATTTCACCTACAATAGACCTCACTGCGTTTACCTGTAAGTAACATTTCATTTATGTAATTGAGATCAGCTTTAATTTTTTTAAATCGAGACAGCTCCAAGTGTTTTTTTTTTTACTTCTATTTTTTTTTCTGCATGATGAACCATAGGTGTCTTTTTTACGCTTTCCAACCGTAGGTTGAAGAAACGTATAAGCTCCAGCTTTGTCCGTCTGTCTGCCTGTCCGCACGATAACTCGCGTAAACATAGTTCGATTTCGATGAAATTTTAGTATGTGGTAGGGGACAACTTGAGGACGAACCCTATTGAAAATGGACGAAATGGGATCAAAGGTCAGGACATAGGAGCGGGATCCATTCCATCGCCCTTATACGTCATAACTTACGTAAAAACGCTTCGATTGCAACAAAACTTTATCATGTTGTTCCAGAGGTATACTGAGCTGGTTCTGTTGAATATCATCGAAATGGGGTCAAAGGTCAGAGCACAGGAGCGAGATTTATTCCACAGCCATTATCCTCATAACTTGAGGAATGATTCCTGGTATGTTGGAAAGCGTATCATAATCAATGCATTGCATGATTTTACTAACTTGTTTACTATAAATCAGTCATTATGCAAGTATAACAACACAGAAGAATCCAACAATTATTTAAAATAAATTCACTAGTGCTACTTGAAGTAGCTCGTCGCTTGCTCGCTGACGTCTTCAAAAGTGAAATCGCGTCGGAGGAAGGCAGTAAATAAACATCGATAATTTTACAAAGGGCATCCTGAAAGTAATTTCTCGTCCCTCATAAGATTTTCATTTATAGCAGCAAAAATATGAAACTTGGAAGCAAAACACTTAGACATATTGTTAATAATGTTAGCCTATTCAAAGTATTGTCCATTGCTATCTGTACATTTCCACCATCTTTGAACCCATTGGTAAAATCCATTTTGGAAAAATTCCTGAGGATGCCCTTTCACCCATGAGTTAGCAACCAGTTTAACATCTGTCACATCGTCGAAATGTTCCCAGCGAAGTGTGTTTTTCAAAGGGGCAAACAGGAAAAAGTCCGTGTCCACCCATTTGAGAATAGCCTGTTCACCCCATTTTGACAATAGCCTGTGAATTATCATGGTATGAAACAACATTATGAAGTGTAATGTCACGTCTTTTCCTTCTGATAGCTCCTTTTAGCTTCTTCAACGTTTGCACATAGAAGAGGAAATTAAGACTGATTGCCGTGTCACCATCCAGGAGTTGCACTGTTTATTGTTGCAACTCCTGGATGGTGACACGACAATCAGCTGTGATGAGGTCTTTCACTCGTTGCCTGTTGGCATCTGTCACTGCAGTTGCGGGTCTTCCACTCCGTTGTTTGTCTGACACTGAATTTTCTCCCTCTCGAAACCTCTTAACCCATCTTCGGACATTACTGATATCAATCGTGGCAGCCCCATACACCGCCAGGAGTCTTCTGTGGATTTCTGGAGCCTCACATCCCTTTTTTTCCAGGAATTCAATTACGGTTCGCTGCTTTTCTCTGTCATTCATGATCTCTATTTCCGATTCTAAAAACAAATTGTTCCCACATTGGTAACATGTGATAATACATGTCAGTGCAGTTTCATTAAAATCCCTTCAAAATTTCAAAAGTTGTTAAGGAGGAGGCGTTACTTTCAGAATGCCACCTTGTACATTTAAACGGTGTGCCACTCTTCGCTTGATGATCAGGGGCATCGCTAAACCATTTCAAGAAGGGAATGAATCCCCCTCCATAATCATACAATAATCTCTAAATAAGGTTTTTACGTAAATTAGAAAAATCTAAACCTTTACTAAGCTCAGAATATGATTGTGTTGATCACAGTAGTAGTAACACCTCAATTACTGTTTAAGGTGAATTCACCTAAAAAGTCTGCTCTATCTTTCCAATGTTAAAGACTTCTGTAGGCAGTTTCTTCGCAATTAATGTATTCTCAAGAATGAAAATTTGCATATCGATAAAAGTAACATCAAACAAAGATCTTCGCTCTTTCCACGTTTATAAGTGAGTCACGGAAAAATTCTCATTGGCCGCCACCGGGAGTCGAAACCAGGGTCTTCCAGTTACGCGCCGGATATGCTTCCGCTACACCACAGCGGCCTCGAATTCCTCCAGACTCACACACGCTAACTACCAAGCCAATCTGGCAGGTTGCTTCTTAGAGCCCCGCACAATGCTGGGGATTCACCAAAGATTATAAACGTGGAATGAGCTAAGATCTTTGTTTGATGTCCCTGGTCCACGTTAAATGTCTGTATTAATTATTCATTCGCCTTCTAATTATTTCTTCAGTTGCAGCTTACCATCTTTGGTGAATCCCCAGCATTGTGCGGGGCTCCAAGAAGCAACCTGCCAAATTGGCTTAGCAGTTAGCGTGTGTGAATCTGGAGGAATTCGAGGCCGCTGTGGTGTAGCGGAAGCATATCCGGCGCGTAACTGGAAGAGCTTGGGTTCGACTCCCGATGGCGACCAATGAGAAATTTTCCGTGACTCACTTATAAACGTGGAAAGAGCGAAGATCTTTGTTTGATGTCCCTGGTCCACGTTAAATGTCTGTATTGATAAAAGTAACTTTAGATTATAGCTTAGTATACTTAAGATTTTTAAAACTTGCGCATAATTACGTCAACAATCAATAATTTTTCCTTAGGTAGAGGTGATATCTGCTAATAGATTGAGCCGCCTGCACCGATAGCCTATTAATTCTAATCACGCAGCATTTTTTAAAATAATTTTATTAATTTTCAGAATGGAATCAACATTTCAGTCTATCCGTGCGATATTCTGGCATATTTAGAATGATTTGATCCATACAGATTAAATGTTCTGATAATCATTTAGCTGAAAATGTCGCAGAGTGAACTTGCTGGTTTATTTAGGAATTAAAAATCAGCAGTACCAACAGTTCTGTTAACATTTTCTGCTAAATTATTGTCAGAAAATTTAGTCTAAGTAGCTCAAATCATTCTAAACATTCCAGAATATCGCATGGTTAAACTCAAGTGTTCATTCCACTCCAAAAAATAATAAAATTATTGAAAACATGTGATGCGATTGCATTCAGTAAGTCACACGTACATGTATCGCCATCTATTTGCAGGTCTCAACACTACCAAAGAAACAGTTATTGATGCTTAATGTAATTATGGTTAAGTGTGAGAAAATATTAAGTAAGCCAGGCGATAATATAAAGTTATTTTTATCGATGTGCAAATTTTCATCTTTCGGAATGCATTAATAGCGAAGAAAATGTGTGCAGAAGTTTTTATCATTGGAAAAATATCTTAAAGTTTTTAGGTGGGCCCACCTTAAATAGTATTTATGCGTTGATTTCATTTAACACAGTAAATTCTCCTTAAACAGATACTCCGGAACAGCGGACGAAAAAGTCTATTGAGCTGCTGAGTGATATGTCTTACTTTGGCCTAAGTGTTTTGTAGAATTTTGTGTTGGTATAAAACTACGGCGGTTATTTCAATACAGAGTGCATATTTTTGTTTCACACAATAAAGTGCAATAATTTTGGTTTTAGGTAAAACATCCGTTGTTTTCAAAGAATTTGAGTTATTGGAAAGCCCATAAAAACCTAATAAACAATGTGGAATTTAAAATTTTCACATTTGAAAGCTAATGAATTTTCGCAAAAAGGCCCAAATATATATATTTTTGCTAATGAAAGCTAATGAATTTTCGCAAAAAAAGGTCCAAATAAGATATTTTTTGCAGAGTGTGACGAGTTTGTACTGTACACCATTACTTTTAGAACTTCGTAATTTCCTGAGTTCTCACGTTTGAGATGTAATGCTGGTTTCCTGGTTCGTTTTAACTTACCTATAGAGCAGTATGCTGTAAACTATAGTGTTTTTCATGCAGTGTATCACTTTTCCTAGTTGTGTTGGTTGGTCACGCACGCATCGTTTTGAAAATTGTCTTCCTTTTGGGGACGGGACTGCGTTGTTTTAGCTGTAGCGCATGCTCTGTTTTCCTCTACTGCTGCAGTACTGTGGTGGTGCTTCCGATTTTATTAGTAGTTATTTGTATTTCTTTTTTTTTTTTTTCTTTATCTATTAATAATTTCCATGGGTAAGATATCTCCTTTGGATCGTAGTGTTTGCAGACCTTGCGTTTATTATTATTTTTAGCACGTCTTTTTTTTGTAAAAAAAGATCGTGCTTATGGCTTATATTATCGGTTTGTCCGTCCGTCCGTCTGTGGACAATAAAAAATCTTTTTGCATTGGAAAGGTTGAAATATGCGAACGATGGTCCTTCATTTTTTTTGCTTTTTTTTGTTTTACGATGTACAATTTCGCCGCTAGAGGGCGTAAATTTAGATGATATCGAATTCGAAATAAATCTTATTCCATACATTTGCTTCTAAACATCCGATTGGAAAAATTATTATACCTTTCGATTCCATTTGTAACGAAGAGTGTTTTAGGTATACTAGCTGCTTTTTCAAGTTACGCATAGATTTTCAGCTAGGAAACGTAAAAGTAAATTGCATTTCCCCGATATCTCTACTTCTAAAACTCCGATTTGAAAAATTGTTTCTTCAGCGGGTACACCTCCTAATAAGAAATCTTTTGCATATAATTTCAATTTTTTGGTAAAGAATAGTTTGACCATCAGGGGGCGTAAGTGTTAATTTCTGCCTCTGATGTATTTGCCACAAAATCTGAGCTTCCAAAATATCAATTGAAAAAATCGTTCGTGGAGACCGATGCTACTCACGTCGATAAACCTTTTTGGAATATTTTTTCTTAAAATACTGCATGGTTTCTTCGCCAGGGAGCGTAGATGTATATCTAATTTTCGTCAATATCTCTGCTTCTAAGAGTAAAATTTGAAAAATTCCTTTTTTGTTGGATATCGCTTCCGGTGCGAAATGTTTTTCGTGTAATTTCAAAATTTTCAAGTAATTCATAGACTTTCCGCTAAGGGACGTAAAGGTAAATTGCGTTTCTCCCGATATCTCTGCTTCTAAAATTCCGATTTGAATTTTTTTTTCTGCACCAGATACAGCTCCTGATGGGAAATCTTTTGAATATAATTTCTAATTTTTGGCAAAAAATGGTTTGGCCACCAGGGGGCATAAGCCTTAATTTCTGCTTCTGATGTATTTGTAGCAAAATCTAAGCTTCTAAAATCTCGATTGAAAAAAATTAGTTCGTGGACCCATATTACGCACGTCGATAAACCTGTTCGGAATATTTTCTTCTTAAAGTAATGCATGCTTTCTTCACCAGGGAGCGTAATAGTATATCTTATTTTTGCCAATATCTCTACTTCTAAGAGTCCGATTTGAAAACTTTCTTCTTTGTTGGATAGCGTTTCCGGTGCGAAATGTGTTTCATATAATTTCAAAATTTTCAAGTAATTCATAGACTTTCCGCTAAGGGGCGTAAAGGTAAATTGCGTTTCTCCCGATATCTCTGCTTCTAAGATTCGGATTTGAATTTTTTTTTTTTTCTGCACCAGATACAGCTCCTGATGGGAAATCTTTTGATTATAATTTCTAATTTTTGGTAAAAAATGGTTTGGCCACCAGGAGGCATAAGTCTTAATTTCTGCTTCTGATGTATTTGTAGCAAAATCTGAGCTTCTAAAATCTCGATTGAAAAAAATTAGTTCGTGGACCCATATTACTCACGTCGATAAACCTGTTCGGAATATTTTCTTCTTAAAGTAGTGCATGCTTTCTTCGCCAGGGGCGTAATAGTATATCTTATTTTTGCCAATATCTCTACTTCTAAGAGTGCGATTTGAAAACTTCCTTCTTTGTTGGATAGCGTTTCCGGTGCGAAATGTTTTTCATATAATTTCAAAATTTTCAAGTACTTCATAGACTTTCCGCTAGGGGACGTAACGGTAAATTGCGTTTTCCCCTATATTTCTGCTTCTAAAACTCCGTTTTTAAATATTCTTGCTGTTTCGCATGTAGCTCCTGATGGGGCGTGCTTTTCATATAATTTCTAATATTTTGTAAAGAATGGTTTGTTCACCTGGGAGCGTAAGTGTTAATTTCTGCTTCTGATGTATTTGTAGCAAAATCTGAGCTCCTGAAAATTCGACTGAAAAAATTCTTTGCTGGACTGATACCGCTCACATCGAAAAATCTTTTGAGAATACTTTCTTTTTAAAATAATGCATATTTTCCCGTCAGGGGGCGTAGATGCATATCTTATGTTTTTCGATATCTCAGCTTCTAAGAACCGGATTTGAAAAATTATTTCTTTGTAGGAGAGTGTTTCCTGTGCGAAATGTTTCTCATATAATTTCAAATTTTTCTTAAGGCCCAAATCTGCCACCAGAGGGCGTAAGTTCATGATTCCGTTTGCAGCAATATCTACGAGATTAAAAACCCGATTAAAAAACTTTTTTCTTCGGTCAGATACTACTGTTTACCGCATCGGGTCCAGTGACTTCGAAAAGCTTTGATAAATTTAATTTGCGTCAGAATGGATTCAAAAGACGTGCTGATTACACCTGAAAATTTCGTGTCATCTTTCTTGTTTTCAATTGAAAATGTTTCCTGAATTATGAATTCCTGTTTTCATTTGCGGTTTTTGCAAAGTAGTTTCTATCGATGTTGCCCACGGTCATAGCCGTAGCGAAAAGGGCACAGCAGGGACGGCCACCCTGAGCGCCGAGCCGGAGCAGGGCGCCATCGAGACGCAGATTTTTTTCATAAATGTAAAAATATGTGAAATTAATTTATACGCGTAATTAAAAAAATGTATAAAATTTAAACTTCATTATGCTTTAAGGATAAAATGGTGACCAAATTAACGCACCTGGCAATTCCGTCAATAGAAAAAGATATTGCTAAAAATATTAATATGATCAAATTATAAATGAATTTGCTGCTATTAAAGCTCGAAAGGTGCATTTGTAAATACAAAATCTTTCTGTTAAGGCTTAAGCATAATTTTAAACAAATGCTACATGTACATATTTTTCCAGTTGTTCATAAGCACTTGAGGTAGCAATTAATTATAAATGAAAATTATACATACATACATACATATCACTAAGCTGTTCTCTGAGACTCAGAGGTTAGCTCCAAAAAGAAATACAAACTTCCAGACATTTTTACTTATTGTTGTCGTATCAAACTTCGCCATTTACAGCGATCTTGACATACAACTCGTGCTTCACTGATATCCATTACACGCCGTACACAAGATCTTTTATACTTCATACTCATAATCTTTTTCTCATGCAGACACTCCTGAATCTGATCCACCCATGTCTTCCTTGGCCTTCCTCTGCCTTACCTTCCTGCCACTTAGGCTGAAAATATTTTCTTAGTAAGCATTTCATCACTCATTCTTTCAACATGGCCAAACCACCGAAGCATATTGGTCTCCACCTTGCTAACAACATTTTGCTTTACATCACACGACTGCAATACATCTTCATTCCTCACACAATCAGATCGTGTCTTGCCACAAACCCCACGTAAGTAACGCATTTCTCCAGCACAAAAACCACTCCTATGTTTCTTCTGCAGTACCCAGGTTTCACTGCCATACATCAGAGTAGGAACAATTACTGTTTCATACACAGCCATGCGGGACTCTTTAGAGAACCCATCATTCCTGTGAAAACCTCCCAGAGCAGCTATGACTTTCAAAAAAGAATTCACTCTCCTACTGATTTCACCATCCAACTTGTTCTCTCTGTCAAACATGCTTCCTAAATACACAAACTCACTCACCTGGTCAATCACAGTGCCATTTATACTTACATTACATTCAGTGCTACCCATTACTCTCTCAAACACCATAACTTTGGTTTTTCCCTTATTTATACTCAGTTTGAATTTCATGCAAACTTCGTGCATCCGAGTCAACATGCTCTGCAACTCACTTTTGCTCTCTGCCAACAGGACAGTGTCATCAGCATACACCAATCTGCACAGACGGATATCACCAAGACATAAACCACTATTATCTATTTTGGCCTCACGCATGCATGCATCCATAAATATATTAAACAGCCATGGTGACATTACACAACCTTGTCTAACTCCTGCACCAATGGAAAACCATTTTGATAAAACACCATTCACTCGTACACAAGCTCTACTACCAGCATACATGGCTTTTACACTATTAAGTAGATTCCCAGTAACACCATATTCATTCAATACCTTCCACAAAAGTGTCCTATTCACTCGGTCGTAAGCTTTCTCTAAATCTATGAAGGCAGTAAAAACTGTCTTCCCAACAGCCAGATGCTTTTCAATCATCATGCGTAATGCAAAAATCTGGTTAGTGCAGCCTTTACCAGGCATAAAACCACTCTGAATATCCCACACTTTCTCTGATGTAAGACCCCGTACTTTTTCAATGACAGCCTTACCAAACACTTTCCCTGGCACACTCAGTAGGCTAATACCACGATAGTTCTTGCATTCAGTCTGATCACCTTTTCCCTTATACAAGGGAACAATAATAGCATCCTTCCAATTCCAAGGGACCATTCCTAACTCCCTGCACAACTGGCAAATTTCAGTTAACCAGTCAATTATAGAGTCACCACCATACTTCAACATCTCTGCAGTTATGCCATCAACTCCTGGAGCCTTACCATTCTGAAGAGATTTTAGAGCTTTACACACTTCTTCTCTTGAGATCCCTCCTGTGCTTTCATCCCTCATTGTGACATCATCTGCATCTGTCTCAGAATCATTTTTGCTCTCCGGATCTAATAACTCACAGAAGTATTCACCCCATCTGTCACTTAACTCATTGGGCTCCCATATCATTTCCCCAATCTCATTCTTCACACAACTTACAACTTTGTTTCCCCTATTTTTCCTGAGTCTCATGTACTTCCAGAAGGACTTTCTATCTTTTCAAAACGCCAGTTCATGCCTTTCCACTTCCTCTTTCCTATCTTTTGCCTTACTGTGGCGAACCAGCTTAGCAGCTTCACACTTCTTACAGCGATATTCATCCACAGAGACTCTACCTTGCATCATCCCCAAATAGGCTTCCTTCTTTTTCTTTACTGCCTCATCAATCTCACTATTCCACCAAGAATCACCTCTATTGTTACCCACTATTGTGGTGCCACAGACCTCTTTAGCAGCAGTAACAACACAGTTCTTAAAACATTCCCACTTCTTTTCTACATCCCTCTCACAAGATTACAGATCCTTCAGTCGTTCTCTGAGTAAGTCAGAATACCGCTGATGATCTTCAAGGAGCCTATCAACCTTTATTCTTTCTATCCTGGGTCTCTTCCTATTCCTTTTCCTCCAACCAACATTAAGTTTCACTCGTGACACTACCAAGTAATGATCAGAACCAACATCCGCAATTCTCATCACACGGGTGTCAACAACTAAGTGTTTCAAACGCTGATCGTAAACAACAAAATCTATCACACTCTTTTGACCAAAAGTACGATTTTCCCAAGTATATGTGTGGATATACTTGTGGTTGAAAAATGTATTAGATACACACAAATCATTCTCAATGCAGAGTTCAATTAATCTTTCACCATTATCATTCACACAAGGATCATTAAACTTACCCAGAACATTGTCAGAAATTGCATTCTGCACACCTACTCTAGCATTGAAATCCCCTGCTATTATAACTTCTTTTTCTTTAGCACCAAACTGGCTCAAAACATCTTTTAGCTCATTCCAGAAATCTTCTTTCTTATCAGAAGGTTCCGAGTCACAAGGGGAATACACTACAACAATTACAATTCTCTGAAGTTTCACTTTCAAACGAATCCAGAGAATTCTCTCACTTATGCAACTATGGTGAATCAAGTTGTTCTTCATCTTTTCACTTAAAATCACACCTACACCAGCCTGTCCTCTCATATTATCCAATACTACAGACCACACACTCACCGTGCCATTCACTTCTTCTACCCCAATTTCCTTCTTTTTGGTTTCACTTACACACAGCACATCCAGTCTATACTTATTCATCTCCTCAATCACCTCACTCATCTTGCCATTTATACCTCTAGTATTCCATACACCAATCTTTCATTCACTCAACTGCGATCTCTTTCTCATACGCCGTTTAGAAAGTCCAGGTCGATTCCGTGGTGGACCGTCCTTCTCAAGTGTGGTAGGTCCACCATATCCCACACTTGAGTCATTCTTAATATTTCTTTTTGTCTTTTTAATCAGGTAAGTACATCAGTGTGGGGGATTAGCCCAAAGCTGAGGGTTCCAGTTGGTCATTCAACCTAAGGATTCTGGAACAAAACCCAGTGAGTTGGGGTCTTTTCGCCAATGTCACACAGAACTAGCTTGCACCTCTCCAAGATTCACAGAGGCCCTAGTTGCTGTTGTGTGTGCCATTGTTATGTACGTTTTTTCTTTCTTCTACAATCTCTATTGAAGCTCATAATTTAACCACAGGCTATTGAATATGTTGCCTGCATAAGTTATTTAAAACAAATATTATATTATGAGTAATATTTTATAAAAAAAATTAACATTTTGTTACTATTTCATACAATTAGCAAATTATATACGGGACAATAATTGCAAATAACAATAAACATCGCAATGTTTTTATTATACAATTATTGTACTATATCTGCAAACAGGTACATAATAAAATCCGACAACGTCACCTGTACCACTTGGACTGGGGCAGGGGGTGCCAATTTTACTGCTTGCCCGGGCGTCAATACCTCTAGCTACGGCCCTACCACGGTTTTAGCAAGACCGCAATGAAAGCAAGAGGATGAATCAAAAATGAATTTTTTTCTAATTTGGACTTGTAATACCTCCGAAAACTTATCAACTGGGATAAACATAAGAGTAGAAATAGTCGGGGTCGGTTGGTCATATTTTTGAGGTGCTCACAAGTATTTAACTATTTGTTCTAAGACCAATTTTTGGCTTCAAAGGGGGAATTTTTTATAGCTGCTGGGTGATTGCAAAAAAATTTCAAATTGTTTTAAATTCATTGGCGTAAAGTTATTTTCCACTATAAAAAAAAATAATAAAATTAAAAAAGAAAGGTTTGGGCTTCAGAGGTTTTCTACTGGTGTCCAATCGTTCTCACAACACGACAAAGAATGTAAAAATGTACATATCTAAGTAGAATTTGAGGGACAAATTTTAAAAAACATTGATATCAGAATGTAGCCCATAAAAGTGACCTTGAGAGTTGAGGCGTTTTGCTCCAGAGGCCAGTAGGATTTCTCTATCTCGCCCTCTTACCAAATGGTAGATGCCAGCTAATTCTTTTAATCGTCCTATTTTTTCTACAGTCGCTCTCTCCTTTCGCATTATGTATTATTCTTCAGGAGGTATTGAGAATTCATAGATGTTTGCATTGTTTCAGTAAAAAAAAAATGGTAGTTTCAATTACAATTTTGTTGTTTCAGTTAGCGGAAATAGAAAAAAGAATAAAATAATTCTACGAAGTCTTAGGAGACTCTGTAATACAGAGGGTGAGTCGAAAGTTTTGCAGTATTTGGATCATTTTATCTCTGCATACGTCCTTTGCGACGAAAGATGACTAGCATTCAAAGCACAGACCATCGTGTTGCACCGTCTTTAGCTATCTGTCTACCAGTTTTTCGATTCAGTGGCTTTTCTAGTTCTTGTCTTTAGAGGCGAATAACTCCTTCACCCCAGCTGCCACCTCCTTCTGGTTGTTCAAGTGCCGCCCGAGAAGGAAGTGGGCCATGGACCGGAACAAGTAATAATCCGACGACGCGAGATCCGGACTATATGCTGGGTGTGGCATCAGTTCGATGTCCTCAAGTTCCTGGAGTTCTGCACTGGTCGTTCCCGCGATATGAGGCCGAGCGTTGTCCTGCTGAAGGAGAGCGCGCTTTCTAGTCACCAATGCCGGTTACTTCTGATAATCCCCGAGTGCTGGTTGTCAGATTTGCCTCTATGGCCTGCACTGCCTCCGAATCCAGGGTTCGCGGCCTACCTACCTGACCTTGGCTGATCGTCGAGGTTTCTGCCACCAGAGCGAAATTTCTTGAACATTCTGGTTGTGGTGCTGTGTTTCACATAACCTTCCCATTTTGCATGACAAATGTTTCGTGTTGCTTGAGCAGCGTTACGGCCGAGCTCAAACTCGTAAAACAAAAGTTCCCTAATTAGCCGGTTGTGGCTGTTTATCTTTTAGGCGTCCCAACCGCAGACAGAACGACGACATGCAACGCTGTTCACAGCAACGACTACCACTTTATATCTTTTTTGACTGACTGCGGTGCACAACTTGAACTAGTTTAGACACGTAGCATACCCGCCTCAGCACATGCGTTTAGACAAAGGTTGAAAAACTTTCGACTCACCTTATTACTGAACTGCAATTGCAGTTCAGTAATTGTTATAGCTTACAATTTATAGTGACAAGACTATCATGGTCGTGGGAAGACTTGTAGATCTCGACACACGGAACGCGAAATTTCATTTTAAAAAATGAGATGGTACACAAGTTTACTACCTCAAGCAAAGGAAGCTTCTGGATAGTCTCAAACAAAAACAAACTGGGAACGTAAAACACAAACTCATAGAAAGGGAAAAGAAACGAATAACACAAATGAAACCAGATCATCCATTAAATTATGGGTAGGTAAGACCCACTCCTGGGCAGTGCGAAAACATGCGCACTCCGGGCCCAAGTGGAGTAAAACTTGACCTGGGTGCCGAGTCGAAACGCATCAGCAAATTAAAGTTCAAGACGACAGATAAGGTATGTTCAGAAGAATTGAAGAACATATCCTGAGGAAGGACAGATTAAATTCATGAGTGACGTACTTAGCCAAAACAAAAAGGAAAGAACTAAGTCTTGGACGCTGGGAAGTAATGCTACCCTGGGAAGAAAAGAAGATTGAAATGAATCACGTTATGAGTCACTCGGCTGCCAAAAGAAATAATTCGATGAACCAGTTGAAAAAATGAAGCGATCAGCGGTCAGGAGTTGTAAATATGAACCAGGTCCCCAGTAAGCGGACGAAACTAACAACTGGAGAAAGAAACATTTAAAATATGGTAAAGGGTAGACGGAACACAAAGGCGACATGCAAGAAACTCCATTGGATGTGTCTCGCACAGAGAAGGCTAAGGGTACGTCTCCACTCAGTCCAAGTAGGGGAAAGAGCAGGGTGAGGAAGATAAGCAATTGGGAGGGGAAATGTGTTAAGCAGAAGAAGAGATTAAAGGAGCAGTGATACCATATGAAAAAGAAAGAAGAGTTAGACAATGAAAGATCGAAAGGAAAAGAAGGCGGGTACGGGTTGCTGTGAAATCAGGCAGTGAGCACTAACGAAGAATGGAAAGAAGAAACGGAGAGAAGATTGAAGGAGCAGTAGTTTAGCTTG
Source organism: Macrothele yani (assembly GCA_039090855.1). Taxonomy (NCBI): domain Eukaryota; kingdom Metazoa; phylum Arthropoda; class Arachnida; order Araneae; family Macrothelidae; genus Macrothele; species Macrothele yani. The sequence goes on along the minus strand of CM076990.1, from coordinate 65,086,332 downwards.
ATTAGACTATGCCGAAAGAAGAGTGAGGGAATATCAGGAAGCTGCTCCAAAATAAATCCAAATGGATTAAGTGCAAAACAGAGAGGATATTGGCAAGAATCCAAGACGGAAAACGGAAATAAGTGGCTGAAAGAGAATTGAGAATGGAAGAATAAAACAAAGGTTCTCGAGGAGTTCTGCAAGAGAGGTGGGGAAAAAGTCTAGTCGGAGCAAGAAGACGCCAAAAGCGAAGAAATTCCTGATGCACCCGAGAGAATAGTTGACGAATCAGTGACAATTTGCCCATCCGCAGAGAGAGCCGAAATGTAAAAGCAGAAATATAATAACTGTCCACCAAAGTGAGACCTGTTAAAAATATTAAAGAACGTAATTAGAGTCACATGATACCTGAGATGAATGTCAGTAAGATACACACACCCGTAATCTACCGGAAGGGTTACAGAGCGAACAGAAATCCATTGAGTAGAAAGCCAAACATAACAAACAAGTGCCTTCATCGCACCATTAAGAAAGGAAGCTGGAGCAGCCTGAGCCACTGGGGTATGAAAAGGTAAGAGAACATGAAAGGTATTAGCTAGGCATGCACGTCAACTGATGGATAAGTGAGGATTAGCTCGTGCTCAGCAAAGAAACCGAACAAACTAGTTTCAACAAGAATGGCTGCCGAGTGACTGGTAAAGAAGTACAGGATCTCCGAGAGGAACGCTTAAAGACTTCTGAAAGGAGAACGTCCGGGAAGCACCCCACGAGCGATTCTGATGTCCCTGCCACGAACCGCACGAAAAACCTAAGCTTCTACTGCAGAATTTAATTCTGCAGTAGAAGCTGTAGTTGCAATACGTATTGCAACTAGAAAACAGAAGAGTAGAGAAGAGAATATATAAAACTCAGAAGGAGAACAGAGAAAAACAGACCAACATCGGCCTAAGCAGGAGTTCAAACGCCAGGGCAAACAGCATCCCAGAAAGAGGGAAGCCCTGGAGAAAGTGATGGCTGCTGTGAACAAGACTGAGTACGGACATGAAGTACAGCATCGTTATAAAGATTAATAGTAAAGGAAACAAAAGCAGGTGGAACGCCAAAAGAAAGTAGAGCATGAGAAAGATAGGAATGAGTAACCCGATAGAAAGCTTGACGTTGATCAATATTGAACACCACCAGGCTTTCTTGAAGACGATCGGCGAATAGAATAAGACGCCGCCCCGGTGGCAGAGTGGTCTAAGCGCTGGTTTATGACAGTTCGTCCAAAATGGGTCCGGGTTTGAATCCCGGTGAGGCATGGATGCTGTGTTTGTCTTACGGCACTGGCTCTTTCCCTTCCTGGAACCAGTGGCCCTAAATTGGGGACGGGCGACTGCTTATAGGCCCATTGAGTTGCCCAAGGTGGTCGTTAAACCCCCAATCAGAAAAAAAAATAGAACAAGACTGCAAATGATCAATAAATTTTGGGTGATGCGGCGATAGGGGACACTGTAGGACTGGTCTGGGTGCAAAAGGGCAGGAAGAAGGGGGGGGGGGGTAACTGAACGGAAAGGTTTTTGGTAAACAGTTTAAATACAATCACTATTTAAGATGCTAATCTGTTGCCAGTTATCCAGGTTATGGACCTTACCAGCTTTAGAAGGTAGACGAATAAAAGCGATAGCAAAGGCAGGAGGAATATATTGTATAAGGACACACAAGAAGCGACTGAAGCAAGCTAACAGCAAAGGGAAAAGTAACAAAATATCTATAGAACTTATGGGAAGTCCATCAAGCAGTGGATCAGGCTGGTGGTTCAGAGTGAACAAAGCAGCCTGAAGCTGCGTAGACGTGATGGGGGAATTGAGTAAGGCGGATTGAGCACTATGATCTTGAGGGAATGCGGTGAAGGGAGTTGGATCGGATGTAGAGAAGGGGGAAGGACATTTTTCAACGTGAAAAAAAATGGTGTACAATAAGGGAGCAGAGGAGACTATGATAATCAGAAACAGTCCTATCCGGGAGAGTCAAATGAGTTAGAGAAGTAGATCATGAAATCTGCCGGTTAATGACCAGAAAAGCGGTTGTGAAAACACAAATTTGCCGATGGTGCGGTTCGAATCCCGCCTGCTTGCTCCGGAGCCACTTTTCTAACCAACTAAACTACACTGACGGAATTTGTCACTGCCGATCTGTCGTCTTGACAGGTGCTTTACCTCTGTAGTACGTCAAACGGTATGAATAGGAAACTCCTCAGAAAGAGCCCGAAGCTTAAGACGGGTAAGTGCTTGTCGTGCAGCAGTATTATAGTGACGTTTCTATTCCGCCACCGTGGATCAGTGCTAATCAGAGCCATATGAGAAACAAGTGACTACAAGACGTAATTGAATGGATTCCATCAAAAAAAGAATGGACTAAAGCGCTTCGGAAAAGCAGTGAGTCGAGATTTTGTTTCCAACCAGAAGGCGACTGGATCCAAAACTGAGGGAAACAGTGTTATTACAGATGTGATTGCCACAATTTATGGGGCGCTTGCGGCTTGACTTGATCTGAATCTGTTCCGAAGTATACGCAAAATGAGAGCCCTTATCGGAAGCTGATGCATGCTGCTTTGTCGCCTTCGTGGCCCAGTGATCTTAGCGCTGACCAGTGATGTAGTTCTGAGAAAAAAGAAAAGAAGAGATTCCTCAGCGGTGAAAGTTTTATGTGAAACAAGCCCAAGAAGAAGGCTCTTAAAGTTTTCAAAAACAATTTAAAATCTGATTTGTTGTCTCTGCCATTTAGTATTTTTTAAATTAAAGTCTTACTACTGATTATTTTTATCAGATTTTATTAAAATTGCTCAACTGGATCAATTTCAAATAAAAGAATGTTACGTCAGTTGATAAGAATATTAAGTATCCTTTAAATACTGTTCTACTATTCTATACGGTTCCAAATATTCAGTGCGAACTGTACGAATCATTCACACTGAATGCATGCGACTTATACGCCGCTCTTGTTACGATTATGGGGTGGGAGTAGTATTTTTGGCGTTGTCTTTCATTTCTTATGGGGTACGATGGACACCGTGGTCATCTAGAGACACAGGAGGTTGCCCATCCCTCATTTGGAACCATTCTTTTTCAGAAAAGCCAGCGCCGTGGGGACAGCACACCGCCCATGCCTCATTCGGGGCTTGGGCACATCTCGAGCGATTGTCCAGAAGTCAGTGCCTCTGGAAAATTCGACATCAGAGCATCATTTTGTTTTACCCATAAGGAATATCAGAATGTGCTTAGGGGATTACTTTTGTTGAAGCCGGTTTTTGAAACCCTCTTTTCAAATATAAAAGAGTTGTCACTCTTTTATGAAGGAGGTTTAACGACCACCGTGAGCAACTCTAAGTGCTATTATAAACTGTCGTCTGTCGCTAATTTAAGGCCACTGGTTCCACGAAAAGGAAAACCCCACTGCCTAAGACAACTGCCAAGCCACCGGAAGAGGTATGGATATACCTCTTTCGGGACTCGAACTCAGTTCTTTCCGGATGAATAGGTGCACTCTTCTTCTACATGGTTTAACTTTTCTGTATTGCTTTAACTCCCAGCTGTCAGATCACACCTTACTCTATGATCCGACAGTTTAGTCTCATCCTTACAATACCAACATTCTGTTAAGATAAGAGTATGCTTGAATTTAAGACTTTACTTTTACATAATCATCTAAAAACTTCGCGTGCCCTGCTTTTCTTCCCATCTAACCGCAACAAGGACCTTAGCACCTCTAAACCTATTGTGACGTACCTGCCAGCAGGACGCACACGACATAAAGGCAGATAGGAATCAGAATAAACGTCTGCGTAGCTCAGTTGGTAGAGCGACTTGTTCCGGAATAAGCGGCCTCGGGTTCGAATCCCAGCGTAGACCAAAAATGACGGAGAAATTTACTTCGTTATAATGGCGCCCGAACTATCCGGATGACCCGGCCGTTCAAAATCTCGCATTGGTGTGATGTTATTTAAACACCGCGAGACAGGAAAAATCAGAGAATTCCTTCTCCAGCGCTTCGAAAAATAAATGAAAAATAAATGTGTGTGACGTTGCATTCCACACACCAGATTGGCTGGGAGTTCTCAAGTGCACGTTCTACAGTGGATGGCTGCCTGCAACGATTCATGGTCACGGCTGACCCGTGGGCCATGCCCCGGCCCTCTTTCGGGGGGAGATGTGACGTACCTGCCAGCAGGACGCACACGACATAAAGGCAGATAGGAATCAGAATAAACGTCTGCGTAGCTCAGTTGGTAGAGCGACTTGTTCCGGAATAAGCGGCCTCGGGTTCGAATCCCGGCGTAGACCAAAAATGACGGAGAAATTTACTTCGTTATACTATAGAGAAAAAGTGCCTTAGCGGCTCTCCACTCGGACGAAAGGTCAGAGGCCAGTTCCAGTGTGCTACGCCACTGGAACTGGCCTCCGACCTTTCGCCCGAGGGAGCCTGGGTTCAAGTCTCGGGAGAGGCAGAGATAGTGTGATTGTATGAAGGTAGTGGCTTTATCCTTTTTCTGAAACCAATGGCCCTAAATTAGGGACAGGCGAATGCTTATATGCTATGGACTTGCTCACGGTGATCGTTAAACCCATGCATTTTATTTTTTTTCATTGATTGGGAGTTTAACGACCACCGTGAACAACTCATTGGACTATAAGCAGTCGCCCGTCCCTAAATTAGGGCCATTGGGTCCAGGGAAGGGAGAGAGACAGTGCCGTAAGAAAAACACAATATCCATGCCTCAGCAGATTCGAACCCGGACCCTTCACAGACGAAGGATCATAAGTCAGCGCTTAGACCACTGCGCCACCTGGGCGGTTCCCATGAACTATACATACACTATTTGCAAAAGACAAACAAAGAAGTACTCCTAGAAACTCGTTCCATCCTGCTGGTGAAACTCCGCATGCAAATACCTCAGTGATGAATATGCAAATGATTAAAGAATAACGACCAATGCATTCGTCCGAGATGGGTCCCAGTTCGAATCCCGGTGAAGCATGAACGTTGTGTTTGCCTTACAACGCTGGCTATCTCCTATCTCTGGAACCAGTAACCCTAAATTAGGGACGGGCGATTGCTTATATCCCACTGAGTTGCTCACGGTGGTCGTTAAACCTCCAAAATAAAACCAACCGACCAATGACGAAATAGTGGACCGGCGCATGGTAACCGCGCATCGAGGAAGGCATATCAAGAGTAATGCTCTCACGCAGGGGCAATTGTGATAGCGGATTGCGGTTGTGTTAACCTCCACGGACTGCGAGAATGCCTAGACGTCGGATCCGTCCACACGAGCAGTTGAGCGAGTTTGAGAGAGGACGTATAATTGCGTTGAAAAAGGCCAATTGGTCAGGCATTTGGGTCTGAGCAACGCGGGAAAGGACGATCCAATGGGTCGAGGAGGGCACAACCCAGCCTCACGCGGCCTTTGGACGGCCGAGGGCAACGGCAGAACGCGAGAAATGAGGGATCGTGAGAACCACAGAAACAGAATCGAATTCCTCACTCTGAACTATCCGTGGGCATGTTGTGTCGTCTATAGGTACGAAATTGGCCATTCGGACCATTGCCAGACGACTTGCGGCACGGACACCGTGTTCAGATAGTTTTCAGTGGCGTTTTGTTGTCTTCAGTGATGAGTCACGCTTCGCATTTGTCGCCGATGACCTGCGTATACGTGTCTAGAGATGAGCCGACCAGCACACGTATCCTAGCTTTACAGTGGAACGACACACGGTTCGCACGCCGAGAGTAACTGTCTGTGGAGTCATTTCCTACAATAGCTGGACATCCTTGGTAATCCTCTGTACCACCATCACGGCTCAACAGTACATCGACGACATCCTACGACCTGTTGTGTTGCCAATCCTGTCGCAGTGTCACTGAGCAATTTTTCTACAGTATAATGCCCGGCCACACATGGCACACCCCTCCCAGGCCTACCTCGTATTGTCGATACCCTTCCATGGCCAGCCCAATCACCCGATCTCTCATCCATAGAACATGTTTGAGACATGATGGGACGCCACCTACGCCCATCCCGGAATGTCGGTGAACTGGCCCGCTATTTGGACACCATGTGGCATGCTATAATACCTGAGGACAATATCCGTGAACTGTATGCATCTATGCCACACACACACACACACACAGAGTCGAGTCACATTATTGTGACCACTTCCTACTTTTGACGTCAACAGCGCGTAACCAATAAAAGAAGGCACGTGTCGTGAGGTGGCTTGGAGGGTATATAAGGTGTGCTGTAGGCATTCTGAAAACATAGTGGCCGCGGGTGGCCGAGTGGGCAACGTTCGTGACTGCCATGGGAAGGGCCTCAGGTTCGATCACAGGCAGGTGCAAACGCTCGATCCACTAAATACCCGCCGTGCGTCGGATGGGCACGTTAAGCCGTCGGACCCCGGGTACTGGCCCCCGGTAATAAATAAGGGCGTATTCCTCCCCCTTTCTACTTCGCTTCCGTGTCACTTTCCTATCGGGCGCTCTAGCCCAAATCTCCTAGTTTCTTAATTCTAAGGGTTGTTTAAGACCTGGGGTCAGACACTCCCTTCCTAAAAAATCCTCTACATATGATAGGATATTCTGAAAACATATCACTCGTTGCTGTCATGGATTAAAGGAAGCGATTTATCAGATTTGCAAAAAAAAAAAAATGATGATTATCGGCTTTCGGGCCATGGGAGGCAGTATTCTTGAAACAGCACAGTTTGTGATCTGTTTGCCTGCTGCTGTGGGTGGTTAAAGTACATCGTGATTGGAGAAATGGGCGCCATTGAGAATAAGCGACGTGAAAACTGCGGAGCACCACGTGCCATTATGTGAGAGGTCAATGTCGGCTTCGAAGGTGCGTGAGGGCTGATCGACACGCTACAGTGGAGCAACTCACTGGCCGAATGAACCAGGAGGCTACCGGAAGTGTGTCTAAAACGACACTTCAGAGAACCCTGCTGCGTATGAGGCTCCGATGCAGACGGATGGTCACAGCACCTATGCTAACGAAGGTGAATCGGCAGAAAAGGCTTACATTTGCACAGCAGTATCGGAATTGAACCTCCGCTGATTGGCAAAGGATTGCCTTCTCCGATGAGTCACTTTTTCTGCTGCATCGAACGGATGGACGTTGACGTATAAGGCGAGAAACATCGGAGAACAAACACTCTTCAACCATTGCTGGAAGAACACAAGCTGGTGGTAGCAGCGTTATGGTCTGGGCAATGCTTTAGTGGCATTCCCTGGGTCCACTCATACCTCTGGAAGCTGGAAGGCATTATGGACCGAATTCGTCATGAATCCATCCTTGCAGACCACGTACACCCATACATGCTGATTGTCTTCCCTGGGGCGGATGGGATCTTCCAGCATGACAATGCGATGTGTCACACAGCTAGAAATATCCGAGAGTGGTTGGAAGAGCACGATGAAGACTTTAAAGTACTTCTCTGGCCCCCTAATTCCCCAGACTTAAACCCAATTAAGCAACTGTGGTGGGACCACCTCGATCGTGTTGTTCGCTCTATGGTTCTTCAACCATGCACCCTCCAGCAGCTGTCAGATGCACTGCAGTCAGCATGGCTCACATACCTGTGAACACCTTCTAGCACCTTACTGAGTCACTCCCAGCCCGTCTAGCTGCTGTCCCCGCTGCACACGGTGGTTACTTTGGATATTAGCTGGTGGTCACAATAATGTTACTGAACCGTGTATTTGGATTAAAATTAAGCGCATTGGTATTTATTTTCATTCTCCATTATTTACAGCTAAAAAAATTAGTTGTATAAGTGCTTTTTTGAAGTGCTTTTTTATGGTAAATAAAGAAATGTTCACGAAACTTCTCATTCTTAAGATAGGAGAGGGAGGGAGGGATGCAGATAAAAGTGCTGGTAGCTACTTTGAATCTGATTTGCAGAGATAACGGATAACTCATTTCCTGTTGTCACAGCCACTTACAATTTCAGAGCGGTCGCTTTGACTTTCGTGGTCACCGTCTGATCGCGAGTTGTATGTGTGTGTGTTTAATACTGAAATTTCTTTAAAACTATAATTTCTTTAAAAGGGATTAAACATAATCGAAAGGTAAGTTCATTGACGTTATTTGTGTCTTATTATTGTGTTGCTAACGATAAACAGTATAATCTGTTTGCAGTATCGTTTATTTTTGCTGATGCACGTGGGTTGGCTTAACATGCGGAACTGCTAATAAATGTTTAGCATTAATAACCTAGGTGGTAATCCAAGATCTGGAACTTATTTTAATCAACAAACTGTAGATCAGGAATAAATATTTGTTTCGGCTGAAATCTCGGGAATATTTTTATATATAAAACTCAAGAGTGATTTGAAATTTCATCATCGTGAGACACCATTATACGTAGTATACAAATAATTACTGTAAAATAACATTTTAAACCTGTTTGAGTACGAAGTCTTTTAAAACATGAAATTTGTAAATCACAAATTTAACCTAACGTTGAATGTAACTATAGTTTAGTAAATGAATTAAGAAGTTTCGTCGAAAAACCAATCGGTTTGGAAACAATGCCTTGATAAACTGCTGTCTTAAAATAGTTTTAGTTCGATGCTTTTTATGAGTATTAATAGGATTTTCTTCTAACAAAAGATTGAGAATTTTGCAAGAAAGGTATAGTATTACTTTTCTCTAAACACGTTCAGTAACCCTAGCAACAAAATTGAATGTAACTATAGTTTAGTAAATGAATTAAGAAGCTTCGTCGAAACACCTATCGGTTCGGAAACAATGCCTTGATAAACTGCTGTCTTAAAATGGTTTTAGTTCGACGCTTTTAAGAGTATTAATAGTGTTTTCTTCTAACACAAGACTGAGAATTTTGCAAGAAAGGTATAGTATTACTTTTTTTCTAAATACGTTCAGTAACCCTAGCGACAAAATTGAGTGTAACTATAGTTTAGTAAATGAATTTCTACTCCCTTAGGATGTTAATTGCTGAATATAGTAGAAAGGGAGTAGAAAAAATACAGTGGAATTGAAGTGGAAAAACCTCAAGTTAATTTATATTAAGTTCATCTGAAAATGCTACATCTACATACCAATTTTAAATGTTGAATGTGTCATTATTTATCTGCATAACTGTAAGAATTTCCTTGGCCACTCACTATAACCCAAATTAAAAAATTGATTATTACGCTAATTAATTCATACATTCGACGTGGATCAGGAACACCAAACAGAAGTCATCGCTCTTTCCACGTTAACAAGTGAGTCACGGAAAAAGGATTTTCTTCTAACACAAGACTGAAAAAAGATTTTGTGGGTTTGATTAACGGTGGCGGCCGATGAAAAATTTTCCGTGACTCACTTATTAACGTGGAAAGAGCGATGACTTCTGTTTGGTGTTCCTGATCCACGTCGAGTGTATCAATTAATTATTCAATCGCCTCCTAGTTATTTGTTATACACTGAGTGGCCACTTTATTATGACCACCCCCTCAGTACTTCGTTGGGCCACCTTTTGCCTTTAATACTGCGTCGATTCTTCGTGTCATGAACTCCACGATATGTTGATAGGTGGTTTGTGAAATTTGAGACCATGCTTTATAAATAGCACTTTCCAGGAGAGTGAGATTGCAGGGTTGTTGATCCAGCTGTCTGATGGCTCATTCAACTTCATCCCACAAATTCTCAATGGGGTTGAGATCTGGAGATTGTAGGGCCACCTAAGCAAAGTAAACTCAGCGGCATGTTCCTGAAACCAATCCTGTACAATACGAGCACTATGGCAGGACGCATTATCTTGTTGAAAGTAGCCATCGCCATTGGGATAAACCATCCACATGACATTATGCACTTGGTCCGCAGCGATGTTTAAATATGATGTGCCAGTCAGACGTTGATCAACACGAATTAAAGGACCCAAAGCATGCCAGGAAAAGATTCCCCAAACATAACGTTGCCTGCACTAGCTTGAAGGGTTGTAGCAATGCATTTGGGGTCCATGCTTTCGTGCTGTTTCCGCTAAATTCTCACTCGGCCATCGGCATGGTGCAACTGAAAACGTGATTCATCGGACCACATAATTTGTTTCCAATTATCGACTGTCCAATCCTTGTGCTCCTGTGCGAACTGGAGACGTTTTCTCTTGTTAACTGCAGACAGCAAAGGTGTTCGAACAGGCCTTCGGCTGCCACATCCCATCCGATGCAGTGTACGGCGAACAGTGCGTGCAGAGATCATTTGAGGGGATCCTTGATTAAGATGGTCTATAATTTGCTGCACTGTTGCCCTTCTGTTGTCTGTTACCAGTCTGGACACTCTCCGTTCCGCCCGAGCAGTCACTAGTCGACGACGACCACACGTTGCACGTAGAGACCCAGTTTTTTGGCTGACAGTCCAGTCTTTAAACATTTTAACAACAGCTGCTCTGGAACATTTCACGAATGCGGCGGTTTCGGTGATACTCGCTCCATGGCTCCGAGCTCCTACAATCATCCAACGTTGAAAGTCCGTCAAATCACATTTGTTACCCATCTCGTCACCCAAAAATCACTTTTACTACTGTCGCAAGCACTAAGCTTTCCCTTTTCATACCAGCCTCGCCCTCTGGCGGCAACAGCGTGCAGCCATAGCTCATTTGCTTAAAACTGTCAGGTGGGCATAATAAAGTGGCCACTCAGCGTATATATACATATTTTAATATTGGTTTTCCTTTCACCCATTTGTATGTTAGGTTAAATTTTATGTCCACAAGTTACTAAATTATTGCACGTTACCAAAAATGTTGCTGAAGGAAAGACAGAGAAAAAAAGGCTGTTTAAAGTCATTCATATTTAATTTTAGGGGGAAAGTGTCTTTAATTGCAAACTTCATGCACATGTATTCTGACAGGTAAATTATTGTTGGTTAAGAGGGGCAATTTTGAGATGTTACGTTCACCTGTGTGTATTGCAAATGTCATGTATACACTAGCAGTATCAGACTTCACATCAATTTGAATTCATCATATTAGTAATAATAAAAAACAATCCACACATGGCAAGTCCTTGCATGCCTACTTGCCAAAGGTTATGGCAGAGACTCGCGAAATTTTTTCTGCATTAATTTTAAAAATGTTTAAATGATGCAGACTTTATATCATACGGTTTTCGATATTTGCATTTACCTAGGCATTATAACATATTGACGTAATACGTAATTTATATATTCACAATGGAATTAAAAGTTTGTAAAGTCAATTAGAAAAACACACCCAAACATGGCGTAAAGGTGAAGCCTGTAAATTTTGAAGATGTAATGTTTAAAGAGAATTATGAAAAAACTAAAAAATTCCTGGATGGTTCATAATAGTAACTCTGTGCTTAATATCCCGAACCTATATAATTTACAACATAGAGACTGTATCCAAACCTATGACTTTCATAGCTTATTCTCTGACATCATGCTCGACGACCTTGACAGGATATGTAACATTCTTTTCGAAGAAAAGAATATACATGCGATCCAGACTGGACAGTGGAGACATATGAAGACATTTGTAAACGCAACAACTACTTAGGAATGGGGTCGAACACTTTTCTACAGGCGCGAGGTATACCTATGGGAACCTCGTTTTCGAGCATTTTGGCAAATTTATATTTTCACGTTTAGGAACGTGAATACACTAAGCTATCGGGTAATAGTAAAATTATAAGATATGTGGACGACATTATGATTATAAATTGTGAAGACTTTGGCTTCAGCGCAAAGGAAATTTACCCGAGCTTCATAGAATTGGAAGCTTCAAATCAAAATGCTGACAGTGTCCACTTTCTAGATACACAAATCCATTGGCAAAAAAGAAAAATAATCAGATCACTTCATGACAAAAGAAGAAACTACAAATTCGATGTAAGCTTCCTGGTCAGCAGGGAATCAAACATTTCAACAACTGTGCATCGTAACATTGTCATATCCGAATTTCTTAGATGCTTGTAGGTGTGTAATACCTCAAACGCTCTTCTTAAACAACTTCAACAACTGTATGAAAATGAAAATCCTCCAAATACTTGGCGTCAGTGAATAAACAAAGACATCGCTCTTTCCACGTTTTAGCAACACACAGCAACCGAAAAACTGTTATTCGGTCACCGTTGGGGAATCGAACCGCGTTGCCTTACACCCGTGGTGTAAAACAACGCGCTCGGCTGGATTCGAAAGATCTGGACTTCGATTCCCCAGCGGTGACCGAATAACAATTTTTCGGTTGCTGTGTGTTGCTAAAACGTGGGGAGAGCGATGTCTTTGTTTATTTATCAACTGCATGAAACACTAAAATCTAATGGATATCCAACCTCCTTTCTTTATAAGCTACTATCCTGTTGTACCCGTCGTTGACGGGCAAGTGATGACCTTCTGACGTATGACACTTTTGAATTAATAACGGAGATTGAAAAACAACGTTCTATTTTCTTTTTTTCTTCTCCGCCCTCAAGGTCATTATACAAATGACAAACAACGCTTAACAAAAAACATGTGCCTTTCCGCTTTCTTTATATGCAACCTGATCACACACAACGCGAAGGCGCGGAGATAAGTAGTTCACGATAAATTTGAGCCATTAGTTTTTTAGAATTACGTTAAAACAACGTTCTATTTTCTAGTTCATAACGTCGTCACAGTATGATGACCTTCTGACGTATGACACTTTTGAATTAATAACGCAGATTGAAAAACTACGTTCTATTTTCTTTTTCTTCTCCTCCCTCAAGGTCATAATGCAATCGACAAACAACGCTTACAAAAAAAGGCGTAATAAATGTATTTACGAATGAAAATAGTCGTAACGGAATTCTAAAAAAGAAACGCCTAAAATTTATGGTGAACCACTTTTCTGCACGAATTAACGTTCGGTGTGATCAGGTTGATGTCAACAAAGCGGAAAGACACACTCAGATCGGGTAGAAACGCGTAATATTAAATAACTAAAAATCAAATTCAAATTAAAAAAAATCGCTTCGAGGTGCACCAGAAGATGTCTACAGGTACCTTCATAACAAATTTCGTCGCTCTAGGTCGCCTAATTCTATGTGAAATCCGACCGACAGACACACACACACAGTCTGTTTTATATATAGAGAGATTTCAACAACTGCTAAATAGCACTGTTTCTGAATCTTACTTTTCACAAAATACTAGGGGTGTTCAAATGAAAAGGTACGAAACGTCATAAGAACGTAACCGTTAACATATTTGCCTATGCCGCTATGGGAGAACGTAGCGAAACATCTAGAGATGCGATTGGAGTCACCGGCGTGGATGGGAGCATGCGCGGGCGCCCGCATGCGCAGGGAGAGAGCAGAGGCTCTTATAAAGAGCGTCGTCAATTGACGTGGCAGTGCGTGTGAGGACAGGATGGCGTTCACATTGCAAAATTCGACGACTGAGGAGCGGCTAGGCGTTATCCGATTTCTGACAGCGGAAGGTGTTAAACCGGCCGCTATTCATCGCTGGATGGTGACCGTATACGCGCGTCCACACGTCTCCAGGGTCACACACGTGGAACTGGCCAAGTTCCAGTGGGAGCAGCTTGACCATCCGCCCTACAGCCCGAACATGTCGCCCTGCGATTTCCGTGTGTTTGGTCCCCTGAAAAAACATCTGAAAGGGAAGCGCTTCCACTCGGATGACGAACTCAAGGACGCTGTGCAGGACTGGGTCTCGTCACGGCCACAGGAATTCTGCGAACAAGGAATCCTTCGGCTCGTTAATCAATGGGATCGTTGTGCTACGGCCTATGGTGTATAATCATCATCATCATCATCATCATTGTCAACCATTATCAATCCACTGCTGGATGAAGGTCTCCCCAAGTTTCCTCCACAACGGTCTGTCTTGTGCCAGTCTCCTCCATGTCACCCCTGCATACTTTCGAATTTCATCCACCCATCTCCCATGTGGTCTTCTTCTGGGTCTTTTCCTGTCCCTTGGAATCCAATCTAAAATTTCGGCTGTCCATCGATGATCTGTCCTTCTGGCAGTATGTCCAGCCCATTGCCATTTCAGGGATTTAACTCTGATCATGATGTCTTCCACTCTTGTCATTTTCGGATCCACGAGTTCCTCTTCTTATCTCTCCTGGTTACACCAAGCATGCATCTCTCCATGCTGTTTGAGTTGTCTGCAGCCTTTGTATGTCTCTTTTAGTTAAGGTCCACGTCTCTGCACCATACGTAAGCACTGGAAGGATGCATTGATCAAACACTTTTCTTTTAAGACATAATGGCATATTGCTCTTGAAAATTATGCTGTTTCTTCCAAAAGCTCTCCAGGCAAGTTTTGTACGCCGATTAATTTCTTCATCAATGTGACCCTCACTTGATATCTGCTGTCCAAGATAAACGTACGTGTCTGTTATCTCCAGCTTTTCTCCATCAATCGATAAATCTTCATTTCTTGTAAAAGCATTGAACATCACTTTTGTCTTCTGAAAGTTCATTTTTAATCCCACTTCTTTACTCTTGTCAGCAAGTTCCCGGATCATACTCTGCAGCTCTGATGGGCTAGTTGCAAAAATGACTACGTCATCAGCAAAACGAAGGTGGGTTAGATAATCTCCATTAATCTTTATCCCCTTGTTTTCCCAGCTCAGTGACTGAAAAACACCCTCCAATGTGGCATTAAAGAGCTTCGGAGATATGGTGTCACCTTGTCTCACTCCCTTTCCAATTTTTATGTGTGTTGTATTTTCAAACAGCCTAATCTTTGCACTTGCATTTTCATAGATGTTATTAATAATATTAATGTATGCATCTTCAATACCGCAGGTTTTCAGAGCCATTGTAACTGCTGATGGTTTCACCGAATCAAAGGCTTTTTCATAATCGATAAAAGCCATGCACAATGGAAGTTCATATTCCCTCGCTCTTTCAATTAGTTCTCTCAGCACATGGATATGATCTATTGTGCTGTAGCCACTCCTGAATCCAGCTTGTTCTCTCGGTTGAGCCATGTCCAGTGTTACCTTCAAGCGGTGTGAAAGAACTTTAGTGAAGATTTTATAAACTACTGATAGGAGGCTGATAGGTCTGTAGTTTCCGAGATCCTCAATGTCACCTTTCTTATGTAGCAGGATCATTGTAGCGTTCTTCCAATCCTCAGGAATCTTCCCTTCATTAAGGCATCGAGTGAAAATTTGGGCGAGTACTGTTTCGATTTCTCCACTTGCTTCTTGTATGATGTCTACAGTAATTCCATCTTCTCCTGGAGCTTTTCCCCGCTTCATGTTCTTGATTGCATGTGCAAGTTCTGCTGGAAGGACTGGAGGAACTCTGGTACTGGTACCTTTTATGATGTCTGGAGTACATGCATCATCCCTTTCATATAATTTGGAGTAGAAATCTTTTACTCTTGTCAAGATTTCGCCTCTATTTCTTGTTACAGAACCATCTTCTTTTCTCAGTGCCATAATCTGTTTTCTTCCCTTACTGAGATGTCCCTTTGCTATCTTTAGGCTTTGGTTGTTTTCAATTGCTTTCCTCACTAGTTCACAGTTGAATTTTTCTTACGTCTTCAGTGATACTTTTTCGTACTGTCTTGCATAGCTCTATGTATTCCACTTTGGAAGTCACATCTTCTTTAGTTGTCCTCATCTCTCTTCTTTTTTGCATCAACATTTTCGTTTTTCCTGATAATTTATTTACATGCAACTTGTTCTTAGACCCAGCTAATTTTGTTGCTGTTTCCATAAGAGCTTTGGTTACTTTTCTGTTAACTTCAGAGATGTCCACTTCTTCCGATGTTAGGCCTTCTAAAGCAGAGAACCTGTTCTTCCGTTCCAACTTGAAGGTATTATGGTGTTTTTTAAGGTTGGTTATGGTGTATACTTTGAATAAAGTCTTCATTTATACCCACAGTGTCGTTTCGTACCTTTTCATTTGAACACTCCTTGTAGTATTTTAAACATAAAACACATTACTGATCCATGACCCTACAAAATTAAAATGTCTCCTTCTTTCCAAGAGCTGCGCGAAAGGTCTAGTGCAGATGAAGATTTTGTTAACAAACTGTGGCAACCTATACTTTCAGTCTTTCCTTTAGTGCAGGGGTGGCCAAACTTTGAGGAAACAAGATCTACCTTAAGCTAGCATTCCCTACTATGATCTACCATGGTTTATCGCAGTGATATAGGCATATTTAAATAGGAATAAGCCTATATCACGAGTGTTTTTCAGTGCATGTGGTTGGAAACAAATACAGAAAAATAATATTTAAATTATTTTTATTTCTGAAACACTATTTTTCAAACAAATTACATAATCTTTTTATAGATTCTTTATTTACAGTATTTAATTCTTAGATGTTGATGCATGACACAGTATGTCCTCACAAAGTTTAGAAAAATCAGGCACATATTCAGTGAAGCACGGTCGGAGACACGCTTCTAAATGAGCATCAGACCAGGCAGCTCCTTTATTTCGACTTCATTATTTTCATTTCTGAAAAAGCTGCTTCACAGTGATATGTGTATCCAAATCCAAAGAAAGCAGTCAGCCGCAAAGCAACAGATCTCAAGCAGAAATATTTTTCTTCTGACGATAGAGTCCAAAATGTGTTATCTGACACTCTTGCCTTCAGTACTATGTCGGATTGAAGTTTCACAATTTCTGATAATAAATCTGATGACTCGAAGAGGAAAGTAGAGAAAATGTTTCTGATGAAACTTCCTCGATATCACATTTGCCAAAAGGGTATGACATGAAGCTCAAAATGCACTGAAAGTTTTTCAGGTCTGTGAATCCTCTGCCAAATTCTGTTATCAGAATTTCTATTTCAGTAACATGTTCGTCAAAATTGCAATCATTTTGACGTGTTATGTGTTTTTCCAGATTGGGAAAGTTTTTCAAATTTCTTTTATAAAGTTTACATTTTAACATGCCTAGTTTTGATTCGAAAGTATTCAGCGAGCTCACTAAATCTACAACACTCTTCCCTTTCCCTTACAGCTCGAGGCTGAACGTGTTGTAGCGTGGCCTGTGAGATCAGTTACAAAATCCAAATTTTGTAGCCAAGTAGCGTCTTGTAACTGAGCATACTTTTCTCCCATTGCGTCCAAGAGTTCGATTATTTCTGGCAAGAGATTCAAAAATCTTTCAAGAAACTTTCCTTTACTAAGCCACCTAACATTCGTGAAAAACAGCAGGTCTTCGTATTCAGCTTCATTTTTTTTCTAGTTGGCTTCGAGAAAGCCTCCTACGTAAACTTCGTTTTCGAATAGAATTAGCCATTTTGGCAGTTATGTCGATAATTTCTTTCACATTTAAAACTTTGATGCATAGTGCATGTTGGTGGATAATGCAGTCAAGAGAGGTAAAGTCTGGAAAAGCATCATATTTCCTGCAAAAGTGCAATGAACCTAATGGCTTGGCCAACCATCGAAAGTACCCTGTCAGTAGTGAAACAAACAAGCTTCCATAATGGCAGATTTATTTTTGGGCGAATTCCGTTAATATATTAAAAATATCTTGACCCCGAGTTGGTTAGGGTCGGGGAGGGAAGTCTAGTTAATTCATTCTATTATCTGGTGTCAGGCAGTTCGTATGGAACAACATACGCCTGCTTAATAAAACAAACGAGCGACCGTACGAGAGCTCGCGATCGACCGTTTGGCCACCCCTACTTTAATACTATCTCGCTATGAGTTACCTACACAAGGGAGATAAGAGTGTTGATCCTTCATCAACGAATTTGTACCACCCACTTTGTTATCGAGTACGTACGTGTCTTCGTCTATTTTGACTTGGGTGTATTTTTTTCATTTCTGTTTATGGGCTTGGGGTCAGCATGTTTTGTTTTAGTCAACTGTGTGGTTTCGTCTATTTTAGCTGGATGTCTTTTCGACTTCGTTTGTAGACTTGGATGCAACATGGAGAATACACAGGCGATTTTTGTTTTTAAAAAGTGTTTGCCTGTTTCGAAAGGCTGCTAATGGCTAGTATTCCCCTGATAAGAATAGCCTTATTACGTTTTTCTGAATTGGAGACTTTTGGTTAGGGTATATAGCTGAGCTCCTGTGAGAGGAGTTTTGAGTCTTTTTCAGCACTTTCACTTTTAATTATTCTCATTTGGCAGTTTCATTGGATCAAGAAGCGGATCTCCAGTGACGTATTTATTTCTAAGTGTACTGGAAGAACTAATTGAAAGAGCGAGAGAATATGAACTTCCGCTATGCATGGCTTTTATCGATTATGAAAAGGCCTTTGATTCGGTGAAACCATCACCAGTTACAATGGCTTTGAAATCCTGCGGTATTGGAGATGCATAGATTAATATTATTAATAACATCTATGAAAATTCAAGTGCAAAGATTCGGCTATTTGAGAATACATCACCCATAAAAATTGGAAAGGGAGTGAGACAAGGTGATACTATATCTCCCAAACTCTTTAATGCCACATTGGAAAATGTCTTTCAATCACTGAACTGGGAAAACAAAGGGATAAAGATTAATGGAGATTATCTAACTCACCTTCGTTTTCCTGATGACGTAGTCATTTTTGCAACTACCCCATCAGAGCTGCAGAGTATGAACCAGGAACTTGCTGACGAGTGTAAAGAAGTGGGATTAAAAATGAACTTTCAGAAAGCAAAAGTGCTGTACAATGCTTTTAAAAGAAATAAAGATTTATCGATTGATGGGGAAAAGCTGGAGATAACCGATACCTACATTTATCTTGGACAGCAAATATCAAGTGAGGGTCACATTGATGAAGAAATTAATCGGCGTACAAAACTTGCCTGGAGAGCTTTTGGAAGAAACAGCATAATTTTCAAGAGCAATATGCCACTATGTCTTAAAAGAAAAGTGTTTGATCAATGCATCCTTCCAGTGCTTACGTATGGTGCAGAGACGTGGACCTTAACTAAAAGAGACATACAAAGACTGCAGACAACTCAAAGAACCATGGAGAGGTGCATGGTTTGTGTAACCAAGAGCGATAAGAAGAGGAACTCGTGGATCAGAAAAATGACAAGAGTGGAAGACATCATGGTCAGAGTAAAATCCCTGAAATGGCAATGGGCTGGACATATTGCCAGAAGGACAGACCATCGATGGACAGTTGAAATTTTAAACTGGATTCCAAGGGACAGGAAAAGACCCAGAAGAAGACCACGTGGGAGATGAGTGGATGAAATTCGAAAGTATGTGGGAGTAACATGGAGGAGACTGGCACAAGACAGACCGTTGTGGAAGAAACTTGGGGAGACCTTCGTCCTGCAGTAGATTGATAATGGTTGACAATGATGATGATGATGATGATGATGATAGATATATATCATCAACATCAACCATGGTAGGATATTTCGTTACATTGACAATGTCATAGTTTTTGGACACAAAGATTTTTGAAGAACTTGAGTCTAAGATCTATCCACCTAATCTAAAACTTTTAAAAACTAAAGGACAAAATAATAAAACAGACTTTTTTGGATGTAAAAATAGACAGTAGGTGCAAGGTTGCTTGCTCACCACAGTTTTTGATAAAAGGAACACGTATTCCTTTGGCATAAATTTTTACATCAATTGGAATTCAAATATCTCTACTTCAATATATTGAAATATTATAATTTCACAGTTCCAACGGATCTTGCATGTCTATAATAATTCACATGGGTTGACCGTCGAATTGAGGAATCTCTGGAGAAAACTGTGCAAGAACTAGGTTCATTACAAGATTATTTAAGCAGCTATACTCACTGATTCTTAAGCCAGCGATTTTTTTTGCAACTTTTCAGCAATTACATTTTTCAGATATTATTAATATAAGACCAACAAATTTAATAACTTAGGCTGCTAAATGCCACTCGGTAGGCTGCTTGTGGCTAAGTATTTAATTCACACCTATTTGCATCTTGTTATATATATCATCATCATCATCATCGTCAACCATTATTAATAAACTGCCGGACGAAGGTCTCCCCAAGTTTCCTCCACGACGGTCTGTCTTGTGCCAGTCTTCTCCATGTCACTCCCGCATACTTTCGAATTTCATCCACCCATCTGTTATATATATATACTGTATATTGACGTATAAAAAACATATCATGTGAAGTGTCATTGGCGTATAAAACATGTATATGTTTTTTAATTTTTATACATCAAGCTAGAATGCAACTAACTAAAATTTAAACATTAGTAAGTGCTTCAAAATATATACAGACCCATGCAGGAAATTAGAATAGTAAATCACAGTGTGTGTCATATCTTGGAATTTGTCAGAATATAGCACAAAATATTTTTCAAGATTTTACTGTCCGGGTTATTGCATTACATTATCTCAAGGGAAACAAATTCTGACAAGACAGAAGAGAAGAGTTTGTGCGCGAAATGGGTAAACAAAAGGATGGGGTTGGGGGGAGAAAGTGATTTGATCATTGCAATAATTATATATATAGACAAAAAGTACCTACGAATGTCTTTCCGAAATAAGTATTTTATCTGTTTTTCCTGCATTTCGTAAAAGCGGTCTGTGTAATATTGATTTTTTTTTTCCATTTTCGAAATTAGTGTTCATTGTCTCGTCATTTTCATTTCTGAATAAAATTGAAATAGGCGGAAATAACAAAACAAAAAGTCGAGTTATGTATAATTTGTTCTTACCGTTATTCCTGATATCAAAACTGCATACTGAAAACTAATTGCTCAGTCTGCTGAAATGTTTCTGATTTGAAAAAACAACGGAAGATATGATAATTTACATTATTTCATCTGTTTAATTACATTTTCCAGATTTTATATGTGCCTGTGCAGTACCAGTTTCTGGTAGTACTGGTAGTACTGAATGTAATACAAGTCTAAATGGCACAGTGATTGGCCACATGAATTAGTTTGTGTATTTAGGAAGCATGTTTGACAAAGAGAACAAATTGGATGGTGAAATTAGTAGGCGAGTAAATTCTTCATTGAAAGTCATAGAGGGCTTTGGGCGGTTTTCACGGGATATGGGTTCTCAAGACAGTCCCGCATGGCTGTGTATGAGAGTGAAATCTAATTGTCCCTACTCTGATGTATGGCAGTGAAACCTGGGTACTACAGAAAAAACATAGGAGTCGTTCGTGTGCTGGATAAATGCGTTACTCAGTGTTGTATTCAGGCATCTTCTCGAGGGTGCTTAGCTCCCCGGAAATCCATGAAGCCCCCTTCGTAGGTTTTCGGGCGATCTCCCCTTATATTTAGTCTAATTGTGTTCGTTTATAACTGAATATTTTGGAGAGATTAATTAAAAAAATTAAGAAAATGAGAGAAAATATAATAATAATAAAAAAAAAAAAACATCCACATGTGGACTTCACTTCAGTCTGAAATTTCTAGCATCCTTCAACAAAACATTACAGTCCTTGCTGAAGGGGCAATTTTTCAAGCACTAACGACTTGAACTACTTCCGCAATAAAAACCTTATGCCACACAATAGAAATGCTTACACTGCAATACATCATCATATTTTGGAAGCTGGCATTCAGTTTTATATCAGTCTTCTAGATGCCGACTTTCCATGTATACGGTTAAGCTTCTGGGTAGCTCACGTGAAGCCTAGTGCTTCCAATACAACAAAATATTTGCTACCTAATTTTTAACAATAGCAAATTATTAGAATTTGTTCCCATAATAAGGGGTTTTTTTTTTTTTTTTTTTTTGTGGTGGTGGTGGTTTACTCTCTGTGGCAAAAAAAAAAAAAAAAAACAATGTCGAGGCACCTCAAACTGACAAACAAACGGTTAGTTAGTTTTGGGGGTTTTTTTACTACTATTTGCTGATCTAAATAATCTAAAGGGGCTGAAACCAAATGGCAAGCGAATGGCTTACATCATAGGTTTTCAGGTAACACTGTAATGATTCCCTAATAATCTGAAACACGCTTGTAGTAAGGCGATGACATTTTTACCACTCCTAATGTCTTGGGGGAATTTTCTCCAGCACAGTCTTACCTTACTAGCATCCTTAATATTTTACAGCACCCCATGGTGAAATCCGTGGTCCATTACTGAATTAATGCAAAGGTATAACATTTTTACATTTTTAATCACTTGCATGAGTAGATTTCTTGGAATTTGCATTTTGCGATATAAGAGCATAAGAAAATTTTTGTACTCTAATTAAAATTTATATATATATATATATCATCATCATCATTGTCAACCATTATCAATCCACTGCTGGACGAAGGTCTCCCCAAGTTTCTTTCACAACGGTCTGTCTTGTGCCAGTCTCCTCCATGTCACTCCCGCATACTTTCGAATTTCATCCACCCATCTCCCATGTGGTCTTCTTCTGGGTCTTTTCCTGTCCCTTGGAATCCAATCTAAAATTTCGGCTCACCATCGATGGTCTGTCCTTCTGGCAATATGTCCATCCCCTTGCCATTTCAGGGATTTAATTCTGATCATGATGTGTTCCACTTTTGTCATTTTTCTGATCCACGAGTTCCTCTTCTTATCTCTCCTGGTTACACCAAGCATGCATCTCTCCATGCTGCTTTGAGTTGTCTGCAGCCTTTGTATGTCTCTTTTAGTTAAGGTCCAAGTATCTGCACCATACGTAAGCACTGGAAGGATGCATTGATCAAACACTTTTCTTTTAAGACATAATGGCATATTGCTCTTGAAAATTATGCTGTTTCTTCCAAAAGCTCTCCAGGCAAGTTTTGTACGCCGATTAATTTCTTCATCAATGTGACCCTCACTTGATATCTGCTGTCCAAGATAAACGCACGTGTCTGTTATTTCCAGCTTTTCTCCATCAATAGATAAATCTTCATTTCTTGGAAAAACATTGAACATCACTTTTGTCTTCTGAAAGTTCATTTTTAATCCCACTTCTTTACTTAATATAAATATAAGTAACAAAATTGTGATTATCTGTATATATAAATACCCTCCTGGAAAAAACTCTCTGAATGCAACACTGGTTACTTACGGGGTATTTGTGGCAAGACATGTTTTGATCGTGTGAGGAACGAAGATATGTTGCAGTTGTGTAATATGGAGCAAAATATTGTTAGCAAGATGAAGGCTAATATTCTTAGGTGGTTTGGTCATGTTGAAAGAATGAGTGTTGAGATGCTTACTAAGAATTTTTTTAGCCCAAGTGGCAGGAAGGAAAGGCAGAGGAAGTCCAAGGAAGTCATGGGAGGATCAGATTCAGGAGTGTCTGCATTAGAAAAAGATTATGAGTATGAAGTATAGAAGGTTTTATGTACGTCGAGTGATGGATGTCAGTGAAGCCCGAGTTGTGTGTCAAGATCGCTGTAAATGGAGTTTGATACAGCAAGAAAAAGTAAATAATCAGTTAAAATTTATCTGGTAGTTTGTATTTCTTTGTGGAGTTCACTTCTGATTCTCAGAGAACAGCTTAGTGATATGTATGTATGTATGCGGTGCAGTACGCATTCGCCCTATACAAATGATGCAAAACTCACTCCCGCTGTTTACGCTGACATATTTAAATTGTAGTAGGCAAGAAAAATACATCGACAATATCCTATTATTCGGGCAAGAAATCGTAAGAATGGAAGAATAAGTTTTAATTAAACGACGATGCGGAACAAACGTTTAATGCTAGAACTACTGCTGTGAGCTTTAGCGATCGAACTCCTCTCAGAAGCGATGGCGTTGGAGGCTCTGCCCCGGAGATTCTAGCCGGCCCTGCCGTGGCAACCAAGATAGAAGGCCTTCTCATCCTCGTTCTTCAAAGCCATGACGTCATCATACTTGGGGCTACCGACCAATTACGAATGAATAAAACGCAATCGAGTCATGCTTGGATTCGTCATTCTTCAAAGAGGTGCTAAGTTTAAGGCAGTGAAATTCCGTTTTGTAATCTTGTGGCCATTTCAATATATAAAGATGACAAGAATCTTTGTAGTACCAAAGTGCAACGGAAAATACAGAGCTGTAGAAAAGTAAATGGTCTTTCCGCAAAGAATAATATCTTAAAATAAATGGATACACACGCCGAAGTGACAATTTCGACATCACGAAGAACAGCAAGGTAAGTCAATGATTTTACGATTTGTTCAAATTTCTTCGTCTATGTCGTTTTCAGTTACCGAAATATTTTTAATAAACATACTGCGACGGTCCAACCTGCAACTATCTCTTTGCCGGGCCCAAGGTAGCTCAGTACCCTGCAGAAAGGACTGCGTTAAGAGTGTTGACATTCTTAAATTAAATTAAGTAGCGACAGTGCACAAATTTACAATACAAATTAAGTTCAACTGTTTAATGTAATTCCTTAGTAAGTTACAATTTGTCACAACTTATCTTAGCTCTAAAGGCCAGAAATGCATTTACCTTGAAATGGTCAGTCAAGCAGAAGAAACGCTCACGAACGCCAACGCAATTATGACTCAACATACCATAAGTGAGAAGTCCTTCTTCATCATGAACACGAACTGGAACGTAAGGAACAAAGCCAACACGCACATTCGACGAGGACAAACCATACATCAAACGGTCAGCACCATCATCAAGAGCTCGGCCTAAGCACCCCGCTGCTGTACTGTCACTTATTTGCAGATAGAAGAATCCACCAGGGACATCAGGCTAACAATCGTCCAAGTCCACGAAGGAAGTTGAATACGCATGGATGTCCGTAGCATCATTAGCAGAGGCTCAGAAAAGACACCCCGGCGCTGTCTCGTCACACATCAGCAGGCTCTTTCACAGTCATCCTGAACCAGTGGCCTAAGAAAAGTTACAGGCAACAAACTCCCATCATAATATTCAGTAATACTCCACAAAAGCGACAGCGAGCGAATCTGTAGTACGTGGTCTTTTATCTTCCCCCAGAACAAAAAACCCAATTTTACACATTCCAAAAATATGCAAATGACCAGGAAAGGACAGTGACCGAAGAAGGAACCCTTCCTAGGAAATATCTCAAGGCCTTTAAATTTCCTCTTGTAATCCTATCAGATACCCACAACGTGACAATACACAAGAGCATTTTCTAATAATCTGAAATTAATTTCTATCCCTAGGATCAAGACACAGCTACCATAAGTGTTTCCGCAAATAAACAAAATAACAATCCCCACATATCACGATGCGTTTGTAGATTTCGCAGCTGCCGATCTTTAATCTCATATGAGCTAATGAAATATATGTCGTTAATTAAAATGCCCTGGGAAGTTACCGCGATAAGAAGAAAGCGTGTAGAAAATGTTGTTGCCATTCAGCCCATTTGTTTGTTTGATTAACTAAAGATTATTTTACTCTGTAAACAATGACTACCGTTCATACACTTTCGGCCGCTTCGGTGGCGCAGTGGTCTAAGGCGCTGGCCTCTGATCATTCGTCCGTAAGGGGTCCGGGTTCGAATCCCGGTCAGGCATGGATGTTGTGTTTGTCTTACGGCACTGGCTCTCTCTCTTCCCTGGAACCAGTGACCCTAAATTAGGGACGGGCGACTGCTTATAGCCCATTGAGTTGCTCACGGTGGTCGTTAAACCTCCAATCAAAAAAAAATACACTTTCGTGTTGTTGTTGTTGTTTTTTTCGCTTTTTTTTTTTTTAGAATGAATGAAAGATAACATTAAGCTGACCATTTCGAACTTCACGTAAGCAACCTAACAAAGCCTAACTGGCGCAGTAGCCTCTGATCACTCGTCCGTAAGGGGTCCGGTTTAGAATCCCGGTGAGGCATGGATGTTGTGTTTGTCTTATGGCACTGGCTCTCTCCCTTCCCTGGAACCAGTGGCCCTAAATTAGGGACAAGGGACTGCTTATATAGCCCATTGATTTGCTCACGGTGGTCGTTAAACTTCCAATTAAAAAAAAACCTAACAAACAAAAGTTAAGAGCAAAGCGGAAGTCATAACCCTCCGCTGTCCATACTTCGTACCTGACGTCAGAAATCGCTGCGCAGGCCTTCTACTCTGTAGCCACGGCAGCTTCCTCTGTCGACTTCCAAATTACGACCCTGAGGAGCTACAGACGCGGATACAAGGGGGTGGCCATGCGGGCCATGCCCCCTCCCCTCGAGCTGTTGAGCTGTAGCCATGAGGAAGAAATAAATAAATGTCCAGGATCTTAAATATATAAGTTTTTTTTTATTATTGTTTAGCTTATATTATTCAGATAAATTGTTTACAGTTGCAGTGATTGTCTGTGGTGTACATCCTTTTTCCGTTTTTTTTTTTTTTTTTTTTTATCTTTCTCTGGAGGTGAAATGTAAAATTCTTCTTGTGATTAAAGAAGTGACGTTGTTGCTTAGGAATTTCTGCGAGAGTAGACAAACTGTCATTCGAAACTGCATTTTCTCACCCCCATCTCCCGCACGCGCGTTTGTCTTGGGCGACAGGTGCAGAAAATGCTTCATCTGCTTTGATCAGGGTTTCGTTTTACAGTATAAAATTTGTCATTGCGATGGCCATTATTATGGCGCTCAATTAGTTGCTCTGGCCCTTCTTCTTCTTTCTCCATGTTACTTCCGGCACAATTTAGTTGGCTTCTAATCCTCCATTCCAGTAGTTCATAATCACCTCCTTGTCTGCTCCCTCCTAACAAACACGAGTAATCTGTTTTGAATTTTATTTGCCGTATGCGCGCGCTGTACCCCTAACTGGACTAGATTATTTTCTTTCTTTGGAAATAAGAAGGTATTTATTCTCTACTATTTCTCTTGTATGATAAGAAAAATCGGGGAGAGAGAAAAGGGCTGTGTTAAGCATATATTAGTTATTTAGCATAGCTACGGCATGGCGCTTAATCCGAAGAAGCGACAAAAAACCTTAGATTTTTTTTGTAAAATCAACAATTGAAACTTCGGAAACAAAAAACATACCAAAAGTTGCGCATTCATCAAAAAATTTACCTTCAATAGACTTAACTTTGGGAAGTGCAGATTCACTTCCATCGACTTCGGCAGACCACACTTTGCCTGTGCAATTTGAAAATAAATACGAAAATGATATTGGTCTTTATCTTGGTAATGATAAAAAAACGATTTTAGAAGAAACGAGCTTTTGGAAAACATTTTGTCCACCGAAAGATTACGTTTTCCCATTCTCCGAGCACAATAAAAAAGATAAAATTGGGAAAAGGTACTTAAATGAAAGTCATTTGAAAAAGTATCCGTGGTGAGTGTATTCCCCATTAATGAAAGGAGTTTGCTGTGAATATTGTTCATTGTTTGCTCCAAAAGTTTTAGGTGATAATCGATGCCAAACTCAATCTGCAGCATAATTGGGAAAATATCCGTAGTTAGTGTATTCCCCATTAAAGAAAGGAATTTACTGTAAATATTATTCATTGTTTGCTCCAAACGTTTTAGGTGATAATCGATGCCAAACTCAATCTGGGAGTTTAGTTTCAAAACCTCTGAAAACATTTTTGAAGTTCCTTGGTAATAATGGAATGTCAGAGAATCACCAACGTTGTAAGTATCACAGAAATTCAGTTCTGTTGGTAGAAGAATTTGTTAAAAAATTTAACAAGCCGCAAAACGGGATTCTACAATAATGAAAAAATACCGTCTGTGCACGGTGTACTCCGGGGTCCCTACTGGAACACCCAGATAGGTTTTATTAAAATACAAACAGGAAAAAACATTAAAATTATAAGACCTTTCGGACACCTGCACCGGGATCCATCATCAGATACACAAAAAAAGAGAAAGATGGGCTAGCCCCAAACATATATATAATGTATATGACGTAATTACAAAAGGCCACCTAGTGTGAAATAGGAGCAAACTGACAAAACACACGACTAAAATACCGATCAATGATTAAACTGTATCAGGTTAACCTGTCGAATTATGAAAAGCATTGTCTGAAAACAAGAATGCCCAAGGTCTTGGTACAACGTGTGGAACACAGTCGTTGCAGCACAAATGTTCCCCTCCAAATAATGAACAAACTTTCGGCAAAAGTTAAATGCGACCTTTTACCTGGGGTGACGAGGATCGTCGCTTTCTTCCAGATGGGAATGTGTGTTCCCGAGTGAACCAATCTTGCGAGTTCAGTTGTCATACCTCCAACACGGACACTGTACATATGTTCCTTAATTCGGGTGTTCATGTGCGGGATGTAAAGCCTGTGTATTCTTGGTGCACATCTCCTGGGTTGGACGCTTTGAGTGGAATGCGATAAATACCATGTCCGTTACCCATTTCCACCAGGTCTCGGTCCTTTTCAACTCTTGAAAGGATGTTCCGCATTTTTACACCAAATCCAAGTACATATGGTTTACACACATTGTTCAAAATGTTCACTATCCGTGGGAGATATTCAACAGACCCAACATACCTGATTTGTGAAGATTCTCTACTCAAGGAAGCGTCACGCACATTCCTAATCTTGCGGAAGACACTGTACCCATGAGATCCGGCTATATCACAAATTCTTTTTATTTCCAACCTTCTAAGTTCATTCTTTGAAGAATGAGTAGTAGCTCTATTCACAAGGAATCGTGTGGCAGCCATTTTGCGTGTCATCGGGTGAGAGGACTGTGATGGGATGATGTCATTAGTAGCTGTGGGTTTTCGATAAACCGAAAACTGCGAAGGCTGTGTAAGTGGATTTCTTTTTAAAGTGAAGTCCAGGAAAGACAAACTACCCTGCTTTTCGCACTCCAAAGTGAAGTTTATTGAGGGGAACTGAGATCACAAGTATGACGTAAACGAGTGCAGGTCTTCTATCCTGTGTGTCCAAAATAACAAAATGCCATCGACATACTTCACGTAAAGGCTTAAAACCTCGGTGAGTTCCGACATCACTTTCTCCTCTAGAAATTGTAAAACGAGTTCTGCTAAAATTGGAGACAGTAGAGAACCCATAGGTGCCCCACTGCATTTTCGGTAAATTACGCCTTCAAACTTGAAGTAAGAGCGTTTTTGAATAAGTTTCAAGGCGATCAAGGTACCCTGTATCTCCTCCGGTGAGAATTCATTTGAATAACTCAACTTGGACTCAATGATTTCATGAACAGAATTAACAGAGATACTGGGGAAGAGTGATACGACATCCAGGGATGCCATAATAAAAGGCGTCTCATGGTATTGGTAATCCCACATTCGATCCTGAGCCTCGGTAGAGTTTGAGATTGAAAATTGAGAACTGTTAGTGAAAAGTATTAAAAACCTTGCTAAACTATTTTCTAAAGCGTGAGTGGCGCTGTCATACCCTGAAACTAACTGGATGCCCATTTTAATGGGTTTTTAACGTCCCAAAGAAATCAGGGACCATAGATCCACAAGTCTGATATAGGTTATCGGTGATAACCTTAGGAAATACACTGTGACTTCTTAATTTGCTAATGGCAGTAATGGTAGCCGAGGTGGGCAGTACCGTCTTAACACTTTTGGAGGCCCCTGATCTTGTATATACAGAACATGTACAACATATGGTATTATTACAATATGTGGTTATTTTTTTATTCACATATGGCATTATTACATTCAGTGGCGTATATTCGAGGCTAGCTGCGAAGCCCAAAGAATGCACAAATAAAAGACAATTAAATGCACACAAATAAAAGTAAATATTATCAACGGTATTAAGATATGTCGATTCTTTCGCTGCGAAAAAAACACACGTGCGGATTCGCTTCTTTTGACTAAGAGAATCAGTCTGGCTAGCGAGATTCACCAACGGCGCTAACGCAAATAGCTGTCATAGTAACGATAAAAACCTCTACCCGAGTCTTCGCTGTTCTGATTCGAAGACCTTCGAAATACGATCACCTGCTAGCATTTCCTTGACAACATGAATGCGTGGGTGAAAAGTGAATGGGCCATTGCTTTGGGCAACGGTTCGTTCAGAAAAGAGAAGACTTAGGACTACATTAGTCACTCGCATGGTCCTGCACGTAACAGCACATGTTTTGCGAGAGTTGTTTCAGTTTGTGTGAAGTGTCAATGAATTAAAATCAGCGATATTATATCGTAAATTCGTGGCTTTGTTGGATTCGAACTGTTTTGATACATTTTGTGAAAGCTTCCCTAAACATCTACTGTCAGAAATTAAAGCACTCAAGTGCTTCAAATTTTGATACAGCTCGACTAAAAAATGAACTGAAGGTGGGTTGTTCCTTTGATGAATACAAAAAGAAATCAGTAAGAGGCATTACTTGTTTTTATTGGACATTTTTGGGTTTAGTGAGGTGTACAAATTAGCAAGCCTAATGTTAAAGTTTCCATCAACAACTGCAACTGCCGAAAGATGTGTTACTGTATTAAAAAGAATCAAGATATATCTTAGAGCCACACAAGGAGATGTACATTTGAGAAACTTGGCAGCTGTTTTGTCAATAGAGAAAAACATTTTTTTTAAATATGAAAAAGTACTCGGAAGAATCCCTTTTATGAAAACGTAACACTCAAGTTCTCACAAAAGGAAAGAAGAATAGAATTCATGTACAAATAAAGTATTCAGAAGAAGAATGGAGTTGATGTATAATACAATAATAAGTGTTCAAATCCTATTCCTCATAATTATTTGGCATCATGTTAGCAATAGCACGTAACTAAAATTTAGAAAAAGTTACTTCTGTTACTTAACAACTGAAAAATAAACTTCACGATTAAAAAAATCTAGTACTGCGGGGGAGGGGAAAGGGACGGGTGAGATAGCCCAGGTCGTGTACCCAAGAGACGCCTCTTATTACGTTATACAGGGTGTCTCGAAAATACACGGCAAAACTGCAGGAATTAGTTCCTTATAGGTAGATAAGAAAAAAAAGTTTATATCAACATAGGTCCGGAAATGCTTGGTTTCTGAGTTATGAAGGCCTGTCTATGACACTTAACTGTTCACATTACCTGACTCAGATCTGCTTTGTTTTCTCAGTTATTCACCGGAATGTTTTATCTCCCGCAGGTGAATTCCTTCATCATAAGGTACTGACAGAATCTGATGCTTTTCCTTTCCGACCATGTACTCAAATCAGGAGCAAGGGGATATGCACTTTATGCACGTTTTAGCGGATGGAAATGCTCTGGAGGCTAGTCGTTTGTCCCAAGAAAGGTTCCCAGGACGAAAATGTCCAGACAGGAAAACGTTTAAAAGTATCCATCGCCGCCTTTGTGAACATGAGACCTTTACATCTCGTGCTGCCCACAGAGGGCGACTAAGATCTACGACTTCTGAAGATTTTGAGATTTTGAAGAAAGGCTAAGAAGAAAGGCTGAGATTTTGGATGTTGTGCATGCGACTCCTGGAATCAGCAAACGCAGTTTAGCAATGCAACTGCCTGTTCATCGTTCGACTATTTGGAGAGTGTTGCAAGAACAACACCTGTATCCGTACCATCTGCAACAGGTACAGGCCTTGTCACCAGCAGATTACTTTGCGCGAGTAATGTTCTGCCAGTGGTTCTTGCAGCAGCGTGGTACAACTCCTAACTTTCTTGCCTTAGTGATATTCACCGATGAAGCATAATTCACACGCGACGGAATCATAAATTTTCACAATCAGCAGGTATGGGCCGAGGAAAACCCACATGTAATTCTTCTATCACGTCGCCAACAGCGGTTCAGCCTAAACATCTAAGCGGGTGTTTTTGGTGATAAGTGTTTTAGGCCGCATTTACTTCCCAACAAACTCACGGGGCGGGCATACCACACCTTTCTGGAAAACAACATGCCTAATTTCTTGAACGACACGACACTGACCATTCGTCAACAATATGCACGATGGCGCTACTGCACATTTTAGCCATCTAGATCGCAATTACTTGAGTCGAAAGTTTCATAGTTGGTTGATAGAGGTCGATCAACTGCCTGGTCTCCACGCTCACCAGATTTAAACCCTCTAGATTTCTTCTCGTGGGGCCATTTAAAATCGTTGGTGTATTTGACGGAAACTGGAAACTATCCGTAATCGAATTGTGTTAGGTTGTGAAACAGTACGACACATGACAGGAATTTGGCAGCGTGTTCGCGAGACCATGAGACATCAATGTAAGGCCTGTGTACATTTTCCCGCAAAAGTGTGGGGTGTAGTAAAAATAAAATCAGCGGTGGTTTAGGGAGGAAATATCATGCAGAACAAACTAGTAAACTAAAATCCCCCAACACCGACAGCCAAATAACCTTAAAAGTGAAAATACTAAGTGAAAAGCCGAAACTTCGCAAAAAAAGTGAGTCAGGGAGACGATGTGCTTTAGCTCTCCTAAAAAATCCAGCAGCCAAAGAGATTTGATTCTGACTTAAAGTCATGTTGACTAACAGATTAACTTTTAGCTTTATAAAAAGTTTCAACACCCCCGTAGATCAACCAAGAACCTTCTGAATAGAAGTCCATGGAGGTGAAAAACCCACGTGCACAGAAGTGCCGATTGGGCACCGAAGCGTTGATTTAAGAAAATATTTGATTAAGAGACAAACTCTGAGAGATGTTCTATAAGAAAATAGTCTGTAGCAATGAAACCTACGCAAGAAAGAATAAAACAAAAACAAAACCGCTAGCACCTTTTAAATTGAACTTGAAAACTTGGAATCAACAAGTGAAGCACCTAGCCCAATAAGTGAGAAATTAGTGAAATGCTGTTGGCGCTACACGCCAACAGCATTTGAACAAGTAAAAAGATATATATGTTATCTGCCTTACCAGAAATAACTGATTTCTGGATGAAACTAACCTTTAAAAAGTTCTCTGCCATTGAAGAGTAACTCTTCAATAAAAAGTGTTTTCTAAGCTCTGGGAAGCGATCTCTCTTCGTTTAGCAGAGCGAATCTTTTTAGTACTGCCTTTCTAGACAGTAGCTGGCAGTCTAAAAAAGAACTCCTCCACTACCACAATCAATAATGCCACAAAATCTAAGCATTTTGGCTTCAAATTTGTATAAACACCGACCGCTAATGATCGCACTTTACACACTAACTGCAGGACAGCCAGCTACGCCTGTCCAATCAGGAACTTCCAGGGACTGCCATTAAAACGTGAATGATATATGCGAAGATGTTTAATGCATAGGTGCCGACTTCGTGGGTTCGAGACACTCTTTGAACCCCTAGTATTTTTGCGCGCACTTCGTAGGAAAAATTCACGTAACAGTACGCATACACCGATGAGCCATTACACTATGACTACCCCCAGCCTAGAGAAATGAGCGCGCCTGGAGACCAAACGGTGGCGCAGGTGAAGTTCACAGAGCAGTATACATATAACACGAGGACCGGCTTTCGGTTAGTAGAGTGTTCGGGGTCAGAATGGGAAAAGCTGTCGATTTATCGGAGTTTACTAAAAGACAAATTGTGATGGCATGGTGCTTCGGAATTACAATCTCGGAAACGGCGCGGCTTATGGGTTGTTCGCGTGCCCCTGTACTGAGTACGAATCAAAAGTGGTGTACAGATGGCCAAACGACGAACCATCGTCCAGCCGTGTGTCGTGCGCAGCTCATTGATGCCAGATAAGAGCGGAGACTATCGCGCTTTGTTCACAGCGACCGCAAAGCCACAGCGCGACAAATCTTCCGCAGCTACAACAGTGGTGATCAGGGCAATGTTTCACAGTACATAGTTTATCGCAACCTTCTGCGCATGGACCTGCGTAGCCGAAAACCCAGCCGGGTCCCCATGCTCACTGGACGTCATCGCCAAGAACGCATCATTTGGGTCCAAAATCATCGAGATTGGGCCGTGGATAATTGGAAGAAAGTGGCCTGGTCTGACGAAATAATATTCCTGGTGCATCACGTAGACAGCCGAGCACGGATACTCCGAAAACCAACGGAGGCACTGTTGGGCGGAAACAGGCCGCCGGTGGTGGTGTTGTGCTGTGGGCGTTGTTTTCTTGGGACACTTGAAGCCCCATTATATCGCAACAGCACAATTCTCGACAGCTGTCAGGTATATAAACATAGTTGCGGACCAAGTTCACCCATTCATGGCAACTGTGTTCCCTGCTGGTGATGGCCATTACCAATAGGATAATGCGCCATGCCACACTGCCATAATCGTCAAGGAGTGGTTCGAGGAACATGTTGGTGACTTCCTGTTAAGCCCTGGCCTCCAAATTTACCTGACATGAACCCAATCGAACATTTGTGGTTCGACTTGGAAAAGCGGGTTCGCGCTAAATCACTATCACCGCGAAATATACGGGAACTGGATGATATGCTGTTGATATTATGGTACCAGATATCCCAGGATGCCTATCGATCGTCACCTCATCGAATCGATGCCTGGCCGAGTGGCCGCTGTCTTGTGGGCTAAAGGGGGTCATGCAGCTTATTTAGTAGGTGGTTATAATGTTATGGCTCATCGGTGTATAATAATGTTACGCCCACAGAGTAGTGTGTGTTTGCGCCTACAAAAGCAAAACAAATAAAATAAATAATTTTCTAGAGAATAAAAATATTTTTCTCTAATTAACTATAATTTGATTCATTTTAGCATTTCAAGCGTCTTGTTGGTCCAGATAACCTGACTGAATGAAATTTAAATTAGACTTAAATCCTTTGAAAAATGCATGGGTCATTCGATATAAAATTTCCATAACCCCCAATAATTTTCTAAGTCGGCGCCTATGGTTTTATGTATTTTGTTGCATCCCCACCCCTCCCGGTAGAAGTTTTATAAATATAGTTGTGTCTGAAACTAAATTCATCCCAAAAAAAATAACGAAAAACGAGGTGTTTTTGGGGGGAATTATTTTTTTTTTGTCTCATGCCCCTTCCCCTTAGAAATTCTCTACATCCGCCCCCGAGGAGCTACTGTTCAGTTTTTATTTGCTTTGTTTGTTTGAGGGTTTAACCACCGCCGTTAGCAATGTAGTGTGCTGTAAGCAGTCTTCCTTGCCTGATTTCGGTGAACTGATTAATTACTGCCCTCTCCTCATACCATTCAGCCACCGCGGCAGCTTTTGGTTTGCTTTACAAAGAAAGTTAAAAAAACAAAAAACGAAATGTTGCCAAGGAAGTTATATTGAATGTTGCTGGTCACCAGGTTCCACAGCTACTTATGTTTCATTTTTTTTTTTTTAAGGTTTAACGACCACCGTGAGCAACTCAATGGGCTATAAGCAGTCGCCCGTCCCTAATTTAGGGTCACTGGTTCCAGGGAAGGGAGAGAACCAGTGCCGTAAGACAAACACAACATTCATGCCTCACCAGGATTCGAACCCGGACCCCTTTCGGACGAATGATCAGAGGCCATCGCTTAGACCACTGCGCCACCGGGGCGGCCTATGCTTCATTGCAAACGTAATTTATAGGTAATACATATGTGAGATTGAGCAGCAGCTTCCGTTTTAAATTGTCCAACTCTACATTGTTGAACTATTTAACACTTTTTTTTTAACTGATTGGTCGAGATCAGCAAATGCGTATTGAACCGTTGAACCATGCCAATGTAAAAGTTGGGCACCACCACAAATGGTTGTGGCTCCACCCACCGAGAGTAGAAGTCATATCGTCTAAGTCACAACTCTGTAGCCGCAGTCAAGAAATCAATTGTTTACACATCTATGGATGCTCGTACTCTTACGTAATACTGAAAGCTTTCCCGCGCTTTTACACGTGCGTGAATGTGAACGTTGATCGTCCATTTTTAAAGAGCTTTCTTATTCGTGTCTTCCGTTATATGTTAAATATTTGCGGTAAGATCTCGTTCCTTATAATGAAAAGCTATATATAAGCAAATGTGTAAAATCATTTATTGCATGTTGTACTTTAACACAGGTTATTAGTGAATAGTGATGCCTGTTTACACAATATTGTTTGGTATCTGAATTCTTAAAATATTTTGTAATACATTATAGTATTTTGAAGAATGTTTTGAAACTTAATAAGTTCGTGCTTATTAAATGTGTCGGATTAAAGGTGTATTTTGCACCTCATATTATCATTACTTTTGTAATTCTAAATTCAGCAAGTGCGTAAAGCTTCAGCTAAATATTTACGTTAACGTATTTTATTCATGAAAGGTGAGGCCTCTTTTTGTCCCCCTCAAAAAAAGCCAGCTATTTAAAGTTTAGAAATGAAAGGAAAGAAATGTAGAAAATTACTCTGATGTGAGAAGATTCCCATTAATATTACGGCCATTTCTGGTTCCCCTTTCGCTGTCATGGAGAAGTAATTTAGCATATTTATTTTAAATTTGTTCTCATACATGTAAATCATTTGTGCAGCATAATTAAAAAAACAATCCCTCTGACACAGATCTAAACAGAGAAGTATATTGAAGAGGGAATGTCTTGGATTGTGTTTCAGTTGATATATGTACAGAGTTCAATAACTACCTGCTCTCATTTTTTAATAAGGCATAAAGTCAGTTGTACCCCAAATGATTCAAGATCTGTGAGAGGTCATCAATTTTGTATACCTCCAGAGCATACTGACTTGTTTGCTCGTACTTTATAACAATAGTATGTTTGCAAACAGAAAGCACATAACAAGGCACATTGTGCTTCACGAGATCAAGACAGCCCGCAACTCCTTGCTCATGGAAAGACCTTTACGAGAAAAACAAACTTTTTTTTTTTTTTTAGTGTGTGATTAGAATTTAAAAAAGTAGCTCATTTTCCCCTGGATAGATGGGTATACGTGTGTGAGTTTCAAAAGAAGATGGCGAAGATAACTGACAAAGCGTATTCCCTTCTTTTTAAATGTACATGTTTTTATTACTTGTTGATGGTGTAATGTTTTTGGCACTAAACATCTAAACATGGCTGGCAAAGATAATGTATTACTAACAACAGTACTTCGAACGGAACTATTGGGTTGGAAAAAAATAATTTGTGTAGATGCAAGGCCACAGGAAACTGCTAATTACCATACATACAAATTATACAAATCAGGCCAAAATGTAATTGCCATTGTTTGTCACAACCTGCTCCCTTCATCTGGGCAGTTGTTGGATACCATACCTGTAGAATTGTGGCAGCTCGGTTGCAAAGAAGTGAGTAAGTGCACATTCAACATCGTCCCAGTTGGTGTACCGCTATCGGTCCAGGAAATGCTGCTATGACTGGAGAAGGTGGTAGTCACTTAGGGCAATGTCTAGTGAATAGGCTGGGTCTGACAGCAACTCCAAGCCCAGGTCCCTGATCTTGTGACAGGTCACTAGAGTTGAGATGGGCTGGGCCCAAGCCCGAACGTTGCCCCGGTGGCGCAGTGGTCTAAGCGATGGCCTCTGATCAGTCGTCTGAAAGTGGTCCGGGTTCGAATCCCGATGAGGCATGGATGTTGTGTTTGTCTTATGGCACTGGCTCTCTCCCTCCTTCCCTGGAACCAGTGGTCCTAAATTAGGGACGGACGACTGCTTATAGCCCATTGAGTTGCTCACGGTGGTCGTTAAACCTCCAATCCAAAAAAAAAAAAAAAAAAAAGTTATTGGTTTTATTTTCAAAACTTTTTTTTTTTCCAGCAGCAGTTCTTACTCACTGCCAGAAAGTTGTTCTTTTAGTTATGTCTGTTGTTTGGCTATCTGTAGGAGGGTGAATGAAATTTAATTAGTCCCTTTAGGCAACGCAGTTGTTCCGTCCATGTGATGGCGACAGACCAGCCAGAGAAAATGCGTTAGAGGTGGGTGGGTGGGCTGGGGGTGAGGTTCCTGACTTGTAATACGAATTGTAAAAAGGAAACTGACAGGTGGCAAACATAAGAAAGAGTAAGGGGATAAGGGAACGGTTGAAATGCATCCTGATTTTCCGATCGGATAAAGGAAAGGAGAATGGATGTCTGGAAGACAGTAAAAAGCCAGTTAAGCTAACAATGTACAGTACTTTCCCATTCTCTAGTTTTATGATACCTAGCATTCGTTTCCTGGTGCTGTCGTTAGATGTTTAGGATGCCGATGAAGAGATTTTCTGAAGGCGTAAATTAGACCCAAGATTAGTCTCGATTACCCATGACGGTTTACGCATAAGGTTAAATTCTCTCCATTAATTGCTTCGTAAAACTATACAGTAGCCGGAAAGATCGACGCGCCTTTGAAGTTTTCTGATGCTTTTTGTGATCAACATTTAAAACCAGTTGCATCTTCCACATGCTGTAAAGAAGTACATATATACATTATTATTGTTAGTGTTACTGGGACATACTTTTTGTTGATGACATATAAATTGTGGAACAAGATGAGTACATAAAAATATGGAAGGCATGAAAATGAAACTAGATGTTAAAATCATCTAAATAGAACTTTTGCTATGATTCCGGTTGGCGCGTGAAAGCTTAGGATCAATTTATAACATACGGCAAAAAAAAAAAAAAATATATATATAAAAATGACCTGATTAAATAGTTTAAATTAGATCTACCAAAACTGTTCATGTCCTTCTGCACTGGGTAGTTTTTACAGCAATTTAAAATTTTCAATAGTTCATGAAAGTTGCTAAAATAAAGCAAAAAAAAAAAAGTCTACTTTGGGCTCGTGCGGGCTCAGACTCTATGACAGAAATGGCAGACAGTCCTCGGGCTCGGACTATAACACTTCGGGCCCGGGCGGTCTCGGGCCCCCAAAACTGAGCCCGAACTCACCTCTGCAGATCACCCCTGCCATTTGAGGTGTCACTCCATCTTGCTGTAGGAGGCCGCCCTTGCGTTTCAGCAGTGCTGGTGTACATACTGCCAGAAGGACAGACCATAGATGGACAGCCGAAATTTTAGATTGGATTCCAAGGGACAGGAAAAGACCCAGAAAAAGACCACATGGGAGATGGGTGGATGAAATTCGTAAATATGCGGGAGTGACATGGAGGAGACTGGCACAAGACAGACCGTTGTGGAGGAAACTTGGGGAGACCTTCGTCCAGCAGTGGATTGATAATGGTTGACAATGATGATGATGATGATGATGCATGCAGATTATCGAGCTGATGGCAGTACGCATTCACAGTGATAGTGGTGGTGTCCAGTAGCAGCTCAAAAAACACTACACCCTGCATATCCCACCAAATAGACAGTAGAACCTTACGTCGGTGTAAGCTGACTTTGCGGGTGCGCATAGACTTCTATTTTAGGTCCAGTCACTGTTTCTGGGTGCTGACATTGTTATACAGGACCCATTTTCATCTGTCCCAATACAGCCCAAGAATGGTTCAACTTAGTCACATGAAAGCAGGAAAACGCAAGCATTCGTGTGCAGTGTAGTACTTTGGGGGGGGGTAAGAAAAATTCTTACCTCCTTCAAGGTTGTCAAACATTTTAGTAAATGTACAAGTTACTAAAATACGACAAAAATAATTGATACAATCAATCATTAATATCTTATTATTTTTAAAAATGCTTTAAAAAAGGTTTAGTCTATTTTAGTGTTTTAAATTTATCAAAAATTTGGCTATACCAACTGTCCCCCCTCCCTCCCCTCCCTCTATGGGCACCCTTGCTCATGTGATTTGCTTTGTGCTCAACTGTGAGCTTGATGGTGTACCTGAAACTATCTTGTACACTTTCCCAAGTTGGTGTAGGTGTTTTGGCCAACTCCTCCATGGTCACACATGGGTCGGTCTCCACTAAAGTCTTCAGCTTGTCCATGTCCACTGCTGTGAGTCTTTCGGCTTTGGGACAGTCTGACAAGTCAAAATTTTCCTCTCAAAACCGTTCGAACCAACGACAGTGTGATATAGCATTGGGGTACACACTGGTAATGGTCCTTACAGTACCTGTGGGGGTGCTACCATGACGAAACTCATACAGCATGCAATGGTGGATGTACTCCTTGTTCACTTCCATGCTGGCTAGCGCTTACAGTCTTCGTCTTCTGATGGCTAATTGTCATTGACTTCAGCCACCTACCTGCTGATGTCGTGCCAGTGTACTGGCCAATCTCGGCGGCCAGTGTATACTGTGGCCCGGACTTTGACTTTCGGTACCTCATCAATCGGGCATTACTTAAATATTTAATAAAACAAGAACAGGAAAGAAATAAAATCCGAAAACAAAAAAGAATATCATAAAAATTCTGTCCCATTGCAACGTGAAAATCGTACAACAGATGATGTTTACGATCAAACATGACATTTCAACAGAGACATGACACGTCCAATAGAGTTCAAACACACACATGCATAGCTGGGTGGTTGTCTAAAGATGCGCAGTGGAACCTAAGAAGAAATGCGCAAAGACATAGGCTTGTATCGAGCGGGAGTTGGTCTTTGGACTGCATGAAGTATGGCTGTGTAACAACAAGTACTTTGGATTACATGGATGAATATTCCCACTGAAGAGGACTAAACATTCGTCTAAACTAGTCTGGGTGATACTGGCAAAATGGGGGAAGGGTGTTCTTTTGAATGTTCTTTGTCTTCCATCTGGATATGGGGCTTCGTCATCATTACGCAAATGTAAACAACCTCTACAGTTCAGAATTGTACCAGCTTATCAAGTTCAGGTTTTTAATTCAAGTTCTTTTAATTATTCAAATAAGGTTTTTAACTTCCATTGTAAAGCATTTTTAAATTACTTTTTGTATTTCACTCTGCTTCTACCTTTTTAAAGTATAAATCTTAAGGCTCATTTTCAAATCACACACGTAATTGTTCTAAGCGTGTTAATACCACAGATCAACAGCATCATCAAATATATACAATAATTAAGAAAAAAGTTTTGACACTATTCCGTACTCAAAGTGGAGATTTACAGATTGGCAAACAGCCAGAGACAAATAGGTAAGTTCATGGCTGTTACATGCAATGTAAAATATTTGAATTATATATATCAGCTTTGGAACATCGTTTTTCCCGTATAATGCTAGAATCTTGTTTAATGTGTGAAACAGTAATACTAATTCAATATATAGATTCAATAATAATATAATTAACTAGCCACATAATAGAAGTTCAACACAATGTTAGTGTGATTGAAACTTTCACATAATATTGGAGGTGCTGCCTTTTTTTTTTGTTGCAATTTTTATACGAACCTACTTTGTTAATGCATGTCTTAAGTGCACTCAGCTCAAAAAATGTAAAATAAGTTGAAAATAAATCATTAATTAATACTCTATTAATTATTATGTTGTTATATTGCTTTGGTTTTCTACAATGACAGCACTAGTTTCTATGCTGCAGGATGGTAGGTATACTAATGGCAGTGTCATGTAAACAAAGTGGATCGATACAGAGAATTACTTGAATAGATGATTACCTGAATACTACCCACAATAGCATTAAACTTCAAATACACATAATTTATTTCATCTTTTTTTTTTTTCATTTGTTTGTTGTTTTCAAATGGGGTGACTACTGCTAAGTGTTCGTTGTTATGAATGTAATAATCTTCAGTGGTTTATATCCACACTTATTTATTTATCTACAGAGGCCTTATGTCACTTTTTTCCCTTCAATAACTTCAGTTTTTCTCTTCCAAGGTTGGACTTTCACTTTTGCTTTATATTCATTTTCCAAACAGGTAATCCTTCCAGCAAACCACGCTGATGGCCACCCAAAATGCAACACCAAGAAGGGCATGAGATAGCAAAGCCAGGTTTACTGGACACATAACAACAGATACAAAGATGAAACGATTGAGCTTACAGGCCCGTGCGACCTGCGGAACACGCAGACATCAATAGTTCGTGTAGCCCCCATGGCTGGCAATAACGGCCGCTACACGCCGCGGCATCGAACGAAAGAGGCTTTGGATGTGGGCTCGGGGTATGTCGGTCCAGGCTGCTTCCACACGTTGCCACAGTTCATCAGGTGTAGCCGTAGGTGGTGCTTGCCGGGCCACTCGGTTGCCGATCAGCGACCAGACGTGTCCGATGGGCGACATATCGGGAGAACAGGCGGGCCACAGCAGCAGTGACACCTGGTGGGCCATGAAGAATTGTTGCACGATGCGTGCCACGTGCGGGCGCGCATTGTCCTGTGGAAACGTGGCTGCTGGCAGGTCATGCAGGTAAGGGAGGATTACAGGCTCCAAAATGTCGAATATGTAGTGGTGGCTGTTGAATGTACCAGCGATGCCTACCAGAGGGGTGCGGGTGTCATATCTGATTGTGCCCCAAAACATAATGCCAGGCGACTGACCGGTATGGCGATGAATAATGCAGGCGTCATACAGTCTCTTGCTGTGGTGCCGCCAGACGCGGATCCGACCATCATGGTGTTGCAGGCTGAAGCGGGATTCATCGGAGAAAACAATGTCTTGCCATTCCATAGTCCAGGTGCGGCATTCAATGGCCCACTGCTGCTGCACTCGCCGGTGGTGTAACGTCAATGGTAATTGGAGCAATGGGCGCCGCGCGACAAGTCCCCGCCCCTGCAGACGTCGAACGGTACGTGCTGACACATGTTGTGGGGCAACACACCCTAATTCCTGCACTGACGTTCATGATGTGGTGGTGCAAGATGTCAATGCCCGCAACACAACATGCCGGTCCTCACGTTCAGTGGTGTGTCGCGGCTGCGGCAATCGCTCATGTCCGGTCCGTCCGTCCCTCCTGCACCTGCCGAATCCATACTCGCCAAACTGTGGCTGGATGTCGTCCCACATGGGTGCCGATGTCTCAGTACGATAAACCGCTGTCGCGATAAGCCACTATTTGTCCTCTGTCGAACTCCGAAACGTGCTGGAATGACCGTGCCGTATTCTGCAACGAGGCATCAGGAAGCTTCCCACGCACAGGTCAGGCAGCACAACACACTTCCACTACTTACATCTTGCCTTCTGTGCACCCTTCTTATAGGGCTTCTCGGTGGTGTGCCGGGCGCACATGATTTGCATATGCCCTGCAATGCTAATTGTTTGCATGTCCTCTTGCGGGCGACACATGCTGCGAATTTCAGGCCAATCTGATGCTTCCTTCTTGGTGTTGTATTTTGGGTGGCCAGCAGTGTATATTGGAATTAGGTAACAGGAAATCAAATTCGAAACTATTG
Source organism: Macrothele yani (assembly GCA_039090855.1). Classification (NCBI taxonomy): domain Eukaryota; kingdom Metazoa; phylum Arthropoda; class Arachnida; order Araneae; family Macrothelidae; genus Macrothele; species Macrothele yani. The sequence continues at coordinate 65,043,539 of CM076990.1, read as the reverse complement.
ATCAGTGATGCTGTTTAATGCTTAATTTAGCTTTGACACACACACACACTAAATTGTGATTGGTTGCTTCACTCCTCAGCTGCTGCTTTGTCTTTTTCTTTATTTACTATGGCATACATGTATTTCTCAGAAAGTTGCAAATTAGCATTCAAGATTGTTGTAGAAAATGGCTTTATTAAGTGCTGCTGTTTGGAAGTTTTTAAACCTGTGGCGTCGCATGGCCATCGAAGTTGGGCGCGTGCTGTTATGGGAGAAACGACACACAAAAATTTTATCATGTAACCCGAGCTAAAAAATTCATGCATTGATTTTGAACATATGAAAGCATTTTTTTTTATTTAGCAGTTGTTTAATAAAAAAAACAATGAATTTTTGTTATCCCTTCCTATATGGATAACAAAAGTTCAAATTATGTTTTTAAATCTGTACTCATAAACACATCGATTCGAACTGCGGTGAAAAGACAGAAAAACTGCAATTCCTGGCAGAACGTCGCATTGTATTTATGACTCCACGCGATTTCAAACGCAAACCTATGACAAGTAGTGCTTTTTTAGGCGCTCACACCCTGAGAAGTTTTTAGTCTCTTTGTTGAAACCGTAAGGAGATTAAAATGGGACCTGCAGTGCCATCTGGAGAGCTTTGTATCACAGTTGCTTTACACGCCTTGGGTGTCCGTTGGTCAAACAGCATGTCTGCAGATGCGAATATTACTTATGTTTTGTTTATTCAATGAAACAATGAACTTTCTCCAGTTTATGAAAACATTGTATAAGGGAATTAATTTTAGCCACCAAGCGAAGCCTTAGGACAAACTTTGATGAGTTTTGTTATCCAAAAACATATAACAGCAAATTGTATCACGGCGTTGAAGTGTGTTGCACCATGGAATTGCGCAAGCGATACTCTATTTGGCTAGCACACCCTGAGAGATCAGCTGTAATGTTTGAAACCACACAGAAATAAAAATGTGACCTGCAGCACCATTTAGGGAATGCTTGTACCACAGTTACTTGAGCGTCGTCGGATAGCAAACGGTGCTCTATTTAGGTAGCACACTCTGAGAGATCAGCTGTAATGTCTGAAACCACAGGGAAATAAAAACGTGACCAGCAGCGCCATCCAGGGAGCATTTGTACCACATTTGCTTGAGCATGTTGGATGCCTTGTCGAGAAACAGCACACCCGATGATGATTTAGCACAAATGTGATATGATTGCTGAATAAAGCTTCTCCTCTTAATGAAAACATTATGTAGAGGAATTAATTTTAACCACCACTCCAAGCCTTACAACAAACACTGGCAAGTTTTATTAGAAATAAATCCGAAAATTTAATATCGTTAGTATAGGTTAAATAAATTGCGACTCTGTGTGGGCATGCGCCACACACCTAGCACACCCCGAATATTTGCCTCTGTTTTAAACGTAAAGGACTACTTAGAAAATTCTGTTTGCCACTGTTTAGAGGTTTCGTTATTCAGAGCTTAGTTGTAATGTCAACACTGTTTCAAACAAAGAACACTTCTCTCCGAAACAGAAAAACACAATGAGGATTGGCAGTGAAACACATAACACAAAAAATTAGAAGAATTCTTAATATCGTATCACACATAAGTTACGTTAAAAAATTATAAGTGGTGAGACATTTTGTTTGTGACTTTTACCTTCATCAGCGATGGAATGAAACATTTGGAATGAACCATGTGGTATAAGTATCAGTTGTTGCTGGATTTCAAAATGGGTTTTCCAAATGATAGGGATGTGAACATCTGCAATAGAGATGCACCTTTTCATATCCCTATCATTTGGAAAGCTATTTTGAAATCTGGCAACAACTAATGCTTATAGCACATGGTTCATTCCATGGCTGATGAAGGTAGAAGTCACTACCAAAACGTCCCACCACTTACAATTTTTTAACATAACTTTTGCATGATATGATGATATTAAGAATTCTTCTAACAGAAAAACACTGTAGTGGTTTTCCCTTTCAGAGAAATTTGCTTGTTTATTACTTAAAAATGTCTTTAGAGGCAAGATTTATTTGTAACTTCCTGCTGAATTGTGCAGGACTGACCCACTCTTAAATATGTGGCTATCAGTGATGTAGAGAAGGGCTTAGCGGCACTAAGGCACTATTTTTTTAGGCTCAGCGGGGCTAAGCAACTTTTCATGGTTAGATGGTAAGAGAAGCTGAGCAAGGATTTTTTGTAGATGATCATGTATGCAAAAATAGAGAAATCTGTGTTTTGTATACAAACACACTCCTTTCTTAATCAAATGTGTATACTATAGAGATACTCTCCCTGGTGATTGAGTGGTCTGAGGTGCTGGTCTCTGACTATCCCCTCTAGCCTGGGCCTGGCTTGAGTCCAGGAAGAGGCATGGGTGATGCTCTTGGCCAGTGATGCTGGATCTGTCCCTTACCCGTACCAGTGACACGAAATTAGGGATGGGCAACTGCTTATAGCTCTGTGAGTTGCTCATGATGGTAAGGAAAAAAATACTGTATGACTGACACAATAGTCTGATCACACATCAGGGGTCTTTTTTTTTTTTTTAATTGAAGGTTTAACGACCACTGTGAGCAACACTGTAGGCTATAAGCAGTCGCCCGTCCATAATTTAGGGTCACTGGTTCCAGGGAAGGGAGAACCAGGCAGCAAGGATCTTGCCGATTATAAGGGTTTGAGAGTACAGATACAATGTAGAACTCTTTTCTTCTTAATGAGAGTCAAAATAAAGTTATAGGTGGTGGATACTCCACGAGGTTAAAATTGCATTCCCTCGAGAGAACACAGCGGTACTGAAGGGCATTTGTATTAAACTGCTCCATATCGGCTCTAATAAAAGTATCCTCTGAGCTTACTCTCTGCTTCCCTATGGCAACACAAAAGACATCCTGCATCTACCTCATAACCTTAGGAAAACTGTGCATTAGTCATAATGAGTCAACATAACTATGTTAGTTGCATTTGTTCAGTGTGATTAATATGTATTATTCACAAAAATATTTGGAATATGTTATTCACAAAAATATTTGGAATATGCATTATCCATAATGAAGTCTGTAGAACAACAGAGCGGTATTTAAATAAAAATGTAGTATTCTTGGCATATGGTTCCCACGTAAGTCTTTCTTTGATTTCAAATCGCGAAAATTATTATGCTATTTTAAAATAAATTTATAAAAGTAATTATTAATGCAAATTTAATAAAACTTACAAAATAATTGAATAAAATCATATTTCACAGGGTTTCACCACAGGGTTTTTGAGTTTTTGAGGGTATCTTGTCCAGGTTTAGGTTTCTTAATCCGTTCAGCGCTTAACATTTTTTTATTTAGAACTACATCACTGGTGGCTGTCCACTTCAGTAAAAATATATTTCTCTAATATTTTTCTTTCAGTCGCAGTCATAGAATTTTGAAATCAATTTGGATTTAGGAAAACCTTTTTGTTCAAAGGTGAAAAATCAACATCAGTTCTTTTTTTTTTTTTTTATATATTCATCCATGGGATCCATTTGAGATGTTGTGGAGTTGTTGGCATAGCATCCAAAATGTAGAAGATTTGTGGTGATAGCTTTATTGATTGATTAGCTGAAATGTGTGTGCTATATTGGGAGTTATTCCTCATGGTATCAGCCGGCTGAGTGTGCCAGGAAAGGTATTAAGAAAAATCATTGTTATTCCTAGGTTCAGGACAGTGGTGGCTCTTCAGTTAAAGGATTTTTTTACTAACAAATTTAGTGAAAAATTCAACTAACCTACACCAAACGGTGTGGGGAGCAATCGAGGTAAGGTTGAAGCCAACATAAACTGTACAGCAAGATGGGACAGGACATTTTATGTAACAATTTTCTTGAAACATTTCAACTGAACTAATTGCGAATGTTTAAACCAGATACACCACCGCAAGCTGAACTCTCTATAACGTGTGTAACAGAAGGTTGTAAGATGTTATGCATCTTCACGTAGAAGAATATGGACTCTTCTGCAAAAGGGAACATTGCTACTGCAGCTAGTGGGGTATCAAATTGTCTGGGTGAAATGTATCAACAGGCAGCTTCGCAGCAGCCCCTCAGTGCAGTTTCGTTGTTGCCTCTATTACCTTGCCATTCTGTATGGATGTTTCACTGAGTGTACAGCACTGCTTCTTTTGTGGAATTCAGTGCACTTTTAATTTTCAGGATGTTATTGTATTACTACGAGTATTATACCTATGCTTTGTAGGAAATGCATCTGGCAAATAGTTTAGTATGCAATTGTTTTTGGCTGCAGAGCCCTTTATATTTTTACACAGAAAAAGTTTGGTGGAGCCCCAAGATCTTACTCACTTTGCTGAGGACTTTATCTGCCTAAACTACACTATATTGACAAAAGTCATCAGACACCCCTTCAACAGCAAAAGAATGAGTCTGCTGCAATCATATCGCACTGTGAGGTTGAGTGAAAATGTCGCGGCGGGAGAGAACTGACTTTGAGAAAGGAAAGCTTGTTGGGTCTTATATTAGTGGGCTGTTCATAAAAGAAACAGAGAGGCATTTAAACATACTGAAGTCAACTGTTTTGGATGTAATGAATAATTGGAAGACACATGGGTGCCTGAAGAAGCAAAACATACTGGGAGACCAAAGAAAATCAGTGTTAGAGGATGTTGAAGCCTCAGGAGAGTCATTACAGCTAATTGACAGAGTACTGCACAAGACCTCAGTGCAGGTGAGTAAAAACGCTGGAACCTCGGCATGTACACGTACCATTCGCAGAGAACTTCATTCCATGGGTTATCGTGTTCATGCGGCTGCTCATAAGCCTTTCATCTCCACTCGGAATGCTACTCATCATTTAGCATGGTGTAAAGAACATTTTTCGTGGACCGTAGATCAGTGGAAACGTGCCCTATGGACTGATGAATCCAGATACACGATCCATCAGTCTGATGGCTGTGTGTGGGTATGGCGGCAGCCAGGGGAATGCTAATTTGCTATTTATCACAGTGTACCGTTCCTACGGTCAAGTTTGAAGCTGGCAGTGTACTTGTGTGGGGGTGTTTTTCGTGGTATGGTCCCGTCCCATTGGTTATTGTGGGCAAACCTGTTAACCAGCTCGTCTACCTTGATATTCTGGACAATTATGCCCTACCAACTCTGTGGCAAATGCTGTGGAACTGAGCCTTATTGGTACCAGCAGGATAATGCACCGAGCCATAAAGCAAGGACTGTTATGGTGTGATTTGACGATAATTCCGTGTTGTGTGTGGACTGGCCAGCACAGAGCCCTGATTTTAATCCCATAGAGCACCTACGGGATGAATTAGAGCGCCGCATAAGAAGTTTGAAACCAAGGCCTGCTACTCAGCAACAGTTAGCTGCAGCATACATATCGCTGTGTTTCAAAACCTTGTCGAAAGCATGTCTCGAATGGTCAGTGCATGCATGACACCATACTAATGTATGTCAATAAATGCTATGTTGTGTTTCTTTTCTAGGTGTCCGGTGGCTTTTGTCAATATAGTGTATTTTCAAATACATGAACCATACCCAACACTCTCAGCATGTGACCTCCAATTTTTACTACTTTGGTACATATATTCGTAATTTGATGCCGTAGAGCAGTATTTATTAATACTATGTAAAAAAATAATCCAATGAACTTTTAATATATTTTAATTATTCAGTTTTAGAAACAGATTTTTTTTTTTGCGAAAAAAAAGACCATCTTTTGCGTTACATTTCAAAGAGTCTTTGGTTTTAGTGTGGAGAACATACAAATTGTATTTTTCCGTAATTTCATAATCTTTTAAGTTACTTTTGGTAATTTAATGAGCTAATGTAAAAATAAAATGAATAATGGCATTAAAAACCTCAAAAGTTCTTTCCTTTATTATCTTATTTACTTATTTGTAAACATTTTTGCATTCCAATGTTCGATACACTTTCAAAGTAGTTCACCAGAAAGTTTGCTGATTTTAACAGTGTGGAGTGACAACTGACTTTGTTCAAAATTCCACAAAGTGTAACATTTTAGAGCAGCAGGAAAAATATATGCACACCTGGAGCTGTGTGATAAAATTTATGAGTTCAATTTATTGCTAATTAAAATATGTGTTCAATTTATTGCTAATTAAAATATATGAGTTCAATTATTGCTAATTGAACTCATATGTTATTGCTAATTGTGATAAATATGAGTTCAATTTATTGCTAATTAAAATATATGAGTTCAATTTATTGCTAATTGAACTCATATATTTTTGCTGGAGCAGCAGAAATAATACTCACCTAGCAACTTAATTTTAAGAAACATTGAAAGGAAGAATTTTTAATGCTTTTTACTACCGGCTACAAAGGAATTTGGCGCAGCCTCGTACACCACATAACCTTGGATACACACACCTGGATCTGACAACTTATGACATTGGTAAACCAAAAAGATAACATGACAGTAACTAGTAGGTTAGTGGTATAAGATACAAGTGTTAGTAGAATGTTGTCTTCAAATATATATATATATTTTTTTTTTTTTTTTGCTGTGAATGCATTATCTTAATTTATTTTCAAAATTTTACATTTTTTCTTATGAAGATTAGTACTGTACTTGAACAATTTTTTAAAAGTAAAATGTTCTATTTATTTACTTAAATCAAATTTTAATGTCGTGACACGCAAACACAACACCTCACCCCTGCGTTAACTCCCTTCTTTTAAGTACGTGACATTGCTTTGCATTCCTCACTGTCAAAACAATTGTCAGCCACGTTCCGTTTCCTCACTGTCCTTGTACAAGTTTACGAGCGCTGGTATTGCTTTAGACTCCACTTTCTGTGTTGAAATCCCTTTCTAAGCAGAACAAACAGCAGAACAATTAGTAATGATCCCCTCTCAGTGAATGCAATCCACCCATCTCATTCAGTCCTGGCCATAAATAAAGGCTACAACTAAGGATTTTGGAGAGCGGAAAACAATTGGATTTTTCTGGCCCTGTGGATGCTGTTTCGATAACCTTTCTACGGGGTAGTAAACAATGCACTTCCTAGGAAAAAATACTTTAGGCTACATGACGAAAAACACAAGGCTCGTTGTTACTTGGTAAAGTCCAGATTATATTTTAAAGTTAAAAAAATAAAAATGGCGGGTCTTGAACTGGGTGGGTAATAGGGTGTGCAAGAGGAGTTTCAGGGTGGGCTTCCGCCCACCTTCACACTCCCTTGGCGATATCCCTGCTTCCAGTCAATACATGAAACAGGAATTGAGTTCTGGAAACTGATTCCAAGCAATAAGTTCCCAGGGCTAAGTGACTTTTCTAGAAGATTTAATATAAATCTAGAAGAATAGTTTGTTTAGAAGCACATATATGTGTGTATGTGAATAAGGAATCAAATTCTCGCAACAAATTAGATTTACTGACTGTCACCTTAAAGACTTACTGCAGCTGCAACTATCAACTTCATTAAACTTCACTTTAAAGAACTTCTGAGCTTGTGTGAGGGAGTACCCATAATGTTCTCATTAGCTCCTTTTATCATAAGCTTTGTCAATAAGAGACTGATTTTTAAATTAAATTTCATTTCTCTCTAACATTTCTTACACACTTTTGCCGTTCGCTTTCTAATAACTAATAGTTTTAACTGGTGCACAATATACAAGCAATTTTTTGTGTATTTTTGGCTCTCTAAATTTATATTGGCCATAAATTTGCATGTGGCTCCTCAAGACCAAATTGTTCAGTCATGGCCCTCAAGGAGGTAGAAGTTTGTCAACCATAGTGTAATAAAGCATATTCCAGTGTGTAGGCACTAGAAAACTCCAGGAGCACAGAACTGTGAAATGTGTAGAAAAAGGGCTAGTTCAAAGCACTCTGTACATTTGTATGGATGCATCACATTGTGCTGTTCACTGAGAAAGTGATATGTTATTGATTGAACCTCAAAAACTTGCTTCTGAGTGTGTGCTGACCAAGTCAGTGGCAGATAAAATAATTCATTTTGTTATAAAGTTGAAAAGTTGCCCCAGTTCTGTGGATATTTGGAATTCTGCAGACAGGTATGGTTATTTGCACCTAATACCTAATTAGACTGCTATTAGAATAAAATGATGATTTAATATAAATGGAGACTTTGCTATATGAAAGTAAATCCTGCAAAAGGCAAAGAATTAACTAATTTTCCAACTGACTGTTGGATGGTGTCATCACAGTCGGATCTAGCTTTTGTATATACTAAACGTGTTGTGGCACTCTTTGGTCTAACGTGGCTCTTGTGCCAGAAATTCTCAAAAACAAATATTGTAGGATTGCTGTTAATCTGCTGATATCTGGAATCATTATATTTTAAATTTTACTTGAACATTTCTTTACATATTTAAGGAATTTGTCAATCAAATATTTGGTCACACACAGTAATTTTGCATAATGGTATTGACTTAGTTGTGCATCATGTTATAATTAACATGCTATAGGTTCATTATTATCATTCTGAAAGAGTTTGCAACTTTTTTGAAGAGTTAACTACTACTAAAATTATGAGCAACTTTTTTTGCTGTTTACATTTTGCTGATTCTATGTGAATGCTTTCTATTACTTTTATGCTAAGATTTTATTCTTAAAGTAAATAGTTCTTTAAAATTTTAGAGCTGACATTTTTTATATCAATATCAAAAATATGAACTCCAGAATTTTATACTTAAACTTCTAATATAGTTTCTTTTTGCTTCTAGGAAATATTTATTTTAAATTACAAATTTTCGGAGAAAATTCTTCTTCATCAGGCAGTCACTTGTCACTCTTTTATCCGTCACTATCGCAGGTTATTTTTACCCAAATCATGCCAGATATCAGGCAGGGACAAACCTCTGTCATCATTGATGATGGAATTCTGATTTTTATCAGTTTTGATTCCTTCTTTTAATTTTCTTTTTGAAAGTTGCTTTGCAAACTGATAACTTTAAGGGAACTCCAGTCCATGTTGTGACCAGGGTCTCTAACATGTCTATCTAAACCTAACTTGTTGGAGCTATTTTTAATAGTTGCTTTATGTTCTGCTATTCGAATTTCTAGTCTGTGACCTGTCTCTCCTATGTAAGATAGTCCACAACTACGTATATTTTACTTCATAGACCACTCCTTGCATTTTACAAATATATTCTCTTTGAACAAAATTTCATCTCCAGATTTTTTTGATTCAAAAAATATTTTTTGTTCAGTTTTTCTTTCATATTGTGGTACATCTAAATGATTTTAATGGTACTTTATGGAAAATATGTATGGTGCAATACAAGACTGGAACAGTACCGGGCACCAAGTCGCCCTGTCACCTAGAAATTAGGCACTGATGCTGAATTTCTTTTGCTTCAAATTTTCTGTAAATACTGTAATTTCTGTTATATAATCCATATCTGCAAAAAAGTTATACAAGTTGAGGTTCTTCTGGGGATAATACACTGCTTTAAAAGAGTTTTGCAACACGTTTTTAAAAGAAACAGCGTTGTGTCCAGATAGCTGGCGTTATTGGAAAAGTATCGAACATGCATTACAAGGAAGTGGAGGGGGGGGGGGGTGTTGGTAATGTAATGCAGTGCACAGGTAGAGAGCCACAAAGAGATGGAAATATCTGTTTTTTCACTTACAAGCATTTTGACAGAAAATAGAATGCAACGAAGGCTGTGTGTGCTATTAATGCTCACGGAAGGATACTTGTTACGGAAAGCCTTCAGAGCTATTCCACGGTATATAATTGTTGCCTTCTTGGTATCATAATCACTTTGCAAATTGGATTCGTTAGTTTTTCTACATGAATCATGTTAGTTAAGGCTATAGTTCAGTCGTTTTTCAGAAATGCCAAATACTGTAGATTGGCACCACTTTCTACGGATTTTTTGCTTGTTTGTTTGGGGTTTTAATGACCACTGTGAGAAACTCGGTAGGCAATAAGCAGTCTCCTATCCATAAAAGTTTATCAGCCATTGGTTCCAGGAAAGGGAGGAGCCAGTGGCATAAGACAAACACAACATCCATGCTTCACTGGGCTTTGAACCAAGATCCATCTCAAATGAATGATCAGAAGTCAGCGATTACACCACCGGAGGTGGCTCTATGGATTTTCAAGTTTAACTAATGAACATTGGTAAAGCTAAAAAAACTTGGGGGTTTTGTTCTTCATTCACTTGAAAATGACACAATACGTTTTTAAAATATGACAGTTACTTTTGCTAATAAGAAGATAGTTTCTTTCTTACTTTGTTCGACTTCTGGGTAATCCTGTGAATAGCGGCATTTCATGTGTCAGAAATTACGATTCGGGATCAACACAACTAGGTGCGGATTTTACAAACTTTTTCCTTTTTCTTTTTCTTTTTTTTTTTTTTTCAGTTTTACGATCACTTATACAAAGAAAAAACTTTTTTTCATATTTTTGAATTTCTCTGTCTACAGATTATATATGCCTCTGTGGATCGTGCAAAACAATTTTTTCTTATATTTTTCTGAATTTCACTGCTTGTGGATTATATGCCGACCCCACCTTTTTTTAGACAAACTATTTTGTAAAAACTGTGAAAAGAGTTATTGAAGTTGGTGTAATACCAAAAATGATCTCCACATCCAATAGCCCCCATTTCAAGAACACTTTTTCAGAGTTTGAAAAATTCATTTTAGAATTTTTAAGGTAAATTTTTCCCAGTACATGTTAAGAAAAAAGGCAAAACTTGTATTCCCATAAAGTTTGATGGCAGAAACAGGAAGGGAGGAAAAAACCCCAAAAAGATCTGAAATTCAAGTAACCAGTCTATTTAAAAGATTATGGCCAGTTGTAGTGCCTGCTGTATACATCCATTCATATTGATCTTTTTGGTCCTTCTGTGTGAATTTACGAGGCCTGTTCAAGAAAGACTTGCACGTTTTGTTTTGTTTTAATAGTATAGCTACATATTAGAACCAAAACATCACCACAGCATGCACCTGACTCTCCTCCATGTGAATGAACCTTTCCGAGCCGTTGCATTGCACGTGACCTGGAGTAGGACGCTGTTAAGAAGTGTCTGTTTGCGCCCGCCTCTCAGTCGAGTCATCGATGCCTCAGTGAAACACATGCAGTTTTGAAGTTTTGTGTTTGTTTAGGGAAAACTAATTTGGAAGTGCACGAAATGTTGGTGTAGGCATATGGTGAAAGTGTGATGCCTCATCGTACAGCACACAGGTGGTTAAGAGAATTTCGCAAAGGCCATGAATCGTTTCAGAAATAAGGTGGACCCTGAGTGTTGCCAACAGCCATTACTGATCAGTAGGCACTGCAGCCACAATTATTTATGAGGATTGTTGACTCACAGTGAGACAAATAACAGAACTAGGGATGGGCATATTGGTGGGGAAACATCGATGTTGGACATCGGTAGTTTACCCGCTCCCGAAACATTGATAATATTGGTGGAAATTTTCGATGTATCGGTAAAAACCTTGATGTTTGGATGTTTTTGCTAATAAGCCGAAGAATTCGTAGTTTTCAATCTGCAGCAGTAAATGGGCAATACATGGGTAAAATCTCTGTTCAATATAACAGTGATTACTCACCAATTCAACATCAAGTAAATAATAATATTTGTTAAAACTCTCTATGTATCTGTGGAAACCTCAGTGTTTCTTCGATGTTTTACTAATAAGCTGAAAAATTCACACTTTTCCATCTGCAGCAGTGAATGGGCAATCGATTTGTAAAATCTCTGTTCAGTGTAACAGCGATACTCACCAATTCAACATCCGGTAACATAATATTTGTTCAAACGCTCGATGTATCAGTTGATGTTTTGGTGAGAACCTCAATGTTTTGCTAATAAGCCGAAGATTTCACACTTTTTCATCTGCAGTGGTGAATGGGCACATCGATTGGTAAAATCACTGTTCAATATAATGGCGATTGCTCACCAATTCAACCCTGAGTAATTAATATTTGTTAAATGCTCAATGTTTTTGATGCATTGGCTCCCATACCATCAAGGAAAAGAACTGGGTTTTTGCCAATAAATCATCAACTAAAACAGCCAATAGAAAGATGATATTTCTTTCCTCTTTATAAGAATATAACTAAGAGAAATCCATTTACTTTTCGTAGAAAATAACCTATATCAGTTTCAAACATCGTTCATGAAACCTTAATGGTTTTTGGATGTATCAGCTTCTGCAACTTCGAGGTTAAAACATCGATTATCGGTAGCAAAACATTGAGATTTTTGCCCATTCCTAGGCAGAACATTTGCAGATTTCAGTTGGAAGTGCCCACACTATACTCAGGAAAATCTACACATGACGGGAGTCAGGGTATGATGGATTCTCAGGTTACTGACACGTGAACTGAAAACGAGTGTGTATTGAGGTGTGTGAATTTTTGAAACAAGAAATTGCTTTAAATGAGGACTACCTGAAGTCAGTAATCACAGGCGATGAAACTTTTCTTTATCACTATGATCTAGAGGGGCAAACAATAGAGCTCTGTATGGAAAACTGTCATCTCCAAAGGCAAAAACAGATAAGATGTGAAAAGTCTGCCGAGAAGGTAATGGTAATCATTTTATTTGATTACCAAAGAATGATGTACCAGAATGCCATGCCGCCAAATACCACAGTTAATGCGGATTATTATGTGCCTGTTTTGACAAAGCTGATTGCACATATCCATAAGAAGTGTCCACACTTTCATCAAAATGGTTGGAAACTGCACCATGATAATTCTCATCCTCACACAGCACAGAAAGGCACTACCTTCTTGAATGAAAAAAAAATATTGGAATGGTTCCATACCCTCTATACAGTCCAGATTAAGCACCCTGTGACTTTTTTTTCTTTTCCCAACTCTTGAAAAGAACTTGTGAGGACATAGGCTTACGTCAGCGGAAGAGGTAGTCAAAGCTTCAGAGGTGGCTCTAAATGGGATTCAGAAAGATGGCTTACAGCACGCCTTTGAAAAGTGGCAGTGATGTTTTGACAGGTGCATTGCCTCCAGAGGAGATTACTTAGAAAAGGACCACAGCCACATGTAGTTTAGGTTCATACGTACATGTTTATAAACTTCTGTGCAAGTCTTTCTTGGATAGGCCTCATACATGCATATTTGAATCTGGAAAAGTGATAAATTCCTCAGTATGTCCCCCCCCTCCATCTGTATATGTCCACTTTTTTAAAATGAACTTCTGTAGCTAATGTTTTGAGCAAGTACATTTCTCAGTACATAAATCCTTTATATCTGCTTCATTGTGTAAAATGACTTTGAAGATGTATAAATATGTACAGGGGTAGCACAAAAATACAGAAACACCATGTGAAAAGTATGGGTAAAACAACCTATGTTTTCCATGTGAAAATGTTGATGGCACCAGAGATCTTGATAATGAATGTGTGCTATGGAATGTGGCAAACCAGCAGGTAGCCACAGTTGCTGTCTAGACATTGATCTGTGCATTGCAAGTGAATTATGTCGGAGCTTAACAGAGTTTCAAAGAGGGCAAATTGTTGGGGCCCGTATGGTGGGTGCTTCCGTGACCAAAGTAGCACGTTTATTTGGTGTTGTGAGGTACTGTATCCAAAGTTATGACCGCATATTGTGCTTTTGGAAAAACATCATCTGATAAACACCAGCGTGCATGAAAGTGTGCGTTGAATGACAGAGAGAGGAGGACGTTGCAGAGGATTGTGACCACAAATAAGAAGACAACAGGTGCAAAAGTTACTGCTGAGCTGCATAACGTGATTTCATATCCTGTCTGTACAAAAACAGTGCAAAGAGAACTCCATAGACAGGGAATTTATGGTCAAGCTGCAATCGTTAAACCACTGGTTAATAACATGAATGTAACATGCAGGAGAGAGTGGTGCAACACTCATAAAACATGGACTGCTGAGTAATGGGAGACTGTCATGTGGTCCGATGAATCGACCTTTACACTGTTTCCAACCTGTGGGCGAGTTTATGTGTCGTGAACACCCACCCAAACTTATGATCCATCGCGGCGTACCTTTTGCCGACAGTGAAGCATGGCCGCGGGTCTGTCATGGTTTGGGCAGCCATAGCATGGTATTCTGCCAACCCCATTATTACCTAACGAGATCGTGTCACTGCCAAGGACTATTTAAGCATTTTGAGCGACCAAGTCCAACCCATGGTACAAACAGTGTTTCCTGCAGGCGATGCCATTTATCAAGACGATAAGGCCCGAATTCATACAGCACATATCGTCCAATCATGGTTTGCTCAGCATGCTAATGAGCAGAGTAGTATAAAAATAAAATGTATCTGCGTACATAACCATTGAAACAGAAAACTTGCTGCAAACCTGCGAATCACAGGCACACGATAACAGTAGAATAAGATAATTTAAAGAAAAATTAATAAAACAATAAATAATTATTAGAACATTACAGATTTCGGTGAGGACAAAATAAGTACATTACAACTGAATGTGCAGAAGTGTGTGCGAAATAGACCTTTAAGGCAAAATATTAAGATATTGAACTATGAACCTCGTAAAAACAAGGACTAAAGAAAGTTTTTATATGTAGAAAAACAGTTCCACTAATAAACCTTAAATTATAAATAGCATTTTCAACAACTTAATTTAAAAATAGTAGACATACAAAATCCATAAAGAAATGACTTTAATTGAATAACTGGCAACTGCAAGAAGAACCTGGCGATAAAATTTAAATTCTTTCTGTGTGAACGAAACTTCTGATACAGTTCCTATATACGTTGATAACAGGCCTTGATAAAATCTAGAGGCCAGAAAAGTCTAAAACAAAAGAACTCAGAAGATGTGACAAATAAGTGATAAAAGTTCTTCAGATTAAAATAGAATTAAATATATTAATCGGAGTGAAGCCTTGAGTAAGTGTTTTAATTGCTGTAAATAACATTTTTCTTTTTTAATCTACAAGCAAAAACTATCTGCAAAATCTGCTAATAATTTGGAAACTATCCATGCACACAATACGTGTGGATACGTTTATATTCTGCTACTCTGCTGATAAGGTTTCCCATCTTCCCTGGCCCTCTCAATCGCCAGACCTCAATATAATAGAGCCCCTATGGGCTGTTTTGGAGAACAAGGTTTGAGTGCACTATCCGCCTCCAGCATCTTTACAGAACTTGAACGTGTGTTGCAGGAAGAATGGTATAATATCCCATTATCCACCATCCAAGACTTATATTTGTCCATTCCCAGGGGAATCCAGGCTGTCTTGAATGCAAAAAGTGGCCCAACACCATCTTGGGTATGGAATTCCTTCTTTTACCAGGTATTTCCATATTTTTGTTCATCCCCTGTATATCATATTGAATTGACTATAAACCTGTCTTTTAATTTTATTTATTTTTTCCCCAACAGCACTATGCCTGCAAGAGGGAGAAAGAGAGTTTCTGAGAAAAAAGTTTCTTCTAAAACCAATTTAACACATAAAGCGGCTGTATCATCTAAGAGTACAGGTGAAGCCAAACCTTCTGGAAGAAGTCTTCGTAACAGGGCACCAAAAAATGCAATAAATAAAGAAGTAGAAACATCTGTGAATCATTGTGAGCATCCTAGTAAGAAAGGTGGTAAAAACATTGGCAGAAAGAGAACTAGGGTTAATAATGTGATCAAAGCAGAAACGACTCATAAGGAAAAGGAAAATCTTTCAAATTCTGATGTTACTGGTTTTTCTAATAAGAACTGTTCAATTTCCACATTTATCTCAGATCAGTATATCAGAAATAATGTAAGTGAAATTAGTAATATTAGTGACGTGTCTTCACATGACTTTTCTGGTGTGAGTAAAAAGGAATTAAAAATTGTGTTAAACAAGTTGGATAAATGTAGTCCTAGAAAGAAGAAAAAAACTGCATATGGAGTAAGTAATTCTATGTCAAGTGGAGAATCTGGTGTTGAAGATGCAAGAGAAACTGAAAATATTGTTATCAGAGATCCCACTTGCACAACTAAGACTTCTAAAAAAAGCCAGTCCAAGATTTTCAAACATGAAACTGAAGATGCCAACAAAGCTATAAAACCTTCTTCCAGAAAGAAAATTAAGGTTAGTCTCTCAACTTCAGAACAGGAATGTGGGGTGTATGCTTCTGCAGCTGTAAATGAAATTTCTTCAGAAAAGCACTTGTCCTTGTCTTCAGACCCAAGTTGTTCTCTAATAAAAACAGAAATTCCTATACCCAAAACAGAAGTAGAGGCGTCATCTCCATCTTCATCAGGTGAATGTTCTTATGAATCAAAAGCCAAATTAGTGCAAGCCGAAGCTGAACCTAGTACCAGTAGAACACCAAAAAGACATCGTGGAGATGAAGCAGATGGTTCTGCTTCAAGCAGTGAGTCTGAGTGGGAAGAAGTTGAAGATCATGATGAGCCATCATTAGATGATTATAAGCCAGATATTCCTAAAGAAGGTGTAGAAATAACATTGGAAAATCCCCTTATGATTAAAAGGTACAAAAGGAAAAAGTTTGATATGGAAGGATTTGTCCGGTTGCAAATCAACCGCTTCAAAAAAGATGTGCAGCTGGCACTTCACAAGGTTCACCTTCTGTGCCTGTTAGGTCATGGTTTGTACTTAAATGAAATTTTGAACTCTTGTGAGATAAAGGCTCTAGCACTGTCTCTTCTACCTACGGAATTGTTCAGCATTACTAAAAATCAAAATAAAATTGACAGTGATGTCATTTTCCAAATAGTTAAATGGTTCTCAAGCACTTTCACTATTGACACTGACTTAAAACCATCTGCCAGCACTCTGCGTGAAAAGTTGTGGGTTAGTTTTGAGAGGCAGAAAGCAACAGATCCATCACTGCTAAACATAATTTTTGTGGCATTTGCTCGAACTTTGGGTATTAGTGTACGATTGTGTTATTCTTTATATCCTCTTACTTTTAAGGCAAAGAATCTATTGAAAAAAAGAAAAACAGGTAAGGGAGATGATGATAAAGATAAAGGAGATGGTGATTTTACTCCTGAACAACCAAAAGAACATAAAATAGCTGCCAAAGCAACTGTTAGAAAAAGATCACTGAAGTCTGATGTTAAAAAAGTTAAGAAGTGTGATAGTTCAAAACAGAAGGATTGTAATAAAAAATTTCAAAACAGCAAAGGAGCTAGCAAAGTTGTTGAAAAGTGTGCATCTCCAAAGAAATCAGTTACAAAGCAGGGAAAAGTAAACAAAGACAAAGCAAAGGCATCTGTAAACCAAAAACATTCATCCAGTGTGAAAAGGCCAAGACGTTCAAAACAAAACAAAACCTATAAAATTAGCAGTGATGAAAATGAGGATTATGATGATACTGATGCTGATTCTGATTTTGTTGGAAGTGCAGATGATGCAGCCAGTGATGATGATGATGATTTTGTTGCTGGTGAAGAGTCAGGTAGTGATTCCGTGAAAAGTGTTACCTTGTCATCTCCTCAGAAACAGAAGACGCCATTTGAAAGAAAACAGATCATGAGGAGCAGTGGAAACCCTAAGAAAAGGAGTAGGAGTAGTTCATGTAAAAAAACAAGTGGCAAAGGAAAAAATAGAAAAATTTTGTCTTCTGACTCTGAAGAAAGTTCAGATCAAAGTGAGGAAGAGTGCATTTCTTCAGGCATTGAATTCTGGAGTGAGATATATTCTAAAAGTGTTAAAAGGTGGATTCCAGTCGAAACATCTTGCAAGCTTATTGATAAACCTTATGAGATTGAACTGGTGGCCAAGCAGCCTGTCAGTCATATTGTTGTGTTTGATAATAAATCACATATTAAAGATGTTACCAGGCGCTACTGTTCTCAGTTTCTTACTGTCACAAGGAAGCTACAACCTGACCCAGAATGGTGGGAAGACACCCTTGATCCATTTTTACCACCAAATAATAAACAAGATAAAGATGAAGATCAGCAATTGACAGAGACTCTCTGCAACAGGCCACTACCGACAACTATGAGTGAGTGAGTGCCTCTTTTTGACTTCTCCTGTTTATTTATATCCGATTTTTTGTTCTTGTTAAGTTTTGTTCATGTAAAACTTACAGTATATAGCAGGTGGCCTGAAATCTAAGACATGTGTGCCAAATGTGGCATATAGCACACTGATGAATTTTATTATCTGCTTTTTACGTAAAATAAATAAATCATACAAAGTAAGTTAGTAGATACATTGGGATTATGATCAGATGTTTAGCTTACAGAGTGTTGCTACAAAGAAAAGTTAGGAGTCCGATTGTTTTTTATACTCAGTACAGTGAAACTATATGCAAATGTAGACAAAACCCAAAAATTTTTAAGCGCCACCACATTTTTTTCAAGAGATAACGCTGAGAAAAACCATGGTCTGATCAATCTGAACAGAAAACATACAGAATGGCTTTCAACAGTCAAATTAATGTATTCTTAGATATTGTTCAATAATTCAGTGCAAAATCCACAACTAGAGCTAGGGAATATATAAAAAACATGTATACACACTTGTATTAATAGTAGCATTTCAAAATAGGTTTTAATATATAGAAAGTTTAGCTTTGTCTTCTGGTGCATCACATTCAATAAAAACACCAAATGAATAAATAACCTTATAAATGTGCCATGCGAAATCAATGCCGTAACTGCGAACATCTCTGATGGGCACACATATTTCTCTCTGATTGCAATACACAACTTCAGCTTAAATTACTTCTGCCAGTATCACTGCAGAATACATAACTCTGCTGACGATAGGGACAAAAATTGATATTGGTATCTTACATTACATTACATATCCCTAAGCTGTTATCTGAGATTCAGAGGTTAGCTCCACAAAGAAATACAAATCACCAGAAAAATTTTAACTGATTATTTACTTACTGTTGCCATATCAAACTTCTCCATTTATAGCGATCTTGACATACAACATGGACTTCACTGACATTCATCACACGGCATACACAAAACCTTCTATACTTCATACTCATAATCTTTTTCTCATACAGACACTCCTGAATCTGATCCTCCCATGACATCCTTGGCCTTCCTCAGCCTTTCTTTCCTTCCACTTGGGCTGAAATTTTTTTCTCAGTAAGCATCTCATCACTCATTCTTTCAACATGGCTAAACCATCTAAGAATATTAGTTTCCACCATACTAACAACATTTTGCTTCACATTACGCAACTGCAACTTTGTTTCTCATTGATCAGAAGAACATGTGTATTCCCACAAACTCCCCATAAGTAATGCATCTCTCCAGCACACAAATGACTCCTATGCCTTTTCTTTAGTGCCCAGGTTTCACTGCCATACATCAGAGTTGGAACAATTACACTTGCATACACAGCCATTCGGAACTCTCTTGAGAACCCATCATTTCTGTGGAAACCTCCTAAAGTAGCTATGACTTTCAATGAAGAATTCACTCACCTACTAATTTCGCTATCTAATTTGTTCTGTCTGTCAAACATGCTTCCTAAATACACAAACCCATTGGCCTGGTCAATCACTGTGACATTTAGACTTATCTTGCATTCAGTACTAACAATTCCTTGCTTAAGAACCATAACTTTGGTTTTTCCCTTATTTATACTCAGTTTGAATTTCATACAAACTTTGTACATCCAGTACAACATATTGTACTCTGCAACTCACTTTTGCTCTCTGCCAACAGGACTGTGTCATCAGCATAAAGCCATCTGCACACACAGAAATTACCAAGATGTAAACTAGTTTTATCCATTTTTTTGACATCGCGCATGCATGCATTCATAAATATATTAAACAACCAGGGTGACATTACACAACCTTATGACTCCTGCACCAGTAGAAAATCATTTCGCTAAAACACCATTCACTTACACACATGCTCCACTGCCAGCGTGCATGGCTTTCACACTATTAAGTAGATTACCAGTAATGCCATATTTATTCAGTACCTTCCACAGAAGAGTCCTATTTACTTTGTCATAAGCTTTCTCTAAATCTATGGAGGCAGCAAACACTATCTTACCAACAGACAAATACTTTTCAGTCATCATGCATAATGCAAAATTTTTTATTAGTGCAGCCTGTACCAGGCATAAAACCAATCTGTACCCCCCACACTTTCTCTGATGTAAGACCTCGTACCTTATCAATAATGACCTTCCCAAACACTTTTCCTGGCACGTTCAGCAAACTTATACGACAATAGTTCTTGTAGTCAGTCTGATCACTTTTTTCCTTATACAAGGGAACAATGATAGCATCCTTCCAAACCTGAGGGGCCATTCCTAACTCCCAGCACAACTGGCAAATTTCAGTTAACCAGTCAATCACAGAATCACCACCATATTTTACCATCTCAGCAGTTATGCCATCTACTCTTGAAGCCTTACCATTCTGAAGAGATTTTAGAGCTTTTACATACTTCTTCCAGGGTTGCCAGCTGACCGGAAAACCGGAAAAAATCAGGGAATCCGAAAATAAGGCTAAAAATCAGGGAAAAATAATTTTTTTTTAGCAAAAACCTGGAAAAGTCAGGGAAAATTAAACTGATAATTTTTTGTGTAATGCGTATGCAGTTACCAGGGATGTGAATTCTATGCCAAAACAAAAATCTTGCCCCATCTTGCTACAAAAGGCAAATTTTGCGCTATTGTGGGCTAGAACCGCCATGCTCCATCGTCATCGTCGGTACTTTGGCACACTATTCTCCGTGCACACTGTTCCACTTGACACTGAGTAAGACCATATGGTGGAAAGAAAGATTTAGCAATTCCAAGTACTAAAGGTTGTACATAGTTACTATGAAAATTGGTTGGCTAAGGACGACGGAAAACATTGAGTCTGCTATGGAAATCGTTGGTCCGCTACAGACAACAGAAAGTATCAAGTATGCTATGGAAATCATTGGTCCGCTACGGACGACGAGAAATATCGTGTATGCTATGGAAATCGTCGGTTCGCTATGGACAACGGAAAATATTGAGTGTGCTATGAAAATCGTCGGTCCGCTGCGAATGACGGAAAGCATCAAGTGTGCTATGAAAATCGTCGATCCGCTACGGGCAACGGAAAATTTTGAGTATGCTATGGAAATCGTCGGTCCGCTACAGGCAACGGAAAACGTCGAGTATGCTATGGAAATCGAAAAGCTCAGTGAAATAACATTATTAAACATCTGTGAAAAGTTTATTTTCAAGATTCTAGTTAAACATTTTCAGGAATATTTCTGGGGTGCTGAGAATGTCACTTCGTTTTCTGTGTCTGATCATGTTCCTCTTTTTTAATATCTTTAGTAATAGTAAAAAGGAGCGACCTGGCATTTTTGAAGATTTTTGCTGACGAAATGCATGTTTCCCTATTTCTAATACATACTTCTTCAAAACTAATCAATAGAGAGCAATCGTTTTTGCCCCTTTCCCTTTTACTAGCTTTACTACCCTGCTTTGCCCGAGATATAGGCTTATTAATTTCATATTCCCTTATATGTCACTGAAAAATCGGGAAAAAAATTGATGCTTGCAAGAAAGAAAAAAAGCTGATTTCACAAATTCGATCATTACAAATTATTTATTCATAATGTGATTATTTCAACACTTGGCTGTACACAACATTTTTGGTTTCTCCTTCATCGATGATAGTATATAATTTTGTTGGATCCATTTGATTCTACAATGTCAACATTCTAACATGCAGCTGTAGAATCAAATGGACTAAAAGTGTTACAAATTATTTACCACGCGTCCAGGAAACTAAGCATTGGAACACTGACTGAACAAAATTCGTTAACAATTTGTTATCGACGATCAAATGCATCAGGTGCTTTCAGTTTCAGACGTCTTTGGGATAAAAAAGTTAAAAATGTATATTCAGTTTCAGACGTCGTTAAGATAAAAAGTTAAAACATATCACAAATCTCTGGGATAAAAAAGTTAAAAACGTATCTTTGCGAATATTTTATGAAACTGGCTGAAATTTTATTGAACACCATAAATCGTTAATAGGAACATGACCTCCAAATTTTGCCTGAATCGGTAAGTAACTTTTTAAATTAGCCGTCAACATTTTATGAACTGTTTCTGCGTATATATTTCTGTTTACCGATGAATTAAAAATTCCATGCCTATTTTAAAAAGTTTTGACCAGATTCTGGTGAAATTTTGAGGGACTCCTCTTATTACCAATTCATGGTGTTGATAAAAATTTCAGCCCGTTTCGTTAAGATTTGGCAAAGTTCGTTTTTGTATTTTTTATGCACAGTTCTCAAAGAACAGAAACACTCGTGGAGGTGCCGCGGCAATGAATGCAGTCACGTGCTTTCAGATTTGGAACAGATAACGATGACGTAGCAAACAACGCTGACTTTATTGATTAGCTTATTAATTAATTCATAACTTGTGAATGGAATAACTTAGAGATTTTTAAATAGTTGCGTTGACCTAGAAATTCCAGTATTAATAAGCTATGCAAATTTCATGATGCCACAGTTCGGCGTTCGAGAGTTTTTCCTGCTTCAGACAAACAGACGTTTTATATTTTATATATTAGATTAAACGAAATTAAATTTCTAGATCAGCACTTAAACTGTCCGCGGTGGAATCCGCGCCGTTTCTGTGCTCCGTAAAATTGTTTCACGGCAGAGGGAGCAACGCAGTATCGATTTTTCACATTAATTTTCCAAAAAATTCATGTTTTCCATTTCTTACTCACTTCTCACTTATATTGTGATAGTATTTCATGGATTCGCGGAATTCCGCTTTTTCCCTCAACATTTGGGTTTTCTCGAGATTGATGTGAAACTGAAAAAAAAACTTTTGGTAGGGGGAGGAGGGTTGTCTGGGGACGAAATTTCATCTTTCAAAACCTTCAAAAACGGAAGTTAAATGGAGTGAAGATTTCCCCCGTAATCCCAATTTCATGTTAGAACCGTTTCTTAAAAAGTTCCAGACTTCAAAACCGATGGCACCTTTCCTGTGTGAAGCCTTGTTCGACCTGATTTCCCAGTTAATGAAATGTTTTGTCAAAAAGGAAGTTCTGGAATGTACTGAAGCTCTTAAAAATCATAATCTGCAAATTTGACCTGAAATTCCCCGCAAAAATATCTTCTGGGAAACCTGGAAAACTTGAAATTTTTAAAGCCAATATGAGTGGCAATCCTTCTCTTGTCTTGAGATCCACCAGTGCTTTCATCTCTCACTATGACATCATCTGCTTCTGCCTCAGAATCACCTTTGCCTTCATGATCTAATAAATCACAGAAGTATTCACTCCATCTTTCACTTCACTCATTGGGCTCCCATATCATTTCTCCAACTCTATTCTTTACACAACTTAAAGTTTTATTTCCCCGCTTTTTCCTGTGTCTTATGTACTTCCAGAAAGTTTTTTTGTCTTTCCGAAATGCCAAATCATGCCTTTCCTTCCTATCTTTTGCCTTACTCTGGCAAACCAGCTTTGCTACCTCACGCTTCTTACAGTGATATTCATCCTTAGAAACTCTATCTTGCAGCTTCCCCAAGTATGTTTCCTTCTTTCTCTTTACTGCTTCTTTAATTCCACTGTTCCACCAAGCTTCACATTGAACACCTTCAACTCATTCAGGTGTTCACTGAGTAAATCAGAATAACACTGATGTTCTTCAGACAATCTTTCAACCTTTATGCTTTTCATCAATGCACCTTCCTATACCTTCTCCAACCAACATTCAGTTTCACCCGTGACACTAAGGGTATGTTTATGGTGCAACCTCGCTGCTGGCACATAGATGCTCACCCAGGTACCTCGCTGCTTGAATGTAGCTGTGATGCTCGCCATGGAGCATTTACTCTGCAGCTGTTCAGACCGCTTTATTATTATAGTCTAGTTTTTTTAATGCTTGCCATGGAGCACTTACCCTGCAGCTGTTCACACTGCTTTTATTATTATAGTCAGAATCTTTTTAAAAGGTTGTTATTACAGTGAGGAGAATTGGCAGGAATACATGTAACGCACAAAACATTAAAATAATTCTTGAAATTGTCATCATACGCATAAGTTACGTTGAAATTATAAGCGGGACGTTTTGGTAACGACTAAAGTCCTACATTCACCATGGCAACAATTAATGTTGCCCCATCCCTCTTAAAACCCACCATTTGGTTAAGGTATGTTGCTGACATCTTCATTATTTGGCCACACCAGAAACACACTCTGTTTGAACTCATGTCCTCCATAACTTCAAAATTCCTGCATATAAAATTTTCTTCTCAAGAACAGATTGACAATAATATTAGTTTTCTGGATGTTAAGATCAACCTAAACTTCTCACTTGGCCTCTCTGTTTACAGGAAACCTTCTGCCACCCATGATATCATCCCTTACCATTCTCGCACCTTTGGAAAATACAAATTGTCTGCTCTAAAGTCCTACATTCACCGTGCCAACCTTATTTGCAACAGCCATTCTGCTCTTCAACAAGAATATCAGAACATCATCAACATTGGCAAGTTGCATGGTTTTCCACCCCTCTTAGTACACTGCTGGACAGTTGCTAAGGACGGATCATAAACAGCTATATAGCGCATTAAAAAGTAAGTGTGGTTGGATGCCAAGTGAAATAAAATAATGTCAGAATGCCAGGACATTACAAGAAAGAAAATTTATGGTGCTCTGAAATCCAGAAGGCTTTGGAACGTGTTCAAGGGACAAACAGGCCAGTTTGTGCAGAATACGTAAACGTGAAAAAAATGCAATTACCGTCTGCAGGCATTCCGGCATAAGATGTCAATACGGGATATGGCCACCATGGAGGGCGATGCAAAATTCCACACGTCGTGTCATGCTTTGCACAACATTATCAAGCAGCTGTTGGGGTAATTTTTCCCATTCCTCTGTCAGTGCACGGATGAGGGTGTCCTTGTTTATTGGAGGGCATTGGCGACCAGCAAGACTCCTCCCCAAAGCATCTCACACATTTTCAATGGGATTCAGATCTGGAGAACGTGCTGGCCATACGAGGCGTTGAATATCCTCGCTCTCAAGACACTCCTGGACAGCGACTGTTCGATGACATGTTGCGTTGTCGTCCATGAAAATGAATCTATCACCGACAGCACCACGGAACATGCGAACATGAGGTAGCAGAGCATCATTAATGTATCGTTGGCCAGTCATAGTCCCAGTTGGAAGCACATAGAGGGACGTACGGCCATTGATCATGATGCCAGCACATACCATGACACTACATGTCGGATATCGGTCCCTTTTCTGTATGTTTGCTGGACAATATGCAGTACTACTATCACGCCAGATCAGTTGTCGTCGACAATCAGATGATAGACTGTATCTACTCTCATCTGCTAAGAGGACAGCAGACCAGTCGTTATCACTCCAATTGCGATGTTGATGGCACTATTGCAAACGGGCGGTACGGTGACGTCTGGACAATGGGATGCACACAACAGGACGGCGGGAGTATAGTCCTCCTTCATGCAAACGTCTGGCGACAGTTTTTGGGAGATCCGCTTGCCAGTAGCAGCCATAAACTGATTTGCTACCTCACTAGCTGTGCTGCGCCGGTGTCTTTTTGTTGATAGCACTATGTACCGATCTTCTGCAGGTGTCATACTGCAAACACGACCTCCCCGTGACGTTTGCTACACTCTCCATTTGTTTGAAATGATTTCCAAAGCCTTGAAACAACACTGTGGCTGACGTGGAACTCCCTGGCAACATCTGTTATTTTTCGCCCTTCTTCAATCTTGCCAATAATACGGCCATGCGTAAAATCATCTAGGTGATGTTGGGAAGACATACTGAAAATTGCAAGTTCGTCAATTGATTCTTTGCCTTTCAACTTTGCGTTTGAACAACAACGGTCAATATGCGTCAAATCCTTTATATCTCTTATCAGCGCTGTGACATCACGAACAAGTTCGGCAATCCAAAATTTGCATACACACAACACGTCTTACTGTATCCCGCACTTATGCTAATTTCCACATTTTCCTGCCTTCCATTTTATGGTTGCTATCGTTGCTATTGTCATCCGTCCTTAGCAATTGTCTGGCAGTGTACATAGACTAATCAAAAGGTTTGAATCACAGAATATATCTAGTTTACTGCCTGAACCTTCCACCACCCATCAGTTCATTGGCACTTTGCCCTTTAGCCTGTCCTTCACTCATAGAGTTTGCTCTATTTTCAAGTCTTTTGGCTACAGAATTGCAGTCAAACCACCTCCACATCTTCTCAACCTCATCCTTAATGATCCAGAGATCTCAATAAACCCCTAGAGTTACAAGGTGTCTACTCTATCCCTATCAACACTTCCACAGGTGTTATATAGCATAAACCAGCAATTGATGGAGCATATCGCTGATGCTAAAAGAAAGGCAGCCCTTCCACCTCCCTTTCAATTTTAACCATCAGCGATACGTCCGCGGTTCCCGATTGGTGCAATGTTAAGCGGATCGCTCCTTTCAGCAATTGGCATGCCCTCAGGGACAGAGAAAGCATTAAAATCTACCTTACCCCTAACACCTGCAATACTGATGCACCTTTTAATATCCCTATTATTTGGAAAGCGATTTTGAAATATGGCAACAACTGACGCTTTTACCACGTGTCTTATTCCATGGCTGATAAAGGTAGAAGTCGCTACCGAAATGTTCCGCTTATAATTTTCAATGTAACTTACGCGTGTGATGACAATTTCAAGAATTCTTTTCATATTGTTATTATACACTATCTACCAACAAGTAATTGGACACCCGTGATAGCAAAGAAAAACGAAGTTCATTCACCTTCAATAGTTGGTGGAGCCACCACGAGTGACGATTACAGCTGCGACCCTCCGGGGCATACTCTCAACCAGGCGTTGTACGACGGCTAGCGGTATTTTCTTCCACTCAGCTTGGAGAAGACAGGTTAGTTCCTTCACCGATTCGGACGGTGGGGGCACCCCTTAAGTCGACGCTCCAACTCGTCCCAGAGGTGCTCGATAGGGTTAAGGTCCAGACTCTGCGCAGGCCAGTCCATTCGATTAACCCCACTGTCACCATACCAAGCCATGGTGGACCTCGCAACATGACAGGTGGCATTGTCATCCTGAAAGTAACGTGGGTCCACCCCGTAAAACTGCCACAACGTAGGAAGCGCATGGTCATCCAAAATGGTGCAGTAGGTCTCGCCGTTGAGTCTACCAGGATTTGCGACCAAGGGTCCCGTGCCATACCAGGAGAAACACCCCCGTAGCATAATTCCACCACCGCCAAACTTCACAGTTGGCACAATACATTCCGGCAGGAGGCGTTCTCCAGGCAGACGCCAAACCCAGACCCTGCCATCCGAATGGTAGAGGGTGAACCTTGATTCGTCGCTCCAGTGAACCTGTTTCCACTGTTCAATGGTCCACTTTCGACGTTCTTTGCACCACGATAGCCGAGCAGCGCTATTGGACTTGTTGATCAAAGGCTTGTGGGCGGCAGCACGTCCATGATAACCGAGCAGATGGGCTTCCTTACGGATGGTATTCAGTGAAAGAACACTCCCGGATGTCTGTTGAAACTCCTCGCGGATGTGGCCCATCGATTTTGTGATTCTTCCGAATTTCTCTGGCCAGCACCCGTCTGTCTCTAACTCCCAGTTTTGTGGGTCTGCCGGGTCGGGGCACATTCCAACAGTCACCTCTCATTTTCCACTTGCCAATCGCGTAGGCCACTGTCGATTTTGGGTACTTCAACTCGCTGGATATGTCACGTATCGATCTGCTATTTCTGTGATACTCGACAATTACACCTTTCTCGAAATCAGAGAGCTACGAACTGCGTGGCATCTTGCATGCGACTGCTTGCGTTGTTGTTTCCCACACGATATTTAACGGCGGCGGCCGTGACATGTATCAGGACCGCGGATATCATCGATTTCAGGGGTGTCCAATTACTTGTTGGTAGATAGTGTAGTTAGTAGTAGTCTTGTGTCATCTGAAATGAAACGATGCTCTCTGTTATGTCATCTGATGACAGTGATAGGGATTCATTTTGGACAAAGATGTGGTTTTGACGAGGAGAAAGAAGAGACAGTATAGAGTGCATTCTTTGAACCACTACAGTTACTCACGAGTTCTATCAACAACTCAAGAATTATCCAGAGGTTTTTAGACACTTAAGGATGTTGCAACCAACCTTTCAGTATATTTTAAATATTGTTGAACCAGAAATTGTGAAGCAGTTAAATATTTGACCAAATATTGTCAACACAATTTCTGTGGAAGAGCTACTGGTGCTAACTCTGAAATAAGTTTTTTTTTTTAATTTTTTTGTAGATCTGAAACTAATAACTGTTGTTAAAATTCACTGTGTTCTGATATTTAAATAGTTATAAAAATTATAAACTAACTGAAAAAATAAGATCAAATAGGTATGCATTTTGATAAATAATTTCACCTAATTTTTCAGGTGTGCCATATTCCATTTTTCAATATCTATTTATCCTTTTTAACTGACAGAAATTCATGTGAATAGCACTGTCAGGAAGTGCAATTTCACTGTAATTTGTAATTGAAAACAATGGCAATGACTATAAATGCAGGGAAACTCCCCAAATAAAACTTGCTTCTAAATGCAACACGGCTTTTAAAGATACGAGAGGGATGATTGAGTACTTCACACTCAGTTCGGAAAGGGGAACAATGGGCGGGTAGAGTGGCCTTGAAGGAACCAATCACAGTGTAAATTTGTTTGAAGATGCCTGGTGTTAGTCGAGGCTCGAAAAACAAACCAGTTTGTTATCATTGCTTCTGCGAGGATAGAAGCGCTGCTCCATGAAAAATGCACTTATAAAGATTTATAGTTTTGTTTTATCATCGCCAGACATCCATGTGAACAGCTCGACAATGTTCCAGCAGCGAGGCTGCAGCATAAACGTACTCTAACAGGTGATAATCAGAGCCAACATCCGCACCTTTCATCAAACAGGTGTCAACAACTGAGTGTTTCAGATCGTAAACAACAAAATCTATTACACTTTTTTGACCCAGAGTGCAATTTTATGAAGTGTATGTGTGGATACAGAGTTGTATAAAAATAAAATGTATCTGCATACACAACCATTGAAACAGAAAACTGGCTGCAAACTCACGAAGCGCAAACCATGATGATAATAGAATACGATAATTTAAAGATCAATTAATAAAACAATAAATAATTATATTAGAACATAACAGATTTTAATGAGGACAAAATAAGTACATTGCAATTGAATGTGCAGCAAGGTGTGTGAAATGGACCTTCATGGCAAAATATTAAAATATTGGACTATGAACCTCATAAAAACAAGACCAATTAAAGAAAACTTTTATATCCAGAAAAACAGTTCCACTAATGAACTTTCAAAAATCATAAATTACATTTTAAACAACTTAATTCTAAAATAGTAGACTTAAAATATTTTCTTTATGTATTTTGTAATTTAATAACTGGCAACTGCAAGAGGAACCTGGTCATAACATTTAAATTCTTTCTGTGTAAATGAAAATTTCGATACAGTTCCTGTACATTGAGAACAAACAGGTCTTGATAAAATCTAGAGGCCAGAAACTTCTGTAAAAACAAAACTCCGAAGATGGGGAAAATAAGTGAAAGTTCTTCAAGTTAAAATAGAATTAAGTATATTAATCTGAGTAAAGCCTTGAATAAGTGTTTCAATTGCTGTAGATAAAATTTTTGTTTTTGTTTTAAATCTTCAACCAAAAACTATCTGCAAAATCTGCTAGTAATTTGGAAACTATCTGCGTACGTCTACATTCTGCAACTCTGTGTGGATATACTTGTGGTTGAAAAACATATTAGATACCCACAATCCATTTTCAATGCAGTTTTTAATTTAATCTTTCACCATTATCATTCACACCAGGATCATTAAACTTACCCAGAACGTTATCAAAAATCCCATTCTGCACACCTACTCTAGCATTAAAATCCCCTGCTATAATAACTTTCTCTTTAGCACCAAACTGGCTCAAAACATATTTTAGCTCATTCCAAAAATCTTCCTTCCTATCAGATTTATCTGAATCACACAGAGTTTATAATTTTATAACTATTTTATACTACGACAATTACTATTCTTTGAAGTTTCACTTTCAAATGAATTCAGAGAATTCTTTCACTTATGCAGCTGTAATGAATCAAGTTGTTCATCTTTTCACTTAGAATTACACCTACACCAGTCTGTCCTCTCACAGAAATAAATTTATGTGCTTTCCTGTTGTACACCAGAGCTGGACAAATCCTGGATGCCGAGACAACCTGGCACCCAATTTTTTTTCACTTCATATTTCATAATTTGCGATTAAAACCATATTTCTCATCTTATGTTTGATAGATTATCTGTTAAAAAGTTATAAAGTGAGGTTCTGCAGGTAAAACACCACTCAAAACAAAACAAAAACGTTTTTGTGGCATTTAAAAAAATTGCATTGTAATTGTCACCAGAGGTGATATTATTACAAAAGTACCGAAAATGCATTAACAACAGAAAGTAACACTGATGTTCTTCTGACAATCTTTCAACCAATAAATTCGCCAATAAATATTTACGCCAATAAATTCAGAAAACTAGTATAGTTGTACTATCTTATAGAGATAGATGCTCCCAAGTTATAAGCTTTTTAAAAGTTATAATCTTCTAACCAACAAAGCATGGTCTACTTTACCATCAATTATTCGGTTGGTGTGAATGAATTGTCCGGCAAAGGACCCGCACTAGTGGACGGCGAGAATGGAAAAGTAGGACAACTTACCTAGGTCAAAAAATCGCCCTCGGCATCAACACATAGTTGCCATCTGTCCCTACAGGCCACGATCTCAGAACGAAAAACGTTTTGTATCTGGGACCCGAAGAAGTAGTCAACTGCATGTTGAACCTCGTTGTCAGTCGTGAACTGTCTCCCGGACAGGAAGTGATCCATGCACAGACGGATGCTAGTCTGTGATCCAGGAAACAGATGCTAGTGTGTCTGAGACAAATCCAGGGATTAGGCAGTGCTTCATAGCCCAAGGTACTTAGTATCAGCATCGTTCATTGTGCGACATGAGAGCGAGCGTTGTCCTGGAGCAGGAGAAAACCATGTCTGTTGACCAAATCCAGTTGCTTCTGCAGCAATTTCCGGTGCATCTGGTATAATTCAGCACAATAACGTTCTGCAGTGATTGTTTGGCCTCTTGGCGAGAAACTCCAATGAATTATCCCGGCTGTGGGCCACCAGATAAGGAGCATCATCTTCTTGGTGTGTAGGCGTGGCTTAGGATGCCGTCCAGCAGGCTGTACCATGCTTAATCATTGTGCAGATCATTTCTGATTATCATAAAGGACACACTTCTCATCGCAGGTGATGATTCGATGCAGTAGAGGTTCCTGTTTATTCCTGGCAAGCAGCGACATGCAGACTTCCAAATGCCTAGTCTTGTTGGCAGTTGTCAACTCATGCGGCAGCCACATGTACAGGTTTCTGACCTCACCCAGCTCAGCCAGACGCCGAACAACTGTCGTGTGGTGGACACCTACCTCTGCCGCTATCTCACGACACATTTTTCGGGGGTCCGCTTCAACCACACGTAACAGAACATAGTCAGAAACAGCAACAGGTCAGTGACTACGTGCTTCGTTTTGCAGATCCGTAACTTTGCTTCGAAACTTCACAAATCATTGCCAAATGGTTCGTTTGTTGGCTGTATTCTCCCCAAACGCCTTGTTAACATTTCGAGCAGCAATTCCTGCAGAATGGCCCAGTTTAAATTCGTACAGGAAGATGACTCTCAAATCTGGCATCTGCATATTTCCTTTGCAAGCCATGTTACGTCCAAACAAACCACGCCTGAACCTTGTTCTTCACACACGTGCTAGCTATTTATAGTAACTCTGCGACATAATACCCGCTACACCTGTGGGTGGTTCCATTCCGCTGTGGTGGGGGCCTGTTTCCACTGCTCGTTTGCGCCAGGCATTTAATTTGCACCAACCCAATAGTTATCTCTCATTACGTGTTTTGCCTATCATCATGGAGATAGAGTGCCACAAAGAGACTGAAATTTTCTTTTTTTTACTTATGAGCATTCTGACAGAAAATATGATGCAGTGAAGATAGTACTATTTGCGCTATCTAATAACTATGTACTGTGAGCAGCCCACAGAGTTATTTCACGGAGCATAATCATTTTGCAAATCAATTCATTAGTTTTGCTGTGCTAATTGTTTTAGTTAAGGCTTTTGTTTGCTCTTCAATTAAACAATTTCAGAAAAGGCCAATACTACAGATTGTATGTAGTTTCTATGGACTACAGACAATCTTTTAACTTTATAATTAACATTTGAAACTTTGTGTCTTTCATTTTGAAACCAATGAATTAGATGTAATCACACAGTCTTGCACGTGTGTATGTGTGGAGAGTGATGTGTTAAAAATCCTGCAGTTATTGATATCTGTGTAGTTGTCAATTGTTACTATACAGGGTGTCCGAAAAGTCTTTCCCTGATTACAAACGTCATTCCTATCCGCTGTTTGACATTACAGATGTGAAACTGGTGCCAAAATGATGGAAAACTAACCAAGTTTTTTTGTTGCAGGTTTCCGCAATGTGGCTGTAATGTAGCAGTGTCAGTGTCCAGGAAACCGGAAATGTTCACAAATCAGGAAAAAGCTCAGTGTGTCCTCTGGTATCATGACACCCAGTCACCAATAACAGTGCAGAGGAACTTTCAAACAACGTATGGAAAGAAGCCGCCCGATGTCAAGAGCATTAAGTCGTGGCACGACAAGTTGAAGACCACAGGATCTGTTGCTGACATACCGAGAACTGGCCGACCATCAACCTCATCTGAAAGGGTGGAAGCAGTGAGACAGTCTTTTGTGCGAAGTCCCAAGAAATCAGTGCGTAGGGCCTCACGTGAATTACAGATGCCATAAAGTTCTGTTCATGATTTGTGAACATTTCCGGTTTCCTGGACACTGACATTGATACACTACAGCCACATTGCAGAAACCTGCAACAAAAAAAACTTGGTTAGTTTTCCAACATTTTGGCACCAGTTTCACATCTGTAACATACATACTGAACATACAGCGGATATGAATGA
Organism: Macrothele yani; assembly: GCA_039090855.1. Lineage (NCBI taxonomy): Eukaryota > Metazoa > Arthropoda > Arachnida > Araneae > Macrothelidae > Macrothele > Macrothele yani. The sequence continues at coordinate 65,010,481 of CM076990.1, read as the reverse complement.
CGTTTGTAATCAGGGAAGGACTTTTCGGACACCCTGTATTACAGTAGATGCATTCACTTACACTGAAAAGTTCAAACTAATCAATGCTTGCTTGTCCTGTAAACTTATTAGGTCATCCCATAAGTAATTTCGTTTTTTTGCACGTGAAGAAAACATATAAATACGTACTGGGAACAGGTCATTATAATAAGTGTCCCTGGCACTTATAACCTTCTCCCACCATTCAACAAGTTTTTGAAACCCAGATTTGTGGAATTTCGTGAGTTTCGATCCAAAAAAGTCAGACAGGGTCGGTGCACCTCCTCAACACTTCAAAGTGTTTTCCCGGCAAGATGGTGTTAGAGGTTGCAAAACAGATGGTAATCGGAAGGTGAAATGTCAGGGAATATGCTAGATGGGAAAGTTTTTCCCATCCGAACTCCTGCAACTTGGTACAAGTCATTTTGGCCGTGTGTGGTTTTGCGTTGTCCTGGTAGATAACCACGCCTTTACGATTAAGGAGTGCTGGACATTCGTCCTGCAAGGCACTGCGTAGACGATGTAGTTGCTGACAGTAGATCTTTCCTGTAATAGTTTTGTTCAGTGGCAGAAGTTTGTAATAGATGCCTTGCATATTACACCAGACAACAAAACCTTTTGTGGAAAACGTCCCGATTTAGCCAATACTGCCGGCACATTCCCTTTAGGAAGCCACTGACGTTTGCACTTATTTTTGTGGTAAAGAATCCATTTTTTATCTCCCATAACTTTTCTGTGCAAAAACGGATCCCTCTTTTCACGGGAGAGCAAGGAAGTGCAAATGTCCACACGCTGTTGCAGATTTTGTTCGATGAGCTCACTTACCTAGTTTTGACACATAACCAAGGTCCTGTAGATGCTTATGAACAGTTGAATGGACAATTGTGGCTAATTCCTCAACTGTTGCCTGTGGATTCCCCTCAACAGCAGCTCTCAGCACATCATTATCCAATTCAACAGGTCATCCTTGGCGTTGCATATCCGTGAGGGTGCTGTTCCCTATTCGGAATTTCTGGAACCGTTGTTGACACTTTCTGACATCCAGCCTACCTCGACCATATACGGTATTGATGTTTCGTGTTGCTACAGTTGCTGTAAATTCCTGGTTAAACTCATACAGCATAATATGCCTGATATGTTCTTCAGACATCGCCATTTCTTATGCAGTTTAACGGCTCAACAGATGCACGTGCAACTCTTGTTTTCTGTCTCAAGTGACACGAAGGGCTTGTAATGAGATATGTGTTATCATGACTGTGGTCTACGTCATAGTCTGGTCGCCAGAGGAAGCAGTTCTGTAGGGCATGCGAAAAACGATATTACTTATGGGATGACTTAATAGAAGTTATGTGTTAACACTTTGATGCAAGCATCAGCTCATAATTACTTTTCCTCCCAAGAAATTGCTCATTTATTAATTTTAGAACATTGAAAACTGAATTTAAAAAAAAATTAATAATTTTTTTTTGGTTTAATTGTTTATATATTTCTAACATTTTTGTCATGCAAATTTCAGGGTAAAGAGTCATCCATTGTATGTCATAAGACCTCATCTGTTGAAATATGAAGCCATTTATCCTCCTGATGCAGCTCCAGTTGGCTATCTTAGAGGTGAACCCATCTATTCCAGGGATTGTGTGTTTGTCCTTCACTACAGAGAAAAATGGATGAAAGAAGCTCGTGTTGTTCGTGAAGGGGAGAAACCATACAAGATGGTAAAATCACGTCCTAAGTGGGATAAGGTATGCCAAATGTTCACAAAGGTGTGTTTTTCTCATGCAACTAACAGTATTGCAGTATTGGTACAGAAATTTCGTAATTATGTTTTACTTCAAAAATTTCATACAAGATGAAATTTGGTGATGTGAAGTAAAGTCTAGAGTTGTACGTTCTGGATTGTATTTTCCGTGTTGTCGTCATGAAAAACTTTGCTGCATACATAGTATTCCTTTTGCTATCATCTGCTTTTGCCAACCCCCCCATCCCCTAGACAGCAGTATGTATTTCCACAGTATCTATATATACATACACTGAGTAGACAAAACATTACAGATAGGGTGATGAGCAGTTGACATGGGCATACCCCGCGCAGAGTGGAACAGACCCAAACCGAATGCAGGCAGTAAATAAACAGACAGCAAAGAACTTTCCAACACTGTATCGCAATCAACAAACATGGGTAAACTTGGTGATCTGAATGACTTTGATCAATGGACGCAATGACAGATGGGTCATTCTATCACCCAAGTGGTAAAAACCCGAGAGCAACCATATCAAGGGTGTACCACGAGTATATCATCGACATAAACATATAAAACAAGCGAAACACAGTCACGTATGGTAAAAGGTTCGTTTAGCGGTAGCTTTCGGTCATCCTACGACCTTGATCACCCGCGATCAACTGGATGGGCTGGTTGCCAGAACTACAATTTGAAGTTGGGGTGTTGGAAATGTTGCCAGATTTTAGAAGAGAGATCCAAATAAATGGGATTTGGTGAGGGGTCTCTGAATTGCAGTTTTTGGTGAACAAAATTTCAATGCTCTCTTGGAAACGCAGAAAGGCCTTGTTGATGAATGGGGCAACTTTTTTGGTTTCTTTCCAAATGGGAACTGCAGATGTGTCTTCAAGGGTTAGTGCAGATAAAACTGTCTTTGGAAGACCATTGGAAACATCTTTTTGTGTTCACCAAGTCTTGTTTTGATGCCCAAGGGTGAGACAGGATCCCTGTCTTTAAGCAGGCACATTATTGCAGAAGGGATTGGTTTCACTGTGAGAGTGTAGCCCATAGTTTTGAAAAGTTTACACATCTTATAAGAGAAGGATCCATGGAAAGGGATGGAACCAATGAACGGTGGTTTTTCCATTATTATTGGTGAAAGAGCAGACAGATTTTTCAAGTGGGAATTTTGGAAGAATTTTTGAATTGTAGAAGGTGGGGACTGATGGGCTTCGGCAATTTTCTTTATGGTGTCAATTTCTTCATTGAAGGAAGATTCAGTGTTGCAGACAATCCTGGCACGATTGACATAAGTTTTAAAGGCTACAAATTTGTGAGCAGTTGGGGAGTGGGATGAAAATGGGATTATAATTTGGATCTCTCTTCTAAAATCTGGCAACATTTCCAACACCCCAACTTCAAATTGTAGTTCTGGTAACCAGCCCATCCAGTTGATCGCGGGTGATCAAGGTCGTAGGATGACCGAAAGCTACCGCTAAACGAACCTTTTATCATACGTGACTCTGTGTGTTTCGCTCGTTTTATATGTTTATGTGTTATTGTCGCATGAAGCCTGAGTTTTAAACCTATATCATCGACATGCATACCAGCACCCAGAGAGCAAGTGGTGGCCTACCACATGCCACTGATGACTGGGGTTAATGTAGACTCTCCAGGCTCGTATAGACTGACTGCTTAACAACAGTCGGCCTATATGCACATCCAGGTTAAATGTTGAAGGCCCAAGCAGCATCAGCAAGTGAATGGTACAGCACACGCTGCATACCCTGGACTACAGGAGCTGACTGTTGACTGCTCATCATCAGACATTACGCATCTTCTGGTGCTGGGAACATCAAAACTGAACCTCTGCAGTGTGGTGCCATGTCATGTGGTCGATTTTCAGCTGTCCTGAGTTGACAGGAATGTGCAAGTGTGTCGTCATCAGCATGAGGCCATGGCCTCATTATGCCAGGTCGGCTCTGTGATGGTTTGGGGAACCTTCTCATGAAACACATTAGGTTCCTTAGTGTGTCTGTAGAGGTCCTTAACCACTGCACATGACCAGCATGTGCAGGCCTATCCCCTCATGCTGTCAAGGCCTTTGCACATCCTGCAGCCGATAGTCTGTTCCAGCAGGACAACGTGCCGCCCCGTCAGGCGGCAACCACCCAGGCATGGCTCGAGGAATACTCATCTGAGTTTGGAGCCATTTAGTGGCCCCTGAGGTCTTCAGATTTAGACCCTGTGGAAGTTCTCTTGGATGCCACAGAGCAGAACATCAGATCCATGGATTTTAGACCAAGGTCTCAGGTGGAGTTGTGGACAGTGCTGCAATAGGCATGGCTGGCATTACCTCTGGAAACCCTCTGGCACCTGGTGGAGTCGATGCCTTAGTGTGTACAGGCTGTTATTTGTGCCAGAGGAAGACCTACTTGCTATTAGGTAGGTATCTCTAATGTTTTGCCCATTATGTTCCTCGTGGAGTTGAAAATTTCTTTCGTTTATACATTTTCAGATTGCTCTCACTTTACATACACATTTGCTAACCTCTTTGACCATTTTCTTCATTACCTGATTCATCTTGTAATTAATGTTGTATGGCATCATGCAACTCTCATGTTTATTAATAACATATCAGCAATTAACTGTAGTCCAAAAAATGAAAAAAAATTATGTTCAACTGTGACTGTGTGAATTGCTGTAACATTAAAAAGATATGCTTATATTACTAAAAGAAAAACAGAAGTACTTTAGCATCCCAAAAACCTAATACATATTATACCTTCATGTAATGATCAGTGACTAATTCATCTGTGAGCACATGATGGCCAAATAAGTTTGGCACTTTTCCGTATAGAAATGCTGTCAGAAGAGCCCCTAGTGCCTTTGTGGTAAAGATTAATTCCATTATTAACTACATGTCATTGCTTGACGATTATGGGCAAAACACGTAACAATATTAACAAAGAAAGGTAACTTGATCACGCTAGTTACGTTAACTAAAACTTTTACAAAAAGTTCGTAAGTTGGAAGCTTTCGACCTTATCTTAGGTCTTCATCACGCCAATGGAGGACTAAAATTGTTGCCAGATTCTACATTTGAATTTTTCCTATTTTTGTTGCCAAAACTTAGAATTGATCTCCAGATCAACGGAATGTAGAGAGGAGATTCGGAGTTGCAAGTCATTGAGTTGAAAAAAATTTCTATGCTTTCACGGTAACGGAGGGCAAAACGATTGTCAAACGAAGCAATTCGTTTTGCTTCGTTCCAGTGGGGAACTGCAGATGTGTCTTCCATTGTCAAAATAGACAAGGCAGTGTTGGGATTGCCTTTCGAAACATCTTTTCTGTGTTCTAAAATTCTATGGCTAATGCTCCTGTATGTGCTTCCAATGTATAAGTTATCCCCAGCAGAAGAAGAGATAGGAATGCAGTAAACTCCTGGGAGGTTCAGGCTTTCAACTTTGTCCCTATCCCTTTGTAGAAGTTTCAAGATGTTTGGGGTAGATTTAATGGCAAGATGGTAACCAAAACTTCTAAAAAGGATCTGTAACTTATAAGCATAGGAAGGATGGTAGGGAACCGAACCACAGAATTTCAGGTCTTCTTTCTTGTGAGGAAGGAGGCATTCGATTTTCGAATGGTTTTCAAATTTCTTTATGAGGGAGTTAACTGTAACAGCAGGGAAACCATGAGAGAGGGCTATTGTAGAAATTTTGGAGAGTTCTTCTTGAAGAGAGAGTTGGTTGTTGCAAATGATATGAGCCCTGTGGATGTAGGACTTCAATGCTGCAAGCTTGTAGAGATGCAGGGTGCAAGATTTGTAGGGAATGATGTTAGTGGCTGCAGAAGGTTTTCGATAGACGGAACGAGTAATGGAGAGATCAGCGTTTCTGCAGATAGATACATCCAGGAAATCAATTTTGTGATTTACTTCCTTAGATATAGTGAGCTTAATGGATGTATCTATCTGCAGAAACGCTGATCTCTCCATTACTCGTTCCGTCTATCGAAAACCTTCTGCAGCCACTAACATCATTCCCTACAAATCTTGCACCCTGCATCTCTACAAGCTTGCAGCATTGAAGTCCTACATCCACAGGGCTCATATCATTTGCAACAACCAACTCTCTCTTCAAGAAGAACTCTCCAAAATTTCTACAATAGCCCTCTCTCATGGTTTCCCTGCTGTTACAGTTAACTCCCTCATAAAGAAATTTGAAAACCATTCGAAAATCGAATGCCTCCTTCCTCACAAGAAAGAAGACCTGAAATTCTGTGGTTCGGTTCCCTACCATCCTTCCTATGCTTATAAGTTACAGATCCTTTTAGAAGTTTTGGTTACCATCTTGCCATTAAATCTACCCCAAACATCTTGAAACTTCTACAAAGGGATAGGGACAAAGTTGAAAGCCTGAACCTCCCAGGAGTTTACTGCATTCCTATCTCTTCTTCTGCTGGGGATAACTTATACATTGGAAGCACATACAGGAGCATTAGCCATAGAATTTTAGAACACAGAAAAGATGTTTCGAAAGGCAATCCCAACACTGCCTTGTCTATTTTGACAATGGAAGACACATCTGCAGTTCCCCACTGGAACGAAGCAAAACGAATTGCTTCGTTTGACAATCGTTTTGCCCTCCGTTACCGTGAAAGCATAGAAATTTTTTTCAACTCAATGACTTGCAACTCCGAATCTCCTCTCTACATTCCGTTGATCTGGAGATCAATTCTAAGTTTTGGCAACAAAAATAGGAAAAATTCAAATGTAGAATCTGGCAACAATTTTAGTCCTCCATTGGCGTGATGAAGACCTAAGATAAGGTCGAAAGCTTCCAACTTACGAACTTTTTGTAAAAGTTTTAGTTAACGTAACTAGCGTGATCAAGTTACCTTTCTTTGTGACATGTCATTGCTGAAGAATTTTTTCATAAAGTCATAAGTTTGCTTTTTTTTTATGCACTATTTGTAAATCAAACAGCTCTATGGTTTACAAAAAAGTTTATTATAAACTTCGTAACAGTTCAAATTTAAGTTCACCAAAATATTACTATGCTGTCACATATCCTGAAAATAAGCTGTTTTGGGAAGATTCCGCAGAGCTTGCATAGCTGTGCTAGATAAGAAATGTAGAGATCAAATACATCTTAAAGAATGATGCTATAAAAGCCTGTGTGTTTAAAAGAATGTTGTCTCAAAGTACAAAAATTGCCTCCCATGCACTTCAAATATTAAAATGTGAATTTTGGGCATACCACCCAAATTGAAGAAATATTTAAACTAGTTACTCAAGTGAAACTCCCAAGTAAAGTGTTTTTCATGCAGACTTCCAAGTAAAGTTCCTTTCAATCAGACTTCCAAGTTTAAAATAGTCTACAGTGTTTGAATTACCCAATGGTCCACTGGCCATTGGCCTGTAAAATTTCCACCAGACCACTGAACTATTGATTTTACTGGCCCAGATGGCCAGCAAGTTTTTTTTTTTTTTTTTTCTAATTTGTTACAAGTTAAAAAGTGAATTTCTATTTTTTTCCTTGCTGTATGGTTTTCTTTTTAGGCTGCAAACTAATGATAGGTTTAAAAACAAATATTGGAGATAATTCCATTGAAATGATACGTTATTTATTTTCTACATATATTGCAAATGTCTTTACATTTTTATTATTATTATTTTTATGGACCAATGGGCATTTTGTTGGACCAGTGCTTTGCAAATTCTAGTGGTCCATGGGCCAGTAGGAGATTTATTTCTAATTCTAACACTGGTCTATATGTAGACTACTAGGTTTAATTTTAAAACTCCTGCAAACATTTGAAACCATATACAAGTTTTCAACATAGGATAGTTTGTTCTTCCTGTGATCTTTTTAGCATTGTTTTTTCTGTCCGAATTATTTGTATATATTTTTGAATTATAAGTATATCTTTTAAGGAACAAGTGTTAATTTTTTTCACATCTGCAAAGTTTTGCTATCAAGAATTGACTACTATGCTTGACAAGGTAGAATATCATAAAAGAAGAAAAGGTAGAAGAAATGTGTGAATGAAAACAAAAATTTTCGTGTCATGTGGTGTAAATACGAGGCTGTTTTCATTTGTGTTAATAAGAATATTTCAGACAGAAGCATAGATATACCATACTACTGGCCCAGATGGCCAGCAAGTATACCATAAAAAGTGTCTGAAACATTGAGATTATTTCAAAGAACAAGTACTTTTCAAGCTTTGTAAATGAACACATGAGTGACATAAAATACACTGAAAGAAAAACAGCCCTTGCAGGTGAAGTTTTTTCAGAAGTCATTCTCTTATGAAAATCAAGTCAACAAGTGGAAGAGAGAAAATATATGGGAGTAATTTTAAATAGTAGTGAGACTTTATGTCAACAATGGAAGCATTTCATCTGAATTGCCTCCCTCAGATTTAACTTATTGATTAGAAAGCAGAAAAATGTATAACAGTGATCAAGTAGGATATTCATGCTTTCGTATATGCCACACAGTATGTAATGATGCTTAGTTTAATTATCTGATTCTTAGCTATAGTAAATTCCAGTCAGTTCTTGAATTTTTTTTGGTCAAATTCTTATGTTTTGCATTTGTGCACTTTTTTGTTTGCAACGTGGATAATGTCATCCACAGGCGAGTAAAAGTTCAGCATTTTTACAGTTGAGTTGTTGGAACACTAATAAACAAAATGCCCAATATTGTTACACTTGCATGATCTATTATTATACCACAGACACAGCAATAAATATTTTTTTCTGTTTTTTCAATAGATAAACAGGCGAATAATTAAGACTGAAGAACTGCCATTAGTGGAAGTTTTTGGACACTGGCAAACAGAGCAATTTGTTCCTCCTACAGCTCGTGACGGTAAAGTTCCAAGGAACGAATATGGAAATGTTGAATTATTTAAGCCCTCCATGTTGCCTAAGGGAACTGTTCATTTACAGAGTAATGTTGTTTTTACTATTAATTTACCAGTGTTGTATTTTCTAGTTTTAAAGCAATTATCTCATTCTTTCCCAGTTTAGTGGATTACACACATTTTTGTAATGATCTCTTGCCAGAGTGAGTGATCTGCTCATGAAATTAATGATAAAATTAATGATAATAGAGATCAGTTATGTTACTGGAGATTTCAAACCTGACCAAGATGCTGCTGAAGTCTCATGTAATTAATATGTCTGTAGGTGTAAAAAATGTTGATTTAGAAAGTTCCATGAGTGATACTCTGCTCACATATAGATTAGGTCATGCATTGTCCTTAACTGCACCATGTGTTACTGCCACTTATAACAGAAATCGTGGTCATAATTTTTCGACAGGGGTTGGACAGAATAATGTGAACACCACACTCTGAGACATGACTTTTAATGCAGCTGCATATGTCACAATATGCAAAAGTATCCAACTTTTTGGCTGTAATAGCTTTCTTTAGAACCTCAAGGTCCAGTTTAAGTGCATTTAAAGTGTCTTGTTGCAAAATTTCTTTCAGGGTGATGATGAAATGAGCGACCTAACGTACTTTGAAAGAGGCTAATTGTTGGTGGTCGGCTAGTTGGTGCCCCCATGACGATAGTTGCCAGGGTAGTAGGGGTCAGAGTAGCAGAATGTAGATGTACATGCGTCCGCCGTATGCGGATAGTTTCCAAATTATTAGCTGATTTTGCAGATAGTTTTTGCTTGTAGATTAAAATAAAATTAAATGTCACTTACAACAATTAAAACACTTACTCAAGGCTTCACTCCGATTAATATATTTAATTGTATTTTAATCTGAAAAACTTTCATTTATTTTTCATATCTTCTGAGTTCTTTTGTTCTTACATACATTTCTGGCCTCCAGATTTTATTAAGGCTTGTTATCAATGTATGGGACTGTATCAAAAGTTTTGTTTACACAGAAAGAATTTAAATTTTATTGCCAGGTTCTTCTTATTATTCAATTAAAATCATTTCTTTATGTATTTTGTAAGTCTACTATTTTTGAATTAGGTTGTTGAAAATGCTATTTATAATTTTTTAAGGTTCATTAATGGGACAGTTTTTCTAGATATAAAAACTTTCTTTAATTAGTCTCTTGTTTTTATGAGGTTCATAGTTCAATATTTTAATATTTTGCCCTAAAGGTTTATTTCGCACACATTGCTGCACTTGCAGTTGTAATGTACTTATTTTGTCCTCACTGAAAACTGTAATGTTCTAATAATTATTTATTGTTTTCTCAATGTTTCTTTAAATTATCTTATTCTACTGTTATTGTGTGTGTGTGTGTGTGTGTGTGTGATTCGCGGGTTTGCAGAAAGTTTTCTGTTTCGATGGTTGTGCACGCAGATACATTTTATTTTTATACAACTCTGGTAGGGGTGTTGAGAGCTACTGTGTCTAGCGTCATGACAGCATACCATGTTCATGGCAAAACCTCATCTGCAAAACACATGAGTGGCCAGAAAATTACCCTGATTGATAAAGACAGGAGAGCATTAAAGAGGATGGTTACTTGTAATAAGAAGACCACATCACCAAAAATTAGTGTGAAGCTCAATCTGCATTTCCAGACCCCAGTAGCAATGAAAACAGTTTACAAGGAACTGCATAAACAAGATATTCATGGCAGAACTGCTATTGCAAAACCTCTGGTGACCCGGGTGAATGCACAACGGCGATGGCAGTGGTGCCAGGAGCATACAACATGGACTGCCAATGCATAGAAGCGTGTAATGTGGTCAGATGAATCCACATTCACACTATTCCCCACTGAAGGATGTGTTTATGTGTGGAAAACACTGTCAGAAGTGTACAACCCAGACTGTCTGCTCCCGACATCGCAGCATGATGGTGGTTCTGTCATGCTCTGTGCTGTCATATCGTGGTTTTCAGCACAGGTCCCCTGATCACCTTGAAAGGACAGATGACTGGCCGGGCTTATGAAACCATTTTGGCCAACCAAGTCCATCCAATGGCTCAGCCATTGTTTCCTGCAGGGAATGCCATCTGCCAAGATGATAACGCCCTAATTCACAGAGCTCAGAATGTCCAATCACGGTTTGAGGAACATGAGGATGAACTTTCACACCTTCCTTGGCCTCCCCAATCACCAGACTTAAACATCATCAAGACACTGTAGTGTGTATTAGAAAACAGAGTAAGATCCCGTTATCCTCCTCCTGCATCTCTCAAGGACCTGGAGCAATTTCTGCATGAAGAATAGTGTAACACCCCACTAACCACTATCCAGGATTTGTATGCATCCATTCCAAGGAGGATTCAGGTAGTTTTGAATGCCAAAGGTGGTCCCACACCCTACGAGGTATGTAAAACATTCTTTTCCTAGATATTCACATTATTCTGTCCAACCCCTGTGTATAATACTAATAGAATATTTCAGTTCCACTTTCTAGTAACAGAAATATAATGACAAATATGTATGCATACATGTAGCCCATAAACTGCTCTCCACAAGCACAAAAACTGCTTAAGTGAAAGTGAAAAATATGTGAAAATTTTGGGGCATTATTCTCCCTGGATACAATAAAATGTCTAGTTGTAAATGCATTTATGGCACCTCTATTCATAGTGATTGTGGAATAACTTTTTTTACGGGTCTTTTAGAGGTTATTGAAAGACAACCAACTTTCATTAAAAATAACCTCTAAAAGACCCGTAAAAAAGTTATTCCATAAAATGTCTTTCAATCAGTATCCTAGAAATAGAAAACAAATGCCTCTTTACACCATTTTTAGCAGGAAGATTGTGCATCAGGAAAAGTGCAAAATATATGTTAAGAACATGTTCAGGCATACTTCTGTTACAGCCAAATGGATTTTTCTGCTAGTGACTGAGTAGTCAGAGATGTGAAACTTCTGGTTATTTGTCTGAATAGTGCCCAGCTTTAAGTTCCAGATGAGGCATAGGTAATATGCTTGTCCTACTGTGCTGGCTGTCTTGTATCCCTCCCTGGAACCAGTGACTGTAAATTAGGGACAGGTGACTGCTTATAATGGCTATATGTTGTGTATGGTTGTTAAATCCTGAAAAAAAAAGATAAGATAAAAAGATAAGATTTCTTTTCCAACTGTAAATGTACTTTTACGATACTTTTCATGAAAATGGTGTATCAGGAAAAACAAAAAATTATAATATAAGCATGTTTTTATTTATTTATTTATTTATTTTTTATTTTATTTTATTTATTTATTTACAAACATCTGCACTGATTAGCTGCATTATTAAGAACACCATTATATTATTTCTGTTAAAAGGAAAATTCACAAGTGTTACTATAATTGAAACCACAATTGCTTGTAAGAATATTAAAGAGTGCTGAATCAGGAAAGATGTACATAGAATTAATGATAGCCACAGAGCTGAATTAAAAGAATCTTACCTCAACATGTCAATTCAACATATATGCACACATATAACCCTGATGATCATCCCAGCTGTATCAACCCCCATATTCCCATAATAATTAACATTATAACAGCTTAAAGTATAAGAATATTAAAAAAACTTATTATTAAAACCCCTTATTTAACTGAAATTTCTTTTAACTCAGCTCTTTGACTATTATTAATGTTGGTAGCACAGTAATGTAAGATAGTTTTGGTTTTCGTGAGCCAAAATACTTTAAGTACACAGAATATTTGAATTCATTATCACTTATTTATCAGAATTCACTCACAGATTCTGTTCCTGAATTTAGTTAACATGGGAAATAAAAGTAGCAGAGTTATTTTCTGTATGGATTCAATGCATCTTTCAATACACAAATTCGGTACATTCAGCTTAAGAAGACACGTTTGTATAAAGTTTTCACTCAAAATCAAAGGTGGAAATCTTGTCATGGAAAAACTGTTCTTAAAAGTTCCCATGCTCATACAATTTAATAAATTACTTAGGCCATATTTTGATGGTTTAAATATATCAGTTTGAACTTGTCTTCAGTACCTTTTCATAAAACCATTGTTTAAAATGCTGCACTGGAAGTACGAGTATTCATTTCCAGGGACATAATCAGTGTCCTCAGTAAAGTGTCCATTCAGTAGGGTCATATAAGTGATATGCTTACAAAGGTTGCCTCATATTGATATCACTAGGGGAAGTGAAATTCAGGTTGAAAAAGTTACTGTTATGTGCATCATAGATACACTGTATCTGCCTGTGTATAAGTCAATTTCCTACTTCAACAGCTAAACATTGGTGAAAAACCTTGACCCACATATAAGCCAACCTTAGATTTCAAGATATTGGAATAAATTGTGCAAATTTCTGAGATAACCCTTTTAAAACCTTCAAAGTTCAATTCACTATCAGTGCTTCCAAATAACACCTGTTAGTCCATTTCACTTGCATTGTCCATTTAAACATCTTTTTCACCAAATTCATCATCATGCCTGTTGTCTGCTTCATCTGAATCATAAATCAAACCATCTTCTGTACCACCCATGGCATTACTTGTGCAGCATTTTTGAAAGAATTTTAACCATTTCTGGTGGAATTGCATCCCACACTTGTTTCATTCAAGAAGTAACAAAGACAATGTTGGCCTTTTTCAAGTTACCACTTTCATTGTTTCCACATCTGTTTCTGTCACAGTTTGCCTTTGGAAGGTTTGTTCAAACTAACATCAAGTGGCTGCAAAAGGGATGTCAAACCAGCAGGTATTGCTACTAGCTTACCATTAGCTTTTTTTTTTTTAACAGCTTCAGCTTTATGTGTTCTAAAGGCATCCTATATGAACATAGCTGTTTCTTTAAACAGAGCTCCAAATCTTTTATTCCAAACTTTTTCTAGCCATTCAATTTTGCCTTTTTTATCCATCCATCCCTGTTTTGATGAGCATGGACTAAGACTCCAGCTGGAAATTTCCTGCATTTAGGTATGTTTCTGCATTAAAAAATAGCTTGCAGAAGTTTGGTTCCTTCTGCTAAGCATGATAACACTACAAAAGACAGTGTTTTTTCATGTCCTGTAACTTTAATAAGGATACTTCCCCCATATTTTATTAATGGTTCTTTTACGTGGAAGATCAAAAGTTGCTCATGTTTCCTCTATATTTTCAATCTGAAACAGGTCAAAATTGTATTTTTTTCAAAGTGCGATAATGTACTTTCGAAAAGATTTTATTTTTATTTTTAACTGTTTTGGCAGTTTCTGTGCAATTCTTGCTCATTGATGGAAGCAATATCCAAATATCTTCATAAATCTTGTGCACCAACCAGCTGATGCTATAAATGTTGGTTTCACAAAGTTATGATCTGTTGACAAGCATAATGCTGGTAGATAAACACTTGTTTGTGTTACTATGAGCCCATTTTGTTGGCATTCCAATACCCAATCATTTAGGCACTTTTTTAGTTGCAGAAAAAAGTAATCCTTCTCTTGTGGCCTTTTTCTGCTTGACATATATTCCAGTGCTGATTTATTTTCTCTTTGTTCCCAAATTTGCTTCTCATTCCCACAGAAATCATGAGCAATGATGCAATTCATTTTTTTTTTCTGCATACTTCACTACTCTTAGTTCAAACTCTACGTCATAAGACAATATTCTTCCTTTTCTGTTTTCACCACTAATTTTACAATAAATTGTCATATCAAAGAAGTGAAGCTGAATCAGAACATTTTGTCTTTGCTCTTCCATAGCTCTGACACAACTGCTGGAAGCAAGGCAAGGAGACACCCGCACTTACTATGAAAATTCAGGAGAGGAGGTGCCTGATTGGTTGTGTCCCTCCCCAGCAGCCAAATAGATTTGAAAGTAATGATATGCCTTGTAGATCAGGTGTGGCCAACCTTTATTTCTGGTATGCCACTATTTACTCTGAGAATCTAGGGCATGTCACTCCACCTCAAATCCTGTAACCTCTGCATTAAAAAACAAGGGCAAGTGTTTTATCAGAAGGAGAGATTAACAACCCTATTATGGGAAATGATGCACATTGATGGCCAGCTTAAAGTTTTCTGCCAATTAGTAATGCCACTTGTCTGTTTGTCAATGTAATCATTTTTGTTATTGTTAATTTTTTCAATCTACAGTGATCTAGCATGATGTACAGAAAATATTACTTGTCCTGTAGCTCATGTTGTTCCCTTGTTCCCAGTTAAAGATTCAATGTGCCTATTTTGCATCCAGGCTTTCAAAAAGAAAACTGTGCCTTGACTCATTGTGACTAGCACAGCCGCATGCTCGCATTTATAGCATGGAAAAATGAGTGTTGGATCTTAACATATTCAAAATGAATTATGTTGTAAGTACCTGAAGAGGATGAATTAGAAAAAGGATAAAAAGTGAGTTTTTTAATTACCCCCTGCCCCCTCCCTGATTCCCCAATGAGCAAAACATGCTGCTCATCTTTGATTTAGAGTTAGTGACTACTGGGAGGGGATGGGGGAGGGAGACCCAGAAGAAATAAACAAATATGACATCTATGTGTAATTCAGGCTTCTGAACTTTTTACTCAACCAGTAGGCAACATGATGATGCTTGAAAAAAATTTCTGTAATATGTTACTAAGATTTATAAATAGAGAAGTAGCATGGAACTATCTCATTGAAGTGATTTAATTATACCTCATTTAGAACTCACACTGCTGTACCAAATTTTTGAGCTTAGAACTAAAAATGTAATACTAGAAAATTTTTCTGTAGTCATTATTTTAAGATTTTTTTGTATTTTTATTTTATTTTTACTGTAGTTCCTGGCCTCAATCGTATTGCAAAGAAACTTGATATTGACTGTGCACCTGCACTGACTGGATTTGATGTACATAATCTTGGTATACATCCTGTGTAAGTAATTATTTGATATTTAGATATGTGAGATCATTCTAAATGCTCATTATTTTACCTAAAACAATGATGATGTGGGGGAATCACTGAAGATTATGTTTCAAGAAGTAACACATATGAGAAGAATGGAGCCAGCTGTAGCTCATTCTTTAATTTACTGAACTGCTATTTCAAAACATATACTAGATAGCTTCAACTATAATGGGTTTTACATTCATGCTTTGAATCATTTTAATTTTTGGGATCCACTTGAATTTCTACCATAATTCTCTCACTTTACAAGAATTGAGTTCTTGTCGTGAGCTACATGTTCATTATTTTTTACAGCAAAATGACCAAGGACTTCTTATCATTCTTTTTTATTTATTTATTTATTTATTTTTTTTTTTTTTGAGGGAAAGGGGTAGACACTGAGGTTTGTCTTTTACTTCATGCAAAGTAGCAATTCTAGCAAAACTTATGACACCTCAGTAGCAAATAAGTGGATATAGCTATTTAGTGAACTAAGGCAAAAGAGCTGTGCTAAAATTTAATCAGGTTTGTATGCGTGGACAATTAGAAATTCATATATAGATGATTCTTAATTCATTGTCTCTGTACTGCTCATGCTGTATTAAAAGCTGTTCAGTCACTTTCCTGCTGCAGCTAACTAGGTTGGCCCAGTTTGGTTTAAAAACAAGTTCTGACATGTACTTTTAAAAGTCTAAAACTTGGTTTATTCAAGAATGCTTGCATTAAAAAAATATAAGTAAAATATTAATACATTATAAAAAAATATATAATTTTTCATTTTGAATTGGATATCACTTTTCAGATTCTTCTGGAATTTTTTTCATTCTTCTCAGCAGTGTTTTTATTCCAGCCAAAAATTATGTTACATATAGAGTGGATCCCATTTAAGAAGTCTTCGTTGGGACAAAGCGATGAAAACTTCTTAAGCGGGAAATCTTCTTAAACTGGAAGTGTCTGATTGGGTTTTGTAAGACTTTAGCAATTAATAATGTTGCATAGATTGAATCCAGAAATTACATTTTAGTTAATTTTAAAGTTACAAAAAAATTCACAACTTACCCATTTAAACTTGAATATGAGGATTGAAAGCTACATTTATTATGCTGTAGGATTGCAAAAATACTGATCTAAAAGCGTTTGTTTCTTCCTTTTTTCCCCGCTAGATTCACAAAGTACGTGTCCATTTCCTTCAAATTTCTGTCCGTTGGAACACGTTCGTGGCTTTCTATAAAGCAGTGAAAAGTTTCTAGTGCTTTACCAGCTTCAGCTGAAGTTGGAATTGGCCTGCACTCATTTTCTTGCATTTCTCGTTCATCGTCCTCTTGCATTTCGATGTCGCAAATATCATCGATATTTTGCATTTCAAATGTGGGAACATCTTTGTCAACGTTTTGCCACTATACCGTTGAAGGTTGTAACAGGTAAATTTAGTTCTTTTGCTATCTGCACCCTAGTTAAATGCGAGTTTTCATCAATTTTCGTAATAATGTTTCGTTTCTCAACCACATAAAGCTTTTTTTTTATGCCTTTAGACGCCATATTTCTAGCTACGCATTTCAACAATAAAACTAAACGTTTAACTCCACGTATGCGAGGTGCAACATTTGAGCCTAACTCTGACAGAATGACTAACTTTCAGTAGGTGTTTCCTTTCCCAGATTTTCCCCAGCCCCAAAGTTAAGGCAATTGTGATACAGAAAGGGCAGAGCAGAAGAAGTGGGGGAGTAAACATGACCCCCTGCTTTGACCGTGGGAAGCCAGCAGGGGCTTCGATTGCTACTTGTATGGGAAAACGTTTCCTCCCAATTTCTTTGACATGTACTTATCTTCTGCACGAGTTTCAAAATCGTATGTTCTTACTTAGAAACTTGTGACACTTACAACTTCTTAAGCGGGAAAACTTGAAACATCGTTACTTCTTAAGCGGGAAAACTTGAAACATCGTTACTTCTTAAGTGGGAAAAATTAACATTAGCACTATGGAAAAAAATTAGGATTCTTATAAAACTTCTTAAACGGGAAAACTTCTTAAGCGGGATCCACTGTATATACGAAGGTTGTACCGAAAGTAATGCAAACGTGGGCATAACTTTTTTATTAACTGACAGAAGTCGTTGAAATTGAACATGTTGGTAGAGTAACACTTTTTCTATACAAAGGTACTGCTCAACATACTGCCGTCCTAAGAAAGAAAGCAGTAACTCCAATTTCGAAGATTCAAGAAAAACCGCTTTAACATTTCTGCGGCTGGGCCACCAATTGAAATCTGATTTTCATCATGATAACAACACATGTTTGATGCAGAGTGACACACATTTCAATGTTATTGTATAAAAAAGTATTTTTTAAAACGATTTAGATAAAAAATGACAGTTATTGCTTTTCAGTGTAGTACATTGTCAGCATGTTAGTGGTAAATACTAAGCTTAATAGCAGTAAAGGCCTGTACTGCAATTTAGCTATGCATCACCAGGGTGAAACCAACTGTTGTGCAATAACATTTAATCAACACTGGCATGAAATGTTAAGATGAAAGGAGTATGTTTAATTATTATAAAACCTGGAATAAAATTGAAATAACAGCCATTGTATAAAATAATGTTCATGACCTAAAAGAAGTGGTCAAATGAAGATAAAATTAAAACAATGAACAAATGTCAGAAGTTGTTTTATTAATGCCAAATCCAGATAATGTGAGGGATAAATGATTGAATTATCATTGACCTTGAACGTGTGTTTTTATATGTGACAAACCTGTCGGAAATGCTATAAAACCCTTTTTAATATAAAGCGATAGTAAAGAAAATAATCTAAGAAAAAAAAAAAGCAAAAGTAATACAAAATCCTGTGTTAAATGTTTCTAAACAGTTGAGGCAAAAGCGTGCGAGGGTGCAAAAATTGCAATCACTCATCCAATTCCACTCGCAAGTCTGCAACATCATTATTGAGCAAGAGATTTCTCCAAAACTGACGCCTATTTTTTGGAATTAATGGTATTGAATGCTGCAAGATCATGTTTTTTCTCTGTTCCGTGATGCCTCTTGAAGTTGCGATGGTTGGTGGTTTTCCAAAATTCCTACTGATGGCCTTGAGTTTAAAAAATTAAAAACGTAGAAAACATCTGCGGTAAAGCTGGCTCTGTAGGCCAATGTGTACTTTCCTTGCTCGGCGACAACTTCTACCATGTCCTTTAAATACGGTCTGGGACTGATGCGATTATTCTTATATGAAGATGAATTATCCAGCCCAACAAAAAAGTCTTCTTGCTTCATCTCCTTAACATCAACTTTTCCAGAATTCAATGTTTGCACAAAACTACTGAAATCGGCGAAATCGTATACTTTCTTCTTTCTTTGAAGAGAAAGTTCAACTTGGTGGTGGAAACTGTCGGCGGACATAAAAGTATGACCAGCCTGGAAGTATAGAGTTATCGACTGTGCTGCTATTTCATCCGAGTTAATAATATAAACCAAGTAAGAAAACAGGGTCCAGTTTTTATTTTGACCAGTGCAATTGTCCAGCCAAAGAATGATGTTTTGAGAATCGCGCATGTGTAGCAGAAATGCGTGAAACATGCTTATGAGGTCCTCTTTTTCTGTTCAGAAACACATTCATGCCACAGGCATGCAAAGGTTTTCAGCTTCTGTTTTTTCCCCACTGGTACAAAGCTCTCGTTAAATTTAACGATAATTCTTTGGCAAAAAAAATTACCCTTTTGAACATGTCAATCCGTGGTAGCATAATTATCTTTTCAAGATCAGCTCAGAAGCACACAGTATTTGGCCCTTTATCATCGGTATCACACCTGTACTTTTCACGAGCCTCTTTAGCTTTAGTTTTATGTACTCTCCAAGCATTGCAAGTCGTGCAATCAGAGGATAAGGAATTCGCGTCGCGTGCTGGATTATGCAGCTTGAAACTCTCGCATTGCTGGCACTCTTCATAGCTGAGGGATGTAAAAGAAATGTTTAAGTCTTTTGACACAACTTTTCTGTAGAGTTCATAGGAACACTTCACGTCAGGATGTGTTTTAGTGAAATCCTCGTGCATCCTTTTTATAGTTATGTCACTCGGCAAATACCTTTTATTCGGAGCATGTTCCCTCCTGTAATGGGATACAGTCAGTGAGAACAATTCAACATGATTTTTAATCAGCTCTGTATCAGTCTTTGGTGTTTTCTGATTTTTACTTCTCCCATCACTTGCAGGAGAAATTGCTGACCCACCGTCATTGCAAAAAACATTGGTGATAATCTGGTCATTCTTTCTTTCATATCCCAGCATAATGAGATAAAATGTTTTGCATTATTTCCCCATTTTCCCCATTTTCGTTTTTTAGGAAATATCTAAGTGACCTTGTACGCTTACTGTTTTCACTTTTCGTACACCTTCGTTTAATGTCTTCAGCAGATACACCAGAAGAGACAAAAATCCACCTTTCCTGCCAATTCAAAGACCATTACTGATTATTAATAGCATTGCGACGGTCATCGGATATTTTTTCATTGCACATGAATCTGCAGTTTTCACAACAAGCCCGAACACCATGATTTCTTCTTTCTTGCATTAATTTATCTTGTTTTCTTTCTTTCAAACTTTTCTCATATTTTCTTCTTTTTCGAATTTCTCCCTTTTTAGTACATTCTTAATTTGTTGTGATTCTGCAAGAATTGGCGGTTATTTCTGCTTCATGTCCTTTTCTGGCCGAGTTGAAGAATCTTGTGACTTGTCAAACTTTGTTTTCATCTTTTTGGGTGCTGGCTTCGGATTGTCAGGAGCAACATTACATTCCTCCAAAATTTTGCTTCGTAACAAATCTGGGTCATTAAACGAATCATGTGACTGTGGAAAATCATTATCAGCTGAAGTTTGATATTCTTTGTCATCAAATCTACTAAATGATATGTCCAAAAGTTCAACTTCAGCATCTTCTTGCTCAGATAATTGCTGATGCTCCTCGTCAGTAGCGCATGAATAATTTGTGTTGATCGACATGTTTATCACGTCAGACTGCAGTTGCAGCAGTTCACTACCAACACTCTGATTTAATTCAAGCTGCGCGAGTTCGACCATTTCTTTGCCACTGTAAAAGGCCATTGCGACGCATAGTAAACTCTTTCACATCTCAGCGCAGGGACTGAACATACGACAAATGGAAAAAACAAGTTAGCGTAAGAGGATATATTTCTACATATTATTTTTACATAGCATATATCTACTCACAAACAAAACACAGAATCATTCGCCTCCAATTCGTTGAGCTGCCGTCAGCAATTAACGAACCTCGACAAGAATTAATGGACAAAATCAAAATGGCGCAGACAGAGCAAATGGTTAAAAATGCGGATTCTGTAAAAACATACGATGGTCTAATGCGTCTAATAACAGTTTGAATGAGGGATAGTTCATACCTCTTTACAGAAGTTTCTTGAGTCACACAATCACCAGCTTTTATAGCCTAAAACGACTGTCACACACACCAGAAAGAATGAAAAGTAATTATTAATCACTGTTCTGTAAAACTCACTGTGATAACAACAAATGCACAACGGTGTAATCAAACTACTGCGTCGTAATAAAACATCCCTAGCGTTCCAAGGTCGTCGTGGGACTCATCTTAACTAAAATGCAGTGGATCCCACAAACGTGGGAGATACTGCATTCAAGCTTAGTATCGTCCGCTCGTGCAGGGAGCAAGCAGTCTCATCCTACACTACCAAGCAGTAAATCCCACATTCATTGGATGTACTATGTTCAAGCTTAGTGAACGTGCTAACTGTTTTCTAGCTACGTTCTCAGCTGTTTCAGTGACACATACTGCAAATGTCGTAGACGATTTCGATAGGAACAAGGTCTTGTACTTCATTCTAGCGTTGTAGGATGTTAGATTTAATGATATAGAACCTGCTGCATGCGTTAACTCCAAATGGCCAAAATTGGAGTTACTACTTTCTTGCTTAGGACGGCAGCATAGTCTCCATCACAAGCAATGCATTTGCGCCATCATTGAACCCAACTCTCGAGTCCTCTTTGAAAAAATTCAGGTGTGAACTGTTGTACCCACTTCTTCACAGCCACTTTCACCTCATCTGTGTCATCAAATCGTGCTCCCCGGAGACTGTCCTTCAATGGAACGAACAGGTGGAAGTCAGAGGGCACCAGATCTGGGCTGTATGGTGGATGGGAGACCACCAACCAGCCTAATTTGCTGATTGCCTGATTTGTTGCCAAATATGTATGTGGTCTCGCATTGTCATGGTGAATGTGGGTCCTTTTCAGATTCTTGTTCAGTCTCTTCCTCCTTATAGTTTCTCTAAGCTTCTTGAGTGTCTCAGTGTACCACCCGCTAATCATGGTATGGCCATGTTCCAAAAAATCAAGGAGAATGAACCCCTGTCATCCCAAAAAACAATCAACATGGCTTTCTGTGCTGATTGCTCACTCTTGAACTTCTTAGGCCTTGGTAAAGAGGTGTGACACCGTTCCATAGATTGATTCTTCGTTTCCAGATCATAAAGATACACCCACATTCCAATCCCCTGTCACCAGATCAGAAAAAAATGCCTTCATTGGCTTCAAACGCTTCCAGCAGATCAGAGCAGACTTCCACTCTTCTCTCCGTAAAATCGGGTGTCAACTGCCAAGGTACCCACTAATTCGGTATCAACTGCCAAGGCACCCACAAGGTACCATGGTGGAAGACTTAGAGTATCAGAGTACACTTTCTGATACTGTAAGTCTTCCACCATCTTTTGTATGGCATTGTGACTACAGTCCAGTTGTGCAACATGCTCACAGAATGTGACTCGTTTCTCCGCTCGAATCAATTCATCCACACACTGATTATTCGTGTCAGTGTGTCACAGATGATGGTCTCCCACTGTGTGGTTTGTCTTTAATGCTGGTTTCCCCTTTAAATTTCTTCATCCATTTGTGCACACTGCTCTTGTCAACAGTGTCATCTTTGTAAACATTCTGTAGCCTTCTGTTGATGTCAGACAGCCTGCAGCCTTCCTTCGTCAAGAACTCAATGACGGTACGTTGCTTCTGCTTGGAATCCATTATTTACTTACAATGAAGAATAAGGGTTACTATAGAGAAAGAGTTACTCTACCAACATGTGCAATTTGAACAACCTCAGTCAGATTCTTCTGTCAGTTAATAAAAAAGTCAGTTAATAAAAAAAGTTAGTTAATAAAAAAGTTATGCCCACTTTTGTATTACTTTTGGTACAACCCTCGTATCATCATCTACAGAATTTTTTTGTCATACTACACACACACACACATACACACACCCACACACACACACACACAAGCATATATCTGAAATATTTTGCGAAATCTTCCTAATTGATTTGCTTTAAATAGAATCCCATTT
Source organism: Macrothele yani (assembly GCA_039090855.1). Classification (NCBI taxonomy): domain Eukaryota; kingdom Metazoa; phylum Arthropoda; class Arachnida; order Araneae; family Macrothelidae; genus Macrothele; species Macrothele yani. The sequence continues at coordinate 64,987,551 of CM076990.1, read as the reverse complement.
TATCACTATCTTTTTACTTGTATCTTGCGTGTTTTAAATCACTGATTTTAAATTTGCTACATTACTGTTAAATTTAAGATTGAATGGCTGTTTCATCAATATTATTTAAGATGGAAATATAATTTATTAATTTCATTTAAAACCCAGCAAGATTCAAGGTTTCCAGGTTTTGATTTTCTAGCACATGTTCAGGGAGACTAATTAACATTTGATTTTGCTGGTGGCTGTGGAAGTTTTAACATGTTTTTCAAATGGCTGTTTCCAATTCACCATACAGTTGGAAACAAGAAAAATCACTTAAGTTATTGTTTTAGTGTGTGTACGGACTGTTTTCTCTACCCTATCGTGAAAGGCATAGCAACAGTCATTCAAAAGTGCCCACCCCCCTTCTTTTTTGCTTTGTTTTTGAATCAAACAGGTGAAAAATAAAAATTGTAAGCTTCTTTGTTGGTACTTGTGCCTTTTTCTAATGATACTTATGGAGAACTTACCAAATGTTTATGAACAATGAAAAATACAAGGCCTGATGAAAATGTATCTCATACCCCCCCCAAACTAAGCAGCACAGTGCCAAAACTCAGCAGTGTTTGACCTTGGACTTTAGTGCCGAGCAGCAGAGTAACAGAATGTAGACATACACTTTCAATTACTGTAGCAGAATGTAGACATACGTTTCCAAATTCTTAGCAGATTTTGCAGGTAGTTTTTGCTTGTGGATTACAAAAAAATAAAAATGTTATTTACAGCAATTATAATACTTACTCTAGACTTTACTCAGTTTTATGTACTTAATTCAATTTTAACTTGAAGGACTTTCAATTATGTTTCGCATCTTCTGAGATCTTTTGTTTTTACAGACATTTCTGACTTCTAGATTTTATCAAGGCTTGTTCTCAATGTATAGGAACTGTATCAAAAGTTTCATTTACGCAGAAAAAATTAAATTTTTTTGCCAGGTTCCTCTTGCAGTTGCCATTTATTAAATTAAAATCTTTTCCTTATGCATTTTGTAAGTCTACTACTATATTTGAATTAAGTTGTCAAAAATGCTATTTATAAATTTTGAAGGTTCATTAATGGAACTGTTTTTTTAGATATAAAAACATTCTTTAACTAGTTTCTTGTTTTTATGAGGTTTGTAGTCCAATATTTTTGCCATCAAGGTTCATTTCACACACATTGCTGCATATTCAATTGTAATGCACTTATTTTGTCTTTATTGGAATTTGTAATGTTCTAATAATTATTTGTTTAATTAATTTTTCTATAAATTATTTTATTCTATTGTTATCGTGGTTCACAATTCACAGGTTTGCAGCAAGTTTTCTGTTTCGATGGTTGTGTACGCAGATACATTTTATTTTTGTACAACTCTGCCTAGCAGTGAATATTTGCCATTGTAAATCCTGTGCCCATTGCATTCTTGTTGACCTCCTCTGTGTCATGAAATCTTCTCCCCTTCAAAGTCATTTTCAACTACAGAAACAGTCACAAGGAGCCATGCCTGGAGGGTATGTGGCTTGCCTCACTTATGGGATCCAGTGTTTGGCCATAAAAGTGTAAATGAGGTGAGATGAAAGAGCAGAGCATTATCATGGTGCAGCTGCCAGTCATCTTTCTGCCACAGCATAGGTCTATTTCACCACACTGTATCTCATAGACAACAGAAAATTGCCTAGTAGTACTTCTTGTTTACAGTTTATTTATGTCATACACTTTCTCTATCACTTTGAGGTTCCTGCTCATGAAGGGCCTTCCTGAATACTCATCACTCTCAAAAGACATCCACCTTTGAAGTGCTGATACCATTTCTTGATTTGTGTTGCAGCCATAGCTTTATCACCAAAAGCCTTTCTAATCATTTGAATTGTTTCAGCTGATGTGTGGCCGAGTTTGTGTCAAAATTTGATGTAGATTCTCTGCTCAACTCACCCATTCATTGCGACTCGAGACATAAATGCAACTGGCATAGAGTTCACAGTACCAAGTCTTTACTGCCAGACATCAAATGAGCCAGCTAACAGCATGACAAAATTTAACTCACATGCACAAAAGTACAAGGTAGCAGCACCCCACAGAGTATCTGCAACATGCTCTTTTTAGTTTAGGAGAAAAAATGTGATTGGGTACTTTTTGATCAGACCTTGAATGTGATTAAAGTAAGGAGGTACTTTAAAGAGATCAAATGCTGTCTTCAGAAATGCAACATATATGTTCTATAATAATTTGTGGTTGCTGTGCAAAGATAGAGTTCCTTAGTGATTAATAGTTCAAAAATGATTTAAAAAAAATTACTGTGCTTGACATGGTGTTCAGCTATCTAGAATTTTATGTGCCATAAGATCAATTAAAAAACCATATATATATATATATATATATACTATAAAGATACCTAAGCAAAAAAATACATATATAATTTTGACTCACACCTAGTACAACATAGAAAAGGTTATGTATCTACCTGTGTGAGTAAAAGGAGAAAATAAAAAAAATAAAATAAAACAACTGAATGTAGAAGTTGTCGAGAATACTGAGCCTTGGCTTTATCAAGGACCAGCAAAAACTCTGCATTTTCTCACTTCCACAAAGACCTAGTTGGAAATGGGTTTCTGCAAGGCCATAGATGCAAGTAACATTCCCACCTAAAATAGTTTAAAAAATATATATATAAGTCATGTCCTCCGTAGAGTAGCATGACCTAGCACTAGTTAAAAATTTCGCTTGCATCCATTAACCTTCATGGCCCGACCCATGCTCTTCATCTGTTACTATTAAACAGAGAGAAGAAGATTAAAGAGAACTCAAGCTGTGAGAGTGACATAATAAATAGAAATGATTTTCAGCTATAACGAAATTCCAAGTTCGTTTGAGAGAGAATTTAAACCTGAAAAACAAATTTTACATTGCAATTAAAAAAGGAAATGTTAATTTATAACGAACAGATTTTTGAAAGAAAACTTGAGTCTAAAACCCCCTACTCTACAACTTATGACAGCACGAAAACGAGAATAAGTTAAAGATAATAATTAACTAAAGAAAACTTTGTGAAAGTTATATACCTTAAACAGTTAGTTGCAATATGTACAAAGTATTTCAGCAGTGCTTTAAGTGCATAATTAATTAGTTATTAAGAACTTAACTACTTTGAAAAAACAGCGCATAGACAGCGCATAGAAAAGGAACAAGCTTAGCCATCTTCTGTTCCTAGGTACCACAAAAGACGCTCAAAGTTACAAAGAAAAGTAAGAGTTAAAACCCGCATAAATGTTAACAGACAAACCAATGCTTAAAAGCTGAAAAGCTAAAAAACGACAGAGAAAAGGTACATGAAGTACAAACATTGAACTTATAAAACCTAGAACCCAAAAACAAGGAAGAGAGCTTACCTCTTGTGTTACAAAAACTTTTCTCCTCACAAGAGGAGAACAAGGCTGACCTCTTCCGCCACTCCCTAGACGCTGGGGGGCAGTGAGGGTGGGGCTGATGGCCTCCTCATACAGCAAGAAACCAACGCGCGGAGATTTTAACCAGAGAAAAAAATATATAAACTTAAGACTGTGGATCTGTATGATCAAAATGAGCAGAATTAACTCTCCAGAATACATGAGAAATATTATAAAATACACGAGCAGTTTATTTAATAATCTTTGCATGTATTAAATCACCTTAGTGAGCTTCTATAGATTAATCAGAATCTTATTAATTTTAATGTTGGTTTTACTATTTTTAGTATAGCTATCCTAGTGATGAATAACTAGTTTTCTTTTTTATTTGTTTTTATTTTCTTTTATAAACAGATTTTTAAGCTTTTTTGTGATTTTGTTTATATTATTTAATTTTTTTGTTTTAATAGGACCGTCATATCCATAGCACTAAGGTTCCTTTAGGTAGTTAATAGGCATCCTCTAGCCAACTTCCTTACGGCTTTGATTGGTCAGAATCATATTATTAACTGTGTAGAAAATTAAAGCAGATCTGCCAACCTTACTCTATTATTCAGAATAATTTTTCTTAAAGTTCTTTTGATGAAAGAAGAAGGAATTTCGTTCTCTAGAAAACTTTCTAATAGTTAAACTTAACCAATTTGTTGATGTAGGAACTTGGAACTCTTATCTCAATTGCTGCATAAAAAATAACCATATCTTATATAATAATACTCTCTATAAGCAAGTGAACGGTATTCCAATGGGAACATCAACGTCCACGAATATCGCTAATCTATTCCTGTTCTTTAAGGAATATAAATTCATTAAAAATCACCCCACCTGCTCAGATAACTACCTTTACACTTTTAGATATATTGATGATCTGCTGTGTATCAATAATTCCGAAGTTATAGAGAGTGATTTTGATAATATCTATCCTAGCTCTCTTAACTTATGTAAAACCAACCACAGTAATCAGGAACTTGAGTTCCTAGACTTAAGCATTAAGCTCAACAGAGGTAACCCATCTATTAGCCTCTTTGATAAAAGAGTTAATTTTCCTTTCAAAGTAATTAAATATCTACACTGGAATAATAACCTTTCAACCAAAGTAATTGAGAATGTACTAATTTCTCAGGTCCTAAGAATTTCAAGAATTTGCAGCAACAATTTGGACTTCAATTACCACATTAATATACTATTAGAAAGTTTTCTAGAGAACGAAATTCCTTCTTCTTTCATCAAAAGAACTTTAAGAAAAATTATTCTGAATAATAGAGTAAGGTTGGCAGATCTGCTTTAATTTTCTACACAGTTAATAATATGATTCTGACCAATCAAAGCCGTAAGGAAGTTGGCTAGAGGATGCCTATTAACTACCTAAAGGAACCTTAGTGCTATGGATATGACGGTCCTATTAAAACAAAAAAATTAAATAATATAAACAAAATCACAAAAAAAGCTTAAAAATCTGTTTATAAAAGAAAATAAAAACAAATAAAAAGAAAACTAGTTATTCATCACTAGGATAGCTATACTAAAAATAGTAAAACCAACATTAAAATTAATAAGATTCTGATTAATCTATAGAAGCTCACTAAGGTGATTTAATACATGCAAAGATTATTAAATAAACTGCTCGTGTATTTTATAATATTTCTCATGTATTCTGGAGAGTTAATTCTGCTCATTCTGATCATACAGATCCACAGTCTTAAGTTTATATATTTTTTTCTCTGGTTAAAATCTCCGCGCGTTGGTTTCTTGCTGTATGAGGAGGCCATCAGCCCCACCCTCACTGCCCCCCAGCGTCTAGGGAGTGGTGGAAGAGGTCAGCCTTGTTCTCCTCTTGTGAGGAGAAAAGTTTTTGTAACACAAGAGGTAAGCTCTCTTCCTTGTTTTTGGGTTCTAGGTTTTATAAGTTCAATGTTTGTACTTCATGTACCTTTTCTCTGTCGTTTTTTAGCTTTTCAGCTTTTAAGCATTGGTTTGTCTGTTAACATTTATGCGGGTTTTAACTCTTACTTTTCTTTGTAACTTTGAGCGTCTTTTGTGGTACCTAGGAACAGAAGATGGCTAAGCTTGTTCCTTTTCTATGCGCTGTTTTTTCAAAGTAGTTAAGTTCTTAATAACTAATTAATTATGCACTTAAAGCACTGCTGAAATACTTTGTACATATTGCAACTAACTGTTTAAGGTATATAACTTTCACAAAGTTTTCTTTAGTTAATTATTATCTTTAACTTATTCTCGTTTTCGTGCTGTCATAAGTTGTAGAGTAGGGGGTTTTAGACTCAAGTTTTCTTTCAAAAATCTGTTCGTTATAAATTAACATTTCCTTTTTAATTGCAATGTAAAATTTGTTTTTCAGGTTTAAATTCTCTCTCAAACGAACTTGGAATTTCGTTATAGCTGAAAATCATTTCTATTTATTATGTCACTCTCACAGCTTGAGTTCTCTTTAATCTTCTTCTCTCTGTTTAATAGTAACAGATGAAGAGCATGGGTCGGGCCATGAAGGTTAATGGATGCAAGCGAAATTTTTAACTAGTGCTAGGTCATGCTACTCTACGGAGGACATGACTTATATATATATTTTTTAAACTATTTTAGGTGGGAATGTTACTTGCATCTATGGCCTTGCAGAAACCCATTTCCAACTAGGTCTTTGTGGAAGTGAGAAAATGCAGAGTTTTTGCTGGTCCTTGATAAAGCCAAGGCTCATATTCTCGACAACTTCTACATTCAGTTGTTTTATTTTATTTTTTTTATTTTCTCCTTTTACTCACACAGGTAGATACATAACCTTTTCTATGTTGTACTAGGTGTGAGTCAAAATTATATATGTATTTTTTTGCTTAGGTATCTTTATAGTATGTGAATTCTGAATTTTCAAAACTGCTGCGTTGCTGCTTTTGATTTTCAGGTTATTTTGCACCCTTCGTTTTAAATTCTAAAATTTTTTCCTTAGTCTTCAGTTTTGCTCTTAAGTATATATATATATATATATATAAGGTAGCATCTATGGGGATAACTTCCATATGTAAGCTCTGGAAGGATAGAATTTTTCTTTAGATCCCCAAAAAAGAGACTAAACTGCAGAGCTTGTAGGTGTTGAAATGATCTGTAACTTTCAAGAGATTAAAATAAGATGTTATTGGTGATCACTTACGTTGGATGAGATAGTGAATTAAAATTAGGGCTTCTTTCCCAGTCTCCTTGATACTTGCCCTGTAATTATATTAGTAATCATGTGATGGTGATCATATTAATGGGGATGCTTTTGAGTTTTGTTAAAAATTTACTATAATTTTAGTAGTGACTAATAGTTTTTTTTTTTGTGTGTGTGGCAATTACCATATAAATTTATTATCATTGTTCAGTGAATTATTAAACAAGATGTTCTTCTGAGCTGTGTGTGATGTGTACATTTTAGGATTATAAAAACAAGTATATGCATTTTGTAATGCCCCATTGAAATACATATTTATATATATATTTTATAAATATAGGTTTGATGGGTGGATAGTTTGTAAAGAGTTCAAAGAAACATTGCTGGTTGCATGGGACGAGGAACAAGAAAATATCAGAAGAAGGGAACAAGAAGTATGTTCTTTCAAATTGGCTTATGTTATTACATTAAATTACTTGGTGATTCAACATTTGTGCAAATGCTTTTGTTTCCATGGAATGTTCTAAAAAGTATTTTTTATGGTATTTAATGGATCCTAAAAAATAGTAAATATTTTTAATTATTTTGCATTCTAGTTAAATCAATTTCATCTATCTTTATCTGATTTCATGTATCATTCTGATTGCATTTAACTAGCGTGTCCACATTCTGGAAAGTCAGGGGAAATCAGGGAAAGTCAGGGAAATGAAAATTGGTCAGGGATAGTCAGGGAAATGCCTGAAATGTTGGTTAAAGTCAGAGAAAATCAGTGATATTTTAAAAAAAAGTCAGGGAAATTTCAATCACAGTTAGACTACAACTAGTTTTAACCCGGCGTCGGGGAGTGACTCCCTTATCACCCAACACACTTGCAGTTGGTGTTGCAGACAGTCATTAACTTCCCCTTCCTACTAATGTAACCTTGTATTTCCTACCTGTTATTGTAAGTTGTGTTACATTACTTGTTAACATTTCTCTTTTTGTTTGAGGTCAAAGGAGTAGAAGAAAATTTGTGATATAAGTTATACCTTGTTAAAAGGCAATTAAGACTGCAGCAATGTCAGAGTGTTGTTTGTTTAATGAACAATGGTTGGACGAACAATTAAATCCTGAGTTTTCTGGTTGGATAGCTGCTGTGAACGGCGACAATGAATCAGAATTTTGTAAAGTGTGCTCTAAAACTTTCACGCTTAGCAACATGGGGTGTCGGGTAGTCTCCAGCCACGGAAATGGCCCTAATCATTTGAAAAACATCCATACTAAAACGTCTCGGCTCAGTCTTGCTTCTTTCACTTTCTCTGTGAAAAAGATTTCTCTTTGTAATAACGAACTCTTGCCATCAACAAGCTCAGAAAATGTGGAATCTGTACTTCTAGAAAATATTAAGTCTAATGACTCAAATACTTATGTTGTGAAAAATAATGTGAAGCCCAATGACCTTAATGCTTATGTAGTGGAAGATGATATAACAAAGTCGGAAATAATATGGGCCATGGAAGTGTTGTCCAAGTGAATGTCTCTGAACTCTTGTGCACAGATTAACAAAACATTTCAGTTAATGTTTCCTGACAGTGCGATAGCTTCAAAATTTACTTTAGGCAAAAGCAAAGCATCTTATGTGATAAACCATGGATTGGCACCACATTTCAAAGAATGTTTAATGGACGATCTGAAGCAGTGCACTGACTTTGTGATTTGTTTTGATGAATCACTAAACAAAATTGCTCAGCATGGGCAAATGGATCAGTTTGTTCATTATTTGGACGTCAATCTGCAAAAAGTTTCCACTAGATACTTAAGTAGTGTGTTTTTAGGACGGGCAACAGCTAATGACCTTTTAGAAAAATTCATTAAAGGTGCACCTCTTCCCTTGGATAACATGCTACAAGTGTCAATGGATGGACCTAACATTAATCTCAGCTTTCTTCAGAAAGCTGAAAGATTAACTTAGAACTGAAAATCCAGATGGTAAATTATTAGTTGGCATTGGAGTATGTGGTCTTCACGTGGTCAAATGGAGCTATGAAAACTGGACTTGAAGCAGTAAAATGGGATATACACCACTTTCTGCGTAACTTGTACTACTTTTAAAAGATAGTCCTGCTCGCCGTGCAGATTATACTATGGTTACTGGATGTAAAGGTTTCCCTTTGAAATTTTGCTCTGTAAGATGGTTGGAAAATGTTAATTGTTTGACTAGGGCATTGCTTGTCTATGATCATATCAAGAAATATGTTCAAGAATCATCGGTTTCCAGCAAACAGCATATTTCTTGCAGAATTCATGGAAAGTCTACTGTTGAAATGCAAATTGGCTGCATTTAGAACTATAGCTTCAGAGTGTGAATCTTTTTGAGAAGGTTCCAGAGCCCAAAGCCTTTCATTCCTTTCTTACACACTGATTTGCTGGATATGATGAAAAATTTGATGGCATGAAGCTTGAAGCCTGACAAATTAAGTGAAGCTGATAGTGTCTCAAAACTGTTAACTTTAGATGTATCAGAAAGTGAAAATCTTCTCTCAATTGAGAAAGTTGATATTGGATTTAGAGCTAAAAAGCTATTAAAAGAAGTGAAGTGCTCAGAAAGGGAGAAATTAGAGTTTAGGCTTGAATTTTGGAAACTTGTGACCAGTATGATTGAAAAACTTCGTGAGAAAAGCCCACTAAAATTTAAGTTTGTCCGTGGGGTAACTTGTTTGGACCCAAATATTATAGTGCAGCAGCCGAGTCTAGGCAAGAAGAGAGTGGAAATTGTGCTCAAAGTTTTACTTAGTGCAAACAGGATTTCAGATGACTGTGCTGAAAAAGCTAATAAACAGTACGCTTCATTGTGTGTGTAGAAGCTCAATCTGCTTTAAAGTCTCAGTTTGATGAATTTTTAGACAGTCATGATGATTCCATTGGATTAGACAAATTTTACAGTGCTCTACTTGACAACCAAAAACAATTCAGTGAACTTTGGGATGTAATAAAAATTTGTCTCATTATGTCTAATGGAAAAATGCTTCAGTGGAAGGTGGATTTTCTGTCAATAAGTCTCTTCTTCTGGAAAATCTCCTGGAAGAATCCCTGATTTGTCAGAGAACAGTTTTTGATGCCATTAAAAATGTGGGAGGAGTAGAACACATTGCCATCAATAGAAGGCTTCTTCTTTCTGTAAGAGCCTCCAGATGAAGATATCAGGACTATCTTGAGAAAAAGTGTTCTTCAAAACGAAGAAGAAAGAAAACTGAAGGAAAAAAGACAAAGAGTACGGAAGGAACTAGAGTTGGAAGAAGCAGCATTGCAGGCGAAGATTTCAGATTGGGAAAAGAAGAAAAGTGGTGTATAATATAAAAACAGTGACTGTGTTCCTACTGTAATATTTTTATAGTAACTGTTCTGAATATTGTGTATGGGTTTGTTTGAGTGTTTCTTCAATAAATGTAAAACAATGAAAAAAAGAGTAAACTTAAAATTAAAAAGGTGTGAGTTGGACGGCTATGGGAAAGGTGGAGGCCGATTAAAAAATAAATAAATAATGAAATGAATCAGTTATTTGGGAAACTTTATACGTCAAACGGAAACACTTTTAAATAATATAAGTTTCTCAATTATTCAATTCAATTTTATTTGTGTAAGGTCAGGGAAATCAGGTTTGATAATTCTGTGGACACCCTGATTTAACACAAAAATCTGTTTTTTTAATCATGTTAAGCACATATGAGCTAGTATTTTTTTGTTTTCAGAGTGTCATAAAATATATTATGCAGTTATTCACAAATTCCTTTGTTTCCACTGAGTTGCAGGATAGGCAGACACTGACCATTCATTCAGTCATTCATCAGTTTTAGGGAACTCTGCCCATTATTACAGAAAACTGATTCATGCATGTTGTGATTTGCACTCACAACTGGCCAAATCATTAATATAAACTAATGAAGTGCAAGGGCATCGTTGTAAAGTGCAAAGCGTAATATACACATCGTTGAAAATTTTTTTTAAATGTAGCGGAACCTGAAGAAGGTATCCTTCACCCCCTTTCCCCCAGTCACTTTACTAGTACATATATTTGGGCTTCCATACTATAAAACTTTGAAAATAAAAACTACAGTAAGGTTGGAAGATGGTGGTTACCAGATCCATAATCTCATATTCATTGATGCTTTTTTTTTTTTATAATTGATTTTTGGATATTAATTGAATGCAAAGAGAAGAAGCAAAGTTGCAGTTTTGGGGTGAACAAAAAGTTTTAAATTGTCATGATAATGAAATGCAAAATGATTTATGAATGACACAATTAGTTTGTATTATTCCATTGTGTTCAATGGAATTGTTCTCCAAAGTTAATGTGACCAGAGAAATGTCAAAATTTCCAAATATGGACATCAATTTTTTTTAATCTTCAAAAAAAAATAATGCTTAATTTTTTCATAACAAGTGGATAGAGCTCTTTTTGCAGCGATGTGATCTCAGTTTTGACTCTTGCTAAAAAAACTGTTGGCGATGTCCGACATTTCATTATATATTTTGTGCGCGGAAATTCACTGTTTTTTTAAATAAAGTGAGCTATCCGGAAATATACGGCGCATGAACCTCAAGCTGCTCCAGATTTTCTTTTAAATCCCTATCCTGACAATACCCAGTGATTTTATCCACAATACAACTGCCACTGTGGTCTTTTACTTTTTCAAAAAACTCTGCGTAGTCTTCTAAATGTTTGCAGTGAAAAAGCACGGCCTCAAACCAACTATTCCACCTAAGTCGACCCCCCCCTCCCCCCACTTTCAGAGGAAAAAATCGTAAGAAATCGGAAACTCGCATATAAGTCGATCCCGGAATGAGAAAAAAAAATTTCAATGAATTTATTCAAAAACATTTGAAAACGAAAAAAATATATATATATGTAATACTAAATTTAATTTGCATACCCAAAAACTTCATCGGAACCCTTCAAAATCCGATTCCGAGTCAGACTCGCCAAACAGTTCAAAAAAGTCTTTCTCCGTCATCGGCGCGTCATCATAAACATCAGTATTGCCATCTATGCCTGTGTCATCAGAATCACTGTCATCATCACTCATAAAAATCTCATCATCCTCTGTGCCATCAAGTTTGTTACTAATGCAATATTTCTTGAATGATTTCACGACCATTTCCGAAGGTATCGCATCCCAAGCATCCTTGACCCATCGCGCAATCAAAACGATATCCGGCTTCTTTAGATTTCCGCCCTTGGTTTCAGTCGGCAAATCGGAACTTATCCAATCTGCCCAATACCTCCGCACATTGTCCTTGAAGGGCTTATTAAGGCAGACATCTAGTGGTTGAAGAACAGATGTCAACCCACCTGGGATGACAGCAAGAGTTGTTTTTGAATTTTCTGCAGTTTTTTTCACTTCTGCACAACGGTGTGCAACAAACATATCCCACACCAAAAGAGAAGGTTTCCTCAAAAGTGCATCTGGCCTTTTGATCCACACATTCTTTAACCAGTCAATTGTTCCGGATTCGTTCATCCATCCTTTTTCATGGGCACGAACGAGCACACCAGATGGAAAGACAACGCTTTTTGGCAGAGTTTTGCGTTTGAAAATAATTACCGGAGGTAGCTTACTGACGTCGGCCAAACAGGAAAGATCAACCATGAAACTGGATTTTTCGTGGCCAGTCGTTTTGATCAAGATATTTTTTTCGCCCTTTTGGTTCACCGTCTTATTTCCAGGAAGGTCGAAACACATGGCGGTTTTATCCATGTTCCCTATTTGGGAAAGTTCTAAAGCAGTCTCTTTTCTCTTTTGAATTACATACTTTTGAAATTCCATTATCTTTGCTTCGAGGTCACGAGGTAACTTTTATGCAATTTTGGTGCGCTGGCGTAGACACAACCCATAGCGGTTCATGAACCTTGTGCACCAACACGAAAAGTGTTAATTGCGGCTGCAAACTTTTCATCTTTTGCGAGCTTCATTGCTCGCAAACGTATACCAGTTCGCGTTACAATGTAACCATTTTGTCTGCAGCCCACAATCCAATCATTCAAGACTCTTTCCAGCTCTGGGAAAGATGTCGTTCCACGGCGCAGCGCCTTTTGCGATTTTCACCAAGTCCGTTTTTTTTTTTATGCCAATCTTGAATCAGTTTTTCGTTAATGCTAAATTGACGTGAAGCAGCACAGTTGTTAGTATTTTCTACAAAAGAAACCACTTTCAACTTGAATCCTGCGTTATAGGACATCCGTTTCTTTACACAATCCATGTCACCCATAATAGGAGAAGCGAGACACATGCGAAGAAGAAAAACACGTGCGATTAAGAACAAGCAACACCTAATACTGGCTGTCGCATGGCTCCGTTACATCGAAGGTCAGCGCAATCAACTGGTAGTCGGAAGGGCGGAGCTTTCTATGCGCGGCTGTGGATATGCAAAGCCAGGAGAGAGGAGACTTTTCAAAGTGCGGAGAAATTTGGAGGGTCGCGATTTCGTAATTCTACCACATCAGTGTTTTTTCTTTCTTTCTTTCTTTTTTTTTCTTTTGGAGGGTTGTGATTTCGTAATTAATACCGCATCGGCATTTTTATTTCTTTTGGGATGGATTGCCTTTTGCCTCACGGGAAGAACTTTTGGACTTACGATTTTTTTAGACCCCGGGTATAAGTCGACCCCATTACTTTGAAGCTCTCATTTTGTCCCAAATTTCTCGACTTATACGCGAGTATATAATTTATGAGCTTGCCACGTTCAAGTTTAGTGTTGAGGTGCATCTTACATCTCACCAATCTATGGTCACTACCTGTGTTGAACTTGTTTAGCACACTGCAGTCTTCTATGACGAATTTTTGTTACACATAATAAAATCAATTTCGCTTGTCGTCCCATTTGGATGTCTCCATGTCCATTTCCTGTGTGGCTTTTTCTTGAAAAAAGGAGTTCAAGATAGAAAAACCCTTCTGCCTCTGCAAACTCATCGAGAGTATTTCCAGAAACCAGCGTGGAAATACTCTCGTTGAGTTTGCAGAGGCAGAAGGGGTTTTCATCTTGAACTCCTTCTTCAAGAAAAAAGCCTACACAGGAAATGGACATGGAGACATCCAAATGGGACGACAAGTGAAATTGATTTTATTATATGTGTAACAAAAAATTCGTCATAGAAGACTGCAGTGTGCTAAACAAGTTCAACACAGGTAGTGACCATAGATTGGTGAGATGTAAGATGCACCTCAACACTAAACTTGAACGTGGCAAGCTCATAAGACAAACAAAATCTATTGACATAACCAACCTTAAAAACACCATAATACCTTCAAGTTGGAACTAAAGAACAGGTTCTCTGCTTTAGAAGGCCTAGCATCGGAAGAAGTGGACATCTCTGAAGTTAACAGAAAAGTAACCAAAGCTCTTATGGAAACAGCAACAAAATTAGCTGGGTCTAAGAACAAGTTGCATGTAAATAAATTATCAGGAAAAACGAAAATGTTGATGCAAAAAAGAAGAGAGATGAGGACAACTAAAGAAGATGTGACTTCCAAAGTGGAATATATAGAGCTATGCAAGACAGTACGAAAAAGTATCACTGAAGACGTAAGAAAATTCAACTGTGAACTAGTGAGGAAATCAATTGAAAACAACCAAAGCCTAAAGATAGCAAAGGGACATCTCAGTAAGGGAAGAAAACAGATTATGGCACTGAGAAAAGAAGATGGTTCTGTAACAAGAAATAGAGGCGAAATTTTGACAAGAATGAAAGATTTCTACTCCAAATTATATGAAAGGGATGATACATGCACTCCAGACATCATGAAAGATACCAGTACCAGAGTTCCTCCAGTCCTTCCAGCAGAAGTTGCACATGCAATCAAGAACATGAAGCGGGGGAAAGCTCCAGGAGAAGATGGAATTACTGTAGACATCATACAAGAAGCAAGTGGAGAAATGGAAACAGTACTCGCCCAAATTTTCACTCGATGCCTTAATGAAGGAAAGATTCCTGAGGATTGGAACACCGCTACAATGATCCTGCTACATAAGAAAGGTGACATTGAGGATCTCGGAAACTACAGACCTATCAGCCTCCTATCAGTAGTTTATAAAATCTTCACTAAAGTTCTTTCACACCGCTTGAAGGTAACACTGGACATGGCTCAACCGAGAGAACAAGCTGGATTCAGGAGTGGCTACAGCACAATAGATCATATCCATGTGCTGAGAGAACTAATTGAAAGAGCGAGGGAATATGAACTTCCATTGTGCATGGCTTTTATCGATTATGAAAAAGCCTTTGATTCGGTGAAACCATCAGCAGTTACAATGGCTCTGAAAACCTGCGGTATTGAAGATGCATACATTAATATTATTAATAACATCTATGAAAATGCAAGTGCAAAGATTAGGCTGTTTGAAAATACAACACACATAAAAATTGGAAAGGGAGTGAGACAAGGTAACACCATATCACCGAAGCTCTTTAATGCCACATTGGAGGGTGTTTTTCAGTCACTGAGCTGGGAAAACAAGGGGATAAAGATTAATGGAGATTATCTAACCCACCTTCGTTTTGCTGATGACGTAGTCATTTTTGCAACTAGCCCATCAGAGCTGCAGAGTATGATCCAGGAACTTGCTGACAAGAGTAAAGAAGTGGGATTAAAAATGAACTTTCAGAAGACAAAAGTGATGTTTAATGCTTTTACAAGAAATGAAGATTTATCGATAGATGGAGAAAAGCTGGAGATAACCGACACGTACGTTTATCTTGGACAGCAGATATCAAGTGAGGGTCACATTGATGAAGAAATTAATCGGCGTACAAAACTTGCCTGGAGAGCTTTTGGAAGAAACAGCATAATTTTCAAGAGCAATATGCCATTATGTCTTAAAAGAAAAGTGTTTGATCAATGCATCCTTCCAGTGCTTACGTATGGTGCAGAGACGTGGACCTTAACTAAAAGAGACATACAAAGGCTGCAGACAACTCAAAGAAGCATGGAGAGGTGCATACTTGGTGTAACCAGGAGAGATAAGAAGAGGAACTCGTGGATCCGAAAAATGACAAGAGTGGAAGACATCATGATCAGAGTTAAATCCCTGAAATGGCAATGGGCTGGACATACTGCCAGAAGGACAGATCATCGATGGACAGCCGAAATTTTAGATTGGATTCCAAGGGACAGGAAAAGACCCAGAAGAAGACCACATGGGAGATGGGTGGATGAAATTCGAAAGTATGCAGGGTTGACATGGAGGAGACTGGCACAAGACAGACCGTTGTGGAGGAAACTTGGGGAGACCTTCGTTCAGCAGTGGATTGATAATGGTTGACAATGATGATGATGATGATGATATACGGTAGTTTGTTTGCACAGGTACAGGTCATTCAACAGCAGCGGGGGGGGGGGGGTTTACAAAAGACCTTGTGTGCCCTCTTCAGCAGAGTGCATGTGACCTTGAATCACTGTCAAACTTGTTAGAAATTAGTATCTTCGTAAAGAATAATCTTTAAAGGTAATTCAAGCTCTGGTTTGGACTTCTTTCGAGTAGGATTACCTTGCGGTATATTTTTAGAAATAAAAATTTAGTAATCAAAAAATTATAATTGAAATTAGGCAAAATAGGTAAAAAAATCTGAAATTCGCGGATATAATTAATATTCGTGAAATTACAGGAAAACCCCTAAAATTCGTGAAAAAAATCGCGGTAATTCACGCTGTGACAGAATTACATCCCTAATCATTACCCATAAGGTGACTTCCATGCTAGACAATCCTTGGAAATTAAAGTGTTGGGTTTTAATGTCCAATACAGTTACAAAAAAAAAAAAAAAAAAAACCAGTTGAAGTTCAACCTAGTTGTATCAGATGTTTTTGTTAAATGGTTGTATTATTAATGCCAGTTTTTCAAATATCTCATTCTTAATCACTGGTAGATGAATTGATGTGGCTTTCAGTCATATGTTTTCTACAGATCTACAGATATTTCTTTGAGGTTTATGTTCTTTTCCAGATATTTTCCTTTTAAATCTCTAGTGAAAATTGCATTTATGGTTCCTCTACAGTCCATAAAAAGCATACTAAATATTGCACATTTTTCCTACTTCTCTTCAGTTCTTGTCTGTTATTCTCTTAACTGTTTTCATCAAAAGGTGGTGTCAGTTTTGAACCCATATAGTAACTACATTTTAAAATGTCTGCTTTTTGTTTTAAAATAGTTATTACTATATCTTTCTTTCACTTCTCCAGAATTCCTTCTTTTCAAACTATTGAATAATTCCAGTGTCCATACAGTTCCCACACAACCTGGAAAACAGGAAAAACCTGAAATTCTCAGGGAATTTAAAAATGTATCCAAATATTAGGGAAATCTCAGGGAAAATGTTGTTTTTTCATAAAAATAAGGGATTTTAATATCAGAGAATTGAAAAATGAAGGATTTTTATTTTGCCAAAAATTTTTCTTTTTTACAGATTTCAGACTTTTGTAGATCATAGATATATATAACTAAGATGTGAAAATAATCCCAAGTTGTTGTTTTTCCCCATCCTGCAATGTAACTGGATCCTCTACTAAATGCACATCTTTTGTGTGTGTTCCCACCACAGGGTTACTACAAGAACAGCTTCCATCTGTCAAATTATTGACTCACTCACTTGGATGTGCCACTGGGTGTTTCACATGTTCTGTCTTCTGATTAATTCATCAGACTTCCTAGAGACGTGGGGAGGGGGGATATGATAAAAGAAATTTCTCCAAATTTTACAGTGAATGAGTTACATTTAACTTTTTGTACATTTAACAAAATATGAAAAGTTCACTGATATGGATTGAGATTCCACATTGCAGTCAGAGTCGCAGAATGTAGACATACTCGCATATGCTGTACGCAGATAGTTTCCAAATTAGTAGCAGGTTTTGCAGATAGTTTTTGCTTGTAGATTAAAAAATACATAAAAATGTTATTTACGGCAATTAAAACACTTACTCAAGACGTTACTCAGATTAACATACTTAATTCTATTTTAGCTTGAAGAACTTTCAAATTACTTTTCATATCTCCTGAGTTCTTTTGCTTTTACAGACATTTCTGGCTTCTAGATTTTATCAAAGCCTTTTTTTTAATGTATAGAAACTGTATCAAAAGTTTCATTTACACAGAAAGAATTACAATTTTATTGCAAGGTTCCTTTTGCAGTTGCCAGTTATTACATTAAAATCACTTCTTTATGTATTTTCTAAGTCTACTATTTTTGAATTAATTTGTTGAAAATGCTATTTATAATTTTTGAAGGTTCATTGATAGAACTGTTTTACTGGATATAAAAACTTTCTTTAATTAGTCTCTTGTCTTTATGAGGTTCATAGTCCAATATTTTAATATTTTGCCATAAAAGTCCATTTCACACACATTGTTGCACATTCAGTTGTAATGTTCTTATTTTGCCTTCATTGGAATTTGTAATGTTCTAATTATTATTTACCGTTTTATTAAGTTTTCTTTAAATTATCTTATTCTATTGTGGTTTGCACTTTGCGGATTTGCAGCAAGTTTTCTGTTTCGGTAGTTGCGTACGCAGATACATTTTATTTTTGTACAACTCTGATTGCAACTAACCTTTATAAAAAACTACTACTTGTTGAGCTTTGGTGTAAGTTTCAAAGAAGAATATCTGCAATTATCTGAAAAGGTTATCAAGGTACTACTTAACTATATATCTGCATGAGGCTGAATTTTTTTCATATACTTCTACCAAAACAACATATCACAATGCATTGAATGCACAAGCTGATATGAGAATCTGTCTGTCTTCTATTATGCCACACATTAAATAGATTTTCAAAAATCTAAAACACTGCCATTTTTCTCCCTTTTTTTCTGTACTGAAATATAGTTATTTTTAATAAAAAAATTATTTATGTTAACATGTAATGGATTATTTTTAAATGAATTAATAAATATTTAAAAAATATATCAGTTTTAATCTTTAATATAGTAAATTGGCCTACTCAAACCAAACTTCAATATTTTTTAAGAGTGCTTAAGGGGTCCCAAGTCTAAAAAGTTTGGGAACTGCTGTTTTTGGGAAACAAATGTCCCATATTGCACATATATGTATACACTAAAAATTAAGCAAGCTTCTACGGAATATAAACAACACTATCATTGGTTAAAGTCATTCGCACCATCTTTTTCACTTTGTGAAGTTCCTTTAGTTTGTGAACTTATATTTTTACCATACAGTCCTTGTGCAAATGCTGGAGTAGATCATAAAGAACTACTCAGATTCCTCCATCATATTGCTTCATAACAGTTTACACCACCATGTTTCTCATCAGAATAGTGGAAAGCTGCAGAAGTTTGATTAGGAGGTTTTGCTCCATTTGTGTTGAAGTCTAAATCCGGCCTGAGTAACTGCTACACTATGGAGTTATTGAAGCTCAAAGGAAAAAAGTATTTTCAGTTCTATCAGATGCTAAGTTCATGCAGAAAATGAAAATAAATTAAAATGTTTATTTATATACAAAATTATTCCTCATTTGTACTAATTTTATGTAAGATTTTAAGTTCAATTTTTATCGTTTGAAAACAAAGTTTATATGTTTGTGCTTTTCTTTTTGCTTTGCAGAAAAGAGAAAAAAGGATATATGGGAATTGGAAGAAACTCATAAAAGGTTTGCTTATCAGGGAAAGAATAAGAGTTAAATATGCTTTGAAATGATTGGTTGCCACTTATTGTATAAGATGGTTTTATATATACATATATTTTTTTATCAGCTTTCTAATATTATTCAAGTTCCAGAATAACTACCTCTCAAAGTTTAAATAGTTTTACCAAAGTTGAAGAAGATTGATTATGTTGGATAATGAATGGGCAGAGCCCCTGTGTAAAATACATTCAGGGTTTTGAACATGATGTTGCATAGTTCTTGAAAGTGAGACTTATTGAAGTAATGTATAAGTAAATTTTATTTGTTATTACAGTATATTGTACTAAGCAATAAAAAATTTTGGTTGTTCAGACATTTGCTCTTGCACATTACTTTTTCTAATTATACTTTGTATTTCAGTGTGAATGGAAAAATTTGAGTTCAGTGTTGGAAGTAGCCTCCAACAAAAACAGGTTTTAGATTTTAATGGAGTAAACACCCCTATCTTAACCTGTTTTGTTGGAGTAGCTTCCAACAAAACAGGTTTAGGTAGGCACATTAGAGAAACCGGTCACAACATTTACTGGAATTCCCTTAAAATTATCTGTTTTCAAAGCAACTTTCTAAAAGGGAAATTAAAAGAAGAAATAGAAATTGAGAAGAATCAGAATTCCATCATCAATGACTGCAGAGGTTTGTCACTGCCTGACATCTGGCAAAATTTAGTGAAAAATAACCATAACTGTCAAGGTTAACCATAACCATGATAGCAACAGTGAAAGAAGAGTGACAACAAGTGACTGCCTAATAAAGGAGAAGAGTTTTCTCTGAAAATTAAGACCAAGTAAATTCCTTTAAAAATCCCATATTAGAAGTTTAGTAATAGGAAGCCATTTTATAAAATGAGCTTTATTTACAGAATCCATAAAGATGTTTGAAGCATTCCTGGAATCCATTATTTGAAACCTCTCAGCACCTTTGTTGCATTTTTGCTGAAGTCCTCAGCACTCTTGAATCTTATACTTTTGGGGCTGATTTCAATCTTGAAAACGAGTAAAAATTGGGTGATGCCAAGTCAGGGGAATATAGATGATGTTCCAGTTACATCACATTTTGCTTTTTAAGGCACTATTTACCCTTAGGGATTGATGCACTGGCCCATTGCATGAAGAAAAAACCAACTGATCATTGTCCAATTTTTTTTAGTGTTTTCTTCAGATTGCATTCCTGAGGCAATGGAACATGTTGGCATACATTTTTTTATTCACAGGAGGATCATCCTTAGACCTGGGCAAGTGAAGCTCCTAGCCCTGTGCCTTAGGGTGCCCTATGATTTGAAGGATCCCTTTCATAATGAGCACAAAAAATATTAAGAAATGAAATATGCAGAGTAAAACAAAGTAATTAAGAATGACCTGCACAACCAAGCCAGTGTTACCTTATTTATTTGTATGGAATATATTGTGTGGGATATGAAAATGCCTGAATACACCTAAATTAAGCCAGCTAATTGTCCTGCATTAGACAGGATAGTTCCAGATCCTGTATATACTTTTTTACTGATTTGTTTCCAAATTTCAGTATTTCTTTAAGAATCTTATTGGCAATTCCAATTACTACTGCCTTAGCAGAGCAGAGTTTCTCTAGATTGAAATGAATAAAAACTATTTTAGAACTACAGTGACTCAAAAAAGATTGTCTGCCACCCTGGTGGCGCAGTGGTCTAAGCGATGGTCTCTGATCATTCGTCCGAAAGAGGTGTGGGTTCGAATCTCGCTGAGGCATGAGGCATCAATGTTGTGTTTGTCTTACGGCACTGGATCTCTCCCATCCCTGGAACCAGTGATCCTAAATTAAGGATGGGCGACTTCCTATAGCCCATTGAGTTGCTCTCGGTGGCTGTTAAACCTCCAATCAAAAAAAAAAAAATTGTCTAATTTGAATTACTGTGAATAGAACATACACTATTGCAAAACTGTGGATTACAACAACAGTTAATGATTTTGCTAAAATGAAGACAAAAATAAATTTTCTAAAATAAACTTGATAATTTGTGAATTGTGTATGCCTTTTTATATCTTATATCCACTGATCTATAAATCAAACATACACAATATTGTATATAAAACAAAGGCTGTGTTTTGTAATCTGAATTTCAGCCATACCTCCTGCATATTTCATAGCATTATGTTCAGCTGAATGTGGTGTATCACAGTAAGGCTTGCTGCCAACGAAATCAAGAAGTTTTCCATTGGAATTCTGAAAACAAGTGAAAAAGCCCCCTCCCCCTTTGGGCATTTGTTTCATTATCAAGCACTATGGAAGATGCCTATGGTCATGGCTATTATATAAATCCCTACAGAGGCAATAGTTAACATTGAAAAAGATCACATTCTAGGAATACAGTGATTATGCCTTAAAGAGTTCAACAGTGCACTGATTGAACAGTAAACAAATACGTAAGTTTATCTTCTCTACCCAGTATTCTAAATCTCCATCGATAGATCAGTGTATCTCACATAAGCTCATTAATTTTGTAATATGTATTTCAATTAAATTGTTTATGCGGACAAATTCTTTATATTTTTCTGGAGCCCCTGCACACCTTGATTCAAAGGCCTCTCTTCTGGAATACATTCGTAGTAGACAAGGACCCGAGAGTCAAAGAAAACTTGCAGCATTACTTTTCCTTTTGTCTTGTCTAAATGGGGTTTTTGTTTTTGAGGTGGAAAAGTTGATTCCCATTCACAGGATTTATGTTTTATCTGTGGATCATATGAAAAAAACCATGCATCATTTTCTGTGATTAGGTTGCTTAGAAAATTGCTACATCTTGATCAGCCATAGTGATTAAGTCTCTGGCAAAGGTCATTCATGTTTCTTGTTGTTCAGGAATCTGCATTTTTGGAACCAAGTGTTGATAAATGCACTGTATGTTCAATTCATTGTTGAGAATGCTGTGAACACTTCCAGCTGATATTCCTACCTCTGATGCTTTTCTTTTACAGTTCTTTTGATAAGATCAGACAATATTGTGTATGCTCTCAATATTTTTGGCAGTTAAAGATGCACATGGGCACCTGTTACGCATATCATCATCGATACTCACCCGACAGTCACTGAAATGCTTATGCCACATGTTAATTTATGATTTCTTCATTAACATTTCACTGTATGGTTGTTGAAGCATGGCTAATATCTCTGATGGTGATTTTCAAAGGAAAACCCAAAATTTGATGTATGCACATTGTGCAATTGCCAACATTTTCAACTGTTATGTTACTAAATGCGTGATAAACAAAGAAACTACTGGTGCTCCCCAGACAGGAAATGGGATAGTACCACTTTCCATCAGACATTGTCATCAGTGCTGCCAACCCTCTGAAACTGAAAATTTCTCTGTGCGATTCTTCATTCCCACAGTTGGGGACAATTTCAGAAATGTTTGTAACCTACCTTGTGTTAAGTCAGTTTGTACCTAGACTAGATTGTTATTCAATGAATAAAAGCCCATGTCACTCTAAGATGTGATTCAGCCATGTGATGTACTACAGAGGTGAAAACAAGTGTCAAGACAACAAATCTGCAGCGAGACATTCTGTCTGCATAGCTCAGTTGGGAGAGCGACTTACTGTACACCTGGAGTGAGGGGACCCGATTTCCGTCGTGGGCTAACTACTTGGTTTTCACATTGGCGCCCGATTGTGGAAAATGGATCCACTGGCCATTGGGTTCTTCAAAAAATGTGTGATGTTTGGATGTCCACACATTGTTTGAAATTAATGAAAAATTCCGACTTCACTTCAAAAAAAAAAAGTAAGAGGGAGATGATGTGACATACTACAGAGGTGAAAACAAGTGCCAAGATGACAAATCTGCAGTGAGACATTTTGTCTGCATAGCTGAGTTGGGTGAGCGACTTACTCTGGAGTGAGGATGTCCATTGTGGACAAACTTGTGTTTTCACAGGCTATTAATTCACACTTTATTGTTTATAATAAATTCTGATTCAAAATTGACCAAAACGAAAAATTTTTTTACCACAGAGCTCTCATCATCATTGTTTTGGTGTTTAACGACTGCTTCAAGTGCCTAAGGCTATAACTAGCATAGGCTTAAGGCAAAAAGGTGAAAATTTGCATAATGTTTTCAAATTTAGCACACATGCATATTTGGCTGTTTTCCCCCATTCCACTTCCAAAAATTTTGAGATAAGGTATTTTAGTATCTTCCAAGTACTTAGTTGCACAAATTGTCATGGGGGTAAATAAATGGTGATTTCATTCATGTAAAAAAAAAATTGCTTAGGAACTGCCTCTTTGTAAAATTACTAGGTGTACTAGATTCACCTAGCTAAATTGGCTCACCTAATGCTTCTCTCTACTAAGAATACAAAGATAAAAATACGTAAATAATTCCTCAATGTCTGCTACATTTTATTTATGCAAAACGAAAAGGATGCCTCCTGAGATTTTTAGAGAGCGAGATTCTGCCCCACTGTTAATTGTCGTTTCAAGTAGCTGCTTCTTTTGCTTAATGGAACACAGCAGGCTTCAGGTTAATAAACACTGTTTTGTTTCTCAGGAAATGGAGGAAGGCAAAGACAATGTCTCAACAGATGCGAATAGGGAATATAGCCTGTGGCTAAGGGAGAGGCAATATAAATTGGTCAGTACTGCTTTTGGGTAAAAACTACTCCTTGTTCTTGGCTATAAAATGACATAAGGCTATAGGAACTCCAGAAATATTAAATTTTTTCCACACAGGCTGTTCAACATTTAAAAATTTACAACAGTTGCATT
This sequence comes from Macrothele yani, assembly GCA_039090855.1. Lineage (NCBI taxonomy): Eukaryota > Metazoa > Arthropoda > Arachnida > Araneae > Macrothelidae > Macrothele > Macrothele yani. Next base: position 64,963,535 of record CM076990.1, on the reverse strand, counting down.
GTCAAAGGTGCCCCGATGCCTTGCATACTGACTTGAGCCGGGCCTAGCTGTAACAAGTCACCCCATCATTAATTTTCTGTCACTGGTTTAAGTGAAGAGACAGAACCAGTGTTGTAGCACAAAAAACACCACACATCTCGTCTAAGACTCAAACATGGGCCCAATTTGGATGATTAGCCAGAACCTAGTACCTCTGACAACTCAGCCACTGGTATGATCTCTATTTAATGTGATGTACTCCTAGTTAACAAGATACTTTCATTCTTTATGTGGGTTCTGCAATATTGTACACCCAGCCATTGTAGCTGGAGAGTTGTATAGATCAAAACTGTGAAAATTGCATACAATCCTTGCTCTTTGTGTGTAATTGAAATGATTGCAGAAAAGTTTGAAACAGTGTAAAGTAGCAGTGCAAATCATACTTTAAATTTTGAAGCAAAAAAATGAAAGATATCACTAATTTTATCAGTCTGAACTTTTCCATAAATTTTGAGAGGTTAGTTTGTTTCATGTTGAAATAAATGTTTTTAGTTTTATCAAACTTCCTCAGATAAAAATTAGTTATAAAACTCTGCTTGCGATAAATTTCCTAAGTAACATTTTATTGCCGTGCTAATTGAAAAAAATTTCATTCCCTCTCTCACTGTAAAGGTGTAATGATTTGTTAATCGAAAAATTTAGTTCCTTGTGTAAAAATCATGTATATAGTTCATGATCATGTTTATTTCAATTTCTGGAACATGCTGTATCTTGAGCAAGAACTTATATGTATACATATTCATAGTGTTAGACTGAATTCCATTGTAAAAGTTGTGTCTATGTAAAGTAAATCAGTGTTATCAAGCTGGCAGATCGGTGCATTGTTTTTTGTGTAAATACTGAATGAAATCAAGGAAGTGTGAAAATAATGATGAGATGTTTTCATATGTTATGCAATATTCAAGGAAATGTATGCATAACATAAATGCTGGTAAAAGAACATGGGAGAAAAGAAAAACCTAAGTAAAATAATGATAAATTTCAAAATGCATTTTCATTATCCACAGTACATCACAGCTTCTAAAATTTTGAACTATCTATAGAAGTTGCTAAGCTGATTTGTTTGAATTATTTAAATAATTTGTATAAACATTTACTAACTGCAAAAAAATGTGTTCATTGTACTTCCGATCCTTTTTAATAACAAGCCAAAACTGTCTCTATGTTAAACGTTTTCATATGTTAAAATTTTAAACGTTTTTTGTCTCTATGTTAAACGTTTTCATTCATTTGCCTGTCTGTGCATACAACTTACTTATATTTGTAGCTAGTTTTAAACCTAGATGCTCAAAGATGTTGATTGTTTATTCTTCTCTCAAAGGTAGATATTGAATAAGATTACAGGAAACCATACTAATGGGAGTGTAGGAGGTTAAACAATTCTGTATTTAATGTTCAGCTATGTTAGTGTGTCAAGATGGAGCTTCCAAATCTGTGTCTATCAGTGTTGCAAGGAAATGGATTCTTCCTGTTTCATGGGGGTGGGTTTAAAAAAGCCAATGTTTATTGTAGAAATAATTGTGGAAATAACATTGTACAAGGTGCAGCATAAGTAAAGTACCTGAAAACGTAGTAAAATTTTTGGGGTTCCAACTTAATTCTGTTTACAGTCACCCATTGGTTAAGTGGTTCCAGGGACATCGCCAAGGGGTGCGAAGGTGGGCTGAGGCTCATCCTAAAATTTAAAATGTAATTAGGACTTTGCCAAGTAATACTGAGTCCCATGGTGGCACAGTGGTCTAAGCGATGGCCTCTGATCATTCGTCCGAAACGGGTCCGGGTTCGAATCCCGGTGAGGAATGGATGTGTTTGTCTTATGGCACTGGCTCTCTCCCTTCCCTGGAACCAGTTACCCTAAATTAGGGACGGGCAACTGCTTATAGCCCATTGAGTTGCTCACAGTGGTCGTTAAACCACCAATAAAAAAAAAAATGAGTCCCATGTTTTTCGTCTTGTAGCCCTACGTATTTACCCTTAGGAAATACGTTTTTCTCCGTGAAAGGTTATCAAAATAGCATCTGCAGAGCCAGTGAACATTCAATTGTTCTGCACTCTTCGAAATCCTTAGTTTAAGAATTTTTTCATGCTAGTATGGCTATAGGAGCAAATGATGAGGATGGATAGGAATTCACTGAGGAAGGCCATTACTAATTGCTCTGCTGTTTGTTTTTGCTACTAACAGGAGATTGCACCACAGAAAGTAAAGTTGTACCAGTGTTCTTAAGCCTGCCTTGAGGCAGTGAGGGGGCAAAACGTGGATGACTACTTTGGAAGAGAGGAGTGCAGGACAAGGTTGCTGGCTTGAAGGGAGGGAGTTAAGGAGGGGAAAGATATGTCTGTTTGTCCTTATTTCTCCTCAACCCTTACCCATGAAAGCATTTGCTTTCAGACCCTTCTGCTAGGCAGAAAATTTTCTTTTAATCAGTGAGTGTTATTGGTTCTGGTAGCAGTGTGTTTTGTTATACGAGTATGACTTGGGAATTTACTAATTTTACTAAAAATGGATGGAAAAAGCATTGACAAAAAAAAAACCCCTCTAAACTTTAAATTCTTTTGAGTTCCAAAAAAGTGCAAAAACTTCAGGGCAGTTCCAAAATTAAGTATGTAACGGGATGGGAGGGAGGTGCACAAATACCTTTGCAGCCTGTAATGAAAAGCATTAAAAGTTCTTTCGGTGTTTTGTAAATAAAGTTGCTATTAAACTTGCCCCGGCAGAAGTAATTCTTGCCGACCCTGAATTTTTCAAAGCCTAGTGACATCCTTGAGTGGTTGTGATGCTAACTTCTCATCCAAGTGACCGTGGTTCAAGTATTACGTAATTTTCCTGATAGGTTTTTTTTTCTATAACGTTTAGACCTAGTTTACTTTCTTCCATGGAACCAGTAGTCCTCAGTTAGGAGTAGGTTAATCCTACTAACCTTTGATGTTTGTGGGGGTTACAGTGAGAAAAAAAGGGGTAAAGTTACATTGTATGAAAAAGAACATTAGTGTGTTATTGATACAGCTTGGTTCAATTCACTACTGCATGAAAGTGTCCTCCGGGACTCTGGAGTCATCTTTAACTCTTGAATGCAAAGCTGTACTAATAGTTCTTTTTATATCACAACCTATTTGATTTGTCTGGCTCTTCCTTTTTTCTTTTTCCATCGTATTACAGTACAGTGTTTGATGCGGTCCCTCTGCTGGATCATCATGTCCCATCTTCTGTTTTATTGGGTTGTCAGAAAAGTCATGACGTATTTTAGCCATTTTATGCAAAGGTCATTTATTGATAGAAAGAACAAAGATCAATCAATGATATAATGCCCGTTTTGTTCGATTACCTTTTGCCATCTTTCAGTGAGCTGCAGAATGCCTCGTTCATAGAAGGACCTGTCTTTTGTGGCGAAAACTGTACAAGGTGCTGATTTACAGCCTCATCTGAATTGAACGTTATACCACGCAAGGACTGTTGAAGAGAGTGAAACAAGTGGAAGTCTGATGGCGCAAGGTCAGGCAAGTATGCTGGGTGTGGCAACACATCCCACCCAAGCTCCAATAATTTTTGGTGGGTGATCAAACTTGTGTGTGGTCTCGCATTGTCACGATGGAACACAACACCTTTACAACGAACGAGCTGTGGTCATTTCTGGATGATGGATTCGTTCAAACTGTCCAATTGCCGACAGTACACATTCGAATTGATTGTTTGGTTCGGTGGTAGGAGCTCGAAAAACAAGTCACCTTTAAAATCCCACCACACTGAGACCAGAACCTTCCGCTGATGAATGTCTGCTTTGGATGTCATTTGAGGCGAAGCAGCACGTTGGGACCTAGACCATTTGCACAGCACACTGTTGTACACAATCCACCTTTTGTCACCAGTTGCTTCAAAAAAGGACAATTTTCCTCACGTTTAATGAGCATATCGCAGATGTTTATATGCGCCATCAATTGAGCTTCTTTGAGTTCATGAGGAACCCACACATCGAGCTTGCTTACGTATCCCAGCTTCTTCAGGTGGTCGTGAAAGCATGAATGATGGATGTGCAATGTGTCTGCAATCTCTCATGCCGTGTAACGTGGGTTTGACTCAATCAACACCTTGATTTGTTAGTCATCAGCCTCGGTGGGCCTCCTGGACCGAGGGTCATTGTTGAGGTCAAAATAACCAGCACAGAATTTTGCGAACCACCGCTGGCACTGACGTTCTTGTAAATCATTATCACCGTACACTTTACGCAACTTTTCACAAGCTTGACGTGCGTTCTTCCCTTTACGGAGGTAAAACAGTAAAATATGGTGAAAATGCACAGTTTGGTCTTCCATCTTCAACTTGATGTCAAATCTCCGCAAATCAACCAAATCGCTCACTATTCCTTTTAGACTGCAGCTAGAACTGGCACCTGTTGAATGCCATAGCGATAACAGAGCTGTGCATGTCTTTAGTACTTCCAAAACTGCCCAACCGCCATCGGGTGCCAAAATATGTCATGACTTTTCTGATTTTTCCGACAACCCAATAGATAAGTCTTTTATTTGTATGTAATGCATTTTCTGTTTAGTTGCTTGTCTTCCTAGCCAAATGCTTCTTATTCTGTTCTTCAAAATAGTATTTCTTATCCTGTTCAACTGACATTAAGGTTTCCATCCTTTGGTTTGTAACTTACATGCTTGTGAATTATTTTGCATGTAATGTCCATGTCTCTTTAGCATGTGTTAAGATTTCTTCTGACAACAATGGGATCATTGTTCCTGATTACATCACCCAATTTCCCAAAAGCAAACAAGGATTTTTGAACTCTCCTTCCAATCTCTTTTTTCAGTGTTTGTTCCAGGATATTCTGTGGTGTTTCCTTATTAATAATATTTTATGGTTTTCCTCATTTTTAATGGTTGCCCCTTTTATTATTATTCTATGATTTTCCTCTTCAGTGTAACTGCATTACTTGTAGTCTACATTTCCTTTGTTAATTTTTGCTTTTCTCGAGATCCAAGTCATTTGAAATGAGGACAGTGTTATCAATCTTAAGTGGTTAATCCTTTTGTTAATTATTTTGATATATTTTTCACATTCTAGGATTGTAGCAAAGACTTTAGGTGGTAAGCAGTCTCTTTGTAATATTCTTTTTTGCATTTTGGGTTATTGTCATAACTGTGTTATTAATTATGCAATGCACCCTTTGTGTGTGTGTGTGTGTAATTACCCTCTTACCCTGTAGCAACTATCACATTCACTTCCATTTGGGGTCAGTTACTCCTCCTCCCTTTTTGTTTAGCAATTCATAGACAGGAGAATTTATGATTAAAGAAAGGACATACTGAAAATTGTTGGAATCTTCCTTGAAGCTGTATAGGAAATAAAATAGCTGCAGTTTTAAGTTCTGAAAATGAAGTTTAACAAAGATAAGTCAAATAAATAATATGTGAACAAATTATTAGGAAAAACCAAAATGTTGATGCGAAAAAGAAGAGAGATGAGGACAACTAACGAAGATGTGACTTCCAAAGTGGAATATATAGAGCTATGCAAGACAGTACGAAAAAGTATCACTGAAGACTTAAGGAAATTCAACTGTGAACTAGTAAGGAAAGCAATTGAAAACAACCAAAGCCTAAAGATAGCAAAGGGACATCTCAGTAAGGGAAGAAAACAGATTATGGCTCTGAGAAAAGAAGATGGTCCTGTAACAAGAAATAGAGGCGAAATTTTGACTAGAGTGAAAGATTTGTACTCCAAATTATATGAAAGGGGTGATACATGTACTCCAGACATCGTGAAAGGTACCAGTACCACAGTTCTTCCAGTCCTCCCAGCAGAAGTTGCACATGCAATCAAGAACATGAAGCGGGGAAAAGCTCCAGGAGAAGATGGAATTACTGTAGACATCATACAAGAAGCAAGTGGAGAAATCGAAACAGTACTCGCCCAAATTTTCACTCGATGCCTTAATGAAGGGAAGATTCCTGAGGATTGGAACAACGCTACAATGATCCTGCTACATAAAAAAGGTGACATTGAGGATCTCAGGAACTACAGACCTATCAGCCTCCTATCAGTGGTTTATAAAATCTACACTAAAGTTCTTTCACACCGCTTGAAGGTGACACTGGACATGGCTCAACCGAGAGAACAAGCTGGATTCAGGAGTGGCTACAGCACAATAGATCATATCCACGTACTGAGAGAACTAATTGAAAGAGCGAGGGAATATGAACTTCCATTGTGCATGGCTTTTATCGATTATGAAAAAGCCTTTGATTAGGTGAAACCATCAGCAGTTACAATGGCTCTGAAATCCTGCGGTATTGAAGATGCGTACATTAATATTATTAATAACATCTATGAAAATGCAAGTGCAAAGATTCGGCTGTTTGAAAATACAACACACATAAAAATTGGAAAAGGAGTGAGACAAGGTGACACCGTATCTCCGAAGCTCTTTAATGCCCCATTGGAAAATGTCTTTCAATCACTGAACTGGGAAAACAAAGGGATAAAGATTAATGGAGATTATCTAACCCACCTTCGTTTTGCTGATGACGTAGTCATTTTTGCAACTACCCCATCAGAGTTGCAGAGTATGATCCAGGAACTTGCTGACAAAAGTAAAGAAGTGGGATTAAAAATGAACTTTCAGAAGACAAAAGTGATGTTCAATGCTTTTACAAGAAATGAAAATTTATCGATTGATGGAGAAAAGCTGGAGATAACAGAAACGTACGTTTATCTTGGACAGCAGATATCAAGTGAGGGTCACATTGATGAAGAAATTAATCGGCATACAAAACTTGCCTGGAGAGCTTTTGGAAGAAACAGCATAATTTTCAAGAGCAATATGCCATTATGTCTTAAAAGAAAAGTGTTTGATCAATGCATCCTTCCAGTGCTTACGTATGGTGCAGAGACGTGGACCTTAACTAAAAGAGACATAGAAAGGCTGCAGACAACTCAAAGTAGCATGGAGAGGTGCATGCTTGGTATAACCAGGAGAGATGAGAAGAGGAACTCGTGGATCCGAAAAATGACATGAGTGGAAGACATCATGATCAGAGTTAAATCCCTGAAATGGCAATGGGCTGGACATACTGCCAGAAGGACAGACCATCGATGGACAGCCGAAATTTTAGATTGGATTCCAAGGGACAGGAGAAGACCCAGAAGAAGACCACATGGAAGATGGGTGGATGAAATTCGAAAGTATGCGGGAGTGACATGGAGGAGACTGGCACAAGACAGACCGTTGTGGAGGAAACTTGGGGAAACCTTCGTCCAGCAGTGGATTGATAATGGTTGACAGTGATGATGATGATGGTGACCTCATGCCTAATCAACTAATGCCCCATTTTCTGTGAATGAATAATTACTAACTTAAAATGAATTTCATATCTAGGCTTAATTCATTGGCCTGATATCATATTCACTACTTGTTTTTCACATGCCTTATTTCAATACATATAGAAATATTCCAGATAAGGCTTACCTTTAAGGTATGCTTCTGAAATAATATATCACATTTCAAACATGTTGTTTTTGGCTCCGGCCATTGCCTTTGCTTTTTTTTTTTTAACTGTGTTTAACCACTAAGGTCCCCGCCGTAATATTTTCTAATCTCAATATGGTTGCACGAAAATTCAAACAATTGAAAATCTTTTGATGAAAGACTAAAAACCTGAAAAAACACACTATACAAACAATAAAAGTCAAAAACTTAATCTGGCAATGCACCTCCCTCACAAGTTCTATGCCTTCTTAATTCACTCACATGAAGCACCATTGCACATCCTGTCAGCTTTCCAAAGAAATGGTCCACATGAATGACTGAAGAAACTGCTTGAAACTCGAATAAAGAACAATGACTGAAACACTTCACAATTGCTCGAAAGTTTTCGCCCAAAACTCTGGGCGTCTTCTGGAGCCTGGTGATATCCTCATAGATGTGCTTGATTCAACTATCACTGGTGGAGTGTAACACTCCGAGATTCTGCTATTCGTTGGAAGTTGCATGAGATGAGCCAATCCTGCGGGTGCCATCTGTGGACCAATCTTTCATAAACTCTTTGTAGATCTCAAAAAGAGTTATTCCTTTAGGATATATTCCCATGAGATATGTCATTTCTGTTAAGGAATAACTCTTTTTGAGATCTACAAAGAGTTTATGAAAGATTGGTCCACAGATGGCACCCGCAGGATTGGCTCATCTCATGCAGCTTCCAACGAATAGCAGAATCTCGGAGTGTTGCACTCCACCAGTGATAGTTGAATCAAGCACATCTATGAGGATATCACCAGGCTCTAGAAGACGCCCAGAGTTTTGGGCAAAAACTTTCGAGCAATTGTGAAGTGTTTCAGTCATTGTTCTTTATTCGAGTTTTGAGCAGTTTCTTCAGTCATTCGTGTGAGCCATTTCTTTGGAAAGCTGACAGGATGTGCAATGGTGCTTCATGTGAGTGGATTAAGAAGGCATAGAACTTGTGAGGGAGGTGCATTGCCAGATTAAGTTTTTGACTTTTATTGTTTGTATAGTGTGTTTTTTTCAGGTTTTTAGTCTTTCATCAAAAATTTTTAAATTATTTGAATTTTTGTGCAACAATATTGAGATTAGGAAATATTACAGCGAGGACCTTAGTGGTTAAACACAATTAAAAAAGCAAAAGCAACGTGTTTGAAATGTGATGTATTATTTCAGAAGCAGACCTTAAAGGTAAACATTATCTGGAATATTTGATATGAATAATATTATTTGAAATCTATTCATTTATAGTCAAGTCACTGCATTCAAATTGTTGAAGTGTTCTATTATTCAGTTTGCTGTCTGGTTGATGTGAAAACTTTGATTTCTATTCTACGTAATTGAATTTGGATTACTAGTATAGTTATACTATTTTGAGTAAACAAAAAATGTTACCTATATATCGACTGTAAAGCCTATTTTCTTGTGGCAAGGTATAAAGGCATAATTTACATAATTCAGATGTCTGCATGGGTTCTTGTATGAGCAGTTTCAGTAAGTTAGTTGTTTTTTCTGTAATGTAGTGGTGATTAAAAGAAGAGTCTATGCTTTTCCTGGATACATCTATTGAGGGCTCTCTCATAGTGTAACAAAGCACTTTGTTTTTATCCCCATTCTTACATTTTAGTGAAAATATTCTGCCATTACTATAATGGAGTATAAAAGAAGTGTAGTCACTCACAATGCAGTAATTCTAAATTAAAAGTTATCAAAAATTTACTCAAAACAATAGTATAATTGGATGTGTAACAACTTAAAATAACCACATCTTGCTTTGATGTAAACCACCAATATATTCTTCCAAGAATATCCTGGAACTTTTTTCCATCCAGTATATGGTTCATTTGGAGTATGGTGAAAGGGTGAACACAATATAGGAGAGAGAGAGAGAGAGAGCAAAATATGAGGCACATCCAGAAAGTTCCTTCCCGATTTCGTGCCTGCCTTCATTGATGGCTCGAAATCCAGTGATGTGGTAGGATCTGCATTTGTTTGTGTTGATGAGACCTATGCTGATAGGCTTCCACCAGAAGTGACAATCTTCTTGGCAGAGATGAATGCTGTGCTCCTCGCCTTGGGTCACATCCAGTCTGGACCCCATCGTCGTGCCATGCTTTGCATTGACTCCCAGTCAGTCATCTGAGTTTTATCTTCTCCAGAGGGCAATGATTCTCCAGTCACCAGAGATGTTTGTTGCCTCCTGAGGACTTTGACTGGTGCTGGATTCCTGGCCATGTTGGGATTTGGGGTAACAAGCTGGCGGATGCCTCTGATAGGTCTGTCGCCTCCATGCCAATCACTTGACTGCCACTGTTTTTTAGAGATTTTCATTATGGCTGAGTGGCAGTCTCTCTGGTCTCAACAGGGCAGGAACAAACCTCTCTGTATCAAACCTCACATTAGACTATGGCCATCTAGTTTGCGAACAAATTGTCGTGAGAAAGTTATACTTGCGCTATTTACCGATGTGTGAGATATGCGACTGCAGACTCACTTTCGCTCATATTTTATGTAGTTGTTTTTGTGCTCATCGTTTTCAGTCTCATTTGTTGGACGACGGCACAGCTACGCTGAGGAAGCTTAAATGACAACTGCGATACATTCGCAGTTTTTAAAACAAATAAACGTATCTAGCTTTTACACTTTTACAACGTCAGCCAGCTTTTAACTCTTATACCACATTTTTAAATTTCTTTCTTTGATGGTCTTGTATCTGGCACTTTTTTTCCCAAACATGGCCCTTGCACCTTAAAAATCAAAACAGCCATCAAGAAAGTAAGTTGGCTAAATGAAACAATTTTTGTGTAAGTATTATTACATTATTGGCACAAGTTTACACATACCTTAAGCTACTTCTCAACATAATTGCCCCCTACTTTGAGACATTTGTTGTATCTGGGCACACGTTTTTATAATTGCTCATTGAAGAAATCTGCACCTCAACATTACTGTTGCTGAGATGAAGACAGCCAACACATGAATCGTATACTCTTTTTGAAGAAGCCACTGTTAACGTGTTGATACAATTGTGCGCAGCTGTTTGTATCACAGCATTGGATAAGACAGGACAGCACATGTACTGGTGGCAAATTTCTTTAACAAGAGGATACAAAAATTTGTGTTTTGATACAGCAAATGTCTGTGTTGGAGGTGAATGTGCTGAGAAGTAGCTTAAGGTAATGTGTAAACTTGTGCAGTAAAGTAATATTACTAATACAAATTTTTTTCACTTGCAGCCAACCAGAACTTACTTTCTGGTTGCACTTCATAACAAGGTTTTCTGTTGATAGTATTATGCCTTAAAAAAAATTAAAGCCAAAAGTAAACTGTTGAGTTTAAATGGAAGCAGAAATTTAAAGTGTACTTTTGTATGCAAAATATACCTTTCCTCAGTATATTATGACGCAGGAATGTAATATATGTAAGTTTCATCGGTATGGGCTTCAAAAAACTAAAAAATTGAATCGTGCTCTGGGACTACCCAATTTTCAGAAGGTTTATCACATAGATAAAACTTCATGTGCTGGGAAGTATTGAATTTCCATACCTCCTGTCCCATTTAAACAGAGATTATTTCTCTTATGTTTATATATCTAGGACATACATTTACGAGGCTTTCGTGTAAAGAGGTGCATAATATTTGTCAAGTCCTATGCTTGCTGTATTTCTGAAGATTGTTCATTGTCATTTTACTTAGTTGTTCCTTATGTAATATACATATGACGGTACATACAAAATAATGTTAAAATGCAATGTTATATAAATATTTACAAATGTAAACAAAGTCATGTAAGGGTTCAGAGCTAAAGTGAACACAGCCTTAGCAGACACAATGTTCTGCTTTTATCAGTTGCTACCATGAAAGAACAAATTTTATGAAGAGTTGTAATTAACTAATTTATGACTTAAATTTACATGTAATGATAATTTGGTAAAAGTAGAGTTTTTTGAGTTATCCAAATTTAATTTCAAATGTGCTCCCTTGTCCCCTCTCCCATCTTTTTTAAGTTCATTCTAGTTCTGAGTCTCTCATGTGATTATATGTGTCTTTCATGTAGTGTTTGCTTTAAATCTTGTTCATTATATTGCAGCTTTTTACCTGAATTTTTATTTCTGTTGATCAAGTTGTCCTTGTTAAGTTTCTTTTACAAGATTTAAATGTTAAGAACTTATGTAAATTTTCATTATTACTTATAGGCCTGTTAAAAAAAATTTGATTAATATATGGTAATTTGTTATTTTTGTTTGACTCACAGCTCTGTGTAAAGTGAATTATTTTGAGGGAAATAAAATGTGGGTGTGGACTAATCTTCTGCACTCTACGTGTATCTGGATCCTAGACTTGTCAAATATTACAGAGACAGTAAAGTTTTATGAAACATATTCATGTGCATTGAAAATGCTAAAATGGCAGTTTACTAGAAGTCTCTGGAACTGAAATTTTTACAGCTTGTGTGATGCAGTTTATCACCACAATTATCAATTGCCCCCTTGAGTAATCTTGTTACAAGAAATGGCCACTGAAGTGGAAAAGAGGTCAAACATAATCTGATCAAGTTTCCATCGTGCAGAGTGGGGAAAAATGGTATTACCCGATACTTGCTAATGTGAGAAAAACTAGAAAATGGTATCTATCTAGGAGAACCTCTGCATGTTCCAGGACAGTCAGGATAGAGGAATAGTGAACTCAGTGGATAAATACAATCCTCTGCATGTTTCAGGACAGTCAGGATAGAGGAATAGTGAACTCAGTGGATAAATACAATCAGCTGGGCTGATGACATTATTTACTCTCTCTAGTTATACAGAAGTAGATGGAGCTGTTTGAGAGCAGGGATTTAATCATGTGTTCCCTGAAATCTCTACTTTTGTTACTCCATAATGCAGTGTGCCCATTAACTTCCCCATGAAGGAAGGAAGGAAGCAATTGGCTAATCAATTCTTTCAAGAAAGAAAGGTCCACATTGTCATTGGTGGTAAGTACACTGCTGGCCACCCAAAATGCAACATCAAGAAGGAAGCATCCGATTGGCCTGAAATTCGCAGCATGCGTCGCCCGCGAGAGGACATGCAAACGATTAGCATTGCAGGGCATATGCAAATCATGTGCGCCCGGCCCGCTACCGAGAAGCACTATAAGAAGGGTGCACATAAGGCGGGGTGGAAGTGTGTTGTGCTGCCGGACCTGTGCGTGGGAAGCTTCCTGATGCCTCGTCGCAGAATACGGCAGTCATTCCAGCATGTTTCGGAGTTTGACAGAGGACGAATAGTGGCTTATCGCTACAGTGGTTTATTGTACCGAGACATTGGCGCCCGTGTGGGATGACATCCAGCCACAGTGAGGCAAGTATGGATTCGGTGGGTGCAGGAGGGACGGATAGACCGACGTGAGCGATTGCTGCAGCCGTGACACACCACTGAACGAGAGGACCGGCATGTTGTGCGGCGGGCATTGACGGCTTGAACCGCCACATCATGAACATTAGCGCAGGAATGAGGGTGTGTTGCGCAACAACCTGTATCAGCACGTACCGTTTGACGTCATCTGCAGGAGCGGGGACTTGTCGCACGGCGCCTATTGCTCCGATTACCAATGACGTTACACCACCGGCGAGTGCGGCGGCAGTGGGCCGTTGAACGCCGCACTTGGACTATGGAATGGCACGACATTGTCTTCTCTGACGAATCCCACTTCTGCCTGCAACACCACGATGTTTGGATCCGCGGCGAGAGACTGTATGACGCCTGCATTATGCATCGCCATACCGGTCCGTCGCCTGGCGTTTTGGTTTGGGGTGCAATTGGATATGACACCCGCACCCCTCTGGTACGCATCGCCGGTACACTCAACAGCCACCGCTACATCTCCAACGTTTTGGAGCCTGTAGTCTTCCCTTACCTGCAGGACCTGCCAGCAGCCACGTTTTAACAAGACAATGCGTGCCCGCACGTGGCACTCGTCGTACGACAATTCTTCACAGCCCACCAGGTGTCACTGCTGCCGTGGCCCGCCTGTTCTTCCGATATGTCGCCCATCGAACACGTCTGGCTGCTGATTGGCAACCGAGTGACCCGGCAGGCACCACCCGCGGCTACGCCTGATGAACTGTGGCAACGTGTGGAAGCAGCCTGGACCGACATACCCCAAGCCCACATCCAAAGCCTCTTTCGTTCGATGCCGCGGCGTGTAGCAGCCGTTATTGCCAGCCATGGGGGCCACACGAATTATTGATGTCTGTGTTTTGCAAGTCGCACAGGTCTGTAAGCTGAATCTTTGTATCTGGCTTTGCTATCTCGTGTTCTTGGTGTTGCATTTTGGGTGGTCACCAGTGTAGATACCACTGACTACTGTCGGTGGTATCTATATTCATGGAATTTTCTCTGCCATGGCTTGCAAAGGTGTAAGCAGTTCAACTACCCAGCCAGGAACTCTATGAGGCACAATAATGGCAATTGATCCACAAGCTACTCCACTGCCCTTTTTTTTTTTTTTTTTTTTTTTGATACACTGTACTACCACACAAAATTTTTTTTAATAGACACACAGAGAATGTAAAAAAAAAAAAAAAAGACAAAAAACAAATCTTTCATGAAAGTGTAGGGAATTCTATTAAATAGCAGCAGTTCTAATGAAATGGAAAAAAAAAAAAAAGATTTAAGATATTTTTTGTGCATCAGAATGTCAGGTACTTAGAAGTTTTGGAGTAAGTTATCCAGGTACATTGAAATACTCATCTATTCTTTGGATTTGGGTGGATATTTTAATCGGTTTGTTTTTGGTCTTTCCACCACCGGTTGTACCAGAGGGAACTGTTAAAAAATAATGCTTTGGAGATCCTTTAAAGATATTCTGCGAAGCTGAGGATTTGGCTGTCAATGCAGGCTATCCTACATTTTCATTGATGCTAAAGAGACATTTTGTCCATGTTGGGAGGGCCAGTCTGAGATGTAATTCCGAGGTAGAAAGAACAACTCCCCTTCTAGCCTCTGAGAATGAAATGTTCTCCAACTTCTTAATTTTCTATTCTATATTCACTTTTCTGCATCCCACTTTGGACAGTTATTATCAGCATGCTTCCCCTTGCATTTCATTAACAGGGCTTAGCTGCCAAGCAGTCAGATATTTTGTGTCCTGATTGACCACAAGCCACATTATAGCTGGACTGCTGGGAATACCAGTAAACCTAGCATACATAATGTAGGATTACACCCAGTGGTTTTTCAGTCCTAAGAAAAAGTTGCCTGGTACTTTCATAAATGCATTATGACACTATCAACCAAGGTCAAGGTGGGGCAGAGGGGATGGTGTTACAGTAAGTGGTCAATGGCAATTTGAAATTGCAAAACTTAACAGTACTATCAAAAGTATTTGGATGCTGTATTCCTTGTTTTTTCAATTGAAAGGCACAGTAGAAGTCAACTAACAAAACTTTTGAACATTTCTATAACCAAAAGGAATGAACACAGAGATAAGAAAGAAATGGATTTGGATTTCAGATTATTTATTAAAAAAAATAGTCTCAGTTTAGATGGACAGCTGTGTATCTTCTCTTTGAACTATTCTTGGGATTTTTTTTTTTTTTTTTTACTTTGTTGTCTAAGCTAGCTAGCTCCAAATTTAGACATTTTTTTTTTTTTTCCCAAGGATAGTTCAAAGAGAAAATAATCTTTGTAAAATGTAGTTGTGGACTACAGTATATTACATAGGAGAGACAGTTTGCAGACTTGAAATTCATAATGCATCTATAAAAAATTGCTCTAACAACACAGGTTTAGATAGGCACATTAAAAAAAAACCGGTCGCAACATAGATTGCCCAATTCCCTAAAGGTGTGATCAGTTTCTGAGAAAACTTCCTGAAAAGAAAACTAAGAGGGCTTCAAATTGAGAAGAAAAAGGGGACTCCATCAGTGACTGCCATCTGGCAAGATCATATGAAAAATAAACATAACTGTCGACGTTAACCGTAACCACAATCTACCTGAAAAATATTTTTCTCCGAAAATTTGCTATATAAACCAAACTTTTTTCCTAGAAAAAAAAATTCCACAGCATATTGTAGTTTTTAATTTAATGAACTGGGAAGACAATATTTGAAAATGAGCTTAATTTACAGAAACTGCTCCAGTGGCATAAGCACTGACTTCTAATCATCAATCCTCGATGGATTTGAATTCTGATGAGGCACTGGATGCCCTAAATTAGGGACACGTGACTGTTTATAGTCTGTAGAGTTGCTCACAGTGGCCGTTAAACCTCCAATTTAAAAAAAAAATGCTGAATAGATTATTTACCCTTGGGGGGGGGGGCATCATTAGCAATTCAAAGGATTATAAGAGTCACCCATCTCTAATCTAATTTAGGACCACTGCTTCTAGGGAAGGGGAAAGTTGGTTTCTCATTCAAGACCCAGGCCCATCTGGGACAAATGCTCAGTTGCCAGTGTGAATAATTTGCCAGTAATAACATCTTGCACACACAAAACATTACTTTCTCCAGACGCACAAAGTCAGATCAAAACACACGGCTTTTGAACTGGCCATGCAAAGTACACTTTTACCCGAAAAGCAATCTTTGTGGATTAATGCCCTCAGCCCTTTTATCTGTGATGTTTTGCAATAAAGAATGACGATTATGGGCAAAACACGTAACAATATTAACAAAGAAAGGTGGCTTGATCACGCTAGTTACGTTAACTAAAACTTTTACAAAAAGTTCGTAAGTTGGAAGCTTTCGACCTTATCTTAGGTCTTCATCACGCCAATGGAGGACTAAGATTGTTGCCAGATTCTACATTTGAATTTTTCCTATTTTTGTTGCCAAAACTTAGAATTGATCTCCAGATTAACGGAATGTAGAGAGGAGATTCGGAGTTGCAAGTCATTGAGTTGAAAATAATTTCTATGCTTTCACGGTAACGGAGGGCAAAACGATTGTCAAACGAAGCAATTCGTTTTGCTTCGTTCCAGTGGGGAACTGCAGATGTGTCTTCCATTGTCAAAATAGACAAGGCAGTGTTGGGATTGCCTTTCGAAACATCTTTTCTGTGTTCTAAAATTCTATGGCTTATGCTCCTGTATGTGCTTCCAATGTATAAGTTATCCCCAGTAGAAGAAGAGATAGGAATGCAGTAAACTCCTGGGAGGTTCAGGCTTTCAACTTTGTCCCTATCCCTTTGTAGAAGTTTCAAGATGTTTGGGGTAGATTTAATGGCAAGATGGTAACCAAAACTTCTAAAAAGAATCTGTAACTTATAAGCATAGGAAGGATGGTAAGGAACAGAACCACAGAATTTCAGGTCTTCTTTCTTGTGAGGAAGGAGGCATTCGATTTTCGAATGGTTTTCATATTTCTTTATGAGGGAGTTGACTGTAACAGCAGGGAAACCATGAGAGAGGGCTATTGTAGAAATTTTGGAGAGTTCTTCTTGAAGAGAGAGTTGGCTGTTGCAAATGATATGAGCCCTGTGGATGTAGGACTTCAATGCTGCAAGCTTGTAGAGATGCAGGGTGCAAGATTTGTAGGGAATGATGTTAGTGGCTGCAGAAGGTTTTCGATAGACGGAACGAGTAATGGAGAGATCAGCGTTTCTGCAGATAGATACATCCAGGAAATCAATTTTGTGATTTACTTCCTTAGATATAGTGAGCTTAATGGAAGGAAATTTTTCTGTAATGGAGTTGATCAGTATCTGTAGCTCAGACTCGGAATGTGGCCAGCTAATGAAAATGTCGTCTACATATCTTAACCATAGGGAAGGTTGAAAAGGGTGTAGAGGAATTATGGAAACTTCAATATGTTGCATGTAGATTTCAGCAAGCAGAGGGGAAAGAGGTGAGCCCATGGGGAGACCAGATTGTTGCCTATACACAATTTTGTTGAAAACAAAACAACTATGTTGATGAATAGTGTGGAAACAATCATAAAGATCTTTGATAAGAGGGCCGGGGGTTCAAAATGAAGAATCAATTTCTTCATGAGGAGCATGTAGGAATCAAAATATGGTACAGAGGGAAACAAAGATTCTACATCAAGAGTATACAGATTATCACAAGGAGGAAAGGAATTAGGAAGGTTGTGGATGAAGTTTGAAGTAGAGACAACTGTATGAGGATGGTTGGCTGCCAGGGATTTGCATTTGAGGACCAATCTCTTTTCAAGGTTTACTGCTGGAGAAAAAGAATATTCCACTAAAGGTCTGATGGGGTTACCAGCTTTATGCAGTTTCACTTGCAGGAAGAGCCTGGGAGTTCTAAAGTAAGGAGGGGGTGATATATCACCAAGGAAGGATTGAAGAGTTTCTTTCTTAGCTAATCTGTCAACTGAGTTTTTGAGTGAGTTGGTGGTGTCTGACTGTAAAGGGATGCAGTTGGCAGATGTAAGAAAAGAAAGCACTTTTGGTTTAGAGTTTCTTTACCAATGATGACTGGGCAACCAACTTTATCTGCTTTGCATACGGCTAGGTCATTTTCTTGAATAAATGACCTGAATTCTTTTAAACAAGAAGTACCATATTTTGATTCCTACATGCTCCTCATGAAGAAATTGATTCTTCATTTTGAACCCCCCGGCCCTCTTATCAAAGATCTTTATGATTGTTTCCACACTATTCATCAACATAGTTGTTTTGTTTTCAACAAAATTGTGTATAGGCAACAATCTGGTCTCCCCATGGGCTCACCTCTTTCCCCTCTGCTTGCTGAAATCTACATGCAACATATTGAAGTTTCCATAATTCCTCTACACCCTTTTCAACCTTCCCTATGGTTAAGATATGTAGACGACATTTTCATTAGCTGGCCACATTCCGAGTCTGAGCTACAGATACTGATCAACTCCATTACAGAAAAATTTCCTTCCATTAAGCTCACTATATCTAAGGAAGTAAATCACAAAATTGATTTCCTGGATGTATCTATCTGCAGAAACGCTGATCTCTCCATTACTCGTTCCGTCTATCGAAAACCTTCTGCAGCCACTAACATCATTCCCTACAAATCTTGCACCCTGCATCTCTACAAGCTTGCAGCATTGAAGTCCTACATCCACAGGGCTCATATCATTTGCAACAGCCAACTCTCTCTTCAAGAAGAACTCTCCAAAATTTCTACAATAGCCCTCTCTCATGGTTTCCCTGCTGTTACAGTCAACTCCCTCATAAAGAAATATGAAAACCATTCGAAAATCGAATGCCTCCTTCCTCACAAGAAAGAAGACCTGAAATTCTGTGGTTCTGTTCCTTACCATCCTTCCTATGCTTATAAGTTACAGATTCTTTTAGAAGTTTTGGTTACCATCTTGCCATTAAATCTACCCCAAACATCTTGAAACTTCTACAAAGGGATAGGGACAAAGTTGAAAGCCTGAACCTCCCAGGAGTTTACTGCATTCCTATCTCTTCTCCTACTGGGGATAACTTATACATTGGAAGCACATACAGGAGCATAAGCCATAGAATTTTAGAACACAGAAAAGATGTTTCGAAAGGCAATCCCAACACTGCCTTGTCTATTTTGACAATGGAAGACACATCTGCAGTTCCCCACTGGAACGAAGCAAAACGAATTGCTTCGTTTGACAATCGTTTTGCCCTCCGTTACCGTGAAAGCATAGAAATTATTTTCAACTCAATGACTTGCAACTCCGAATCTCCTCTCTACATTCCGTTAATCTGGAGATCAATTCTAAGTTTTGGCAACAAAAATAGGAAAAATTCAAATGTAGAATCTGGCAACAATCTTAGTCCTCCATTGGCGTGATGAAGACCTAAGATAAGGTCGAAAGCTTCCAACTTACGAACTTTTTGTAAAAGTTTTAGTTAACGTAACTAGCGTGATCAAGCCACCTTTCTTTGCAATAAAGAATGTATGTGGCAGTGAAAACAAGTTGCAAACATTTGTTGACAGTTTGTAGTTGCACTTCAGAATCAGAAATGGCACCCCAAGCAATTTCTCAATAGATGTGAAAAATGGCTGATATCACTTCTTGCTCAGGAACTTCGCTCCTGATACTTTTCTGAAATAAAATATTCCTAGGAACTTTTAAAATTCACATGATCCATGTCTGTCTTGCATTTTGGAAGCAAAGAGTGGCTATTAGTAACAATGTAATTTCTTAAAATTACATTGTTACTTCGGCTTTGTTAATTTCAGTGCTGTTACTGCAGGAAGCAATACTTTCAAAGTGTATTATTAAGCAAACCAACTCAACCAAAACTGGCTGCTCCAGTGGCGCAATGGTCTAAGCACATCTGAGATGGTTCTGGGTTTAAATCCCAGTGAGGCATGGATGTTGTGTTTGTTTGTCCAGCATTGGCCCTCTCCTCACTGGAACCAGCGGCTCTAAATTGGGGACAGGAGACTGCTTATAGGTAGAGTTGCTCATGGTACTTGTTAAACCGCTAAACAAAAACTAATTAAATTCAGCCCACCTAACTCTATGGGCTCTAAATTTTTGTGCTAAATAATTTGCTGTGGAGTTGTTTCTAGACCATAAAATTTGAAAATTGAAATTAACAAAGTTTACTTCATGCATGCGAGGAACATCTTTAACTGAGGCCTGTACATTTAATTGATAAATTAAATGTGGTGCTCCATCAGTTCAAAGTCGTACAAATTTTGACTTTTGATCTGTTCACAAATTCACTTCACTTAATAGCTGTGCTGTTTTCCAAATAAACACCAAAAACAATTCTGGTGTCTTATGAACCTTACATATGGTACTATTTCTTCAGTAGTGGACTTGTCAATTAACTTGCCGAGAGTTAGAAACTGCCAAATCACGACTCAAGTACATTATTTTCCAAACTATTAGCTCTTGTGTATTGTGTCCAGTAAATTCCCTGCATTGCAATTCATTTGAATATTGTTTTCCATTTCTGTGAATGGATTATTGTTTACTGCCATTTAATGTGCAGTGATCAATAAATACTATTTCAATTTATATACGAGACTGGCGAAGGTGAAAAAAACAGCTTTTTAACAGAGTAAAAAAAATCGGAACACACAGTACATTGACAAAAATCACCAGAAAAAGCAAATGAACGGACCCGCTGCATTAAGTTGCGCGGTACAGCTGCAAACGATATAAAAACAAGCCTGCAGCTGACTGTGATCATATCGCATTGTGAGGTTGAGTGAAGATGTTGCGGCAGGAGAGAACTGACTTCGAGAAAGGAAAGATTAGTGGGTTGTCCACAAGAGAAATTTAAACATACCCACGTCAACTATTTTGGACATACTGAATAAGTGGAAGACACATGGTGTGCCTGAAGCAGCAAAACATACAGGCACACCAAAGAAAATCAGTGATAAAGGACGTTGAAGCCTCGAGAGAATCGTTACAGCTAATCGACGGAGTACTGCACAAGACCTCAGTGTACAGGAGAGTAAAAATGCTGGAACCTCTTTATGTACACTTACCATTCACAGAGAACTTCATTCCATGGGTTACCGTGGTCGTGCGGCTGTTCATAAGCCTTTTATCTCCACTCCGAATGCTACTCGTCGTTTAACATGGTGTAAAAAACATTTATCATGGACCGTAAATGAATGGAAATGGGTCCTATGAATCCAGATACATGGTCCATCAGTCTGATGGCTGTGTGTGGGTATGGCACAGCAGAGAGAATGCTATTTACCATAGTGTACAGTTTCTATGGTCAAGTTTGGAGCTGGCAGTGTATTCGTGTGGGGGTATTTTTCGTGGTATAGTCCTGGCCCATTGGTTATTGTGCACAAACCTGTTAACCAGCAAGTCTACCTCAATATTCTGGACAATTATGCCCTACCAACTCTGTGGCAGTACTATGGAACCAAGCCTTGTTGGTACCAGCAGGATAATGCATTGAGCCATAAAGCAAGAACTGTTGCAGCGTGGTTTGACAATAATAAATCCATATCGTGTGTGGACTGGCCAGCACAGAGCACCTATGGGATAAATTAGAGTACCACACAAGAAGTTTGGAACCAAGGCCTGCTACTAAGCGACAGTTAGCGGCAGCATTATGTACTGAATGGAAGCTCATACCTATTGTTGTGTTCCGAAAGCATGTCTCGAAGGGTCAGTGCATGCATTAAGGCCAAAGGTGGACAGACACCATATAATGTATGTCAATAAATGCTATGTTGTGTTTCTCTTATAGGTGTTCGGTGACTTGTCAATATACTGTATAGTGCAAATATACAGTGTAATTTATTTATGTAAATATTTAATTGCTGCATTCAAAATATAAAATTATTGACCATAGTTAGAAGAATTCTTGATATGGTCATGTCACGCATAAGTTACGTTGAAAATTATTAGCGGGACGTTTCGGTAGCAACTACCTTCATCAGCCATGGAATAAGACACGAGGTGAAAGCATCAGTTGTTGCCAGAATTGAAAATTGCTTCCAAATGATAGGGATGTTAAAAGGTGTGTCTATATTAGGGGTAAGGTAGATTTCAATGCTTTCGCAGTACCAAAGGGCTTTCTGGTTGCTGAACGGGGCGATCCGCTTAACATTTTGGCAATCGGGAATCGCGGGCGTATCGCTGATGGTCAAAATTGAAAGGGAGGTGGAAGGGCTGCCTTTCTTAACAGGGATATATGTTCTATCAATTGCCAATTTATGCTGCGGTAAGTATACTACCAATATAGTGGGTAACGTCTGTGGAAGTGTCGATAGGAATAGAGGACGTCTTGTAACTCTAGGGGTTTATTGGAATCTGTCTTTAAGGATAAGGTTGAGAAGATGTGGTGGTGGTTTGACTGCAATCCTGTAGCCAAAAGACTTGAAAATAGAGCAAACTTCATGAGTAAAGGGCAAAGTGCCAACAAACTGATGGGTGGTGGAAGGTTCAAGCAGTAAACTAGTAGATCTGTTCTGAGATTCAAATCTCTTAGTCTATATGTACTAAGAGGGGTGGAGAGTCATGCAATTTGCCAATGTTGAGGATGTTCTGATATTCTTTTTGAAAAGCAGAATGGCTGTTGCAAAAAAAGGTTGGCTCAGTGTATGTACGACTTTAGAGCAGCCAATTTTGTATTTTTATAATTTTCGTCCCTTCCCATTCTCGGACCTCTGAAAAATACAAATTGGCTGCTCTAAAGTCGTACATACACAGAGCCAACCTTATTTGCAACAGCCATTCTGCTCTTCAAAAAGAACAGAATATCATTAACATTGGCAAATTGCATGGCTTTCCACTCCTCTTAGTACATAGACTAATTAAGAGATTTGAATCTCAGAACAGGTTTACTGCTTGAACCTTCCACCACCCATCAGTTTGTTGGCACTTTGCCTTTTAGCCTGTGCTTTACTTATGAAGTTTGCAGTCAAACCACCTCCACATCTTCTCAACCTTATCCTTAAAGACAGATTCCAATAAACCCCTAGAGTTACAAGGCGTCCTCTATCCCTATCAACACTTCCACAGGCGTTACCGCAGCATAAATCTGCGATTGATGAAACATATCGCTGTTAAGAAAGGCAGCCCTTCCCACCTCCCTTTCAATTTTGACCATCAGCGATACGACCGCGATTCCAGATTACCAAAATGTTAAGCGGATCGCCCCGTTCAGCAATCGGAAAGCCCTTAGGTACCGCGAAAGCATTGAAATCTACCTTACCCATAACACCTGCAATACAGATGCACCTTTTAACATCCCTATCATTTGGAAATCTGGCAACAACTGATGCTTTCACCGCGTGTCTCATTCCATGGCTGATGAAGGTAGAAGTCGCAACCAAAACGTCCTGCTTATAATTTTCAATGTAACTTATGCGTGATATGACAATAAAGAATTCTAAAATTGACATTCTACAACGCAGAATAAAAAGACATGGGGGGGGGGGATTACGGACGAAATCTTTGCTCCTTTCGACTTCTGTTTCCAGATAATGTTCCCACATTTTCAAGCTAAAATACAAATTTCTATGGAATAAAATGATTTATTTTTTTGATTAGA
Source organism: Macrothele yani (assembly GCA_039090855.1). Classification (NCBI taxonomy): domain Eukaryota; kingdom Metazoa; phylum Arthropoda; class Arachnida; order Araneae; family Macrothelidae; genus Macrothele; species Macrothele yani. The sequence goes on along the minus strand of CM076990.1, from coordinate 64,940,051 downwards.
GGTTTAACGACCACTGTGGGCTATAGGCAGTCGCGGGTCACTGGCTCCAAGGAAGAGAGGGGAGAGCCAGTGCCGTAAGATAACATCCATGGCTCACTGGGATTCGAACCCCTTTCGGACGAATGATCAGAGGCCTCTGGGGCGACAAAAACTGATTTAACTTCGCGAGAGAGAAAATCTTACATTTTGAAAATCGTAATTCCATTCTCAGAGGGAGGATCTCCCCCCCCCCCATCTTTGCTAATTGATCTAAACCACACAAATGGAACAATCTCATGCCCGGAGATTACAGGTAAATTTTCGCACCATCAACTTCTGTTTTTGGAAAACTTTTCTCCATTTTCAAGCTAGAATAAAATGATATTTAACAATTACTGGGGCAGAAGAAACACTGAGATTACAAGGAAAATCTTAATTTTTTTTCTAACTTCTGTTTTCAAAAATTCTGAAAGGGAAAATGCCCCACCCCAAGTTTCTCTTCGGTTTTGCATCAATCTCGAGAGTGACCCAAAACGAAATTCCTCGAATCCACAGGAAATGCTCGGACATACTTGCAATATTTTTTTTAGCATTCTCCAAGAGAGTTGTTTCCTGTTTTCATTTTAGTTTTTTTATACTCCTATTTGAATGTGGTTTTAAAATATTATGAAACAAAGATTTCATATTTAATCCTTTCTCGACCAAGGTGCCCGGATAGCATGAGCAGGATCTCCAATCCCCATATTTTTTTGAATTTTCAAAGTGTCCGAGGGATTAGCAGAAGTTACCCTTAGTCATCATTGTTGTCACTAAACAAAGGAGTAAACCAAGAGTTGGTTTGTCCAGGTGCTATATCATTCAGCATTCTAACATTGCTTCATTTGTCTGTGATAATTTGCATTGTCCCAAAAGTGGAATTTATGGGGGAACATTTGTTGTAAAAAATTAATTTTACTCAATCCAAATAAACAGATTAAGAGCCTATTTTTTTACAAGAAGAACATGGAAAGTTTTAAGTAAACAAGATTATCCAGCCGTTACCATACCCTCCTATCTGCCTAAAGCTCTCAGTAGAAGAATGCACTCATTGCCCCAGTGAAACGTCCAAAAGTCAGTGTATGTTAAGTGTAGGGATCTGAAGTTTCGAGTTGTGACCTGGCACTAATCCTTCTTTTGTTATTGCAAAAGGGAGGAGGGGGATGAAATTTGGAAACTAGCAGGAGATATTTTGGGGTGTTATGAGTGATAAACATTTTAGGATTATGGTCATTAAAGGGTTCAATAGCATCCTGATTCTATTTACAACCCTTTAATTTGTCACACGTTCTTGGAAACAGAACACCAAACTGTACTTGTATCAGCATTTTACGCTAGCTATTCAAATGCCACTTGGTTGAAATTGTACGTTTTCCAAAACGACATTTCATCAGCGGTTCATGGTATACCCACAAAGAAAATTGGTGGGTTAAAATATTCTGGGCTGAGAAAATTGAAAAAACAAACACTTGTGCATGACTTATTAGGTGCTTGAATTAATTCCCGCCGTTTTTTGACACACAAACACCTGTGTGTTGCCACAGAACAGTACAGGTTAGTCTATTTAAAGTACTGTCCGTTGGCAGCTATGACCCTTTCTTACCGTTGGGGTAACAAATTGATTCCACGGTAGAAAAATGCAGGTTCTTTCGAGGTGAACCATTTGTCGAGCCATTTTTGGATATCTGCGACAGAAAGGAAGAGCTGCTCTGACAGGCCATGTTGTAGCGACCGGAACAAATGGAAGTCTGAGGGAGCAATGTCCGGGGAATAAGGCGGGTGGGGTAAGAAGTCCCAGCCAAGTGTCTCCAAGAGTTCCTTCACGGATTTGGCGACATGAGGTCTAGCGCTGTCGTGGAGAATAATCACCTTGTCATGTGGGATCCAATTTCCGAGATTTTGGATCATTGCCTTTAAACGTTTGCTAACCGTTGACTCATCGACCCGTAGTGTTTCAGACAACTCGTCGAGTGTCTGACATGAATCCTCGTCCAATAAGGCCTCCAGTGCACCATCTTTGAACTTTTTCGGCTGCCCAGGGTGCCCCTCGTTGGCTTTGAAGCGTCAGAACCACTCTCTGCACGTTGTTTCCGATAGGGCATGTTCCCCATAGGCCTGCACTAGCAAACTATGACTTTCAGCTGCAGGTTTCTTGAGATGAAAGCAGAAGAGTAATGCTTCCTGCAAATGCTCCTTATTTGGTACGAAACTAGACATCATGAATGCTATACAAACTCGTGTTCTGCGCCCTCCGATCGTGTGTCACACACTGCTTCGCCCAGACTACGGACGTCACGTGTGGCCCGGGCAACAGCGGGAATTAATTCAAGCACCTAATATATGCTATAATTTTTGAATTACCACAGAACATACTTTTTGGACCCCTTATAATACACCTGCCAGTCAGACCCTACAGTTTCAGTGAGATTAACTTGCCATCATAAGCAAGCAGCACATACCTTGGAACAGTGCATTATTGAGTTTCTTCACTGAAGTGCCAAAGCCATCAGAAATTCTTATGCGATTTCATAGACAATATGAAGAACAGTGTCTTTCTGAAACTCGTGAGTGGTGCAAGAGCTTTAAGGAGTGAAGAGAATGCATTAAAAATGAGCCACATGCTCACCATCTGAGAACAAGCACTGACAAGGCCAATTATCTACTCAAGAGAACCAGTGAATCAGACAGCAAGATATTACAGCATGGAAATCAGCATTAGTAATACTGAGCATGTCATGATAAACTAATTGGGTCAAGAAAAAGTAAACACATTGTGGTGTGAATGGAAGTCACTACTCAACTTTAGGGTGACACAAAAGAGGGAAAATTATATAAGCAGTTATTTACCCCTAATTTTGGACATCTGGTCATAGGAAGAAGAAACAGAACCATTCATTACACACAGGGCCAACTCTAACATTTAGTGAAAATCTTGGGCGACTAAGATTTTCCATCAGAAATTCTGAGACTGCAAAAATAACAGCAGTGAAAACTTTTAGATGTTGAAATATAAAACAACACATAGTTAAGCATTTCGATATATTTTATTTTCAACAAACAAGATTATTTTGCAGCTGCCACATGACAGTATATACAAAGCAAATAACTTCTGGTAAAAATTTTTACCATGTCAAAGGTGACAAAATTATACAAAAGTTATAAATGAAATATAATACAACTATTATTACACAAGCCTGCCTTTCTTATTTTTAATATAACACTTTACTGGATTTGCAGAGTAATGCTTTAGAAGGCAGGTAGTTGCATAGGTACAACTCTGAACAATTTGCAAGTATTTTATGAAGCACAGCTGCCACTAATGCTCTTTACGGTAATAAGCTAAAAACACAAAGAATTATTCACAAACATATAATTTCAATTTAGATTACAGACCTTCAAAATACAAATCAATTTATCATCAATTTAAATTTTAGTGTAGCTTGTTGCAAATGTAATGTATTTGTGTTCAAAATAGTTTCCTTTTTTTTTTTTTTTCTGAAGGAAGGCAAGTATAACAGGGAGCTACCATTTACTTTTATATTATAACAAAACAGGAAATGTGATATGTAGAATTTACCCTTGTCATTTGCAGTAGTGATCTGTCAAGAAATAGAAAATACTTCCAACTTACTAAAAATTCCCAGTATCCGTGGCACACTTTCCTAGTAGCCAACCATTTGCAAACTACTATAACAGAATATGAAGGTTCATTCAACAAATAAGGGACTTGTGCAAACAATCTAAACACAATTTCTGTTGAACTATGGTAGTCCTAATGAAAGTCAGTTCAATATCTCACTTTTCGTTTCTCCTTTTCATTGACCAGGCCAAAACCTACTTATACAAAGTTTATTAATGCAGTGTTGGGAAAGGTGATCTACCTATGACAGTGTCATGTGAAAACAGTAATTGGTGCTGCTATAGACAACACAACCTGGAAGACAAGCTCCATCCCTGTGTTCCATGCAAGGATGCAATGGACAGCAACATTGCTTGAGCAGAGGAGGCAGATCTTCTGGGGATGGTAGTTCTCTTAATTCTCCTTTAAAATTTTAAGTTGTGTAGAGGTACAATTCTGTTTAAACAGCATGGCAAAAACAAAAAAACTTAAGAGTAATAATGCATGATCACCAGTAATAGTAACTGGAACATGGAAATTAAGCTTTGCACAGAGTTGTAAGGTGGGGCACAAGTTTGATTCTTTATCCTTCACAAACAAAGCTTCTATATCAGAAGAAAGAAGGGGGGGGGGATAAATAAGCAAAAAAAAATCCTATTTACATTTGGCTGGTAAATAACATAACAGTATTAGCTGCAAATCAAATTATTTCTTTACAGGACATCACAACCATTTAAACACTTGATTTTTTTAAAAACATTTCCAGTGGAGCTGCTTTCGATAAAAGTAGGCATATAGATGCTAGGGGGAAAAAAACAACTGCCATTAATGCAGAAAAATTTGAAGTACTTCATAGCACGGGAAGAATACATAATTATGTATTTAAAATCAATTGGAACATAATTATCTATACATATAAGAAAGGCCAAAGTAAGATTCCCTGAGTGGTTACTTATTAATTTTAGCAGCACACACATATACAGTACATTCAACTATACTTTAAAATCCTAGAACGTACTTAAAAATATATTAATTAGGTGCTTAAAATCAGGAACTATTAGACCAACGTTTAAGGCTTTCACATTTTGCAACAAGCTACACTGTGATACATTCTATGCAAAATTGAAAACTGATTTTTGAGAGGGAAGAGGACATTTTCTCTACACCTTTGCACATGACATTAGCTGCAAAAAAATTACATCTTCATAAAAAAGGGGAGAGAAAAATGCTAATAGGAAGTATAGCATTTATAAAGATACAAGTGAGAAATTCTTTTGTGCTCTAGCAACTAGATGCGAGAAAATGAACATTGAAATTCTACAATTTGTGATGGCTAACAATTTTTAACATTGTAAAAGTTTAAAAAAGCCAATGTAACAATATATATGGCAGTGCAAATTTTTTAAAAAGCTAATTTATTGGTTAAAAGTGTACTTTTTATGATAAAAAGTCTGAACATGAATTATTTCCTCAGGGGGTTAATTGTTCCATTTGAGCAACAGTTTATGCATCAATTTGATAACAGCCTACATTTAGTACAAGCATTTGCTTTAAACTTTTTTTTTAATCACTGAATGGTTTAAACACTTTTATAATCCCTGAATGGTGACATAATGTATGTTATCATGCATGGAAATGGAATTGTATATGCATGAAGTGAAAACAATATATAGATAAACTTTCATGCACACAATATCCCATGATTGAAAAAGTAATAAGCCCCATCTGTATTTTTCAAAAATGGTTTCCTAGTGACTTATCATACGAACGTAAAAAAAAAAAAAAAACTTGAAGAGGCAGTTCAGCAATCAAAATCTATTACTGTGTTATGACTGGCACCTATAACACTGTTTTAAGTTAATTCATGATTACAAATCAAAACAAGTGTTTTTATGAAGCACACAAACATGCTTCTGAATAGTTATCCAATGCCAGGATACATGCTTGCAATCATTATTGGAGCATAGCATTCTAGAACACATAAGCGTATTCATAGCGTTATTGTCCTTGAGCTATCACAGCAGCTGCAGTTAATTTTCTATACCTTGGGTTGTTCTTTTCTTAATCTTCATATACACTGCCTTAAAACTAATTCTAAAATAGTCTATTAAACATAAGTGTATTATAATAAATCTCATTAACATAATTCTTGGTACAACATATTTAAATATCAAAAGGTGTTTCTTTATGTTATTTACTTTCCGTGCTACATATGACAGAAAATACTACAGACTGGCATTTCAAATTAATGGTCATAAGTTAACATTGCAGGGAACAACATTTATCAGACTATCAAGGCATGAGCAAATTAAGCAGACAGTATCACATGGAGGTTACAATACTGATAGAATAACATTGTTCCTATTCACTTAAACAGTAGCTGTTTCTTTATCTGCTGGCCATTTGTTGATGATGTAGCCCCAGAGGGTTAGATTAAAACCATCCTAATCACTTTCCTACAGTTTTTCAAACTCCAAAATTGCCTGCTTCAAGGAAAAACTGACACTACAAACCAAAACAAATTGCATTGGCTGCAAATGCAGTCCATTGTGTAAGAGGATTACTTTGTAACTACTGACACCAACTAAACAAGTTTTACCTTTGTAACTGGATGACTTAATAATATTTATGAAAAGCACTTGAAATGAACACAAAGCTAAGCAACTGTATTTTAGTCCACTAACTCCATTCTCTGCAAGGTTTAAAGCCAATTAAGGAACTAACAAATTTTAAAGGGGGAGGGGAGAGAAAGTTACCTTCAGAACAGCAAAAACAAATTGGTTAGAACACCAATTTTCTTGGGAAAGGGGGGTGATTAGCTTCAACAACATTTAAAGGCGAGGAAGACCTCATCGTTAAATTTACAGATGCCAAGTCTAGTTAAAGAAAATAGGACCCAAGCTATGTATACAAAGGAGTAGTATATATCCATGCCATTCAACCAATGAGGTCAGAAACATAGCAGCTCCAGCTCGACAAACCAGCTACTCCACGTGGTAAAAATGTAGCAAAGAAAAAAAAAAATACATATGCAATATCTTCTATACAGTTCAGAAGAACATTTAAAGAGGTTTTCCATGATGGTTACTGCAAGCAATATTGCATTATGCTTTTCTGTAATTGCTACTCATGAAACCTGGGGTCTGCAAGTTTCATATCCAAATATCAAAGTACTGGAAACAAGTGCCTAATCACCTGTCAACATTTAAAAAAATGTGCACAGATGACAGAAACGAACTGTTGATTGCCATTTTTTAAAGGTACTATATACTACAAATTTACATGAGGGACAGCTTGTCAGTCAGCAATGTTAACAAGATCGCAGTAATTGAACTGGCGCCAGCCCAAGGTTGATTTTGATAACCTTATATAACATTCCAGCCCATCACTGCATTAGAAAACTGACTGACATTTATTACTAAGTATCCACTGACTTCAATAGATGATATCAGGAAAATAGCAAACAATTTCTGCTGCAACAAAAAGTAGCTGTTTTGCCTCCACCATCCCCTCACTTGTCACCAGACAGGTTTCTCTATCCTTCTTACTTAAACAGCATATGAAGGGCCTTCACTATAATATCATTCTGATCAATTAAGATATAAAAGAACAATTAGATAGCAGCCCACAAGGTGACTTCGAGAGCTTCTTGATGCATTTTCAAAAATGGTTCTAGTTATATATGCAGGAGAATTATGAAGGTCAATAGTCATCCATAAGTATTCACAGTTGTTTTTCTAATCATCTGTAGAAATTTTCATACGCACATTCTTGTATATATAAGTACAACTTGAGGGGCCCCAACGCAACAATAGGTTGTGGGTCTTTCCATCCAATTTTACTGCCAATAAATGGACATTGTTAACAGGTGTAAAAATGGTGGAAGCTTAGAACAAAAACTAAGAGTGCAGTGGTTTACCTAAGTTATGTTCAGATGTTTTCAACTTAATATCAAATGGCACACAAATCAAGAAAAAAGTTCTTACCTTTAAAACCCCCTATTGCCTTGCTTTCATTGTAGCAAATTTGCCAACAAATGTTAAAATGTTCATAGTTTCAGCATCAATTGGAAGTACTGAAAAAGCTTAATTTTTTGGAGGGAGCATTATTTTTTCCTCTCTTTTAACCTCTTTTTTTCAGTCTTGACTGACAGTCCCTTATTGCCAAAGGTGCTAATGCACAGCATCGGTGTATTTGTGTCACTGCATACACATCTTAATATAGATACGAACTTAGCATACTATACTTCACCACTGTGTGGAACAGGACATGTGCAGACGGTGAGTCAGGTGGTTTTGTAGGGTACTATTCACAACAAGGACCATATGTTGCACCAGTGAATACAGTCAACCCTTGATGTACCGCCCCTCGATTTACTGTTACCCTTGCACAATGCCACCCCTTCGGTCTCGACAGACGTGCTCTTTATAAAACATCCCTTAATCCCTCGATATATTGCCAATGTATATTACTATGCCAACCTGCCTTTCCCAACATAAAACGCACTTGATGTACCACCATTTGTAAGTTGCGTGAGAAAATCCTTGTTTTTTCGGACTATGATCTAATTGTGGTGAACCTTATATTACAGACACTAATTCAATCAAAGATGTGAATCAGTGTCTTAACATTAACAATATTCTTTGAAGCAAACTCTCAGGATGGCAATATTTCAAATGCACTTGTTAATTTAAATTGTGGTGTGAAAATAATTCAACTAAAATCTAAAACACAAATGAAAATTGATGAAAAAGAAAATAAGGTATGTCAATGACTTTGTGAAATGCTCTTAAGTTTCACGTGATAAAAGTTTTACTAATGTAACAAACATTTTGTATTCATTTTCTTATAAATAAAACATTAACTTAGTCTTCCTACTATGCAAGGTAGATTTCCGCATTTAATGCATACCAAAAGCTTCCGAGATGGAAATTAGCACCTCAAACTACAGTGTGCACTAAGTATTACCACACAATTTAAAACTGCATTTTTTTCTAATTTGCATATTTTTAATTTAATACTAATTGTATGATTTTTGATGAACCATAATTAAAATTTGGGTAACTTAAAAGTCATTGGCAAATTTGATGCAAGGCCAAAATATAATTTAACAAATGGTGGCAGTTTTACAAAGAGTACCCTATAAATCTGTTCTGTAGTGTGTGATGTCTACCTTTAATTTAATCTTCCATTCTGAGTTTGTTATGTACTTCTTCATTAGATTTTTTTTTCTAAGTGGCACGTCACTTCCCGAGTTTCCTTAAACTTTTTGGCAATGACTGACAGTGAGTTGCAGGTAAGTAAAAACCATGTCAAGTGTAGTGTGTGGTGATGGTGTAATGGGAGATGACTTACTGATTACATTTTGACACATCTTAATAAGCTGTCCACTGAATAAGTTGTGTCTATGCCACTGATATTATGATTAAGTCAGCAAAGCTCTGTTAATTGTTCCAAGAGGAATTGTGATTGCACACTTTTGTAAGTCAACAACCAGGAAGTGAACAAACAAGTCATTGTAAGTTCCACTTTTTGTTTGATCACACAACTTTGCAGTGCCTTCTCGTAATTATCTGTTTTTGATTGTATATACTATATCATCCATTTTTTTTAAAGGGCAAGTTGTACCCTTTTCTTTTGTCAATAAAGCAATGTCGATACTCCATTTCTTGTTAAATTGATCCCTGACACTGTTGGCGGTCATCTAAGTGTTGAGGGAGGGAAGAGTTTCCAAAACACAAACCTACAAATGAACTTCTAAACATAAGTGACCTGGCATTTTTTTGTATTGTGCTATGTAAAGCTGCAAAGAATAATCCCAGATATACTGAATTGAACTAGAGTGAATCACAAAAATTTTCATGCAATATGACTAAACAATGTTAAGCAACTTGCAAAAACTGTACCCTTTTTGATTGCAATGAAAAATAAGTTTAACTTCTAATAATTTTGGACATGGTATTTGAACAATTCCAGGAACTTTTTTTTTTTTTTAGTACTTCCTTACCATGATGTTCCATAATGTATTAAAGTTTGATTTATTGTCACATCAAAATTTCAATTTTTTTAATTTCTGAGATTTTGTTTATTTACAACAGCTTTTTTAAAAACAAAAACAGACAACCAGGGAATGTCTTAAGTTAATTTTGGTTGCTCATTTATATCAATACCAAGTTGCAGAATCTCAACCATGACCAATTTACTTACAGATAATATAATTTTTGCAATTTCTCTGGAAGCATTGAATGAAGGTTAAGATTTAAATTGATGCACAGTACAGATAATATTATGCACATTGATTACTTGCAGAGGTATTTTTTGAGAACTATTTATACATGGTTGCTGTTCTCAGGCTGATAGACATTTAGATGCATGCCAATGGATTTCAGCAAGCATAATATAGAACATTTTCTACACTGACCATACAAAGATAAGACTGAAAACCAACTGTTGCACCTACATCATTACCATAATCGAACTGAACATGAGCAAAAATTTTAAACATGCTATCTGACTTCCGTTGATACACTATACAGGGGTTGCGCTGCTGATCGCATTCTTTGCAATTTGCGAAAAAATTCATTTGGGTGATGGAAAAAAAGTTTCGCCAATTGCCTTTTTGTACTGTTATAACACTTTAGCAAAAATAATTGAATTTGGGTGAATAAGTTGGTGAAAACTAAGAAAGCCAGAGCAACTGCTGCTATACTTCATCATATATTAACCATAGGAAATCTGATTTCTGTGAATACCTTTTTGCCCCAGTATAACTGCTAACTTTCACAAATTGAAATCCATAAAAATATTAAGTGAACATTTAATCAACATGTTCAACTCACATATCTATATCATATGCATATTGATTAAAAGTGAGTTTATTATGCAAATATGTTGATTTTAATCAATTTCACATGCTTCGATATACAGTATTTTATGATGTGTAGTATTTTACGTTTAGTGATTAAAATGCAATCGATAATAATGACCTCATTAGTACACTATCATTAGGCTAGGTATACAGACAAAACCTTCATTTGTAACTGCGAAATAATGATATTGCAGTAAGTTTTTGCTTTCATTTAATAGAGGTTTGAACCTTAAATTTTTGAATTGTGATAGAATACCTTTAAAAACCACAATTTTATGTCTTATGTGAGGATGGTATTTTCTTTTCATTCTCCCTTTTCTTAGCCATTTTTCCTAACCCTACAGCATTTTACCAAGTCTTTCCCACTAGCTGTAAGCAGAGTGGGGTGGAATTGTAATCAAGTAAATCAGAGTATACGGGCATGGTGGTCTTTTGGGCCATTTATCACCCTTTGAAATTTTTTAGACAATACCTAAATGGCACTAATGTATCTGGAAGAAAAAAAAACTTACTCCTGTAAAATATGTTTAGTAAAATTACCATAAAAGAAGTAGAATTTCTGTAAATTTTATGGGTAAACCATAAAACTTGGCAGGTATGTAATTGCCATAAGTAAACTGTAAATGAGTGCAAAGTCAAATTAAGGTTATGACTTCAACTGGTATATAATAAAGATATCATCTATATTGATTACTTTCAGTGGTGTTTTTGAGAACTATCACACGACTGCTGTTCTCAGGCTGATGGAAATTTAGATGCATGTTAACTAATTTCAACAAGCATAATATAGAACATTCTCTATGCTGACCATAAAGAGTTAAGACTCTCAAAACAACTTATGTGCCTACATAACTGCCATAATCGAACTGTACATAAGCAAAAAATTTGGATCATGCTATCTGACTTTAGTTTATTACAATAATTCATCATACACTGATCATAGGGAATCTGATTTCTGCAATACCTTTTGCTCCAATATAATTGCCATAAGTGAACTGTAAATACACTACACTCTTGCTAATCCAGCCATTCCTTGCCAGGACGAGTGCCAGATTACAGAGAATGCATAAAAATCTGGTTTAATTCATCAAATTTAATGTTACAAGTTTATTGTATATAGCACATAAGTATTTATTAAAAGATTAAAGGAATAATGATAAAAGAACACAATCAGTACGTACTATATTGTCTCATTTAGAACAATGAAATGATATTTTCTAGGGCTGTCGGGTTTCATCAATTACTGGACCAATTTCTTTTTATTTCTATTTTATTGCCGATTTTCTTCAATTTTTTTTAATTGCTGATAATTTTCTTCTGATTCATTTGTTACTTAAAAAATTAGAGAAAAAATAAAATTCATTAGGAACTGTTGCAAAAAAACTGCATATAGTTTTGAATTTGTTGAATACACCAATTTGTGCTTGTGTCTTCACTTCTTGGAAACTAGCCTTTTTATGGTGATGGGAGTTTAAATCTAGCAGTCACCTACTACCAGCAAGGATTTCCTCGTTCATTTTGTGTCAGTATGCTAGTCTTCAAAGTCCATCGTAAATTCCGAACTTTCGCCTTTAACATCGTATTTGTCCTGCCAGCATTTCATTAAGGGCTTCCCGACCTCATGGTTCCCCCGTTCTTTTATTGCTGTGCTCTGTACTCACTTGTCATATGGTGGTCCGTGCTTCCCCTCCCTGCTATCACCTTGTTGACTGTAGTTATTCAGGACAAAATGCAGCTGTCAGTCATAAAAAGGGTGCCACACTTCTTCTACTCCTGTCTCAGCTGAATTGTCTGGGCAGAGTCAGTTGTTTCAATACATAAGGTCGGTATAACAGACAGCCAGCATCTCCCAAGATTGGGTAGTGCCCCCCCCCCCGAGGTTTTATTAACATCGATGCAGATGAAAATATGCCACTGGTCCTTCCTGGCCTCACGAGATTCAGCTTTCAATAGGAAAGATGGGGGATTAATACAAGTGTTTCTTGGAATCAATGGAGGTAGACAGTTAATCTTAATTACCCAGGGAACAAGTTGAGTACCATTGCAGAAGTACTGTAACTGTCAACAGGGAGAATTTCCAGTGCAAGAGCAAAAGTCTGGGGCAAATTTTTATCCCCACTCTTCTCATTGAAAAAGCAAATAGTGTTCCTTTATTGGCGGCAGAGCCTACTGGGATGAGAATGTCTGTCGATGAAAGAAACTGTCACGTTTATTTGAGCTCAAAAAATGAAGTTTCAGGGATTAAAAGGGAAATTGTGCTCTTGTTTTGGATATAAATTAGAAGACAGTGGGGAAGTTTCTGATCATGGACATGTTTATTGTTTAAAATGTAAGAAACATTTTTAAGTACAGTGGAAAATTAACTAGCTTACGTTATTTACAATCGCAACATCCACTCTTAGAAATTGTATCAAATATGCCATAGGAGCAGCTGAGTTCAAATGCCACCACTATGAAGTAAATGAGTATAAATTCCTTCCTTGAAAAGCCTATTTCTGCATTAAAAGAACAGGAATTAACAAATAAATTAGCATTGTGGATTACATCTAGTTCGAGACCTGTCAGTATTGTTGAAAATCCTGGCCTGAAAGTTTTGTTGCAAACAGCTCTGAATTCTAAGTTACACTTTACCTGCCAGAAGTACCATTATGAACAAAATTGTCCAAATTTACAACATTCAGAAGTCAAGAGTGCTTAAGGTGGACGTCAAGTAATTTTGCTTCCTATACTTCCAATGGAAAAATTTCTGTACACATTTTCTTCACAATTAATGCGTTTCCAAGAATGAAAATTTGAACATCGATTAAAATAGCTTCATATTCTAACTTGGAATACTTAATATTTTCTAAAACATAACCATAATCATATTAAAAATCAATAACTTTTCCTTTGGTGGTGTTGAAACCAGAAAAAAGATGGCGCGACCTGTACTTTGATGACGTCAGTAGACAAACAAATGTTAGATTTCATAACTATCGTTATGTTTTAGAAAATATTAAGTATTCCAAGTTATAAAATGAAGCTATTTTAATCGATGTTCAAATTTTCATCCTTGGGAAAGCATTAATTGTGAAGAAAATGTGTACAGAAGTTTTCCATTGGAAGTATAGAAAGCAAAATTACTTAACGTCCACCTTAATGAATTAAAGAGAGCTTCCTCTATGCGAGTTTAACTGGAGATTTTTGGACCTCGCACGTCAACGACAGCTACTTAGCAAAACAGTACTCTGGATTGACAATGAATGGCATTATTGTGATGCAAGTCTTCAAGTGAAACAGGCGATTGAGAAGCATACTGCAAATCAGTGTACAACTAAATTTGAGGAACCTGTCAAACAATGGGGAATAATGGACAAGCTTGTTGCCATCTGCACTGATAATGCCAAAGATATGTACTTGGCATTACCAGATCAAAGTTTGACAGTGTAAGATGTTCGGCACATATAGTACTTTACAGTTAAGTATAAATTAAGTTCTTACAGTCGCACCAACGGAAAAGGTTCTAGCTGAATGCCAAAAAATTGTAGGACATGTTTTGAGTTCACTCATTCACAATATCATGCTGAACATCTAAATTACGTGTTTTATTGTGTCTTATTCAATAGTAAAACCATCTTACTATCATATCTTCTGTTATACACGTTTTTTATATCGTCGGATTCAAAGACTAGCACCCTGAAAGAAAGAATTATTTAATATACAACGTGCCCTTATTGGGTCGTTTAGCATGATATCTTAAAAGGAGCAATTGGTAATGCACAGTTTAATCTATTATATAAGTACTTACTATTGTTATAGCTGGTTATTTACATCCTCTGTTCTTCATGAATACCTCCCATTCATCCGTGCCTGCAGATTTCTTATTTCATGCTTTTGAATATAAATTTTCTTTCTGTAGATTATGCATTGTCTGTTATATTGTATTATCAGGTCACAGGAATTGTGTTTGATATAAGACCACCATATCGGGACCTTCCATTTCGTCCTTGGTCCAATTATTCTGTCCTTATTATCTGGACATTTTAAAAAAGCTGAGATTAAAAATTCTGTGTAAACTATATTGCTTGTCCATCATGCAAATCAATGCTCTCAAGTCTTTCATATCAATGTTGTGATGCTGCAGATAGTTATTCCTTGTCGGTTAAAACAGGAGACCAATCAGGGATAATAATGGTACTGTTATCAGTACATATATAGGTAGCAGAAAAAAAAATATTGAAAAAAGATTTGGACATTTAGCAAACTGGCATAAAAAATAAAAAAAAACCCTCACTTATAGACTTTTGCCTAAAAAATCAAGCAATATCTATATGGGAGGAGACTGAATTATTAGCCCAACATAAAAACTGGAAAATGATATTAACAGCTGATTCTATATGCATAGAAAAAAACAAAAATCAAAATTGTAATAACAGCCCAACAAATTTATCATATGCATGGAAACATCTTATTGCAATAAAGAATCAATTAGAACAAGAGAGGAAAAGGAAATATAAATAATCTAAAGTTTACGAATGCAATCACCGATAGATGCAACCAATTATGTCTTAACTTCATAGGTCAATGGTAGAGGCACGATTTTCAGAAGCCCAGCACAACCATAATGTTTTGTTACTGACCACTGAAGATGCCGGCAAGATAGGCTGTGCGAAACGCGTCCGGCGTGATACTTCGGATTACGAAAGGTGCACTTCGAGATTATATGAGTTCAACTGAGCAGTTTTCATTGAAAGACATCCATTGTTTTGTTTTTTTTGACATTCTCCATTTATAAGTGTTTTAAATATTTTGATATTTTAAGTATACGATAATAGTAACAAACTCTCAGGAACATAGTTGCAACAATATCGGCAACAGTAACAAAGGAAGGGCGTGGCTGCAACGTTAAATACAGCCTAATACTTAGTTGACCCTCAAGAGGATGTAATTCATGAACTGGTTAATAGATCCAATAAGTAGGAACAGTACACCAAATTATACTCAAAATAGTAAAACTATACTACAAATCCGAAAATTCTTGGCGTAGAATACAAATAAACTTTCTAAGCTTTCACACATCAACCAGATGGCTTTTTCAAGGAAAGTAGACAGCTAACTGCAAACTGGACAATAGAACGTTTCAACAATTTGAACATGGTGACAAAATGAATAGGCGCAAACTTGATAATTCGAAGAAATGAGGCCACGTTGGTTGGGCACACGATACCACGGTAGAAGACAGCATTATTTGAAGAATTGATTCCAAATATGTGGCATCCAGAGACGTTATCATTGCAAGCCTCACAGCTGGTCGAGATTTCCAAGGTTTCGCAAATGGCAGTAGATTTGGGTGTGGGTAATTAGCTTCATACTCCACACCCAAATCTACTGCCATTCATGAAACCTTGGAAATCTTGACCAGCTGTGAGGCTTGCAATGATAGCATCTCTCTGGAGTTGCCATGTATTTGGAATCAATTCTTCAAATAACACTGCGTTTTCTACTGTGGTATCGCATGCCTAACCAACGTGACCTCCTTTCTTCGAATTATCACGTTTGAGCCTATTCATTTAGTCACTGGGTTCAAATTGTTGAAACATTCTATTGTCCAGTTTGCTGCATACCTTCCTTGAAAAAGCCATCTGGTTGATGTGCGAAAGCTTGGAAAGTTTATTTGTATTCTACGCCAAGAAGTTTTGGATTTTTAATATAGTTATACTTTTTTGATTAATAGATGTAAATAGATATTTCTCGAATGCAAGTAGTTCATTTTATATTCTTTTACTATAAAGAGATAAATTTTAACCGACAAGGAACGACTATCTGCAACATCCCGACATCAATATGAAAGACTCTGGAGCATTGATTTGCATAGTGGGCAAGCAATATAGAATTTTTTAATCACAGTTTTTTTTAAATGTACAGATAATAAGGACAGAATAATTGGACCAAGGACGGAATTTTGAGAAAATACAGTGGAAATAGAAGGTCCAGATAGGGTGGTTGTATATCAAACATCAATTCCTGTGACCTGATAATACAATATAATGGACAATGCATAATTTACAGAAATAAAATTTATATTCAAAAGCATGAAATAAGAAATCTGCAGGCAGGGATGAATGGGAAGTGGTCATGAAGAATAGAGGATGTAAATAACCAGCTATAACAATAGTAAGTACTTATATAATAGATTAAACTGTGCATTACCAATTGCTCCTTTTAAGACATGTTAAAAGACCCAATAAGGGCACATTGTATAAAAAACGTGTATAACAGAAGGCATGATAGTAAGATGGCTTTACTATTGAATAAGATGGTAGAACATTTTAAACACAGCTCACATTTAAAGGTTACACACTGGTCTAAGCAAAAGAACCGGACACTAAGCTACAACAGGACATAGTGACACGCTGGAATAGTGATGGAAAGTCTTGGTGGAAAACACATCATGGTGAAAAGTCTTGTGAAAGCTAAAAACACAGTAGACAACATTCTGGTAGCCAATGCATCGAATACCCCTGTTCTGACAACAGTTGAGTGGGAAGTGCTGGAGAAGTTAATCAGCATATTGAAACCTTGCTTGGAAATCACTGAAATACTCGGAGGCCACAAGTATGTAACTGCCAGTGTTGTAGTTCCTGCTTTTACACACCTCAAAAGCACAATGAGATTGTTTGATACAAACCCAGCATATATTTGCAGATTTAAAGCTATGTTGCTCGATGATCAGATGGAAAGACTCAGTCAATGGCCTTTATATGACAAGTACAAAGAAGCTACTGCCCTTGACCCTTGTTTTAAAACACTTCACTGTATACCAGAAAAAAACAAAACAGAGCTCATGTGGAACATAATTTCATCCAGTAGCACAAATCAACAGCTGCCCTTACACCAAGAACAAAGTAATGTGCAACAGAAATGAAGAAAACTATGTTTTGACAATTCATCAATTCCAGAAACAAAGGAATACACAAATGTTAGCACACCGATAGAATTAGAGCTTCAAGTTTATCAGAGCTTGCCTGAACTTGACGATTTTACAGATCCTCTTCAGTGATGGAAAACTCATTCATTACAGTTTCCGTTGCTTTCTACTTTAGCAAATATGGTTGCTGTGCATTCCAGCAACGTCTGTGCCAAGTGAAAGTTTTTAGTGCCACTGGTATTGTTGTTAAGAAACTTCATATTTTGCTTTCAACCATCCAATGTTGACAAGCTCTTGTGCTTAAAATCTTGGCTAAAGCAGTGACTGCAAACCAGGATTAAGGTAATTATTATTAATTTGTATTTCTGATTTTTTAATTAAGTAAAACAATGAATATTACTAGATTAACAGGCCACGATACATCCAACACTTTAACATTGTAGACAACAGATTTGGTATGCATATAATAGAATAAGGCCTAATATAGTTTATAGTCATTTTTTGTGACAGTATTTTTTTATCACTCGTTCCAATTACTGATTAATCAGTCGATTAATCGATCAATGGCAAAATATTAACAGATTAAAAATATTGATTGATCGACAGCCCTAATCTTTTCATGTCAGTTCAGTAAAGTACAGTATGTATGTACTATACACAGTAAGAAAAAATGTTAAACTGTAATAACAGCACAGATGAAATGCCACCTGGGTAGCAACAGATGGTCCAAAAATAACCCATGCTCATGACTTCACAAGGACACATAACCCCGCCTCTGTCACGGCCGGAGGAGCAAGAGTCCACTGTAAGCATAAAGTTAAATAAGCATTGACTTCAGTGGGGTGCATTTACACGATTGTTAATTTAAGCTGCTATACAATATAGTAAAACACTGACTGTAGAATTATTGGACTTTTATAATTTTTTCACACACATAAATTGCCATGATTGAAATGAAAGCAAATTCAGATCCCAAGTGTTCTCCAAGACATCTTTGCCATTAGTTTTTGGGACAAAACAATATGTTGCAAGCTGTGTTTATCAATTTAAATATCTGATTTTGGCAGTATCAAACGATTCGTAATTTTGAAATTGACATGCTAATCTTTTGTTATGTTATTTTTGGATACCTGCCCAAAATTTCACTTTTAACTGGTCCAAATCAGTAGCACATTAAATATTATTCATGAATATGTCATGGGCAATAATACAGACCATACACAAAGTTGTTCATGAAATGATCAGAATGCACTGCACTCTGATACAAAGAATAAGATTGTCTAGGGATAATAATTTCTTAGAGGAAGCCATGAAGTCATTATTAGAATTAAAGAATTTCTTTTCAATTCATGTTCATCCACTTTTACTTTTACACTGCTCACCACTTTATCAACATGTAAGGATGATGAAATTTGCCATCCAAATGAACAAAATAAGAAAACTTAATTGGTGTCTCGGAAAAATGTCAATTTAATCTTTCAAGTCATGAAATCATTATGAAATATACACAGGCAATCTTTACCAGCATTCACAAAAGCATGCTTTTACACAGTTTAGTATACCAATATTTCAGTGCCCTGATCACAATAAAACACAACTGTAAGCAATGTAGACCATTCTGTAACAGCATTGCATTGATTTGATGAAATAAAAATTAATGTCACGAAGAAGTACACTTATTGCACATCAAGCAAAAGACCAAATCATATTTCAGAAACCTTTTTTCACTTGCATTAAATTTTGGGGCCATCAAATGGTCAAATAATCAAATCAATAGAACTTCCTTCCCAAACACAATTTCACTGATCCTTATGATCTGCACTTACAGAATGTAAGAAGAGTTGTTCAATTTTATGTCTCCACATATGACCAAATTGAACTGTTTAAGAACTTAATTATTAAGCATGTTTTTCACAAATGGAACCTCCAATCCCAGAGGATCAGGATAACTGCTTTATTTTCACTGAGAAATATTTTCCAATATGAGAAAAAGTGTTTTAAGAAAAACTGACTTAGCAAAGAGTACACATTTCTCCTCTGATTGGCAAATTGATTTGCAGGAAAGAAAATAAAAAATATATATATTTTTGCCTACCTTGTGATGTATGGCATTTTATTCCTTGTTTATAGTGAAGGCTTCAGAAAGAAATTCTTAATTATTTCACCTCACACCCACATTAAGATTTTCTACAATTCATTTAAGAAGCACATAAAGCATATATTTCCTGGGTTTACCATCTTTTATTGTGGAAAATGAGGCATTTATAAAATATCCCAAAACACAAACTTTTGAACTGAAAAAAAAAATTGCTAGAAAAGCAGGAAATTTTTTTTTTTTATGCAACACATTTTAAACCAGATGCAACAGAATAGTTGAAGCAACAAAAGAGTTGTTATAGTAGACAATATTTCATAACTATTTCATAAAAATCCTAATCAGAAATAACTAACCAAACAATTATCTACCACAAAAAAAACAGAAAAAATCCAAAAGATTATTGGGAAGTAACTTGCGAGACTAGCTCAAGGATTAATGAAATAAATGGATTATTTATAAAGACAAATGAAACAGGCTCATATGCAAATAAGAATTTCTCACAATGGAAAGGAGTAGTAAAACAGCATTGAATGTAGCTTATTGATCTGCCTATGTAAGAGGAAGAGGTTTGAAGACTATCCTCTTTGCTGACTTATATTCTGCAAATTATGTCTAACAAAATTGGATAAGCACACAACAGAATGGGCATATAATGAAGTGGAAGGAAGTTAAAACCAAATGTCATTAATCATACGAAATAAAAAGAAAATTAGAAACAGAAGGTTAGGAGTTACTGTCACAAGGTCAGTTCATCAGAAATAGAACCAAACAGTTAACTGCAGTACTTACTAACCAGAAGAGATTTCCCTGAAAACTGCTAATAGGTATTTTAATAAATTTCTCTAGTGATTAAAAACTGTATTTCACATGATTAGTAACTAAAATTTCATTCATAATTTGTAATTCAGCTACAGAACACACATGGGAAAAAAATTGTGTGCAGACTCAGAATGAAAATACACAATGGAGAACATTTAAAAAACTTATTTGAATTATGACTACAGAATAAAAAACAGACTGAAACTGATTTCATGATTCACAGAATTTATAAATCTTATAAATTTTACATGAAATGGAAATTCTACATATATCACAACCTTTAAATATACCATTCATGCATTTTGCACAGATTATTTCATTCACTGGAAAACATCACTTATAAACAATGTAATAAATGTGCTAGCAAAATATATTATACTTTTCTTCCCTTGATTCTTATAAATTTTTGGTTTGCTAGATAAATTGAAGTAATTAAAAGAGTGGAATGCCAGATTAAAAACCACATTAAAAACTTATAAATGTAAAATAAATTTCTTTGACCAATTATTTAACACTTCATTATGGGGGGGATTGCAACTATCAGCACTTGCCATTCTTTATCCACTAATACTGTATTCTATAACTGCACTTTTTAACATCTTTAAAACTCAGCATTATGATAAACCTCATTAATTTTTACAAAATGATTTACTATCTCAAAATATGATTTGTCATCTTTATCAGATAAACTTCACATATGATTACAGTTCATATGTTTATTACAATTTTTGTTAAAGCAAAATGAGAACAGGATCAGTCAAACATACAAGTGCACTGATTTTGATTCATGTTTTTAAAAGATTAAAATATAAAATCACATACCTTGACTCCTTATGTCAATATCCTGCAAGTAAGCAGATTCAAATTATTTATTCTGGGCACTGACTATTGTTGTTGCAATGTTTCTTTTATAACTTATGTAATAAAGTTTGTTTCTTTTGTAGCTGTTAACTTTATAATATGATAACAAACTGCTCCTATTATTGCAATTTTCTGTTATCACCAGTGGTGCTCTAAGTCACATCCTTTTGACCCAGCAGTAAGATCAATGCAATCCAAGTGGCCGCCATTAAAATCCTATCTTTAAAGATAGAACAAGCAATAATGAAGGCAACAATACTGTATTCTCTCAACATAAAGCTGTAATAATGAAAAATTCAGCAATAATGAAGAAAACTGAAATTAAACACAAACTTATCTGTGGAACACTGACACACAGACAGAACATATAACATTGCACGTCATCTATTATGCCTTAAGTGATCATTTTGCCAGACGTGATCATCTCTGGCAACAACTGAATTCAAAGCTAAATAAAAGCATCTTTTGATAAGATTTTGTCATCAAATGAATGCAAAAGGGAAAAGACTTCAATCAGCACAATGATTCTTTTTTTTTTTTTTTTTTTTTGATTGGAAGTTTAACGAACACCGTGAGCAACTCAATGGGCTATAAGCAGTCGCCCGTCCCTAATTTAGGGTCACTGGTTCCAGGAAAGGGAGAGAGCCAGTACTGTAAGACAAACACCACATCCATGCCTCACCGGGATCCGAACCCGGACCCCATTCGGATGAATGATCAGAGGCCATCGCTTAGACCACTGCGCCACCGGGGCGGCACAATGATTCTCAATTCCACCATCTGGACATCTGTACTTTAATTTTTCCAGAAAATTCATTTACTTCACTACTTAGGTAACTGTTATACAGTTCAAGCAAATGACTTCAAATCCAAATAGTAAATGAGTATGTTAACTATCGCCTAGTAAGCAATGATACCTTGAAGTCTGAAATGAGCAGCCATTTTTTTTTTAAATTATAATTACAAATATATATATACACACACACACACTTTATAACAATCACTGATGAAAAAATGAACCAACATTAAGTATTAATCAAATCACAAAACAGCTTTTTGCTTGAGCACTGTAATGCTTACAAGTTAGCTAAAATTGAAAAAATTAACAACTATTGTACTCAAGATTTTCCTGAAATTCATATGCTGTACATACGAAGATACAGATCAACAAGTAGCAAGTAACTTTAAATTTCACATAGAGGTGGTAACAATACAACATCAAATGTTTCATGGAACAACAATAGAAATGGAGAAACAAGACCTGTTTACAACATCAATACATTTTCCTCCATTCAAACAGCAAGTCACAAGATAATTGATAAACCGCTTTCCCAGCATCTCAAAATAATTTATGTAATACATTTTATAAAGATACTATTGCACACAAACACAGTTTGTGTTTAAATATTTTCCTTCTCAAATCCTGCAAAAAATAGATTTTTTTTCTCACAAAAACACCATAAGCAAATCAAGAAAATTACACATTTTGTGTTTAAATGTATCAACACAGTAGCAAAATACTCCAGGATATAACAGACAGTTGACATTCAACACACTATCATAGAAATTTGACCAACTCAGCTGGAGTTGGGATGTCATGTAACATTAATGCACTCTGTAAGTGAATGTTTCAGCATACAGTGATTTGTGTGTGCAAATTGTACCTAAAAAATTTTGAATTTAAAAAATAAATTAACAATACTCTCAAGTTCGACATGGTTAACACATCACTGCACTTACTGCAGGTTATTAAGCAAAACAAAAATTTCAATAACCTAAACATAAAATTTTAGTGTTATTGACAGCATTCTTGTGAAAAGTAAAAATTTTACATTTTGCTTCCTTTCACAGATTCAAACAAGTTTAATTGTTGTTGTTTCCCCAAAATAAATTATTTTTAACTGAAGCTTCAGCCCTGTTAGTTACATTGCAGCATTAAATCAGAAAATATTTATTTTCTGTAGCATAAGCATGATCCAGCATAAGCTTCAACAATCCCTTAGATACCATACCCACAGAAAAATTCCAATGACAAGTACTACAGGTAGTTCTGACAAAGCTTTATGTGACAAATGCTGTAAAATTACACAATGGTGACAAGAAAGTGCAATACATAAGACCTAAAAAGCCAATAACTACAAAGAAGGAGAATGGCATACAGCAGTGGTGCTGGTATCTGTGTGGACAGTAGCAGACAAAATGCATCTGGGAAAGTGCAATGGTGCGGAGCTCTTATGCAAATGACAAAAAAGGCAGGCATTTCAAAACACAAGCCTTGTAAGCACTACTCATCAAGATTTTAATTATCTAACTCCTTTCTTCAATATTGTAAGATCAACATGTACGAAATTGTTATAATAATACAGATCAACATATAAGAATGTTATAATAATACGAAGATCAACATATAAGAAATCATTCTGAATTACATCAAATGGACAAGGCTGTCGGTGGAGGATTTGAAAACCTTATGGCATGACAAGTGACAAGGTTCTAAGGCTATCTGACAAAACGTGACAAGTAACGAGGTTCTAAGGATTCCTGATGAAATGGGAGCCAAAATAATCATTTGTACATGTCTTACATCTTTTGCAGAATGTATATAATTAGATGATTAACTTTGTAAAGGTAGAAACAAAAGCAACTTTCAATGTTGAGAGCAGAGTTTTAAGAACAAAATCCTAAATGGTCTGAATCACTGATATTCTACAAGCACATACTGTAAAGTAGCTCACAGATAAGAAAAGATTTATCTTCTTAGTTTTATTGCTGCATATTTTTCAGTTCTACAGAAGATACCTAAGGATCATAAGAGTTTAGATTGAGCACAGACATTTTCATTTTCTATACAGATGAAAACTTTACTTGTAAAACTCAATGAAAAGTATTTCATGTTGGATTGCAAAGAACACTGAAATAAAAAATATAAATAATTTTCAGGTATCTTTTCCATTCTGTTGTTTACCAAAAGACAACATTTTTGAAAAATTCTGTATGCTGTGTTGCATATCTCACCACACTTTCAGTTTAGCACTCCACATACAATTTCATGAACTTCAGATACACATGTGTAAAGAGTTGGTTTAAAAAATTTTGAAGTAAAATTAGAAATACACACCTATAAATGCATTTTTAATAATTGTATTTCTAGCCATTGAACTCACTGATAAAATAAAAATTCTAAGCAAAGACAAAATTTGACAACAAAAATGATATTCTATGTAGCGTTATGAGTTAGTGCTTGTATGAGAAGAAACGCAGCATATAAGACTATCCAGAAAGAAGTTTTGTTATTTCTTGAACTAAAATATGTTCAAGATCTCTGAAAATAACATACTTGATATCTCAGATTAATAATGAGGAACTATACACCAGCTATGTAGGAAATAGTAAAACTTTAGTAATCCGATGTTTTGGCATACAAATTTGTAAATAAACATTTCCAAGCTTTTGCACATCAACCAGATGGCTTTTTCAAGGAAAACAAACAGAAACTGTCAATCTTCCTTGAAAAAAATCATCTGGTTGATGTGCGAAAGCTTGAAAATGTTTATTTACATATTCATATGCTAAAAATCAGATGACTAGTTTAGTTTTACTATTATCTCAGATTTTCTGGCAGTTTATTCTGAAAGCAACAACATGAAGTATTCAGCACCTCAATAAGCCTTACCATAAGCACCTCAATAAGCCTTACCATAAGCACCTCAATAAGCCTTACCATAAGCACCTCAATAAGCCTTACTATAACAAAAATCTAGCAAATATGTAGCTATAAAGCTTTTTAAGCCACTTTTAGTAGTTTTAAACAAACAAAGCTCCCATGAAAAGAAAGCACAAAAATTCATGCAAAGTTCTCATTACATTTTTACCAATAAAAGGCAGTTTTTTTTTTTTTTTTTGCCTTGTAGTTGATCTTTTACAAAATGTACGTTGTGATATTAAAAGTTATGCAACTTAGCTAAATTCCTAAAATACAGAAGTGATGGTTTAGAGCAACAGACCAAAACTTTTGAAACAGAATAAGACAAATGAACTTTGAGGGGGAAAAATCCACACTTGCACAATTTTTTTAAATTGTTTTACAGCAAAAATATAGTACTGTAGTATACGTGGCAAGGTTTTGTATGAGTTCAATTACTCACATGTATTCTCACAATAAGAAGATTCAGGTCACCATATCTGCATATGAACCACAAACCTATCCATGGACATGATCCAAACTTGGGACACAAAGGCCTCTTAATGGGCAGTGAACCCCAAAAATTTCCAAGTGAACAACAATACAACAACTAAATTAATTTTATTCAAGCATACAGGAATTATGTGTAGCTCAATATAAATTGTACTCATTAGGTAAAACATAGTCATCTAAGTTTGTTGTACAAAAATCCTACAAGCAAAGCAGCATGCAACTATATCAGCACTATCCCTCTTCCCCCAGCATGTTCTTTGGGGTGCCTTGATGATTTCCCAAAATAGGAACTGGTACCACCAGGGTTACACAATGAATCTGATTTCCAATTTTGGGTCACAGATTTTAATAACTTCAAAAACATTCTGCAGATTTCAAAGGTATGATTTTTTTTTCTTGGAATGGCACATGTTTTCTTCAAATAATCTTAGCATAAAATGCCAGAAATAATTTTTGGATCCAATTTAAAGTAGTAAAAGGGAAGCCAATTTTACAGCATTTTCTTTTTATTTACTGCTTTTGTGAATAAATCTAAGACAATGAATAGGCTTTATTTTACCAATTTAAAGAGTGTTCTCCATATCAAGCAAGTTTTTTTAAGTTATATAAGTTAATATATTTGATATAGAAAGTAAAAAGTTTACTATGAGGGTGGGCTGAAAACGCAAAACATCTGGGGTAATATTGGATAAATCCAGATAAAACTAGTTTTAGGCACACAATTACATAAGTTTTCCTCCTACATCATACTGGAGAGGGGTCTCTCATTTTTGCACTGTTCCTGCTCACTGTGCACAGCCACAATGGCAGAAGACATGCACTTCAAACAGGGAGCCATCACTGAATTCCTCACTGCAGAGTTTCTCCCATTGACATTCAAAGATTGAAAGGAGTTTATGGGAATCAGTGTATTGCTATTGACATGAGAATTACAAGATAATAGCCAAGACAATGTAAACTTGAAGCTTGAATGGCAAATTTGAGTGATAAACCAGAGTCAGATGTCTCCGACTGCAATGGACCAGTTTCTTCAACAGCATGTTGAAGAAATGATCCGAGGAAACAGTCACACAAAACAAAAAGAAATTGCTCCTGAACTAGATATTCCTAAAGAAAGGGTAGGATACATCAGTGTTGATGGATTTCAAAAAGTTTTTGCCAGGTTTGTACACCACCATGCATATTTGTCTGAGATGAGATGAGCTGCCACCATCGAGCACCTTGTGTTTAATGTGCTGCCATATTATCAGTATGGTGCAGATCTTGCTCCTAATGATTTTCACTTGTTTCCTAACCTAAAGGGATACTTGAGGTGCCATCACTTTCACATCTGATAAATAAATGAAGTCAGTCACACCAGTAGTGCTTTCAGAAACAAAATCTTGAATTTTTCAAGAACTGGCTTAAAAACTAATGACACGGAAGAAATGTATTTAAGTACATGATTAGATGAAATTATACAGCCTTTTAGATGAAAAAAAAAAAAATTGCTTCACTGAAAATTTGTTTTACCATTAATTTTGTATTCAAGTGAAGGCAAAACTTTTTATTCCACCTACATAGTAAATTCACATTTGTCCAAGACTGAAGAGAATAAAAATGGACAACACACTTTTCATATTACTGGTTCCAACATTCCAGCTAAACGCCTAATTTGCTGCCATTAAAATACAGTTCAGCAGGAAGGAATGAAAATCATGAGTAGCAGTTCAAAAGAATTGAAACTAAATTTCATTCAGTGTTTGACAACCTAAAGTGACTAGATTTTGGAGTGATACAAACAAGTCCTTTTCTTCCTACAGTACAGGAATTCAAAATCTTGTTACACTATGTCTTCTGATGCAATTAATAGTATGGTTCTTTTCATGTAGTTTACATAATTATTTCAGAACATATGCGTTATAAATGTCAGGCTGATTAACAATCAAAACATTCATTAAACTAAATGTGCTCATTCCATTTTTTAAATTAATTTTTTGTTGTTTCAATACTGGAAATCTTTAGTTTTCTTTTTATACATATTGTATACTTTTTGATACTAAGTTCTTGAGGCACAACCTGTTTACAATTTTAATGAAATGAAGGATCAAATTTAGATTTATTAGAAAGTTGAAGGTACTTAAATTTTTGCCGCACCTTTCATACAAACATCCAGACCTTATTGATATACCAGCTGTCTTCTAGTTTTATAAAAAGAACAAAGGCACATTTTGCAATCAAGTAAATGATATGTTACCAAATGTTTGCAATCATAATTTCTTTAAACCCTGTGCCCAATAAGACCACTGCGTGGAAGTATAGCATTTTCATTCATGTCTGCAGATGTTATATATTATACACTGTGAGAATGGCTAGTGCAAAGACTTTTTGTGCAAAGAAAAACCCATGAAAACAGTCACAAATACATTCAAATTTTTTTTCTTACAGATATATAATATAGACTGTCAAATGGTTAAAGTGAATCCTCTAAATTACAACATAAAGCTGGTAATAATGCAAAATAGCTTCATATATTTGATTGGCTGAACCAGTAAATGCGTCAATCAGGGATATAATACAACTCTTATAAAAACAAAGACAATCTGTGTTTAAATACAAAAGGCTATCAAATAAATACACTTATGTTACTATAAACTATATAGTAAGTCAGAAATTACATTAAAACTAAGTAAACTAAGGCTATACATATTCATATGATGAAATTCTATGATGCTTGATGCAGCTGAAAATAAGAACAGCACAGGTGAAATGAAAAAAAAAAAAAAAAAAAATCAGATCACAAACATACTTTGGAAGTATCCCTGAAGTAACAATGCCATTTAATCAAGAGCTTCCCAACTATCATTGCATTTGATTACCCCCTCCAATATGAACAGTGAGAAATTATTTTAACTTTATATAGTCCAGTCACTAATGCTTATTAAAGGCACTGACATCACAGGAGCAATGATGTCACTGTGTTACAATTATATTCATTAATTTTCACATGACACTATGTTACTTGATGGAAAAAAATACAGCAGTGAGAAAACTCAATTTCAGCAAAAAGTTCCCTTCTAAGTTTAGTGTTCCCAGAGAAGTGCTTATTTTAAAAATGCATAAGCCTTTCTTACTGGCTGTTGTAAAATCATCTTATCTCACAGAAACTAAACAATATAGGTCTGTAATCATACTGACCTCTAAATGAAGCAGGAAAAAATAAATTCAACTCTTAAATGCACAACCAAAAATGGCACTAATCATTGCTGAAACACTTGTGAGTAAGGTAAGTCACTTCTGATACAAAGAACTATTCAGGGTATTATCACTATGATATCCAATCAACCATATTCTTGATGTAGCACATACTTTAAAATACAAAGTGCCTGTGAGGTGCCTCAATTATGAGCAACTGACTGCTAATTTAAAGTTACAGTGCAAAAGAGGATAATTTCATTAAAAAAAATATGAGACATCAAAACTAGTTTGCTGGTGTAATTGTTCCACTGAGAGACAATACACAGACCAGAAGCTTGAACACATCATTGATACTCCACACAATGATTAATGTTGCAATAAGAAATATACATAAGTATATTCTTGAGGAACCAATTGTAAACAGCCCTGAGAACTGTGCTAGAATTATATTTTCACAAATGACATAAGGAATTCACTCAAGCTGGGGTCATCAATCACTAAATTTGGCTTTTGTCACTTAATGAGGCTCTGAAGTTTAAACATAAGCTGTGCTTGAAAGTGAAAAAGACTGAGTTGTGATAAATAATTATTTGTGAACAGATGTAGAATGCAAAACTGTAATCCTCCAGACAGATTATGCAACTGTTACTGCAGGACTTTCTTGTGGGAAAAATCAAGGACTAAGTTCTTATGTCTCATCCCAAAACTACAAAAAATAAATAAATAAATAAATAAATAAATAAAAAAATAATAAAATAAATCCAAGTCTCGTCCACAACTATCTAGCGCAATTATCTTCCATATCACTACAGCAGGCTTTTAAATTTCATCCACCTATCTCCCAAGCAGTCTTTTTTGGTCTTTTCCCTTGGGTTTTTACACCTTATATATTTTTTCTGGGAAGTTAAAAATGAACACTAAATTTTCTTGTTATTTTATCTGCAACATTCTTTAGAAAACAAAATAAATCTCTTTTCAAGATTTTTGATCAGTTTGATATAGGGGGATAACAATCTATTCATTAGAAAAATATTGTGATTCTTATAAATCAAAATCCTAAACTGGTTTCTATCACAAAGTCAAAGAAAAATACCTTGCATTCTTTCTATTTTGGTACTTTTAGACCATCCAGCCCATCTTATGTGAGGAGAGTAAAAACTACTTTTATTATTTAAACTTATCAGGCAGATGATTATGACTCACCTCTCCACGAGTGAACACACCCCACAGCAGTCATGTTATTGACGTATGAAATACAAGGCAGTCCCTAAGGATGTGGAAGTCTCAACCCCCTCCCCCAGCAGTTGGTATAGCCAAATTTTTGATAAATTTTGAACACTAAAATAGATGAAACCTTTTTTTAAAGCATTTTTAAAAATAAGATATTGATTGATTGTATCAATTATTTTTGTTGCATTTTAGTATCTTTACATTTACTAAAATGTTTGATAGCCTTGAAGGAGGTAAGGATTTTTCTTAGCTGCCCCGCTAAAAGTACTCATATGGGCACCACTGATGAAATATATATAAAGACATGGGCATGTCAGCCAGTACAAAGCCCATGCAATGGAGAAAGAGGAGAACTTGTTCGAATTTGGAATGAGAAAAGATTACCTGCATAAAGAAGGTAGAGGGTGGCATCTTGGCATGGTTCAGGTTGGCTGTTCAAGGGCCACCACAGTGAAGATGAAGCAAGGATGGTTTGAAAGGGACACACATCAATCCAGTGTGCTATAAAAGGTGAGATCACTGCTAGTTGACAGTCAAGGTGAACACCAGTTGGCACATGCTGTACAGTACAACAGCTGTTCACAGTCCCTCAATTAGACTATAACCAGGGAATACAGAGTAACACTTCTGACCATATAATTCAGCAGCTGCTCTTGTGAATGGGCCTAAGGAGTCAAAGACCCAGTCACGTGCCCATGTTGACTGACAACTAAGTCTGCAATGAGCACAGAAGCACCATGGCTGGATATAGGACAACTGGAAAAGTCTCCCAATCCAATGAGTCCAGGTTTCAGCTCCAACATGCTGATGGATGAGTCCATATACAAAGCCACATAAGTGAACAGCTGCACCAGACTGCATTGGTAAACAGACACAGGCTGGTAGAAGCAGAATCATGGAATGGGATTGTTCTTGTGAACACCACTAGGTCTCCCTTATTCCCATTAAACATCCCCACACTGCCAGATCCTACAAACACATTTTTTCAGACAAAGTGTTGGCTTACATGGCAACTGTGTATCCAGATGGCACCAGAAAACAATAAATGCCCTTTGCTGCAAGACTACATTGTGCAGGAATGTTTCATGGATCATATTCCATGCATTTTGCACCCTGACAGCCACTTCACAATCCAATTGAACATTTGTATGAGCAGTGGAACACAGTGTTTGGCATTTCACACCAGTGCCCAATTCCAAAACCAAATCCCAGGATGGCATTCTGCCCAGCTGGTATGAAACACCTGAGAACACTTCCATGGTCTGGTGGCGTAGATGCTACAAGTACTTTTCATTGTGAAAAACAGCCCAACATGGTACTAGGTATGTAGGGATAATGTTATGGCTCATAAGTATATTTTGTATTAGGATTATTAAATTAGCAATCAGATATGCCTGAATCACCAGTTTTACTGTTCAATACATATCACCACATCAGAAAACTCTTAAACTACATCACCCTGGAGAGAGAAATAATCCTGACTTTGTTCTAGGTACTAAGTGAAGAATATTTCTTCCATGGAATTCATATTTTTTATTACTATCAATAACTTCCCATTTCCATGAACTAAAAATCCTGCTAGCAAAGGTTCCTATAATGCAAACATATTTTCATTGGTAGCAACTCAATTATCGTCTGCACTGAGTGATGGTCACCCGATTAGAAGGCAATCTTATTTGGCCAAAAGCCTAGGTTTCATTTCTAAATAAGACTTGTGTTGTACTCCACAGTTTCAGTTCTCTTTCAAAGAAAAAAATAACCACAAATTGAAGATGGCTATCTTTTCCTAGCTTTTGATGCTCCTGAGAAGAAAGTAAAACTACCAAGAAAGAAAAGCTATTCTTAGGGAAATGTTCAAGACAGAATAATGCTGTGAAAAAAAATTATCCATCACAGGTTTCTGCATTTGACACAGCAATGCAATTTCTGCCCTACTAAACCAAACTTTAATCAAAGTAATATAACTGCACTTCTTCAAAAAAAACAAAAAAAAAAAAAAAAACACTGATGTTTTACTTGAAGAGCAGGTACCACAGTATACATTTACTCACCATTCTGACAAGTGCAGGATGTAATGATTTATAATTCAGGATATCAAATACATGCATATCCTACAAGCAAATATTTCCAATGGTCCCCAAAAATTAGTTTAAAATTCTATATAACACATTTCTGGACCCAAATACAACCTTTTTTTCATTGCTATAAAGTACATAGTTGGGAAGCTCTAACTGAAATAGCTATCTTAATTTTAAAAATATATCAATAGAAACAGCAAAAAATGAGATTAAAGGCAGAATGGGGAAACATAACATACATCATACAACATATCACACTAATTTCACCTTAAAAAATTCTCTATTGCACCCTCAGGTATAGTAAATTAGAAGCATGACATATGTTTGCATGAATTATGATCTAAATCTGGACAGTTTTGTTTCCTTGATTTCAATAGCAGAAAGTACAATCCAAGGAATTAACTCATTAATTACATTTCATACATCCATGTTTTTCTTTTCTTTTTGCTTCACTAGTGACTATTTACATTACCAAAACCATTTCCTCTTAGACATCCCACAATGTAAAATTAAAACCTTTTAATCAATATAGTATCATACAATATTATACATCAATTGTCCATGAAAATATTGTATAGATCAATACTCTGGAAATTCTTGTAAATTATTATGGAATGAAATCACATTCATAAATCACAGTAGCCCATTAAAACTATATCCCATGTATATAACAAAATGAAAAACAACTGTCAGCATTTCCTTTCATTTTCAAGGTGAAGCAAACTGCCAGTCAAGAGGAGGAAAGAAGATATGTAGAATTAATTGCCAACAGTCTCAACATAGTTGGCTGGATACAGTCCCACGCGGCCATCTTTTCTTCCTTTGCACCAGCCTTGCTCATCTTCATCTTCCAATTTTTCAAAAACTTCTCCTACAGAAAAAAAAAGCGAATATAAAACATACAAGTAAAAAATCAAGAGGCATTCATCAAGACATAGATTGCACTGTTACAGACAGTAAACATTTCCCAGGCTCTAGCATAATTATCACATAAACCATGTTTAAGTCACTATGAGTGTGTGACTCAATAAAACAGTGTACACATGATCACAACATGTATTTTTGCATAACAGTGATCATTTACACAGCATGAGCAAAACATCATGACACTTCCCTTATCTGAAAGATTGTTTCTGCTGCACCGGTGCAAATATGTGAAGGTCAAGGGAATATGCTGTGTTGTCTGCGACACATGCCATACCTGTCGGAGCTGAAATGGTGGATGAAATGAGTAAAGAATGAGATTGTACCTCCTTGGAAAAGGGCCACATCATTAAAAGTAGAGCAATAGGTGGCAGTATCTTGAAAACATCAAATTTCATCAGCTGGGTTGATGGGCTGCCAAATGTAGTGAGAGTGGAAACAGATGCAATGCATAAACCAAGAGTGGATTGGAAAGAGATGCAAACCAAAGCAGACGGAAAGAGGTGAAAACTAAGAGTGGATGGAAAGAGGTGAAAACTAAGAGTGGATGGAAAGAAGTGCAATGAATAACAAAGAGTGAATGGAAAGATGAGTAATGCATAACAAAGAGTGCATGGAGAGATGAGTAATGCACAACAGAGTGGATGGAAAGAGGAACATGTAACTGAGAATGGATGAAAAGAGATGAATGCATAACTGAGAGTTGATGGAAAGAGGTGAAATGCATAACAAAGTGGATGGAAAGAGGTGAATGCATAACAAAGTGGTTGGAAAGAGGTGCAATGCACAATGGATGGGTGAGTGTTGCATGACCACAGCCACTTAATGCTGAGAAAGAGAGACAGCAAGAGACATATTGGCAATACTGTCTGGAATAGTACACAAGTTACCTTGGTAGAACTGAACATGGTCTGCAACCAGGGAACACAGAGGAGTGTATCTACAGTGTAATGATCCCTCTACTGTAAATATATTAATCACAGCACACTATTAGTGGCAATGATTGAAGTTTGTCATTTTGAGAATACTTCTGTGATGAATCATATTTCCTACTGCTTCGAGAGGATGGTAGCATGTAAATAAAGTGAACAACTGTGGAGAAGATGGTAACAAGATGCCATGACCCCACAAGTACAGGCAAGTGGTGGAGTGTAATGCACTGGGGGATGTTTTCTTGGGACACTCATTGCAAATGAGATTAATCCATTTATGCTGACAATGTTTCCAGACCAAGATGAAAGTGTTCCAATAGGACAACATGGCATGTCATAAGGTCCATTTTGTCCAGGAGTGGCTTGAGGAACATGAGGATGACTTCCATGTTCTCTAATAGCAAATCATGTTGCTCAACATGAACCCAATGGAACATATTTGGGTCACCAGCTGAGGCATCAGACCCTTAACCATGGACACTGGATGAGCTACAGGGAGTCCTTAATATGGATAAGAAACAGCATACCAGTGGGGTCCATGCTTGATGGCCAGACTGGAGGCATTTCACAAAGGACCTATACAATACTAGGTAGGTGGTCTAAGTTTTACTCTTACAGTGTATATGGACTTGACTTATTACAACTAAAATAATACACTGATGACAGTAAAAATTCTTAAAGCATTAATAAGACAGTTTATTATTATTGGATGTCCTAACCGCACTTCCCCCTCTATACCAATTAATAAATCTAAAATGCTTTCAACGTATCATTTAGTAATTTTGATATCCATGTACAGCTCTTAACTGCACAGCAAATAGCTGAGTATATGCAGTGCTTTTTTTTTTTTTTTAATTCCATTTTTCAGAATGTTTTTATGTCAAAATTGGTAGAATATTTGGAAAGGTAATAATTCGGAAAGAAAATTTACTCTCAAGTTGTTATTTAACCAATTTTTAGCTTTCTATAAGCTCAATTCTATGAGCTTACAAACCAACTGCTTTGGGGAGAGAATGTCCAGCTACAAATGAACAAAATATTACCTCAGATCTAACTTTCTGAATGCTTAAGTCTAGTGTCTTTTCATTCGGATTTTTTTGAAGATGTACATGAATATAAGTTAACAGACCTTTTTACAGATGCTTTGGAAGAATTATGGCATGAAGAATTTGAATGGCTGACCAATGCTTTCATCCCATCTTTTCTATAATGAATGCTTTTGTTGCACCAAATGCAGAAACAATCACCTGGAAAATCTGTTTTTTGGCACCATGTACCAATGAAGTCAGTATTAGTATCACAATTCCTCAACCAATTCAAATTTATTCAAAATATTTTTTTAAACACTGATGTGCTGATCATTTTATCCAGTAAAAATTTCATTATCTCCTGTTGGTGCAAAACAAGAAAAAAGATCTCATATCAAAGTAACATAGCTAGGATATAATATGTACCATAGACTTTGTGTGAAAAAAAAAGCATTAAACTTTATCTCATCAGTCATCAGTATTACAATGTGTACAGCAACAATGCTACATATTCATGAAAGTCAAGCACAGACCAGCATGACAGATAGTGAGGAGCTCCTTTGTCATCTTGTTCTCAGTGGTAGACATTGTGAGGTGTGCTTTCTGAAGATGCTCCGAGGGTGTAGTGTAAGGCATGCGTGCACACACACATATATCACTAAGCTAGCTGTTATCTGATATTCAGAGGTTAGCTCCTCACAGTAAAAACTCATTGTTCTTGTATCAGAAGTTTCCATTTACAGCAATCTCAGCACACAGCTCGATCTTCATTAACATCCATCACACACCTTTTGTACTTCATACTCATTACCTTTTTCTCATTCAGACATACCTGAAACTGATCCTCAAATGACTTTCTTGGCCATTCTCTACCTTTCTTTCCTGCCACTTGGGGTGAATGAATTCTCTTAGTAAGCCTCTCATCACTCATTCTTTAAACATGGCTAAAACACCTAAGAATATTAGTCTCCACCTTATTAAAAACATTTTGCTTCACACTACACATCTGCAACAACACCTTCATTCCTCACATGATCAGAGCATGCCTTACCACGAACTCCCTGTAAGTAATGCATCTCCCCAGCACACAAACAACTATTTCTTTTCTGCAGAACCCAGGTTTCACTGCCATACATCAGAGTAGGAACAATTACACTTTCATATAAAACATTTAGGACTTTCTTGAGAACCCATCATTCCTGTGAAATCCTCCTAAAGCAGCTATGATTTTCAATGAAGAGTTCACTTGCCTACTGATTTCGCCATTTAATTTGTTCTCTCGGTCAAACATGCTTCCCAAATATACAAACTTGTTTACCCGGCCAATAACAATACCATTTCTACTTATCCCGCATACAGTACTAATTGTTCCTCACTCAAAAACCTTAACTTTGTTTTTCCCATTACTTATTTATACTCACAGTTTGAAATTCATACAAACTTTGTACATCTGAGCCAGCATACTCTACAACTCACTTTAACTCCCAATGTCTTTTTTTAGTTTCACTTACACACAGCACATCCAATCTATACTTATTCATTTCTTCAACCACCTCATTTATCTTTCCATTATACCTCTAGTATTCCATAAAACAATCTTACATTCACTCAGCTGAGATCTGTTTCTCATATGCCATTTTTCATTTTCATATCTTTTCCGTGGTGGACCATCCTTCCAAGTGTGGTAGGTAAGATATAAGAGAGTTTTAAAATTTGTGTTAAGGTTTTCGTGCTTCCCACCAGAATTGTCCCAAAACATATGTCGGAGGTTGTACGTGGGTGATGTGTTTTCTGTGAATTTATTGGCAAAGGTGAAATTTAATATTGCAAAACTTCACTGTGCTTGACTTTCCTGAACATAACTAGGGAATAAGGAGACTTATGAATGCATACTCAAAGATGAACACTGAAGCTATATATATATAACTATCCCTCAAATGGCAATGGGCTGGACATACTGCCAGAAGGACAGACCATCAATGGACAGCCAAAATTTTAGATTGGATTCCAAGGGACATGAAAAGACCCAGAAAACGACCACGTGGGAGATGGGTGGATGAAATTCGAAAGTATGCGGGAGTGACATGGAGGACACTGGCACAAGACAGACCGTTGTGGAGGAAACTTGGGGAGACCTTCATCCAGCAGAGGATTGATAATGGTTGATGATGATATATATATATATATATATATATACATATATATATATATACACACACACACACAGGGGATGTAAGGTCAGGTGATGCGTAACATCACAGCCTCTCCTTGACAAATGTCAACCCCACCTTCTCGTGGTGCATCCTGTTCCCACTAAAGAGGCTCTGACGACCGCCAATAGCGGTATAACTATACCATCGGGATTAGAGGAAAGGCTATCCCACACTCACCATCCCGCTTGGCCAGCGTGGTGAGTTATGGCCAAACCCCTCCAAAATGTCTCCACAACTTAAATCTCGGCCCTCAGTCTCTGGCAGCTGGAATGTACGTGGCCAAGGCAGCGGCCAGTGCGACATGAAGGCAGAGGGTGCTAAGAATCACCGGAGGACAGGACTAGGCTGCCATCTGATGCTGACCTTGGCTATGTATAATGGACGCTCCCTATTTTCTGATTCAAGGCTTCTTGAATTGGAAGAGGAACTACAAAGGATCAAGCGGGACATCGGACTAAGTGAGGTAAGCAGAAAATCGCATTGAACAGAAAAGTGGACATCTCTTCTACTATCGTGGGACAGATACTGGCTGAACTAGTAGTGTTGGATTTATAATAAACAAGAAACTGAAGGATAAAGTTGTAGATGTGGAAAGTTCCTCTGACAGAGCTGCACGACTCGTTATCCAACTCTCGAGAAGATATCAGGCTCAGATAATTCAAACTTATGCAACAACCACAAGTCATCCTGAAGAAGAAATTGAAGAATTTTATGAGGAAATTCGTCATCTAAATAATAAAGGTACGCAACACTTGAAGATAATTATGCGAGATTTCAATGCAAAAATAGGGCAACTGCAACAGAATGAAACTTCAGTAGGTAAATTCGGTCACGGCAACAGAAACCTGTGTGGAAATACTCTCGTAGAGTTTGCAGAGGCAGAAGGGTTTTTCATCTTGAACTCCTTTTTCAAGAAAAAGCCACACAGGATATGGACATGGAGACATCCAAATGGGATGACAAGTGAAATTGATTTTATTATGTGTAACAAAAAATGTGTCATAGAAGACTGCGGTGTGCTAAACAAGTTCAACACAGGTAGTGACCATAGATTGGTGAGATGTAAGATGCACCTCAACACTGAACTCGAACGTGGCAAGCTCATAAGACAAGCAAAATATTTTGACATAACCAACCTTAAAAAACACCATAATACCTTCAAGTTGGAACTGAAGAGCAGATTCGCTGCTTTAGAAGGCCTAACATCGGAAGAAGTGGATATTTCTGAAGTTTACAAAAAAGTAACCAAAGCTCTTATGGAAACAGCAACAAAATTAGCTGGGTCTAAGAACAAGTTGCATGTGAACAAATTATCAGGAAAAACCAAAATGTTGATGCAAAAATGAAGAGAGATGAGGACAACTAAAGAAGATGTGACTTCCAAAGTGGAATATATAGAGCTATGCAAGACAGTACGAAAAAGTATCACTGAAGACGTAAGGAAATTCAAATGTGAACTAGTGAAGAAAGCAATCGAAAACAACCAAAGCCTAAAGATAGCAAAAGGACATCTCAGTAAGGGAAAAAAACAGATTATGGCACTGAGAAAAGAAGATGGTTCTGTAACAAGAAATAGAGGCGAAATTTTGACAAGAGTGAAAGATTTCTACTCCAAATTATATGAAAGGGATGATACATGTACTCCGGAGATCATGAAAGGTACCAGTACAAGAGTTCTTCCAGTCCTCCCAGCAGAAGTTGCACATGCAATCAAGAACATGAAGCGGGGAAAAGCTCCAGGGGAAGATGGAATTACTGTAGACATCATACAAGAAGCAAGTGGAGAAATCGAAACAGTACTCGCCCAAGTTTTCACTCGATGCCTTAATGAAGGGAAGATTCCTGAGGATTGGAACAACGCTACAATGATCCTGCTACATAAAAAAGGTGACATTGAAGATCTCAGGAACTACAGACCTATGAGCCTCCTATCAGTGGTTTATAAAATCTTCACTAAAGTTCTTTCACACCGCTTGAAGGTAACACTGGACATGGCTCAACCGAGAGAACAAGCTGAATTCAGGAGCGGCTACAGCACAATAGATCACATCCACGTACTGAGAGAACTAATTGAAAGAGCGAGAGAATATGAACTTCCATTGTGCATGGCTTTTACCGAATATGAAAAAGCCTTTGATTCGGTGAAACCATCAGCAGTTACAATCGCTTTGAAATCCTGCGGTATTGAAGATGCATACATTAATATTATTATTAACATCTATGAAAATGCAAGTGCAAAGATTCGGCTGTTTGAAAATACAACACACATAAAAATTGGAAAGGGAGTGAGACAAGGTGACACCATATCTCCAAAGCTCTTTAATGCCACATTGGAAACTGTCTTTCAATCAATGAACTGGGAAAACAAAGGAATAAAGATTAGTGGAGATTATCTAACCCACCTTCGTTTTGCTGATGACGTAGTCATTTTTGCAACTACCCCATCAGAACTGCAGAATATGATCCAGGAACTTGCTGACAAGAGTAAAGAAGTGGGATTAAAAAGGAACTTTCAGAAGACAAAAGTGATGTACATTGCTTTTACAAGAAATGAAGATTTATCGATTGATGGGGAAAAGCTGGAGATAACCGATACCTACATTTATCTTGGACAGCAGATATCAAGTGAGGGTCACATTGAGGAAGAAATTAATCGGCGTACAAAACTTGCCTGGAAAGCGTTTGGAAGAAACAGTATAATTTTCAAGAGCAATATGACATTATGTCTTAAAAGAAAAGTGTTTGATCAATGCATCCTTCCAGTGCTTACGTATGGTGCAGAGACGTGGACCTTAACTAAAAGAGACATACAAAGGCTGCAGACAACTCAAAGAAGCACGGAGAGGTGCATGCTTGGTGTAACCAGGAGAGATAAGAAGAGGAACTCGTGGATCCGAAAAATGACAAGAGTGGAAGACATCATGATCAGAGTTAAATACCTGAAATGGCAATGGGCTGGACATACTGCCAGAAGGACAGAGCATCGATGGACAGCCGAAATTTTAGATTGGATTCCAAGAGACAGGAAAAGACCAAGAAGAAGACCACATGGGAGATGGGTGGATGAAATTCGAAAGTATGCAGGAGTGACATGGAGGAGACTGGCACAAGACAGACCGTTGTGGAGGAAACTTGGGGGAGACCTTCGTCCAGCAGTGGATTGATAATGGTTGACAATGATGATACACACACACACACACACAATCTACCAACAAGTAATTGGACACCCCTGCAATCGACGATATCTGCGGTCCTGATACAAGTCACGGCCGCCGCCGATAAATATCGTGTGGGGAAACAACAATGCAACCAGTCGCATGCAAGATGCAACGCAGTTCAGAGCTCTCCGATTTCGAGAAAGGTGTAATCGTCTGGTATCACAGAAATGGTCGATTCATACGGGACATATCCAGCGAGTTAAAGTACCCAAAATCGACAGTGGCCTACGTGATTGGCAAGGGGAAGATGAGATGTGACTGTCGGAATGTGCCCCGACCCGGCAGACCCACAAAACTGGGAGTTAGAGACCGACGGGTGCTGGCCAGAGAAATTCTGAAGAACCGCATCAAATCGATGGGCCACATCCGTGAGGAGTTTCAACAGACATCCGGGAGTGTTCTTTCGATGAATACCATCCGTAAGGAAGCCCGTCTGCTCGGTTATCATGGACGTGCTGCTGCCCACAAACCTTTGATCACCAAGTCCAATAGCGCTGCTCGGCTAACGTGGTGCAAAGAATGTCGACAGTGGACCGTTGAACAGTGGAAACAGGTTCTCTGGAGCGGCGAATCAAGGTTCACCCTCTACCGTTTGGATGGCAGGGTTTGGGTTTGGCGTCTGCCTGGAGAACACCTCCAGCCGGAATGTATTGTGCCAACTGTGAAGTTTGGCGGCGGTGGAATTATGCTATGGGGGTGTTTCTCCTGGTATGGCATGGGACCCTTGGTCGCAATTCCTGGTAGTCTCAATGCCGAGACCTACTGCACCATTTTGGATGACCATGTGCTTCCTATATTGTGGCAGTTTTACGGGGTGGACCCATGTTACTTTCAGGATGACAATGCCACCTGTCACGTTGCGAGGTCCACCATGGCTTGGTATGGTGACGATGGGGTTAATCGAATGGACTGGCCTGTGCAGAGCCCGCACCTTAACCCTATCGAGCACCTCTGGGACGAGTTGGAGCGTCTACTTAAGGAGTGCCCCCCACCGTCCGAAATCGGTGAAGGAACTGACCTGTCTTCTCCAAACAGAGAGGAAGAAAACACAGCTAGCAGTCATACAACGCCTGGTTGAGAGTATGCCCCGGAGGGTTGCAGCTGTAATCGCCGCTCGTGGAAGCTACACCAACTATTGAAGGTGAATAAACTTCCTTTTCCTTTGCTATCACAGGTGTCCAATTACTTGTTGGTTGATAGTGTATATATATATGGAAACAGCAACACGAAAATAGCTGGTACTAAGAA
The DNA here is from genome assembly GCA_039090855.1 of Macrothele yani. Lineage (NCBI taxonomy): Eukaryota > Metazoa > Arthropoda > Arachnida > Araneae > Macrothelidae > Macrothele > Macrothele yani. The sequence goes on along the minus strand of CM076990.1, from coordinate 64,898,621 downwards.
CAAGTTGCATACGAACATATCAGAAAAAAACAAAATTCTGATGCAAAAAAGGAGAGAGACAAGGACAACTAAAGAAGATGCGACTTCCAAAGTGGAATATACAGAGCTATGCAAGACTACAAAAAGTATCACTGAAGATGTAAGGAAATTCGACTGTGAACTAGTGAGGGAAGCAATTGAAAACAACAAAAGCCTAAATAGAGAAAAGGGACATCTGAGTAAGGGAAGAAAACAGATTATGACGCTGAGAAAAGAAGACGGTTCTGTAACAAGAAATAGAGGTGAAATTTTGACAAGAGTGAAAGATTTCTACTCAAAACTCTATGAAAGGGATTATACATGTACTCCAGACATTACAAAAGGTACCAGAGTTCTTCCAGTCGTCCCAGCAGAAGTTACACATGCAATCAAGAACATGAAACTGGGGAACAGGTCCAGGAGAAGATGGAATTACAGTAGACATCATACAAGGAGCAAGTGGAGAAATTGAAACAATACTCACCCAAGTTTTCACTCTATGCCCTAATGAAGGGAAGATTCCTGAGGATTGAAACAATGCTACAATGATCCTGCTACATAAAAAAAAGGTGACATTGAGGATCTCAGGAACTACAGACCTATCAGCCTCCTATCAGTGGTTTATAAAATCTTCACTTAAGTTCTTTCACATCACTTGAAGGTGACAATGGACATGGCTCAACCGAGAGAACAAGCTGAATTCAGGATTGGCTACAGCACTATAGATCATATCCACGTACTGAGAGAACTAATTGAAAAAGTGAGGGAATATGAACTTCCATTGTGCATGGCTTTTATCAATTATGAAAAGGCCTTTGACTCTGTGCAACCATCAGCAGTTACAATGGCTTTGAAATCCTGCAGTACTGAAGATGCACAAATTAACAACATCTATGAAAATGCAAGTGAAAAGATTTGGCTATTTGGGAATACAGCACCCATAAAGATTGGAAAGGGAGTGAGACATAGTGACACTATATCTCCCAAACTCTTTAATGCCAAATTGGAAAATGTCTTTCAATCACTGAACTGGGAAAACAAACGTATAAAGATTAATGGAGATTATCTAACTCACTTTCATTTTGCTGATGACGTAGTCATTTTTGCAACTACCCCATCAGAGCAGCAGAGTATGATCCAGGAACTTGCTGACAAGAGTAAAGAAGAAGTGGGATTAAAAATGAACTTTAAGAAGACAAAAGTGATGTACAATGCTTTTACAAAAAATTAAGATTTATCGATTGACGGTGAAAAGCTGGAGATAACCGATACCTACATTTATCTTGGATAGTAGGTATCAAAGTGAGGGTCACATTCATGAAGAAATTAAATTGCCGTATAAAACTTGCCTGGAGAGCTTTTGAAAGAAACAGTATAATTTTCAAGAGCAATATGCCATTATTTCTTAAAAGAAAAGTGTTTGATCAATGCATCCTTCTAGTGCTTACATATGGTGCAGAGACATGGACCTTAACTAAAAGAGACATACAAAGACTGCAGACAACTCAAAGAACCATGGAGAGATGCATGCTTGGTGTAACCAGGAGAGATAAGAGGAACTTGTGGATCAGAAAAATGACAGAAGTGGAAGACATCATGACCAGAGTAAAATCCCTGAAATGGCAATGGGCGGGATATATTGCCAGAAGGACAGACCATCATGACGATGATGGGCAAAACACGTAACAATATTAACGAATAAAGGTAACTTGATCACACTAGTTACGTTAACTGAAAACTTTTACAAAAAGTTCGTAAGTTGGAAGCTTTCGACCTTATCTTAGGTCTTCATCACGCCAATGGAGGACTAAGATTGTTGCCAGATTCTACATTTGAATTTTTCCTATTTTTGTTGCCAAAACTTAGAATTGATCTCCAGATCAGCCTCTACTGACAAGCCAAAGTATGTAAATCTTTCTTCTGTCACTATTCCTCCTAGCTTGGATAAATTCTTATCATTAGGCCCAAAATTTTCACCTGCTCTTCCTATCAACCTTCCAAAAACTGTTTCTGTTATAGAATCAGCCATCCACAGAACTGAGACTGTTCAGCAGCCTATCCTTCGTGCCAACGCTGCTGTTATCTTATCCAAGCAAAATTCTGTGCCAATCAAGTACTCTTCTTCTTGTTTAAAAGAATTCAGGTCATTTATTCAAGAAAATGACCTAGCCGTATGCAAAGCAGATAAAGTTGGTTGCCCAGTCATCGTTGGTAAAGAAACTCTAAACCAAAAAGTGCTTTCTTTTCTTACATCTGCTAACTGCATCCCTTTGCAGTCAGACACCACCAACTCACTCAAAAACTCAGTTGACAGATTAGCTAAGAAAGAAACTCTTCAATCCTTCCTTGGTGATATATCACCCCCTCCTTACTTTAGAACTCCCAGGCTCTTCCTGCAAGTGAAACTGCATAAAGCTGGTAACCCCATCAGACCTTTAGTGGAATATTCTTTTTCTCCAGCAGTAAACCTTGAAAAGAGATTGGTCCTCAAATGCAAATCCCTGGCAGCCAACCATCCTCATACAGTTGTCTCTACTTCAAACTTCATCCACAACCTTCCTAATTCCTTTTCTCCTTGTGATAATCTGTATACTCTTGATGTAGAATCTTTGTTTCCCTCTGTACCATATTTTGATTCCTACATGCTCCTCATGAAGAAATTGATTCTTCATTTTGAACCCCCCGGTCCTCTTATCAAAGATCTTTATGATTGTTTCCACACTATTCATCAACACAGTTGTTTTGTTTTCAACAATATTGTGTATAGGCAACAATCTGGTCTCCCCATGGGCTCACCTCTTTCCCCTCTGCTTGCTGAAATCTACATGCAACATATTGAAGTTTCCATCATTCCTCTACACCCTTTTCAACCTTCCCTATGGTTAAGATATGTAGACGACATTTTCATTAGCTGGCCACATTCCGAGTCTGAACTACAGATACTGATCAACTCCATTACGGAAAAATTTCCTTCCATTAAGCTCACTATATCTAAGGAAGTAAATCACAAAATTGATTTCCTGGATGCATCTATCTGCAGAAACGCTGATCTCTCCATTACTCGTTCCGTCTATCGAAAACCTTCTGCGGCCACTAACATCATTCCCTACAAATCTTGCACCCTGCATCTCTACAAGCTTGCAGCATTGAAGTCCTACATCCACAGGGCTTATATCATTTGCAACAACCAACTCTCTCTTCAAGAAGAACTCTCCAAAATTTCTACAATAGCCCTCCCCCATGGTTTCCCTGCTGTTACAGTCAACTCCCTCATAAAGAAATATGAAAACCATTCGAAAATCGAATGCCTCCTTCCTCACAAGAAGAAGACCTGAAATTCTGTGGGTTCTGTTCCTTACCATCCTTCCTATGCTTATAAGTTACAGATTCTTTTTAGAAGTTTTGGTTACCATCTTGCCATTAAATCTACCCCAAACATCTTGAAACTTCTACAAAGGGATAGGGACAAAGTTGAAAGCCTGAACCTCCCAGGAGTTTACTGCATTCCTATCTCTTCTTCTACTGGGGATAACTTATACATTGGAAGCACATACAGGAGCATTAGCCATAGAATTTTAGAACATAGAAAAGATGTTTCGAAAGCCAATCCTAATACTGCCTTGTCTATTTTGACAATGGAAGACACATCTGCAGTTCCCCACTGGAACGAAGCAAAACGAATTGCTTCTTTTGACAATCATTTTGCCCTCCATTACCGTGAAAGCATAGAAATTATTTTCAACTCAATGACATGCAACTCCGAATCTCCTCTCTACATTCCGTTGATCTGGAGATCAATTCTAAGTTTTGGCAACAAAAATAGGAAAATTTCAAATGTAGAATCTGGCAACAATCTTAGTCCTCCATTGGCGTGATGAAGACCTAAGATAAGGTCGAAAGCTTCCAACTTACGAACTTTTTGTAAAAGTTTTCAGTTAACGTAACTAGCGTGATCAAGTAACCTTTATTTGTGGACAGACCATCGATGGACAGCTGAAATTTTAGACTGTATTCCAAGTGACAGGAAATGACCCAGAAGAAGACCACTATGGAGATGGGCAGATGAAATTCGAAAGTATGCGGGAGTAACATGGAAGAGACTGGCACAAGACAGACACCATTGTGGAAGAAATTTGGGGAGACCTTTGTCCAGCAGTGGATTAATATGGTTGACATTGATTTTATGTTATCATCATCATCGTCAACCATTATCAATCAACTGCTGGACGAAGGTCTCCCCAAGTTTCCTCCACAACGGTCTGTCTTGTGCCAGTCTTCTCCATGTCACTCCCGCATACTTTCGAATTTCATCCACCCATCTCCCATGTGGTCTTCTTCTGGGTCTTTTCCTGTCCCTTGGAATCTAATCTAAAATTTCGGCTGTCCATCGATGGTCTGTCCTTCTGACAGTATGTCCAGCCTATTGCCATTTCAGGGATTTAACTCTGAGCATGATGTCTTCCACTCTTGTCATTTTTCGGATCCACAAGTTTTTCTACTTATCTCTCCTGGTTACACCAAGCATGCACCTCTCCATGCTTCTTTGAGTTGTCTGCAGCCTTTGTATGTCTCTTTTAGTTAAGGTCCACGTCTCTGCACCATACGTAAGCACTGGAAGGATGCACTGATCAAACACTTTTCTTTTAAGACATAATGGCATATTGCTCTTGAAAAGTATGCTGTTTCTTCCAAAAGCTCTCCAGGCAAGTTTTGTATGCCGATTAATTTCTTCATCAATGTGACCCTCACTTGATATCTGCTGTCCAAGATAAATGCACATGTCTGTTATCTCCAGCTTTTGTCCATCTATCGATAAATCTTCATTTCTTGTAAAAGCATTGAACATCGCTTTTGTCATCTGAAAGTTCATTTTTAATCCCACTTCTTTACTCTTGTCAGCAAGTTCCTGGATCATACTCTGCAGCTCTGATGGGGTAGTTGCAAAAATGACTACGTCATCAGCAAAACGAAGGTGGGTTAGATAATCTCCATTAATCTTTATCTCATTGTTTTCCCAGTTCAGTGATTAAAAGACATTTTCCAATGTGGCATTAGAGAGCTTTGGAGATATGGTGTCACCTTGTCTCACTTCCTTTCCAATTTTTATGTGTGTTGTATTTTCAAACAGCCGAATCTTTGAACTTGCATTTTCATAAATGTTAATAATGTATGTATCTTCAATACCCTAGGATTTCAGAGCCATTGTAACTGCTGATGGTTTCACCAAATCAAAGGGTTTTTCATAATCAATAAAAGCCATGTACAATGGAAGTTCATATTCCCTCGCTCTTTCAATTAGTTCTCTCAGTACATGGATATGATCTATAGTGATGTAGCCACTCCTGAATCCAGCTTGTTCTCTCGGTTGAGCTATGTCCAGTGTTACCTTCAAGCGGTGTGAAAGAACTTCAGTGAAGATTTTATAAACCACTGATAGGAAGCTGATAGGTCTGTAGTTCCTGAGATCCTCAATGTCACCTTTTTATGTAGCAGGATCATTGTAGAGTTGTTCCAATCCTCAGGAATCTTCCTATCATTAAGGCATCGAGTACAAATTTGGGCAAGTACTGTTTCGATTTCTCCACTTGCTTCTTGTATGATGTCTACAGTAATTCCATCTTCTCCTGGAGATTTTCCCCGCTTCATGTTCTTGATTGCATGTGCAACTTCTGCTGGGAGGACTGGAAGAACTCTGGTACCTTTCATGATATCCGGAATACATGCATCATTCCTTTCATATAATTTGGAGTAGAAATCTTTCACTCTTGTCAAAATTTCGCCTCTATTTCTTGTTACAGAACCGTCTTTTTTTCTCAGTGCCATAATCCGTTTTCTTCCCTTACTGAGATGTCCCTTTGCTATCTTTAGGCTTTGGTTGTTTTCAATTGCTTTCCTCACTAGTTCAACAGTTGAATTTCCTTACGTCTTCAGTGATACTTTTTCGTACTGTCTTGCATAGCTCTATATATTCCACTTTGGAAGTCACATCTTCTTTAGTTGTCCTCATCTCTCTTCATTTTTGCATCAACATTTTGGTTTTTCCTGATAATTTGTTCACATGCAACTTGTTCTTAGACCCAGCTAATTTTGTTGCTGTTTCCATAAGAGCTTTGGTTACTTTTCTGTTAACTTCAGAAATATCCACTTCTTCCGATGTTAGGCCTTCTAAAGCAGAGAATCTGTTCTTCAGTTCCAATTTGAAGGTATTATGGTGTTTTTTAAGGTTGGTTATGTCAGTACATTTTGTTTGTCTTATGAGCTTGCTACGTTCGAGTTTAGTGTTGAGGTGCATCTTACATCTCACCAATCTATGGTCACTACCTGTGTTGAACTTGTTCAGCACATTGCAGTCTTCTATCACGAATTTTTTGTTACACATAATAAAATCAATTTCACTTGCCGTCCCATTTGGATGTCTCCATGTCCATTTCCTGTGTGGCTTTTTCTTGAAAAAGGAGTTCAAGATGAAAAACCCTTCTGCCTCTGCAAACTCGACGAAAGTATTTCCACGATGGTTTCTGTTGCCGTGGCCGAATTTACCTACTGAAGCTTCATTCTGTTGCTCTATTTTTGCATTGAAATCTCCCATAATTATCTTTAAGTGCTGCTTACCTTTATTATTTAGATGACGAATTTCCTCATAAAATTCTTCAATTTCTTCTTCAGGATGACTTGTGGTGGGTGCATAAGTTTGAATAATTTGAGCCTGGTATCTTTTCGAGAGTTGGATAACAAGTCGTGCAGCTCTGTCAGAGGAACTTTCAACTTCTACAACTTTATCCTTCAGTTTCTTGTTTATTATAAATCCAACACCACTAGTTCTGCCAGTATCTGTCCCACGATAGTAGAAGAGATGTCCACTTTTCAGTTCGATGAGATCTTCTCCTTTTCTCCTTACCTCACTTAGCCCCACGATGTCCCACTTGATCCTTTGTAGTTCCTCTTCCAATTCAAGAAGCCTTGAATCAGAAGATAGGGAGCGTCCATTGTACGTAGCCAAGGTCAGCATCAGATGGCAGCCTAGTCCGGTCCTCCGGGGATTCTTAGCACCCTCTGCCTTCATGTCGCACTGGCCGCTGCCTTGGCCAGGTACATTCCAGCTGCCGGAGACTGAGGGGCCAAGATTTAAGTTGTAATCATTTTGGAGAGGTTTGGCCATAACTCCTTGGGTGCAGAGACATGGACCTTAACTAAAAGAGACATACAAAGACTGCAGACAACTCAAAGAACCATGGAGAGATGCATGCTTGGTGTAACCAGGAGAGATAAGAGGCACTTGTGGATCAGAAAAATGACAAGAGTGGAAGACATCATGACCAGAGTAAAATCCCTGAAATGGCAATGGGCTGGATATATTGCCAGAAGGACAGACCATCGATGGACAGCTGAAATTTTAGACTGTATTCCAAGGGACAGGAAAAGACCCAGAAGAAGACCACATGGGAGATGGGCAGATGAAATTCGAAAGTATGCGGGAGTAACATGGAAGAGACTGGCACAAGACAGACCATTGTGGAAGAAACTTGGGGAGACCTTCGTCCAGCAGTGGATTAATATGGTTGACAATGATTATATATATATATACACACAACCCGCTTGGCCAGCGTGGTGAGTTATGGCCAAACCCCTCCAAAATGATTCCACAACTTAAATCTTGGCCCTCAGTCTCCGGCAGCTGGAATGTACCTGGCCAAGGCAGCGGCCAGTGCGACATGAAGGCAGAGGGTGCTAAGAATCCCGGAAGGACCGGACTAGGCTGCCATCTGATGCTGACCTTGGCTACGTACAATGGACGCTCCCTATCTTCTGATTCAAGGCTTCTTGAATTGGAAGAGGAACTACAAAGGATCAAGTGGGACATCGTGGGGCTAAGTGAGGTAAGGAGAAAAGGAGAAGATCTCATCGAACTGAAAAGTGGACATCTCTTCTACTATCGTGGGACAGATACTGGCAGAACTAGTGGTGTTGGATTTATAATAAACAAGAAACTGAAGGATAAAGTTGTAGAAGTTGAAAGTTCCTCTGACAGAGCTGCACGACTTGTTATCCAACTCTCGAAAAGATACCAGGCTCAGATTATTTAAACTTATGCACCCACCACAAGTCATCCTGAAGAAGAAATTGAAGAATTTTCTGAGGAAATTTGTCATCTAAATAATAAAGGTAAGCAGCACTTGAAAATAACTATGGGAGATTTCAATGCAAAAATAGGGCAACGGCAACAGAATGAAACTTCAGTAGGTAAATTCGGTCACGGCAACAGAAACCAGCGTGGAAATACTCTCGATGAGTTTGCAGAGGCAGAAGGGTTTTTCATCTTGAACTCCTTCTTCAAGAAAAAGCCACACAGGAAATGGACATGGAGACATCCAAATGGGACGACAAGTGAAATTGATTTTATTATGTGTAACAAAAAATTCTTCATAGAAGACTGCAGTGTGCTAAACAAGTTCAACACAGGTAGTGACCATAGATTGGTTAGATGTAAGATGCACCTTAACACTAAACTTGAACGTGGCAAGCTCATAAGACAAACAAAATCTATCGACATAACCAACCTTAAAAAACATCATAATACCTTCAAGTTGGAACTGAAGAACAGGTTCTCTGCTTTAGAAGGCCTAACATCAGAAGAAGTCGACATCTCTGAAGTTAACAGAAAAGTAACCAAAGCTCT